>JAVHKY010000072.1:0-1326828 GCA_035079385.1 Aspidiotus rigidus | reverse complement strand
TAAGCACCAGAGAAAAAAAAGTTTCAAACAAAAGTTGTTCCTCATCAAATTTCCTATAAATTTCACTACATGTATGTCAACTTAGCCCGAAAACTCGAGCTGAAAAGTTGGTTTGAAAGTTGAGTGATTTTCTAACATTTTTGATTTAGTGTTGGTGTAGTCAAATTAGACAGGTTTCGGAAAAAAAAAAGAACCTTGCGACATAGTAAAGGTCTGATTGCTGGAAATGGTCAAGAAAGAAGTCCAAAACAACATATCAAATTCTCCGCGTTTTTCCCCAAGAGCATCTTTTTTATGGGGGTTGAAACACCCTCAAAATCACGTTTTTGTAAATATCCCGCTTAATACGCATTTTAGAGAAAAAAGTCATCAGTCAAAAATTATTCCTCGTGAAATCCAGGCAAACTTGCTGAATTTTTTATTGTTCCAGGCGATATAGGGAATGATACCAAGAAACTTGTTATCTCTTGTTTCTCCGTTTTGATAACACTACTGAACAGCTATCCTGTTACAAAGATTCTATTACGTGATTCTTAGATACTTTTCAACGCTGAACACGAGTCCGTTGTCCGTTTTTTGCTAGCACGTCACAATTTGTAGTAATCACGATAAATATTTACGTAATCATAACAAATATTCTCGTCTACTTGCCGCGCATTGTCGCGGAACGTAACGAACGTTTTCGATAGCGAGGCTGCTATCGTCGATGTGTTTTGCAACGACGCGCGGCAAGTAAACGAGAACTTAAATCGTGATTACTAAAAATTGTGACGTGCTAGCAAAAAACGGACAACGGATTCGTGTTCAGCGTTGAAAAGTATCTAAGAATCACGTAATAGAATCTTTGTAACAGGATAGCTGTTCAGTAGTGTAATTGCAAGACTCATGTAGTCAATCTCTCACCGCAAAACAAGCTTCTCGGGAGATCTCCTGAAATGGCGGAGCAAGTTTGCCTGACCCAATCGACTATCAACGTGAAACCCTCATGTGACTACGCCAACTTTGACACGGAGCGCGTTTGTATTGCGGCGGTTCTTCTTGAATTTGTGGGAGCACATAACAATAACAAGCTTCTTGGTGACATTCCTTCCATTGCTTGAAACAATTCCACACGTTAGCCCACCTCAATTGTACGCGGGTCGAGGTCAAAATCTCACCGCGAGCTAAAACAGAAGACCACATCCATTCCCACCATGGCTTGAAACGACCAGAATGGAAAACTTGAGAGCATAATACAGCAAAAACGTAGCACACGAAATTCAGCCAGTTTCCAGTCCGCAAATGGAGCACGACATGCTGGCCTGGCCTGGCATACAGCCCCTTCATAAGGTTGGAGGGGGAAGAAGATCAGCACGACCGGAAAACTCTACGGGACAACCCAGTACAAACGAATCCACCCACTCCAACTAGAAAAATCGAAATGGGGAAGGGCTCGCATGTTTACAGCCCCCCATTCAGCTTTTTACATATCATACATGCATAAGAAACGATTTTTAAAATGTCTGTCCATAGTATGGAAAACATTATTTTCATGTATGATAGGCAGTTGATTATACCTTTCTCAAAATAATATCGTACAGCGAATTCCCTGTGACAATGAATTAAAACTAATACAATTAGAATACGTTTTATCGTATGTACTAGCGAAATATTAACGTTACCTTCGCGCGTAACCAGCGCGCAACGACGTCATCTCTCGGCACGGAGCGCGTTATTCACGGATTTGCATGGCCGAGGCTCAATTTCCATAGATTTTTGAGCCAACTATCACGTGTAGATTAGAAATGAAATACATAGTCTGATAGGAAATTTCACGGGGAATAATTTTTGATTGATGACTTTTTTCTCTAGAATGCGTATTAAACGGGATATTTACAAGAAACTGATTTTGAGGGGGTTTCAACCCCCATAAAAAAGATGCTCTTGGAGAAAAACGCGGAGAAGTTAGTACATATGTTGTTTTGGACTTCATTCTTGACCATTTCCAGCAATCAGACCTTTACTATGTCGCAATGTTCTTTTTTTCTCCGAAACCTGTGTAATTTGACTACACTAACACTAAAATAAAAAATTTTAGAAAATCGCTCCACTTTCAAACCAACTTTTCAGCTCGAGTTTGTGGGCTCAGTTGACATACATATAATGAAATTTATAAGAAATTTGATGAGGAACAACTTTTGTTTGAAACTTTTTCTTCTCTGATGCTTAGCTTTCGATTTATTCTCAGAAAACTATTTTTTGTGGTACTTTGACTCCCTTTGTGGGAGGGCCCGCTCTCTGATCGCTGTGAACTTTTAGTATATTTATCAGGAGACCATTTTATACATGATCCAGGAAAAAAACCTTTGCCGGGATTTATTTCCATTTATTCTTATTTTTGAGCCTATTCTTCCTGGGTTAGGAGGGTCACAATACACAACATTCTTAATAAACTTGGAGGGATAGCCGTTTTCACATAGCGTGTCACAAAATTTGTTCATCATTTGGTCATGAGATATAGGGTTAGAGTTCGAAAGGTAACGAACGGTTCATTAGATTTTTGGCAGTGTCGGATTTTACATTTAAGTGTTGATTTGATAGATAGTTAATAAGCCTAGCCGTGTGGGTAGGTTTTTTATTCATTCAAACCACGGTACATTATAGAGGTATTGACACAACGAAAAATTTCTGTCGCACGAATTGTGTTAATTCATACGGAATTCCGCTACGCTCGCAGCGATCGTTTGAATACCTTCCACACCCCACCTGTGTCGGAACCTTACCGGAGGTACCCTAATATTGACGAAATTTTCGAGGGTTGTAAAAGGTGAAGAAATTCACCTAAGAAAATGATTTTTTTTTAAACAAGTAGAGCATGGTGAGTTGTCTATTCGTACCCGGTTTCAGATTTTTAGGTTAATACCTGATTCCTCTACGAATTTTTAAAAATTGAGGAATTTACATTACCTAGTATTCATGTAGTTTTCATGCTTGGTAATACCTTGCAACGCTCCTAGCGTAGATTATATCAACTGACACAACTCAGGCGACAGTAAAAAACACGGCTAATATACGTTCGTGTCAATACCTCTATAATATACCGTGATTCAAACTGTGTTTGTCACGAAGAAAATAAAACTTTCTTTTAAAATATTTTGGGCTATCGCCTTTTGTGGGGCTCACAAGCCTTTTATTGGTGTTGTATACGAATGGTACGCGAATTTTCAAATAGGGGTACGATGAGACAAAAGACATGAAACATGTCAAAAAGCACTAATCATAATCAACATGAAATCGACGCAACGGTGCAGTCGATTTGAGGTCAACATCAATCTAATGCCGAGAGTCGACTCAATTTCAATGTCGAGTTCCAGTCGATAGGGCGGAACTAAATCAACTCAAAATTGACAATCGAGAGTCGACATGGTTAATCAGGCTTCGTCTATGAATTTTATTCATGTCTGTACGCTTGGTCTTGGCACTCGGATAGCTTTAGTACTTAGATTTATACTCATGACCAAAAGTTTTGAAGTTTTCTAGAGAAGGATAAACGTACTTCTCGCTCCACCATTGAAGATATACCTCGAGATGACCAATTACACTACCCGACAATAACATAAGACATCCGCTATCTCTCCGCCCAATCGTGGTTTTGGTGAAGGCAGAAGCGATGATCTATTAGGGAACCCAGAAGAATCCAACTCCTGGATAAGCCTCCGTATTAAAAAAGTATTAAGCTGGGAACTCCCTTATGAGTCTAATGATCTTGTTCCATGTTAAGGCCTTGAAAAAATTTTGAGGTCTGCTAGAGACGGATAAGGAGACTTCTCGCTCTTTCTTGCCCTTCTGATGAGCTTAGGGAAGTTGATTGACTTGGAAAATTTCTGAATAATCCCCAATCATCATCTAGATTTATGCTCGTACGAAAGCTAAGCAGCTCTCACACGAGCCTGATGACTTAGGCCTGCTTTAGGAACTAAGGAAAAGTTTGAAGCCCGCCACCGAAGGACCGAAAATTCCCTTGAAGATAGCTTGAAGTTGATCTTGACCCACTGTAGAGATTTGACTGGAGAATGGAGAAATCTGCAGCCTCCTCAATGAAGAGATCTTCGAAAATTTTCGACTGAATACAGACATAAAAAGTGGTCAGTATTGAATGAAGAGAGAAAAACCAAAGTCAATCGAATAATCTTTTACTACTGCGCAGAATTAAGAATCGAATATCGAAAATCGTAAAATTCGTAAAAATCGAACGAAGGACAAAGTCGTAAAATATTGAAAAACTAGAAAAATCGTGAATATATTTATCTACTGACGAATGCCGAAAAAGATATGTCAAAGGATTCGGGTCATTCTGAAATTCATGTCACGAAATTACCAGACGAAAATGACGTCACGAGCTGATGAAGTAGTGAGTGACCATGATCTACTGAATACAACCTCAAAGAAGTATTGAAGGAGTTCTTATACCGAGTCACTCCAACTTTTGAACAAGCAAGAATGACACTGACTGATAATTCAAACTAGCGCCAAAAAATTTCAGCACCCAACCAAGAGGGTGAAAAAGTTAGTAAGATTGAGGCAGACTTGTGAAAGCTCTCAAAAACTTTCATAAGAACACCTAGTTGATCGTGTTCTCCTTTCTTGCATCAATATCCGACCGAAGATTTTATTGTGCGAATTCAACTTTCCACTCAATTAATTACTGTCGGGCCCGAAAAAAGAAAATCAAGGGTAACTAGGATTTCATGAAAAATCGGCTTATATGACCAGCAGGCACGGCACGATATTATTCCGAAATATACGTCAAGAAAGGTGCTGATGATTCTATTCAACCACATATCGTGTACGAGGAATACGCTTGTTCGAACTTGATACAACTGAGTGACTACATGGTGATGAACGTGGCGCAAATCCTTATTTGAATCGTTAAATTAGTCACAATTTTCCTATTCATTGTAACGTTAAAGCGCGTTTTCAAAAAAAAAAAAATATCACAATGACAACGTCATAAACGCAAAAATTTCGCTCCATTCTCATTAACCCCGTAGAGGAAAAAGAAAATTATAGCTTTTTTTTTCCATCATTGAGCGTAATATACTCGGTGATATAGCCTGTTTGATTTATTCATCGCGTCGCCGTCGACATTTCAGCCAAAACCAATCCGGAAGAAAAAAAAAAAAAAAAAAAAAAAAAAAAATGTTACTGAACCTTATTTCAATATGCAAATGCGTTAAGGATTAATCTACGCGGTGAAGTTCCACATTTTTTTGAAACTGAATAAAAGCGAAAGCATCATCGAAAACAGTCAGACGGAGAGACTAAAATATTCTCCGCGTCCACCAAGTGGTCGCTAATGTGCGTGTCTGTTGAAAAGCTGGAAAATTATTGAAAAAAAAAAAGTAAAATTTCGGATACAAAATTATCACTATGCATTTCGACGCCCATTTTTCCATTTTTGTAAGTTGCTTCATACATTTATGCATTTTGATAAAATAGGAGGGGATGAAAAAAATTCGAGTATCAAGAGTTTGGTAGACGACATGCTAAGGTATAAACGTGCGCACAATGAAATACGACGACAATGATGAAGGACGACGTTTTAAATAATAAATAAAGGCGGGGAACCCGGTGCGAGTATTTCGACGTCAAAATCGCTCGAATGTGTCAGAAACTAAAAGCCAACTGCGAATTACGATTACGAGACGATATTATCACCGGAAGTGTTTCACTTTTGCGAGACGGATCGCGTAATGTCATTCTATGAAAGAAAAGTGAAGGAAAAAGAAGAAAAAAAAAGAGCGCAGCTTGTTCTGCCATATTTCGCGCCCATTCGATCAAAATCGAAAATAGATTTAAGGGAAATCGAACGCTCGTCTGCTCCTTTTCGGAAGAGTTCAAACCTACGACCACTCCTCCACTATGGCGAGACACATTCAATTTAAGCCCAGCTGGAAAGAAGCAGAAGTTCATGATCCGAGTCCATCCTTTACTTAGTTCCCGAAAATAACTAAGGAAGCAAAGATCGATGAAAAATTGCGATATAGTATGGGTATATTAGAAAATGAAAGGGAAAAGATTGCGGGAACGCGAAACCTTGGTACGATTGTTGAGGATTGCTCTCTGGTAACATACTATGCTATGCCTCTTTCCTTGGTATGAGTGTCATCCTCCGCAGCCCATGAGCCACACCTAACGATGACTTAACGACTGCGATCCCTTGAGGAAGAACACTCAACATTATAGTGTTCTTTGCCGCGTTTTTAATTATCGGCCAGTCTCACTAGTTTACACTGATGGGCAATCTTGAAAGCTTAATTAATTGTATACGCCACTATTTTCATCCTTCGGTGTTGGGAGCTTCGTGCCGTTTCAAATCGGTGGTCTTGTAATAAACCGCTTCAAAACCGAATAGGCTTCAAATGCCACTGAAGTACCTATGAGAGGGATTCTGATCCACCTCTCTTTTCTGTTTGTCCTGTGCTCACGGAGAAGAGAGGTAGGGAAGTGAAAGCATTTTCTGACGGATTTTTCTCGGATGAGATAATCAACATCGACGTCAATCCTAATCACCTTCGACAGATTCTTGAGGACTCTAATTTTCTCATGAAAGGCGCCCGAATTAAGCGGCCCAAGAACAAGGCCGATAACGAGTCCGTCAAAGGCAGTGAATTTGAGGGCCGGGGGCAAAAGAGTAACAGTTGACAGTGAAATCTGGGAACACGCTTTTTTTGAAAATACTTCAAATCAGTCCTCACTAAGAAAGATAATTTATCATGGTGTCACCGAATTCCGTAGTAAATCAAATACGAGTACAAGGATGGAAACTATTTAGAAGTTCGAAGAATTCATCAGCGTGGCTCTGAGGACCGTTCTAAAGGCAAAGGATATCACTGACGTACCTACACCTAAGAAAAACATGGGTATGAAGAGAAAAGCTCTCTTTCGAACCTGTTTACGAAAATTTCAAAGAATCAGAATCCGTCATCGACCTCACTTGGGGATTGTAGTTGAACTTACTAAAATTGGTGGACCAAAGGTGTTGAAAATATTGGAAAACTTGAGCGGCCAAAAGTGGTGGGGGGCTTAGAAATATGCGGAAATAAACCCACAACGTCGAAGATAAGAAAGAAAGATAATCCTTGATGTTGGCGATCAGGGACAAAGAATTTTCGAATTTGAACTCGATATAGGTTTTGAACTACTCAACAAGAGATTTAGCCAAGATAGAGACGAAGATAGATTTTTTACCGGTAATCTTCTTAATCATTCTCTGACAGACTGTTCGACTTCCTTCACACGAGGACAACAATTGACACTTTAGTTCAGTCGGGCTCCGCATTCGTATTCTTCGAACTTACACCACCTCAATTAATTATATTTGTGTACATTTGTCTTACAACTGGTCGTGTCCCCTTCTGCAGTCCAGCTTCAGACTATCCAGAAATTAAACAGGAAATTCCAGGATGTCGCTTTCATTTTCGTTATCAGTCTATTCACGCTTGTGTAGGTTCTGACTTCTCTCGGAATCGAGTCCAAAATCTCATCTTTGATCAATTTTTGGTGCCAGAATTTCAGGACATCCTCTTAACCCAGGAAGATTAGGCTCAAAACTCAAAAATAAGAATGATGGACATAAATACCGGCAAAGAGTTTTTTCGTGGATTATATTTAAAATGGTCTCCTGATAAACATACAAAAAGTCCACAGCGATCAGAGAGCGGACCCTCCCCCCAAAGGGGGTCAATGTACCACAAAAATTAGAGAATAAATCGAAAACTAAGCATCAGAGAAAAAAAAGTTTCAAACAAAAGTAGTTCCTCATCAAATTTCCTATAAATTTCACTATATGTATGTCAACTTAGCTCAAAAACTCGAGCTGAAAAGTTGGTTTGAAAGTTGGGCGATTTTCTAAAATTTTTGATTTTAGTGTTAGTGTAGTCAAATTACACAGGTTTCGGAAAAAAAAGAACATTGCGACATAGTAAAAGTCTGTTTGCTGGAAATGGTCAAGAATGAAGTCCAAAACAACATACTAATTTCTCCGCGTTTTTCCCCAGGAGCATCTTTTTTATGGGGGTTGAAACCCACTCAAAATCGTTGTTTTGTAAATATCCCGCCTAATACGCATTTTAGAGAAAAAAGTCATCAGTCAAAAATTATTCCTCGTGAAATTTCCTATCGGACTACGTACTTCATTTCTAACCCACACGTGATAGTCAGCTCAAAAATTCATGGAAAATGAGCCTCCGCCATGCAAATGCGTGAATAACGCGCTCCTTGCCCAGAGATGACGTCGGTCGTTGCGCGGTGGTTACGCGCGAAGGTAACGTTAATATTTCGCTAGTACACACGATGAAACGTATACTAATTTTATTAGTTTTAATTAATTGTCACAAGGAATTTGTTGCACGATATTATTTTGAGAAAGGTATAATCAACTGCCTATCATACATGAAAATAAAGTTTTCCATACAATGGACAGACATTTTAAAAATCGTTTCTTATGCATGTATGATATGTAAAAAGCTGAATGGGAGGCTGTAAACATGCGAGCCCTTTCCCCATTTCGATTTTTCTAGTTGGAGTGGGTGGATTTGTTTGTACTGGGTTGTGTCGCAGAGTTTTCCGTTCGTGCTGGTCTTCTTCCCCCTCCAACCTTATGAGGGGGTTGTAGGCCAGGCCAGCATGTCGTTCTCCATTTTCGGACTGGAAACAGGCTGAATTTCGTGTGCTACGTTTTTGCTGTATTATGCTCTCATGTTTTCCATTCTGGTTGTTTCAAGCGATGGTGGGAATGGACGTGGTCTTCTGTTGTGGACTCACGGTGAGATTTTGACTTCAACCCGCGTACAATTGAGGTGGGCTAACGTGTGGAATTGTCTCAAGCAATGGAAGGAATGTTACCAAGAAGCTTCTTATTGTTGTGTGCTCCCACAAATTCAAGAAGAACCGCCGCAATACAAATCCGAGAATGAAGCGCTCCTTGTCAAAGTTGGCGTAGTCGCACGAGGGTTTCACGTCGATAGTCGATTGGGTCAGGCAAACTTGCTCCGCCATTTCAGGCGATCTCCCGAAAAGCTTGTTTTGCGATGAGAGATTGACTATGAGTCTTACAATTATCAAAACGGAGACACAAGAGATAATAAGCTTCTTGGTATCATTCCCTATATCGCCTGGAACAATAAAAAATTCAGCAAGTTTGCCTGGATTTCACGAGGAATAATTTTTGACTGATGACTTTTTTCTCTAAAATGCGTATTAAGCGGGATATTTACAAAAAAACTGATTTTGAGGGGGTTTCAATCCCCATAAAAAAGATACTCTCGGGGAAAAACGCGGAGAAGTTGGTATGTTGTTTTGGACTTCATTCTTGACCATTTCCAGCAATCAGACCTTTACTATGTCGCAATGTTCTTTTTTTTCCGAAACCTGTCTAATTTGACTACACTAACACTAAAATCAAAAATTTTAGAAAATCGCTCAACTTTCAAACCAACTTTTCAGCTCGAGTTTTTGAGCTAAGTTGACATACATGTAGTGAAATTTATTGGAAATTTGATGAGGCTGAACAACTTTTGTTTGAAACTTTTTTTTCTCTGATGCTTAGTTTTCGATTTATTCTCAGAAAACTAATTTTTGTGGTACTTTGACCCCCTTTGGTGGAGGGCCCCCTCTCTGATCGCCGTGGACTTTTAGTATGTTTATCAGGAGACCATTTTAAACATAATCCACGAAAAAAACCTCTGCCGGCATTTATTTCCATTTCAAAACCTAATCTGCCTGGGATATTCTGGAATGTCAAACGTTTTCCCATAAACATAACTTGTTCTGCTTGTAGATAATTTTATAGTTCCCCCACAAGAGAAGATACTATGTATTACCAAACCGCAATCGGAATTCTGAGAACTCTTTTTCTCCGCTTTCGCTCGCAACAAGTGTACCTCAAGACTCAAGTCCGCTGCGATTTTCTCCTTCATAGGTCATTTCCATATAATACATATTTCAATTTTAATGAGGTAAAGTTGCGTGAACATCAGACAGGCAACGTAAGCACAGGATTCAAGTCGTTCTGACGAAAAAACTTGAAATGAATACGTAGATCTTATGGCAAGAGCGTAAAATGTAAGCCTGAAAGACGATTGAAAGATCGAAAGGCAAACTCAATGCTAGAGAGGGAGACAAACAGGAAAATATTATAGCGAGTACGGAAGTGCCAGAAAATTAGGAAGCCGAGGTCCGCTTATATATGAACGGTATACTAGAATTTAAACTAATAGAATAGAAATTGAAGCGTACACGGGCAACATTCTCCCATAAGCTAAGGGAATAAAAGATGGTTTCTTATTATGACGTTTTAAATAATAAATATAGGTGCACAACCCGGCGCGAGCGTCAAAATCGCTCGAATATGTCAAAAACTATAAGCCAACTGCGAATTACCGTACATTCGAGACGATATTATCACCGGAAGTGTGTTTCACTTTCGTGAGACGGGTCGTGTTGCGCCATATCGTAGAAAAAGAAAAAAAAAAAAAAAATGTTCGTTCTATCGAATTAAACGTCGCCATATTTCGCGCCTACTTAATCTAAATCGAAAATAGATTTCTATGCTTACCTCGCGCCCTCCACTCTCATACGTCTACATCCATTCTGTACGAAGGAAAACTGATGTTGGCTTTCCTTATGTGTAATCTAGGAGCAGTCGTATCCGTTTGGGAAATCATTCGACTTGATTAAGGTGAGGGTGTTTTCGCAAACTTTGAACGTTATTCGCATTCTCAACTCTCGTATCGCGCGATAACAGCAGCCAGTTAAGATGCCGAAGCTTAATCTGAGCGATTTCTGCCCTCGCGGCCTCGTATTTTTCTTTCCTCGCTCATTCGCCGTATATACCAAGTAAATGGTATACTTTACCTTCGTTCGTCGTTCTTCGCGAAGCATACGAAATTTCGCCGATGATATTCGAGCGAATAAAGCTCTCCTATCAACATCGGCCATCACATCGGTATCGGCGCCGAAAGGACATTTCGAAAGGCACCGCACCCGCCGGCACAGATTAAAGCGAATTTCCAAATGTATATTCGCGTCTCGTAAACGGTCGACTTTCGGTTTACCGAGCTCCAATCGCGTCAATCAAGTTTAAATAATTAGAAGCGCCTCGCTTGTGCCCTTTTAATGTCGCCTCTCTTAATTCCATTCGTTAATTACTAGATTTTCCTTAAGCTATATTACACGTTTAGTTCGGATCAAATTTATCGAGAATAATGATAACGCGAAACGACGATTCGAGAATTCCTTCAACATATCTTCCTTTCTGTTGTCTCTCTTCACGCGTACACGCAGCCTAATAAAGTCATATATAGCAGAAACAAATTTCGGAAGATAGGATATCGAAAGTGCGTGTAATTTTATTTATATTATAAGAATGTGCTTCTGATACAAAAATTTCAAAATACCTGAAATATTTCTAACGAGTTATTCGCCGGTAACCTTTGAGGAGATAAAATTAAATAGCAAAAGATACGTTCCACACTACAACTTGAGTATATGGTATCTGCAGGCTTGAATTGTTCAAAGAGTGACTGACTAACTGAACAGAGAAACAAAGAAAAATCGTTTTTTGAAGAGATGGTTTTCCGAGCTAGAGAATACTTGGAACTTGCGGTGACGATTTTCTCATTGACATAGGTCGAAACAGCAACCGAACTCATTTTAAATCTCGAGAATAAGAATTAGCAGTAACTTTCGCGCGCTGATCGCTGGCTTCCTTTGTCTTAAGGCGATCAGGAAACCCGTTTTATGACGGTATTTTTCGAATGTAATAATCAATTAAGTGGGAATTATTCCAAGTCTCTCAAGTAGGCCCAAGTCCCTATAAATAAAATCTCAACGATGAGAAACTAGAGCACACGTCTCGCATTGGAAACAGAAATTTTAAAATCGTAAGACCCCAGTGTGATTAATATACATATTTTGATTTCAAATATTAATTTTACAAGTAGGTACTCACCCTGAATTAATGTGCCCAGTAAAAGCAATACTGGAATTGTTATTTTTCCATCCATGATGGTTTTTATCTCCTCAGTCCTAGAACAGAAAAAGGATGATTATTTTAAAATATATGCGGAATCTTGAGAGTATATTCTGTAGAGTGGAGATAGATTTTATACTCAAGAATAAATAAATAAATTTCACCTTTTGGGAAAAACATAAGATCGTGTTTATTTTCGCCTTCATTCTTTCTCGCTTACTTTCTATTATCATTCACGATCCAACATTTGTGACCTGGTTCCAAGTATAGAAAAGACAGTAAGCTTCCAAATGTCGAAATTTGATGTACAAGTATCATTAACGTTTTTAAATGAATTTTATCTCTTCTTCCACGTGATACTAATAAAAATGTCAATATCAATATCTATTGGCATCAACTACATCTTATATTTTCTTTTTTCATTTCCATTAGACGCTTACTGCCCTTTCTTGGAACCAGGTAACATTTTATATTGATAAGATCACAAATTTTTCAATCTCCATTACCTAAATATGTGATGTTAATTACTAAACCTGTGACGTCATCAACTTGTGAAATTATTACCCTTAACTCCAAAATATACGAGGTATGTCAAAAAAGTTCCCGGACAATTATTTTATATGCGCCAATTGGCAACACTGACAAGGAAACCTAATTGAATCTTGTTTTTTTTGTACTATCGACCATCAATATTCAAAATTTCACGTTGATTCATGGCCTCGTAGTTTGTCATAAATTAATTTTTTGCAGGAATGTCCTTGAGGGTCCGTGCCGATTTTAGGTCAATTTTTTTGCGTAAAAAAGAAATTGAGCAATAAATTGTCATTAAATTCCTTGTAAAACCGGGAAAAGAAAATGCCAAATTGAAAAATATGTTATGTGTTGTGTTTGGAGAGTCCACCAAGAAGCGTGCAGCGTTGTACAACGTGTTCAGTCGTTTCAGGGTGGGGCAAGAGTCGGTAACAGCTGTTGCGTATGCTGGTAAACCGGTTTATGCGTGCGCGCTGTCTGTCGTCAACAGTATGAAGCGGAAACTCGCCAGAAATCGTCGAGAGATGTAGCGGCAGTCACAAAAGCGTTTGACTATGTAATAATGATTTTTGATGCATGAGTTTAACCATGAAGGTTTTTTGACGTGTACAACTATGGTACAGCCTTCGGTACCAAAGGTTTTTTTGCTCAAAATCAAACATTAGTGCTTGATCACCCCCTTTATTTGCCTTATTTGACGTGTAGGAACTTCTTCCTAACTGACCGACTATGAGATGCCATGGGATGGGAGGCATTTGGGGCCTACAGAAGGCACCAAGACGGAAATGGCACGGACCCTCAATGACATTCTTCCAAAAAGCTATGCCATGAATCAACGTGAAATTTTGAATATTAATGGTTGATAGATTCAATTACGGTTCCTTGCCAGTGTTGCCAAATGGCACATACAAATAATCGTCCGGGAACTTTTTTGACATACCTCCTCCTATAATATACACTTTCGTGACGTCATTACCTTCACCTTTATTGACGTCATCGACTCATGACGTCCTCAACTGCAACCGTGATGTCGTCATCAACCCGTGCCATTAACGCTTCCAATCTTGGTGATGTCATCAACTCATGTCATTCTCAACTTTAGCAACATTGTCAATCCGTGAGGTCATCACTCCGGTCTTACAACCTTTATGACGTCATCATCTTTCACCTCAAGACGTCATTAACCAGTAATATCATTGCAATCATCTCTGGTGACGTTATCATCTCTAACTTTAAGATATTAATATTTTCTGAAGTCATGAACTAGTGACATTATCATCCTCACTGTCCTTGGAGCGTATCAACTCTTGTGCCGTCATCAACCCGTGATACCATCATACCTAATCTTTTTTGACATCAAAACCCTTGAGACATGTACTCTTTGTGACATCATCAACACTTGACTTCATCATCCTTGACCACCAAACACAAATACACGCTCATGACGTCATTAACCCATGGTAACATCACAATCACATCTGAAGATATCATCATCTTGAAATTTGATAAATGTGACTTGTCACAAAGAAATCGGCCTTATGAGATTCATACCGCAGCTACATCTCTGCTGTATGATTAATTCAGTAATGGATAAATGTAGCTCTACTGCACAAATTGTATAAGGTCGATTTCTTTGTGACCACTTTTTGATGTCATCAGCTTGTGACATCATCATCCTCAACTTCAATGACAAGGTCACTTTTGAAATACTTTTCGGTCATCGCCAGCCCATGACATCATCCTCAACCTCAGTAAGGTCATCGACCTGTGACTTCATCATCCTCAACTTGAAAACATAGATATACTTTTGTAATGTCATCAATATGTGACATCATTGCAATAACCTATAGTGACGTCATCATACCTAACCTTTTGTGATGTCATCAACCCATGACATCATTACCTTCAACTTGAGTAATGTCATCAACCTATAAGTGAAACACATTGAAATCATTTGTAGTGACGTCATCATACCTAACATTTGGTAACGGCATCACATTTGACTTTTAGACATGTACATTTTTGTGACGTCATCAATCCATGACATTATTGCAATCACCTACAGTGACGTCATTATGTGTATCCTTTGGTTATATCATCACCCTTACTTTTTGTGACCTCATCAACCGTGACTTTATCACTCTTAATCTTGAAATATAAGTACCCTTTTGTGACATCGTCAATCCGCGAGTCGTCAATCCGCTACATCATCGCGATCATCTTTAGTAACGCCATTATCTCTAACCTTGAGACGTTTACACTTTTGCAACATCATCACCCCCAACCTCAAAGATATTGTCAACTTGTGAAGTACTACACCCCAACTTTGATGCAGTCATAAACCTGTGACATTACCACGACCGTCTTCAGTAAGGTCATTATCCCTAACCTTAAGACATTTACATTTCTGTGACAACAACAACTTGTGATATCATACAATCACCTTCATGGACGTCATCATCCCCAACTGAAAGACATTCACACTTTTGTAATGTCATCAAACTCAACCTTAGTGACCTAGTCAACTCGTCACTTCCTCAAACCTAACTGTAATGACGTCATGAACCCGCGACAACACCACCTCTACCTGAGTGACGTCATCAATCTCTGAAATTATCGCAAACATCTTTAGTAACATCTTCATCCTTAACCCTGGGGCTTTAAATTTTTTCTGACGTCATCACCCGTGATTTCATCGTCTCCAACCTTGGTGATGTCATCAACCTGTGACATCATCGCAATCACCTTTGGTAATGGCATCATTCCCAATCTTGAGAATTCACATTTTTGTGACAGCAAAAAGACATCATTCCAATCACCGTCATCATCCCCAACCTCAAGATATTTACACCTATGTAACGTCATCACCTTAACCTCTGAAGGGATCAACTCATGAAGTTCCCAACCCCATTCTTGATGACGTCATCAAACTCAACTATGGAGGGTCGTCATTCTGTGACGTCATCATCCCAGCCTCCGTGATCTTCATCTATCTAATATGTGGACTGACGAAGCTCCAAAAGCGCTATATAAAATTTGTACAAAAAAACCTAGGCGCCTGAAGGCGACCACTCGATGTGTTTTGGAAAATATGTAAGATTCAAGTTTTTTCACGTGGTTGTGTTGATGATGTAGTGATGTGTTAATGCGTCAACACTGTCCATGTGTGTTGACGCACACAAAAAACTAAGTCCCACTTTTCCCTGCGTTTGGACGCCTGTGTTTCGACGTACAAATAATGTGTCTTTGCTAATCCATATATTAGACGGTCAAAGTTAAAGGTCTGAGGTCATCACCCTTCACCTTGAAGGTATGTACATTTTTGTGACGTTATCAACCAGGGATGCCACCACCAGCATTGTACATACTGTACTTATGTAAAAAATGTTTGCCGGACAACCTCCCCCCCCCCATTCTCTTTCCTCTCAGAAAAGACATACCCATATCAGTTACGAACTGGTTTACAATTTACATGAATTGAAGGTCGTTTTAGAAATTTCATACTGCAGACAGAAAATGAAGAAATTGATTAAGAGCTCAGAGTATAAAATATGTTGCTCTCCCCCGTTTTGTAATTTATAGTTCGACGAAAATACACAGAGGTTTCAAATTCTACGACTATGTAATAATATGTCGTGTACGCAGAAAGATCAAATTTTCTCAAAATTTCCATACCTCGAGAGAAAATCCTATGATTTTACAGTTCGCTCGCAAACTGTACACCTCCAATGTTGAAATTCTTTGAAGTATTACGGATATGTAAACCCGCCTCTTTAGAACTCAAGGCCTTCCGCTGGTTTATATCTCGAGAATTCAAATTTTCGCAAGTCTTCTAAGTCGCAAACGTACAACACCCTATAAATAATTTTACCCTCAATACAATAGCTATAAATATCCACTAACGACGTTATCTAAATACCATTGAAATATTCATCGCAAATTATAGATTGATCCATTAGCGAACAACAATTTTACGGTATACTCTTTCTATCCAATTCACATTTTGAATTTGGAAAAAAAAAAATTAATTTCAAAAAGAAACGAGAACGAGATGACGAGAAGAGCGAAACTTTCTGGATAATTAAGTAAAATTAAGAAGCTTAACAATGTTGAAACGTTCCCGCGTTTTAAGGATTTGAGACTCTAGACAAAGAAAAAAAAGCAAATAAGGAAGTCGACAGAAAATCTCATCAGCGAGTACTGTTCGATAAAAGAGTATACATTCAGACCAGCTGAATTTTATAAATAAAATCCCCTCATTTAATGATTTAAAAGGTACAAAGGCTCACAATGTATAGCTCGATATCGCATCTTCTCATTGCAGTAAAAACGAAACGACAGAACACAAGTTGAAGGAAAAAATCGCATGTGCGAAAAAGGGTCAATAAAATTCCTCGCTTTGAAAGTTCGTTGTTTACTTCTTACGTTATAAGTATTCAATTTACACGTCTTAAAGAGAAAATTGACTCGAATGAATTCATTTTCGATACAAAAGCTAGTAATAAAAACGAAGTAATAGGACTAAGTAATAATAATAAACTACTATACAGGATATTATTTGTACTGTCGCGCGTGAACACATTTTCGACTTCGCGATGTGATGGGAGGTCATTACGAGTATTGTAGACAATCAAGTTGGTTAGATGAGATGAAGTGTGAGCACGAATGCCCTGCCAACAACATGACGAGAAATAATAATAATATTCTATACTGAAAATTTTATTTTTTCACGAGAAAGTGACAAGAGGTTTGGGAAATTTATACTTTAGATTTACGGTGAAAGGGTGATAAGAACCATTCTGAAAAAACAGCTTCAATTCAAAGAACACTCGATTGAACTGCTAGTGCGAACAGGATGAATCCGTTTTTGGGGCACGAAATACTTTCGTAAGACTCTAAGGTTGATCTTGGAAACGTGAGGCGAGACTGGTATACCCACCAGGTTATATATTGTCAGAAGAAGAAGAGAGGCAAGAGAATTGGTCAAACAAACCATCCCTCTGGTCCTATTTGCGACCCTTAGATACAATGGTATGGTATGCTAGGTCGTACACGTATATAGTCAGCGCATTTCTATGTCTGTACTTTCGGACTTACGGATGCAAATCCAAAGAATAGGGCGTTCACGGATATTTTGGTATGGTCGTTTTGGGCGCGAAGGGGCAAACATTTTGTAAGTCCATCGACAATGCCCAGAAAACACCACGAGGAGGTCGATTAAATAATATTAAACTAATTGTAAGCAACATAATTTTCAATGACCAAGTACTTCCACTTCACGAAGGGTTGTTGACGTAAGTGTCCAGACATTCTAATTCGGTACGAAATCGGTAGTG
Organism: Aspidiotus rigidus; assembly: GCA_035079385.1. NCBI lineage: Eukaryota > Metazoa > Arthropoda > Insecta > Hemiptera > Diaspididae > Aspidiotus > Aspidiotus rigidus. Next base: position 1,308,948 of record JAVHKY010000072.1, on the reverse strand, counting down.
GCTCCCTTCCACTGCGTTGTGCCTCCCTCAGAACTTGATGAAAAAGCGTTGAGAGCTTCTTTGATCACGGTCATTTTAGAATCGTAGTTCAATACTCCTGGTGCAAGGTTGTCACTTCGCAGTTGTAATTGCCTAACATGTGGAAAATTCTACAGTCAGTACAGTCCATTTGAACACTACCTGTACCTAAAATTAAATCAAGGTAGTCGAAGAATCGTTTCATATATCATACTTCTATGTTTGGTCCACTTTTTAAAAAATAAGAAAACGCTGAATTTCAAATCTACAGTAAAGTTTTTGTACTCGTTGGGTTCGTCTCGTGGAGACTCACCCTCTAACGGAGACCTGTGGAATAGCGGCCAGCACTGAGTCTAGTATATTGCATATTAGGCTGAGTGGCACCCGGGAGCCAAGCACGAGTCTTGTTATAGGTCTTCGAGAGGATTCTAACTTTCTATCAGTGAGAGGAAAATTACGAGTATGTGATTTGGTAGTTCACCCATGCCGACCATGGCCGCCCTTTCAAGAAAGGCCAGAACGTGCAGATTTGGCAATTTTGAAAAAGGCTGTTATCAGCAGCTTGGTTCTGTAAGTACATCTACGCACAAGCTTAACGGCGTTTAGCTAGCATTCTTATGAAAAGAAGAGATTTAGAAACTTGATAAGAGATATGTACCTGCTGAACCTAAAAATCTGAAATTATCTCATTCATCGCATTCGTTTGTAGAAGGAATTGCTCCACCTGTCTATTAGTGTCTGAGCACATAATTGGGCATCATTCACATATGTGTAGTTCAGTGATCCAGTTTCTTAGATTGCTGCTTTTCAATATCTTGTTTCCTGTGTCATTCATAAATATGTCCGCCAATATTGGTGAAAGCGGTGATTCTATCGCTAGTCCTTCATCCTAACTGTAGAACTTGTTTTTGAGTCGGCAGTAGTTCCGGTTCACGATCTCTTCCACTATTTCGACGTACTTCAGCTTGTCAGGGTTTCCAACAATATTTGTTGTTTCGCAACAGGGTGAAGAGTTCCTGTTTTAATGATAGTGCAATGGATATATGGGCCCGTCTTACCTCAACGCTGGAGAGCACAAAGTGGATTACGGAATAGACTACATTCTATTGGACGAGGACGATGATGATTGTATGCAGTTGATGATACAGATGACGACTCAGGTGATTTGCAGGAGTCGTGAGAACAATGAAGACCCTCCTCAACCTATAAGACCTCGAATCAAAACGTTTTCGTAAGTTGCGGTTATCCATAATTAGAAGGTATACTCCGAAGAGTGAACGAAAGAAACACTGCAAAAACCGCAAAAATTTAAAGCACACGAACGCTTCCGGCTAAACAGCCTTTTTCAAGAGATGGAGAGTAACTGAAATCCAACACCAACAAGAACAAGTCGAAGGAGATCGTGACTGAACCAGCGAGTCATCAAAATGTGAATCATCCTCATAGACTAATTCAATCAATCCCTCCTCAGGAATATATCTGTTCAACACGGCGACGTTTTTATTATTCCGGTGTCTAAAAATTTCAATTTCCTCCAGAGCCATTCGTTTGAAGTACGAATTTTCCCTATGGAGGAGGACTTCGGACCCCTCTTTAAAACTATGGCCTTTTTCGATTAAATGGTCAGCAAAGGCCGACTCACCCTCTTTTCTTTTAATCCACGCCTTTTTGTGTTCATCGGCTCTAATTTGGAGTTGACGGCTAGTCATACCTTAAACACTCGGGCAATCACCACAGGCTACCCTATAACCCTCTCCCCCTCTCAATATAAATAAATAATTAATATTAATATTAATATTAAAATTAAATATTAAATTACTTTTAGAATAAATGAAATAATAAAAAATTATTATTAAAATTAAAATATCTCCTAATCGATTAAATGATATTACTAAAATACTTAATTTTATAACAATATAATTATTATAATAAATAATTAAAACTCTAATTATTAATACTATAATTAAAAATAATAAATTAAATTTATCAAAATAAAATATTCTATTTATATATAAATAATTAAATATAAATAAATTTAAATTAATAATTAATTTAATTTTAACAATTAAAATTATTATAACAAAAAAAATATTACTAAAATTTTAATTAATTTAAATAATGATTTTGTACATCATTTAATGATTATTAATTATAAAAATAAACTTATTAATTATATTATTTATTATTATAATAAATTCTTCTAACTTGATGATTATTTCTATAAGTACAATAATTATTTTTAATAACATTATAAATAATCTTTTTATTTAAAAATTCAATTATTTTAATAATAATTTTATTACTTCAAAATATTTCAAGAATAATTTTTATTATTACAATTGCAATAATAAATTATTTATTTTAAATTAAAATTAAAAAATTGAATATTTATTTATTAGAAATAATGATTTTTTTTATTTGATATTTAAATTTAAATATAAAAAATTTAATTATATAATATTTAAAAAAAAAAATTTCTTCAAAAAATTTCTAAAAAAATTTATTACTATAATAATTTTATAATTAATATATATATATATATATATATATATATATATATATATATATATATATATATATATATTGAATATAAATTTTAATTCGAAAATTAAATTTAAAAAATTTTATGAAAATATTTTTAATTAAAACATCTTGGCCGTCGTTGTATTGTAAAAGGGTGGCCTGAAGCCAAAGGGACGGAGGACACGGCTCAACTCAGAAGAAAACTTGGCCAGGAACGGTAGCCTGACCCACCGTTTTCTACTGTCAAGATACGAATCCCGGGGGAGGGTGGTCGTAGAGTCGAGGCTTTTTCTTGTAAGTCTCCTATTAACCATAAGATCAACGTCCAGCTTGACTTATTCACACGGACAAGGTGCTTTATAGTCGCGAGTTCCTTGTGGAACGCGGCCTGACTCAAGGGGAAGTGGATCAAGCGATATATTAGGCTATTAAATGTAGCCATTTTGCAGGCAATAGGCATGAAGGACGACCCATAGATAGCGATATCGGTCGACGTATCTTTCGAATTCATGGACACCGTCAATGACGGAAATAGTCAGGTCCAAAAAATTTATAGAAGAGCCACCAACTTCCAGTGTAAGTTTGATGGAAGGTAATAAGCTATTTAAATAAGCCAGAAGCTCAGTAAGGAGTTTTGCTGGATCAGTCCACGCACACAAGATGTCGTCAACGTACCTGTGCCAATAGAAAACCACCTGGCCCGAAGAGAATAAATCAAGCTCAAATTTGGACATGAACACCTCCGATATGAGGGAACCCAAAGGGGATCCACCAGGAATACCCACCTCTTCGGGCAACTCAAAAAACTTCTCATCGAATTTACAGAAGTTAGGGGACCAACAGATTTTCAATAGGTCAAAAAAATCACTCATTTCCTCATGGGAGGGACCGGATTTAACAAGCAACTCTTCTATCCATTGTAAAGTAATAGCCTTAGGAATGTTCGGAAAAAGCCCAACAAAATCCAAGGAGCATAAAATCGAACCCAAAGGGGGACAAACATCCTTCAATTTGTCCGCTAGGATGCCCGAGTTCAAAACTGAATAGGAAGACTCTAACTCCACTCGAGATTTAAACCACCGGTCTAAGAATTTAGCGAGAGAGTAGGTCGGGGAGGAAAAGAACGAGACGACCGGTCTCATTGAGATATTGTCTTTATGCACTTTGGGCAACCCATAAAGGGGGAGGAGGAACCGGGTTAGGTTCCAGAATGGCCTTCTTTGTTAGATGGCTCTTAATGATAATTTGACTATAATTAATGAGACTCCTGACTTCTTTTACAAACTTAGGAAAGCTGAATAGGGCATTCTCCTGAGCACCACGGTGAGCAAGCACGTTGTAAACCTTGGAGATATGTATAAGAGGATTTCTCCTTAATTACGACGGCATTCCCTTTGTCAGCTTTAGTAATAATTAAACCACCCTCCTCCTTAATCTTTCTCCTCGAACCTGAATGGCTCTGGAGGAAATTGAAATTTTTAGACACCGGAATAATAAAGACGTCACCGTGTTGAAGAGGTATATCCCTGAGGAGCGATCGATTGAATTAGTCTATGAGGATGATTCACATTTTGATGACTCGCTGGTTCAATCATGATCTCCTTCGATGTTACTTGTTCTTGCTGGTGTTGGATTCAGTTGCTTTCCGTCTCTCGAGAATGGCTGTTTAGCCGAAAGCGCTCGTGTACTTTCAAATTTTTGCGGTTTTTGCAGTGTTTCTTTCGTTTACTCTTCGGAGTATACCCTCTATAAGACCTCAGTAAATCGGCGGGCTAACTGGGCTTGGACAACTGCTCTTGTCAACAACGAACTCTTTTGCTTGGACAGGTAGGACATGAGAAGGAGAGGCATACAAGAGGAACGTCACCGGATATCAACACCATATGGGTCAATCTATTCATCATTCGAGTTGTAAATATTAGTATATCGTAAATAGTACAAGGCGCGTGGACCGGGGTACCCTAAAAAAAACATGAATTTTGGGCGCGTTTTTTACGTCATATTCGAAAAATTCACGAAAAACGTAATATTCGATTACTCAAATGAACTTTCTAGGCTAACAGTAAAATAGTCTATCCTGAAGGAAATTTTACGAAGAACATTTTTTGTGCCGAAAGTTCTTCTCTAGGACTAACAGAATTCTAGACATTGATGAAAAACTGATTTTAGGGGGCAAGAACGTGCCACAGCTCCGCGAGCTATGCAATGAGGGGTCTCAAGAATACCAAACCCGAGACATTTCCGTTAAATCTAGAACTTGCACCCGATATTTTTATTGATTGTCACTTCAAGGACTCCCCCCAGGCTCAAGTATCATAACCCTTTAGAGGAAAGAAGTGGAGTATAAAAACGCCACAAATAATTTACAAAGGTCAAACCGACCATACTCGCACTTTTCTTGGGCTAAGGTACGTGGTTTCCGTCTAGCTTTTTTTATCGGTTTTTCGACGAGCTCCCTTCCAAAAACATTCGCCTTTTCTAAAGTACGTATCTATTTTTCTAAATATGCATCGCCAAGTCGAGAAACGTATCTAGTTATAATTTTAATACGTAGAAACAAGATGAAAGTTTGTGTAGACTCAATATTATCGAACTGAATAAATAGTAGTAAACTGTACTCGGAAAGAGATGCTAAACGACTTTATACATCATAATTAACTCTACATCGTTCTATTCCACAAATTCGAAGACTGAATTCTGTTTAAGAGTTCTTCCGAAAGTTGCTCGTAAAAGTAAAACGGTAAGATACGAAAAACGCGAAAAGATGCTAAGAAGAAGCGCGGCAAAATCAAAGTTATACGGTGAAACAACGAAAAATAAGCTCATAAAGTACGACAATGAACGAGGTAGAACGAGGATAAAGAACGCCAAGAATGCAACACGGTAGTAAAAGAGGGGAAGCTGCGTATTAGCGTGTAAAAAGATTACATATCAAAGAGGAAAACCACATTCATCAAATAGCGCTTTAAGCAACATCATGAACAATATCATTCCCTCATCCCTCTCGCTCCTTAGAAGAAATGAAAATAACACGAAATACGTTCGCGCAATTCATACGCTTGTTGTTAGGCAGATTGGGGTTCGAAAGAACGGGTACAATATTACTTATGATTTATTCATAAATTTTCGTTTCATTCGAACCCGCGCGTATATTTGTAACGAATATCTTGCATCCGGGACGATGATGTTACAGATCTCAAAATTACTCTCGAATTTCCTCACCTATCTCTGTTACGCTATCTACAAATTCTCATGTATATTTTCTCCGGAATGCGCCCATAAAATGTTTTTGAGAAAAATTACGGGTTAAATTGACCGCACTCCTCGGTATCAAGGTTCGTTGATGGAGATATAACGAGATAACAGAAATCTAGTTTCATAGAATTGATGAGTTAACAATATTATGACAGACAGCTGTGGCTAAAAATAATCGAGCACGCACATCAGGCTTTTATAGTTCAGTTTGCAATACATCTCAACGAATACGCCCCTCTGGTGTGGTTTCAGTGTGACAAAAATATTTATAACATCAAAGAGAAAATATAATTTGGCGATATTTTCGATTCAAAAGAACAGATTAAATCTGTGGCAACTTTGAGAGACTTTTACTAACGAGGCCGAAACATTAAAGTGTAAAAAGATTTAAGGTATCGAGGCTTTTAACGGGCCAAGAAGTTTGAAAGACTTCGTATAGCTGTTAAAAAACACGAAGTTTCGGTGAGCGCGGAAATTGGGAACGATTGACGTTTCACTCTTGGGGAGGGACACTTTTCGAGAAAGTACAATGAAACTACAAACTAAGGACCAGAGAAATTTTCCAGAAAGTCACAGGAGGTAATTGTTAGAATTCAGTTTTGTGAAGCTGAAATAATGACGTAATGAGAAATGGACAGTGCTGTCTGTCCACAATGATAGCCGATAATTTACGTCCAGGTCCAATCGACCTAAAATTTACTTCGTTCAAAGTCTTGGTCGAAATTGCGTTTCAGATCGACGTCGGTCTAGAGTCGAGGTACTCCCTTTTTGCGGATGATTTCAGTATCTCTCTACTGACCTCCAACCCTTAACAAACATCGAAATTGTAATGAACCCTTGAAAAAATCTCTAAATGATCATCAGACCGTGGACGTCAATTTTCAGACAAGAAAAAAGTCGTAATAATATTCCAAGGAAGATACTCACGTTCTACGCCCCTTCCTTTTCCGTCTTCACAGAACTTCACAATTACTATTCAATTTCCTGCTGAATTTCTTGGTTTCACCTTCGACTCCAAAACCTTTTATATCCTCCCCTCCCCCTGTACTAAATCTTGACAGCAGAATGCCTGAATGTACCTATCATCACTACCCCCGAACCGGCTGGTACCGCAAACTCCTCCTCCAATATTACAGTAGTCTAATCCGTACACAACTTGTTTACGGTTCTTCAATTTACACACATTTCAACAAAAAGACTTTAAAATTGCTAGACTCAATTCAATCTTCCGAGCTTCGACTGATCCTTAGCGCATCACATGCACACTATATCCAAATCTTCCTACCTTTTCAAATGCACTTCCCAGCTGTCGCTTCGATCCCATTTAGGAACTCATCTCAAATTTAGGTCGTTACTTCTTATTTTTTGATCCACTCCTCCTTAGTTAACCTCTATCCCTGACATCTGTCTCGGTCTTATAGAAATTCCCAAAGCAGCTAATTTTACATACAAACAATTCTCTCTTCGAAATTTCTGTCCTATCTTCTCTAGTACACAGGAGATCCAGACCGGGTTCAGGATAACATTTCATTCTTCTGTATGAAAAATTCCGCTTTCTTAGTCACCGTCGAACTTACCGTTATATTCACTTGCTCTTTCCGTCTCATCCGCTCTGTCCTTCCCGCACATTCCTCATACTATCTGGCTTCCTTATCCTTGCTATCCAAGAGCCACATTCTACCAGCCCTATCGTCCAACAAATTCACATTCTTACACACTCCTCAAGTTCTTCCTCAACCTCCATCTCTTTACTATGAATACCGATATACATCGACCTCAAGGAACATGACACTGTGGATCTTCAATGCGTTCACTTTCCATGACCAATCCCTTCCTTCACTCCTCGTTTGATCACAAATCCTATGAATTGCTCTCTCAACCTCTCCTAGTGTTCGACTTCTGGCCCTTCTTATCAAGTGGAAAAGCTCCAATTCCTGGATCTACTTCAAACCGCTGTCGAAAATATGTAATTTTCGTGAAGTTTCATCGGTGCGTCAATAGTCGACTGAAAAACAAATAACGAAATCCATAGTAATGAAAATCAACCCATTTTCAATATCTCCCGTCAATCTCTCTCATTAATCCTTTTTCGCTGCCTGCGACGACTCACGTATGAACGGTAACGAACATTTGCGATACGATGTCGGATCAGCAGACGCCGACTCAGCAATTCCTGATGGTTCCAATCGATGGACGATACGACTCTTTTCATCAATCTGGTTCGACCCATTAAGGAAAGGACTTCTACGACCCACGACCCTCCTAATCTTTTTTTATTTCTGATTCGCTTACTCTCGTTCGCGAGACTGACGGATGGATGTTTTATTTTCTGTCCGTCAGGTTCTCGATGAGTCGTCGTAAGTGACCAAGACGTACATTTAGATGCCTTCGAAAATGAAAGTCTGTCAATCTATCTATTATTTCAATAAATATATTTATATCTTCTGTACGTCTCGATATTTTCCTCGGATTGAGTTTTCAGCACGTCTTCCACCGCAATAAAGCTACTTCCCCCTTTCACATTTCCACACCGCTCTTCCTAAAACAACTCGAGGAATTCATCCTAACTCGTCTAAGAATAGGCTATACGCTCTTTAACCCTCTCACTTCCTTCTTGCCCATACTGCAATGCTGACGATCTATCCGTTCAAAACTTCTCCTATCGCCTAGGCCTCAACCATTCTGTCTCTCTGTCTCTCTCTCTCTCTCTGTATTACGAACTCCCTCTCAAACATTCATGAGGAAACCCTACGAGTTCTACAACATCTAATTCATATTCGCACTACATGATTGTCCTTCTTGCCTAAATTCACCCTAAGTGTTGTTGCAAGCTTTGTTAATGTAATTTAAAAAAAAAAAAGAGAGTTTCCATAATATCGCTTGAGACGCGTCATCCCTTACCTTTCCGATAGGAATTAATTTCGCAAAATAATATTAAGTGGAAATTTCCTGTCAAATATATACGAGTGATAGGAATTTTCAAAATACTGTATAAGAAAAGCGTACATTTTTGTTCGTATCGAGAGGGCCGAAACTCCTGATTTTCTACAACGAGTCGCTCGCGTGCCTTTTCACTCTTCAACAGTTTTCCGGAAAACAGAATAAACGGGAAACACTTGAAAATTTTCGGAATACCTCGTCGGTATTTGTGGAATGGTTTTTAGGCCACTTCGCGCACGCGACAAGAAATTTCCCCTTTCGGGCTCCATTAAAAGAGGATCCACTTCGGTGTTTTCCGTTGGTTCGAAAGTTTCCTCTTCATCATACAGAGAACAGCTTTTTTCAGTTCAAAATACATTGTTTTTCTATCTAATAATGCTCAGTTTTAACGAACGAGCAGATGGGTATAAATTTCATCAGTAAGTTCAGAAATTTGAAAGTACCTGCCGTATGTAATATCCATGGTAGCGAGAATTTCTAATTAAAACACTGGTATGATTCGTATAATATTTCGTTTGGCAGAGATTGTGTTTTTCGGAGTTGAAGAGTATTTTTTTTTTCAATTTTCTGATTCGTGAAAAGCACGAATACAACCTACGTGCCCGCACTTCTTCTTTGAATATCTTATTCTAAACATGTTGGCACGTAAGATTAAGGACATATTCAATAAATAACTCGTTTCCTATGTTGCTTCGGCTCATTTAACTTTAATTGAACTTGGAAGAAAAATTAAAAACGTATTACGTCAATTACGTAAATATAATTTGATTCAAGAAAATAATTATAATTAGTTAATGATTTGACTACAAAATTCTTCCTACCTAGGAAGTCTTTACAAGTCCACTTCTAAAAATTGGTTTATTTTACTCTATAGGTTGTTTTTACGTGAATAGTTGTATTCAATTCAAGGTTCCAATCTGGGTCTAGGGTTATGAACGTCATTTTTTCAGCTTGATGTCCTTATGATAAAACTTCAACACAACCATAAGAAATGAATTGTATAATCACCAGATTATGTCACTCGAAGTATTCGCAACTTGGGTCCTTCTTGATAGATTCATTCTCATTCTCAGAGTAATAAAATCTCATTCATTCCTGGTCAACTTTGTACAAGTACTTTTCTTAGTTACTTTTTAAATCACTCTAACATCGTTTCCAGAGGCAATGGCATATTTAGGTAATCTGCCGCCCTGGGCTATTCTGTTTTTGCTGCCCTAGATGGTCTCCCCCTCCCGCGAGCCCAATATATATCGATTTTTTATTTGTTGTCCTAAAAATTTACCGCTCCAAAAATTTTGTCGCCCTGGGCAATTGCCCAGGATTGCCCAATGGTAAATACGCCATTGACCAGAGGACAGGATATGAGAGAAGATACGAGTATGTTGTACTGTAAGATTATCTGAACGCAAATGGCACGGCCATGGCTGTGCGTGGAGACCAAGGAGAGCGAATGAACCGGGTGGAGCCAATCCCACGACAGGAAAGAATGACACCTTGAAGAGGATCAAGAGATAGGGATGCTTTGAATGGTTGATTTTTCCAATGATTATGCCAAGAAGCTAGGATTTTGGAATGCTAGAAGTTTTCATGGACGCATATTGATGAATGAGATGGGGTGATGTTTTGGTTGCGCAGGCAACTTCGTCATGTTGAAAGTGACTGATGATTTGATGTAGGTTAGGGTATGGTGAATGACGTCCATTAAAATCTGTCTCTTATTTCTCGCATAAAATCGCTCGAAGTTAAATACCTGAATACCGCCAATATTCTCAAATATCTGCCCCACCCCTGTCTAGGATGAGACCGAAAACTACTTCTCCAACAGTATGTAAGAGTCTCATCCGTACCCAACTAGACTACACAGCTACAACTCCTCGATCTATTCATAGTCTAACAAGTCTACTCTCTAATTACTTCACACTTTTTAATCAACAGTGCTCAGGAAGGCCCTAAGTGCATTCCGCATCAGTTCCACCTCAACCTCTATACCGAAGCAGTCGCGCACAAACGTTAACTACCAACTTCCTCGCATCGTCAGCTCAATTTCTGCAACGTCCTGTCCTCACTGTTTCCTCTTCCTCTCATGATGATTTGCTTAATTCCCTTAAACCTAGTCTTCACTACTTTTCCAAATTCAACCCTCTCCTCCCCATTAAATCATTCATTCCCCTTACTATCAGACAAGATCATACAAATATTCTTAAATTAAATAACACAGTCTACCGAAAAATAATCACCGAAGTTAGGTAACTGTTTTACGGACGGGTAATTTGAAGAAGAATGACAAACGCCGGGCGCCGACCAGCAAAACGTGGGCCTCCCAGCTGTATATGATAGGAGGGGGACTTGAGAAAATATCGACCTCCGAGTTATAAATGATGGAAGGGGAACTTGAATGGTGAGGAATAAACATCAGCCCGAAAAATTTAACAGAAGTTAATACTGCTCATAAATGACTTCCCTTACACAGGTTCCTTGTTTGCCTCGATTAACAAAGTCAATGAAGGAAACTCCAAGCACTTCACCACGTGAGCTGCGAGTTTCGCGCTATTCGCTCCTGTCGTTAAAATCTTACTCAGCGTCCTCTCAGAGTCAACTACATCCTACTATCTGACTCACTATTTTTAATATGGCTCCATCACTAATGATCCGGAATTTTGATTGAGAAACCTTGAAGGAGTAGCGAGGGATCCTCAGACTGACCGGGAGATGATGAGATCAGTTTTGCCCGAGGAGAAGAGAAAATTACGATCTGAAACTTGTGCAGATATTGCGTTCAAAGTTTCTTAGAGGAGTCACAGCGTCCGATAGTGAGGGTTTGAAGTTCAAAGAGAAATGCAGTAATCGTCACCAAAAAAGAGGACAGAAGATACAAGTTGTGATGTGATTTACGGCTAACAAAAAAAGAAAGACGCTTCAGACTTATCTTAAGCGCCATTTTGGATGATTTGGTAGTCTTCGACATCTCACAGTGCGCCCTCTGCCCTCGTAGATCCATTCGTGATGATTATTACTGGAGGAATTCAGGGATGAAAATAATAATAATAATAATCTTGATTATAATTATTATGTCTTTAACGCGTTCTAATTGGTCAATTTTATACATTGTCAAGAATGCTGTACCATTGATTTTGTTGATCGTGCAGAGGAAACTCACAATTCTTCAGGAATTAAGGAGCAGATCAAAATATTGCCCGAGAATCAATAATTCAAACTAATTTTGATTTTTTCGACGCCCTCATTAATATTCCAACCACTTTGGAAAGAATCGTCCTGTATTTTTCGTGTTGATCTACATATTCACTGAACAGAACTATTGTTTCACAAAATTGGTAAAATTTTCTGACAATGTCAATACATTTTTGGACTTTGATAAATTTTTATAGATAGGCTAATATCAGTTTCTTAGGAATACTCGTTTTTCATCTTCGCACGCACTCGAGTGTTTTACAAAATACTCACGTAAAATAATAATTAGAAATATTAATTCGCAGAGGGTAGAGGGAAGAACGATTGATCTCTTAATACAAATATCTTGTCTACACGGCGAATAATTTCGGAAAATTTTGATCGATTGGCACTTCCGTCGGATTCAAAAATATTTAAAAAAAAAATTATTTAAATTTATCAATAGAATAAGAAAAATAATTTATTGAGAGAAAAAAATCCAATAATAATTTAAACAAATATTTCATATGAAATTCAAATATTTTGTACATGCTAAAACAAAAACTATTTTCATATATTTTTGTAAATGAAAAAATTTGGAGAAAAAAAGGAGAAAAATTTCGGACGTAGACTTACGGCATCTCTGAGACCATTCCTTTTTTTTTTTAGTGTTTATGATTTTTTTTTGTGTTTCTAAAATATTTTCTAATCAGACGACAGAGCCGATTGGTTGAAATTTGATTTTTTTTTTTTTTGTCTCATAATAATACTTATTAAAAACAAAAAAAAAAAATAAATAAATATTTGTTTCGAGAAAGTACGTCTAGCTGTACCGCAACAATATTTTGTTGCAGTTTTTATTAGTGAATCGGAAATTTTGGAAAAGTATAGCAAAATATTCTTCAGCTCTGCAAGAATTAAATGGTAGTATACTTATGATTCTAATTTCATCCTACGAAAATTGTAGACAAGAGGAAATCATCAAAGCTCGGCTGAGAATAGCAATCAATCTCGCTCCTGTATCGTGCACTCGTTGCCTCGAAAATCATCCGTTCCCTGTCTTAGAACCTATTTCACTCATCTTCAAAATACCTTCCACGGACCATTGCGAAGTCGTAAACTCACATTCCTCAATTTGAGAATTACGTAACTATGTTCCAAGATGTGATACATCATAATCAATCGAGAATCTATAAAATATTTCCTACCTTCACAAATCTTTTAAAAAAGTATTTTCTCAAATTCACATTCATCTTTCTTTTTCGACGTTTTGCACTCCCGAGAGTTGTTTCGAGGAAATTCTTTCCAGTACAGCCATTTATTGACTAGTCTTTCTATAGATTGATAACACAACTACAGACGAATACATTTTTAATACGGTACATCAAATTATGATGAAGATCTTCTTTTCCTCGTCTCACGAAATAGAATTTTTCAAACCTCTTTTTCACTCTTCGGTTTCGTCTATACGAATTCAATGGATGACAGAGAAAAATTTATTATCATCACTCACCTTATACGGAGTTACAAGTTCCATACATGATTTACGTAAAATGCCAAAGCAAAGGAAACACCACATACTGCAATTCACAACCACGTGTCCAGAATCATTTTCCGGACAACCCAAAGAAAAAAAGCAAAAAATCAAAAAATAAAAACCGAAAAAAAAAAAAGTTATATTTCTAATAATAATTATATTTATGACACCATTTTCTCGAAGAAAATTAAAAACGAAGAAATTTTCGAGCACGTTAGTTAGGTTCGTATACGTAAATAAGCACGTGGTACAGATGAAGCACGAACGAGAACTCGAACATCGACGTTATTCGCACCCGTACGGATCGCTGTCACTAAAGTCGAAGAGAAAGCTACACCGGCTTGTGACTAACTCCGACGGTTAAAGTTTCCCTTCGCCGTCTTACCTCGTCCATCCAAATTTAATATTACCCACTAATCTGCGCAGTCATCCGGACAATTCGTTTGTCCGTCAAATCTCCACCCCCGAGATTACCTTTAATTCTTACGTCCATCCTTGCACGAGTACGCGTTATCAGTGACCAAGACGGGACTGGCTCGAGTTCGTGCTGGTAATTTTCGCGTAGAAAACACGAAAAAGTGCCCGTTAGCCGGCGAAATTAATTTTTAAAACTTTATTCGTCGTCCCTTCTCCCATTTCCAACGCGTTCTTTTCACTCCCGTGCTTTTGACGTTAATTATTACCTACTAATTACTTTCTTTCAAACAGTACGGTCGATGATGATACGAATACTACACTGTGCACGCATAAAATCAACCGACTCTTCTACTTCTCTTCTTTGACGTGTTTTTTTTTCTCTCTCTCTCCTTCTTCTTTCACAAAATGTAACGGAGATTTTAAGTGAAAAGTTGAGTTTCTTCGAACGTTAATAAGACGATGCTTGTTAAAAAAGTTTCTTCGCCGCAAAGAAGGTTGAAAAAGAGGAGTGAGTGCGATATTTAGTTGTGTATTATACGTGTAAAACAATTATTTTATTTTTCGCGTCAAAAGCATATGCGCGAAAGGAAAAATTATGAAGTCGACGAGCTCAATCATAACCGAAAAACTTTTACCTAAATGTTGTTTTTGAAGGCGGACCTTGAGGCATAGCAGCTGTATCAAACAAAAACATTTAAGATGAAATTTGAATTTTTAATATCAGTGTCCATTATGAAAATGAGTACCGGAATTTTCTATTCGCGGCTCGTATTGAATTATATTCGAATGGAACAGCCTTACTCAGCGAGAACTTGTTGTTACGAGCAGAATTTGGTAAGTGGAGCGATACTTTTGAAAGAAAAAATATCTTCGGTCTACGCAACAAAGAATATGCGATAAAAACTTTCAACTAACGTAACGGACGATGATTTGTGTAATGGTATCAACTACAGAAACAATATAACCCGAGTTCGAATCAAGGTCATTGTGATTGGGAGGAGCTTCACTTGACCACTTACCAAAGTTGACAGAATGTGTGAAAAATGTGGGCAGTCGGAAAATTCGATCGTTACTAAAGCGTCACCAGTGGGCAAGATCCTCTCCTCGTCCCCCCTAGTATAATCTTCTGGACGAACTTGATTCGACCTTTAGTCCCCTAGGCTCAAACCAACCTGTCACAACCCACGGGACCAACAGTAGAGATGACTAGCTCGTGAGTATACAAAGGTTGCAGACAAGAAAACTTTCTCCAAGAAGAAAGTAATCAAGACCTCGGAAAAGTACTAAGAAAGATTCCAATACACTATAGAAAGGAAGCGATAAGTTTTGGCCTTGCCTTCATCTTGATACAAAGAAATGTACTCTCGAAGGAGCAACGACTAAATACAGCCGCGAGTACTTTTGATTCAACAACCATCTTCCGAGCACGAATGAAAGCGACCAATCCAACATCAACGAAGATAGAGAAACCAACTTGAGGATCATGATTGAAACAGCGAGTCATCGAAGTGTGAATCATTCTCATAGATTAGCTCAACAAGACCATCATCAAGAATATACCTGTTCAAGACGGTGAAGTCTTCATTATTCCGGTGACGTATGATTTCGATATTTTCCAAACCCACCCTATGGAGGTGGGGAGCAGACCCCTCTTTGACCATGAGGCCACTTTCGATAAGGTGATCGACAAAAGCCGACTCACCCAAATTACCTTCCTGCCACGCTTTTTTGTGGTCATCGATTCTTGTTTGGAGCTGACGGCCGGTGATTCATACATAAACTCCAGGGCAATCGTCGCTAGCTAAGCTGTACACAAAATAATAAAAGGACTTGTCCAGACGAGTATATCATAAACAAAATAATGAGCTTGAAAGCACCGTCGTCTTAAAAAATTTTTTTACTTATACGACGATCGACGTTTCGAACGTACACACGTTCTTCTTCAGGATCGATAAATACTACAATGAGTAAAGCTATTAACAGGAACAAACTGGTCGAATTATTAATTTTCATTCTAATCAGCCGTTTCATTTTAAAGTTAATACCGCCAGAAACATTTTTAAGAATAGACTTAATATTTCAGACCCTCAGTATCATGATGACCTTAAAGTAGAATTTAGTAATTTACTTAAATCTAATAATTATCCGGACACTTTCATTAATTCTATTATATATTCTAACGTAACTAACCCCTCCCCCCTTTTGAATAACGTAAATACTGAAAGGAAAAAATTTTTTTCTATTCCTTTCATTGGTACCCCCAGTATTATGATAAAGAAGCTCCTTATGAGCCTTGACTCTAGATTTAACGTAACGTTCAGTACTATCAACAGAAATAATCGACTTTTCACTAAAGTTAAAGATAAATTTGCCCAAGGAGAGTGCTCAGGCCTAGTCTATGATATTCCTTGTAGTAATTGTGATTCTCATTATATTGGCGAAACGAGACAGTTGCTTCGTTGTAGAATAAGTCAACATAAAAGTGATGTAAAACTTAAACAAAAATGTACGGCCTTATGTGAGCACTCTCATGGTGAGGGACATCTTTTTGATTTTGAAAATGCGTCCATTTGTTGCTTCGAAAAGCATGATAGGAAAAGAAAAATTCGTGAAGCGATAGAAATTATGAAATGTAAGGACAGTATAAACTTTAAAACCGACAGCTACAGGATTAGTAACTTTTATTCGCCAGCGATTTACTCGTATAATAATCGTGAGTAATCTACTTTCTTTCTTGTTCTTTCACGCTCCCTGTGCTGCTGCTCCGTTTTGTTCCTGTTAATAGCTTTACTCATTGTAGTATTTATCGATCCTGAAGAAGAACGTGTGTACGTTCGAAACGTCGATCGTCGTATTAGTAAAAAATTTTTTAAGACGACAGTGCTTTCAAGCTCATTATTTTGTTTAAGCTGTACACACCACTCCTCTCGGCTAGAAGAATGGGGTCCTTCAATTTCACAAATAAACTTTTTACCGTATTAGTATTATAAAATTCCGGTCGGAACCCGAAAGGACTGAGCACACGGTACAACTTCAACGAAAATCAGCCTACGTAAGGAAGTCTAATCCAACGTTTCCTCCTACCTAGGTGTGAATCCCTACAACGGGAGGGGGTAGAATCAAGGCTTTTTCTGGTAAGCCTCCAACGGATCATCAAGTCAATATCCACTCTCACCTGATTCACTCTAGCCAGGTGCTTGATTGTCCGTAGTTCCTTCTGGAAAGCGTCCTGACTCAGGGAATAAGAGTCAGACGGTAGATCAAGCCATTGAAGATCTTATGTGCAGCCGGACAAAAAGACGACCCGTGGATTGTAATATCGGTCAAAGTTTCTTTTCTATAGATTCCAAATTCATGGACGCCATCTCTAACGAATATGGACAAGTCCAAAAAAATCATTAATGAGCCACCAACTTCCAGGATGAATTTTATGGAAGGGTATTGGCTATTTAAGTATGTGAGAAACTCAAGAAGGAGTTCCACAGGACCGCTCTACGCGCACAGTATACCGTCCACATATCTTTGCCAGTAAAAGACATGATTTAACAGCACCTGGCCTGAGGAAAACAAATCGATCTCAAATTTGGACATCAAGACCTCAGGTATCAGCGAGGCCAAGGGGGGACCAATGGGGATCCTCACCTCATCCGAGAACTCGAAAAATTTTCCTTCAAATTTGCAGAAGTTGGGGGTCCAACAAACCCTCAGGAGGTCAAAGAATCCCGCCAACTCCTCATGAAGGACACCAGATTTTACTATCAAATCGCCCATATGTTGGATAGTAACAGCCTTTGGGATGGGAGGAAACAATCCTACAACATCAAAGGAGCATAAGGTCGTTACCGGGAGAAGGTTAACGTCCTTCAACCTATCCGCCAAGGAGCCTTAGTTCTTTACTGGGTAAGGGGAGGTGCAATGTAATTGAATATAAAAGAATGTATTAATTGCCTTTATCTTTCTGAAAATAGAAATAATTTTAATAATTAAGGAAGAGAAAAAGATTTAGAATACCCCTTTTGGGTTGATACCTCTATTTGCCTTTTGCAAGAAAAAAGTTGTATCAAATTTTTACTTCTTTTAAACCTATAAATCCATGACCTTTGTACACAAAAATGAGTTATATTAGATCAGTGTTCGCCAGTTTTCTGCACTCGGGCTGTAATGGTCGAGCTTGTTCTGAGAAATTCATATTTGCCTGCAAGGTGTGGCTATTTTGAAGGACCTGGGGCTCTAATTCCACAATGAGCTCAGCTTCCGCCACTTTCAGGGTGGTGACACGTATGTCCCACTTAAAGTGGAACCAAGATGAGCATAACAAGGTCAGTCCATCTAATAAAACCCCAATGCGAGCCGACTCCTTGAAGATTGAAGTAACTCGTACCTACGAGGATTGCATATATTAGGCCTGTACAATGGAGGCTTCTCGAGATCTCACTGGTCCCGCTTGTTCGCCCCCCCTTCTCGGTCTACTATACAATATTCCAAGTTGACAGCCAAATTAGAACCTCTTATCACATAGAACTCGAAAGTGCCCTCTTCTAACATATATAAAGCTCGAAAGTTGAAATTTTTCAAGTCCAACGTTTTGTCTCCTGGTGCGCGCCATTTTCCTTTAAATCACCCTCTCATAAAACAGGTTCTCTGTTAAAATGCTCAAGAAAAATTTTTCAACATCAAACCTGTTCTTAGGGGCGGTATTTCGAAAGATTTGCAGTGCGCAACAAAAACGGTCCAAGTCCATAATTATTAACCAAAATGGTTTAGATCCTAATATTTAATTGATTCGGTTACAGAAACGTAACAAATAATCTTTGTTACGTGTCAACCTAATCAATTAAATATTACCGATGGCTCGTACTCATGAAAAATTAATTGACTTTATGGATTAGATCCCCCTTATATCATACTCGTACATAGCTGGGATTGGACTTAGAGAAGTGTCAACGCTCGAAACATAATATGGAGGGGGACCAAGTCAAACATTATTGGCAAAATGGTGTAATTTGGATTCGATGTGGATGTCTTGGGGTTTTGCGGTACATCTCTGATAAGAGAAAAACTTCTGCCACCCCCCGCCCCCTCTAGATATATAGGAAGAGGTTCACCCAAGGTATAGCCCATGAATATTTGTAACATCAGATAGGCTGAATCTTTTAGTCTATTTTCCAATATAATTCATTGTCATTAGGAGTAAGTCAGGTCTACTAGCTGACGGTATTCCTTAGTTAGCATACGCCCTGCACACTGTATGTTGGGTCAAGCTTTCAGCTTCACTTGCCTCGCTCGTTCGCTCCTCCCCGGTACTTCTTAGCCTAGGTTTACCCCAGTATAATACAGGCTAAAGCGTATACTGTTGGGCCTAACATAATGAAGGCTAAGGATACAAGGCTGAAGATATTGATGGTCCAAACAAATCCCTGAATTAGGTCAAGGTCACCAACGACATCATTGATGACGTCAAATAGGTTTCGCAGAAAAGCATCTCGGGTCGCGGAGCGCTGCTGATGAGCTTTTAGTAAGCTCCTAGGAGTAGCTGGAAGCTCTATGCACGCGTACTATTAACACAGGACTACCTGAATTTCAGGTGAGCGTCGAGCGCTCCCTCGGTCAGTAGGGTAAACTTCTGCAGTAGCCTCATTGACGGGCACTGCACAGCACGCGGACCTCAAGGAGAAAATTGAGGCAGACCACTCTCAAACCGAGCTCTCTGAACTACCGACGCAATGCCCAAAAGGCTGGATATGTATCGGTGCCAAGGTAGCCAAGGTTGTAAAGCGCTGCTGATGAGCTTCTAGTAGGCTTCTAATGGTGGCTGAAAGCTCGGATGAAGGGGCAGATACGCGCGTATCCATGGTACAGGTCTATCTGAATTCTAGGTTTGACGTCGAGCGCTCCCGCGGTCAATTGGGGGGACCTCTGCAATGGTCGCATTGACGAACTTTGCACAACACGCGCACTTGAAGGAGAAAATGGAGCAAGGTCACTCTCAATCCGAGCTCTCCGGACTACCGACGCAATGCCCAAAGAGTTAAATATTGGTATCATTACTTTCGGCGCGCGTGCTCGCTCATAAGCCTTTACTTCAAAGGCGATCTATGAGCAAGAATTCTTCTCAGACTGGAAGACATAGAATAATTCACATTCCTCCAACATTTTGGGATATTTTTAATATTAGATATAAACACAAGGAGATATCTCTCTCTCTCTCTCTCTCTCTCTCTCTCTCTCTCTCTCTCTCTCTTTCTCGTCTTCTAAAATCTTGGATTATCTCGTCATCCATTGTTGATGAAGTCACAGTATTTTTCTTAACATCGAGAATTTTAAGATGCCTACCGGAAAAGTAGTCAATTTTTAGTTGTAGGAGACAAGAATCGAATATTGACTCGGACCTTTACTTGTCTTATTGAAATGTGGAATTGTTTCTAGCCAGCTGTAAGCAATAAAAACTTTGTAAGAGGCTGGGAACGAGGTTTTGAAACCTCCGTGAACACGCTGTACGCAGTGATTTTGGAAAGTAGACGATTCAAGCTCGTTTTCTCGAGTTATTTTTTGAGTAGCACTAATAGGATTGACGTATCTCTTTCTCATTTCGTGGCAAGTTTTTATAGCTACATGATCCAGCTGTCGTCGTATTCTCTGCGGCTAGTTTTCTTACTCAGTAAATTTTTCTAGACCCTTCCGTTCGAACTATTCTTAATTGAAATATAATGCTTGAGCGTTTACCGTTGATTCAGTGTCGGAGAAATCAAAAATACTTCGTCTGGTCCATCATTACAGCAAATTCATCATCGTATTCTACCACCGGTTGTGATTTTCCAGACCCCGAGTAAGCATCTCCACGGTTCAGTCGGAATGTTTCTAAAACCAAAAAAACTGTATGAATTTCTACTTGAAATATATGTGCTGCATAGCGAGACATTTGGATGTTTTCGTAGAATTTAGTTACGACTATTTTGTAGCTTAGCTTTCCATTCAAAGCAGTCTCTAATCCTGTTCAACTCTTCCGAAGTAGATTAACGAAATTTCCTGTGACCAGAAATCTTTTTCTTAGGATCACGAGAAGAAAAGTCGAGCAATAAATTACAGATACTCAAACAACAATCTATAAGAGGAAAAACCAAACTGAAATTATTGTACGCTTATAAAAATTTGACATCTTCTTCCCTTTATGTGTACATCAACCCTCTCCCCTTATTAGGACCCGCCACATCGTTCGTTTTATCGCGAATATTTCACGGAAAATATTTAATACGATTTTTTACTTTCATGCAAATGAATAGTCAAGTACGTAAAGTACGCTAATTTCGAAGCTAAACTCAACAATCATTATTTTCTTTCGGTAGTCGTAACAAAATTACGATCAAAACCCACCATTCAGGAAAAGCCGCATTCGCTTCGTTTAACATCGAATCGGCGTACGAACAAGGTTTCGTCGGTACTTTGTTCCGATGCTTTCAGTCGAGCTTTCTGGCACACATTTAAGTCACTCGATTTCACTTTTCAACTTTTCGCTCGCTTTTCATTGAGAGCAAGTGGACCAAACCGTAACACGGTAGGACGAAAAAAGACAGCGACGTTTTCGCGCGATCATTATTTTTTTTTTCTTTTTTTCAGAATTTTTAAATATTCTTACTCTATACCTACCCGTGTAGATTGAAAAATTAGAGCGAGAATTGAGGGACCTTTGTTGATCGCTAACGTATATTTACAATTATACACGCATACGTAGGTCATTTAATTTGGTATTCGCAAAGGTAGGTTACCGTATAAACGGAACGGAGAGAGAACGAGAAAGAGAGGATGAATAAAATGATCTCCTCACTTTCGGAATGGCGCGACCTTCTCGCTATAATATATTAGGTAAAAAGCTGTTCACATACGCTTACGCAAACGTCCTCTTTCACATTTTGACCGCAGTTAAGCCTCGTACCTCTTTTAAGAAAGCTGTCAAAAAGGATGAAAAGTTGGGCAAAAGTTTAAGCGCGAAATGAAAAACGAAATGAAAGAGGTCGACGAGAAGTCACGTTTTTGTACTTTTTATAAACGTTCCA
This sequence comes from Aspidiotus rigidus, assembly GCA_035079385.1. Lineage (NCBI taxonomy): Eukaryota > Metazoa > Arthropoda > Insecta > Hemiptera > Diaspididae > Aspidiotus > Aspidiotus rigidus. The sequence goes on along the minus strand of JAVHKY010000072.1, from coordinate 1,287,039 downwards.
TCGAAAATGTACGGTGCGCCGGAGAATAAAAGTTAATTGCATTGTTTTGCACCCCAGATGAAAAGAATTAATTGAATGACGTACTGCTGGGACAGAAATCGCAATGCCGGTCTCTTATGTACGAATGTTCGCGTGCCTTACTGACTTACAGGGGAAATAATTTAAGTGCAATTACAAGCATTACGCTTTCCGGGAACTTTCGAATGTGATCGCACTCGCACGCTATCATTTTCGTGTCGATAAATTTGCATACCAGATGCGCCGCAAATATGACCGTATAACAGTACAATATTCTGTAGAATACGATTTCGATCGCTATACGAGGGTATAAAAAGTTGCCAGATTTTGCCCTTTATTCGCGCTTGTTATTATTGCGTGTGAGTGTGTTTTTATTCCGGTGATGCCGCACACGATACAAGAGAAGTGGTTGTAGCTATTTCGGGGAAATCGGGTGACTACCGCAATCGTAAGAGTATAACCCCGGCTATTGAAAAAAGCGCTGGTGCTCGTAGTAATGCAAACAATTCGAGCTGTATGTCATATTTAGGTGAAAAAATAACGAAATTTTATCCGCTACCGATGCTCGTATATTGTTTCCGTAAATACCTGGTAATCTAAACTCGTCGAGTACCTCTTCACTTAACGCTCAGCGAAGCGCCACAATAAAATGGCACCGTCTTCGTACTTGCGTTACAATGCCAATTTGAAGAAGAAGAGCGCATCTGTCGTTTATAAATTTTTATGGACGAAAATTGCGCTAACATCAACAATCTATTCGTTCAATCAGAGTGACGAAAATATTGATGTTCTTCCGGAGTACGACACGGGGCGAGATGGGACGGGTAATGCATTGGTCAGATTTATGACACGAATGAAAGCGTGAAAAAGTTTGTCTAGGTTGTTTTGTTGGAAGCTAACAAAGAAACCTTGAGCATTAATACGAATAAAAGTAGCTTATTATTTCAGAAGTAGAGAAGAGTACACATGTGATATCAATTGTCATCGTACAAGTGTCACCTATGGCTTCCTTACTAGACGATGTATAACCGAGATTCGTCGTACTCGTAAGGTTATTAGAGAAAGTTGATAATATTGTCACCGTGAAATGGGCAATTGCGTTCAGGTTATACAGATGATACAGTAATCAAGGCTGTCGACGAAGAGGTTTTCTTGGGAGGAGAAATTCAATATCATTCTAGAGTGAGGTTCTCCGTGAGGTGTACCCCAAAAGAATCACCAAGGTTCATTAGCGTCTTTCTCACTAAAGTTTAGGAAAGAAACAGCAAATTCTAACAGTTTTTGCACTTTAGGGCTGAACCGTAAATAACTTGCCAGCCTTGTTCAAAAACACTGAAAAAACCAATCCATGCGCCGGCTATTCATCAACAAAGGGGGTTGTTGGTTGGGTGCGACTTTCATTAGTAAGAAAATACATAATTAGGGTTTTAAGGGCTGTTAAACGTTTACACCCTTGAGGCGCGGCCATACGCCCGGTATCAGTATTATACTGCTGCAATCTACCAGTATTATGCTGTTCATGAGCATGTGCCATACAGTACGCAGTTGGACGTCAATGTCAGTTCTGCTGTTAGAAGAGAGTCCATATTCTCCACCCCCTATCTACTAAGTACGCAATACTTGGTTCAGCGTTTCAGATTTCATGGACTAACTTAGCAGGCCCGATGAACCACGTCAACTCGAAATCAATGTCTATAAGACGTCAATTAGGCTCCAAATCAACTCGACAGGTCGACCAAAAGTTGGCTCACAATTGGCGTTTTTTTTTTTACCATTGACTCATCAGCGACGTCGAAATTGAGACGACTTCCGCTATTAGAGGTTGATGTCGACTGGAGAATTTTACAGAATCCTCAAAGGTACGATCCATAACTAATGTAGAATAGGAAACACAAGGAACGTAACAAATTTAATAGTTAAAAAATACACAATCACAGAAAAAGAAATAAAAAGATCTAATCAAAATAAATTTTTTTTTTTTTTTTTTTTTTTATTTTTACGAGCACTAGAGCTGCACGAGGGCTATTGGCTCGGCGTTACAAAAGTTATGAAAGTAATATTATAAATAACACATAAGAAAGGGAGGTTTTAAGGAAGTTGGTAGAGTAAGGAAAAGTGAGGAAGGATAAAATGAAAATAAACTCGGTAAAAAAACGAAACGAAAAATATAAAATAAAACCGTCAGAAGTCGAAAAATTTAAAATACAGAATAAAATGTTGAAAAAATTTAAAAAAAAAAACAAAAAACAAAAAAACGAAAAAAGAAAGAAATTTATGGTAACAAAACGTAAATAAGAAATTTTCTGGCGTAGCCAAATGAATAAAGATCATGTTTCACGTTTTTTCCGCCTGCTTAAAAAGAACGTTAGGTAGTGTTTGTCGTCTTTTTTGAACAATATACTAAACTAGCCTGTCTGCTCGTTCGCCCACAAGTCAGGATGAGAAATATTTAGAGGTATTGCCTTTCGTGGGGCTCACTCGCTCCGCTCGTTCACCCTCTTTCTTGGTCCCTGCTCGGTTTAGCATAAGTACTTCTCTTCTTCTTCTTCTTTCTTCTTCCTTCTTCCTTTCTCTATACAGCATACATACTAAACTAGCCTGAAACGTAGAGGAGGGAATGGTACTCGCAGATTTCTCAATCACCCGCTCGAAAAATTTTCCGCGTCCTTCTTCTTTCTTCCTCCTTCCCTTCTTCTATACAGCATATACAGGGTGGGGCAGAAAGATTAAATGGGAGTTTGTGCTAAATCTGTCGTAGCGCAAAAACGCAAAACGTTAGACGTATACTTTAAATGTACGAATTTTGTATCTCAATTTTATCTTTAGTTTGAGCCACATCCGAAGTTTCTACGACTTTCCTGAGCCGAGTCATGGACCAAAATGTGCCGTAATTTCACAGCAGGGGTTCACAAAGTTGTGAATTATCGAAAGACAATTTTCCTATTGAAAAAATCGCGTAATCTCCAAAGTGTTCCCCGATCCTAGAGTAGAATTTAACGCTGAATCTGAATAAGATCGTTAAAAAATTCTGCGAAGCACCAGAATGGGTTTACGGGCCCAAAAAAAGTCAACATTTCCCCAAAATGATAGAATCGCCTAATCTTCGAACTTTTTCTCGATTCTGAGATAAAATTTAGCGCTGAATCTGAATAAAATTGTTAAGAAATCTTGCGAAACACCAAAATGGGTTAATGGGACCAAAAAGGGTCAACATTTCTCCAAAACGAAAAAAATTGCCTAATCTTCAAAGTTTTTCTTGATTCTAGGGCAAAATTGTGTGCTTAGTTGTAAAAAAAAAAACTGTTGAATAATTTTTCGAAGCTCCAAAATGTGTGCAAGTGCCCAAAAACGATTACAATTTTACCAACTTGGAAAATCGCTTAGTCTTTTCAATTTCATTTGGTTCTCATAGAAATCGAGCTTCGCGAGAACAAAAGATTGGTTGCGGGTGAGAAAAAGTGCGAAAACTCTCCATGTTTCAGGCAAAGGAAGGTATGATACCGCAAAGTTGGTCTTCTGTTGCGTGCCAGTGACGAAAGTTCCACTTATGTTTGAAGCAGTGCAAAAACTCCTAGATTCAGCCAACGGGAGGTACGATACCGCAAATTTGGTCTTGCTCGTGGTTTTATCTAGGCAGGTGAATTCAAGAGAATTTTCGTTTCCACAGCCAGTGCTGGGAAGGATATCCCGAGACCGTTGTTCGTTAAGCTTGCCGTAAAGAGAACGGTCGAGGCCCTACGTTCAATAAGGTACCGGATCCGAGAAAATTCTCTTACTCTCGCGCGAGGAAGGAACGATACTGTGAAGCTCGTCTTTCGTCATGAGCTCGCGGTGAGAGAAGGATGAAGGCCCGCGTTCGATAGAGGCGGGCGGATGCGAGAAAATTCTCGTACGTTTGCGCGAAAGAAAAAACCATGGTGTGAGGCTGGACTTTCGTCATGAGTTCGCGGTGAGAGAACGGTGGAGGCCCCGTGTTTGATAGAGACAGGCGGATGCGAGAAAATTCTCGTGGGTTCGCGCGAGGAAGGAAATGATACGGTGAAGCTCGTCTTTCGTCATGAGCTTGCGGTGAGAAAATTATCGAGGCCCCGTGTTTGATAGAGGCGAGCGGATGCGAGAAAATCCTCGTACTTTCGCGCGAGGGAGGGAATGATACTGTGAAGCTCGTCTTTCTTCATTGGTGAGAGAACGATCAAAGCCCCGGGTTTGATGGTCTTTCGTCATGAGCTCGCGGTGAGCTGTATCTGATCGCTCATCATGAGCAAGACCGAACTCGCGGTACCCTCCCATTGCCTGAATCAAGGAGTTTTTGCAGTTTGGCCCGCTTCGCTCATTGGTAGGGCGTCAGTTGATCTCTCATTGCAAGCACGCGACAGAAGACCAACTTTGCGTTCTTTGCCGAAAACAACGTGAGTTTTCGCACTTTTTCCCGCTTTGATCATACGCAGAGCCCTAGTCGATCTTTCACCGTGAACCTTCAACGGAAGACGAAGTTGTCGTCTCCTGCCAATCCCCCAATGAGGAGAATTTCCGCAATTTCCTCTTTCGGATCTGTCACCCGACGCTAGTCAATATCTCACTCCGCAAGCACTCAACGGAAGACGAACTTGTCGATATTCCTTCCATCCCCTGAATCAACAATTTCACAGCAGAATGAGAATTTCTGATTTTTCATTTTAGAGATCACCTAGGGCCATTTCAGTATTTTTTTTGTACTCGGCGCTAAAATTTACTCCAGAATAGAAAACAACATTTGAAGATTACGCAATTATTCATCTTAGAGGAATTTTGATTCTCTTCGAGCCCACCAACCCATTTTGGTGCTCCGAAGTATTATTTCAGCATTTTTTTCGACTCAGCGCGAAATTCCACTTGGAAATCGAATTAAAATTTGAAAGTTTGAACGTTTTTCCAATTTGGGAAAATTTTGGGCCCATTAACCCCTTTTTGATGCTTTGAAGAACGCTGTGAGCATTTTTTTCGAACTTAGCGCGAAATTCCACTTGAAAACCTAATTAAAATTTAAAAATTAGAACAATTTTCCAATTTGGGAAAATTTTGCCCTTTTTTGGGCCCATTAACCCCTTTTTGGTGCTTCGAAGGACTCTGTGAGCATTTTTTACGAACTCAGCGCAAAATTCCACTTGAAAATCGAATTAAAATTTCAAAGTTTGAGCAATTTTCCAATTTGGCAAAATTTTGACCCTGTTTGGGCCCATTAACCCGTTCTGGTACTTCGAAGAATTTTTTAAATATTTTTTTCGGACTCAGTGCGAAATTCCACTTAGAAATCGATTTACAATTCAAAAGTTTGAACGATTTGGCACCTTGAAAAAATTTTGACCCTTTTTGGGCCCATTAACCCATTTTGGTGCTTCTTATGGTTTTGTTACTATTTTTTTCGTTTTTCCCGTCCATATTCACTTATGAAACAATAATTTAATTATTAAAATTTTCGAAATTCAGTTCAATACTGTAAATTAATTAATTTTCAAGCCCTATTTTGGGAACCCTGACGATTTGGTGAATTTTCGGCATATTTTGGTCCATAACTCAGCTCAAAAAAGTCGTAGAAACTTTGGGTCCGGCTCAAAATAAAGATAAAATTAAGATACGAAATTCGTACATTTAAAGTATACGTCTAACGTTTTGCGTTTTCGCGCTACGACAGATTTAGCGCAAACTCCCATTTAACTGGTAACATCTTTCTGCCCCACCCTGTATACTAAACTAGCCTGAAGTACTCGCAGATTTCTGATCACCACCCAGGTATAAAAATTTTTCTCTAAAATTTTCTAAGTCCATTATCGGGGGGGAGGGGGAGGGGGTGGTACTCGCAACAGTGTATGGGGTCTCAGAAAAGACATGAAACATGTCAAAATATTAGACCGATATGTAACTGATGGTGGATTTTTGATCAGAGTAGACCACGGTTTCGGGAAATATCAAAGCCCATCTTCAGAACATTTTTATCAATTTTTAGTTTATTTTCAACTTCTGAGGGTTTTTTTTTCCTACTGATTTTTGACGGTTTTATTTTATATTTTTCGGTTTCATTTTATATTTTTCGTTTCGTTTTTTTACCGAGTTTAGTTTCATTTTATTTTAATTAGACCCTTCCATTTTTTCTGTGGTTGTGTATTTTTGAACTATTAAATTTGTCGACTGAAAATCAACGTCGATGTCAGGTCGATTCGAGATCAACCCTTATATTTTACGAGAACTGAATAATAATTATATTTATCGAAGTGCGAATTAGGACCAGATGCATGACCTTAAACTCGTTTACAGGTCGACGTGATAACGTGATAAACAAGTCGAGAAGTGTCGACTCAAAATCGACTCTAGATCGACGTCGGTTTGAAGTCGATTAGCGTCCAATCGCTGTTCGCGAATTTTGAATATTCTGTAATGATTATATATTTCAGAGGCACCAAGGTGCCACAAATAATGTAAAAACGACAGTGGGTAGCTACAAGAACCACTCCACAGACGCTGGGAAACAACAGATAGCAGAGAGATACAAACGAATCTGAGTAATCTTAAGTCATACACATGTAAATTCTACGTAAGTGATGCGGTTTAGCTACCAAAAAACAACTGCGACGGGGGTGGGACAGTAGAGGAAACAAAAGTTGGAATCTGTTCACAAATTAAGAATTTTGACGCAATGTCAAAGTTAAAAATGATTGAATTCTCGACATGGTTTAAACCATTTCTTCAGCGAGCATCTCTTACTCGATATTTTCCTCGGAACCACGAGCTGGATTCAATACCATTTGCAGTATCACGTTGAACTTCGCCGCATACAAGGTCCAAAACAAGATTTTCGAATCGATTCCATTTTCTTATTTTGAAGATAAATAGTCATATTTTCGTACGTCTTCACCCCAAAGTTTCAAAACTTGCTTCTTAAATCTGGAGGAAAGACCTTTTTTCTTCCGGCTATAGGAAGGTATCGAAAAAAGCAAACCACGTATAAAATCACTTCCATCCCCCATCTTACGTATCATCTTCCCCATGTACGAAGTCGAAACGACATCCGAACCCTTCGTAAGTGTTCGTCGTATTTTATCCGAATATCTACTGCTAAAATAAACCGACGCTATTCCGTCTCACCTCGCACGCGACCGAACGATATTAATTAAGTCGGCAATATCGAGACCGAAATCGTATACGCGGTCCTTCTTAAAGCCATTGCCGACATATGACGTTCCGAATCGCGGCTTCCTACACCTTACACGGTACCATCTTCGACATTCAAGAAAGGTTACGCGGGAAACAAATCCGCTTCGAGAAGACGATAACAATAAAAAATTAACTTTGCAAAGCCGATTCGAAAAACACCCTAGCTCCGAGTTACGAATAATATTATCTAGGTAGACGGGGGGGAATGTGTATTATATAAGAAAATCGCGCCACATATTTTCAGCACTATTGTCGTTGCTCGCAAGGTGGTGGTTTTTGGTTTGTATCGCACCCTGTGTGCAGACATCGACGAAGTTCGACGAAAAGGTGGGGGGTGGAAAGGCAACTCGAGCCTTCCAAGATAAAATTGGCCATAAAACTGGGCTTACACATTTCTCGCAGAACGAATGAAAATATTAAACTTTAATGTAAGCCGTTTTATTACCTCCGGAGGGACGTTAAGATCGTTACAGCTAACCAGAAGGATGAATCATAGAGAGGGACGGCAATTACTGTTATGAATAACGGAATAATTAGCGGTAAATACGACACCTATGCTAGTTTGTTCTTCGTTGATAATTTACTTATACTCGCGTATCGCTCGTCTACTCGCCGCATTAGCCTTATTAAAATAAGAAATACACGCGTATTTTCACTCGTCTTCCTCGATACGAGCGATCTTTCGCACGGTCGTATACACGTATACACGCGTATCAGCAGGAAGACCACCCTTCACGAGTAGTCGACTCAGTTGAGAGTTTCGAGTAATTAAATTCAAATTTGGCGTCTGTTATTTATTGTTCGACGCCTACGACGGCGTGAAATGAGAGGCTCGTGTTCATAAGGCATAAAATTAGGCCAACAGACGTCGTCCGTTTGTACCATAGAAACGCTTAACACTCGTTTTGCGACTCGAGATAACAATTAGAAGGCGTCAACGTGCGTTTCATTTATCGTTAAGTATACACATCAATCTTGGAGACACAGGGAAAAAGTATAACTGTAACAGAAAGTAGGGTAAATGAAAATGTGATGTTTGAAGAAGGTGCTTGATCAAAGCACAGTGGAACTGTGTTTGGGAATACGATGTCCGTAAGGTATTTCAATTTTCGGATATTGGGCCCTGACTTGCCGGACAGTTTTGGTACAGTGTCATCATCAACTCATAGCTCTTATGAAAAAGATCTGTGATGAGATACGGTTAGCATAAGTCAAGAGTTGAAAATGTAATTTACAGCGGATGCACGAGAAAACCGCTTGTTTCAGGAGCATTAAAACCTGTTGCGGAGAAGAAATCAACACCGATAAATTTCAACTACAAATATCTCCAAAGTTCCCCGTCGATATGAACTCCCTCACAGTCACCACATTCCACCTTATAAACGCCACTTCTCTCGACCGGTTGGACAGGGTCCTTAAGCTTAACGAATAAACTTTTAACCGTATTGAGATTATAAAACGCGGGCCGAAAACCAAAGGGGCGGAGGATACGAACCAACTGTGAGGAAAACTTCTTCAAAAATAAGAAGCTGATCAAACACTTCCTACTATCTCGGTTCGAATCGTGAGAGAGGGAAGGAGGGAGGGAGGTGGTAGAATCGAGGCATTTCCTGTAATCTTCCTTTGAACCATAAAGTCGATATCCAATTTGACCGCATTCACTCTGGCCAAGTGCTTTATAGTCAACAACTCCTTGTGGAAGATGGACTGACTCAGTGGCCGATGCGGGTCAGCCAATGGATTAAGCTATTGAATGTGGCGTGCTTTGTGAGCACTGGAGTAAAAAGACTTTCCGTGAACTATGATATCGGTCGAAGTATCTTTCATATTCGCCGTCACTTTCAGAGATTGTCAAATCATAGTAATTATTGATAGACAAGCCACCAACTTATTTCATGGAAGGGTATTGCTTGTTTAGATATTCAAGAAACTCCAAGAGGAGATCTCAGGGACCAGTCCAGTTATACGACACATCATCGACGTACCTGTGCCAATAATACACATGCAAAAACACCTAGGTCAGAAGAGAAAAGATCGATTAGTGGGTATACTCCGAAGAGTAAATGAAAGAAACACTGCAAAAACGGCAAAAATTTGAAAACACACTTGCGCTTTTGGCTAAACAGCCATTCTCAAGAGATAGAGAGCAGCTGAAACCCAACACCAACGAGAACAAGTAACATCGAAGGAGATCAGACTGAACCAGCGAGTCATCAAAATGTGAATCATCCTCATAGACTAATTCAATCAATCCCTCCTCAGGAATATATCTGTTCAACACGGCGACGTTTTTATTATTCCGGTGTTTAAAAATTTCAATTTCCTCCAGAGCCATTCGTTTGAAGTACGAATTTTCCCTATGGAAGAGGACTTCGGACCCCTCTTTAAAACTATGGCCTTTTTCGATTAAATGGTCAGCAAAGGCCGACTCACCCTCTATTCTTTTGATCCACGCCTTTTTGTGTTCATCGACTCTAATTTGGAGTGCACGGCTAGTCATACCTAGATAAACACCCGGAGAATCACTACAGGTTACCCTATAAACACCCCCCCCCCTTCTCAAGCATCGGAATCGGGTCTTTTAATTTAACAAGTAAGCTCTTGACCGTATTTGTATTGTATAAGGTCGGTCTGAAATCAAAGGGATGGAGGACACGGCTCAACTCAGAAGAAAACTTGGCCAGGAACGGTAGCCTGATCCACCGTTTTCTACTGTCAAGATACGAATCCCGGGGGAGGGTGGTCGTAGAGTCGAGGCTTTTTCTTGTAAGTCTCCTATTAACCATAAGATCAACGTCCAGCTTGACTTATTCACACGGACAAGGTGCTTTATAGTCGCGAGTTCCTTGTGGAACGCGGCCTGACTCAAGGGGAGGTGGATCCAGCGATATATTAGGCTATTAAATGTAGCCATTTTGCAGGCAACAGGCATGAAGGACGACCCATAGATAGCGATATCGGTCGATGTATCTTTCGAATTCATGGACACCGTCAATGATGGAAATTGTTAGGTCCAAAAAATTTATAGAAGAGCCACCAACTTCCAGTGTAAATTTGATGGAAGGTAATAAGCTATTTAAATAAGCCAGAAGCTCAGTAAGGAGTTTTGCTGGATCAGTCCACGCACACAAGATGTCGTCAACGTACCTGTGCCAATAGAAAACCACCTGGCCCGAAGAGAATAAATCAAGCTCAAATTTGGACATGAACACCTCCGATATGAGGGAACCCAAAGGGGATCCACCAGGAATACCCACCTCTTCGGGAAACTCAAAAAACTTCTCATCGAATTTACAGAAGTTAGGGGACCAACAGATTTTCAATAGGTCAAAAAATTCACTCATTTCCTCATGGGAGGCACCGGATTTAACAAGGAACTCTCCTATCCATTGTAAAGTAATAGCCTCAGGAATGTTCGGAAAAAGCCCAACAACATCCAAGGAGCATAAAATCGAACCCAAAGGGGGGCAAACATCCTTCAATTTGTCCGCTAGAATGCCCGAGTTCAAAAGTGAATAGGGAGACTCCAACTCCACTCGAGATTTAAACCACCGGTCTAAGAATTTAGCGAGAGAGTAGGTCGGGGTGGAAACGAACGAGACGACCGGTCTCACTGGGATATTTTCTTTATGCACTTTGGGCAACCCAGAAAGGAGAGGAGGAACCGAGTTAGATTCCAGAACGACCTTCGTTGTTAGAGGGCGCTTAATGATGACTTCCATTAATGAGACCCCTGACTTCTTTCACAGACTCAGGAAAGCTGAACAGGGCATTCTCCTGAGCACTACATTGAGCAAGCACGTCGTAAACCTTGGAGATATAAGAGGATTTCTCCTTAATTGCGATGGCACTCCGTTTATTCTTCGAATTATGGATAACCGCAACTTATTCGATTAATAGTGCAAGTGCGTTCCGGAAATTTGGAACCCAGCGAGTTTATATCGTTTGACCCACCTCTCCTTGAGTCAGGCCGCGTTCCACAAGGAACTCCTGACTCTAAAGCACCTTGCCCGTGTGAATCAAGTCAAGCTGGACGTTGACCGTATGGTTAGTAGGAGGCTTACAACAAAAAGCCTCGACTCTCCGGGTGTTTAAATGGGTATGACTAGCCATCAACTCCAAATTAGAGCCGATGAACACAAAAAGAAGTGGATGAAAAGAAAAGAGGGTGAGTTGGCCTTTGCTGACCATTTAATCGAAAAAGGCCATAGTTTTGAAGAGAGGTCCGAAGTCCTCCTCCATAGGGAAAATTCGTACTTCAAACGAATGGCTCTGAAGGAAATTGAAATTTTCAGACCCCGCAATAATAAAAACGTCGCTACATCAATTACACGACAAAACTTTAGTTGATGCTCTTCTATTTCTAGCACAGCTATTCAATAAAAATGAGTATCAGTCTGCGGGCTGATTCATTAATGCATTTCCAATTGAGTTAATAGGATTCTGTAGGTTACGATTAATCATGAGAATATACAGAAAAGTAATCAAAATATAAATTCACTCTGAAATAGCCCCGTAGCAAGGTGGAAAGAGGGAGGGGGAATGAATTTTCTTGATACGTTTCGTAGGTGAAATAAAATTCAGGTTTCCTACGGGTATTTTTACTCTGTATTCAATTGATGTGACGTCAAACAGTTGTCGGAAACTGAGAAAAAGTGAACTTAATTTATAGTGCAATAAAAAGAGGAGGAAAGCAAGCAATCTTATGGTATTTTCAACTCTGAGTTCATTCATGAACTTTTTTTTGAGTTATCCCCTCTCTAAACGGTGTCACCGACGGCAAATACCCACAAAAACTTGACATTCAATTTCTAGTACAATAAAAAGAGACAGAAAGCAAGCAATTTTACGGTATTTTTGACGCTGAGTTCATCTTTGAACATTTTTTTTTAGTTATCCCCTCACCAAAAGATGCCACCAGGGGTTATTACCAATGAAAACTTGAAATGATACATTTTTTAGGATTACAGAAGGGAAAAAGTTGAAAGTATGTAAGAAACAAAGTGAAAAGCTATTTCAATTGTTTCCGCAATACTCCATTTTGAATGAATGTAGCAGACAGAGTGGCGGCTAGTGGCACGCAACATCGATTTAGATACATTAAGGTGTTGACCTCACTGCATACTACGGTGCCTTATTTGGCGCGTCCTACTAAACTAAATCAATTAATCAAACGTTTTAATCCCTTAAAGGCGCATGAATAGGCAACCATACATTCATATATGCTAATTTTTTAGTATGTTGTTTTTCAATACTATTATCCGCAAAATATGTTCAAAAGCCTCGCATGCCCTGAACAAAATGTGTTTTTTCATTACTAAAGCAATTCGGATCTTGACACAAAGGAGGCGCTTTCTACATTTACTGTAACGGCAAACTGTTGAAGCTGGACGATTTCAAAGAAGTTACTCGAATAACCTGAAAATAAATTGATCTAAAAGAAAGTTAGAGCTACAACTTTTGTTCTTTTCATTTTTTGAAAAAAATAATTATTTCAAGTGGTATAATCGATTTTATTAACATTGCGCCTCATGGCCAGACAAAATTATCCCCCTGCTTTACACCGACGACAGCGACACTCATGGTGGTTAAAATGCGAATTCAATGAATTTTTGGACCGCTATAACCATGGGCTCATAATAGGGAAATATGAGTTCGTTGAATTTTTCAAATAGACAAAAAGTTAGAAGGTCCTACGAGTTACAGAATTCCATATAATTATCACAGTACTAAAGATTTTTTCGTGCAGAGAACATCAATGGTTAAGTAAAAACGGCTTTGCTCGCACTGTGCGAGCAAAGCCGTTTTTACTTATCCATATAATTATTTTCATGTCCACGAAAGTTTTCATTTTTGGATTGAAGTTCACATTTTTCGAGTATTTAATCTAAAAAGTGGGAGTGACTCTCTTGATGAGTTTATGAATTGTGAGATGAAAAGTCGTGTACCACGCGTGAGTGTTTTTTCATAAGCTCTTCCTATACCCAATCGTGATTGATATTGCTCTAACCAAATAAAAAATTTTTATCGCTTCGAAAATTGATTGTTAAATTTGTTCAAGAGACTCGAGATCAGAACTCCAACCAAACATTTGTTCTCCAAACCTTAAGAAGTACCCTAGAAGGAGCTCATTTCTAAAAAAAAAATAACAAATTTCACCGGACGAAAAGAATTGTCCTCTCGTTTCTTGGCGCCGCCTTGAAATAAAATAAAATCTTCAATACTTTTGATTTAATACTATTCTAATTCAAAATATCACAGACAGTAAATTTATAAAAATAATTATAAAGATAGTTCAAAAGATTGACAAAAATTATACGACAAAACATTCAAACTTACCAAGATTATCATAGAATTGAAATCGTTCAAAACATCATTTGTCAGAATCGTATAGGTCATATATATCTTTTCCCGTCTCCTCTTCGCTCAAACTCGCTTTCATTCTATGCTCAGGGTTACCGTTTGATAACATGGTCGTTGTCTCATAAACGATTTCCAAATGATCCGAAAGCGCTTTCGTATTTTTCATATCTTCTTCCCCATCGTCCGATTCCTCTGTCACATCATCGTCGAAATCGGCGTCTTCAATCTCATCTAGACGACGGTCCAGTTCAACAAGCGTGGAGTCAATAAGATCAGCGTCTTCTATTTCGTCGCTAAAAACCTTACCATTGTCGATAGATGTAGCAGTTGGAAAATCTTCGTGCTCATTTTCCGTGGTTTTAGGTTGTACCGACTGAGTGTTTCCGGAATCATAGGACTCCGGATCTCCTTCAATTTCCTCTTCGAAGTCCCAAGACAGTGTTGAAGAATCAGATTCTTGGCCCTTGTAATCCACGGATTCGGTGGATATCTCGGTGTTATCCGAACTCGAGTTGTCAGTCCGAAGTCGCTCTGCAGGAGATAATGAAAGTTCGGGTAGACCGTCTTCACTATATACTTCACGAAGAGAACGAGGCTTCACATTTTTTTGACTCCTATCACGGACTAATTTGGATTTCGGGCGATCAACCAATCTCAATGATTTCCGTTTGCTTTTGTCAGGATGGTAGCTTAACGACGCGCTCTTACGCAGAGAAGAAACATGTTCAGTTTTGTGGTTTTCGGTTTGCTCAGTTGATTCTGGCGTAATGTCTTTGGCTTCGTGATTCGTGTCAACTGACACTCGCCGTTCATGACGCTGTGGCAGACTAGAGTTCACGTTGTCATCATGTGATGACCTGGGTTCCCGAAAAGAATGTTCGGAACCGCCTCTTTCCGTCTCTCGCATCGAAGAAAGTAATTTATTCAGAAATTCCCAAGAGCAGAGGCAAGTATCTGGTTCATCTGGCAGGGAACAATTACAACCTTTCTCGATGTCGATCACTTCCGAAGCGGATCTGCGGAAAGATCCAAAGGGCGAGGACCATGATGGTTTTGCTGGGGCCGGTACAACAGGCCTTAATGGGTGAGATGGATTCGATGGAATTAGTTCAACATTGGGAGATATGGTCCAAACGGGAGGTTTTCGACCAGGGAAGTAAGGCGGAATCATTCCGTCAGGACGTCTATTATTGTGGAAGTAATATGTCATCGGAATATACGAACCTGGAATTATCTCCACATCCGGCGGAAGAATGCCTGAACTACCATCGCCATTTCCTGCAATCACTGGTTTTCCGTCGCCCTTCATCATGATACTCGAAGGGACCAATTCCACATCGGGAGGGAGAGATTCAGGTTCTTCGATACGATGTTGCGTGGGCGGTAAGAGAAACGATGAAGAATCTTTGTTTTCAGGAGGTTGAACCGGAATTAGTTCGTAGTCGTACGTTAGTTCAGGTACAGAAAGCGGCAGTGTATCGGGTGGTAAGACGTCTAGACCGAAATCCTGAATCAGTGGATACGCTACGTTCAGGTTGAACTACAACATTCAAAAAAGGGAGATGTACCTTCTCGTTCTTACTATTTAAATATATTTACGAGAGTGCGAATAAATATAAAATTCAATACAGTGATTTCGAGGTAGATTGGGACTCCATCTGTCAATTTTGTTCCGGGCCCTATTAATGATATTATCTTCATAAACTTTTTATAGGAGACATTGATCTATTATTAATCCTCTAACATTCCTGGTCTCCTTAATAATTCCTTCAACTTTCTAAGAGACATTCGTCTGTTCTTAATCCTTCGCCCTAAATGAAAGACTTTGGCATACGTTTATGGACCTATACAGTATTCATTCATTACGAATCTTACAGTGGCGAACTGAGTGAAAAAAGGCTATCAACGATAGAAGCATGAAAATTGGCATAGCGAGTTATGATACTAGAACAGAATTTTCATGATAGAGAGCCCTCGAAATTTGGGCAGACTTTTAAGGCACCACATGAATTCAAAGAAAAAGAGAAATATACGATCGGTCTAAATGACGCTAATATCGCTGACCTCCATTTCACAAGAAAGGCTGATACCACGAAAATTCGTCTCCCGCATGACCTTTGATGAATTTCGAGGGGCTCCTCATCTTCATCGTAAATCACTGAACCAATTTTAATCTTTCTATCATCAATAGTGACTCATTGTAAAGAAAAATACATCCACTTCGTCACTGTATTGAAAGATTCTCAACGGAAATGTTTCAAATACTCGTTCACCTAGTAAGTTGCAGTTTTTTTTTAACAAGAAAACTTCGAAAGACGACGAGTCTCTCCATTAACTGAGATGCCGTCAATATACGAGCTTGACTACGGTATCCGAAAATTTACTAAATTTGCTTGCATTCTAGAAATTCCAATGACTCGATTTCTACGTAAGAAAATTCTTACGATGTTTAAGCGTTATAAAATTATAGCTTTCTCACCCACTCGTTGATAACTATAATCGAAGTAAACGAATAAGCGTATAAATTTTTTGTGAACTTGGCTGTAGGTACCTTTAAATCACCCGAATTTTTCAAATTTCTTTCGAACAATACTATGAGATCAACTTCCCCCTCCTCTCAAAAGATAGGCAACTTTAAACATGCAGCTCCAAAAAAAGTTTTCATTGCAACTGAATGGGGTTCTTTGAAAATGAGAAGTAAAAAAGTACACAGAATTTGCAAAATTTCGGAAATATTTCCGAAGAGCGAAAAGCGCCAACGATGATTCTTGAAATAGGGGAAAAAAAGTGATAGATAACTTCTCAATTCTTGATATTGTCATTCAGGTTGAAGGAAGGGAGGATTACAAAACGATGTGAAACGCACTCATACATTACCTACAGAGAGGAAATGATTTTGTGACCATCTTGTACGAAAGAGAAATTATTGTTTCTCAATTCACGACTCCCTTTATTAGCATTCGATGTGAACTGCCCGCACCCATAATTCTATCATCACTGATATGGAAATGAGATTGAGAGAGAAACAGTGGCGTAGCGATAAGAATCGGAAGTCTATGACGATTCAAATATCACAATGAAGAACACAAATGAGATATTCCTATTTTATGGTCTGTTACCCTAATATATTTCTTCCATCACCTCTGTCACTGCCTTTACACAAATAAAAAATTGTCTGCTCACTCATCATTGGACTCGGCCGCAATACGAATCTGACTCAACTACCGTTTTCCTCTACTAGGATATTTCCAAACTCCTTAGTATCAGCTGATCAAATTACGACATCGACTTCCTTAATCTCAAATCACAAGCCAAAGGTCAGCCCTACTCCTTCACCACGGCCCCTATGATCTCCCCATCTTTCCACCCGAACTCGAATGTACCATTCAAAAGGATCTCAAAAAAAAACGTTCATGGCTCTGACAACATGCAGGCTTTCAGGCTCAAAAACTTCCAGCCCAATTCTCTTCATTCCCTTCTCTCCCTCGTCTACTCCATCCTACTCCAAGGCTCATATCCACAATCTGGAAACTAGCACTCGCTCTCCCAATGCAAATTATTGTCCTATCGCCCTAACCTCCGTTCTAGCCAAACCCTTTCAAAAAATCTTCAACAAAAGATTACCTATTCTGGTTTCTCGGATCTAACGACATCCTATTTCCATGTCGATACGACTTCCGTAAAGGTAGAAACTCTTTACAAGCCATCTCCGACTTCGACCTCAAATTGAAGAACTATTCTGTAATAACTCTCCCCTTTGACCTATCAGGAAACGTTCCCTCGTATTTGGCGACATTACATTTCCTCCAAATTATTTGAAATAGGCCTTCGTGGCAATTTACACTCCCTCCTCCAGTCCTTCCACTATGACAGATCCATACCAGTTCGATCTTCCCTCCAGTACACGCAAATGGCGTCCCCCGGGGAGAGGTTTGGAGTGTTCCTCTCTTCCTAATTGCCATAAATGAGGAGGGGATTGTTGGTAAATGAAAAACTCGAGCGAAAAATTTGACCACCTCGTCGAGATCCAAAGTGTTCCACCACTGAGAATATCAACTCCCCGCACGGTAAGTATCATGTCTTTCGTTTTGCCCTAAATGATATAATGAACTGAATTCCCTTTCCCCCTTTCCAAACGACTTTTTGCAGATGACTTCAGTGTCTCCATCGCTTTCACAAATCCCAAAAGAAGAGCACGTCTTCTCCAACTCAACCTTGACAAGGTCTTCTCTTTGGCCCCGGAGAGTGGATTTCAATTTTCTAGCAAGAAACCTTCCTACTTTATTCCGTCAAGAAGTCACTCACATCATCCCTCTCCCCCTTCTCCTCCAAAAGAACTATAAAATCAGCCGCCATCTACGCCACATTCGCACTGGTTGTAGTCGCAAGCTCCTCCTTCAACTATAAGACTCTCTAAACTAGACTATGGATCTCCTATTTACAGACAGGCTAATAAATCCTCCCTAAAATCCTAGATACAGTGCGATCTGCAGGCCTATGTTTAGCCCTCGGTGCCTTGCGCACCAGGCCTAGGCTTAGCCTATGCGCCGAGCCTGACATTCCCCCGTTACAATTCCGCTTCTCACGTCTACTGCTCAGATTCCTCATCTCCAACCCCTCCCTCCCCTCTCACTTCCCCAAAATAATCTCATCTAGACCATCATTTCAAATTTCAGTCCATCCACCCCTCCAAGGACAACCACACGACCTCTCATTCGCCTCGATCTGACCAACCAATCGAAATCGCCCAACATAATCTACGTAAGACACATTTAAGACATAATTGCTAACGACTCCCCTCCCACAACCTGGGCTTTACAGATGAATCCAAATCGGGCTCTACAACTGGCTACGCCTTCTCCACCAAAGGTAAAGTCTCAATCTTTCGTATGAAAAATTCGACCCCTATCATTCTGTTGAACTATCTGCCACCTATTCCTGTCTTACTCACCACACCCCTCTCTCTCAACTCTGTAAAGACCCCCTCCTCACTCCAAGCCATGCAAAACCACTACTCTTCCAATCCTATCGTTCATAGCATTCTCATCAACCTGCATACCTCAACATCCTCTCTGTCTTCGATCGCTTTCCTCAAAATCGCTGGTTATATTGATCTACCAGAACCTCTTTCCTACTCCTCGGACTCTCGGCTCCTCTCTTATTCCTTCTGATTTTTCCAACGACTCAGACACCATCACTAACACTTTAAACTTCCTTCGATCCAAATCTATTTAATCCCAGTATTTCTTCCCGAGTTAATGACCTGTTAAGTAGTTGAACAACTCGTAAAAAAAAAATTCAACCCTGAATTCCCTCAAGGCACATTGTTGTTCAGAACACCAATTCTGCTCAACTCAACGTCGAAATTTACAACTGTTTCCTGCATATTGCCGTATTATTCGTCCTTCGCATCTTCTCCTTAAGCCGTTTACAAAAAAATTCTACGCCTGTATCGAGTGGACGACACGACTCTAAATTTTATTTTCCTAAAATTTCAGACCCATGTTCTCTCACTGCTTTCTCTCATACTTATATAGAATTTCGAGATCTTTAAATTCATGATGGTACACTACCCGAGATACATATAAGCCCACTTCAAGCTCAATTCTTTTGATTTCTACATCATTCTTCACCTCTTCGCAACGACTAGATTTATAACCCATGGCTGTACTCAAACTAGCGCATCTAATTCGTAGGTATTTTTCATTTCGAAGGGAACAACTTTGAAAATGAATATAAGCAAACGAAAAAATATAAGGGGCGAAGATAAATTGATACGAAAATATTTTACGAGTCTCTCGAGATGAGGTTCGTCTAACTGAGCACGAAGATATAGTAATTCGGACGTACTCACCCACGATCCGACGAGCACCATCCAAATGAGAACATATTTTGCAAATCCCATCTCGGACTAGAGAAAATTATTCGCGTATAGGTATCGACGGACGAAAAAAAAATAAGATGATTCGGAACGGGATAGTTCGATCTTATATCGGTGAAACAATTCATTGTTTTCGCTTCTCGAGTCAATCGATTCAACGAAATAAATAAATATTTACAAAAAAATTAGCGCTCGTCTCATAGTGTCATTCTATGTGACCGAAAATACAAATAATAGAACGCTCAGCGAATTTTTACCTCAAAAGGCACGTATTTGTAGCGAAAAGTCGTATTCTACAAAAATACCGATGATTATCGTTGGCTTTGACATTGAATATTCTAAAATTTACGCACAGTACATTGGCCACAATATTAAATAATACTTTCGCTCGCTTCTGCCGAGATAGAAACATCGTCGTTAAGAATAAACGCCTTGAAGCGAAATTGCTCCGAAGAAAGTTGACAGCCTATATACAAATGAAGCAGAAAAAGTTGAGTCGTTAAGACCAGATGGACTGAGTGTGCGAGTAATGGGCTGTATGATCGCGTAAAAAGCAACAGCTGTTTAACAAGAGAACTTTCAAAGGTCAGATCGGCCTGTATTCATACATTATTCACGACAGTGATAATAAAGATTCCTGGCATACGCAGCCGGCGCGTATTCCGCAAGATTTTTCCTTCCGAATTGAGGGTCAATTTGTAATCGACGGTAGGTATTTTTCATCCCAGTATCATCATCAACGTGACGATTAGGTCGAATGGAAAGAATACGTCTCCTCGTTTTCAATTATTATCAATGCGATACATTATACGATCTACGATATTTTCGCATTCTATACTGTGACTTATCTCGAATTCAGTTCCATCTCGGAGTACGCTGCTTTCGTGGTGATAATACTGCTGTTACCAATAGATAGTCGGATGAAAAAAAAAAATGGAGATTGGCACCGAAACACTCACAAAAATATTTACTAGTTAGATTAGGCAGCGACCAAAAAATAATCTCACGCACACAACTTTGAATAGCACTGCAGTTGAATCTCTTAAGCGGTTTGAAAATCGCATTGAAGGTTACGCATTGCACTGCATTTCGCATATGCATCACTATCTAAATCCAAGTTTTTGACACTGACCCTCCGTCCTAAAAGATTTATCTTCCAATTACTCGAGATTAGTTACATTTTGACTCGCTGCAGCTCCTTCAACATGAGATTTTCCAACTTTTCAACATTAATGACTGCCACGTCTCATAGGTACTTACCACTCACTGGCATAGTAAAATTCAGAACTGGCTATTGATTTTCCAGATGAATAATGTCGTCAGACTTTGATTACATTTGAACGCTGAAGAGATTTTATTTATGAGACAGGGGTCGAAACCTCTCTTTAGCGCCATCATAATTACGGTGAAATTTACAGTACGTTCTTGTATCATTTGATACTTCCTATTGTCCCACGCTTCATGAAAGAATGTTCGGATTGGCAAGAGTCAATGTTATCAACATCAGCAGAGTTTTAGTAGTCTAGGCAAATTACGGCGATTTTCAAGAAGAAAAAAAAAACAAAGTGGCCTAGCCAAGGTCTGATTGCTGAAAGTTGTAGAGAATGATGTCTAAAACAACATACCAAAAATCCCACTTTGTCTCCCGGGAGCTTTTCCACTCATGGGGGTACTAACCCCCAAAAAATCAGTTTTTCGTAAAAATCTCGCTAAATTCGCATTTTAGAAAAAAATTACGTCTAACAAAAATTATTCCTCATAAAATTTCCTATCAGATAGTGTATTTAATATCTAGCCTAGACCCCGTAGTTAGCCTAGAAAATTTACAAATGCATTAAAAAAAAATCCCGCAATGCTCAAGTATTTCACGTACATTATTAGAATACAACAAATGGGTATGATGTAAGGATATATTTGCCGGTGATATGAATTGGCTAGATACTTTTTAGAGGAATAAACTGTAACCATAGTGCGTTACACCTTGGATGTATATGGGATATAGCATGGCCGGAGGTGGATTGAAGGAGGGCTTCAGTATAATTTATGCTTCCAATTCTGTGGACGCTCATTGTCCGGGGATCCGTGCGTCTCTGTCTATGCAGGAAGCATTATTGATGGTGTTGTTTGCATCTTCTGATGATATACTTGCCGAAAAAGATGAATTATATATTCGATCTTTGGTAGGGGGCGCAAACGTAGAGCTACCAACATAAATGATCTGAATGAGGACGAAAAATTGAATTATTAGTTTCAAAGTTGAACACTGTATTGAAAGAAACATCTTCCAGAGGGTGTACGGCAAAACTTTGGATTCAATGATGTATTTTTTCTCTAAAATGCGAATTTAGCAAGATTTCTACGGAAGACTGATTTTTGCCGGATTGGAACCCCCATAAGTGAAAAAGCTTCAGGGGGACAAGGTGGGATTTTTGGTATGTTGTGACATTATTCTATACAACTCACAGAAATCAGACCTTGGCTAGGCCACTTTGTTTTTAGCGGGGAACCCGCTATCTATTTTGTTAGGAGATTACATCCTCAGAAAACGTCCGCGTCCGCGTCCGCGTCCGCAGGTTACGTTAGGTTACGGGACTTAGAAGAATTTCGAGTCTCGAGCTATATATGAAAGGAGGGGGACTTGGAAGAATTTCGAGTCTCGAGCTATATATGAAAGGAGGGGGACTTAGAAGAATTTCGAGTCTCGAGCTATATATGATAGGAGGGGGACTTTTATTTGTTAGGAGATTACATCCTCAGAAAACGTCCGCAGGTTAGGTTAGGTTACGGGACTTAGAAGAATTTCGAGTCTCGAGCTATATATGATAGGAGGGGGACTTGTAAGAATTTCCATATATGAAAGGAGGGGGACTTGGAAGAATTTCGAGTCTCGAGCTATATATGATAGGAGGGGAACTTAGAAGAATTTCACGTCTCGAGCTATATATGATAGGAGGGGGACTTGGAAGAATTTCGAGTCTCGAGCTATATATGAAAGGAGGGGGACTTAGAAGAATTTCAAGTCTTGAGATATATATGATAGGAGGGGGACTTAGAAGAATTTCGAGCCTCGAACTATATATGATAGGAGGGGGACTTGGAAGAATTGTGACTTCCGAGCTATATATGATAGAAGGGGGACTTGGAAGAATTTCGTTTCTCGAGCTATACATGTTGGAGGGAATGTAGAATGATAATTTCGATTTGAATTATATGACAAGATTATCAACTCAGTTCCGCACCACCTGAGAAGTCGAGTTAAGGAATTGCGGGTTCCCCGCTGCCATTGCAACGTCTGCAATTGCTTCTAATTTTTTTTCCCCTTGTTCGCTTACATTATAGAGAACGTTTATCAAACACATGAAAAATGTGGTGAATAGTCAACTTCAGGATTACATCCTAAAAGTTATCAAATTCTTTCTAAAACATCTAACGGAGAATAAAATTCACGTCTTTATGTTTGTTATCAGTATCGCTACATGAGAAATGTCTTTTTTTTTTTTTTAATTCGGTGTACTTTCTGCGTCCAGAGGCCTTGGACTACTTTTGGAAAAACCCGCCAAGGTTATTGCTATGACGTCATCAATGATTTTGATCTAATCAAGACTACAAAGAGATTAGAACAATTTTTACCCACGATATAGTGTGACATCATCAGTGACCTTTAGAGGGGGCGGCATAATTACTGACCAGCCTGACATACAGCGCAGTACCAACCTAGTTCAGGTATACTCAGGGCTGGGATGCAAACGAGCAGAGTGAGTCCGCCTCTACGTCACTCGTCATCATTACAGACAGAAATATCCGACATATGATCAGTAGAATCCATGTATCGTACCTTTTTCCGATATATTATATCGCATTTATAGGATTTGAAACTTATTTGGGCTAGCAGGAACAAGTGAGTGGAGTGAATGAGCTTGTTAGTGCAGCCTGATGCACAGTATACTAAGCCTAAATCAGGCTAAGCAATGATGAGGACACTGGGAGCGAATGTCAAAATGGATTGTATTCAAAATCAATCAAATAGTACAACAATATAGATTTATAAACCATCATCAACTATATATGGACAATCTTACACCAAGTGAAACTAAATATTGATTACTACATATTTTTTTTTTATGAAATTAAATTAATATAAAAATAGTTAAATATAAATATGAATAAACTAGCGGTTGGTGGCGCGCCTCCGGCGCCAGACAAACATCCTAAGATTTCCGTACTTCCGGTAACGTTAAGAAAATAAAAAGAACACACCTTAACGTGCTACAATTCAGAAAGCAGCACCAAAATCCGGTTCTCAAGAATACAGCATGTGAGGGTAGGAGGGAAATACAGTAGACAGTTGCATATAGGTACTCTTCTTTGGTGAATCGAATTTTAGAACTTAAAATTACAAGAAATTGATTTTATTAAAATGTCTGTTTGTAGCCTCTTGTCCAATGTCGAGTATTTTATGCGTCTTCTTCGAATAAAATATGTATATTATGTGGGCAGAAAAACAAAACATACTATTTTCCATAAAACACTACAAATATGTACAGTGATTGATTATTTGAAATACTGAATAAGTAATTATTTTTAGTACTCGAATAAAAATTACTATTAAAAAAGATTCTTACATGAAGTTACTTGATTAGATTGTATTTATCTTCGAGGTCTAATTATTAATAAGTATAGTTGTTGCATAAATAAAAATTCACACTCACATAAAAAAGAATTACCGTATAAAAAAATATGATCTGAAGATTTGATTACATTGAAAAGTTTTCACACAAATTATATGCTTGCAAGTTCTGACTGTAATAGTTTATGAAGAAATTTCTCATATCTGGCTTCTAAATCAATTAATAAAATACTATTGAACATAGTTGAAATACAAAGTAAAGGCTCTGGTTGGTTCCTCATGAGGACAAGAAGCCTTGGTCAAAACTTTAAAGAAATGAAATTTTGTTTCTTGAATCTTCAATTTAGTGCAGGCAGCGCCATCACATTGTACTTCAACTATGACATTATACACCAATGTGATAATCTTCAACTTATTATTTAATATTCTACATGTTATGCACGTTTAAATCAGACTTTTGGGAAAGTGCTTTTTGACACTGCAATTAATTATTTTCACTTAGATTACATTCACGAACCAACACAATATGTCTCAGCAGATTCCTCTTTGACAAATATTTTCCCCGCAAACATCACAATGAAATTGATATGTGAAATTGGAATTAGATTTGTGATTAAAAACATCAATTTTCAGGCCCCATTCCGGTGAGAATTTTTTTTCCGCAAATATCACATTGGAATTGATATTTATGGATTGGGCTTGTGAGTCAACATATGTTTCTTCAGATACCATTTGCGTCTAAATGCTAATTTGTAAGCATATAACACTTATGTACATACTTGAGATTTGGATTAACCTTGTGAGTCAACATATGTGTCATCAAGGCCAATTTCTGCATAGATTTTACTTCACAAATATCACATTCGAATTGATATTTGAGATCTGGATTAGACTAATGGGGGCCAATATATGTCTCTTCAGATGACCTTTCCATGTGAATTGTCTTCCACAAATGCCAAATACAAACTAATATTTGAGATCTCGATTAGACTCATGAGTCGACATATGTCTCTTTAAAACACCTATCCATGTGAATGGTTTTCTGCAAATGTCACATTCAAACTGATATTTGAGATCTGGATTAGACTCGTGAGTCAATGTATGTCTCTTTAGATCATGTTTCCGTGTGAATATTCTTCCGCAAATGTCACATTCAAACATATATTTGAGATCTGGATTAGACTCATGAGTCAACATATGACTCTTCAGATGACCTTTCTGTGTGAATTTGTTTCCGCAAATGTCGCATTTGAATTGATACTTGACATCTGGATTAGACTCATGAGTCAACATGTGTTGCTTCAGACTTGGTTTCTGTATGAATTTGTTTCCGCAAATGTCGCATTTGAATTGATATTTGAGATCTGGATTAAGCTCATGAGTCAACATATGTTGCTTGAGACTTGGTTTCCGTGTGAATTTGTTTCTGCAAATGACGCATTTGTATTGATATTTAAGGTCTGGATTAGACTCATGAGTCAACATATGTCTCTTCAGATCTCCTTTCAGGCTGAATTTTCTTCCGCAAATGTCACATTCAAACTTATATTTGAGATCTGGATTAGACTCGTGAGTCAACATATGTCTCTTCAGATCTCCTTTCAGGGTGAATTGTCTTCGGCAGATGTCACATTCAAACTGATATTTGAGATCTGGATTAGACTCATGACTCAACATATGACTCTTTAGATTACCTTTCTGTGTGAATTTGTTTCCGCAAATGTCGCATTTGAATTGATACTTGAGATCTGGATTAGACTCATGAGTCAACATATGTTGCTTCAGACTTGGTTTCTGTATGAATTTGTTTCCGCAAATGTCGCATTCAAACTGATATTTGACATCTGGTTTAGACTTGTGAGTCGACATATGACTATGTAGATTACTTTTCTGTGTGAATTTGTTTCCGCAAATGTCGCATTTAAATGGATATTTGAGATCTGGATTAGACTCATGAATCAACATATGTTGCTTCAGACTTGGTTTCCGTGTGAATTTATTTCCGCAAATGTCGCATCTGAATTGATATTTGAGATCTAGATTAGACTCGTGAGTCAACATGTGTTTTGTCAAATTGGTTTTCAGTGTGCATTTATATCCGCAAATGTCACATTCAAACTGATATTTGAGATCTGGATTAGACTCGTGAGTCAATGTATGTCTCTTTAGATCATGTTTCCGTGTGAATATTCTTCCGCAAATGTCACATTCAAACATATATTTGAGATCTGGATTAGACTCATGAGTCAACATATGACTCTTCAGATGACCTTTCTGTGTGAATTTGTTTCCGCAAATGTCGCATTTGAATTGATACTTGAGATCTGGATTAGACTCATGAGTCAACATGTGTTGCTTCAGACTTGGTTTCTGTATGAATTTGTTTCCGCAAATGTAGCATTTGAATTGATACTTGAAATCTGGATTAGACTCATGAGTCAACATATGTTGCTTCAGACTTCGTTTCTGTATGAATTTGTTTCCGCAAATGTCGCATTTGAATTGATATTTGAGATCTGGATTAGACTCATGAGTCAACATATGTCTCTTCAGATCTCCTTTCAGGCTGAATTTTCTTCCGCAAATGTCACATTCAAACTTATATTTGAGATCTGGATTAGACTCGTGAGTCAACATATGTCTCTTCAGATCTCCTTTCAGGGTGAATTGTCTTCTGCAGATGTCACATTCAAACTGATATTTGAGATCTGGATTAGACTCATGACTCAACATATGACTCTTTAGATTACCTTTCTGTGTGAATTTGTTTCCGCAAATGTCGCATTTGAATTGATACTTGAGATCTGGATTAGACTCATGAGTCAACATATGTTGCTTCAGACTTGGTTTCTGTATGAATTTGTTTCCGCAAATGTCGCATTCAAACTGATATTTGACATCTGGTTTAGACTTGTGAGTCGACATATGTCTATTTAGATTACCTTTCTGTGTGAATTTGTTTCCGCAAATGTCGCATTTAAATGGATATTTGAGATCTGGATTAGACTCGTGAATCAACATATGTTGCTTCAGACTTGGTTTCCGTGTGAATTTATTTCCGCAAATGTCGCATCTGAATTGATATTTGAGATCTAGATTAGACTCGTGAGTCAACATGTGTTTTGTCAAATTGGTTTTCAGTATGCATTTATATCCGCAAACGTCACATTTGAATTGATATTTGAGATCTTGATTAGGCTCATGAGTCAACATATGTTGCTACAGACTTGGTTTCCGTGTGAATTTATTTCCGCAAATGTCGCATCTGAATTGATATTTGAGATCTGGATTAGACTCGTGGGTCAACATGTGTTTTGTCAAATTGGTTTTCAGTGTGCATTTATATCCGCAAACGTCACATTTGAATTGATATTTGAGATTGGAATTAGACTTGTGAGTGAACATAATGTGTCTCTTCAGATACCATTTGCGTGTAAATGCTAATTTGCAAGCATCGCACTTATGTAGATATTTGAGATGTGGATCAGATTTAGGAGTCTTGATGATAATATGTGTCTCCAAAACAGACTTTGAAATGTAACTCCTTGCACAAGTATCACCCTTAAATCGATATCGAATATCTGGATCAAGTTCTTCGTCGGTATATTTGAATTATATAAATCAATTGGAGAATCCAGTTGGCGAATTGTTATCTTAGGTTAGGATGGTTTCCAAGAACTATCTTTGGCGTGAATACTTTGTGGTTTTAATTTGGATGTATTGAAATGAAATTAAATAGCCTTATAACTGTCAACTATGTATATTCACTCTATTTGTAATCTGAACCAAATAGCCTGAAATCAGTAAAAGAAGAAGACAAAATTTAAGAAAAATTTTCTGGCTTAGCCAAATAAATGAAAATCATGTTCCATGTCTTTTATATTTTATCAGTCATCTTGAAATATTTCAGTCTAGGCTTCTACTAGGTCAAGTGTTCGTGAGATATTATTCGTTTACCCCTTTACCTATCTTGGCGTTGTATAAGTCTTCTATGAGAAATACGAGGTAGCGCGAACTCGCTCCGCTCGTTCGCTCCCTGTCTCGCTGTTGTATTGGAATGGTATGTGACAATTCAAGTCTAGGGGACTTGGAAAAATTTCGACTATCCAGCCTTTATTTATTTAATTATTTAATTATCCAATTATTTAATTATTTAATTATTTAATATTATTTATTTATTCATTTATTTATTTATTATTAATTCTTCTACTAGGTCAAGTGTTCGTGAGATATTATTCGTTTATCCCTTTACCTATCTTGGCGTCGTATAAGTCTTGTATGAGAAATATTTTGAGGTAATTGTGGGTGATCTATATTTTGAGGTATCAACTTTCGTGGGGCGAACGAGCGAACCTGTCTTGCTGTTGTATTGGAATGGTATGAGACAATTCAAGTCTAGGGGACTTGGAAAAATTTCGACTATCCAGCCATATATGATACGAAGAGGGACTTAGAAAATTTATTTATTTAATTATTTATTTATATTAATTATTTAATTATTTATTTATTTAATTATTATTGAATTAATTATTTATTATTATTACGCGGGGTGTACTCGCGAATTTCTGAATCACCCACGGGGTAGAGATTTTTTAATTATTAATTATAATAATTATTTAATTATTTATTTATTTATTTATTTATTCATTTATTTATTTATTTATTTATTTATTTATTTATTTATTTATTATTACGCGGGGTGTACTCGCGAATTTCTGAATCACCCACGGGGTAGAGATTTCTCTTGACGGGATGGGGGGGAGGGAGGGGGGGTGTACTCGCGAGTTTCAAAATCGGGTCCGGCGAGAGAAAAGACATGAAACATGTCAATACTCCCGGTACTACTGAACTCAGTCAGTTCCATAAAAATTATGATGTATTCGTCCCTTTCTACTGTTCAAAAAAACGAAAATGGAGTAAACGGTTTGATGTGTACATCCGTAGTATCATTTACTTGAGCAATAACTGAAATTATAAGTATTTGTATCGCGAGTAGAAAAAGGGAAATCAAGTAAGAGGAAGCAAATCAAAAAAGTCTCGGGGGTATACATATTTGTAAAGGCAGGGGAGAAGTATTGACTACTCCAAACTAGAATCCATCAACAATAATATTAAACAACAGGTGAAAACACAAGAATGTAACAGATTGTCAAAATAACTAATTTTGACCAGAAAGGAGAGGGATAAGATAGTGTTGTAGACGAATAGTCGACAAAACGCAGACAAATAGATATAAAAAAAGATGAAATGGGAGGAGGTGGTCGAAATTATAAAATTTAGAATTATGCAAAAGGAGGGAATAAGTATAACCGGTTTTGGAAAACGTCATACCCCGCCATAAGGCATCAATTTTTTGTTCTAAATTCTCTTAAATAGAATACAAATCGAAAGGAATAAGTGAAAATGAAATTTTATAAACGCCAAGCAATCTTTACGCAGTGGTACAAAACTAATGATAGCTGTGGACTTGAACATGCACTGCAGTTCGCACATGCATCACTATCCGGGAAGTTAAAGAGACCGGTTTACTACTCAACTCAATATCCTCAGACAAATGAAAAATGTGGTTAATAGTCGACCTGAAGCTCACATTCTAAAAGTTATCAAATTCTTTCTAAAACATCTAATGAAGGATAAAATTCACGATTTTATGTTTGTCATCAGTATCGCTATATGAAAAATTTCTCTTTTTTCTTGTACTTGGTTTACTTTCTTCGTTCAGGGGCCTTGGACTACTTTCAGAAGAACCCACCAAAGTTTAATTGCTATGACGTCGTCAATGACTTTCATCTAATTAAGACTACAAAGAGATGGGAAAATTTTTTACTCAAGGTATAGTGGGACATCATCAGTGACCTTTAGAGGGGGAGGCATAATTGCTGACCAGCCTGACATACAGGGCTGGGATACAAACGAGCAGAGTGAGTCCGCCTCCACGTCACTTGTCATCATTACAGACCGAAATATCCGACATATGATCATTAGAATCGATGTATCGTACCGATTACCAATATATTATTACCGCATTTATTGGGCTAGCAGGAACAAGTGAGTGGAGTGAATGAGCTTGTTAGAGCAGCCTGATGCACAGTATACTAAGCCTAAAACAGGCTAAGCAATGAATTTTAATGAAAAAAATTTTAGAACCTTACAACTACAAGGAATTGATTTTATTAAAATGTTATTATTATTACAAATGACAATTATTTTCTACACAGGATTTTAGTTCTGTTTATAGCCTCTTGTCCAATGTCGAGCATTCTATGCGTCTTCTTTGAATAAATGTATATCATGCGGACAGAAAAACAAAACACACTAATTTCCATAAAACACTACAAATATGGACAGTGATTGATTATTTGAAATACTGAATAAGTAATTATTTTTAGTACTCGAATAAAAATTACTATTAAAAAAGAATTTTACATTACATGAAGTTACTTGATTAGATTGTATTTATCTTCGGAATATAATTATTAATAAATATAGTTGTTGCATAAATAAAAATTCACACTCACATAAAAAAGAATTATGAAAAAATATGATCTGAAGATTTGATTACAATGAAAAGTTTTCAATCAAATTATATGCTTTCATGTTCTGACTGTAATTGTTTGTGAAGAAATTTATCTGGCTTCTAAATCAATTAATGTAAGACTATTGAACATAGTTGAAATACAAAGTAAAGGTTCTGATTGGTTTCTAATGAGGACAGGAAGCCTTGGTCAAAACTTTAAAGAAACAAAATTTTGTTTCTTGAATCTTCAATTTAGTGCGGGCACGCCATTACATTGTATTCCAACTATGACATTATACACCAATGTGATAATCTTCAACTTATTATGTAATATCCTACATATTATGCACATTTAAATCAGACTTTTGGGTAAGTGCTTTTCGACACTCCAATTAATTATTTTGACTTAGATTACATACATGAGCGAACACAATATGTCTCATCAGATTCCTCTTTCACAAATATTTTTCCGCACAATGAAATTGATATGTGAGATTGGGATTAGATTTGTGATTTAAAACATGAATTTTGAGGCCCCATTTCAGTGAGAATTTTTTTTCCAAAAATTTAACATTCGAATTGATATTTGAGATCTGGATTAGACCAGTGAGTCCAATATATTATGTCTCTTCAGATGATCATTCCATGTGATTGTCTTCCACAAATGTCAAATTCAAACTAATATTTGAGATCTGGATTAGACTCATGAGTCAACATATGTCTCTTTAGATTACTTTTCTGTGTGAATTTGTTTCCGCAAATGTCGCATTTGAATTGATATTTGAGATCTGGATTAGACTCGTGAGTCAACATGTGTGTTGTCATATTGCTTTTCTGTGTGCATTTATGTCCGCAAATGTCGCATTTGAATTGATATTTGAGATCTGGATTAGACTCGTGAGTCAACATGTGTGTTGTCATATTGCTTTTCTGTGTGCATTTATGTCCGCAAACGTCACATTTGAATTGATATTTGAGATCTGGATTTGACTCATGAGTCAACATGTGTTTTGTGATATCTGATTTCATGGTGCATTTATATCCGCAAACGTCACATTTGAATCGATATTTGAGATCTGGATTGGACTCGTGGGTCAACATATGTGTCTTTCGATAATCTATCCGTGTGAATTGTTTTCCGCAAACGTCACAATCAAACTGATATTTGAGATCTGGATTAGTCTCATGAGTCAACATATGACTCTTTAGATGCCCTTTCTGTGTGAATTGGTTTGCGCAAATATCGCATTTAAATTGATATTTGAGATCTGGATTAGAATCATGAATCAACATATGTCTCTTCAGATCTCCTTTCAGGCTGAATTTTCTTCCGCAAATGTCACATTCAAACAGATATTTGAGAACTGGATTAGACTCATGAGTCAACATGTGTTTTGTCATATTGCTTTTCAGTGTGCATTTATGTCCGCAAACGTCACATTTGAATCGATATTTGAGATCTGGATTAGTCTCGTGAGTCAACATATGTCTCTTTAGATAACGTATCTGTGTGAATTGTTTCCCACAAATGTCACATACAAACTGATATTTGAGATCTGGATTAGACTCATGAGTCAACATATGTGTCTTTAGATGACATTTCTGTGTGAATTTGTTTCCGCAAATGTCGCATTTAAATCTATATCTGAGATCTAGATTGGTCTCATGAGTCAACATATGTTGCTTCAGACTTGGTTTCCGTGTGAATTTGTTTCCGCAAATGTCACATCTGAATTGATATTTGAGATCTGGATTAGACTCGTGAGTCAACATATGTCTCTTTAGAACACCTATCTGTGAGAATTGTTTTCCGCAAATGTCACATTCAAACTGATGTTTGAGATCTGGATAAGACTCATGAGTTAACATGTGTTTTGTCATATTGCTTTTCAGTGTGCATTTATGTCCGCAAATATCACATTCAAACTGATATTTGAGATCTGGATTAGACTCGTGAGGCAACATATGTCTCTTCAGATGACCTTTCAGAGTGACTTTTTTTCCTTAAATATCACATTTGAATTGATAATTGAGGTCTGGATCAGATTTATGAGTCGATGAATGTCTCTTGAGATTCTATCCGAGTGAATATTCTTTTATGGAAAAATTACTTTTGAACTGATTTCCTAGATCTGGATTAGATTGGCGAGTCAAAATATGAATCTTGAGGCTTCTTTTCAGTAAGGATTTTTTTCCACAAATAACACGTTCTAATTAATATTTGAGATCTCGGGTGTCAACATATGTTTCTTCAGGACCTGTTTCTTTGTGAATCTTTTTGCAGAAGTATCACATATAAATTGATGTTTGAGATCAGAATTAGACTTGTGAGCGAACATAATGTGTCTCTTCAGATACCATTTGCGGGTAAATGCTAATTTGCAAGCATCACACTTATGTAGATATTTGAGATGTGGATCCGATTTATGAGTCTTGATGATATGTCTCTCCAAAACAGACTTTCAAATGTAACTCCTTGCACAAGTATCACCCTTAAATAAATATCGAACTTCTGGATCAAGTTCATTCGTTGAAATATTTGAATCAAAAGATTAATTGGAGAATCCAGTTGCAGAATTGTTATCTTAGATTAGGGTGGTTTCCAAGAACTATCTTTGGCGTGAATACTTGTGGTTTTAATTTAGATGTATTAAAATGAAATTAAATAGCGTTATAACCGTCAACTATGTATATTCACTCTATTTGTGATCTGAACCAAATAGCCTGAAATCAGTAAAAGAAAAAGACAAAATTTAAGAATACTCCCGGTACTACTGAACTCAGTCAGTTCCATAAAAATTATGATGTATTCGTCCCTTTCTATTATTCAAAAAACGAAAATGGAATTAACGGTTTGATGTGTACATCCATGGTGTCATTTACTTGAGCAATAACTGAAATTATAAGTATTTATATCGCGAGTAGAAAAAGAAGTCTAGTGAGAAGAAGCAAATCAAAAAAGTCTAAGGGGTATACATATTTGTAAAGGCAGGGGAGAAATAAAATAAATTATATTGACTACTCCAAACTAGAATCTATCAACAATAATATTAAACAACAGGTGAAAATACAAGAATGTAACAGATTGTCAAAATAACTAATTTTTGACCAGAAAGGGGAGGGTATT
This sequence comes from Aspidiotus rigidus, assembly GCA_035079385.1. Lineage (NCBI taxonomy): Eukaryota > Metazoa > Arthropoda > Insecta > Hemiptera > Diaspididae > Aspidiotus > Aspidiotus rigidus. The sequence continues at coordinate 1,253,318 of JAVHKY010000072.1, read as the reverse complement.
ATGACCTTATAATTCCATCTATTTTACGAGCTGATAATTTCGTCAGTACGCGAGTAGGTACGTTCGAGTGCGAGCGAACGAGAGTAAAACAATTCCCCGATAACTAACGCTGTACACTACTTGACTGAAATGCCGATTATAGTGGAATACGCTTTTTATGAAAAGACTCCTCGTTAAAAGAACAATAATGAGACTGATTTAAGACGACTTTCAGAGGAACGATTCTTATTCGCCGATATTAGAAGAAATCACATTTTACATAATATATCGCTATGATATTTTGAACGAAAAAGCGATTTCGCAACATCCTAACCAATCAGAAACGGCCGTTGATTTTTGCTGATTCAATAATTATTCGCGATATACGAGAATGCGCACAATACGGTATGACTTCGCGTCACATAAGTAGAATAGATTTGAAGGAAAATCAACTGTTCGGTTTCCAGCAGTTTTCTAGTTTGGTACCCGACTAGAACGTTCAAGATTGTTGTAATAGCGCGAAGCTTTATTTGTCAGTCGTCGTCTTGGTTCCCAAACGACGTTCTAGCAAATACTGTACGTATCAAATCCGTCGCGAGTGTTTGGAATTGCCAACACTCTTGTTGTTAACGTCAGAATAGCCGAGCGACAATATCGGTTATATTATCCGGTTCGACAGTACATCAAAAGTGAACCGTTTAATAAGGAGGTGAAAGGTGGTTGGTGGTGGGACTTTCAGGGGTTACCTAAACAACGCTCCTTGGCGTCGTCAAACGCGCCACGCATTAGAGAAGATCCGAAAAATATCCGTTCAAGAAGATCTGAAAAATACCCGTTCGTAACAAGGGGTAAGACGGTGTTGTAGACGAATAGTCGACAAAACGCAGACAAATAGATATAAAAAAAGATGAAATGGGAGGAGGTGGTCGAAATTATAAAATGTAGAATTATGCAAAAGGAGGGAATAAGTATAACCGGTTTTGGAAAACGTCATACCCCGCCATAAGGCAATTACCGTTCAATTTTTTGTACCAAATTCTTAAATTGTTTCCATACCTTATAAATATTGAAAAGCAGAGCATCTGCTAGCTTTTGATGATAATATTGGAATTTATTTCGGCTATTACAATACCAGCTGAGAAAATCTTACCCTTTTGGGCCAAAGGTATGGTGTTGTCTATTCCGTTCCTTCTTTTCATTGCCCCGATTCTTATGTACGAGGAACCCAAGCTTTAAAGTCGAGACTCTCTCAACATTACATAAGAACGACGTCAAGAACCAAAGTGATCACACTGCTTTGTCCTGTCACGTTCTCAATACTGGACATTACAATCTAGGATATTTTCGCATTCTATATTGTGACTTATCTCGAATTCAGTTCCATCTCGGAGGAGTACGCTGATGCTGCTGTTACCAATAGATAGTGGGATAAAAAAATAGAGATGGCACCGAAACACTCACAAGAATATTTACTAGTAGATTAGCAACGACCCAAAGATAATCTCACGTACACAATTTTAAATAGCTTTGCAGTTGATGAAAGAGACATATCTTAAGCAGAATACAAATCGAAAGAAATGGGTGAAAATGAAATTTTATAAACGCCAAGCATTGTTACGCAGTGGTACAAAACTAATGATAGCTTTGGACTTGAACCTGCACTGCAGTTCGCACATGCATCACTATCCGGGAAGTTAAAGAGACCGGTTTACTACTCAACTCAATATCCTCAGACAAATGAAAAATGTGGTTAATAGTCGACCTGAAGCTCACATTCTAAAAGTTATCAAATTCTTTCTAAAACATCTAATGAAGGATAAAATTAACGTTATCATGTTTGTCATCAGTATCGCTATACAAAAAATTTCTCTTTATTCTTGTACTTGGTTTACTTTCTTTGTTCAGGGGCCTTGGACTACTTTCAGAAGAACCCTCCAGAGTTTAATTGCTATGACTTCGTCAATGACTTTGATCTAATTAAGACTACAAAGAGATTGGAAAAATTTTTACCCAAGGTATAGTGTGACATCATCAGTGAACTTGAGAGGGGGTAGGATAATTGCTGACCAGCCTGACATACAGCGCAGTACCAACCTAGTTCAGGTATACTCAGGGCTGGGATGCAAGCGAGCAGAGTGACTCCGCCTCTACGTCACTTGTCATCATTACAGACAGAAATATCCGACATATGATCAGTAGAATCGATGTATCATACCAATTTCCGATATATTATTTCAAATCCGGTTCTCAAGAATACAGCATGTGAGGGTAGGAGGGAAATACAGTAGACAGTAACATGTAGGTACCCTTCTTTGGTGAATCGAATTGCGTCATGTGACGCGTATAGCGAGGGCAAACAATTTCGAATATGAACTTTTTTTCTGTGAGAGCTACAATTTTCATTTATGGTCTAAAATTTCTTCTAGAATAATACGAATATGTGGCGAAGATTTCAAGTCGATAGGTACAGCGGTTCTCGAGTTATAAAAGGACCGGCAAACAGAAAAAATTTCCACTTTATATAATATTACATAGCTAATCTATTAATTCAATTTTAATGAAAAAAATTGTAGAACCCTAAATTTACAAGAAATTGATTTTATTAAAATGTTATTATTATTACAAATGACAATTATTTTCTACACAGTATTTTAGTTCTGTTTGTAGCCTCTTGTCCAATGTCGAGTATTTTATGCGTCTTCTTCGAATAAATGTATATTATGTGGACAGAGAAACAAAACATACTATTTTCCATAAAACACTACAAATATGTACAGTGATTGTTATTTGAAATACTGAATAAGTAATTATTTTTAGTACTCGAATAAAAATTACTATAAAAAAATATTCTTATCTTCGAAATATAATTATTAATAAGTACAGTTGTTGCATGAATAGAAATTCACACTCACATAAAAAAGAATTATAAAAAAATATGATCTGAAAATTTGATTACATTGAAAAGTTTCAGACAAATTATATGCTCTCAAGTCCTGACTGTAATTTTTTGTGAAGAAATTTTTTATATCTGGCTTCTAAATCAATTAATGTAATACTATTCAACATAGGTAGTTGGAATACAAAGTAAAGGCTCTGATTGATTTCTGATGAGGACAGGAAGCCTTGGTCAAAACTTTAAAGAAATGAAATTTTGTTTTTTTGAATCTTCAATTTAGTGCAGGCAGCGCTATCATATTGTATTTCAACTATGACATTATACACCAATGTAATCATCTTCAACTTATTATTTAATATTCTACATGTTATGCATATTTAAATCAGACTTTTGGGAAAGTGCTTTTTGACACTGCAATTAATTATTTTCACTTAGATTACATTCAGGAGCCAACACAATATGTCTCAGCAGATTCCTCTTTGACAAATATCTTTCCCGCAAATATCATAATGAAATTGATATGTGAAATCGGGATTAGATTTGTGATTCAAAACATGAATTTTGAGGCCCCATTTCAGTGAGAATTTTTTTTCCGAAAATTTGACATTTGAATTGATATTTGAGATATGGATTAGACTTGAGGGTCAACATATGTTTCCTCAGATACCACTTGCGTTTAATGCTAATTTGTAAGCAAGTAACACTTATGAACATATTTCAGATTTGGATTAGCCTTGTGAGTCAACATATGTGTCATCAAGGCCGATTTCCGCATAGATTTTGCTTCACAAATATCACATTCGAATTGATATTTGAGATATGGATTAGACTAGTCTTCTTCTTTTTCTTCTCCTTCTTGATTCCAATATATGTCTCTTCAGATGACATTTCCATGTAAATTGTCATCCACAAATGTCAAATTCAAACTAATATTTGAGATCTGGATTACACTCGTGAGTCACCATGTGTTTTGTCATATTACTCTTCAGTGTACATTTATGTCCGCAAACGTCACATTTGAATCGATATTTGAGATCTGGATTAGACTCGTGAATCAACATATGTCTCTTCAGATCACCTTTCAGGCTGAATTGTCTTCCGCAAATGTCACATTCAAACTGATATTTGAGCTCTGGATTAGACTCATGAGTCAACATGTGTTTTGTCATATTGCTTTTCAGTGTACATTTCTGTCCGCAAACGTCACATTTGAATCGATATTTGAGATCTGGATTAGACTCGTGAATCAACATATGTCTCTTCAGATTACCTTTCTGACTGAATTGTCTTCCGCAAATGTCACATTCAAACTGATATTTGAGATCTGGATAAGACTCATGAGTCAACATATGTTGCTTCAGACTTGGTTTCTGTGTGAATTTGTTTCCGCAAATGTCGCATCTGAATTGATATTTGAGATCTGGATTAGACTCATGAGTCAACATATGTCTCTTTAGAACACCTATCCATGTGAAATGTTTTCCGCAAATGTCACATTCAAACTGATATTTGAGATCTGGATTAGACTCATGAGTCAACATGTGTTTTGTCATATTGCTTTTCAGTGTACATTTATGTCCGCAAACGTCACATTTGAATTGATATTTGAGATCTGGGTTGGACTCGTGAGTCAACATATGTTTCTTCAGATCTTCTTTCAGGCTGAATTGTCTTTTGCAAATGTCACATTCAAACTGATATGTGAGATCTGGATTAAACTCATGAGTCAACATATGTTGCATCAGACTTGGTTTCCGTGTGAATTTGTTTCCGCAAATGTCGCATCTGAATTGATATTTGTGATCTGGACTAGACTCATGAGTCAACATGTATTTTGTCATACTGATTTTCAGGGTGCATTTATATCCGCAAACGTCACATTTGAATCGATATTTGAGATCTGGATTAGACTCGTGAGTCAACATATGTCTCTGCAGATCTCCTTTCAGGCTGAATTGTCTTCCACAAATGTCACATTCAAACTGATATTTGAGATCTGGATTAGACTCATGAGTCAACATATGACTCTTTAGATGACCTTTCTGTGTGAATTTGTTTCCGCAAATGTCGCATTTAAATTGATATTTGAGATCTGGATTAGACTCGTGAGTCAACATATGTTGCTTCAGACTTGCTTTCCGTGTGAATTTGTTTCCGCAAGTGTCGCATCTGAATTGATATTTGAGATCTGGATTAGACTCGTGAGTCAACATGTGTTTTGTCAAATTGGTTTTCAGTCTGCATTTAAGTCCGCAAACGTCACATTTGAATTGATATTTGAGATCGGAATTAGACTTGTGAGTGAACATAATGTGTCTCTTCAGATACGATTTGCGTGTAAATGTTAATTTTCAAGCATCACACTTATGTAGATATTTGAGATGTGGATATTTATGAGTCTTGATGATATGTCTCTCCAAAACAGACTTTGAAATGTAACTCCTTGCACAAGTATCACCCTTAAATAAATATCGAACATCTGGATCAAGTTCATTCGTCGATATATTTGAATCAAAAGATTAATTCGAGAATCCAGTTGCAGAATTGTTATCTTAGGTTAGGGTGGTTTCCAAGAACTATCTTTGGCGTGAATACTTTGTGGTTTTAATTTAGATGTATTAAAATGAAATTAAATAGCGTTATAACCGTCAACTATGTATATTCACTCTATTTGTGATCTGAACCAAATAGCCTGAAATCAGTAAAAGAAAAAGACAAAATTTAAGAATACTCCCGGTACCACTGAACTCAGTCAGTCCCATAAAAATTATGATGTATTCATCCCTTTCTACTGTTCAAAAAAACGAAAATGCAGTTAACGGTTTGATGTGTACATCCATAGTATCATTTACTTGAGCAATAACTGAAATTATAAGTATTTGTATCGCGAGTAGAAAAAAGGAAATCAAGTAAGAGGAAGCAAATCAAAAAAGTCTCAGGGGTATACATATATGTAAAGGCAGGGCAGAAATAAAATAAATTGTATTGACAACTCCAAACTAGAATCCATCAACAATAATATTTAAAAGGTGAAAACACAAGAACGTAACAGATTGTCAAATAACTAATTTTGACCAGAAAGGGGAGAGATAAGATAGTGTTGTAGACGAATAGTCGACAAAACGCAGACAAATAGATATAATAAATGATGAAATGGGGGAAGGTGGTTGAAATTATAAAATTTAGAATTATGCAAAAGGAGTGAATAAGTATAACCGGTTTTGGAAAACGTCATACCCCGCCATAAGGCAATTACCGTTCAATTTTTTGTTCTACATTCTCTTAAACAGAATACAAATCGAAAGAAATAGGTGAAAATGAAATTTTATAAACGCCAAGCATTGTTACGCAGTGGTACAAAACTAATGATAGCTGTGGACTTGAACATGCACTGCAGTTCGCACATGCATCACTATCCGGAAAGTTAAAGAGACCGGTTTACTACTCAACTCAATATCCTCAGACAAATGAAAAATGTGGTTAATAGTCAACGTGAGGCTCACATTCTAAAAGTTATCAAAGTCTTTCTGAGACATCTAATGAAGGATAAAATTCACGTTTTTATTTTTGTCATCAGTATCCCTATATGAAAAATTTCTCTTTTCTCTTGTACTGTGTTTACTTTCTTTGTTCAGAAGCCTTGGACTACTTTCAGAAGAACCCACCAAAGTTTAATTGCTATGACGTCGTCAATGACTTTCATCTAATTAAGACTACAAAGAGATGGGAAAATTTTTTACCCAAGGTATAGTGGGACACCATCAGTGACCTTTAGAGGGGGCGGGATAATTGCTGACCAGTCTGACATACAGCGCAGTACCATACGAGTTCAGGTATACTCAGGGCTGCGATGCAAACGAGCAGAGTGAGTCCGCCTCGACGTCACTCGTCATCATTACAGACCGAAATATCCGACATACGATCAGTAGAATCGATGTATCGTACCGATTACCGATATATTATTACCGCATTTATTGGGCTAGCAGGAAGAAGTGAGTGGAGTGAATGAGCTTGTTAGTGCAGCCTGATGCACAGTATACTAAGCCGAAAACCGGCTCAGCAATGAATTTTAATGAAAAAAATTTTAGAACCTTAAAATTACAAGAAATTGATTTTATTAAAATGTTATTATTATTATTACAGATGACAGTTATTTTCTACACAGTATTTTAGTTCTGTTTGTAGCCTCTTGTCCAATGTCATTCTATGCGTCTTCTTTGAATAAGTATATCATGCGGACAGAAAAACAAAACACACTAATTTCCATAAAACACTACAAATATAGACAGTGATTGATTATATGAAATACTGAATAAGTAATTATTTTTAGTACTCCAATAAAAAATTACTATTGAAAAAGATTCTTACATTACATGAAGTTACTTGATTAGATTGTATTCATCTTTGAAATATAATTATTAATAAGTATAGTTGTTGCATAAATAAAAATTCACACTCACATAAAAAAGAATTATGAAAAAATATGATCTGAAGATTTGATTACATTGAAAAGTTTTCAAACAAATTATACGCTTTCAATTTCTGACTATAATTGTTTGTGAAGAAATTTCTCATATCTGGCTTCTAAATCAATTAATGTAAGACTATTGAACATAGTTGAAATACAAAGTAAAGGCTCTGATTGGTTTCTAATGAGGACAGGAAGCCTTGGTCAAAACTTTAAAGAAACGAAATTTTGTTTCTTGAATCTTCAATTTAGTGCAGGCAGCGCCATCACATTGTATTTCAACGATAACATTATACACCAATGTGATAATCTTCAACTTATTATGTAATATCCTACATAGTGTGCACATTTATATCAGACTTTTGGGAAAGTGCTTTTTGACACTGCAATTAATTATTTTGACTTAGACTACATTCACGAACCAACACAATATGTCTCAGCAGATTCCTCTTTGACAAATATTTTTCCGCACAATGAAATTGATATGTGGGATCGGGATTAGATTTGTGATTCAAAACATGAATTTTGAGGCCCAATTTCAGTAAGAATTTTTTTTTTCCGCAAATATCACATTCGAATTGATATCTAAGATCTGGATTAGACCAGTGAGTCCAATATATTATGTCTCTTCAGATGATCTTTCCAAGTGAATTGTCTTCCACAAATGTCAAATTCAAACTAATATTTGAGATCTGGATTAGACTCATGAGTCGACATATGTCTCTTTAGGACACCTATCTGTATGAATAGTTTTCCGCAAATGTCACATTCAAACCAATATTTGAGATCTGGATTAGACTCGTGAGTCAACATGTGTTTCTTCAGATCTCCTTTCAGGCAGAATTTTCTTCCGCAAATGTCACATTCAAACAGATATTTGAGATCTGGATTTGACTCATGAGTCAACATGTGTTTTGTGATATCTGATTTCATGGTGCATTTATATCCGCAAACGTCACATTTGAATCGATATTTGAGATCTGGATTTGACTCGTGAGTCAACATATGTGTCTTTCGATAACCTATCCGTGTGAATCGTTTTCCGCAAACGTCACATTCAAACTGATATTTGAGATCTGGATTAGTCTCATGAGTCAACATATGACTCTTTAGATGACCTTTCTGTGAGAATTGGTTTCCGCAAATGTCGCATTTAAATTGATATTTGAGATCTGGATTAGACTCATGAGTCAACATATGTCTCTTCAGATCTCCTTTCAGGCTGAATTGTTTTCCGCAAATGTCACATTCAAACTGATGTTTGAAATCTGGATTAGACTCATGAGTCAACATGTGTTTTGTCATATTGCTTTTCAGTGTGCATTTATGTCCGCAAACGTCACATTTGAATCGATATTTGAGTTCTGGATTAGTCTCGTGAGTCAACATATGTCTCTTCAGATAACCAGTATGTGTGAATTGTTTTCCACAAACTTGACATTCAAACTGATATTTGAGATCTGGATTGGACTCATGAGTCAACATATGACTATTTAGATGACCTTTCTGTGTGAATTTTTTTCCGCAAATGACGCATTTAAATTGATATTTGAGATCTGGATGAGACTCATGAGTCAACATGTGTTTTGTCATATTGCTTTTCAGTGTGCATTTATGTCCGCAAACATCACATTTGAATCGATATTTGAGATCTGGATTAGACTCGTGAGTAAACATATGTCCCTTCAGTTGATCTTTCCGTGCGCATTTATATTCGCAAATGTCACATTTGAATCGATATTTGAGATCTGGATTAGACTCATGAGTCAACATATGGATCTTTAGATGACCTTTCTGTGTGAATTTTTTTCCGCAAATGTCGCATTGAAATTGATATTTGAGATCTGGATTAGACTCATGAGTCAACATATGTCTCTTTAGATAACCTATCCGTGTGAATTGTTTTCCGCAAAAGTCACATTCAAACTGATAATTGAGATCTGGATTAGACGCATGAGTCAACATATGACTCTTTAGATGACCTTTCTGTGTGAATTTTTTTCCGCAAATGTCGCATTTAAATCTATATTTGAGATCTGGATTAGACTCATGAGTCAACATATGTTGCTTCAGACTTGGTTTCTGTGCGTATTTGTTTCCGCAAATTTCGCATATGAATCGAAATTTTAGATCTGGATTAGACTCGTGAGTAAACATATGTCCCTTCAGTTGATCTTTCCGTGCGCATTTATATTCGCAAATGTCACATTTGAATCGATATTTGAGATCTGGATTAGACTCATGAGTCAACATATGGATCTTTAGATGACCTTTCTGTGTGAATTTTTTTCCGCAAATGTCGCATTGAAATTGATATTTGAGATCTGGATTAGACTCATGAGTCAACATATGTCTCTTTAGATAACCTATCCGTGTGAATTGTTTTCCGCAAAAGTCACATTCAAACTGATAATTGAGATCTGGATTAGACGCATGAGTCAACATATGACTCTTTAGATGACCTTTCTGTGTGAATTTTTTTCCGCAAATGTCGCATTTAAATCTATATTTGAGATCTGGATTAGACTCATGAGTCAACATATGGCTTTTTAGATGACCTTTCTCTGTGAATTTGTTCCCGCAAACATCACATTTGAATCGATATTTGAGATCTGGATTAGACTCGTGAGTCAACATATGTCTCTTTAGGGAACCTATCCGTGTGAATTGTTTTCCGCAAATGTCACATTCAAACTGATATTTGAGATCTGGATTGGACTCATGAGTCAACATATGTTGCTTCAGACTTGATTTCCGTGTGAATTCGTTTCCGCAAATGTCGCATCTGAATTCATATTTGAGATCTGGATTGGACTCATGAGTCAACATATGTTGCTTCAGACTTGATTTCCGTGTGAATTTGTTTCCGCAAATGTCGCATCTGAATTGATATTTGAGATCTGGATTAGACTCGTGAGTCAACATATGTCTCTTCAGATCTCCTGTCAGGCTGAATTTTCTTCCGCAAATGTCACATTCAAACTGATATTTGAGATCTGGATTGGACTCATGAATCAACATATGTCTCTTCAGATCTCCTTTCAGGCTGAATTTTCTTCCGCAAATGTCACATTCAAACTGATATTTGAGATCTGGATTGGACTCATGAGTCAACATATGTTGCTTCAGACTTGGTTTCAGTGTGCATTTATGTCCGCAAATGTCGCATTTGAATTCATATTTGAGATCTGGATTGGACTCATGAGTCAACATATGTTGCTTCAGACTTGATTTCCGTGTGAATTTGTTTCCGCAAATGTCGCATCTGAATTGATATTTGAGATCTGGATTAGACTCGTGAGTCAACATATGTCTCTTCAGATCTCCTGTCAGGCTGAATTTTCTTCCGCAAATGTCACATTCAAACTGATATTTGAGATCTGGATTGGACTCATGAGTCAACATATGTCTCTTCAGATCTCCTTTCAGGCTGAATTTTCTTCCGCAAATGTCACATTCAAACTGATATTTGAGATCTGGATTGGACTCATGAGTCAACATATGTTGCTTCAGACTTGGTTTCAGTGTGCATTTATGTCCGCAAATGTCGCATTTGAATTGATATTTGAGATCTGGATTAGACTCATAAGTCAACATATGTTGCTTCAGACTTGGTTTCCGTGTGAATTTGTTCCCGCAATTGTCACATCTGAATTGATATTTAAGGTCTGGGTTAGACTTGTGAGTCAGCATGTATTTTGTCATATTGGCTTTCAGGGTGCATTCATATCCCCAAACGTCACATTTGAATCGATATTTCAGATCTGGATTAGACTCGTGAGTCAACATATGTCTCTTTAGATAACCTATCCGTGTGAATCGTTTTCCGCAAATGTCACATTCAAACTGATATTTGAGGTCTGGATTAGATTTATGAGTCGATGAATGTCTCTTGAGATTCTCCCTGTGCGAATGTCCTTTTATGGAAAAATTACTTTTGAATTTATTTCCTAGATCTTTATTAGATTGGTGAGTCAAATTATGAATCTTGAGGCCCCTATTCAGTGAAGATTTTTTTCCACAAATAACACGTTCTAATTAATATTTGAGATCTGGATTAGACCCGTGAGTCAACATATGTTTCTTCAAGAGCTGTTTCTTCAGGAATCTTTTTGCAGAAGTATCACATATAAATTGATGTTTGAGATCGGAATTAGACTTGCGAGCGAACATAATGTGTCTCTTCAGATACCATTTGCGGGTAAATGCTAATTTGCAAGCATCACATTTATGTGGATATTTGAGATGTGGATCAGATTTATGAGTCTTGACGATATGTGTCTCCAAAACAGACTTTGAAATGTAACTCCTTGCACAAGTGTCACCCTTAAATCGATATCGAATACCTGCATCAAGTTCATTTGTCGGTATATTTGAATCAAAAATATTAATTGGAGAATCCAGTAGCAGAATTGTTATCTTAGGTTAGAATGGTTTCCAAGAACTATCTTTGGCGTGAATACGTTGTGGTTTTAATTTGGATGTATTGAAATGAAATTAAATAGCGTTATAACTGTCAACTATGTATATTCACTCTATTTGTGATCTGAACCAAATAGCCTGAAATCAGTAAAAGAAAGACACAAAATTTAGGAATACTCCCGCTACTACTGAGCTCAGTCAGTTCCATAAAAATTATGATGTATTCATCCCTTTCTACTGTTCAAAATAACGAAAATGGAGTTAACGGTTTGATGTGTACATCCATAGTATCATTTACTTGAGCAATAACTGAAATTATAAGTATTTGTATCGCGAGTAGAAAAAAGGAAATCAAGTAAGAGGAAGCAAATCAAAAAAGTCTCAGGGGTATACATATTTGTAAAGGCAGGGCAGAAATAAAATAAATTGTATCGACTACTCCAAACTAGAATCCATCAACAATAATATTAAACAACAGGTGAAAACACAAGAATGTAACAGATTGTCAAATAACTAATTTGGACCAGAAAGGGGAGAGATAAGATAGTGTTGTAGACGAATAGTCGAAAAAGCGCAGACAAATAGATATAAAAAAAGATGAAATGGGAGGAGGTGGTCGAAATTATAAAATGTAGAATTATGCAAAAGGAGGGAATAAGTATAACCGGTTTTGGAAAACGTCATACCCCGCCATAAGGCAATTACCGTTCAATTTTTTGTACCAAATTCTTAAATGGTTTCCATACCTTATAAATATTGAAAAGCAGAGCATCTGCTAGCTTTTGATGATAATATTGGAATTTATTTCGGCTATGACAACACCAGCTAAGAAAGACACAAAATTTAGGAATACTCCCGCTACTACTGAGCTCAGTCAGTTCCATAAAAATTATGATGTATTCGTCCCTTTCTATTATTCAAAAAACGAAAATGGTTTGATGTGTACATCCATGGTGTCATTTACTTGAGCAATAACTGAAATTATAAGTATTTATATCGCGAGTAGAAAAAGAAGTCTAGTAAGAAGGAGCAAATCAAAAAAGTCTAAGGGGTATACATATATGTAAAGGCAGGGCAGAAATTAAATAAATTGTATTGACTACTCCAAACTAGAATCCATCAACAATAATATTTAACAGGTGAAAACACAAGAATGTAACAGATTGTCAAAATAACTAATTTTGACCAGAAAGAGGAGGGATAAGACAGTGTTGTAGACGAATAGTCGACCAAACGCAGATAAATAGATATAAAAAAAACTGAAATGGGGGAAAAATCCGTCAAGGTTATTGCTATGACGTCGTCAATGACTTTGATCTAATTAAGACTACAAAGAGATGGGAAACATTTTTACCCAAGGTATAGTGTGACATCATCAGTGACCTTTAGAGGGGGCGGGATTATTGCTGACCAGCCTGACATGCAGCGCAGTACCAACCTAGTTCAGGTATACTCAGGGCTGGGGTGCAAACGAGCAGAGTGAGTCCGCCTCTACGTCACTCGTCATCATTACAGACAGAAATATCCGACATATGATCAGTAGAATCGATGTATCGCACCGATTTCCGATATATTATTTATCATCGCATTTATAGGATTTGAAACTTATCTGGACTAGCAGGAACAAGTGAGTGGAGTGAATGAGCTTGTTAGTGCAGCCTGATGCACAGTATACTAAACCTAAATCAGGCTAAGCAATGATGAGGACACTGGGAGTGAATGTCAAAATAGATTGTATTAAAAATCAATGAAATAGTATAACAATACAGATTTATAAACCATCATCAACTATGTATGGACAATCTTACACCAACTGAAACTGAATATTGATTATTACATTTTTTTTTTATGAATTTAAATTGATATAAAAATAGTTAAATATAAATATGAATAAACTAGCAATTGGTGGCGCACCTCCGGCGCCAGAAAAACATCGTAAGATTTCCGTACTTCCGATAACGTTAAGAAAATAAAAAGAACACGCCTCTAATGTGCTAAAATTCAGAAGGCAGCACCAAAATCCGGTTCTCAAGAATACAGCATGTGAGGGTAGGAGGAAAATACAGTAGACAGTTGCATGTAGGTACCCTTCTTTGGTGAATCGAATGGCGGCAAGTGACGCGTATAGCGAGGGCACACAATTTTGAATAAGAACTTCTTTTCTGTGGGAGCTAAAATTTTCATTTATGGTTTAAAATTTCTTCTGGAATAATACGATTATGTGGCGAAGATTTCAAGTCGATAGGTACAGCGGTTCTCGAGTCATAAAAGGACAGACTAACAGACAAACTTTCTGCTTTATATATTAGATAGCTAATCTATATTATTGATTCAATTTTAATGAAAAAAATTTTAGAACCTTACAACTACAAGAAATTGATTTTATTAAAATGTTATTATTATTACAAATGACAATTATTTTCTACACAGTATTTTAGTTCTGTTTGTAGCCTCTTGTCCAATGTCGAATATTTTATGCGTCTTCTTGAATCCTATTTTCTATCTAATCTAATATATAAAGCAGAAAGTTCGTCTGTCGTCCTGTCCGCTTATAACTCGAGAACTACTGGGCCGATCGCTTTCAAACTTTCAGGATATATTGTCCTCATCCCAGAGCAGAACATAGACTCATAAAAATAAAAATTTGACGGGGAGGTGCTGAGTAATTTCAAAAAAGGGCGAAAACAATGACTTTTTTCAATATAAAAAAACGTGGTGGTGTAGCTTGCCATGTACGTTAGACCTACGCGCGTTGAGTGGCGCAGTTTCGAGAATTGAATTATTGTGATAACTCGAGTATAACTCATTTTTATGAAAAATTGAAAAGAACAAAAATTGTAGCCCCTGTAATTTCCTTTCGAATGAGCCCGGTTCCAGATTTTTAGGAGGAAATTTTGTGACTACAGTATTCGCTGTACTTCCATACTAAGCAAGTTATTTTATTCACAGTTTTAAAAACACCTACATAAAGGATTTTACATCCGGTATCTCATACAAGAACCAATGTCTAGACACGGTGCGCACTGCGTATGGGCTAGCGGAAATTACCCTTTTTTTTACCTGTTGTCCGTGTGTTTTCTTAGGGACTGGCAAAATGTCAATGGATTTGTCTGTATTCTGCTGCGATGAATACAGGCTTCACGCGTTAAGTCAGCTCTCAAGTGAATTAGTGTGTAAAAAATTTAATTTGGTGATTTTATTTTTGTGCGACTCGGAACTTTGATATATTTTTATAAGTATAGTCGCAGTTTTTGGTGTCTATTTTCTTATTTTTGAACTGAATATGTAGTTGTGAATTTTGCATAACTCTTTCCACTGTTTCTTTTTTAAAAATTCATCTGAATTCCAAGATACCTACAAAACACACATACCTACAAGATACAGATACCTATAAAACACAGATATCTACTCAACACACAGCTAGCGGTCAGGCGCGCCGGAGGCGCGTCGCCAACCGCTAGTTAGGTATAATAAAGCACACTTTGTAAACATATCGTGGAACGCGTTGTCATTTCGGAAGGGCTGCCGGGGTGCGCTCACTCGGTCCTAGGTGTCGACAGCAAGGGTGCTAACGGCTATCATTCAGCCCAATATCGATGCAATTCGTATGTCATTATTATCACTCTGCTATTTTGTGTTCGAAACTTCGAAATTGAAAGAGGACTCAACAGATCTGAGAAACAATTGAGATTCATTTTTCAGCCAAAATAATGAAACAAAATTAAAAATTGTTGGATAGGATAATGTTGGACGTAAATGGGTATCATTGATTTGTGATCGCATCTAGCTTCGGTTTTTCGTGTACCTACCGGTATTATAATATGAAATTTGGAACGAAATAGGATCAGCGAGAAGTTGAAATAATAATTTCCTGAGAATACCAAGACGAAATAAACGGCCTGGTTTTGTGTTTTCTGTTGTGGACGAAGTCTATCGGATAAAAGACTAACAAGCGCAAGTGAACCATTTCTCATTAACAAGAGAAAGAGGTTGAAAATAGTAAGTACGGTAGGTTGATGTGTTCTTGATCGATTGCAGAAATAGAAATATAGAATCGTAATTCGAATTATGAATACAGAACGTGGTTTTCGATCGTATGAAGTGATACCTGCTCTTACTTATTTATCAATCCAAGTGTCCGATACTGGTAGATGAATTTTCCTTATCGTTCCTATGTTTTAGTCCGCAAGTACTTGAATGCTCGAAATTGAAGGAAAAACTAGCCTGTGAGATTTATCTCACAAATCGCGGAACAATATTAGAAAATGTTCGATAACGTCGTAAGAGGTAGATATTTTAATCGACAGTACTGATGATACTTTCATGGCATATAGCTTCTGCTTTTTGTTAATTATGAAATTTCAAATTATTTTGTAGATCCTTACGTTTTGGTTCTCAGGAACTCGAATGCTCTAAATCAAAAGAGAAGCAATGAGATTCAATCTACAAATCCCGAAAGTAAATAGAAAAATATCATCTGAATAGTACGAGTGGTTCGATGTGTTCTTGATCAATTGTGTAAATACAATATGTAGAATCGTAATTCGAATAATTATGAATACAGAACGTGATCTTTGATTGTTTGAAATGATATCTACGCTTAATCAATTTACTTACCAATACCGATCGAAGTATCCAGTTCCAGTAGGATTTTATTATCAGAGAAAGTGGTTAGATATGGCTGTTGTAATATTTAGTGATGTTTTAACAGGCGACCTGTTCTATGGGGGGCTTTTTGAGAATCTTTCCGGCCGCCGTCCAACAAAAAACTTGAAAGAATTTTGACTATCGAGCTATGTATGATAGGAAGGAGACTTCGAAAAAATTTCGACTATTGAGCCATATATGATAGGAGAGGACTTGAAAAAATTTCGACTCTCGAGTCCCCCACCTATCATACATACTTTGAGATTCGAGAAAAATTTAGACTCTCAAACTATATTATACTAGGCTCATAATAGGTCTAGGCTCCCTTGAATTCTCAATACCAAATCCCATATGACTCATATTGAAGAAATTCTGAAAAATATAACACTATAATGGTCAGAAACTCACATCTTGGTCATGACAGAGCTAGGACAAAATTAGCCTTCACCTATGCCAGCGGGCTGTTTGTTGGTTGAGTTTGGAATGGGGACCGTTTGGAATTGCGTATGTGTGTGTGTGTGTGTACTGGTGGGAACAGTGAACCAGATGGCAAGTGGGAATACATATTATTGACTATTGAAAGTTCAAACGTTATGAGCTCTCATGAAATATAAAAATCTGCTCTGTCGTGTAGGTAGTAGGTATCTTACAACATGTGATAGTCCGTCGGCGGCGTGCACTCTGCGAGCGCGAAGCGCGAGTCTGTCATGACGAAAATAATAAACGAAACAGGGAGCCTGTCTGGCGCCGCAGGCCTAGCCGCCAGGCGCGCTGGTAAACGTGTAAGATTCGTACAGTCCCGTACGCTTCTGCACGAGTCTTATCTTCATTACCTACACGGACATTAGGTACCTCACAATAGTTCTCGATGTTTTCTTTCTGTGTACACTCTTTCAAGTTAGTTCACGCGACGTCATTCAACCACCGTATTCTATTCCACTTATGTCATTTAGATAAATTCTCGTTTTTCAAAAGCTATCGTTTTCACGCGTTCGTCGTACGAAACGTCTCAAGTCTGAATTATTATGAATAAATCAATCATTCACCTGGTCGTTTCGTACTTTATTTAGATTGGATTTCTCTGATCTTACAAATGTATATATTATGTGGACAGAAAAACAAAACATACTATTTTCCATAAAACACTACAAATATGTACAGTGATTGATTATTTGAAATACTGATTATTTTTAGTGCTCGAATAAAAATTACTATTAAAAAAGATTCTTACATTACATGAAGTTACTTGAATAGATTGTATTTATCTTCGAAATATAATTATTAATAAGTATAGTTGTTGCATAAATAAAAATTCACACTCACATAAAAAAGAATTATAAAAAAATATGATCTGAAGATTTGATTACATTGACAAGTTTTCACACAAATTATATGCTTTCAAGTTCCGACGATAATTGTTTATGCAAAAATTTCTCTTATCTGGCTTCTAAATCCGTAGTTCAATACAAAGTAACGGCTCTGATTGGTATCAAATGTGGACTGCCTTGGTCAAAACTTTAAAGAAATGAAATTTTGTTACTTGAATCTTCAATTTAGTGCAGGCAGCGCCATTACATTGTATTTCAACTATGAGCTTATACACCAACGTAATAATCTTCAACTTATTATTCAATATTCTACATGATATGCACATTTAAATAAGACTTTTGGGCAAGTGCTTTTTGACACTGCAATTAATTATTTTGACTTAGATTACATTCATGAGCCAACATAATATGTCTCAGCAGATTCCTCTTTACAAATATTTTTCCCGCAAACATCACAATGAAATTGATATGTGAGGTCGGGATTAGATTTGTGACTCAAAACATGAATTTTGAGGACCCATTCCAGTGAGAATTTTTTTCCTCCAAATATCACATTAGAATTGGTATTTGAGATATGGATTGGACTTGTGAGTCAACATATGTTTCTTCAGATACCATTTACGTCTAAATGCTAATTTGTAAGCTTATAACACTTATGTACATATTTGAGATTTGGATTAGCCTTGTGAGTCAACATATGTGTCACCAAGACCGATTCTTTACTTCACAAATATGACATTCGAATTGATATTTGAGATCTGGATTAGAGTAGTGAGTCCAATATATGTCTCTTCGATGACCTTTCAATGTGAATTGTCTTCCACAAATCACAAATTCAAATTAATATTTGAGATCTGGATTAGAGTCATGAGTCAACATGTGTTTTGTCATATTGCTTTTCAGTGAGCATTTATGTCCGCAAACGTCACATTTCAATTGATATTTGGGATCTGGATGAGACTCGTGAGTCAACATATGTCTCTTTAGATAACCTATCTGTGTGAATTGTTTTCCACAAATGTCATATTCAAACTGATATTTGAGATCTGGATTAGACTCATGAGTCGACATATGTCTCTTTAGAACACCTATCCATATGAATTGTTTTCCGCAAATGTCACATTCAAACTGATACTTGAGATCTGGATTAGACTCGTGGGTCAACATATGCCTCTTCAGATCTCCTTTCAGGCTGAATTGTCTTCCGCAAATGTCACATTCAAACTGATGTTTGAGACTCGTGAGTCAACATGTGTTTTGTCATATTGCTTTTCCGTGTGCATTTATGTCCGCAAATGTCACATTTGAATCGATATTTGAGATCTGGATTAGACTCATGAGTCAACATGTGTTTTATCATATTGCTTTTCAGTATACATGTATGTCCGCAAACGTCACATTTGAATTGATATTTGAGATCTGGATTAGACTCGTGAATCAACATATGTCTCTTCAGATCGCCTTTTAGGCTGAATTGTCTTCCGCAAATATCACATTCAAACTGATATTTGAGATCTGGATTGGGCTCATGAGTCAACATATGACTCTTCAGATGACCTTTCAGAGTGACTTTTTTCCCACAAATATCACATATGAATTGATATTTGAGATCTGGATTAGAATCATGAGTCAACATATGACTCTTTAGATGACCTTTCCGTGTGAATTTGTTTCCGCAAATGTCGCATGTGAATTGATATTTGAGATCTGGATTAGACTCGTGAGTCAACATATGTCTCTTTAGAACACCTATCCGTGTGAATTGTTTTCCGCAAATGTCACATTCAAACTCATATTCGAGATCTGGATTAGAATCATGAGTCAACATATGACTCTTTAGATGACCTTTCTGTGTGAATTTGTTTCCGCAAATGTCACATTCAAACTGATATTTGAGATCTGGATTAGACTCATGTGTCAACATATGTTGCTTCAGATTTGCTTTCCGTGTCAATTGTTTTCCGCAAATGTCACATTCAAACTGATATTTGAGATCTGGAATAGAATCATGAGTCAACATATGTTGCCTCAGACTTGCTTTCCGTGTGAATTTGTTTCCGCAAATGTCGCATTTGAATTGATATTTGAGATCTGGATTAGACTCATGAGTCAACATATGTTGCATCAGACTTGCTTTCTGTGTGAATTTGTTTCCGCAAATGTCGCATTTGAATTGATATTTGAGATCTGGATTAGACTCATGAGTCAACATGTGTTTTTTCATATTGCTTTTCAGGGTGCATTTATGTCCGCAAAAATCACATTTGAATCGATATTTGAGATCTAGATTAGACTCGTGAGTCAACATATGTCTCTTTAGATGACCTATCCGTGTGAATTTTTTTCCGCAAATGTCACATTCAAACTGATATTTGAGATCTGGATTAGACTCATGAGTCAACATATGGCTCTTTAGATTACCTTTGTGTGTGAATTTGTTTCCGCAAATGTCGCATTTAAATTGATATTTGAGATCTGGATTAGACTCATGAGTCAACATGTGTTTTGTCATATTGCTTTTCAGTGTGCATCTATGTCCGCAAACATCACATTTGAATCGATATTTGAAATCTGGATTAGACTCATGAGTCAACATGTGTGTCTCTAGATAACCTATCCATGTGAATTGTTTTCCGCAAATGTCACATTCAAACTGATATTTGAGATCTGGATTAGACTCGTGAGTCAACATATGTCTTTTTAGATAACCTATCCGTGTGAATTGTTTTCCGCAAATGTCACATTCAAACTGATATTTGAGATCTGGATTGGACTCATGAGTCAACATATGACTCTTTAGATGACCTTTCTGTGTGAATTTGTTTCCGCAAATGTCGCATTTAAATTGATATTTGAGATCTGGATTAGACTCATGAGTAACCATGTGTTTCGTCATATTGCTTTTCAGTGTGCATTTATGTCCGCAAACATCACATTTGAATCGATATTTGAGATCTGGATTAGACTCATGAGTCAACATGTGTTTTGTCATATTGCTTTTCAGTGTGCATTTATGTCCGCAAACATCACATGTGAATCGATATTTGAGATCTGGATTAGACTCATGAGTCAACATGTGTTGTTTCAGACTTGGTTTCCGTGTGAATTTGTTTCCGCAAATTTCGCATATGAATTGATATTTGAGATCTGGATTAGACTCGTGAGTCAACATATGTTTCTTCAAGACCTGTTTCTCTGGGAATCTTTTTGCAGAAGTATCACATATAAATTGATATTTGAGATCGGAATTAGACTTGTGAGTGAACATAATGTGTCTCTTCAGATACCATTTGCGTGTAAATGCTAATTTGCAAGCATCACACTTACGTAGATATTTGAGATGTGGATCAGATTTATGAGTCTTGATGATAATATGTGTCTCCAAAACAGACTTTGAAATGTAACTCTTTGCACAAGTATCACCCTTAAATCGATATCGAATATCTGGATCTAGTTCTTCGTCGGTATATTTGAATCAAAAAAATTAATTGCAGAATCCAGTTGCAGAATTGTTATCTTAGGTTAGGATGGTTTCCAAAAACTATTTTTGGCGTGAATACTTTGTGGTTTTAATTTGGATGTATTGAAATGAAATTAAATAGCGTTATAACTGGCAACTATGCATATTCACTCTATTTGTGATCTGAACCAAATAGCCTGAAATCAGTAAAAGAAAGAGACAACGTTTAAGAATACTCCCGCTACTACTGAACTCAGTCAGTTCCATAAGCATTATGATGTATTCTTCCCTTTTTACTATTCAAAAAACGAAAATGGAGTTAACGGTTTGATGTGTACAGTCCTTTCAGATGTCCTTTCTGTGTGCATTTATAATCTCAAATGTCACATTTGAATCGGTGTTTGAAATGTGGATTAGACCTAATCTCCACTCTCAGTAAAATCTTTAGAAAAATTCTCAACAAAAGATTATTCTGACTTTTCGAATCGGGCGTCATCCAATCCACCTGTTTATACGACTTTCGTAATGCTCCAAACACTTTACAAGGCATCTCCGTTTTCGACTCATTCTGTAATAGTTTTCCCTTTTACACCAGATTCATAAGTGTTCCGTCGTGTTTCGCCACACTCTCGAGATGAAGCTGATGGCATGGCATTGAAACGTAACTTTCGTTACAAATATAATTTTCCTCATTTTGTGTGACTAAGCCATGGCCACGCCCACATCATTTTCCACACTACATTACCTCTAAACTATTCGAAATAAGCCTCCGGAGCAATTCGCCCTCCCGTACTGTATTCATGACAGACCCACATCAGTCCAAATTCATAACCACTACTCCTCCCTCACAAGCGATTTAGAGTGTTCCTCTCTTCCTAATTGCTACAAACGATTTGTTGGACAGTGTCCCTTTCCCCTTCCTGAAACGACTTTTCGCAGATGATTTCAGCGTCACCCTCACTTCTAATAATCACAAACGAGCCGCAAGTCTACTCGAACTAATCCTCGATGAGGTCTACTCGTGGGCCTCGCATCATGGATACATTTTTTGGCGAGTAATAAAATGAACGATAAATAAATCACTTTTTCACTATACATAAGTGACGAGTAAAAATGTGCAGATGAGCCATAATTAATGTATACATTTACGATAACTTTAAGTAGAATAAGCGATAATTTTCATGATGGTTAAGCATCAAAAAATTTTGATGCGCAGTGGTTAGTAAAATACCCTTTTTGGTTCCGTCGGATATCCCAACACAAATAACGGCACCAAGGCCACAAATGACGCTATCAAAAGTGGTCACACACGAGCAAATAAAAAAAAATCATTTCCCTCCCTACGGACTGAGTAAGTGAACCTAAAAGTCTGAAATTTTTAATTTAGCGTTCCTAAATATAGCCCTACAAATGAGTTTTGAAAAGAAAAAATTTTGAGGTTTTCACCCTGTAATCCAGCTAGGACCTTTTGTCTTCCAAGTCCCTTTTCTTTCCTCTCCTATCATATTATATTATGGCCAGAGAGTTCGAAATCTTTCAAAGTACCCGCCCTTCACACATTATATAGCTTGAAAGTTCGGGACTTGTGAGAATTTCGACCTCCGAACTACATATGATAGTAGGGGACTTGGACCATTTTTGTTTTTGCCGGACATCATACGGCGCACGGCCAATTTTTCGAAATACGCCCATAGAACAGGTTCCCTGTTAAAATCAAAGCTTAAATACAGGTGAGGGTGAAGCGCCTCAAATGACTATGGCGGGTCGCGAAGGAGGAAGTCACCTCGCAAGTGAGAAAATGGACGGCAAAATGCGAGATATTTAGTTTCAATTCTGTTCTTAATGTTACGGCACATTCGGTTCGAACGATTTCAATTTCATAACGACCACAAATGGCGAGCTCTTGTCAGCTAGTGAATCGATGAATGATTCTGTAATGGACCTGATTCTCCCAAATATTTGTTGACAACTAAACAGAAAAAATGTGAAACAGTACAGCAACAGAACCAGTCGGTCTGATCCAACCATCGCAAATCTATCCCACAGCTTCGCAGCGATTCTGATTTTTTCCAACTCAACGTGGGTGTTCGCGACGAATAATGGAAACGGGGTTCATATATCACAGCGCCGACGACACGTAGAAACTTTAAACGATATTCAACGAAAAATATGGTTAAAAATGTTCACTCGTCAGCACGAGATGAGGACGAGGAAATCGCGTCTGGAATGATGTACGAGAAGACAGACGGCATAAGACGGGAGTGTAACGACGACGACGACGAGTACGAAATATGAAAGTTAACATTTCTATTCTCGAAGCGTGCGTCATTCTTTCAAGATTCCTCGAGTATCGCGGAACACGCCGGAGTTAGAGAAGATGCGATTTTGACACAGCAGCATCAGTGTCGTTGTCAGCCGTATAGCAGCAACACATAAACATACATAATCGGAAGGGATAGAAAAACGAAAGTTTTTCCCAGGAGGAGCAGCAACCGACGAAAAGAAATGGCGCGAAAAGTAAACAGAGAAAACGATATCGCGTGAGAAATGACATCAAACAAACGCTCATTTTTGTTCTTTTCCTACGAGCTTACGTGTCTCATGGTAGGTGAATGTGGCCATGCTTTTGAGCATTTCTCACCTCTATACTCTTCCTGCATACGTATAATATAATCGGATAGCAATATTTCCTGCGCCAGGTCCGTTTCCAGTGCGATTTCTGCGCGTGGTTTGAGTGTACGATTTTTGTTAAGTTTTGAAAAACAATTCAACACCGAAACTCGATACGTTCCGTATACATTTATATACTTTTTTCTTATACGTTACATTTTTTTTTTTTTTTTTGCGAAAGTATATTTCCATTTGTAAAAGATTGTAACGTGTTACCTTCAACCCTTCTTTTTTTTCCTCATTGTCGTTGTCGTCGTCACCGTATACCTATTGCATTGTTATTGTTGAAGAGAAACCCCTTTTTCTTTTTTTTTTTTCTAGAATGTATTAGAAAAATATGAAATTTCCACAACTATATACCCACTTGCGAATTGAGCGCGATGTTATGTGCGAGTACTTGAACGTGACGGCGATGATTCGCAAAAAAGTACATAAATATATCGTCGAGTAGAGAGAGAGAGAAAGACCCGGGTAACTCGTATAACATAATATTGTGTAATTTTACTCGATTCCAGTTTAACGAAAATGAAACTACAAATACTATACATTTTTTTGAAATGAGAATTTTTAAACGATATCTCGTCGAAGCTCTCCAACACCCAAGTGTCGCTACCAGTTCAAATTTTCAAACCATCATTACTAAAGATGAAAACATTTTGGTCGATATTTTTTTGTTTTAGATAGAACGCCGCTTATGCAACTGATGGTCAAACTAGCTTTGATTAAAGAAATACGAAAAGATTTTACGTTTCTAAATCGATGTTTTCGCTTCGACTGAAAGAGCACACTAGCCTGGTTCAATGTCAAGGAAATGTTACGTAAAGACCGCCGCCTTTGTTTGGAAAGTTTTAAGATCGGGTAGCATTCTTTCTCGCTTCTCTCTTTCTAAGAATCCATCTCCCTAACCTGAAATTGCACACATTTGTCAAGTCTGCCACCTCCAGAAGCAGCAGGTAGTGAGCGTGCACTTTGTGTCACTTTGCAAGCTCATGAAATTGTTGGGATGGAAAATGGATACAACGGAATGGGGATGGCAAAGGCTGAGTGAGTCTAATTCCACTCGCACCAGAAATACTGACACCCACTTCTTGCACCTGCACGACTTTTGAAGTTTGGCTTGTATTTTTTCACAGCATTTACAAATATGGCGAACTTCAACGCACTCTAGGAATGTTACAAAGGTCTACGTCCCAGACCCCCCATTCCGATTCTTCGGGTGGGAGTGAGTAGATTAGTTTGCGCTGATTACGCCGGGCAGTTTTTTATTCGTGCTGGTCTTTCCGGGACAAGTATTGATGGAATCGTTTGTGTTACATTTTAGCTGTATAGTGCCACAGAGTTTCTCGTTCATACTGGTCTTTTTCCCTTCTGACCTGATAACGGGGCTGTAAACATGCGCCAAGCCCTGTCCTATCCAATTTTCGACTGAAAACTGGCTGAATTTTGTTGTATTATACTCTCGAGTTTTCCCATTGTAGACACCTCTTCCCTTCCAGTCCTTGGAGGCGGGGGAGCCAGAAGACACGCAGAACCCAATTTCGATGATTGACAGATCTTAGGATAAAAACGGATGGAATCGTTAGTATTCTATGTGTTTGTTCTGGTAGCCTTGTCCTCCAATTGTTGTCTTCTGAGGTAAGGGTGGATGTGTGCTGACGGTGAGAGATCGACTGCGTCTCCGAGTTCAATGGGGACAGGCAGACTTGCTAAAATTCTCGCTGTTCCAGGCGATATAGTTTGTTATCTGTTGCAGACGCATGGTAAGAGTTTGACTTCGATCGCGCGTACAATCGAAGCGGGCAAATATGCCGAAATTCTCGTCGTTCCAAGCAATGGGAGGGATGTTAACAAGAAGCTTCTCAGCTATTGTTTGCTCGCAGTGGGAGAGTGTATGATCAAAGCGGGGCTGCAGTCCATCTCTCGCTGCGTCCACAACAGGTTAGTGGTTGGTGGGTCCCTGGAGAACTACCAAAAACGACCACAAAAATGACAAATTTGAACCAATTTTGGTCGTTTTTTGGAACAGCTCTCAAGGGGCACACCAACTACTCAGGTTACCAATTTGCCGCCTAGTACAACAAGAATTTTAGCAAGTTTGCCTGGCCCTATTGAACACAGAGTCGCAATCGGTCCCTCACCGTGAGCACATATCCACGCTTAGTTGCTTACCTCAGAAGACAACAATTAGAGGATAAGGATACCAGAAAACTCACGGATTCTTTAGTGGAGATGAACAGGGGATGGCAGGGAACCAGTTTTACGGGGCACGTGGGATCTGAAAAATGTTGACATACCAGATCTATGACGTCATCCAATTGTGAAGTCATAGGCCTGAACTTTGTAACTGTATATGATACAAGGGACACTTAGAATGCCTTAGAAGGACGTTCTGAGTCGCATGGTGTTTGAAACGTTGCATATCTGGCTCATTGAAGGGGCCACATCAATTGGTGTATGAAGCATTGCATATCCAGTCAGTCTAAGGGGCTATCTTATATGTTATATGCACCGACCACCAAGCAATATGTGATAGGACCCCCTTTTTCAAGGACTGGAGGGGGCATGGGTGTCCACAATGGAAAAACTTGAGGGCATAATACAGCAAAAACAAAACACACGTAATTCAGCGTGTTTTCAGGCCGAAAATTGAATAGGACAGGGCCTGGTACGTTTACAGCCCCTACCAATACAAACGAAAAACTGTACGGCACAATCCAGCACAAACGTAGTACAAACGAGTCCACCCTCTCCCACCCCAAGAATCGAAATAAGGGGGGCAGGACCTGCGTTACAATCCGTTATTAGTACTAATGGGCGTAATTTGGAAACAATCTTCAGCCGGATGATTCAAGTTACTTGTATACAGATGTTAAGCCTAAATCGCGTAATTGTATATTACGTGAAATAAACAGCCCATCAGCTGAATATGCGTAATCTGGGTAATTTTGTGTCAATTCCACAAATTCAATAGCTGTTTCCTACTGATGACACGTAATCCTGAACAGTGGTAACGACGCATGCTCAAATTGTGTAATTATAAAGAAATGGACACACTTTATGAGTCGAAAAATATCTCAAATGAAATTGCGGCACCAGTAAATAGAAAAATTTGAAAACATCACAATACACAATATATCTTCTATTATATAAAGGAGAAGCGCGTTTTTATGTTACGATTAAACTCGACCAGTTTTTGGTATTTCGAGTTGTACTTTGAAATATAGATTGGTATTAGACTGGAGACGGACATAGGGTACATTTTTTTTCTATAACAGGAAAGTTCTAAGCAAGTCTCAAAGTTTCAATGCCTGAATCTTAGAAGCAGGAACCTGGATAACACGTTTGTAGATCATGTTGCCTATGTGGGTCGTTATATTATTAATAATAGAAACATGAATGGACGTGTAGGGTTTCAGGGGTAAAATCAATTGACGAGTAAGTTGATACAACAATCCTTGATAAATTTCAATTCATCTTTTATATTCTCTTACTGCCCTTCAAATATCGTTCGAGTTAGTGACTTTAGTAGTTAGTGCATTAGAGTCGTGCCTGTTTTATAATACGGTGAGTTACTTCTTTAAAAAGAAAAAGTCATTAAATTTAAAAAATTATTTTCTTTAATTATTGTGATATGAACAAAAAAGGCTAAATTATTTTGGTCCCGTACTTAAACTCGATAGATTTGAAAAATACAAATGTATTTAGAACGTGAGTGGGAAAAGTTTATAAGAGTTGTACCTACTAAAATTTCTAATGTTGGAAATGGAGAAATTTGGGAATGTCCGTCAGTCAAAGTAGAAGCATGACCTGTAAGGAGAAGAGATTTTACGGGCCAAAATTTACTTGGGATTTCAGCAAGTTAAAGAGATTCGTGGACTTGAAAAATTTCTGAGAACTGTGGTTTGAAAGTATATTTGAGGAAGAACAATTTTCAAGTATAAAGTCTGCCAAAAGAAGTTCGAGGTACGTATGAGAATAGTTTATCAATTCTCAAGTTCTTGAGGTCCAGAAGGTGAAGAAAAGACAATCGCGTGTACCTAAAGCAGAGCCAGTAGGATTTTGGTTATAGTTTCAAATACTCGAGTATAAAACAAAAAACAAAAATTATTTTGTGGACCTGAGAAATTTTTTGGCATTGTGCTTCCAAATATTTCTTGGGAAAATACCATTAAGGTGTTTTTATAATACATGAAGCGAAAGTGCTGCGTATTGTGTTCGTTTTTCGTAGCGAAACATGCCGTTATCAGAACCGTGGCGAAAATGTTTTACCAGTGGCGAAAATGTTTTACCTGTGGCGAAAATCAAGTCCGTGGTGCCATTCGAAAAATTTGTAAACATTCTTTTTGAACGATAACCAATTTAAATTGTAGGCCCAAGTGTTCCTTTCAATACATGTATTATAAAAAGTACTGTTTGTACTATTGCGTAATTCATTTACTATGGTTTATTTTTTGGGATAGTCGAAGTTAGACGAAGACGTTGAAAAATAGTTCATTGATTGTCAAGCTTCAAGTTTTTGTTGGAAGGTTGAGGTGGGAGAGGATAGACTCAAGTCATACATGGGTGACGGAAGCCAAAGGATGCAGAAACTTGGATCGATTAGAAGAGGTGTTATTTCAATATTGGGTCATTGGAAAGAACTCACGAGGATAGATAAATTCATTGTGAAATTTTTGATAAGGTATATTTGACGGGGGGTAAAATAAGCGAGAAAGCGTAATTTCTTTTAACTGAAGCAAAGACCGTGAAATCTTAGAAATGTTGGTGGTAGACAAAGGTTTTGGATTTGTTGAAGGAGATATTACAGCGATATTACAGAACTCATAAAAAAAGTTGATCGTTGAAAAAAATTGTTGGTGTAGTGTCCTTTATGATGGGCACGCGGGGGTGGGGGATGGGGTATCGGGTGAACGGAAATTTGTGACGTGGGTAACTGAAGCTTACCCACAGCGTGCATCATAGTTGGGAGACGACTAGTGTTGGGAAAAGATTCTATGTGAAGAAGTTTGATGATGCGCATAGCCGGAGGCAGTGTTATGAAATGAGTGATAAGTTGTTAATTATTTCTGTGATGACTTTTTCTTATTTATACTCGTGCTAAGAATATTTGAATGATTTGATTTTATTGACGAACTACTTCACTGCGATTCGCAATGTGCTTTACTACAGAATCTTACAAAAGAGAGAAAATACCAAGTTGATAGAAGAAAAATAGAACTTTTTAAATTCAATGGGTTTGTGGCATTGGTCAGAGAGTAGGTTTAAATCATATTAGACTAGCGGTTGGCGGCGCGCCTCCTCTGTGTTTTGTAAATATTTGGATTTCAACGGTAAGAGCAAACTTGACAGGTAGAGGCTGTATTGCAGCAAAAAACAGACTAATTCAATATTTTACCAGTCGCAATGAGTAAGAAAATGGATGGACAGAACTCTCCTCTCTCTCTCTCTCTCTCTCTCTCTCTCTCTCTCTCTCTCTCTCTCTCTCTCTCTCTCTCTCTCTCTCTCTCTCTCTCTCTCTCTCTCTCTCTCTCTCTCTCTCTCTCTCTCTCTCTCTCTCTCTCTCTTTCTCTTCAATTTTTCATATAAATGAGTAATGATTGAATTTTTAGAACTAAGCGGAATTTATCGGTTTTTACAATTTAGTTTTTCGCTCATTACTCCATCCAGAAGGAGTCAGAACTTTGAAATTTATCTAGAACTTTACCCGAATAAGAATAAGACTTTCAAAAAATACTGCACGTCAATAGGTAAAAGCGTTCAAATAACAGGCATACAAACATATCATCGTTGTCGTTCCTACAGACAGTGAGACAAACATTCTAAGATTTTCCTACTTCCGGTAACGTTAAGAAAATGAAAAGAACACACCTCTAACGTGCTGCAATTTAGAAGGTAGCACCAAAATCCGGTTCTCAAGAATACAAGATGTGAGGGTAGGACAGAAATACAGTAGACAGTTGCGTGTAGTTACCCTTGTTTGGTGAATCGAATCACGTCAAGTGACGCGTATAGCGAGGGCACACAATTTTGAATAAGAACTTTTTTTCTATGGGAGCTAAAATTTTTATTTATGGTTTAAAATTTATTCTGGAATAAGACGATTATGTGGCGAAGATTTCAAGTCGATAGGTACAGCGGTTTTCGAGTTATAAAAGGACAGACCAACAGACAAACTTTCCACTTTATATATTAGATGAGTGATCATGACTCATGAATAATTAGACACATGAAAGATGCGTGAACGGGCAAATTTCTGCGTTGGAATATGGACAGGACGGGATAATGTGAGTACGAGAGATAGAAATGGGGAATATTTGGACTATATGACGTATAGTAAGTTGGTGAACTAGGAATGTAGGTCAAGAGAGAAAAACAGAAAAACGAGTATGTTCGTATGTGCAAGTCAACTAAGGAAACATAGGTACACAGGCCTATCCTTTTAAGATCTATAAGAGTGAAATTTTGTGGATAAAAAAAACACAGAATATCGGATAAAATAATAAATTCTTCTCATCATCTTCTATTTTGATTACAACTTTTACAAGGGTTATTACTTTGCACTATTGGCTGTTTGGTTCCGTGTTAAAACGTATTTGCGTTCAAATTGAGGTATGACACCAAGTTTTGCAGTAGAATTTACTGAAGAGGTGCAAAACCAACTTGGTGGAGGAAGCAAAGATTCTTCTCAGTAATGAAATGGTTTTTCATACGGCGAGGCATCGATTAGTGATTATAGAAAGTGAGCACCGAGATTTAAAAATTGAACGTTTACGATGAGCGGGTCTACGGGTGAAATTTTTACGGTGCAAAACAGGCAGTAAAAGTGTAAGATGCCTTATTCATGATAGTGAGTAAAGTGGATGAGACTGATTTCCATACGGATTGGAATAATGTCTTCTTTCTTTGATGTGATATTTTTTTCTTCAATGTACACAGTACAAATGGTACATGGTATTAATGTATTTGGAAATAAATTTATGGCATGAGTTTAAAATAAAATTGGTAGCACGCGCCGAAGGTGCGGGATTTCGGCTTGTAAATTATAAAACACATAACAATACCTGGGCCCAAAGTGATAGTGAAAAGACTGAGTTATTTGCTGGTCACTTGGAGTCGACCTTTAAACCTAACAATACAGACTCTGATTTAACATCGTCCGTCAAGCTAGTGCAGTACCCTGACGTCAAATTATTCATGCCTAGAGAAGTATCAATGGATTTGGTATTCATAAATGCCCATCTGTCCTTCTTACCGGGGATGATCACAAAATTAGAGACAAGAGGAGTTTCCCTGAACGAGCAAATTGAAATCTTAGATAACTTGCGGTGGTATACCCGGTTCACTTGGCATAAAATTAAGGAAGAAATAAGATTCAGTATTTGTGAAAAAAGAATGTGGATATACAAATACTACACAACCTCAATCAAAGTCTCATCGACGGCAGCATTACATCACCTATTACGGACGACCCAATAGTGCTCAGTTCATTTGTCAATGCTCCTCTTATGTCAGTCGCCACTGAGAGAACATTTTCTGACTACAAATTGGTAGAATTTGATCGCCGACATAGTTTTCGGCAAGACAATCTTGAAAAACAACTATTGTCGCGCACAATACCTGTTTCTTGTAACTACAAAGCAAATTTTATAAATGTCAAAAAAGGTCAAATATACAATTTTTAGAGCCAAATTTCATTATTTAAAACGCCAACAAATCCGAGCTTTAGTTATTACCAATAAAGCTACTGAACCTCCTCAGAGAGAAATTCCTCACCGTGTGCTTCGGCCATGGCCGCTGACGTATGTAACAGCAGTAAAGAGCCAGGTAGCCGGCAGGGACCGTGGATGTTTGAGTGAGACGCTGATGGTGGTAAGGTGGACGATTCGAACGTAGAATATTTTTGTATTAACTATTCGTGGGCGAATTATCGCTCAAAAACCAAATTCTGGCCCATATGAACCTTTCTGTGAGCGACGTGAATTGTGGTTCAGAAGAAATATCGAAATAAAAGAGAAGAGCAATGAAGTTTACGTATTCAATTTATTCGAAATATTTTTTAGTCTCAGTGCATAAGCGCACACATTTTTTTACGATTAATTTCTTATTTCTAATAACAACCAGAATCGCATCCAGTATCGCAAACTGGCACAGGGTACGGTTGTGGAATAGGCAGTGTGATGGGTTGGGGTCTTGGTTGTGCGCATGGAGTAGGGCACGGACAAGGCAAAGGCTGTGGCTTGGGACAAGGTTTAGGTTTCGGTTGTGTTGGTGGCAACAAAGCTAGAATGATATTCGGTATAGTCACCGACGTCGACGGCTTGCTCTGCGGAATTTTCACTGGAAACGGTTGCGGCACGGGTACAATCTCAATTTGAGGCGGAGGAGGAGGGCACGGCGGTGGGCACGGTGCTGGGCACGGCGGTGGGCACGGCGCTGGACAAGGTGGTGGACAAGATGGCGGACATCCACAAGATGAATCATACTGAGGCCTGGATTCAGCGTCATATACATTCTGAAAATTGATGAGTTGAGAAAATTTAAGGAAGTCAATCGTATTAAGACCATAGTCCGACGAAACTCCGGACTTCAGTTAATTGTCGAAGCGATACTTGGCCAAAGTACTGACGTTAGTAAAACTAGTCCTGAGTTTCGACACTTCGAACGGGAGAAAACGAACGAATTTTCTCAAACATGAGGTAAATATTTAACGATGCTAGGTAAGTTACCAAAGGTATAGATTCTAGTGTATACTTACGAATAAAAGGACTGCGCCGAAAATGAAACCCCACGAATTCATGGTTAACAGCGGTTTTGAATATTCAAAACAGAGAAACACTTTTTAAGGTAGTTACGAATGCTTCAGGTACTCAGACGTAGACCACATTCATGGAACTGATGCTTTTCTCCGAATTTCTTCCAATATTTATACGGAAATATATCGTCTTTAATTGAGGTCGCATCGTACTTCCGTAATCTCAGTTCTCATATATACGACTTCTATCTCATAACGATGAAAAACTTCGGTTATACAGTATCATGTCTACTAGATAGCTTTTATCCACTTATCGTGAGCCTCGTACTTCATTGCTAGACGAATATACAGAATTCTTTCGGGTAGGTACCCAATAAGAATTTTATTTCGATTATTTCGTGCTCTGTGGTTTCATGATTAAAAAAGAAAAAACAAAAACAAGCCACATAGATAGTTCACTGCATGGGTAATGACAACTTGAAGTTACATATCTCAAGACTGTAGGAATATTTCTTCTTCCTGCCACATTTTCATTTTGATTCTGGCACGAATACCGACGTTTCACTGATATACAGTTTTTTGACCTGTTTCATGTCTTTATTGAGCCCCGACCCCCAAATTAAAATTCTGCAAGCACCCTCCCAGAAATCTACGAGTTGACGCCGCGAGTTCACCCGGTCCAGTTTATACAAGAGTAGTGTACTTAAGTTATATTAGGTTTATACTAGGTCTACGCTCCTTTATACTAGGTCTAAACAAGTCTAGGCCTCTACTAGGCTACAGTTCAGCTATAAACCTCGCACGTACACTCTTCAGCAGGTCTTTCTAGTATAGCTTCATGCTAGGCTTATATGGATCGGTAGAATTTTTTACAGTATGCTAGAATAAAAGGCTTCAAAATCTAGCTTTAAACTAGGTCTAGGCTTTCTACGTCTCCCCCTTCGAACACCATTTGTTCTATGCCGTATTAGTAGTGTGCCAAAAAGGTGAAGATGCGATTTGACTAATAACTTGAGTTGTAAGTCTTAAAAAAGCTCGATGATTGTTATTCCTTGTAGCTGAAGGTTATCAGAGGACATCTCAGGCTCGATAGTATAGCGATCTTGAATTTTTTACGAGTTTGAAGATTTCGTTTTTGCCATAAGAATGTATTGTGATTCAATATCACGATCACCATCTTGGGCTAAGCTTCCATACATAAGTCAATATACAGAATATAAGCCTCCTAGGTTTACAATAAATCAAGAAAAACTGGTAGATGAGGACGTTACTATGACGTCATCATAATCGCGATAGACGCATCAAAAGTCGAGATGATCGGTAAAATCTATATAACGATACAATCAATAAATTGGACAGTTTCCTCGTCTTTCGATCTCGTCAATTACTAGTCAAATATTTATAACTGCGTTACGTTCCAGCGCTCTCAATCTACAATGTGTTGATATATCGTATCGAAAGGTACCCAACGATACTAGGGAATGGAGAGGCAAATAAGTCCAGAGCAGGTGAGCCTATGAGCTAGTGAACCTCTGAGATGAAGCAAGCATATGAAATGTTTCCCTCGGTGTCTCTAAAAGAGATAATATGTTAGCTTCTGTAATCTGTACCATGTTTTTTTCCAACGCAGAATCGCTCACCTTCTTTCTAGAATAGAGAGAATGATCGATATCAAAAGATTCCTGGCCTCCTCAGCGCGTTCAGTGCGATACCTGAAACGTCTGCATAAAACTCAGGTTATGGGCGAAGCAGTTTAAAACTTTGGCATCCAATTCTGGTGTGAATCTTGGGTGAATTCGAGAGCATAAAAATGTTCAGGTCTTCCTCAGGACGTTACGCTCTTTTCCAGCAGCCTTCTCTAAAGCTCAAAGATGAAAATTTCGAGCAATCCGCGCAATAGTCTCCCAGCATATGGGATTACCAAAACTTCAGAACAGTGCAGTGCATCGAAGATGACGTATCTACCATAGAATATCTAAGGTTTATCAAAACGGACAACGTTTCGGTACCAACTCATCTAATGCAATCGCGACTCCATGATAAAGAACGAGCGAGCTCAGAATAATTCGAGATAAATCCGTCTTCCCAGATGATTGCACGTCTAGCATGGAAACTTTAAGGCTGTCGTCATTAATATAGAAGACCCTACAGTCTCATTCAACAACAAATCGTCGATACATTGAGATTTTTCATCAAGCCTTCGCTGATTTCAAACCAAGGACTCGCTATCCTCTCTAAGATAGGATGACTAACGACCAGCTCGGGAGACAACTCGATAAAATAGTATGACGGGTTTTGTTTGAGTTCCGTGATATAATCTAGTGGCAATTGATTCAAATAGTGGAAGTCATGGTACGAATATTCAGGACACTCAAATCAACGATTTGAGCCACAGCGTCATGCTGGTCGGAGCACCGTAAGAGTGCCACATTTTTGGGTAGTCTAACGGAAAAGAGTTGATGCATGTAAGTGCCATTCGGTTCACATGAGCGAAAACGCGTTTACGTGCTTTGTTATTCACCTTCAACAAGTAACTTGAATGTGATTCGCTCTTAAGCCTAAGATGATCGTCATAGGTTTGAATTCGATAATAATAATGAAATAGAAGAGGCTATGCTCAAAATTGACGAAGTTGATCTGAATAAAAATTATCAATAACAAGTATATGGAAAGTTTGAATCAATCTGTTCTATACATACTCCCCTTGAATATTGAAAGTTTCACAGAATTTATCAGTCACCAATAATGCTCCCAGTCTCAAATCTGATGTTCCGGGTTCATTGAATAGCCCCACTACGAGAACGAAGTTCGTTTCCCGTACAATTTGAACCATTGAATCCTCAAAGAAAATACTCAACAAATTCGTCAGACATTTGGAGGTCGCAGAGGGGTTGGTGCTCTCCCCCCAAAAGGAATGGAATTGAGACGAAATCTTTTGATATATCTTTACGATTTCTTCCACGAAATTTACCGTCACTTTTAAAAGGAGTATGAAAATATTCTCCCAGCCCTCTGGAGAATCGGGACTCCAAACGGCATACATTTAATCGCACGCCTCAAAAAACGAAATTGGCCGCCTATCGATAACACGCCGAGGAAACAAAATTGACACACCTATGAAATGTATTATACGGATAAAAACGAAGTAAGTAGTGCACACATCTTGATACAAGTTGTGCACACAAAATTAAAACACTAAAAATCCATTGAAGAAGACAAATACACCACCATGTAAGTAGTGCACACATTTCCATATCGTGCACACTTAGGAACATGCACAGAACAATGTGCGACCCACATTTAATTCATTCAACTATGATATATCAAAGTAAGTAAACCTGATACAGGAGGAAGAAACAGGAAAGAAGAGAATGGAATGCTTCGGTTACAGACAAGTCAGCACAAGCCTCAAGGCAGCATTCCAAGTGGAGTTTTTATTTTTTTTTTACCATCACCATATATTTTATAAAGACATTACAATATTGATAATTGTTGGACGCAGTAAACCAGAAATTATATTTAGGTTTACGCTATCGTCGGGTTAACTCGTCATACCGTTATTCATCGGTAGAGAGACTCTAACACTCGTGGTTACCCTGCACAATGTATCGAAAGACTGACGATAGCTGGTGGAAGTCGAGTGCATCTCACGTTAGCTAGTATTACTCAGGGCGACTCACGGTGACACACTCGGGGTCGGTGTGTGACGCTGACAAGTCTAGTCTACTACTTCCAACAATAATATTAATGCAATTAACGAATATAAATTTTCAAATAATTTACAATGGCTAAGCCCAACCGCTTTTTGAATAAATCTGAGTTCAAGACTACATGGTACCTGCCTTCATAATAACGAACGCCGCGAGAAGCGTCGAAATTAACATCCGCCCAGCACTTGACATGTGCAGCGTGAAAAGCTTCCTGAAAATCGAAAGGAAGCTTACTTCATCAAGAACCTCGATTACCAAAAAGGGCCTGAGAAAAGGAAGAGTGGAATTGGCAAATTACGGGAAGGACCAGAAGTGCGAATATTGTCAAAACGGCGAACTCTTGAATACAAGTCAGTAATGAAACGTCCGCGGCTATTGCACTGATCCATACAACTACCGCGCATCTCCTTGGCATCACTTCTCCCGAATCAGAACCTCGGTATTTGACCAACCAGTGAAGATCTCACGACAATGCTCGAAATCCAATGCATTAACCAACTGACTCGACTGACTCCTCTAGGGTGGAACAATTGGGAAAACACCTCCATCAACAGTCATACCTCACTCATAGGGAGTTTGAGGTTCATTATGGGGAGGCAGTCTCTACTGTCAAGCCATCCTGGCTGGAGTTCTTCACAATAAATGCAGCAAAATTATCTTCTTTTGAAATACGGGTCGTGTGCCAGTCCTGGCGTGCATTTATGGCGTTCGTCATGGTTTCAACGTCGTGTCAGTTTTTTTCCATGGCGGGAGGGGAACTGGCGGTCAATATAATTTTATGAGGCGTGCACTTATATATTTCCCAATCCAAACCCCCAAAATTGAGTAGAAAAAATTTTGGTGAATCCCTATAGGCAGAATTTAACGTAGATTCTGAAAAACAAATTCAGACTCTCAAAGGAGACCCGAAGGTTTTCTAAAAAATGTTCAATTGTTCAAGTCCAAGTCAGCTGTTCATCCAAAGCCAATAGGTTGGAACCCCATCGAGTCGGTATAAAATCGACAGTATACCGGCACACGCGCTCACTCTTGAGGCGACATACCACGACACTAAATTCGTTTTTATATTGTAAGCAAACCTATTTCGGATATCTCTCGACATTTTTCCATAATATTGAGTCTAGTTAGACATGAAAGACAACGAAGACTTTTGACGTTAGTAGTCGGGAGCGAGCCTCAACTGGGACAGAAAATGGATTTATTACTGATACAGTTTACTTTGTATGTTCATTATTTGCTTCCTGTATGACGTTTTACAATTCTTTTATGTATACTTTTTCTTAACGAACTTATAGATCCTTCTGCTTAAAAGTGGATTGACAGAACGCTTATTTTTCCGTACTATGGCTGTATATCAATGGAGCTGTGATAATTTAAACGATAATGCTTTCCAACAATTACAGAGAACAATAAAAAGCATTCTAATAGCTCAGTATGTGAAACAGTGAAAACTAGCTTCGTACCAACTCATCCCGTCAGGTATATCACAAGAATGAGCAGACCGTCTCTCATCAGGTTGGATCAACGGGAAAAGCTTGACTACGATTTTAAGCCGGTTGATATAAAAATTCCAGCATACGGATACACGCCAGAATTGAGCTAAGAATGATTACCAACCTGCAGAGTTCGAGTATCGCATACCTTCAAAGACTCATTAGACTATTCGAACAACAAGGCCTCTAAAACTTAAATGTGTTCTACGAAACTTCATCGACGAATAAAATCAATCTCCAAAGTTTAACCTCATATCCGTCCATTGTTCCACCAATTCACTCTGTAGGACAGTAATTGAATCAGATTACAAAGTACTTTCGGATGCATATTATTTTGTACGTGTTTCATAGACGATTGTAATGACACGAGCGACGACAAGTGAAATTAACCGCCAACTTTTCGATAACAGGCAAACTTCGCGGATAGAAGAAGTTCGGGTACCTGTGCTTCCTTCTTGGTATTTTGTGTTCAGAATTTTTCATTGTAAATTAATTAACTCACGCCTACGTGAGTTACAAGTAAGCCCTCTACGCCTTCTTTGCGCGCAGCTTTTGCCCTTTGAGATGTTTCTCGAGAACAAAACAAAACTTTTACCGTGTATGATGGTAGGTAGGTATACCTTTATCTGAAAGTTCGTTTTCGTATCGTCTATACCGACAAGTGTAAGAGTTAAACTGCTTACAGCGAATTATTATTTAACAATTACCCTGTTTGCTTGGTGAAAACTTTGCTTACAATGTGATTTACCGAAGTCTAAGTATTCTCACGAAATACTCTCCTTATTATCTTCATGTAATTTACCGAATACGGATTATTTGAGTAAACATTCGTGCATCTAAACGTGCAACGCCGTACAGCGGGTAGTAATCGGTTAATTAATGGTTCAATTATTTAAAAACACGTCTCGAAGATAGGCACGCATCGTCTCACAGCTTTGCGCTACGAATTATTTTGAAGACCGCGGAATTTATCACGGCGTCATGTATAATATAGGACGCGCTTCAAGAGTATATCAATCTGTTTTCGGAACGATAACAATTCTCGACTGCGTGAAAAAATGAAATTTTCAAAAAGTAGGTCAAGAATAATCTGTCGACAGTGGTAAATGGAATCTGTCCAGGAGGGGGAGGCGAAGAAGGAGCAGAAAAGTCAGAACTCCCCTAAGTTTTACAGGTTCTGCAGTAATTAATTCCCATGTTGAAACTTTACAGTATTATTTTTGAAGTAATTTGCGATCGTCTTCGTTCGAATTCTGCCAGTTGTTTGTACATTTATTTGATATTTCGAATATACGTATTTTCCAATTCCCTGTCTCCGTTACCATGTATTATAGTTTCGAGTCTTATGTGAGGACGATGAGGAAAAAAGACAATATTACATACCCAATGTATTGACGTACAAGACTAGAGTCGGCTGGGAAATTTTTCCGTCATATTTCCTCTTTATTCTTAATCTGCATCAGTAGTAAAATTGATTACGTCAATAATGAGGGGGGGCAGAAGGGTTTAAGAAGAGTCTGGATGGAATAAAGGAGGTGGATCCACTCCCCGAACAAAAATAGAAATATTTCAGAAATTGTTCTAGTAATAAAGATCAAGATGATGTGAAAATATTTTTTTCGCAATATATTCATCTTCCACGAGCAAATTCCAAAAGAACCAGCAAATGTCACGATCTTTAGTTTCCATGATGCGAACATATATTTTGATAAGAAGCCTTTACTATAAATCTAGAGCAGATTTTGCAAAGTGAAAAATTTGCTAACCTAATCTCTGTACTTCCCATTCGGTTATAACGCGTTTAGAAAATTTTCTGAAGCTGTGATATTATAAAGATGAAGAAAAATACATTAAATGCAGAACACGGTAAAAGAGATTAAAATTCAAGGAATTTATAAATGTAATACACTCAGTCAAACCTAACCTACGTAGGTTTGGTAAAGGCTCAACGTGTAGAACTAGCCTTGATATAAGGCCCATTTTAGTCGGAGGATGATGGTTATAATGATGAAGGATCCCAGAAGTTGATGGCGATCTAGAGGATGTACGATAAGTTCTAATTGTACGTGTCGATTTGACATCGATTTTTAGTCGATCGAGAATTTACTTTTTGCAAAGTCTGGGTCGAAATTGTGTCGATATATTGTTGAAATGTCAACGTCCATATCAGATCGATTCCATTCCGACTCATTAGCCACATCGATTTCAGGTCGACTTCGAATCTTTTCCAAATTATCAACCCGAAATCGACTGCTAAGTTGCAACGATTTTAGGTCGATTTGCCGTTCGCTGGTCGACTTAATATCGACTTCTGTTAGTCGATTCAAAAACAAATTGCAGTTCTTTGTGAGCTGGACGACTTTAAATAGGCCTCAAATCGAAGTCGCTCTAAAGTCAATGTAGGGTCACCCACTTATGGCTTTTTGTCTGTTTGGTGGCGTTTGGTGAGGTGTAAGTAGTGCACTAGATATTTAAAAATATCTCAAGTGTACATTCTACATTATTACTTTCGGGTATCACCCCATCATCAGTTGTATCGCTACTGAAAAACAAGGCTCTAAACATGAGTTTTAATAGCACAACTTGCCTTTGCATCCTCCATCTGCTCCCAGAGTTTTCTTCTCAGTGGGCGATTCTCTCGTGTATGACTTCAAATATTCCTTCTCCATTGTGCTCTTCTTTGTTACAGTGTTTACCAAACAGTGACTTCCCATTTTCATTTTCCCTCGATGTTTCGTGCTCCTTCTTCCTGATCTGAAAACTTTCTCTCAGTCTCACCAATCTAGATGACTTCGCACTGCTCACAACTGAGCTTGTACATTCCCCTCACGCTTTCCTAGTCCATTTCTGCGGTCTGGTCATTGCTCATTCTCTTCACCATGGGTGGGTTATTATGGACGCCTACATTCACATCATAGCCGTTGAAAACCTTTTTCACTTTAGTTTGTACACTTTCCTTTGGATGCTAGTACTGTCTCGTCATGCCATCATGGGTTCCCTTCTTGGCTCCCATTTTCCCCAAAGACTTCCTCTATCACACCTTTATGGTAGCCTCTCGATTTCTTTCGTCTTCCCTTCATTGTTCTTCTGGACAGAAATTGCCCGATAGCAGTAGTTTTGGATTGCCGCTAACTTGTCTCCGGAGCGGTGGTGCGAGTCATTTGGGATAATGGTATTCGTTGGCGTCGGCTTCCTGCATATTGTGTATTCTATCCGGTTGTTTACCAGCGAGACTGTTAGGTCCAAATAGTTCATGGCCTTATTGCCTTTTTCTACAGAGAATTTGATGCTTTCGTTCATCGCATTAATTTCAAAAAGGAATTGGTCCACCTGTCTATTGGTGCCTGATCACAAGATTAGTATATCATCTACATATCCAGCCCAGTGTTTGATCGAGTTTTTGAACGTCTTGTTGGCCATGGCATCTCCGCCAGTATTGATGACAGCGATGATTCCATCGCCAGTCACGAGAGAAGAAGAACAGAACCAACCAATAAGATGACACCAAACCTAGTAGCCAATAGAAACGCAGCACACCGGTCAACAGAGTGAACCAATCACAACACAACATTGTTTTAGCCAATAGGATCACTGTGTTCTACTATAAAAACTCATGTTTAAGGTCTTGGTCTTCAGTGGCGACACTGATGATGAGGTGGTATCCGAAAGTACTCTTGTAAGCTAACTAATAAAGTAGAATGAAGACTTGAGAAATTTTTAAATATCTAGTGCACTACTTACACCTCACCAAATTCAACATGAGTTTCAATGAATTTTCGGTCGGCATCATATCACTATGATGAATTGTAATAAGGAGGAGACTCTTCCCTTCATCAGAATTTGATACGAAAAGTCGACTTATTTTAGACCTCGATTTTAAAACCCCATCAGCTTGTGCACTTGAAATCGACGCGATGCCGATGTCTATAACAAGTCTTTCACCATGATGAATGACGTATAATCGACGATATCAAATCTATAGGGGCACAAGTTCGACGTCGACCATAAGTCGGTGGAAAGAAGCACAGGTCGATTTTGAGTCGACGTCCAGTCAGGGGTCGATTTGCCGTCGATATTGGGCGAAACTAAATCGACTCGAAAAAGCGAACCGATTTGAAGCTAATTTGGAGTCGACACGACATGGTTTATTGTATACGCTCAAGTGGTCTCGTGGACTTCCTCACTGAATAAGAAGACTAAAATTCATCTAAAGAGGCTCTGAAGCATTTGGAAAAGTATTTTCATACATAGTAAAAATTTTGGTTGAGAGGAAATGAAAAACCTGTAGGAAAAAAAAGAAAGGAGAATTAGGAATGTGAAAGTGATAGTAGACAGATGTCAACGATGAAGATAGCATCAGCGTCGACAGAATATTGATTATTAGGTTATTCTGATGAAAGAGAATTGTAACATGAAAGACAAAAATCACTAAAATGAAAAAACCAAGTGCTACCCTATATGTGCTAAAGCGGGCAAAGGAAATTGGGAATAACTCAGAATGAAATACAGTCATCAAAGAATTTTCAATTCTCAAATGCGTTTTCAACCTTTCAAGGTTATTGTCAAAAATTATCCTTAAATTATTTTCCAATATAGCCGCATCATATGAAACTTATTTCACGACTAGACTAATCAAAAAAAGTACTCACCAAGATATGCCAAAAGATACTGACCCCTTCACTCAGCAACCCTCTTCTTGATTCCATCATTTATTGGCAGAATAAGGGACGGGAGCTTGAGTTTTCCACTACGAGTAGCCCCTTGACTAATGTTTCAATAAAAATACTCATTTCAATTTTTTTTTTTTTTTTTTAATGAATACAGCCACAGCTCCCTCCAAGTTTCAGCTACTCCCACCGAAGAATCATCACAAGTTATTCTTCCAATTCTCTTTTAAAAGCTGTCTAAATTATTCCAATTACCGCAATTACCACTCTCATCAAAATTGTTCTCTCAAAGAATTCATAAAATTTAGTGGAGGGTCACTATATCCTGTTTTTGAAATCGTCACTCAATGCTGATTGAATAGACAAAGGAATTTTGAGAGTAGACCAAGAAAATCCTCCTCTGATAGCCTGTCTCGAGAAGAATGATGA
Source organism: Aspidiotus rigidus (assembly GCA_035079385.1). Taxonomy (NCBI): domain Eukaryota; kingdom Metazoa; phylum Arthropoda; class Insecta; order Hemiptera; family Diaspididae; genus Aspidiotus; species Aspidiotus rigidus. Next base: position 1,210,397 of record JAVHKY010000072.1, on the reverse strand, counting down.
CGGCATTTTACGCCAAAAAAGCAGAACTTGGGTGCAAGTACAGTCATTAGCTGGAGCCTTGACCCCTCACAAGATAATGTCCAACTACATCTCCCCTTATAGCGTATTACTGTGGGAGAGGAGTTGCCTGTTTGGACGTTTTTTCCACCGCAGGGACGCTCATACGGCCTGTGGGCCAAATCCAACCCGCGGAAAGATTCCATCTGGCCCGCGAGCGCGCAGCAAAAAATTACAAAATGAGAAATAAAAAAAAAATCGAATAGTAGGAAACTCGATGATTAAGGAATCTCAATATGATTCACGCTCATCCATATTTTTTGTGGCTTGCAAAAACTTCCAACCAGGATTGAGCGCCTCTGGACTACGGTATCAAGGGATGGATGGAGCCACATGAAAGTGGCGAGAGGGTTTTTTGAATTTTTTAATGATGAAAGCTAAGTAAATACTAGACTAAGTGATTAGTTGAGAAAGAGTTTGTGACCAACCATATTTTGGATAATATAATGTCATGACTCTTGTAAAAAATTCTAGAAGTTCTGTATAGGATAATTTCTCTTTACACAATATGAAGGACAAAAGTTACACCCGCAGTCAGAAAAAGTGATCTCCTCACACTTAGAAATCTTCTAAAAATCATTCGCGTATTACAAAATCCCGTTCAACATATTTCTAAAAAACATGAGCGGAGGATTCGCCTTCTATTCAGAGTAAAGCAAAAGTTATACACGTATATCTTCCAGATAGGAAAGACATATCAGGAGAGTACAAACGTTGAAAGTGCAGTCAACTTATTAATTAGAGAGGGCGTATCGTAGATATCGAATAATTGCACTAACGAAATCGTCGCTCGATGATAATTAGGCGGAAGCTCGAGCACCTCGAGACGAATTCTCAAGACGTTTATCATCTCGGTCGAAATATTTTGCACACTCGATAAAGATAAAACGTAGGCGATTTATTTGTACTTGACACAAATTTTGATATCAAAAGCGGATGCTTTCCTTCCCAATTTCCGCTATAAATACCCCAAGACAGAGGAGAAGAAAAGTATTCGCAGTCGAAGTCTGGAATTGAGAAGAATTTCTCAACAAACATACCGGTAGTGTACGCGATTTCTTTTCCGTTCTCTAGAACTTTGTATTTCCATCAAAACAGAAGATGACTAATTATCTAGTCGTATTCGTCACCATAAGTGCGCTGACATTGTCTCAGGTGAGTATGAGAAAATCAAGCCCGGCTAAAAAGTCATAAATTTTTCTTTTTTCTTTTGTAATAAATTTAATAAAAATGAAAATCTTTTCATCCTCCTAGGCATAATTCGTAATTTTTATTCTTAAAAACATTGAAGGTGTACCACTAAAAAAAAGAGAACGTTATAATCGAAATTAGAAAATAACAGACGCTAAAGTACTCCGCGTAGAAAGAATTTTAATCGCCTATAAAACCATAAATTTTCTGGAACTTTCCAAATTAGGTTCCTTTCATTGTCGAGAGCTTATGAACCTTGAGGGAAGAAACAAAACCACGGGGACCATATTTATTGAAGACCTTAATTATGAAGTGTGTCCCATGGCTTTCACTCCAACTTTTCAAACTTATCGAGTGGCTTCGAGATGATTCTCATGTTCTGAAATTAGAATAACACGTAGTTTTTTGCCTTTTGTTTCTAGCATGTCAACGTACTTCTGGCGAAACCAACATCGTGTGGATGTGGACCATCATCAGGTTTCAATCCGTTACTCAGTTTACCCAGCATACCTTCACTGCCGACACTGAATTTGAACCTCGGCGGCGGAGGTGATTCATGCGGTCCCTGCGGTTCCTCTTCGATTGCACCACTCCCGCAAATATCGCAACCATCGTATTATACTCCCCCATCTTCACCTTGTTGTGCTCCCCCACCTCCTCCACCTTGCCCAGCTCCAATATCTGTGATACCAGTGCCACAACCGGTACCATTCCCCATCCCTCAACCACCACCACCGTCATCGTCCGTAACTATTCCGAACATAATTGTGGCCCTATTACCACCGAACGAAAAGCCAGCGAAGAAACCATGCGGTTCAACGTACGTTCAGCCATCTCTGCCTGTGTCTTCCTACCCACCAGTATCACCCTGCCGATCACCACCAATTAGAGTACCGGTGCCTCAACCGTACCCAGTACCAGTATGCGATACCGGATGTAGTACCGGATGTAATTCAGGATGCTGATTTCTGAAATACTCGATTTACAAATTAAAGGTAATACTAGTAATGAAGCCATAGAACATTAGAAAATTGTGACATTACCATAGTTCAATACCTGTATCACTTGTATCCTATATAAAATATATATACTTGTGACAGCGTTCGTATAATTGAGAGCATTTGACCATTTTATTTAATTTGCGCTTCAAATGAGAATCTTATGTGATGATATATAGAAAAAATTCAGAACCATGGAAGTAGACAACTGGAGAACAGCCACTTCTACAAGTCGGCTTTCTCCTACCCGGTAGACTCTATTCGAAGACTCCCCTTCAAAGTTGAACCTTACACACATAGATCGTGAGTCGAAATTGTTTCAAACTTCTCTCTTTTTTTTTTTTTCATTTATTTGTGAGCTATTCGACTACTCTATGAGTCATCAGCTCGCAAAAAGGTATTGTAGGTTGTTAGAGAAGAGGAAAGTAGTAGGTAGAGTGTAAGTATTGGAAAGAGTTAGTAACTGTTTCTGTGTTGTTGCATAAGGCGGATGATAAGGAAGACGAGACGTTGAAAGATTGTCGTTGGTTTTGTAGGGCTGGACATGAGAATAGGTGTTGTACTGTTAGGTTAACCGCTTGACAATAGTTGCAAGATGGAGGGAAGAGATTTAGTAGGAGGTTTTACTTAGCCTGAAAGTCGAAACTTTTCCACGTCCCCCAAATATATCGAGATTTGGAAATTCTTCAAGTTCCCCCACTTGAATGCACAGCTCGGGGGTTGAAATTATTCCAAGTTCGTTTCCTTGTTCGAAAGTTGAAAGTTTTTCAATTATTTCACCCTGAAAAGTCGAAACTGATAACTTGAATGCCACAGCCAATTTCCCATAAGTAGAGAGACAGACAAGTTCCAAGTCTGCGTGCATAAACATACACATTTTCCGACCCAAAACTGTTGAAACTTTTCTCTCATACCTACAGTACGGGAAAAAATTTCTAAGTTTCCATACCTCGAGAGATGGAATTTTTCAATTCCCACTCCTCATATTTACAGCTTGAAGTGAGAGGGCAGTTGAAATATAATAATATATTATATGAATACAGAACAGGAAGAAACAATTGACGAAAGTGCGTCTCGATTCCGTCTTGAAGAGTAGAGGAAGAATTTGAACCATTTTCTTGGTAGGTGTCACCAGAGAACCCATTTTAATTCCACACATTCTATAGTGCTTCAGAATGCATACAAATTTTATTAAGGAAAGGATTCATTTCTGACTCTTGAAAAATATCATGCGGTACCCTCTGATTTCTTCGAAAACTTTTAGTAGGTACATCGTTTCTCAACTTCCAACATTATTTCACGAGCGAAAGTAGCAAAAAGTAAAAGTCAAGGTGACATAGAATTTCACAACAAGTGAAACATTCAAATAATGTGCGAGAATTTCCATTCAATTCACAAACTACGTATCTATACGTGACTTTAAAAACGCATCGTAAGGTAATTTTTCATTGATGAATTTCAGGTAAGTGTAGTTCACTCAAAACAATGTCGTCTATAGACTCGTTTCTAGAAATTCGATATTTATATTTACATTCGGGTGAATAGTTTATAAATAATTCGATCGTTGATTCGTGCACACGTACACATGCAATTCGATGACAATTATCGATGACCATCTCCTAGATCAGATAGAGACGGACTGCAGATATAAGAGAAGGCTGAACTGATAATCGATATATAAACGGATCCAAAGTGAGAGAAATCATTCCACTATTCTTTAATCTCTAGTTTGTGGTAGTGCTTGTGAACGTTCAATCTCATCAAGATTTTAAGATGGCTTTCACGATGCCCCTGATTTTTCTGATCTCCTTAATTTGTATTCTAACGCAGGTAAAGAGAATTATCTCAATTATTTATCTAACATTTAGTTCGTACTGTGTCAGAACCGTGTCTGAGAAGTGTGACTCCGAGGCGCCATTCTTCGGTAGAAATATTCTTTTAGATCCTTACAACTGTTTTAAATCTTTTTTTCGACTTTTGGATCGCAATCAATACCTTCAGCCATTTATGAACATAATTATGGGAATAACATTTAGTTCTTATGCGTGTGCCTGTGTACTCACAAAACGATCATTTTTTAGCTCATCAATTGAAATCGCTCATATGTAATCAAGACGGATCATATAAGGATCTGAGAAGAGTATTTTTAAAAGTAGAGAGAGAAGGAATTGATTATGGAGATTTATATTACGTGTGGAGAATAATGACTCGATCCCTTGTTTTGTAATGGAAAAATTCTTTCCAAAAGTTAGAAGCTTTTTGAACTTTAAATCTCAATCTTCAGGTATCACGTAAGATATAGATATATCATACTATTTTTGAATTATTACAATTAATTTTTCTTACATTCATAGCCCTTTCGGGCGAAAACTACTCGAACCTTTTCAATTTTGGTCCGCATTGGACCACTTCATGGGACATTTTACGGGTCAGTAAGGCTGAAAAATCATACACTCAAAGTATTTTTCAAAACGTCCATAATTAACTCAAATCAACGCAGCTTCCTGTTATAAATGAGGTCGCACACAAAATACACTAGAAAAATAGAGACTCACGACGAAAAAAATTTTTGACTCTAGAACGAACTTATCGATTCAAGTAAGGAACGAAGGACATCAGAACGAAGGGCTGAGCAGCATTGTACAGCCTTTAGAGAAAAAATAACCAAATTTAACCCACAATGTGGAAACGAGAATGGTCATACTTTCATAAAATCTAACCCATAACTATTTAGATAATGATACACATTCCTAAAATTCGCTCAAGTTTTTTTTTTCATTTTCTTCACAGAGTTACGGTTTCGTAGCGGACTATCCAGAAGAACCACATCTCTTAGCAAATCCTTTGCACAATCGTATACCAAACCTTCATCCAACGAACGGATTCGATCATCTACACAAGCAGATCGAGGAAGCGCACAAACATAAGGTTGAAAAGCCGCATCTAAAAGTCTTGAGACCTGCAACCAGACCGGTGATACGACCATTCCATCCATTGACTTCTGGGATCGACGTCGACCAGCGCACTTATTATGGAGGACTTGAGCCTGCACCAATGATACCGTATCAGTATGTTGAACCCATGTACCGCCCTCGGCCCCATATGCTTCCCGGTTACTCGCATTTATTGCCACCTCTAATGCCCGAAAATCGTGACTATCTGCTTTGAAGAAATTACCACCTCTAATAACTGAAAATTGTGACTATTTGATCTAAGAAGTATGAGAATTTTTTGATACATGTTATTCGATTATTTATTTGTTATTACACGTGAATTAATATTTTATAAAATTGATTAATGTTTGTTGACGCTGACAAGAAAATGAGCTTAGAATGAGTTTTCAGTCTTAAGTTCATTGAACAATGCAGTAAGAGATAATCTATGGAGTTCTCAAGTATTCCACCTTCCATAACAGAGTATTTCCCGAGTTCATTACCCCCCCTTTAAGCTGACAACAATGTTGTCGATAACCAAGAACCAAAATTAGTTGCGCGAAAATTTGAAAATATACATCGTCAGTACCTTTGATTAGTTTGGAGATATCTGTATACGAATATTATTATAGAGTCTCACAATCAGGGGACGATAGAGACCGCGAATTATCGGTATTCGTAGCAGAGTCTGCTTGAAACACTAAGTACCTTTAATCGTTCAATTCTCGATCTAGAGTAAAGTGATGGGATGTTATTGAGACAAAAGTTTTGGAGAGACAAGAAGGCGGCATTTCAAGACGAACCATATTTCAAAGTTTCGCGTAGACATCGAGAAACACGTGCGGAACATTTCATTAGGCCTTGAACAAGTAGTGCTCTCCGCAACTCAGAAAAATATCTCGCCGGTATGATGAATTTTCATACGTTTCTCATTCATTGGTGTCTTTGCGATTGCAGACTTCTTTGCTCATCAGTTGATTAGCATTAGTACACCGTCCGGCTTTACTTCGGCAGCCCAGCCTTTATATTTTTTTTTCTTGTTTGAAAAATTAGCCGCTCCTAAATTTAGCCGCCTGAAGTTTCAGCTTCCTAAGACTGTCGATAGGTGCGCCACTGGGGCGTAGTATGACATCATCAGTGACCTTGACCAGATGGAGCCTGCATATATAGAGGGGGCGGAATAATTGTTAGCCAGTTTGACACATGGCGCAGTATCATACTACTGTAGTTCAGATATTCTCAGGGCTGGGATGCAAACGAGAAGAGTGAGTCCGCCTCTACGTCACTCGTCATCATTACAGACAGAAATATCCGACATATGATCAGTAGAATCGATATATCGTACCGATCTCCGATATATTATTACTGCATTTATAGGATTTGAAACTTATTTGGGCTAGCAGGAACAAGTGAGTGGAGTGAATGAGCTCGTTAGTGCAGCCTCATGCACAGTATAGTTGGCCAAAATCAGGCTAAGCAATGGTGAAGACACCGGGAGCGAATATCAAAATAGATTGTATTCAAAATCAATCAAATAGTATAACAATATAGATTTATAAACCATCATCAACTATGTATGGACAATCTTACACCAACTGAAACTGAATATTGAGTATTACATTTTTTTTTAATGAATTTAAATTAATATAAAAATAGTTAAATATAAATATGAATAAACTAGTGATTGGTGACGCGCCTCCGGCGCCAGACAAACGTCCTAAGATTTCTGTACTTCCGGTGACGTTAAGAAAATAAAAAGAACACACCTCTAACGTGCTACGATTCAGAAGGCAGCACCAAAATCCGGTACTCAAGAATGCAGCACGTGAGGGTAGGAGGGAAATACAGTAGACAGTTGCATGTAGGTACCCTTCTTCGGTGAATCGAATTGCGTCAAGTGACGCGTATAGCGAGGGAACACAATTTTGAATAAGAACACTTTTTTTCTGTGGGAGCTAAAATTTTCATTTATGGTTTAAAATGTCTCGTGGGCACAGCGGTTCTCGAGTTATAAAAGGACAGACAGACAAACAGACAAACTTTCCACTTTATATATTAGATAGCTGATCTATATTATTAATTCAATTTTAATAAAAAAAATTTTAGAAACTTAAAATTACAAGAAATTGATTTTATTAAAATGTTATTATTATTACAAATGACAATTATTTTCTACACAGTATTTTAGTTCTAAGAGGAAAAACAGAAAAAACTGCACTGAATATCACTACCTAAGTATTTATTTTACGAGACCGACGTTTCGTCGCATCACGCGACTTCATCAGGGTCGAGACTAAAAGCAATTTCTGTTTTTCCTCTTTGATTATAAATATCACGTGTAAATCTCTTTTTCGATATTTTAGTTCTGTTTGTAGCCTCTTTTCCAAAAAAAAAATTCACACTCACATAAAAAAGAATTATAAAAAAATATGATCTGAAGATTTGATTACATTGAAAAGTTTTCACACAAATTATATGCTTTCAAATTCTGACTGTAATTGTTTGTGAAAAATTTCTCTTATCTGGCTTCCAAATCCGTAGTTCAAATACAAAGTAACGGGTCTGATTGGTATCAAATAAGGACTGCCTTGGTCAAAACTTTAAAGAAAGAAATTTTGTTTCTTGAATCTACAATTCAGTGCAGGCAGCGCCATCACATTGTATTACAACTATGAGATTATACACCAACGTCATAATCTTCAACTTATTATTTAATATTCTACATGATATGCACATTTAAATCAGACTTTTGGGCAAGTGCTTTTTGACACTGCAATTAATATGTCTCAGCAAATTCTTCTTTGACAAATATTTTTCCCGCAAATATCACAATGAAATTGATATGTGAGATTGGGATTGAATTTGTGATTTGAAACATGAATTTTGAGGCCCCATTTCAGTGAGAATTTTCTTCCGCAAATATCACATTTGAATTGACATTTAAGATATGGATTAGACTTGTGAGTCAACATATGTGTCATCAAGGACTATTTCCGCACAGATTTTACTTCACGAATATCACATTTGAATTGCTATATTTGAGATCTGGATTAGACTAGTGAGTCCACTATATGTCTCTTCAGATGACCTTTCCATGTGCATTGTCTTCCACAAATGTCAAATTCAAAGTAATATTTGAGATCTGGATTAGACTCATGAGTCGACATTTGTCTCTTTACAACACCTATCCGTGTGAATTGTTTTCCGCAAATGTCGCAATCAAACTGGTGTTTGAGATCTGGATTGCACGCATGAGTCAACATGTGTTTTGTCATATTGATTTTGAGTGTGCATTTTAGTCCGCAAACGTCACATTTGAATCAATATTCGAGATTTGGATTACACTCATGAGTCAACATATGACTCTTTAGACAACCTATCCGTGTGAATTGTCTTCCGCAAAAGTCGCATTTGAATTGATACTTGAGATCTGGATTAGACTCGTGAGTCAACATGTGTTTTGTCATATTGGTTTTCATGGAGCATTTATATCCGCAAACGTCACATTTGAATCGATATTTGAGATCTGGATTAGACTCATGCGTCAACATATGTTGCTTCAGACTAGGTTTCTGTGTGAATTTACTTCCGCAAATGTCGCATCTGAATTGATATTTGAGATCTGGATCAGACTCGTGAACCAACATATGTCTCTTCAGATCACCTTTCAGGCTGCATAGTCTTCCGCAAATGTCACATTCAAACTGATATTTAAGATCTGGATTAGACTCATGAGTCAACATATGACTCTTTAGATGACCTTTCCGTGTGAATTGTCTTCCGCAAATGTCACATTCAAACTGATATTTAAGATTTGGATTAGACTCGTGAGTCAACATATGACTCTTTAGATGACCTTTCAGTGTGAATTTGTTTCTGCAAATGTCGCATTTGAATTGATATTTGAGATCTGGATTAGACTCATGAGTCAACATATGACTCTTTAGATGACCTTTCTGTGTGAATTGTCTTCCGCAAATGTCGCATTTGAATTGATATTTGAGAGCTGGATTAGACTCATGAGTCAACATATGTCTCTTTAGATGACTTTTCTGTGTGAATTTCTTTCCGCAAATGTCGCATTTGAATTGATATTTGAGATTTGGATTAGACTCGTGAGTCAATTTGTGTTTTGTCATATTGGTTTTCATGGAGCATTTATATCCGCAAACGTCACATTCGAATCGATATTTGAGATCTGGATTAGACTCATGCGTCAACATATGTTGCTTCAGACTAGGTTTCTGTGTGAATTTACTTCCGCAAATGTCGCATCTGAATTGATATTTGAGATCTGGATGAGACTCGTGAGTCAACATGTGTCTTGTCATATTCATTTTCAAGGTGCATTTATATCCGCAAACATCACATTTGAATCTATATTTGAGATCTGGATTAGACTCATGAGTCAACATATGTTGCTTCAGACTTGGTTTCTGTGTGAATTTACTTCCGCAAATGTCGCATCTGAATTGATATTTGAGATCTGGATTAGACTCGTGAGTCAACATGTGTTTTGTCATATAGGTTTTCATGGTACATTTATATCCGCAAACGTCACATTTGAATCGATATTTGAGATCTGGATTAGACTCATGAGTCAACATATGTTCCTTCAAATTTGGTTTTCGTGTGAATTTGTTTCCGCAAATGTCACATTCGAATTGATATTTGAGATCTGGATTAGACTCATGAGTCAATATATGTCTCTTCAGATCTCCTTTCAGGCTGAATTGTCTTCCGCAAATGTCACATTCAAACTGATATTTGAGATCTGGATTAGACTCATGAGTCAACATATGACTCTTTAGATGACCTTTGTGTGTGAATTTGTTTCCGCAAATGTCACATTGGAATTGATATTTGAGATCTGGTTTAGACTCATGAGTCAACATATGTCTCTTCAGATCTCCTTTCAGGCTGAATTGTCTTCCGCAAATGTCACATTCAGACTGATATTTGAGATCTGGATTAGACTCGTGAGTCAACATATGTTGCTTCAGACTTGGTTTCCGCGTGAATTTGTTTCCGCAAATGTCGCATCTGAATTGATATCTGAGATCTGGATTAGACTCGTGAGTCAACATGTGTTTTGTCATATTGGTTTTCAGGGTGCATTTATATCCGCAAACGTCACATTTGAATTGATATTTGGGGTCTGGATTAGATTTATGAGTCGATGAATGTCTCTTGAGATTCTCTCTGAGTGAATATTCTTCTATGGAAAAATTACTTTTGAATTGATTTCCTAGATCTGGATTAGATTGTTGAGTCAAAATATGAATCCTGAGGCTCCTTTTTAGTGAGGATTTTTTCCACAAATAACACGTTCTAATTAATATTTGAGATCTGGATTACACTCGTGTGTCAACATATGTTTCTTTAGGAATCTTTTGCAGAAGTATCACATATAAATTGATATTTGAGATCGGACATAATGTGTCTCTTCAGATACCATTTGCGTTTCTCCAAAACAGACTTTGAAATTTAACTCCTTGCACAAATATCGCCCCGAACATCTGGATCAAGTTAATTCGTCGATACATTTGAATCAAAAAAAAATAATTGAAGAATCCAGTTGCAGAATTGTTATCTCAAGTTAGGATGGTTTCCAAGAACTATCTTTGGCGTGAATACTTTGTGCTTTTAATTTGGATGTATTGAAATGAAATTAAATAGCGTTATAACTGTCAACTATGTATATTCACTCTATTTGTGATCTGAACCAAATAGCCTGAAATCAGTAAAAGAAAGAGACAAAATTTAAGAATACTCCCGCTACTACTGAACTCAGTCAGTTCCATAAAAATTATGATGTATTTGTCCCTTTCTACTGTTCAAAAAACGAAAATGGAGTTAACTTTTTGATGTGTACATCCATGGTATCATTTACTTGAGCAATAACTGAAATTATAAGTATTTCTATCGCGAGTAGAAAAAAGAAATCATGTAAGAGGAAGCAAATCAAAAAAGTCTCAGGGGTATACATATATGTAAAGGCAGGGCAGAAATAAAATAAATTGTATTGACTACTCCATCAACAATAATATTTAACAACAGGTGAAAACACAAGAATGTAACAGATTGTCAAAATAACTAATTATGACCAGAAAGGAGAGGGATAAGACAGTGTTGCAGACGGATTGTCGACAAAACGCAGACAAATAGATATAAAAAAAGATGAAATGGGAGGAGGGGGTCGAAATTATAAAATTTAGAATTATGCAAAAGGAGGGAATAAGTATAACCAGTTTTGGAAAACGTCATACCCCGCCATAAAGCAATTACCGTTCAATTTTTTGTACTAAATTCTTAAATTTTTTCCATACCTTATAAATAGGGAAAAGCAGAGCATCTGCTAGCTTTTGATGATAATATTGGAATTTATTCCGGCTATTACAACACCAGCTAAGAAAATCTTACCCTTTTGGGCCAAAGGTATGGTGTTGTCTATTCTGTTCCTTCTTTTCGTTGCCCCGATTCTTATGTACAAGGAAGCCGTCAAGCTTTAAAGTCGAGACTCTCTCAACATTACATAAGAACGACGTCAAGAACCAAAGTGATCACACTGCTTTGTCCTGTCACGTTCTCAATACTGGACATTACAATCTAGGATATTTTTGCATTTTATATTGTGTCTTATCTCGACTTCAGTTCCATCTCGGAGGAGTACGCTGCTTTCGTGGTGATAATGCTGCTGTTACCAATAGATAGTGGGATAAAAAAAATAGAGATGGCACCGAAACACTCACAAAAATATTTTTTATAATACATGAAGCGAAAGTGCTGCGTATTGTGTTTGTTTTTCGTAGCGAAACATGCCGTTATCAGAACCGTGGCGAAAATGTTTTACCAGTGGCGAAAATGTTTTACCCGTGGCGAAAATCAAGTCAGTGGTGCCATTCGAAAAATTTGTAAATATTCTTTTTGAACGATAACCAATTTAAATTGTAGGCCCAAGTGTTCCTTTCACTACATGTATTATAAAAAGTACTGTTTGTAATTTGTGTCGAAAACAAACGATATTGGAACTCGCTTATCCACACTCGCAAATATCGTTCGTTTTCGCCACTCATTACAAAATGTACTATACTAGTTAGATTAGCAACGACCAAAAGATAATCTCACGTAAACAATTTTAAATAGCTTTGCAGTTGATGAAAGAGACATATCTTAAACAGAATACAAATCGAAAGAAATGGGTGAAAATGAAATCTTATAAACGCCAAGCATTGTTACGCAGTGGTACAAAACTAATCATAGTTTTGGACTTAAGCCTGCACTGCAGTTTGCACATGCATCACTATCCGGGGAGTTAAAGAGAACGGTTTACTACTCAACTCAATATCCTCAGACAAATGACAAATGTTGTTAATAGTTGACCTGAGGCTCACATTCTAAAAGTTATCAAATTCTTTCTAAAACATCTGATGAAGGATAAAATTCACGTTTTTATATTTGTCATGAGTATCGCTATATGAAAAATTTCTCTTTTTTCTTGTACTTGGTTTACTTTCTTTGTTCAGGGGCCTTGGACTACTTTCAGAAGAACCCTCCAAAGTTTAATTGCTATGACGTCGTCAATGACTTTGATCTAATTAAGACTACAAAGAGATGGGAAAATTTTTTACCCAAGGTATAGTGGGACATCATCAGTGACCTTTAGAGGGGGCGGGATTATTGCTGACCAGCCTGACATGCAGCGCAGTACCATACTAGTTCAGGTATACTCAGGGCTGGGATGCAAACGAGCAGAGTGAGTCCGCCTCGACGTCACTTGTCATCATTACAGACAGAAATATCCGACATATGATCAGTAGAACCGATGTATCGTACCGATTTCCGATATATTATTATCATCGCATTTAGAGGATTTGAAACTTATTTGGGCTAGCAGAACAAGTGAGGGGAGTGAATGAGCTCGATAGTGCAGCCTCATGCACAGTATACTAAGCCTAAATCAGGCTAAGCAATGATGAGGACACTGGGAGCGAATGTCAAAATATGTAGATTGTATTCAAAATCAATCAAATAGTATGACAATATAGATTTATAAGCCGCCATCAACTATGTATGGACAATCTTACACCAACTGAAACTGAATATTGATAACTACATTTTTTTTTAATGAATTTAAATTAATATAAAAATAGTTAAATATTAATATGAATAAACCAGCGGTTGGTGGCGCGCCTCCGGCGTCAGACAAACATCCTAAGATTTCCGTACTTCCGGTGACGTTAGGAAAATAAAAATAACACACCTCTAACGTGCTACGATTCAGAAGGCAGCACCAAAATCCGGTTCTCAAGAATACAGCATATGAGGGTAGGAGGGAAATACAGTAGACAGTTGCATGTAGGTACCCTTCTTCAGGTAATCGAATGCGTCAAGTGACGCGTATAGCGAGGCACACAATTTTGAATAAGAACACTTTTTTTCTGTGGGAGCTAAACTTTTCATTTATTGTTTAAAATTTCTTCTGGAATAATACAAATATGTGAAGAAGATTTCAAGTCGATAGGTACAGCGGTTCTCGAGTTATAAAAGGAAAGACAAACAGACAAACTTTCTGCTTTATATATTAGATAGCTAATCTATATTATTGATTCAATTTTAATGAACAAAAATTTTAGATCCTCAAAATTACAAGAAATTGATTTGATTAAAATGTTATTATTATTACAATGACAATTATTTTCTACACATTATTTTAGTTCTGTTTGTAGCCTCTTGTCCAATGTCGAGTACTTTATGCGTCTTCTTCATATAAATGTACATCATGTGGACAGAAAAACAAAACATACTATTTTCAATAAAACACTACAAATATGTACAGTGATTGATTATTTGAAATACTGAATAAGTAATTATTTTTAGTACTTGAATAAAAATTACTTTAAAAAAAGTTTCTTACATTACACGAAGTTACTTAATTGGATTGTATTTATCTTTGAAATATAGTTATTAATAAGTATAGTTGTTGCATAAATAAAAATTCACCTGCACATAAAAAAGAATTATAAAAAAATATGATCCGAAGATTTGATTACATTGAAAAGTTTCCACACAAATTATATGCTTTCAAATTCTGACTGTAATTGTTTGTGAAGAAATTTCTCTTATCTGGCTTCAAAATCCGAGGTTCAAATACAAAGTAAGGGCTCTGATTGGTATCAATAGAGGACTGCCTTGGTCAAAACTTTAAAGAAATGAAATTTTGTTTCTTGAATCTTCAATTCAGTGCAGGCAGCGTCATCACATTGTATTTCAACTATGAGATTGTACACCAACGTAATAATCTTCAACTTATTATTTAATATTCTACATGTTATGCACATTTAAATCAGACTTTCGGGCACGTGCTTTTTGACACTGCAATTAATATGTCTCAGCAGATTCCTCTTTGACAAATATTTTTTCCGCAAATATCACAATGAAATTGATATGTGAGATTGGGATTAGATTTGTGATTTGGAACATGAATTATGAGGCCCCATTTCAGTGAGAATTTTCTTCCGCAAATATCACATTTGAATTGATATTTGAGATATGGATTAGATTAGTGAGTCCAATATAATATCTCTTCAGATGACCTTTCCATGTGAATTATCTTCCACAAATGTCAAATTCAAACTATTAAATGAGATCTGAGACTAATGAGTCGACATATGTTTCTTTAGAACAGCTATCCTTGTGAATTGTTTTCCGCAAAAGTCACATTCAAACTGATATTTGAGATCTGGATTAGACTCATGAGTCAACATATGACTCTTTAGATGACCTTTCAGTGTGAACTTGTTTCCGCAAATGTCGCATTTGAATTGATATTTGAGATCTGGATTAGACTCATGAGTCAACATATGTCTCTTCAGATCTCCTTTCAGGCTGAATTGTCTTCCGCAAATGTCACATTCAAACTGATATTTGAGATCTGGATTAGACACATGAGTCAACATATGACTCTTCAGATGACCTTTTCGAGTGAAATTGTTTCCGCAAATGTCGCATTTGAATTGATATTTGAGATCTATATTAGACTCATGATTGAACATATGACTCATCAGATGACTTTTCCGTGTGAATTTGTTTCCGCAAATGTCGCATTTGAATTGATATTTGAGATCTGGATTAGACTCATGAGTCAACATATGTCTTTTTAGATTACGTTTCTGTGTGAACTCGTTTCCGCAAATTTTGCATTTGAATTGATATTTCAGATCTGGATTAGACTCATGAGTCAACATATGACTCTTCAGATGACCTTTCCGTGTGAATTTGTTTCCGCAAATGTCGCATTTAAATTGATATTTGAGATCTGGATTAGACTCGTGAGTCAACATATGACTCTTCAGATGACCTTTCCGTGTGAATTTGTTTCCGCAAATGTCGCATTTGAATTGATATTTGAGATCTGGATTAGACTCATGAGTCAACATGTGTTTTGTCATACTGGTTTTCATGGTGCATTTGTATCCGCAAACGTCACATTTGAATCGATATTTGAGATCTGGATTAGACTCATGAGTCAACATATGTCTCTTCAGATCTCCTTTCAGGCTGAATTGTCTTCCGCAAATGTCGCATCTGAATTGATATTTGAGATCTGGATTAGACTCGTGAGTCAACATGTGTTTTGTCATATAGGTTTTCATGGTACATTTATATCCGCAAACGTCACATTTGAATCGATATTTGAGATCTGGATTAGACTCATGAGTCAACACATGTTCCTTCAAATTTGGTTTTCGTGTGAATTTGTTTCCGCAAATGTCACATTCGAATTGATATTTGAGATCTGGATTAGACTCATGAGTCAATATATGTCTCTTCAGATCTCCTTTCAGGCTGAATTGTCTTCCGCAAATGTCACATTCAAACTGATATTTGAGATCTGGATTAGACTCATGAGTCAACATATGACTCTTTAGATGACCTTTGTGTGTGAATTTGTTTCCGCAAATGTCACATTGGAATTGATATTTGAGATCTGGATTAGACTCATGAGTCAACATATGACTCTTTAGATGACCTTTCTGTGTGAATTGTCTTCCGCAAATGTCGCATTTGAATTGATATTTGAGATCTGGATTAGACTCATGAGTCAACATATGACTCTTCAGATGACCTTTCCGTGTGAATTTGTTTCCGCAAATGTCGCATTTGAATTGATATTTGAGATCTGGATTAGACTCATGAGTCAACAAGTGTTTCGTCATATTGGTTTTCAGTGTGCATTTATATCCGCAAACGTCACATTTGAATTAATATTTGAGATCGGAATTAGACATGTGAGTGAACATGATGTGTCTCTTCAGACACCATTTGCGTATAAATGCCAATTTGCAAGTATCATAATTATGTACATATTGGGATGTAAATCAGATTTATGAGTCTTGGGGATGATAAGTGTCTCTAAAACAGGCTTCGAAATGTAATGCCCTGCAAAGGTATCACCATTAAATAGATATCGAATATCTAGATCAAGTTCTTGAATCAA
This sequence comes from Aspidiotus rigidus, assembly GCA_035079385.1. Classification (NCBI taxonomy): domain Eukaryota; kingdom Metazoa; phylum Arthropoda; class Insecta; order Hemiptera; family Diaspididae; genus Aspidiotus; species Aspidiotus rigidus. Next base: position 1,193,718 of record JAVHKY010000072.1, on the reverse strand, counting down.
AAAAAATAATTGGAGAATCCAGTTGCAGAATTGTTATCTTAGGTTAGGATGGTTTCCAAGAACTATTTTTGGCGTGAATACTTTGTGGTTCTAATTTGGATGTATTGAAATGAAATTAAATAGCGTTATAACTGTCAACTATGTTTATTCCCTCTATTTGTGATCTGAACCAAATAGCCTGAAATCAGTAAAAGAAAGAGACAAAATTTAAGAATACTCCCGCTACTACTGAACTCAGTCAGTTCCATAAGAATTATGATGTATTCTTCCCTTTTTACTGTTCAAAAAACGAAAATGGAGTTAACGGTCTGATGTGTACATCCATAGTACCATTTACTTGAGCAATAACTGAAATTATAAGTATTTGTATCGCGAGTAGAAAAAAGAAATCTAGTAAGAAAAAGCAAATCAAAAAAGTCTCAGGGGTATACATATTTGTAAAGGCAGGGCAGAAATAAAATAAATTGTATTGACTACTCCAAACTAGAATCCATCAACAATAATATTTAACAACAGGTGAAAACACAAGAATGTAACAGATTATCAAAATAACTAATTTTGACCAGAAAGGGGAGGGATAAGACAGTGTTGTAGACGAGTAGTCGACAAAACGCAGACAAATAGATATAAAAAAAGATGAAATGGGAGGAGGTGGTCGAAATTATAAAATGTAGAATTATGCAAAAGGAGGGAATAAGTATAACCGGTTTTGGAAAACGTCATACCCCGCCATAAGGCAATTACCGTTCAATTTTTTGTACTACGGTGATTCTTAAATTTTTTCCATACTTTATAAATAGGGAAAAGCGGAGCATCTGCTAGCTTTTGATGATAATATTGGAATATATTTCGGCTATTAAAACACCAGCTGAGAAAATCTTACCCTTTTGGGCCAAAGGTATGGTGTTGTCTATTCTGTTCCTTCTTTTCGTTGCCCCGATTCTTATGTACGACGAAGCCGTCAAGCTTTAAAGTCGAGACTCTCTCAACATTACATAAGCACGACGTCAAGAACCAAAGTGATCATACTGCTTTGTCCTGTCACGTTCTCAATACTGGACATTACAATCTAGGATATTTTTGCATTTTATATTGTGTCTTATCTCGACTTCAGTTCCATCTCGGAGGAGTACGCTGCTTTCGTGGTGATAATGCTGCTGTTACCAATAGATAGTGGCATAAAAAAAATAGAGATGGCACCGAAACACTCACAAAAATATTTACTAGTTAGATTAGCAACGACCAAAAGATAATCTCACGCAAACAATTTTAAGTAGCTTTGCAGTTGATGAAAGATACATATTTTAAACAGAATACAAATCGAAAGAAGTGGGTGAAAATGAAATCTTATAAACGTCAAGCATTGTTACGCAGTGGTACAAAACTAATGATAGTTTTTGACTTAAACCTGCACTGCAGTTCGCACATGCATTACTATCCGGGGAGTTAAAGAGAACGGTTTACTACTCAACTCAATATCCTCAGACAAATGAAAAATGTGATGAATAGTCGACCTGAGGCTCACATTCTAAAAGTTATCAAATTCCTTCTAAAACATCTAATGAAGGATAAAATACACGTTTTTATGTTTGCAATCAGTATCGCTATTTTTTTTCTTGTACTTGGTTTACTTTCCTTGTTCCAAGGCCTCTTTCAGAAGAACCTTCCAAAGTTTAACTGCTATGACGTCGTCAATGACTTTGATCTAATTAAGACTACAAAGAGATGGGAAAATTTTTTACCCAAGGTATAGTGGGACATCATCAGTGACCTTTAGAGGGGGCGGGATAATTGCTGACCAGCCTGACATACAGCGCAGTACCAACCTAGTTCAGGTATACTCAGGGCTGGGATACAAACGAGCGGGGTGAGTCCGCCTCTACGTCACTCGTCCTCATTACAGACAGAAATATCCGACATATGATCAGTAGAATCGATGTATCGTACCGATTTCCGATATATTATTATCATCGCATTTATAGGATTTGAAACTTATTTGCGCTAGCAGAACAAGTGAGTGGAGTGAATAAGCTTGCAGCCTGATGCACAGTATACTAAGCCTAAATCAGGCTAAGCAATGATGGGGACACTGGGGAAAATTATCAAAATGGATTGTATTCAAAATTTATCAAATAGAATAACAATATTGATTAATAAACCATCAACTACATAATTATGTATCGAAAATCTTACACCATTATTAATTTTTTTTTTTTATGAATTTAAATCAGGTAGTATAAAAATAATTAGGCTAATTATAAATAAATAGCTAATCTAGATAATTAATTCAATTGTAGTGAATAAAATTATTATCATGAAAAAAATTTAGAAACATAGAATTTCAATAAAATATAATTTTGTAAATCATTAATTTTTTATAATTTTTTTTTATGTAAGTGTGAATTTTTATTTATGCAAGAACTATACTTATTAATAATTATTTTTCGAAGATGAATGCACAGTTTGACATCAGATAAAAGGCTACAAACAGAACTAAAATACTGTGTAGAAAATATTGTAATATTATAGGTGTGAGTTCGTTTAATTTTTAATGTTTGATTTTGAAAAATTTTTAAAAATAAACTTTGAATTTAAGTATGAAATGATTGTTGATTTTTAAATTATCGGTAATGAATTATTGAATAATATATTTTACTATTCATAGAGATATCAAATTTATGTACATATTTAATGTTAGGAATTTGATTGGGAAATTTATTTTTCTGAAAATTTAATTACATTGAAAAGTTTCCACACAAATTATATGTAATTGTTTGTGAAAAAATTTCTCATGTCTAGCATCTAAAACAAATGTACCTAATACTATTGAACGTAGTTGAAATACAAAGTAATGGCTCTGATTGGTTCCAATGAGGACTGCAAGCAGTATAGACATGCATAATACGTAAGGGCAAAGCAGAAATAAAATGAATTGTATTGACTCCTCCAGACTAGAATCCACCAATAATAAGATTCAACAGTTGAAAATACAAGAATGTAACAGATAGTCAAAATAACTAATTTTGACAAGAAAGGGAAGGAGGAAGACAGTTTTCCAGACGAATAGTCGAAAAAACGCAGAAAAAAATACATATGTAAAAAGATAAAACAGGGGAAGGTGGTCGAAATTATGAAATTTAGAATTATGCAAAAGGAGGGAATAAATACAACTGGTTTTGGAAAACGTCATACCCCACCGTCTGACAGTTATTGTTCACTTTTGTACTAAATTCTTGATTTTTTTCCATACCTTATACATGGGAAAGAAGTACGATCATACGCAAGCATCTCCTAGCCCTTGATGATAGTATTAAAATTTATTTCGGCAATTACAACACCAACAGAAAAAATTTCTTCTCCCATTCGAAAGATAAAGCCCTTTTGGGCCAAAGGTATGGTGTTGTCTATTCTGTTCCTTCTTTTCGTTGCCCCGATTCTTATGTACAAGGAAGCCGTCAAGCTTTAAAGTCGAGACTCTCTCAACGTAAGAACAACGTCAAGTACCAAAGTGACAAAGTGATCATACTGCTTTGTCCTCTCACATTCTCAATACTGGACATTACGATCTAGGATATTTTCGCAATCCAGATTGTTACTTATCTCGAATTCAGTTCCATCTCGAAGTACACTGCTTTTGTGGTGATAACGCTGCTGTTACCAGTGTATAGTCGGATTAAAAAAAAAATAGAGATGGCTCCGAAACACTTACAAAAATATCTACTAATTAGATTACGCCACGACCAAAAAATAGTCTCACATACACAACTTTGAATACCACTACAATTGAAGATAGAGACATCTCTTAAATGGATTAAAAATTGAAAGGAATGAGTGAAAATGAAATATTATAGACGCCAAGCATTTTTTTGCAGTGGTACAAAAGTAATGATAAATTTGGACTCAAGGTTACGCTCTGCACTGCATTTGGTACATGCAACACTATCTAAATCCAAGTTTTTGGCACTGACCCTTGGTCCTAAAAAATTCATCTTCCAATTAGTCGAGATTAGTTATTTGTACATTTTGACTTGCTGTAGCTCCTTTAGCATGAGATTTTCCAATTTTTTATCTTTGATGAGTGCCACGTCTCAAAGGTACTTACCACTCACTGGCATAGGAAAATTCAGAGCTGGGTATTGATTTTCCAGGTGATCCATGTCGTCAGACATTGATTGCATTTGAACGCTGAAGAGGTGTGTGAGACAGGGTTCAAAACCTCTCTTTTGCACCATCTTAATTACGGTGCAATTTACAGTACATTCTTGTATCATTTGGTACTTTCTATTGTCCCACGCTTCATGAAAGAATGTTCGGATTGGCAAGTGTCAATGTTATCAACAACAGAGGAATTTTACAGAACGGTTTACTACTCAACTCAATATCCTCAAACAAATAAAAAATGTGGTGAATAATCGACCTCAGGCTTACATTCTAAAACATATCAAATTCTTTGAATAAATATGTTTGTCATCAGTATCGCTGCATGCGAGAAATGTCTTTTTTTTTTATTCGGTGTACTTTCGGCGCCCAGAGGCCTTGGACCACTTTTGGAAAAACCCGACAAGGTTTTATTGCTATTACGTCGTCAATGATTTTGATCTAATTAAGACTACTAAGAGATTAGAAAAATTTTTACCCAGGACGTACTCAGTTTTTAGACGAGTCGAGCCTCACGACAAGGGCATTTTCCTTACCGTGGGTCAGTTTTGGTATAGTAAAGTAAAATAGGAAAGAGATAAAGACATTAGCAGGTGACTATTTTAATGTGCATATTGGTCTTAGAGGTGTCTTGTAGACCACATTTAGGGACTATGCGGGGCGCTAATTAAGTGGGCCTGCCTCACACGAAGGCAGGGTTTTTAGATAATGCGTCTAAAAGGCTACATGTGTGATATTTACGATATTATTGAGGAATTTGAGGAAAGATTATATAAATATTTAATTGAATCGGTTACAGACACGTAACAAAGATTTCCCCGAGAACCGTATTTAGAAAATTTTGTTGTGCAGGTTATGGAAGAGGACGTAATATCAAATATAAACGGCGTGGAATTACAAAGATTAGGTGTAACGCTACGAGGTCATGTGTTAAAAATTTTGAACTACATAAAAAAAAGTCGAGATTAAAAAAGAAGAAGAAACATTGGCAATGACTGGCTCGTCTGAAGAGAAGTCTACAAGGAAACCTCTCTTGGTTTACAAGCCACCTCAGGTGAAAACGAAAGAAGAAAGCGATTCTAAACTGCTAGCTGATTTGGTGAATGAAATAAATTTCTTGATTGCGCGCGAAATGATTTTGGATGAAATGGAGGGTGCAGACTTTCAAAGCTGCTGTTAAGGACAGAGTAAGAGTCTGTAAATCTTACTTAGATTTTTTAGACATATTTCATGTTTTTGTTGAACCCCACCCCTAAATCGAAAATTTCCGAATTGGCTCACCCCATCCCTCCTCTCCTTCGTTTCATGCAGTATTTTGTACTGCTTCTATATTGACTGTATACTAGGTTTAGGCCTCCTTGATAATGGATTTATTATTTTATACTATGTCTGGGCCTGCCCTTGTTTTAAGCAGTACACTAATTTTATACTGGACTTACACTAGGTCTAAGCCCGTTAGCTGAACCGTACCTTTAATTAAGAAGTTTCCATGTTGGCTATACTTGGAATTTGCTTCGTTCTATCCATAGGCCTCCCCCGTTTTATGCAGAATTTATGCAGTATACTAATTGTATATTAGACTTATAATAGGTCTGAGCCTTCTTTGTACTACGTTTATACCAGGTCCACGTCTTCTTTATAGTAGGCGTATTGACATGTTACATGTCTTCGCTGAAACCTACTCTCGATTCGAAATTTTCTGAGTTGCCCCACCCCCCAAGCAGTATTATAATGGTTTTAAACCAGGAGGCCTGTACTACCTTATACTAGCTTCCTTTATACTAGCTTTATACTAAGTCTAAGCTTCCTTTAAACTAGTCTCTTAGCTGAACCCCACCCATTGATAGAATTTGAAAGTTTTCGAGTGGTACCCTAAATCTGATTCGAATTTTCCCAGTTCCCACCATAGGTCTAAGCCTCTTTTATACTAGGCCGGCAGGGAGGAACCCGAGCAAAAACTTTGGCATGAGTTCAGTAAATTTTCATGTGCGTGTGGACAAACGAACATAATAATTTTGGCATTGCCAGGGACAGCGATTGGATCTTCTTCATCCTCTCTTCTCCATGAGTTTTTCAGCCTAATCAAATCTAAATATATTTTCATTCGGTCGAATTACAAAAAAATGGCCTCCCTCTTACTATCGACATGTTAGAAACATTTTAATAACTGATCCCTGATTTAGGACGTATTTCTAAAAAACGTACAAGGTCACCCATGCACAGGGAAAGGAGAAGGGTTAGGATAGGAATTTCCATCATCGAGATTATTTTGTGAGAGAAGGATGGGCGGGTTGAGGAGTCCAAAGATGGGAGGACGAGATCGATGTGAGTTCTCTAGAAGTAAAATTGAGGTACTTTGAGCCATTTTTTTTTTTTTTGGATTGGCCCTCAGAGAATACTTCAAATGACTTTTTAATGATAAGCAAAAATGTAGAGGAGCAATTGAGGAACAACTTTTATTTGAAAATATTATTCTTGAAGACCCACAGGCGTGGAAATACAAGCAATTTAATAAAAGTGGATATGGTTCCTGCAATATGGCTAGAAAAAATGGTATCTAAGCTTAATTTGTTTCGAATACGTCCTACTAAATTAGGAATAGTCATCAAAATGCTTTCAACATGTCGATCGCACAGATTTGAGAATTCGCTACCATGCATCTAGTCTTTGTACATATAAAACAATAAAGTAAAAGCTCGTTTTCCTTTTGCCAAAATGTACCCTTTCGCATTAGTACTGGAGTTTATCATTTAGATATGTCATAGTGTCTATCGAAAATACTTCATAAACCCCCCCATTCCGCAATTGATTCGAGCCAACCACTACTTTCAGGATGAGTTGATATTTTCCGACTTTTCTCAACCGACTCTAAATCAATTTAATACTTACAACGGAAATATAATATACGGATGGCAACATTCGCTCTAAATCAAGAGCAATTACGTAACTCAATTTGATAGCCACGCTGTACCGTTCGCATCAATTCGAACGTCGTCTGTACCTTACATTATTAGATACTGTATCTTCCGCTGGTGATAAAGAAAGTATGTACCTATACTGGGACTTCGCATCGTGATTTGAATATTGCAAAAAATTAGAGTACTAGCTTGATAATCAATCAATACTTTCCACCTATAAATACTCTCAGAGCAATGATGGGGGTATCAGTTCTCCGCAGCAACCTCTCGAGATTCGAGAATACAGCGCTTGTACTCGGCGAGGAAACTTATCGGGAACACTGTCACAAATTACGAAGATGTCATCTCAAATAGTCCTCTTTCTTTTCGGATTGTGCTTACAAGTGAGTTGCATAAAACTGATTCATTTTAGAGTTTATTCATATTTATCTTACTCTGCTTTTTTCAGCAACTTCTCGTCTCAAATGCGAAACCGTTTGCCAGTGATTGTTCGTCAACCTGCGATGACTCGTTCAACTATAAAAGTTCTTCTCCACCTTTATATCCAGCGCCATGTGCACCTCCATTTCCCCCGCTATACCCATCTCCAGAGATCCAACTCGTGCCGGTGCCACAACCAATTCCTTACAGAATACCACAGAAGAAGCAACAACAACAACAATCAGTCACGATTCCGAACATCATTCTAGCGTTATTACCGCCATCGACGCCAAAATGCAAGTCTAGCACACCACCGTGTCCGAGTGCATGCCCCACATCACCCATCAGACCTCCACTTCAAGTTCCAGTTCCAGTACCGCAACCGTACGCGGTACCCACTTGTAATTCCGCATGTTAATTCTAAGTAAATATTCCATTGATTTTTTCGTTAAAAATAAATAAATAACATTATGATAATCTGACTTATTTTTGCACATATCTTCCGAAAAATCAAGATATTTAAAACACGTTCGTTACTCGCTCTATTGAAGGTCGATAAATTCCAGATTCACGTTCTGAGACGGAGTAATTTGACAAAGAAAAATTCAACCCCGTGCAAATACAAATACCTAAGGACGAGTATTTCACAGGCGAAGTGGTGTACTTATTTCACCTAAGTGTCCCGTAGGAAGTCGATAATGAAGGTAGCTTTATGACACTTAAACTAGGGAACGTCCGCGCTCGCGATAGAAATATCAAAGAACGTTCGGTCCCCAAAGATTAATAACGCCTAAAGACGACGTTTATTTAATTTAAATTTTTTATACGTCGCTACACTTTTTCAAGGCTCGAGTGAATTTCGGTACTTTGCATGACTACGAAGAGCTTTTTTCTTCTTCTCCACCTTGCAGATTCAACTTACCGGTACGTTAAAAATGTAATCTATCGTCCGAAATTGGCCCTAGTCGTACTTCGAGGAGGACTTGAATTATTTTACGTGTACGTGAATCTTTATTTTTATTCTTTTCTTTTCCACGAACTTCATCTCCAAAATACATTGAACTAATTTTCTCACTCTCATCTTGTACTCTCTTCTAAAATGAGGAACTGTACAACCTGTAAGGTTATTTATTTCTCATATCCACATAATCGCTCGCTTATATTCGTTCTCTTCCGCTTTAATCGCGCTGTCGCCTTAATAATACGTTTGTGTATCCGAGTCAAGCCTTTAGAAGCCATTTAACGTGTGTATAGCGAAACATCAAGTAGATGAGAAAGCCAGCTTTATTTCGTACAAACATTAATATACTACCGTTTGGAAGAGAGTATTTTCACATCTTAATTTCATTTTAAATTATATAGTTGTGTCATTTTGTCTCGAGGCGTTGACAAAGATGAAAAACTTTAATAAACACGACGCATCGCCCGCAATCCACACAAGTTTTGCGCACCGACTCGCTATAGAATGAATGATCGCTGTTGTCTAGGATATGAGCCTTTGTTTAGAAACTAGAAAAAAATTGAGGCGGAGACATATTCTCTAAAATTTATGACTTTTATTGCACCCATAGAATTATATCCGATGACAAAGAAATATCACGTTGGGGCTTTTCTCCCGCGCGTCTGAGCAACGAAAAATTATTTCTCTCATCACATCTTCTTAAGGTAGAGAATTTTCCAAGGCCTGGATAATGTGCTACTGCGATGTAACCTTTATTACCTTACCAGAGGATGCAGTGTATTGAAGTCGCCACCTTAGAGTATTTTTACTCCTAAGGTGTACATAAAGTTTTGGGGATTTTGAAAGTACCACGTTAGCTTGTCCGTCAAACAACTGGGAAACTGAAATCATCCACTAGATCTCTTGAAGTCCATCAGAAAAAGTGTTTTAGGTCTCACTAGTCACATACCTACAGCTACAAAGTCGAGAAGATCAATTCAAGAACTAGGAAGAATACTCGAACAAGTGAAATACAAATTACAAAAATTGTAAGAAATAAGAAAATCAGTCGCTAAGCGCTTTAAACAGACATTCTCAAGTCGACTGAACCCAACACTGTGCACAACAAGTAACATCAAACGAGATCATGACTGAACCAGCGAGTCTTCAAAATTTGAATCATTCTTATAGACTGATTCAATCAATCCTTCCTCAGGAATTTACCTATTCAACACGAAGGCGTTGTTGTTATTCCGATATCGAATTATTACAATTTCTTCAAGAGCCAGCTGTTTCAACTACGAATTTTCTCTGTAGAAGAGGACTTCAGACTTCCCTTTAAAGCTGTGACCACTTTCGATAAAGGGATGAGCAAAGGCTGAATAACCCAATTTACCTTTCCTCCAAGCTTTTTTATGTTCATCCACTCTAATTTGGAGTTTACGGTTAGTCATCCCTATAGAAACGCTGGGACAATCCCTACAAGCCACCCTGTAAGCAACTCTCTCTTGGCCACCGAAATGGGGTCCTTTAATTTAAGAAATACTCGTAGGCTCCTAACTGTGATTTGATTATGAAAAACCAGCCGAAAACCAAAAAGACGGAGGACGCGGTCCAACTGCGAAGTAAACTTTCCCAGAAACGGGAGCCTAATCCACCGCTTCCTACTAACAAGGTGGGAGAAAGGTTGTGGAATCGAGGCATTTCCTAATGAGCCTCCTACGAACCATAAAGTCAACATCCACCTCGACCTGATTGACTCTAGGACTAGTTCTTTGTGGATAGCGGCCTGACTCAGAGGGATGTGAATCAGGGGATGTGTCAAACTGTTGAATGTGGCAATTTTGTAGGCAACAAGAACGATAAACGACATCGGTCGATATATTTTTCTGTGCAAAACAATTATGGACAGCGCTAATGAAGCTGATGGACAAGTCCAATAAGAAGTTTATTCACGCACACAAAATGGCATCAACGTACCTGTGCCAAAAATATACGTGACTCAATAACACGCGGCCCGGTCAACCTCGAATTTGGACTTGAAGATTTCTGACACGAGAGAACCCAAAGATGACCCAGTACAGATCCCCATCTCCTCAGGGAACTCGAAGAATTTTCTATCAAATTTACAGCTGTTTGGGGACCAAAAGACGTTCAAAAGGTCAAAATATTCACGCAATTTTTCATGAGAGGCCGTGTCTCCCATCCGTTGAATAGTCGTGACCTTCGGGATGTTATGGAATAATCCAACAACGAAGGAGCATAAAAATAATCCCGGAAAAATACTAAGAAAACAAATTCATTAAAAATCAAGTTCCTCCTCTAGTATAGTCGAATTACAGCCAAAAATAGCTTCTGCGCGATCGGCGAGTTAAAAAGCATTTTGATGATTGATTCCTAATCTAGAATGTATTTAGAACAAATTAAGCTTGGATGCCAGACCCCTCCCTTCACAAGAACCATCACCCATCTCTTGAAACTGCGTGTATCGTCTCTTCTATGAGTTTCACGAAAAAAATTTCCAGACAAAAGTTGTTTCTTCAAGACCTTTCTAAAATTTTACCAATCATGAAAAAGTTATTTAAAGGAACCCCTGAGGCGAAAATTTGGAAAACGTGTTCCAAAAACATATCAAATTTTGATTATTTGTCTTAATACGTAGCTAAAACGATAGATAGTGGAAGAAAATTTATATTATGTGAAGTATTCAGAATTGATTTTTACATCGATAGGGTCTATGTTAACACACCCCTCCCTTTATCTCGACCTCCTAACCCATTTTTTTCTTGCTGCTTCTAGTTAATCATTACAGTAAGTTAAGTAAATTACCTGATGACCTCCAACCCCAACAATAAAAATATTTATACATCCCATCCTTCCTCCATTTCTTAAGCATGAGTAACCCAATACAGAAACATGATTTAAACCAACAGTGGCAGATTTATGTGCCGTGTTTCACACAATGTTTACTTAGTCTCTGTACCGCACGACCGTTTCTCCAAAAATGAATGATTATTTCCTCAACAGCGACATGACACTTGAGAAGATTTCGAACTTCGAACCATTTGGTCTTGAAAAAATTTCCACCTCTGAGCCTTATAAATAAGAGGCTGTGATTGTGAGGAGAGAGAAGAAGAGCAGGAAAGTTGATAAACTGTGTATATCGGCAGTGGGGGGGAGGAGGGAGGGGAGACTTGACAGATCTCTGTTTTAACAAGGAACTTGCCTTTTCAGGGAGTTTTTTCGGGAAAAAGTTCGCCGTCCGGCACCTCATGGTCGTTTAGAAGTCGACCTCCTATCATTTATAGCTCGGAGGGCAACATTTTTCTACGTCTTTTTCCTATCATAATACATAGTCTGGAGATCACAATTTTTTGAAGTTTCTCTCATCATAATTATACAGGGTGGACCAGAAAGATGTTACCAGTTAAATGGGAGTTTGCGCTAAATCTGTTCTAGCGTAAAAACGCGAAACGTTAGGTGTCTACTTCACATGTACGAAATTTGTATCTCAATTGTATCTTTAATTTGAGCCATATTTGAAGTTTCTACGACTTTTCTGAGCCGAGTTATGGCCCAAAATGTGCCGAAAATTCACCAAACGCCGAGGTTCCCAAAATAGGGCTTGAAAATTAATTAATTTACAGTATTGAGCTGAATTTCGAAAATTTTAACAATCAAATTATTGTTTCTTAAATGAATTTGGACGGGGAAAACGAAAAAAATTGTAACAAAATCCTAAGAAGCACCAAAATGGGTTAATGGGTCTAAAAAAGGTCAAAATTCCCCAAAATTGGAAAATTGTTCAAACTTTCAAATTCTAATTCGCTTTTCAAGTGGAATTTTGCGCTGATTCCGAAAAAAATGCTTAAACCGTTCCTTGAAACACCAAAAAGGGGTTAATGGGCCCAAAAAGGGCCAACATTTTCCCAAATTAGAAAATTGTTCAAACTTTCAAATTTTAATTTCAAGTGGACTTTTGCACTGAGTCCGAAAAAAAAAATGCTTAAAAAGCTCTTCGAAGCACTGAAAAGGCGTTAATGGGACCAAAAAGCCAAAATTTTCCCAAATTGGAAAATCGTTCAAAATTTCAATTCGATTTTCAAGTGAAATTGTGCACTGGGCTCTCCATCGCTTGCTGAAACGATGTGCGTTTTCACACTGTTACCAGCTTCGATCATACGCAGGGCCTCAGTCGATCACCGCGAGCAATCTTTGTTCTCGCAAAGCTCGATTCCTTTGAGAACCAATGGAATTTGAAAGACTAAGCGATTTTCCAAATTGGTAAAATTGTGATTGTTTTTGGGCACATTCACACACTTTGGTCCTTTGCATTCAACAGTTTTTTTTCAACTCGGCACACAATATTACCCTAGAATCAAGAAAAACTTTGAAGGTTAGGCGATTTTTTTCGTTTTGGAGAAATGTTGACTCTTTTTGGGCCCATAAACCTATTTTGGTGCTTCGCAGAATTTTTTAACAATTTTATTCAGATTTAGCGCTAAATTTTATCTCAGAATTGAGAAAAAATATGTTGGTTGGGCGATTTTATCATTTTGGGGATATTTTGACCCTTTTCGGACCCATTAATCCATTTTGGTGCTTCGCAGAATCTTTTAACAATCGTATTCAGATTCACCGCTAAATTTTACTCCAGGACCGGGGAACACTTTGAAGATTACGCGATTCTTTCAATCAGGAAAATTGTTTTTTGATAATTCACAACTTTGGGAACCCCTGCTGTAGAATTTCGGCACATATTGGTCCATAACTCGGCTCAGAAAAGTCGTAGAAACTTCGGATATGGCTCAAATTGAAGATAAAATTGAGATACAGAATTCGTACATTAAAACTAAACGTCTAACGTTTTGCGTTTTCACGCTATGACAGATTTACCGCAAGCTCCCATTCAACTGGTAACATCGTTCTGGTCGACCCTGTATAGCTTGGAGGATCACATGTAGCTCCTAAGTCTAGATCTGTGACGTCACAATCTGATGACGTCATAGATCTCCCATAAATTAAGTACCTTGCCACACCTCTTTCAACTCCGTTGAAGAACTCGTGACTTTTTCTGGGGAGTCATTAAGGAAAATTATACGACACTTTTTTGGCAAGTCGTGGTCTCGAGGGTGTCATGGCAGACACTTGGACAGGAGTTGTATTGCAAGGGATGGATTTAGAAGGGATTTTGAAAGAAGAAATTAACGATTTCTTCGATATTTGACGAGCAAAAAAAAAAAAAAGTTAGAGGAGATTGCAAATAGTGAAGGATCCGCAAGCTTTGCGGCCCCGTAGAAAATAGCCTGTCTTATTCTTACTTTCTTGATGTCCAAGTGAGTAGATGTATTAGGTCTCTGAAAAGTACAAAATCGATTAGAATAGTTTTGTCAAGTTTTGGTGGATGAACGTGAGGCTTAAAGAAAAGGGAGTTTATCCTTCAGAAAAAAGAAATTGATGTAAGGGAGGCTTTAGCCATGTGAGAGTAAATATTAATATGCTCAACAATTCACTATGCCTCGTACATACTTATCGCATGTTGTACAATACGGAACAGTAAACAATATCGCCTGAAGGCTCGACTCTCTGAATTTGATTTAGCCTAGAAAAATTTCTATAATCTAACCTGGACAAATTTCTATAATATCTAGCCTAGACAAATTCTTCTAATTTAGGTTGACGACGCAACCTTCCCAATTTCATTCTCATATAATAATCAAATATTTCAAGTCTCTGGACATAGGTGATAATTATTTGACACGTCCTCCAAATTTTTCCAAGCCTCTTTATTCGTAGATCGAAATCTTTCCCAGTTCCCTCCGCATAAATACAGAGTCGATGACAAATATTACATCAATTTTTACGGGTATATTTGTATTAGCAAAACGAATAAGTGTACGTCCGATTGCTAAAAAAACAAAACAAGACGGTATGTATACTCAGTCGCGTGTAATTGGATAAGCGGAGGGTGGAAAAGTGCACAGAATAATTCGTGATACCAGCGATATTTTTCTTAGCTTTTCGACGAAGGAGAAAAAAAAAAAAAAAAAAAAGTACGACGTTGGCAATTCAGCGCGCATTTCGTGGATATTTGTATTAAAAACTGCTCGAAGATCAACCGTGTGAGTAAGCGAAAGCTCAAGACACTCGCTCGTTTTCTGCAGGTTAACTTGAAGTTTCTAATTGAATTTCGAGCGGTACAAATTAAATTTTCGAACGAGAAAAAATTCCCACAACGAAAACACCGGGCACAGCTATATACTTTAGTATGTACAATACCGTGTCCTCGAGCGTATTCCGTTTCCCAAGATATGAAGAAATAAACACACGTGATCAACCTTACAAACCAAATTATCGTTTTTATTTTTCTCGTTTTTGGTACATGTACGCGTATATATATTTTCGCAGTATTGTACGGATTCCTTTCTGACGAACACATTATATTGCGAGTGTAGTACAGTAATTCAACCAACACTGTTATTCTGTATTAATTGCAAAAAGTTGACCTCATCTAACGGATATCACGCGATCCACCGCAATGGCTCGTCTCCACCTGTTAATAATTGAACGTGACAAGTTCGAAAGAAAAACTTTCCAATTTGGTTGAAAGACAATAGAATTTATTTGAAAGAAAAGAAGAACACTAAAAATTATAACAATTATGGATTACTACGGATGTACTGAAAGTGTAACAGCATTAAAAGTTCAGTAATTTTATGATGAGGTATTTTCTCGTTTGACAGAACCAAAGAACAATGGTTTTTGTGGATATGCAAAAATGTATCCACGCAATAGATGTCCATTTCAAGGGTCATTTTTGCGTAGATACCAACACATATAGGTGACATGCTATAACGTAGTATCCCTCCCCATTATATAGAGCAAAATAGCCAGAACAAACTCTTACAGGCACACTAGCCCTATCAATGCCCAGAGATTCCCATCAGCAGATACGTCTACGGGCTTCAGCAACAAGTCTCGAAGCAGTGTTACTTTCCTCTCGCGTGCATAGATAATGGATCTATTAGGTAAGTTGTATCGTGCCGAGACCTCGTTACATATTTCCGTAGCTGGGAGCCGACCTTAGCACAGTAGCAAACAGCGGTACATCAGTCCATCAATGACGTTTGGTATTTTTAGCCTGTTATAAATCTTAGCTGAAACTCAGAATATCTTATCTTAGATACCAGAAATTTTTCAACTCCAATCTCACAGTTTAATGAAAAGTTATTGCCTGTCCACAAGAGTTTACCAAAAATGGAAGTTTGTTGATGATATTGAGTTGACTTCTGGATTGATCATAATAAAAAATTTTTTTCAAAAGAAAATAACAATCGTTCCATGGTCCACCACAGTAATGTAGCCATGGGAGGGGTGAGGGGGATGAATCCCCCTTAAGGATTAGAATTTGAGTAGAAAAATTTCTAGTCCCTGCCTCAGGACCTCGGTCATCCATCCTCTCTAACCCCTCCCTAGAAAAATCTTTGGCTACTACACTGTTTCACCATTGATTTTTTTCTATTTTTGCAACATATACGTCACATGATTAAGCGAAATCTCACAAGTCCATTCAGATATACTCGATATATACCAGCATTTGACCTTGAGAAAGTTTTCTATGAGTCAAATGTTCGTCTTTTGGAGCTAATTCCCCGTTCGGCTATTTCTCTTTTATAAACCCAGAAGGGAAGTCGGATTACTATTTTTAATTAGTTTGAGACGTTATATTGATATTGTTCAGAACTTCTCAGCATTTTGCGTGCGAGTTGAAAACATTAAGGCTGAAAATGTTCACACCGATCTTTCTTGACTTTTGTATCACCCATTCCTTCCTCCCCGTCCATACTTAAGACTGGTAAAAACTGTGTATGAGCAAGGTGAACATATCCAGACTTGAAATATGTACTCACAAACACACATTACCACCTGTCGGACAAACTGTTGAAACATTCTCTTCTAGAATTTCTCTGTTTTTCAACGTTATTCAAAAATTGTGTGCGTTGTGAAAACTTATTCTAATTCATCTCCAGAGAAAAAGAGGATTACTCGTATAATGGTTATCTGGTCATCGGTGATACTTGTTTTGGGTCTCGACGTTCTAAGCATTTTGCAGAATTGCGAAGCCCAACCAGAAACTGGACCAACTGCATTGATTCATCATGAAGAGGCAGCTTACGAATATTTCCAAAAAACTCACGAACATTCGGGTGATTATAATGGCAAACCTATTTCATTTTCTTAGTGTGACAACTTATGTTGAATCAAGAGAGAGTCGATGTAGACTTTTGTGGGTCGAGTCGATACAGGAAACTTTTCACTTTGTCAATAGAAGTAATTAACCTGAACTCGCATACGTATAGCAAAAAGTGAAGATTTATTAATTGTCTAAGCAAATGAATCTTGACAATTTTTAGGATCGTTTTAAATTTGATTAAGGAGGGGGCATAAGACTCGACATTTGTTTCGCTCATTGACTGAATCAAATCTTGCGTCTACTTTGATATAAAAAGACAAAGTATTTAATCAAAATGATTCAAACTGAACTATTAGGGCCTTTTTTCGTACTTATAACTACAAATTACAGAGGATCAGGGTTCAATATGAAATATTTCCACGTACCTACGTCACAACTTCTAGTGAGATGAAATTCGCTGTATGTCAAAAACACTATGAACCAGTGACCAACCTTTGAATATTATGATCTTCATCCTTAAATCCCTCCCAATCTCGCACATGTATGCTGCTCTCTTCAGAATTTATGTCTCACTAGTGCAAACAAAACGCATTCTAGAACTATTAACCTCGAATATTTATTCAGCCTGCATTGTATTAAATATGATTCCGTGTACATGATATCATATTATCCTACATCAACAGATTTCGAGTGTTTACGTAAATTTAAGAAAATGGGGAAAAAAGATCGGAAAAACATCTGCTTAAAATACTTGGCCGGCGCAAAAGTATCGTTCTCGACTCCGAAAGACAAAACTCAGTATGCGCTAGATACTTTCGGTAATTTAGTGGAAGAGACATTTAAAGCGGGAGAAATGCCTATCATCGAAAACTTCACTTTCGAGACGTCTTCTCACGGTCAACTCACGGCAACAGCTCTCATATGTATTGAAGGAGCGAACACGGACACGTGGGCCATCTCGCCTGGTTTCCACGAAGACGTTTATTTCGTATTCAAAAAAGAAATCAACGCGGCAGACTTTCGATTATTCGGACTATTAGAAGAAGTGCCACAAGCCGTCAAATACGGAAGAAGTGTGAATTTCGAGAATTTGTATGTACTTGGGAAGAACTCGCCCTCTGATCGCAATCCTAATCCAGGTAAAATAGATACGTTGTGGCCTGAATTTTTCCCTCTCTTGGCGTACATATCTGATGCTGAAAATTCTCCTTATTTCGTCAGAAAGGAGAGAACTATCGAAAAACGCCCCGCATCGGAGTAACGGAGCGGTTTTGATGACCACCTTGTGCGCGAGAAGTCCTGGGCTCAAAGCCCACCAGAAAGGAGCAGTGTGTGTTTTTCCCTGTTTCATCGATCCTCTCCTCCTTTGATTTGGTACCCTCCTTTCATTGTTGTACTCCAATTATACATCTTTCTCAACACTTGATGATAAAATGCGATCTTACTCGCGGTTCGCGATCCATAACATCATTTTTGATAAAAAATATCTTCCCTATTGAAGGGAGAATTTGTCTCCCGGACGTTTACTCCTTACTAGCCTCATTTCACTGGTACGTTTGTTATTTTTTAGATGACAAGAAAAATGTCAAGAGTTTGTGCGACCTGAGCCCAAACGAACGGTTCAGGTTGTGCGCAGTTGCTTTACTTGGCCAGAGACTCGCGAACAATCCACGAAGGAAATTCACCGAAGGATTTTATATAGATCAAGACATTCCCAAAAACCATTTGTGTATTAAGCACGACGTATTGATTTCTTCCTTGCAAGAAGAGAAGAAAACTCATGGCGAAATCATATCCTGTGCCCATGACACAGACGGATTACATGGGCGTTACTTTTTGACCAACGATCCTCATTCTTCGCACTCGGCTTTCTATCTCAACGCGTACTGGGGTGCAGTATCTTCAAATCATTCTCTTGATGACAAAATTAGATTCTTTGCAATAGAAGATCGATTAACGAACATAAGGACGTTGAAATCGTTCGACAATCCTAAATAAATTCACCTTTCATTGCGTCTCCCCGGATGGTCGGATTTTACTGCAACCACTAAGTTGTGCACATAATTCATATAAACCTAAGAATTCCTGCTTTCATTTTCTCCGACTTTGAATTCTATTGTGGAAACTTGTTCTCGGTTTCCGAGTTTCTGTGTTAATGTTCTTCTTCGTTATTATAATTCATTATTTCAAAACTGTAATATAAGAAAGACCATCGGTCAATAAGCTGTAATGTAGTATGAGGGTGTTCTGAGATGTCATTGGGTAAAAGGATGCCTATTATACATCTTATTTGTATTTATAGGATGTGGAGAACCTCCCTCTCTTCCGAAAGTGGGCTACCTTATAAATTGTTCTAACGCGATAATATACCTACTAGCCCCGCCGCACAGTGGGATGAAACGCCATGCTAGGTGGCCAAAATTCTAATTTTCGAGTGAGTGCCTAATGAAGATCAACTAAAGGGTTTTTGTGGTCATAAAATTCGATTTTCTAGTCAGATTTATGATTGGGTCATTTCTTCTCAAAGTTTGAAGCCTTTATTTGGAGTTTGTGAACAAAAGTTCAACTGATCAAGAGCAACAGTTTATTAAAGTCGTCTAAGGGGTAATCATAATCCTACAATTTGAATTTTCAGTCAGATTTATGATTGGATAATTTTTCTCAAAGTTTAGGATCATTTTTGCTCCAAGTTTGAAGCTTTTACTTGGAGTTCGTAGACAAAAAGTATACTGATTAAGAGGAAAAGTTTATGAACATCATCTAAGGGGTAACCGAGATCGTAGTATTCGACTTTTCAGTCAGATCTATGACGACAGCATTTTCCCTTGATTTTTGAAGCTTTTATTTAGAGTTTGTGGACAGAGGTTTTACTGATCAAGAGCAATAGATTATGAAGATAGGATAAGGGGTGATCAAGACTGTAGAACTCAAATATTTTTCCTTGAAGTCACCTTCTACGTAATAATAATAATTTTGGATCTTATCTCTGAAGCTACTTTTGATAAATCAAGATTCTGACAAAAAAAAAGAAATGTATTTCAACAAGCAATATTGGGTACAGTTATCAAAATATCGAATTATTCTTTAGAAATTCTAGTATCTAAGAAAATTTAAAATTTGCAGAATGAAGTACCATTCAATTCAAAATTGAAAAAATCTTCCTTTTCTTCCAATTTGCTTCTCTCATCTTCTTACTTCTTCACTTATGTCATCTTCCTCAGTTTGATTCATAATTAAAAGTTTCTCAGTTTTTTTTTGACATGTTCCATGTCTTTTCTCTCGCCGGACCCCGATTTTGAAACTGCGAGTACCCCCCCCCCCTCCCCCCCGTCAAGAGAAATCTCTACCCCGTGGGTGATTTAGAAATTCGCGAGTACACCCCGCGTAGTAATAATTAATTAATTAATTAATTAATTAATTAATAATTAAATAATTAAATAAATAAATGATTAAATAATTAATATAATTAATAATTAGAAAATCTCCACCCCTTGGGTGATTCAGAAATTCGCGAGTACACCCCGCGTAATAATAATAAATAATTAATTCAATAATAATTAGATAATTAAATAATTAAATAAATAAATAATTAAATAATTAATATAATTAATAATTAGAAAATTTTCCAAGTCCCTCTTCCTATCTTATATGGCTGGATAGTCGAAATTTTTCCAAGTCCCCTAGACTTGAATTGTCTCATACCATTCCAATACAACAGCGAGATCGCTCGTTCGCCCCACGAAAGTTGATACCTCAAAATATAGAACACCCACAATCACCTCAAAATATTTCTCATACAAGACTTATACGACGCCAAGATAGATAAAGGGGTAAACGAATAATATCTCACGAACACTTGACCTAGTACAAGAATTAATAATTAATAAATAAATAAATAAATAAATAATATTAAATAATTGAATAATTAAATAATTAAATAAATAAAGGCTGGATAGTCGAAATTTTTCCAAGTCCCCTAGACTTGAATTGCCACATGCCATTCCAATACAACAGCGAGACAGGGGGCGAACGAGCGGAGCGAGTTCGCGCTACCTCGTATTTCTCAAAGAAGACTTATACGACGCCACGATAGGTAAAGGGGTAAACGAATAATATCTCACGAACACTTGACCTAGTAGAAGCCTAGACTGAAATATTTCAAGATGACTGATAAAATATAAAAGACATGGAACATGATTCTCATTTATTTGGCTATGCCAGAAAATTTTTATTCTCATTGACTGTCAAGTGACGGAAATTCATTTTTCAATTTTTTGCCAAAGGCTCGGATTTTTTCTTCTTTTTCGGTCAAAGGCTGGAAATAAAGGGGTCTTATCTCCTTAGAATGAGTTGAAGTCACGCTTAGACAGGTGCGGATCCAGACGATCACTTTAGGAGGGGAAATGATTCAAAAAAAGTCTAAAGGGCATTTTTTTTACATTCTCTTCGATACTACAGATTTTTTTTTTTTTTTTTTTTGGGGGGGGGGGATTTTTTTCCTCCCCCCCCCCCCGTGGATCCGCGCCTGACTAAGCAGATAGAATACTTTTCAAATCAATTATGCAAAGCAACAAAAGATCTTTCAAATAGAACGGGTATAAATGGGATTTTATCCATTGTAACGTCCTAGAAGGGGAGGGGGTAGCGAACTCTGTACACAGCAATGTATGAAAACCTGTTCTACATCGTGTTACCGAGGTCATTATTATCATTGATTCAAATTTAATTTTTTTTGTAAATTGAGCTATTCTATCAAATAGCTGCTATCCCAATAATAGCTTTTATGCTCAAATAACTGAAAGAAATATATTGAAAAATCACGAAAAGGCGCAAAAAGTGTCAATGTGGGTTGAGAGAGGAAGGTTTCAAGAAATCATTTCCGTCCCACCCCGCCTTGGTAAGTTTTGGTAAATTTTTTAAATGGCTAATACAATATTATGAAATTTTGACTATAAATGTATTACAATTTTGCTTACTTTCGGAGTATTTTATGAGGAGAAATAGTCGTCCAATCATCAAATTCCGTAAAAATTTCAAAAGTTCAATCAAAATTCTTTATAAATCACAAGACTCTTATCACCTCGTAGAGAATACGAAAGGAACTACGTGCTTCCGAAATAAAATGACTGAGTGTTCCGTTGGAATAACAAGAACAAATGTTTGTTGGCTTGTACATCTGCCACGCTGCTCACACCAACGCACTTCCGCAAAAACTGGTTTCATTATTGAATTAGGGTGGTCGGAACGTTTCTAAAACGTAAGCAAAATAATTCGCACCTGTTAACGGACCTTCGATTTTCGAATTTTGGCCAGCTAGAATAGCATTTCATCCCACTGTGCGCCGCTCTCGAAATGCGCAATGGAACAAAAAAATTACCTATAGATACCATTGCAGGAAGTCCTGAAAATCATGACGTGACAACTCGAACGCGCTGCAACTTCAAGGAAGCTGTCGTCTCTCCAAGTCCCCCTCTTATCATATATGGCTAGAGAGTCAAAATTTTTCCAAGTCCCCCTCCCCTCTCCGTGACGTCATCAACTTCGCTCGCGCTCGCGGACGAAAATTTCCTGGAAGTACCCCCAACAAAAGGGATAGCGGGTTCCCCGCTAAAAAAGAAACGGTGCGCGTGAGCTCGTCTTCTGGCTAGTCTATAGCATACCCGTATCTGTAATATTCAGTAATACAAGAAACTAGCCAAGGAGATTCAGTCTGTCTGAGAGGTTAAGACGTATACATGAATCATGATCCAATGTTTTTCCTCAAAAAGGAGAATTTTTTTAATATCTGTCCCGCGGTCCGTGGAATTTGTCTCGTCGGAACGGGTTCCCTTTTTACATGGCCTTGGAGGAGTTACAGATGACGAGAATGCGAATATTTAGAAATTTGTCTTTTTAATATATTACGCATGGATACGACCGTAAGGTTTCAAAACTGACTATAATCATCGAAATGTCAATCTTTCTGTCCCTCTCTATCTCTTACTCATCCTAACATTACGCATATAAGAAACTTGACAAATTATTAATCGTTTATTCATCATGAATCGGGATATCGATACGTATTTATTGACGTCGAATGACAAGATCTACGAGACACTCCTTCGTGTCGACTGAATAGATGTTTCCAGATAACAAGAACGTGGATATCAATGAGATAATGAAAAACGTTTTACAAATCGTAATACCCACACAGATAAATTTTACTCATACGTACCTCTCTATTAAACAATTAGCGTTTAGGTGAGGTTAGATAATGATACCCGTGGTACCTATAAAATCTGGACTCATGACCGTTATACACATTTGATCTGCCGAGAGTGATGTCCTCCTGAAGTGGCGACCATGAATCTACACTACGTTTGTGTTATTTCTATCCAAGTAAGTAGATAAAAGTCTTGTTTATAATAAATTCATTGATAGATACTGTCGTTACGATGCTTTAAAGTCTACTCGTACATATCGTAGATAGGCTACAAATAGTCAGACCAAATAAACCAAATATCAGAACATGGAATTAAGAATTTCAGAAATTCGTCTAGCAAAAGTAAAAAAATATCCAACACCACTGGGTACTCTAATCTTTACATAAATGCATTTATTCACCACTCCATTCACTTTGCAGATGAATATCTTGAGTAGGTATATCCTCCTTTTAGCGCTGTTCAAAACTAACAATAAAACTTTAGAAACATCTAAACGGAAGAATCACGGACGCACAAAATTGGATATTGAAAGCCTCACTCTTGTAAAAAATAAAAGCTCAGAAGAGAGGAGCGCAGAACTTTTGATATTGTCGGAGACATTTTGCTTTTTTGTATAATTAAGCTGGCCCACAATGTTTATTTTTCGTCAATTTTTCTAAATTAATGGCACGAACTCGTTTTTTTTTTTTTTGCGACAACATCAAACCCAAGATGAGGAGGAAAAAATGATAATAAAAAAAATTTAAAGAGATAAACATGCGAATGCGCGATCACAACGTGAGCTAAGGTAAAACGTCCCCGTGAAATAAATAGCCACTTTTTTCCTAATTTATTATTCTAATATTCAGTAAAAATCGCGAGCTAATTTTTTATTTTTATGATTGCGAAAGGTTGTTATAGTGCGCCCAAAAGTGCGTCGTCTTTTCGTCGTAGCTCCGCGTTTAACTCGAATTCGCTCCGCTTCTTATTTTTCCAATAAATAATAAGGAAATTATGTTCCTTTTTTTGAAATATATGGTCATGAAAGAAGAGCATAAAAACGCTTAAGCGGCTCGTGTACCTGTAGTCTGATACCTCTGAAGAAGTTCACCGAATCCGCGTTTTAAAAATAGAACTACAAAATTTATAACTTTTCTTTTACGTCGGTATAAGCCTGATGATACTTCCACCATAGCCATTCTGGCCTATTTTGAAAGATTGGAGATTTAACTGCAGCGTACAAACGATTGGGCGCGAAAAAAAATGAGTGCAATATTTTTTCTACACTATATTGTTCAAGAACCCATCATCAGAGCGTCGGGGGCTGACAACATTACAGTTCATCTTTGGGAATGTCTGCTTCTAGTAGGCTAAATCTTTCGAT
The DNA here is from genome assembly GCA_035079385.1 of Aspidiotus rigidus. Taxonomy (NCBI): domain Eukaryota; kingdom Metazoa; phylum Arthropoda; class Insecta; order Hemiptera; family Diaspididae; genus Aspidiotus; species Aspidiotus rigidus. Next base: position 1,169,522 of record JAVHKY010000072.1, on the reverse strand, counting down.
AACAATAAATGAATGCTTCGGCCGCCCGATAATATCAGCGCTCATTTGTAGTCGCTCGATTGATCGATCCCTAAAATCTTTCCATAACTAATTTAGAGACTTCTTTTTTCTTCCTTTTCAGTTCTTCATAACAGCCAGCATTGGTCAAAGACAGCCCACAATCAACGAGGAAGCATACAGCGCTGCATCAAATCCTTTCCAGTATGCAAACGTCGCTTATTATTCTCCGCGTGTATCTCCATATCAGTATGCTTATAATCCTGGAGCGTACATGTATCCTCAATCATCAGCGGCATACGCCCCATATCTACGTCCGTCGCAGTCATTAGCACAGTCGTACCAATTTTCGAACGTTACAGCGCAACAGTATTATTTAGGACCCATGACAGCAGCTCAAGCCCAATATTTAACGGCTCACATCCAATATCTTATCAACTACGGTAGAAATCCGCCGCCGGCTCTTCAAGTTCAAATACCATCAACTCCTATCGTGAATGGATCGTTCGCTCAAGGTACACCTCCAACAACAGCAACATCAGTTCCTGTCATAAATGGATCTTCTGCTCAAGCAATACCACCAAAGATAGCAAGTTTGATCGAAACGGTCAATATTTCTTTAATGAATAGCACAGATAGTGCAACAAACTGTTCTACAGTCGAATCAAACACAACGACTGCTCAGACTTTCAATACCAGCGATTCGGTCTTAAAACCACCGAATTCACTTGCCACCAACACAAATTCATACGATCCCATTGTTGGTGCTGCTCAATTTCAATCAAATCCATTCTATACAAATACTCCTCATGTAATGGGAAATGTGTTCTATAATCCTGCCACTCCGATGTACGCGAACCTGAGACAACCATTCTATCCTCCCGGTTATGGTCCTTGGAATCCCTTTGTTTGGAGTCAAGCTGGGTTACTAACGTCGCCGTCCAATGTAACGCAGGAAGCCACTCTGTCTAATGGTAACGTAACCTCAAAAAGTGTTCAAGAAAGTGATTCCGTAGTCACTCCTACTATAATAAGTTCAAACGGAGAAGGAGGTACATCCGACCTGGAAAATCTTCCGCCGCAAGTAAGAGAATTCATCGAAATGATTCCGGATATATTAGCTATGCCCGAGACATCACAACTTAATCCTCCAACAAATAATGCCATATTTCATCAAATTGGAGGAGGGTCTAAAGTGGGTGGATCAGAAACCAGCACACCGGCACCTAGATTCCGTAAGCCCAAAATATCGACGCGTTATAGAAATAATAGAAATTTATTTAAATCACTTCGAAGTCGTAGACATAACAGTAGCAAATAAGTAATTTTGTTTCACTGAAGATCTCTTTTTGTAAGAGAAGTAATAAAGTACCTAATGTCTTCTATCGGTTCAATAAGGTATGTTCTCGGAAGCTGCGAATAATTGCACAATAATATAGGTACCTATGTTACTGTAATAATTGTGATTTTGTTTTGTATTACCGGTATTTCAAAAATTAAGTTGCTATCTTCAAGTCTATCGTTGAGACTTTTATCGGTTTAATAAGTTATGTTCTTGGAAGCTGCGAATAATTGTATAATGCCTAATATGTTACAGTAGGGAATGGAAATTTCGATCCAAATATTAATTAATAGAGTAATCGCATCGCGATAACTTTTGTTCCTCACCCCGAATAAAACAGCTTTGAATTTGTTGACATCGAGGATTTTCAATCAATTTCATGAGATTTCATAATCAGAATGCTGCTACCTATAGAGAGACTCGAATTTGCAAATGTTATCATCACGGGTCAATTCAGTTACAGCGAAATTCATTTGATTCCTACCGGTATACTATGACAACAGAAAATTTGACAAATCATGCGTTCAAAGCGCCTCATAAGGCTCATAAACAAATGAAAACTGAAAAAAAATTAAATATACCTACGTAGCTGAGTTCTGCAGACGATGATGCTGTAACTTGAGCGCATTGAAAGTATGGAGTTAATTTATATGAATAATAGCTTTTCTTCAAAGAATTTCTCAAACATCTATGTGCCAACATGGCATTTCAACATATAAAAGTATACCGGTAAATACAAACTGTACACTTATTGCATGTTTTGAAGGCGCGGAATATCTATCACAAAACTTGCAAAAATGTTCGTATTTTCGCTTAGCTCCAATCTACACACTTAATTATAATTACGTAGATTTGCTAACAAAAACTCAACCCTCATGGGAGTGTGAGAGTTCTGTACAATGAATCGCGATGCTAGGTCTAGTTATATACAAATTTATGAAGATGAACCTCAAGTTTTGTAGTAACCATTTTATGTGATGATCAACAACTAGGATCAGTTTTCAACAGAATTCTAGATAAACACCAGCTATTATTAACAAAGAAAGATAAATACTGTAAGTAAAGAGGATACTTGAAGCCATTCACTTAAACAACAGGATTCCGCAAAATTTCCCACCCGTCGATCAACAGCGAGATTAATTATCAAAATTAGATGATCAATTCTCGCTAGAATTTCTTGAACGTAGGTAAAGTTGGTTAACTACATTTTAATTAGTTATGCACTTACCTGTTTTCATCAATATTTTTCAAATTTTTCAATCGCGCATTCTGGGTTGCTAGATTTGAGGTTGGTAAATGACACAGCATATTTTGTCGATATCATGGTCACACACACAAGAATAACACCATACTTGAACTAAACATCGCACTTGAATAAGTTTAAAGAATCGCGGTAGTACTGTAAAACACCCCCAAAAACTTTTAGAAACTTCACAAGGATACTTATTGAAACAGATTAGAAGTGTAAAGATATAATCAAAGCCAAACCGATCTTCATTGACCAAAATTCATAATGACCGAGATTGTCCTTTGCACTTGGTTGATCAAATCAGATCAAATTAGAGCTCGATGAACCAAGGACGCACCTGGACGCACCGTGTCGACGCGACGACTCGAGTGACATCACGTCACGTGACTTTACAAATACCATACAAAATGGAATGGAAGTATCTGCACACCAACGATCAGCAAAAAAGGTGCTTTGTTCGGGGTTGAGGAATCTCTTTTCCGCAAATCATGAATATGCAGATACGTCCATTCCATTTTTGTACTACACGACAGGTAACGGCTTGAAAGTTGAAACCACGGTTGAAACACGGTACAACGTCTCGCACCAGAGTAGTGGCGCGCTAGCATCGAGGTTATTCGCTTAAAAGTATCACAAGCACCTTTTCAGTGCAAGAAGCAAAACATTGATTCGAATCGATAAGTGGATTACTTTTCGACAATTTATAGGGACGCTGCGCTGTTTAAACGTGAATGAGAAATAATATATAACATCAGTCCAACTTTTGCAAGAAGTGCAAGATTTGCTCGTGCGATTTTTTCGTCACTCACTTCGTTCGTGTCACACAATTTCGTGCTCACACCATTTTTTCAACAAAAACGAAGTACAAATATCAAGTCTATCAAAAAAACGCCAAGCACTTCTTACGTTTGCTCGAGTTCAGCTTGCCATCTATTTAAGCGGCCGTAGCTCTGAGTTGTGGGTAAGGTCATACTTGTCGAAGCCTCTCAATCTGTCGAACATTTTACTTGTCGATGAATTCCGTCGTCAACTAGGCTAATTGTTTGACTCGAATGGTACGCGATTAGACGAGGGTTTGCTAATCCCTCAAGAAGAAGCAGAAATTAATTTTTTCTGATAGCGAAGCAGGCGTATGTTTTTTCAATATTTGCTTGTTCTGATACGATCAACGTGCTATTCTTTATTTCCTGTAAACCTATCTAGACTGTGAAATCGTACTTTAAACGAGAGTTTCGATTGATCAACTCTGGATTTTTCCTCAGCTCATTCTAAATACCGGTACTATTTTCTACACACTCGAAGTTCCTACAGGATATTGATAGAGCTAATTGCAGTACCGTTACCTAAGTCTATATAATTGCTTGTTGGTTAGAGTAATTGATTCATTCACTCCCAGCAATGAGCAGCATGATTTGCAATTAAGACACAAATTAAATGAAAATGAAAAATGTCGAGGACAAACGAGGTTTTACAGGGAACCTGTTCCATGATTTTGTTTTTTTTGAGAGAGAGAAGATTCTCTTCCAACCTAGATAGTGACAATTTTTGTTGAAATTTAGCTTCTTCTAACTAAGGACTGCAGGTATACGCATCTTGCAAATAAAAATAACAACTAAAATCTTCCAAAATTTGGAGGGTGCATTCCTTACATACCTACCGTACACCATTTTGAACTTGTAGTTGTCAGTTTTTTTCTTTTTTCGTACAATTTTCTCAACATTCTTGGCTAGGTCTTTCATGAAATGTGAAAATTATACATACTGAAAGAATTTTCAAAATTATTATGAAAAGTATGCGCATCCTTCAACTTTTGGCAGATTTTCTTTATTCACAGCTAAGATGCATATGTCCGCAGTCTTTACTATTGACAATTTTAATTTCTTGCATCCCCTCACCCTCTTCTCTAAAAAATACTGATCTTAATTCGCACCAGCAGAAAACTGCATTATTTAATCTCAAAAATCTTTCTTCATTGGTTCCAAAAGCCGTTTTTGTATACTCTGCGAAGTACTGAGTTGTTTTTGAGATAATTTCTCTGATAAACTTCGCCACTCCAAGATATAGCTTAATGAATACCTAGTATTTTCTTGTATATCTAACTCGATGAGATGACAATGTTGTTCGTGAACAATGTGAAAACATTTTAAAAAAACAACACAACGTTTCAAATAGTAACAAAATTTATTAATAAGGGATTAAACAATGCAATATGACTAGATTCTAGAGACCCAACAGAACGGTTCAAGTTTTCCAAGAACCGCCGGACGACTGTGACGACCGATTAGAGTAATATGAAATGTTCGAAATATTTGAAAACCGATTAACACTCGCAAATAGAAAGTTGGCAAGTCCATCACCTAAAGGGGGTACCTACTTTTCTCGAGTATTGAGTATAGGAAACTGAAACCAAATTATCCCAATTTTTTCACCCTGCAAATTAATCGCTTGAGATAATAAACAGGCATGTAAGAACTTCTGCCCTCGTGCTTTGACCATTCAAATAGATGGGCTAGTATTTTGTACAAAATTCATCATTTACGCGTAACCGTTGCAGGTATTAAAGATCGTGCGGTATTCGTACCCGATTTCACTAAATGTAACGATGAATTCAATTTTTTCGTCTCGTGATCCAAAAGTAATGCGTCTAACGTTGGATTTTGAGAAACAGTACGAAGTGAATCACTTAGTGCTTCACGCAACTGCTTCATGCGTAAACTCTCGCTCGGAGTTTCTAAAAGATAGCGTCTTTTCAACCTCATTTCTTGGTCTAAACGTTTGCGAAGATTGTTTATCTGTAAAAGATGGAGAATAGAAGTCGTGTTTGAGTTATTTTTTGAAATACCTATGGTTGTTAGTCGTTAGGCGCTAGCTATTCACCTCGTTCTTCAAATGTTGTACTTGTTGTCGGTGTGATTGTTCTCGGGCTTTGAGTAAATGTTCGGCACGTAACTGTCCCGCCCTCAATCTTTCTATATCATCATTTCGATCATTCGAACTTCTGGGTAAGAGAACAGCAAAGAATACGTGAGCACAAAAATGAAGGGCAAAAAAGGTCGACTGTAGGTGTATTTACCACGAACCTTGTGAAATCTCGAACTTTTAATCTGGCCAATTCGGCCTCTCGTTCCGCGATTTGCATCTCTAACTGATTACAACGTTGTTTCAAATCTTTATTTTCAAGTTCCAGCAACGACTGATTGAAATTAGAGCAACCAGCTAATGCCAGACTGCTGTGTAACGTATCGATCGACTCCATTCGATCGTGACTTTTGCTTCGTTCCGCGTTCAGTTTGCGTTCGAGATTTTTTTTCTCAGATTCTACTCTTCGTAGCTAAAATAAATATAAAGGAAACAAACTATTTTTCAGAAGGAGTTTTCTGAATTGGCTTAAAAAAACAATAATGACATCAATACGAGTAGAAAAATTAATCAAATGGTTTAAATAACACCGCACCTTCTCTTCCAGCATTTCAACGCGACCTCGTAAATCGCAACATTCAATCTGTAGTTTGTGGACCGCGAAAGAATCTTTATCATCAGGTATTGGCGGTGTAGATAGTTTCGAGAATCGTAGCTTGTCTTCTAGATGACCGCGCTGTATTTCTTTCGCATCTAACTCGGATTGTAATATGCACAGCTGTTCACCTCGGACTTTACATTCAGCTTGCGCTTCAGTCAAAGCCCGTTCCATTCGCTCGAGACGTTCGACTAAAAGCCGTTTCTCGTTCTCGTTGTTATTTAAAGTTTTTTGCAACTAGAATTACATATTTATACAATAATTAGTTCGTACAAAAGACAGCAGCATGACAAGATAAGAAAACTCACTTGTTTGATACGATCATTTGAGGACTGGGACGAGAACGCACAATCGGATAGTGACTTTTGTAAACTCTGTACTTCGGCTCGTAGATCCGCCTCTACCGAGTTAGCTATATTAAGCGACGCGTTCATGTGGTCTACGGACGACTGCAGAGAATCGCATTTTTCTTCCAGATTTGCTATAGCTCTCGTCTGATTTTCCAAACGATCTTGTAATTTCTGTCGAGAAAAAAAAAAAAAAAAAGTTTTGAAGTTTCTATTATATCGATCAATGTACAAGATCAACAATAATAATGATGATGTACAAAAATGGAGAGAAAAAAGTTATCTCAATAATGATACCGCTTCATCAATTTTACCTGAAGTTGAACATCTTTTTCTTGCAAAATCATTTGTAATCTATTCAAATCGCCCTCAAGAGCAATACGTTGTATTTCCAGGCGGGCTGATCGCGATTCGCTTTTCGTTAATTCCTCTCGTAGTTTTTGTCTTTCCGCATCTAATTGAGCATTTACTGTTCGCGCTCTTATTAATCGCTCCTGCCAATCATAAATTACACAATTAGAAACTTTTTCATATTACATAATAAATTTCATGTGATTCAAAGAAGATTGTATTCTTTAACATTTCATTTTACACAACTGAGTTTGTGAAAATGTTACGCGTAGAAATTTGATGTACGTCTTTGCTGACACCAAAAATATCACATATTCGATATCTTGGCAACACTAAAAGACGATCTCCGAGAAGAAAGAAAACTTGAGTAACATAGCAATGAATTCACACAATTTCCATCTGTCGTTATTCTAATTAGAATCACCATTGAAAAAAAATATAAACCCTTTGGTACTAGAAAATGGTACGAATTTTTGATTGATATTTAGATAACTGACATAATAACTTAAACCAGTTCTCATAAAATAACACGACAAGGGGTGAACAAAAAAAAAAAAAAAAAACATCACTAATTTGCTTTCAAAGATTCCTTTCAGGATACCTATACAAAGAAACGGCGATCATCTGTTCCTTTTCTCTTGAGAAATTAAAACTTGACAAATAAACCACCTCATATTGTTGCTTTTCTTCGGAACCACTATGCAAATTCGACTCCAATCCCGAAATTTTTTCTTTAAGCTGTGACATTTCATCTGTTTTCTGTCGTAATGTTTCCGTCTGCAAATAGAATAAGAATTTCGAATAGCTATAATCAACGAGGCAGATGAAACGATAAATACCTAATCAGAGCACAGATAATTCTTATATTGTAAAGAAGTAGGTATGAGTAGTTATGACGGGTCTTGACCCCACCATAACTACCACCCCCTTTTTATCCAGAAATTACTATCATTTATTTTGAAAAACGAATAATTGTTTACGTAGTATTTTATAGCGCATAATCGTTCAGGAAACGTCCAGACAAAAACAAAGTGGTTATTTTACTCGTATTTCAGGCATTTTTTAGGGAAATCTCCTGTACATCATTTTCACCAAGGTAGGTACCCAGTAAAATTCATAATCCAAGGTAGGTACACAGTAAAATTCATCATCCAAGGTAGGTACCCAGTAAAATGCATCACCCTAGAATTTTATAGATTTTTCCAAGTATTTTAATACGTGATGGATGCAACTCACCAATCTGTCCAGAAATTACTATCATTTAAAAGATATCTATATTTAGCTTTTATTACTTATCAGACTCGATTCTATTAACTTCAACCTTTCTCTCTGTGTTTCTCATATTGGAGTTGAGACCTACCAATGCTCACACTAAAAGGTTGAATTTTACCCTTTTTTTGAAATGATAGAGTAGAGCAAGTTATTCTGTTTCCCCATAACTAGTACAGGTATTAACTCACAAGGATTCTAACTTGCTCATTTATAAAATTAAAAATATACTATTTTAATTAGTTTCCATGTCTACTGAGCCACTTTCTTGAAGCTCAGCTAAAAATGGATTTGTTGATGAGTATTTACTTATTATTATCATTATTATTATTACTTGAACGGTTTAACTGAGTTTGATCATTTTTCCACTCATTAGCCAACTGAGGATAACTTTTAAAAAGACCATCTATCTGTTGTTTATGAAGATAAAATTCATTCAATGTTATTGAAAGTTGACTAATTTTTCCATATTCAGTCCATAATTTACCAACCCATCGTAAACGTCTTCCATAAGTATCCGAAATGCCAAAATTTTCTTTCAATATTTCTTTAAAAGTTAGTGATACTCTCCCTGATAAAAACTCTACCACATATATTTGATAAAATAATTCCAAATAATAACCATATATACACTGAGCATATAATAATTGATTTTGTATATTATTAAGATGAGTTTCACCTTCATTAAGAAATTTGAATAAATCATTATAATTTGTTTGTGATATATCTGCGCATCGGTTATGGTTGGTGGAGAAGGAGGAGTTCACGTGTTGCTGCAAAAGAAATGGAATAAAAAGCTGATCTTGATCCCTTGTCCCTGCCATGGCGTACAATTGTCAGTTAGTGCTGCATGTAAAGATATGCCGTCATCGTTAGAATTTTTTGTTCGTGAAGTCTATAATTGGTTTTGTCACTCGTCAATACGGCAACTCGCTTATAAGGAATTATACGCGTGATTAAATGCTAAGGAGCCTCTAAAGATAACGCAAGTATGTAATGTCCGCTGGCTGTCCATATACATCGCGATCGACCGAATTCTCGATCAATATCACACGCTCGAAAAACATTTTCTGTTGGTGACACGTTTCCGAGAAATGCTACAGCGCCAATCAATTGCATTCTATGTTTTCTGACAAAAAGAATTACTGTTATCTGTTATTTTTAAAAAAAGTATTGGAACCCATTCATGCAACTAACAAAGCATTTGAATCAAATAATGATTCATTTCTCTTACTCGACGATCTTATTCGAATCATTCAGAATGTCGCTAACCTAGCAATTCACCGAGCCGCCCGATGTGATATTTTAACGGAGCCGGACTTATGGTCGTTCAAAGATCCAAATCCTCATTTTGGCTTCCTATTTGAAACAGAATTGCAAAAACTTGATACCCGTGATGCTCAAGATATCCGAGATAGGTGTCTGAAATTTCTCTTCAAACTTATCGAAGAACTGAGAAGCAGATTACCGAAAAGTCAGTGGATTTTAAACATTTTGAAAGAATGTACCGTCAAAAAAACGTTGCGCGTTATCAAGCCTGCCATCATGAATCAGGAAGTTATGACGGCTTTTAATCTCGAACCATGTACTGCCAGTAAGATTGAGACACAATGGACGAATTTGACAAACGTACAATGGATAGAGAAGAATGATAGTATGGGATTCTGGTTCGAAGTGCATGATTTTGTTGATTCTGCTGGTTCGCACCCCTATCGTGAATTGGCCGATTTCGTGTTCACTTTCTTGTCTCTCCCTTTGAGCAATGCTGACGTCGAAAGGGTTTTTAGCCAGATGAATGTCATTAAAACTAAAAAGAGAAATCGAATGAAGCTGCCACTGAACGGTACGTTACTAGTGAAATATGGTTTGCGTTTGAGAAAAAAAAACTGTTACAACTATGACCTTCCCGAAAATGTTCTTTCAGATATAAGTACAAGTGAGAAATATATTGTGAAAAATAATGAAGCAGCGAATAATTTAAATGATATTACTTTACATTTTGAGTGCGAAAACGAAAATGGAGATGATGCAGACGACTTTTTTTTTACCAATTATTAATAAGTAGGTGATAAGTTCGTTCAATTATTCAAGTTTTGTCACTGTTATTAAGTCATGATTTCTAATAATGTGCCTAGAATAATACTCAAGTACCTTGAAATATTTCGCTTCTAGTTATTGATGAATTTTTTTTTTTTTTTTTAATTTAATCATTATTTCACTATAAGTAAGTAACTACACTGTGAAATACTTTTAAATATTTTGCTGTGAATCTCTAGTTCTTGATGAAGTTCAGTGTGAACTTTCATCATTATTTCATTATAAGTAACTTTTTACACGGTGAAATACTTTTGAATATTTCGCTGTGAATCTCTAGTTTTCGATAAAGTTCAATTTGAACTTCCATCATTATTTCATTATATTAAGTAACCTCTTACACCGTGAAATACTTTTAAATATTTTGCTGTGAATCTCTAGTTCTTGATGAAGTTCAGTGTGAACTTTCATCATTATCTCATTATAAGTAACTTTTTACACGGTGAAATACTTTTGAATATTTTGCTGTGAATCTCTAGTTTTTGATGAGGTTCTGTTTCGTTCTTTTCCGCAATTAAATAAAAAAAAAAAAAAAACGTATTTTTAGTGTTTTGTATCCCTTTCAAGAAAAAATCTAGCTCTTTTCTGACTCTTTCCAGGAAATTTCAGCTCTTTCTAGCTCTTTTCGGGGAAAAAATCTAGCTCTTTTCTAGCTCTTTTCGGGAAAAAATTCAGCTCTTTTTAGCTCTTTCAAATGAGAAATCTAGCTCCTCCTGACATTTGTAATCTGGTAACACTGATTGTGTTATTCTCAATGAACGCAGTCTGTGACGCAGCGCACGTCGAGTGGAACAGAATTTAGAAAAATACGAGTGTGTAAGTGTGTATCGAAGTTCAGTGAGAATAACACACCTCATTTTCGACAGCCTACTTGTTGGCAAACTGGCGTAATCTTTCTTTGAGTTCAGACAGTACCAGTTTTTATTTTTTTGAATTTTCAATTTTTGACCTACATACAAATAATAAATACAACTGTATAATCACCTTTTTTGTCGTGAGAAGTGAAACCCTGCTGTTGTACACTGGATTGAAATTTAGTTGTTTTCCTTCCGAGTTTTTCGTCCTCCGGTTTCGTCGTACATTAATCTGTTCGTTATGTCTATTCATTTCTGTCTTCTTAACCCAACACAAAAAGTTTGAAAAGCTTCTCATTGCATACTATAGAAAAGTCTGGATAATTATTGACAGACATTCTCGATTTTCTTTACAGTATGCTGGGGAAGAGAGTGGGGCCTTCGGGCGATCCAGACCCGTCAAAGAAGGAAAAAAGAACAAAGGTGAGTATCTTCATTCGTAAGTTCTCGCAGAGTCTTCTTTAGGTATCAGAGTTTGTTGCAAACCATGTCTTGATGTGTGCTCTGTAGGTGTAAGTGACTGTTGCAAGGTGTGTCTTGTCTACTCTACTTGTTATTGTTGTCGTGGTCATCATCATGTTAACATTTTTTCAGACTCTCCAAGAGGAACTTAATGACATCCTAGAGAAGGCATTGGCTACTGTGAGAAATGATATCATATCGCTTCGCAGCGAAGTTCAAACAAATGTGGAGACACTTTGAACTGAACTTGCGACATTTTGAACATCTAACCACGCGGATATCGAATCACTTCGAACTGAACTTGGGAAACCACCCGATCTTCCGAGTAATTGATATTAATTTTCAGAGTATAGACGCAAATTTAGTAGCAATGAACACGAACTTTCAATACAATTGATTCGGTTCTCTAAAATATGACCAGAAACATCTAACAACGACATACTCGACGATTAAAACGTACGGAGTAATTTGAATAAAGCCACAGAAATGAAAAAACACCGGAGCGCTTTCGATTAAAAAACCATTGTCAACGGGGACGTGAAAGCAACTGAACCAACTCCGGCCGACAACAAGAACTACCGAGGAGGACATGGCTGAACTAGCGAGTCATCACAATGTGAATCATACTCATAAACTAATTCAATCAAACCCTCATCAGGTATGTACCTGTTGAGCACATTTAGGTTATCGTTATTCAGATGGCGAATAATTTCGATGTGTTCTAAGTGCGCATTTATAGTGGCGCTTGATCTGATCGAGCAAAGAAAGCAGCGCAGCGTTTCGTAGGCAGGAGGGGAACGTAGCAGAACAGAGAAGAGAAAATACAAAAGGATATTTTCTCTGCTATGCTTTGCTTGCTTGTTCGTTGCGCCACTATAAATCCGCTCTAACGCGGTACGTTTGAAAGCCGAGGACTCTCTATGGAGGAGGGACTCAGATCCCTCTATGAAACCATGGCCAGTGGTAATAAGATGGTCCGCAAATGCCGAATCACCCAATTTCTTCTTTTCCCACGCCTTCCTATGCTCATCTATTCTAATTTTGAGCTGACGTCCAGTCTCGCCTATATAAATTCCATTACAATCATTACACTCAATTTTGTAAACCCCGCTTCTTTCGACCAGTGGGATGGGGTCCTTTAACTTAATGAACAAACTTTTTACAGTGTTCAGATTGTAGAACACTGGCCGAAACCCAAATGGGCGGAGGACACGACCCAAACGGGAAGAGAATTTCCCCAAAAACGGAAGCCTAATCCAACGTTTCCTACTATCTGACGCTGGATTACGGGGGAGGGAGGTAGTGGAATCAAGGCATTTTCGAGTCAATTTCCTATGGACCATCAAGTTAATATCCAAGCTGATCTCGTTCACTCTGGCCAAGTGCTTTATAGTCAAGAGCTCCTGTTGAAAAGCGAGCTGACCTAATGGAATACTCGTCAACCGGTGGATATAACTATTAAAACCGGCATATTTGTGAGCAACCGGGCAGAAAAATCTGCCGTGGACAGTAATATCGGTCGAGGTATCTTTTCTATATATGGCGAATTCGTGGGCACCTTCTCTATTAGAGATAGTAAGGTCCAAAAAATTTATAGATGAACCGCCTACTTCCAGTGTGAATTTGATGGATGGGTATAAACTGTTAAGATACCTGAGAAACTCCAAAAGGAGATCCCGTTGACCGGTCCACAAACACAACACATCGTCGACGTACCTGTGCCAATAATATATATGACCCAAAAACCCCTGACCAGAGGAAAAGAGATCAAGCTCAAATTTAGACATGAAAACCTCCGAAATGAGGGAACCCAGAGGAGAGCCAATAGGGATACCTACCTCCTCAGGAAATTCGAAAAATTTGCCTTCAAATTTGCAAAAGTTGGGAGACCAACAAATATTGAGTAAATTAAAAAATTCTGTCAACTCTTCGTGACAGATATTAGATTGGATCAAAAGGTCTCCCATATGTTGCATGGCAGTAGCTCTAGGGATACTCGGAAATGAGCCGACAACGTCAAAGGAGCATAAGGTTGAATCAGGCGGAAGAATGGCATCCTTAAGCTTCTTAGCCAAAGAGACCGAATTCTTCACAGAATAGGATGACTCAAATTCCACTCTTTGAACCAACGGTCCAAAAATTTCGCCAAGAAGTACGTGGGGGAAGATACAAAAGAAACGACCGGCCGCATCGGGGTGTCCCTCTTATGAACCTTAGGTAGCCCGTACAAGAGGGGCGGCATTGGATTGGGCTCAAGAAGCATTCTTTTAAGCTTAGGGGTCTTAATAATGAATTCACACGTGTTTATAACACGTCTAACCTCTTTGACGTGATTTGGGATATTGAAATCCGCATTTTCCTTGGCGCCACACTGGTCGAGAACGTCATAGACCTTGGAGACGTAAGAGGACTTATCCATAACGACAATGGCATTCCCTTTATCAGCCTTAGTTATGGTTAAGCCCTCCTCCCTGACCTTCCTCTTGATCCTCTTAATCACCTCAAAAGCCAGATCATTTGTACGAGGGAGGGGGGTATCGCGGACAAAGGCGACGCACGCTTTCTGAGTATTAACCCCAGGCCCAATTTTTATTTCGAGGTCCGCAACAACGTTGGCCAAAGTGTTAGCATTATTAAGAGGGGCAACCCGAATTTTAACCCCTTCTCCAAGAGATACAACTCGTCACTCTCAAACTCAACATTACTACAATTTATAATCCGCGGTTGAAACTTTTGGATAACGCTAACGTCAGTACACGCTTCCTGGACAGCGGAGGCATTCACGTTTTAATCGTAGAGTAAGTATGTCGTCGTTAGACTTCGAACTGAACTTGCGACACTTCGAACATCAAACCACGCGATCTTCCGAGTAATTGATACTAATTTTCAGAGTATAGACGCAAATTTAGTAGCAATGAACACGAACTTTCAAAATGTTGATTCATCAATTGATGCGGCACGGTGAGAGTCATTTTGTATTACGTATGTACTTCGATACATGATTCTAGGGTAGTTTTTGATGCTAAACACGATACTCTTTTCTGTTTTTCACAATCACGTCGGAGCTTTGAGTAATATGTGTTTGAAAATTCGATAAACTCCTAGAACGGTAAGTTTAGAACATGATAGGTACTACCCTGGTCATTGAGTTTTGTTTTCTGTATAGTATCATGTTCTGAACTTGATCGATTTTTCAAAGGTAGATTACTCAAGACTCCGACGTGATCACGGAAACCAGTATCGTGTTCAGCGTCGAAAACTACCCTAGAATAATGTATTGAAATATGTAATACATGACTTTTGTTTTTGTGTACAGTGTTATGATCGTAATTAACGCAGATCTCTCCTATATTTTTATAGATGCCGTTGTTCTTCATCTACATCATCGTCATCGTCATCGGGTCCGTCGTCATCGTCATCGGGTACGGTGACTCCTGTTAATCTACAGCCACAGCAACCCTTCCCACGATTCCTGAATGGGATGCCAAACGTCTAATGTATAAAAAAATCACTTTTATTGTTCTTATCTCGCGTAAATTACCAAATTAATTATTTACGTAGGTACACAACCTGATGTGAAATCAGTTGTTCCATGAGCCCGTTCCTTTTTTTTGATTATTCATTGTGACGATGGTTGATTGTTCAATTCACTGATTAATTTTTACTTACTTGTTCCTGATGTTTATATTATAGTAAAAGGACGTGCAATTTAATTCTTTCCGATAGGTATGTTGTATTAATTATTCGTTTGTTCGTACATAATTTGTATATTAATGTTGTAAACTTTCCGATAGAGAATAAAATCACGTCAATGAAGAAGCCTTTTTAGATATGTATGCCTTGAAATGAAAACGTTCTCTTATTCATTTTAAATAATTACTGTTTTAATTTTTATTACTCACACGTCTTTCTGAATTTTTCCAAATTTTAATTAGCACCATAATTTGTGATTATTTTTCTTATTAAATTCTAGAAGTCCATCCCTAAAACAATTTGTCTCTTGTGTATAATGTATCTTTGTAACTTGAGTCCACTTCCCTCGTGACTTAATGCTCATGATTTTCAAATTCTGTGGTGTGAACAACCGTCTTTGAAAAAATTAGCATGCTCATACGTCTTTTGATTTTTTGGTTAAATAAGCGATTGGGTGAACAACCGTCTTCGAAGGAAATTAGCAGTTTTGAAAAGTTTGTCTACTATAGGTGAGTTGTATCCATCACGTATTAAAATACTTGGAAAAATTGAATCGATTCGTTCCTGCAAGGTACGGCCCGACATATTGAGAACGACAAATACCACAATGAGTAAATGAACGAAAAACCGACAAATACTACAAAGAGTAAATGTACGTAGGGAAATTGCAAAAAGCCGCAGAAATAAAACAAACAGAGTACCGCAAGCACTTTCGGCTAAGAAGCCATCAACGGGCGGAGAATAAAAAGCGACTGACAGAAGAACAGTCGACGACAGAAAACAACGGTGAGGTCATGATTGAACTAACGACTCCTCGCGATGTGAGTCATACTCGTAAATTAGTTCAACCAATCTCTCGTCCGGAATATACCTGTTGAGTACGGTTACGTTATCGCTGTTCAGGTGGCGAATGAGTTCGATATTTTCTAACGCCATTCTTTTTAAATACGATCTTTCTCCATGGAGGAGGGTCTCTGACCCCTCTCTGAAACTGTGGCCACAGGTGATCAAATGGTCCGCGAAGGCCGATTCCCCCAATTTGCCCTTTTTCCAGGCCTTGAAGTGCTCAGCCACTCTTATTTGGAGCTGGCGACCGGTCTCACCGTCTCACCTATGTAAATTCCGTCACAGTCGTTGCACCTTACACTATAAATCCCACTCCTCTGTAAAGGTGGTGTAGGGTCTTTCAATCTAACGAACAGGCCTTTTAATGTATTAAAATTATAGAAAACCGGCCGGAACCCAAAAGACCGAAGGACGCGACTCAATTTCGACGAAAAGTGACCCAGGAAGGGGAGCTTAATCCACCGCTTTCTGCCTTCACGACTCCTTTCCCGAGGGAGGGAGATAGTAGAGTCAAGGCATTGTCGCGTGATTTTCCTACGGACCATCAGGTCAATGTCCAGGTTGACCTCGTTTACCCGAGCCAAGTATTTGATAGTACGTAATTCTTCCTGGAGGGCTGCTTGACTCAAAGGGATATTAGTGAGTCGATGGATGAAACTATTTTGGAAAAATTGTTAGCCTACGTAGAGAATAATGTACCTCGTTCAACAAAGTCGTCTCTTTTTGGTCGAGCTGTATTTCTAGCGTTCCTTTCTCTTCGTTCAGCTGACGTATACATTGTACCATGGAGCTGATTTTTGATTCATTTTTATTTTGTACTTCGTATGTCTCGTCCAGCTGTTTTTTCAAATTTACCGTTTGTATCTTCAGGTCGTCCTAAACATGAATAAAAAAATCCAATAATACACGGATAAATAGATATGAAGTAAAAATACGTGCAACCCAAATTAAATCCATCGACATTTCTACATGAAACAATCGTAAAATCTTACTCGTTCACGTTCAAGCTGCGTCATCTGCTGCAGAATTGACTGAACCGTCTTCTTGATACACTCGGGATCCACTTCGAAGGCGTTGTCCGTTCGACCGCACTCGAATATACCCTCTGGTCCAACTGGAAAAGTACGATATTATGTGTAATAAAATGCTTTTTCTTTTGGACTCACAAGAAAATTCAAGTTGAATAAGCGCATCAACGAATGGGTTCGCATCTCCATTATTTCGTTTGACATAGCAAATAAGTAAAAATAGTACAAAAAAATGTTGGAAATACTCGTAGGAACGACACTTACGACGACTAGGACTCCATCTTCGTGCCGGCGGTAACATTCTCAACGACGTCGAAATCAAACCCTCCTGCTGAATCACGTTAAGACGGCGGAATATATTGCCAATCGCTTTCAAACGAGCCTCCAATTCTTTTTTTGCGCCTTCTAGTTGAGATAATTGCGTTTCTAAGGCACGTACTCGGCCTTCACTGGCACCAAGTTTTGACTGCAAAAAAAAAAAATAAATAAACCATTTTAATAGAGGGCAACAGGTGAAACGACTTCTCATAATATTTGTAGAGAAGAATTTTCTCGATACAAGATGCAAGCGAAATTTTATAACTGAATACATCATATGTACCTTCAAATCTTGAGCTTGCTGAGTAGTATCCGTTAATGACATTTCAAGATTATGTCTCTGATCTTCCAATTTACATTCCTTTATTCGGCAGTCTTCCAATCTGGCGAGTAACTCTTGCTCGCGTAAACGCCACTGATCTTCGTCTTCCAACATTCGCGCCCTGGCTCGCATCAATTCTTGCTGATTCATTTCGATATTCCTTTCAGCTTCGTACAGCTAAAATGTAATACCATCATTAAAAAAAACATTCGTAAGATTTCAACTACCTATTCAAAATTTACAGTTACGAAATTAGGTACCTGTTTCTTGTACAAGTGTAATTCTTGCTGAAGCTTTTCCTTATCTTCCATTTCAATGTTCAGTTTGGTGAGCAATTCCTTTTCATCGCTCTGCTTCTGCACTATAGCGATACGAGATTTCTCCAATTCTTGTTGTAAAGTTTGAGAACCCTGATTTGATTGTAACAGTTTGAATTCTATATCTCGACAGGCATTTTGTAATCGGGATTTTTCATTATCCAACTGGGCAATTTTGTCTTCTAGGCCTGGAATGAATACGTTTAAGATCGCGATGTAGTACAAAAAAAATTGTGCCAATCAATTTTCCAAGATGTTGCGTACAACAGTCTGAACAATTCAGCTGACCTGATATTTTATGATAAGCTTCTTCTAACGATCGAGCCTGTTCTCGTTTTTCAGCTTCTGATTTCTTGATGAAATCTCGCAGTTCTTTATTTGACGTCGAATATTTGTCTCTCTCGATACAACATTCGTTCAGTTGTCGCTTACAGTCATTCAAATCTCTTCTCAGATTGTCAGCGTTCTTTTCAGCTACAATTAGAAACAAAATATTATGTTTTTCATTACATTATCTGCACATTTTTTTTTTTGGTTCGAGTTTCAATTTTCGATTTTTTAGAACGAGGTATATCTTCACTAACTTTCTTTTAATCTTTGATTCGTTTCGGCTAACTGGGCTTTTACGTTCTCAAATCTGTCCTCCGACAGAGAGAGTTCAACCTTCAAGCTTTCGCAGTCCTTAGCGAAGCAGTCGCGCTCTTTGCGTAGTTCCTCTATTTCTTCTTCGAGTCTTTCTTTTTCTTCTTCGATTTTCACTCTACAATTCGAAGGGTACCGTAGTTAAACTCAACGAGAATTCATTTGTATAACAAAAACCAGTGATATATAATATTTAAAAAATTCGTACCTCATGTCATCAATTTTGGAAGTGAGTCTCGTAACCTGATCGCGTAATGCGTTGATATTAGAACGATCTTGCTCGGCTCTTAGATTGGCTTCGCGTCTCACCCGGTCCAAAGTTGAGCGTTCTTCTTCAACTTCCACCTGTAAACTGTCCATCTTCTCCATCATGGCTTTTTGATCTTGGTGAGCTGAAATTCATTTGAGAAATACATTTGTACTTCCTCATTGTCCTTTCACCTTTCCAGCAAAAAATATACACGCACCTAACAACAATGCTTGTTGTTTATCGTTCTCAGCTCGACGCAAAGCATCATCGTACTGCTGCCCTTTCACAATGATTTGCTGCTCTAACGCATCTATTTTCTTTTGCAGTTGCGTGATTTCGTTCGTTTTCTCCAACTCCAATTCGGAAACCGTATTTTGCATTCGTCTCTCTAGCGTATTACGAAGTTGTTCCTGAAATGTGATTGGGATCACAGGGATATTTGACTAGGTATATTTTTCTAACTCAATTAATTCGCCAAAATATTTTTAAATAAATGTTAATAGATCCCTAAGACATTTTACCGTCTAATAGTGGATAGACACATATTATACCTTTTCTTGCTCAAATTTGAGACTATTTTCTTCATGTAGTGATTTTGCGTTCTCCAGTTTCTGCTTGGATTCTGTTTCCAGAGCCTTAATTTGTTGAGTAAGATTAGCTTTTGTTTGGCTCAACTGCTTTTCCATCGCTTCTAGATCGTTCTCCAGTCTAGAAATTTCGTTCTTCAACGTATCCTGAAGAAGGGTAAAAATAAGCCAATATTAAAGAATAAAAATTATTATTTTCATATTAAATTACAAGAACTTAGAACGTTCTCTTATTTGCTTCTTGATAAAAAAAAAAAAAAAAAAAAAAAAGTTTTGACCGGGAAGCCACTTAATAAATCGCAGGCACAATTCTCAGCATCACTTTTTTTGTTCTTAGATGTTATATTTTTCCTTTTTTCCAGAATAGGGGAGAGATCCGCATCAAGGATAGCTAGGCAGTAGTTATGTTACCTGGCGACTAAGTAGTTCTTCAACGTCACGCTCTAACGTTTCTCGTTTGATTTCCGAAGCCTCTAAATTATTTTGCGTTTCGAACAGAATCGCTTCCAAGGAGTTTTTATCGCTCTTCAGTACCGCATTCAATTCTTTCAAAGCGGCGATTTCTTTATCATTACTTTCCAACATGACCTACCGCGAAAGAAAAACAAGTAGATCCGAACAAATAAAGATGAAGACAATTTAAAATCTAGATAGGAAAAAATTTCCGAAAATGAAGAGAAAAATATTACTTTTTGTAGCAATTTAGGATGAGGATTTTTTTTTCTTTTTAAATTAGGTAAGTTACTCTCTTTTCTCTTTATAAGAATTTGTACTCACTTGTTTCTCTTCACATTCTTTGACAAGTTCTTCTAAATGTTTATTGACACAAGCATTAGCTTCTCCGACTTGTTTGATCCGGTATCGTAGTTGCTTCAATTCTTCATTGAGCGCATCTTTCTTACGTTCAGCATTTAATAATTGCTCTCTGAGATCGTTACGTTCCAGAGTGGTCGCGTTTAGCTCGGATTCCAACTTGAACAAAAATTATACGTACAACAATACTTGTTTATTCACATTTTCGAATAACTAATCGACCAGTTTCTTTACTTTTTCTTTATCCATTTCCAAAAATTTGCATCTTTCCAGTAGCGCCAACTTTTCTGTCTCTAAATCCAGACGATTTTGTTCAGTATGCAGTAACTCTTTGCGCACCGAACCTAAATCGTTAATCACCTCGGCCAATTCTTTTTGGCACTTGATTCTCGCCTCTTCGGCCTGCAAAAGAGAATTTTGTGAATTTCGATGAATTTAGAGAGTAAACATAAGCTGTAAGTATTCGGTTCGATGACAAATATTATAAAATATATATTTTACATGGGTAACAATATTATATCAATAAGAAGGCTTCCTTACGTTGTTGAAATCTTCCAATAATTTTCTCTTTTCTTCCTCAATACTATTATTTGAAGTTTCAGATTTAGCTAAAGCTTCGTGCATTTCAGTTCGTTCCATCAGAACTCGTTGCAATTCCACCTCCAGTTCATCTGAAACAAATTATGTAGGTATAGGTAATCGTTCTGAAAACTTGAGTTCATATGACAAGATTCGAAATGAATTTGGAAGGACATAAATTCGATTTACTTTTGATTTTCTCAACATAATTCAATTGCGATTGCGCTTCAGCGCGATTCTGTTCACACAATTCCTTGTCCAGTCGAATCTTATTCAATTCTTCTTTAATCGTCAGCATTTCTTCGTACGTTTGACTGTATCGATCTTCGGTCATTCTGCTGGTCAATTCTCTGCGAAAAAGATTTTCTCGAATTAAGATCACCATCTCAGTACGAACTTAATATTCGTCAGACAAATATACAATTAATAGAGATGTGAAGTATATATATCAAAGACCCAGGTGCGCCGAAAGAAAAAAAGTCAGAATAATCTATTAATTCATGAAAAAGAAACCTCGTTTCCAGTTCTTTTGTCAGGCGATCGACTTCGTTTTGAAGGAAATTTTTTTCATCCTCTAAAGTGAGGGCAATCTTTTGAAGGCGATTGTTACTTTTCAACATTTTCTCGTAGTCTGTATTCACTCCTTCGAGCTGAAAAATACACGCCTAACGTTGAGAGATACAATTTCAATTTGAGAACGTCGGAGAAGCGTGCAGAAGATACCCGAGAAATGGTGCTTGAAATTGACAGAAAGCTTAAGATTCAAAGAAGTCTTTCGATATGCGAAATTGAAACTCACCATCGTGCTGATGTCTGCTCGACTTTTATCAATCGCCATTTTCTCAGCTCTTGCCGAGTCCAGTGCCTTGACCAATGACTCCTTTTCTTTACTTAATAAATTTAATTCCGCTCTTAACGAATCCAGCTCGTCATTTTGTTCGCTGACTTTGTCGACGAGCTTTCTTTGCGACTCCAGCTGATTTTCGCTTTGTTTATCGGCGATCAGTAGTTGTTCCGAAAGAGATGAAAGTTTCACCTAAAATGAGATTTTTGGAATAGAACTCTGAAGACACTCTGAATCCTTGAAATGGGTTCAAAAGCCCGCACAGAGATTCTAGTCGAGAGGAAGAGATGGGAGAAAGGCTGATGATTGACTAGATATATTTTTGGTGAGATTCATCGAGGACTCACGGCGGAAATATCAGAGCCACGATCGAAATTTTCAGAAATGGGATGATTGAATTTTATTCACTAGATTATTAGAACCATGAGAACACTACGCTCAGAAAACTGACTTATATAGTTGAGTTTGATCATACGTACTTGCAGTTCGTGAACCTGAGACTGGTATTTGTAAACTGCTGCTTGCACAGCAGAAATCGTATTTTCAGCAAAAGCAGCTGCAGTATGGACGCGAACGATGCTATCCGGTTGGGGTCTGGAAGAAGACATAACATGATCACAACTGTGATAGAAAACAAAACAAGAAACACATAAAAAACGTATAAGATTTAATCTGAAGTAAATGCGTTCTCCTGGATCGCAGCATAAGAATGGGAAACATGAACCACAGCACACCTTATTTGAGTGTGCGGCTTAGAGGCGTACGCGGAGCAAAGTTTAGTCGGTCACTGCAAGGTATGGAACTAGGTGTGTGCATTTGCATCTACGGCCATGAAGAAGAAGATGGACCCGAAATAGAATACGCAAATGCAGAACCACACTATGTCCTACTCAACATCTATGTGCCATCCACATCCAGACGACACTCTGCAGGAAGGAGATCAAGCATCGGGACATGAAGGAAGAAGAAGCGACTCCAACAGTAATTTAGAAGTTGGTTTATGTACCTGGGGGTACTGCAACTTGGTGATTGCCAAAAAGAGGGGGTTTGACCGAGGAGATTTTTCCAAAAATGAAGTGATACCCGAAAGGGTCGATATCGGTGTTGCAGGGAACGAAATTAATGCATGGGTAACTCGCACCCTCTTCACAATGAAGGACAGGCGGCGGCTACCCATACGACACCAGCAATAGTAAAAATGTACGAATGTACAATTTTTAGCACACTGTAAACCACTGCTGTTTAACATTGGTTTGAAATTTCATCAGAAAAAAATTTCGAATGGGCCTATGTTTCATTATTTCAACTCACTAGGTTTTCCAACCTTTCAATATATACTTCTTTTTAAGATTTCCATTGAAAACTAGAATTTATGGGGAGCGCATCAGTAAATATCTCGAGCACCCAGACGTGACGTTATAGTTCAAGGGCTTATGCGCAATTATCGTGCTTACCTATTAACTGCAGCAATTAGAGAAGACAAATGTACGTGCGGCAAGGACTGTACCAATTCGGAATCTTTTGCATCAGCATCGTGTAACACGGTTTGAGCGATATCGTTCAATCCATTTAGCAATATTTTTACCTCTTCTTGCAGTTCCGATACGTCTTGCATATTTTCGTCAGCTTCTGTTATCTTAGTATTCTGCCGAAAATTTCGATTAAATCAATACACAAAATACTTGTACTTAGTTTAGATATGTCCTAGGCCTACAATAATATGAAGATCTATCGACAGACAAAGAACAAGACTAGAAATTAAATTGAATGTGTGACCTAAGGTTGAGCTATGAAAGAGGTGCAAGGAGGAATTATAGAATTTTTTTTTTTTTTTTGGAATACCTACACGGTCAGACTAGATTAAGGTACCTAGGTATAGTAACTTATTATATTTAAATATAAGAATTGTCACAGGAAAAAATTCAAGAGAATCCCATTTTCGATTATGTCATCGTCTTAATGACGACTTCAAATCGTTAAAAAAAAATTCGAACGCCAGATTTCTAGTACTATTCTTGCACATTGTTTGAGCACAAAATAGGCACACAAAGTCCAGTATTAATTTTCATTCCATATGTACGATCATTCTCACAAGTTGTTTACAAGAATTTATTTGAAAGAAAAATTCGAAACAACAATGTAGTTTGTAAACCTCTCTCCGCTAGATAGGTCTCAAATTCCATTAGAAAATGAACTACGGTACAACATTGCGATATATTTCAGATACGTAGACGTATTCGTCAACAGTTTTATCATTTCATAGACGTTTCTCTATCCCCTTATTTTCTCTTCCTACGTAGAGACCATACGTCCTTCATACATATAAAAATAAGGAGATAACTAGTCCGTCTTATAGGTTTGTAAAAACACTAGTTAATAAATTTATCGACGATAAGAACGATTTGCGTAAACAAGCACTTCTATTATGTTTTCGATCCAAGAGCCAGGAAGATTACGGTAAGTATAAATAAATGAGGAAATCGCAGAATTTATTTTTTCAAATAAAATCGTAACCTACCAAGACTTGTACTTCTTTAGATATCTGCTGAATTTTATCGTCTTTCTGTTTCAACTGCTCCAGAACATTGTCGTATTCGTTCTTCATCTTGTTTAATCGACTTTGTAAATCGAGATTCTCTTTCGTCAAGGCTTGTTGTTTCTACACAAAATATGCCAGTTAATGATTCAATATCTAAATTGATGATAATTTTCAAACTCTTCAACGAATAGGTAAAAGAGATCAATCACCCCTGCTAAGACGGATTGAGCAGTGTTTGTCAACATACTGCTGCAAGTAGCGATCATTTCGTTCGATGTCGAGGTTACGTCATTCCTGAGTTTATTGAGGTCTCGTTGAGTTGCCGATTGCACTTCCGAAAAGTTTCGTTTTACGCTCACGATATCTCGCCACAGAGTCAGCATTTTATGATGTTCTGTATTGTAGTACTCGTTGAAAAACTGAGACAAAGAGAAATAATTTAGAACTAAGTACCTAATGTAATCTCATCTACTTGCTGTGTTATAAATATCAGATTTGTATTTCACCTGTTCTTCTTCTTTCCATTCTTCTTCTTTTTCGAACATTTCGTCCCTCATTTGTTGCCATTCCAAAGCCAATTTTTGTAGGTCGTTCGTCAATGACTCATTGGTCCTCTGACTTTCTTCTAATTGTTCTCTCAGAGCTAAATTCAGTTTTGACAATTTTTCGTTCCTGAATCGAACAATAAGAATTTTTTTTACTTACAGGAATTAAAAACAATAATGAAGCTAAAAAAAAGGATAAAATTTCAGAAAGCAATTGCTACACAAACATGAAAAGATTTGAATTAATTAAATTATGTAGTTAAAAATATTTGAGATCGTCAGCTGTCGCATGACAAAGTTATGAAGGAAAGTAGAATGGACGTATCTGCAAATCACCAATCACGAGAAAAATTGTCGACTCTTTAGAGAATGATTAACCAAGTTGAAAATGACAATATCAACTCATCAATTTTCAACGAGAAAAACGATGGTAATGATAGTTTCTTGATACAGGCACGTTTTCATCAAGAAATTCAGTAATATGAAAAATTGTTACCAGTGTTATCATTGATTAGAACCAAAAATTGATAAGAACAGAATGATTTAATTTTTCTAAAATCTGTCATCTTGAATTCTTGATATGTACTTATTGAAGAAAATACATCTCAACTTTGAGAAATAAAACATTTTATGTTCATGAATCACGACCATTGAGATATTTATTAGAAAATATTTGAAACGAGCGAGAATAAAAAAAAATTAAATTTTCAGTTTTGTGTAATCTTGTCGTTGATTGAGCGCAAAATACTCTTATCAGCTGATCGTGATTTCGAATAAGGTTCTTACCAAGAGAGCCTTCATGCTGATCGTTATTTTGAAGATACGTCCATTCTAGTTCTACTTTGTAGGGCAGGAGTGTATTTCTTATGGGAATTGATAACGTGATAGATCCAAAAACGATACAATCGATCACATTCAAAGGTTTTTGAAGTGTGTTCGCGCGTGGTTTCCAGCCTTTGCGCCTTTCTGGTAGGGAGCCAGCAATGAGAGACGTCAAGATAATCTGGTCTATCCTCTTCGTTCACGCCTACGTCACAGCGTCGTTGTATTCAAAATAATTTCGAGATTTGTGATCGATGGTGCTTAGGGAAAGTGGGTAAACAAACTTTTTTTACACGGACTTTTCCATAAGAAGAAAAATATTGAATTCGATCATTTGCTCATATTTGAATAGAAGAATAAAGTGAGAAACGAAAAATACATTCTCAAATACTTGAGATCTTCCAGATCTTGATTATCAACGTTGAATTCCTTATTTATTTTTCATTTTGAAATACTAACACATGATCGAAATGTTCCCTGTGTATTCTTGTGGGAGTCGATACTGTTCTAAGCACCATCGCATGATACTATCGCAAAATTCTGCGATACTATCACAGAATATCGCGCACTATCGATCAAAATTGCTCGATGTGAGCAGTTAGTGACGTCACGTGAACGAGGAGGATTGTAGAGATACCGGTACGTAGCAAATTTTAGCGGTAATCAAACTATCAGAGTAGCTGTAAGGCACTAGGGGCATTCTCATGAATGTGAACAAAACCGCAAAGCGGTGGACAGTTTTGAGGAAGCGGTGCGACCTAATCATCTGTGACTCTATATTATACTTGTACCGCTTCCTCAAAACTGACCACTGTTTTGCGTGTTTGTTTCATTACATTTATGAGAATACCTCTACCACCTTATAGTAGCTGATCTGATAACAGATAAGGGATACAAGTAACAAGTTGCAGCTGCAGGTCAGTCCATTGTCCACAAGTCCAAGGCAATAGTGATGGGCGATAGTCAATAGTTTCATGCTATCGATAGTCCCAAAACTTTTTCCCAGATACTATCGCGACTATCAATAGTCCCGATAATTTTTATTGGAACTATCGATAGTTTTGTTGGAAAATATCGATCAAGAGAAAAGTACCTGTGCAGATATCTTTTTCCTGATACCTAGTTTTTTTCTAGAATCATCGATAGTCCATCAATAGTTCCTAACACCACAAGGCAGAGTATCAGGTACTCAGGCAGCGAAAATAATACGAAATATGAATTCTACGCTCAAAATTGGTATCAATTGTTATGGTTTTAAGAAATGCTCGGCAAGTATTTAATCAAACATTTAGGTATTCAGGAAACAATTGCTGAGAAATGTCATAAATGCTGAAGCACTTAATAACAAACATTTTTAGTGTGAACAGATATTTTTTCGAAAGCAGAGAGAAAAAGAGAGAGAGAAAAAAAAGAGGTCTAGTGGGAGAATACGAAGGTGTACCACCAAAAAGTGTATAAAAATCAAAAAAGAATACCAATTTTTGAGAAAAGAGTATAATATCTAATTTTGGAAAAAAAATAGAGCACTTTTTTTTAAAACAAAAAGAGAGAAAATACTCTCAAGAAGAGTATATGTGGTCACACTGCATTTGCTCACCTTCCATCACTGTTTTCGATAAACCAAAACGCTTTGTAAATGTGATCTCATTCATCCAGAGATCTTTCTGACATAAATACTGGACTTATATAAATTGAAAATTCTTTTCGTGCGATTTGGATCGCGGAGTACCTAAAGAAGAATCATCTAATGATTCTCACCTCATTTGTTCTTCATTCAGTCTGCGCATAGCTGTTTCGAAATCCACGATAGGTTCTTCTTGCGCCTCGCGCAAATGTTGTTGAGCAGCGTCTAATGCCGATCCTGATGCTCCTGTAATAGACTTATAGGATTTGATCGGCTCCAGCAACGGAAAATTTGTTTTCACTTCATTTTCTAAATCTGAACATCGTTTTTTGTATTGCAGCACCTGATAAGGAAATAAGGGTGTCGTAAAAAACTTAAAAGGAAATTATACGTTTATCCCGACGAAAAGTAGACGTACCTTTGTTTGTAGTCGGCTCACCAAAGTAGCCTGGTGCTGCTGAGCGAGGCGGTAAGTATCCAATTTACGTCTGTAAATCGCTTCCTCCTCTTCGAGACGATGTTTTAAATCGAGATTTTCGCGCAATAATTGACCAGAGTCCATTTCTGACTTGTCGGCTATGGAACTGTTTTCCGAATTCATTCTACCTCGGTCTAATCGCAGACTCGAACGACCTCCATCGTACCTCGACACATTCCTCCCAATCTACGAGAGTGACAAAATTTTATTAAAAATTGCGATTTCTTCACGTCTGGGCCTGTAGAAATTATGTAGAATTATACTTACATCCGACGGTCTCACCGAAGACGATCTAGATAGATTTGTGCCATTCTTTTCACGAGGATAACTCGTCTCTTTTCTGGAGAGCTGGAATCAGAACGTAACGACAATATGAGAAAAAAGATTCTATGTCATTTGTGGCAAGCGAGACTATAATTTTAAAGTAGGAGGAGAATTTTGAATATTTAGAGAAATTGATGACAAATAAATCATGTTTACGAGAGTAAAGCCGTGTCCTTTGTACAACAGAACGAGGGCAAAACTTAAAGTGAATTTCAAGAAATCAACAAAAAACGACAGTATCTAGACTCTTTATACTAACAGCGATCAAAACTAAAAGAAACAAGGGAGAAAGAAAGAAAAAAGAAAAAGAGGAGTGGTAAACACAAGGAAAAAAAACACGTGACTGTTACTCGAATAAGACTGAGCTGACATTCAAAATTACATTCATGTTTCTTTACTTTAATTTTCTTCGAAAATATTTCTAAATTCACGAGATATCTCGAAGCAAACGAAACGACAAAATATAGGTAGGGTTTTTCGTGGTGATGAAAGGTATTTTGGAATAGTGCACACAATAATTTTTAAAAGTGAAAGAAATTTTTGAGGCAGGGAAAAATTAATTTAAAGAAGGAACGAGTCCGGCTCTGCTCGCACAGTAAATTACATAAAGGTAAATATAAAACAATTACATATTTTTGAAGTTTCGACGCTCTTAGACGTCTTTTTCGGAGTACAAACGTAGATAATCTGATTTCTAATAATTGACGTAGATAAAAAATTAAAAGCATAAATGTTCCTTACGAAACGATTGATGGAAAAGTTTGTGAACCGAAATCGCTATCCAGAATGGTATGCGCAACTGAATTTTTGGATCTTGGAAGCGGAAGTGAATGAAAACGGATCCGGCGATCCTTCCTTGCAAGAGGGAGCGAAATAAAGCGGATCCGGGGACTGCTTCCTGGAAGCGGATCCCACATGGACTCACAGGCATTGCAATTGTCGGGTGGTTTTTTTTTCAACTTGATCCCAATCAATTTTTATGAGGGAAGATGACTTGCATAGAATTTTACCCTCCACCTTCCCCCAGGTTCTCTTTTAAATTGCTTCATTCCCACGTTATTATGAGATTAAGTACTCTTGATCATTCATAGGAAAAATTGTGCAGATTGCGTTTTCAATTTTGCGAACGTAACACTCCTAGCGGATGGCCGACCCAAATTATATTCTTCAAAACGAATTCTAATAAGGGACACATGGTCGGCTGAGCTTTTTCCGCATTCATTTGCCAACATACCAACAGGGACCAGAACAAGCCCGAGTTATTTCAAACACCTACTTGCCGTTTGCAGCTGACAGTCAACCACAAAAAACAGCTCAATTTGTTCACTGCTTTCGAGATCTCTACTCTCAGTCTCAGCATCATGAAATACGTTATGACGTCATGAAAGAGTAAGTATATTTTCCAGCCTATTTTTCAGTTTCATCTGTACAGGCAATACGATTTGTTTAGGCTAGTAAGAACATTAGTAGCGCAGCTATAGATCTGCACTGTTGCAATCCTCCATTGAGGCGAGCAGGGAACTCGTTCGAAGGGAGGGTTGTTCGATTACGATAATCTTTTTCCAAATTCTCTCTGTGGTGAGCATATAATAGGTCGATGATCAAATTTCTTGTAAGTCTGTTTTCTCTTGAATAATAAACTGAAAGTCGAAATTCTCTGAAGTCCCCCCTCTCTTCATATATACGGTATCAGTATACTGTACAGCTCGCAGTCCAATTTGTTTCTTAGTACTGTTTCATCTTTATAGAAAACAGTTTAGCACTAGAGCTCTTTTTTGGTTTGAAAACTGGAAAGTAGAGATAGAAGAAAAAATACAGGAAAATATTCATTTCTATAACTCACAGTCTCAAGTCTGACGAGTTTTAGTTATTCCACCAACTACGTCAATCGTGAAGAATAACAACAAATATCTTGATGGGAGCTCAATAGCATAATGCCTTGGATAAGATTACAACAGTCAAGTTGAAAGTTCTACAACTCGTAATATTGAGCATTATTAGGTCAGGATGATGTACGCACACTATACGTATCACGCACATAAGACGATTAGAGCCTCTCTAGAAAGAACGAACATTGACGTATCAATTATATCTATCACACATCATTTTATTTGTATAATAATGATGCAGGTATTAATAGTACCTCACACAATATACAGATGAACTACGTGAACGTAGATACGAACTTTTTACATATACCATGCACATCAGTGGTGGCGATCATGTAGGTGCTCTCGAGCCTGAGTACCACATGAAAAATTATAAAAAATTGAAATTTACCTACAACTAAAAATTTAGAACATTTTTACTTTCATCCAGCCGCGAGAAAAAAAATTAGCACCACATGGGGCAAAAATGAATCATCACCCCTGTACCACGTTCACGGTGAACTCATACAACCCTCAGCTAGAATGAGATTGTTTGTTAAACGGCGGTAATTCAACTCATCAAAATGGAACTCAAAAGCCAAGCTAAAATGTTTTCGTTTGAACAAACAATTGTACAACAATTACACATGTGATTATAATGAACGCGTAAGTTTAATTGTGGCAAGTCTGAAACACATGGGGGTTGTGAAAGGATTCTCTTGCAAAACTGAGACAAGGTTAATTGCAAAATGAGGGGAAGATAAAAATTAGAAATACACATTGACGGTGAAATTGAGCGTCTGACTCTACCTAAATAATGGTTCGACCACTCTTCCAAGATGTCCTCCGCGATACTTAAAAACATAACTTTTCCCAGGTTTTAAACCTATATTTTATACGAAGAAAAACAAGGCTTTACCCGCACAAATTTTTTTATTTTTAAGACGACGTTTCGACCAACTGGTGGTCTTTTTCAAGTAACTATTTGTGCGGGTAAAGCCTTGTTTTTCTTCGTTTGAATTATTCCTTGCACGTATAAAAATTCCTTTTAGTTTTTTTATATTTTATAATTGATTTACGTAATTAAAAAGAAGCTCAGGCAGACGCATAAGCACCACCAACTTTTTCAATATGACACGTATATGACCAAACTCAATTTCAATTTATCAATAATCTTAAAGAATTAAGTTTTGACATGTATATGTCTTTGGGCTGGGGGTCAGTCTGCAATCTGCGTCACGCGACGCGACGCTTGATCAACTTTAGGGACCTGGAAAAATTTCGACCTTTAGCCTTCATTATACCATAGGCCTAATATACAATATACTAGACTTATACTAACTAGCCCTAATATATAACTATAGACTACTTCCCTATAATAATGAGTGAGAATATGGATCGCCATATTTAGCCGTTATGTCATCATCAATCCTTGCAGTTCCCTAATAGGGTGAGAAATTAATACAATCGGTGAAACTATTTTACATCATTTAGAAGCACTATATTTTGCATTTTACTTTTGCACTGATACCTGTATTCTAAAACAAATTCTAGTAGTTCCTTTATGATTTTCAATTTGTGGTAAACTATTATCAATCACTGAAATAGGGAAGTCTGAAGATAAATAATAACGTAACGACTAAATATGGCGGTCTACGTCCTCACTCGTTATTATAGGGCTCTGCTTTAGGGACTTGGAAAAATTTCGACCTTTAGCCTTCATTATACTAGGCCTAATGTACAGTATATTAGGCCTACACTAACTAGCATGCAGCCCTTATTATTCTA
Organism: Aspidiotus rigidus; assembly: GCA_035079385.1. Classification (NCBI taxonomy): domain Eukaryota; kingdom Metazoa; phylum Arthropoda; class Insecta; order Hemiptera; family Diaspididae; genus Aspidiotus; species Aspidiotus rigidus. The sequence goes on along the minus strand of JAVHKY010000072.1, from coordinate 1,137,813 downwards.
GGCCTAATACAGAATACCAGGTTCGACATATATATTAACAGGGAACCTATTCTATGTTCTTTTTTTTGAAAAATTTGCCGTCCGACGTTCTTTTTTATTTATTTATTTATTTATTTATTTATTTATTTATTTATTTATTTATTTATTTATTTATTTATTTATTTATTTATTTATTTATTTATTTATTTATTTATTTATTTATTTATTTATTTATTTATTTATTTATTTATTTATTTATTTATTTATTTATTTATTTATTTATTTATTTATTTATTTGATAGGAAGGACTTGAAACAATTTTGTTCTCCAAGTCATGAATATTAAGAAAGGGATTTGAAAAATTTTTAATTCTTATCATAAAATATGACAGAAGGAGATGTTAGAAAATTGATATTTTTTTCAATTCAGTTTCACACTACCCTAGAAGTCAAATTGATAGTGCGTTTTTTTTATAGTGGTTTCCTCAATAGGCCTATAAACCTCATTAGGTACAAAAACAAATTCGACACATAGAACAGGTCCCCTGCGTTCCTCGTTTGACATCGTTCAGAAAACATCAATTTTTTGGGGGGGCTGGGGGGCAATCTGAAATCTGCGATACGCGACGTGACGCTTCATGACGTCATCAATGACTTTGATCCACTTCAGGGACTTGGAAAAATTTCGACCTTTAGCCTTAATCATACTAGGATTGACTTGGGGAAAAGCCTTCATTATACTAGGCCTAATATACAGCATACTAGTCTAGACTAAGAAACAGGGCGAACGAGCGGAATGAGTGAGTTTCCAAAACGTACCTAGTTAACTTGAAATATTGTATACTAGACTCATACTAGACCAAAAAGGGGGAAGGGAAGAACGAGCGGAGCGATTGAAAGCTACTTAGCCTAAAATATTGTATACTAGTAGTACAGGAAAATTAGTGGAAAAAGAGGCTACTCGGAAAAAATTAGAGACAAAGGTTTTATGGCTGAAATGTGTTCGTCTAGATGCCCTGAACATACCCTGAAAATTCACCGCCCCAGCCCTCTGGTAAACCTTGGAGGGGGTCGGAACGTCTCCCAAATTTTAGTTTTACGATTATCTTGGAAAATAAGCCGCCTATGAAAAAATTACAAGACACCAAAAGTGTTCCTTATAAAATTTTCTACCAAATCGTATCAAATTTTTCGCCCCTAAAGCCATGAAAGTCCACAGGGGGCCATTTCGGATTTTCAGTTTTTTGCGATTATCTCGTAAAATAAACCGTTTATGAAAAAATTACAAGACAGAAAAATTATTCCTCGTAAAATTTCCTAATAATTGACACCAAATTCCACCGGCTCCAACTTGTGGTAATCGGTCCACAAGGGAGAGACCACGTTTTTCAACGTTTCTGTTTTTCCCAATTCTCTCGAAAAATACGCTCTTTATGAAAATATTATGCGAAACAAAAATTATTCTCCATAAAATTTTCTATCAACTGATACCCATTTTTACCACTCCCAAACATCCGTGAATCCATCCAAAGGGGGACAAAAGGTCTTTGAAGTTTTCGTTTTTTTCATTTATTCTGGAAAATACACGGTTTAGGAAAAAATTACAAGAGACCAAAATTATTTCTCATACAATTTCCCATCAAGTGATGCCAAATTTGACCAACCTCCGACCTCAGGAGTTCCACAAGGTGCCAGAACGTCTTTTCTTTCGTATTGTTGCAATTACTTCGGAAAATAAGTTGTTCGTGGAATGATGACGACATACGGGAATTATTGGTTATAATATTTTTCAAATAATGATATCACATTTTCAGTCCTTTGCTCGGAAGAATGAAGCGTAATACGCTGAAAAATTTTTAATATTTGACCACACGTTAAATATATATGTTACGACCAAAGTCCAAAATTGTACAATTTGGGAATTACACGGGTAATTTTGCACACTTTGCGAAGTGTCTGATCAAAACAGGAAATACGCATTAATGATGTACAGAACGCGAATTGCACACCTTTTTTGTACAAAGCTGAACGACTACTCAACTATTCATCCAGTCTAAGCAAAAAATGCACATTCCCAACTTCAGATAAACCACTACAACTTAGCCAAATGTTTTAAGAATCTAACCAGTAGTTTTTGAGGAGTTGCGTGGACAAGAAAAATCTTATATGTCTATACATTCTTATACATAAGGAAACCTGGAATTTTCTCAGTGGGCTAGAAGTGATCTAGGACCTCCAAAACGTCGAGAAATTTCATTGCCCCTCCCTCGGTATACCTTGCGTCGGGTGTATACCTTACTTTTTACCAGTAAAAAGTTGGTAAAATTTTAAACACCACGAATCGAATAGTTTTCATATTGAGAAAAAGCAAAATACGTACTCGTATTCAAGTAAACGCCGTACAGATAATTAGAGACTAATTTGATACAAATCGTGAATCATTGACCAAGATGTAGGTATACCTTTCTTAAGTAATGAATAAAACGTCTGTCTTGTGGAATTTTTCTCCAAACGTATGCGTTTAGTTTCATTTTCACTGCAAGCGATCAGAAAGTTGAATAATCAGGATCAAATTTTGGCTAACCGTTAGAAATAGTTTGGTGACGCGTACCGCGGGTGAAGGGGTGATATTCTTCCCCCGGAATGTATTATTTTCAAAATGATTGAATCTCCGAGGTCCGACAAGACAGTGAAGGGTACTTTCCCCCAGGACTCGGAAATTTTAGTGGCACCCGGCTAATGACTTCCCATCCCACAACCTGGGCTCTACAGATGGATCCAAATCAGGCTCCAAAACTGGCTACACCTTATCCATCGATGGTGAAATCTCACTCTTTCGTATGAAAAACTCGACCTCCATATATTCTGCTGAACTGTCTATCATATATTCCTGCCTTAGTCAGCTCACTTTTCTCCCTAAACCCTTCCTCTCGGACTCTCTATCCTCTCTCTAAGCCATGCAAATCCCTACTCTTCCAATCCTATCGTTTAGCGCTCTCTCATCCTCCTGCACTCCTTAATATCTTCTCTGTCTTCAATTGCTTTACTCTAGATCCCCAGTCATATCGGTCTACTGGAATACGAAAAGCAAGCTTCGCTCTCCCCCTCAATCACCGATCGCTCCCCCTTTCCGGCCTACGATTTAAAATCGTTTTGCCATTCCCAAATCATGTCGTTATGGCACAGCCTTTGGGCAACAAACTTCGTTCGATTAAAAAATACCCGATCCCCTCATTCTTCACACCGCGAAGAAATATTCATAACTCGACTACGAATTGGGCACACTCGCCTAACCCACTGCTTCCTACTCCTTGGACTCCCTTGATCCCCCCTCATGCCAATACTGCCAAACTAAAATTTATCCGTCTCACATTTTTCACCTGCCCTTCCCTCTTAAACATCAGACATTCATTTTCTGTCTCCTCTCAAGCCGCTTCTGCTCTTTTCAACAACCAGAAACCAACACAAACACTTTGAACTTCACCTACTACTACAAACTTGTTTTATCTCAACATTTCTTCCCGAGCTAATGATCTGTTGAGTAGTCAAATAGCTGGAAAAAAAGGGGGGGAATTCCTGGAGTTTTCTGAAGATTAACGATCGACAGTAGATCAAAAAACTTATTGTCATCGACTGCGCTACTTAAGAAAAACAAGGAAATTATTTTACAGGAGTCAGTGAAGATTTTCATGGTAGCAGTTCCAAGTATGAAACTTTCCGAGTGCAAATTCCATAGGAATTCAGAGCGCAATATCTTCTCAGTCCCACTACTCATCTGCGTGGCTAAGAGGACGAGATTTTTCCTAATACCACATCTACCGGGTGGACCAGAAAGATGTTACCAGTTAAATGGGAGTTTGCGCTAAATTCACCCCAGCACAAAAACGCAAAATGTTAGATGTATACTTCAAATCTACAAAATTTGTATCTTAATTTCATCTTCAATTTTCACTCCTACCCGAGTTATAGACCAAAATTTACCAAAAATTGACCAATCTGCCAAAATTCTCAAAAATTAAAAATCGTTCAAATTTTCATATTTTACTTGATTTAAAAGTGAAATTCACCTCTGACTCGGAAAGAAATATCTGAATAACCCTACAAAGTTTGAAAGTGATGGAATTTTCAATTTCTTCGTTTAGAAATCTTGGCAAATTTTTGGCACATTTTGGTCCATAACTCGGCTCAAAACAGTCCTAAAAAGTTGACTAGGAGCGCAAATTGAAGGTAATTTGTAGAAGAACAGATTTAGCGCAAACTCCCATTTAACTGGTAACATATTTCTGGTCCACCCAGTGATTCTTAGCTCCAAATTTCTCCGAAACCTACATCCATATGGGTACCACACTCAAAATTTTTAAAATCTTACATCAATAAGGGTTCCAAACGCAATATTTTCCGAGTCCCACTATACTCAGCCACATCGTTCAATAGACGAAATTTTTCCAGTTCCCACATCTGTAGGGGTTCTGAGCTCCAAATTTCTCTGAAACCCACATCTATAGGGATTTTGAACACAAAACTTTCCAAGCTTTACTTCGATAAGGGCTGCTCGAAGCGTGATATTTTCTAAGTCTCGCTACTCGTTTTTATGGCTCAGAAGACATTTTTCCAAATCCTACGTCAGATAGGGTGTCGTCAGGCTCTAAGCTTGAAATTGTTTCTCAAGGTGGAATGTGACGTACAAATTTCAATACAACTTACTCGTATTCTAAGTATTAATAAATCTACTCTCATATTTTTTTTTTTAAATTGAGGAACAGAAGAAATCAAGGAAACTACAGGGTCACTAACTATGTCAGTAAGATACAATCACCGTCTAGGATCTCAAATATGACGTCAAAACGGTTCAGTATTTTTATGGTGGCTTATTTCTTCATTTTCAAACGATGCAATGTAACAAACATTATTCTTATTACGCAACTAAAATACTATGTGTACTCGCAAGATATCTCTGTAATCGATGACTCGTACTAAATGAAAACACTCAAAGTCAGAAAGATACGTAAAATACAGTCCAAAAGATCATTGATCACGTGCCGACAACCCGGTAGTCGATATCATTATTACAATTTCTGATCGCACTATTGCAAATACGGCCTCGAACTTTTGAAATCAAGCCTAGCACCGGCTTACGATAACAACAATTTTTCTTTCCTTTCATTACACCGAAAAAAACATCTGATCGACCTTCTGATGAAAGTATACGTTTTTCAATGTCACCGGCACGACAATCCCTTATAATTTTTTTCCTTAAAATCCAATTTCCGACGATCAAACGAGTATTATAAAATTACCGAGAGTTTCCAGTGATTTGATTGACAGACAACGGGTCGCGTGCTCATAGTTTTTATACCCATATAACTTACATACTTCGTTATTGTGAGAGTGGAATTTCGCTAGGTGTGAAGGTAACGTCACGTCCTATATTGTATCGCACATGTCATCGGGTGCGAAACAATTCGTTAATCGCGCCACAGCTTAATTATAAACCATCGCGCACGCCGGGGTGTATATAATGAAAGAACAACTCTTTTACTCACCCTTTGCATTTTCTTAACCGCACGCTTAAGCTTTTCTATCGGTTTTACGGGCACGTCAACTACGAGTACCGTCGTATTATTGGTAATATTCACTTCTGCTCCTGCGGCAGTAGCTGTCGACGACGTCAATCGAGACCTACTACTGTCTTGAGGCGTCCAAAATTCAGGGGCAGAACCCGCCGACATACAAGGATTTTCCACAATTTGGGTGGGCGAGGGCAGGGCTAGTTCCATACCGTGCGGTACATATACCGGAGTACGAGAGCGTGCCGGTAGGTGCTGAAAATCGTGCCCCGTTACCGGGTAAAATCTATCCCCACTTCTCAATAGATCCATTTCAGCACGAACACCCCGGATGCATGTCCTCGGTACATTTTTTTTCCTACGGTTTTAGATGCATCGCATGTTCGACGATCATTCAGAAGTTCATCCCGCTCTCTCCTCTACGTTCTTCCGTATTGAGTATAACTAGAGCAAATATACGAAAGTATGGTAGTGAAACCGTCAAAACCGCCGTCGTCGACACTCTAACGTAACCGCATCGTTACCTCGTCAACCGCAGACGTTACAGGTCTAAGTCGACGATATTAAAGGCCGCACTTAGCGAAACGATCGCATCACATCGAGACGAAAGAAACGCGAAACAGAAAATTGCGAGCGAGCCGAGTGAAATGATTCGAGTGTCGACTTTTTTATGGAACCTTCGTCGCCTATATTCTTCATCGCGAAAAGTGTCCGTGGCCTTTAAAAATGCCCTATTCATTAAAATCAACGAAGAAGGAAGAAAAAATTATTCTCGCGATTAGAAAACAACGAGCCATTCTTAAATACAAAGAAAACGCGCGTGGTATTCGCTCTGGTAGTGAAAAAAGAAGTAAACAAATTTCACGACAAACAGTCTTTAACACTATAATCGTGTTAAAATCGATAGGCTTTTGCTCATATATTCTATACCTATATTTGCCAAATACTACTTCTATGGTGATAATAAATGCGCACAGGGACAAAAAATATGAGACCGGGGAGAGAGGGAAAAATACTCATACACGAGTTTGATTAATGAAACGAATGCATGAAACGTTTCACACCCCCGTTGTGACAACAATTACGCCAGGATGAAACTAAAACTCGAACGACGCCTCGGAAAATAATTTCTTAGGAAAGAAGAATTTTCTCGAGTACGTCATTATATTTCCATGAACGAGCATTTGTTCCTTAGATACGTATTATATTTAAGAACGAGAAATATTTGTAACATCATTCACTATTGAAAGGGAGGAGGGAGAGAGATGAATTTTGACTTTAAAGATTATTAGCTTCCATCATCGAGCTCATGAAGTTGCAAAGTCGGGTGAAAAACGGGAAAAACAAGGATGGCTACGGAAAAGAAGAAGAAAGCTCTGGGAGCTTCAGCCTTAAATCTTAGACCATCAATAATTCTGAATTTCTACACAACCTACAAATATGTTTCAGGAAATAGGGCGTCTGTAAATTCGCTTTGAGGCGATTTGACAGTAATGCCCCCCCCCCTAGTGAGGTTATACTGGATTCAAGCTCATGACGATATGATGAACGTCGACTCAGATACGGATTTAAGGGGGAGAATAACGGGTCCCCCAGAACTCTGAAAAAAAAGATGTTCTGGCAAAGACGAATGAATGAAGATCATTTTTAATGTTTGTTTGATCCAGTTACCAATCAAGGAAGAATAATTTTCGCTATAGCGGATAAAAACACAGTGAAGATATCAGGCAGCTCAAACCTTTTTTCCCAGTATAATGAGCCGACTAGTTTTTTAGGACTGACACGCTCCGCTCGTTCTCCTCTCATTCTTATTCTAGTTTAAGTCTAATATACATATTTTAGGTCCACTGACTATCTTTTGCGGACTCACTCGCTCTGCTCGTTTGCCCAGCACGAATACGATAAGCTAACTATTTCGGGGCAAGTCAAGAATTCCCACAAATTTTCTGCGGGGAGAAAGGCGGGGGAATCAACTCAAACTCGGACTATTTTCGACAGACGGCTAGGGCGCCGATAAGATATTAAAAATGACGGCTTCCTAAACATGTTGAACCAGGAACGCATGTAACCTGTGCTATGGGTTGAAAAATAATACATGACATGACTCGCATTAGGATAGCCCCTTCAAGTAACTACACATGCAATACTTCATACAACAAATAGCTTCGCCCCTTCAATGAACCAGGTATGTAATGCTTCAAATACATAAGTCCATCTTTTATCACATATTACGGCTCGCAAGTCGAAATTCTTCTTATCATATATGACAAAAGAGTAGAAATTTCTCTAAGTCTCCCTGCTATCATATATTGCTCGAGAGTGTAAATTTTTGTAAGTCCTCTTTCATCATACATGGCTCAGAAGTCGTCATTTTTCTAAGTCCTTCTCCTTGCTCGAGAGTCGAAATTTTTCCAGGTCATCCTTCTATCATATAGAGAGTCAAAATTTTAGGGGGGATGGCGCACGGCATGTTTTTCAAAAACCTCCCCCCCTCCCTTCTAGAACGGGTTCCCTCTTAAAGGATGAAAAACTCAGTCCCAACTAGGGAATTTTCGATAGCGGATGAAGGCGTAGTAAAGACTTCAATGAATTTAAGCAGTTCTTGTGGCATGGCGTCATCATCATCCGTTGAACCTGCTTGTGACATCATCAAGCTTGAGACGTCATCACCATACGTGACGCCAGTAGTTTGTGACGTCTTCAACATTCCTCTCTTTTACAGGAAGCCTGTTTTTTCAGTGGCTTTTTCGGAAAAAATGTCCGCCATCCGGTCGTCCGGCAAAGCTCGGAGCTTGCTCATATCATATATAACATGGGGGGAGCGGGGCCTGTGACGTCACCGTTTGATGACATCATAGATCAGTCTTGTAACGTCACAATCTAAGGTGGGAGGGGGACTTGAAAAAAAAACTCATGGGTCCTTTAACGGAGTGTTTTATGGAGCATGTAGGATCTGAAGAAATTAGATTGTGACGTCACAAGGCCGGTCTATGACGTCATCAAATTGTGATGTCACAGGCCAATATAGGAGGGGAATTTAGATATATGACGTCATCAGATTGTGACGTCATCCAACTGTGACGTCACAGGCCCCACCCCCAAGGTATATCAATGACGTCACAAGGTGTCCACTAAATCTACAATTCAAAAATCCATGACTTTTTCATGACTTTCTAATGACGTTTTCATAGCCATTTTCATGATCTTTTTCTTTAATTTGTTGAACAACTTTTGTTCGCTGTAATTTTTTCGCAATATTTAATGAATGATGAATAATTTTGCAAGAATCTCACGACCATAAACAAAAATTCATGACTTTATCATGACTTTTATGACTTTCATGACTTTCATGACTCGTAGACACCCTGCGTCATAGGTCAACCTCCTGACGTCATAATCTTGTGACGTAACAATATAATGACGTTATAAATCAATTTTCCAAGTTCCATTCAGCTTCAAAGTCCGGGCTTGTGACGTCACAATTTGATGACGTCACTGGTCAACCTTGTTACGTCACAATCTACATTTTTCAGATCCGACGCGCACCGTAAAACAGGTTTCCTGCCACCCCTCAACTCCGTTAAAGGACTCGTGAGTTTTTTCTCTTTCGGACAAGCAGAAAGATAAGTCCATCTTTAGTGCTAAGCCTAGTTCAAGCCTAGTATAGCCTATTATTGGTTTAGCCTTACATAATCTGAGTTTAAAGCTAATATACTGTATGCTAGAACTGGGAAACTTGAACTGAGCTTAACATTAGTATAGCGCAGCATATAAATCTAGCCCAAATGTAAGGACCATCGCCCGATCTGCCTAATGAGTCACTGTTTAAAGGTCTTCTTGCGGGTCCTCCACACCCGTCTGTACAGGAAAATGGAAATGCTAAGCGGAGACACCCAGCTTGGGTTTAAGGGAGGCCTCGGTACCAGAGAGGCACTTTTCTGTTTGAATAATTTTGTGCAGAATTGCTACGACCAGCAACAGAACGTCTACATGTGCTTCATCGACTACGAAAAAGCATTTGACAGCGTTAAACACAATCAACTAATGGAATGCCTACGGAAGGTGGACGCTGATGGGAAGGACTTGAGAATAATTGGCAATCTATACTGGCATCAGACAGCATGCGTCAAGCTGAAAAATAACAGGATGACGAGGGAGTTTGAGATCAGAAAAGGAGTACGACAAGGGTGCATCCTCTCCCCAATGCTTTTCAACGTATATGTGGAGCAGGTGTTCCTGGAAGCCCTCCAAGACCTTGAGGTCGGCATTAAAGTCAACGGACGTGTAGTGAACAACATAAGATATGCAGAAGATACTGTACTAATAGCAGGAAATCCTAATGAATTACAGACCATCCTGGATGAAGTAAATGCCAAAGGAAGGAACACCGGCCTAAAAATAAACACAGATAAAACCAAGCTGCTAGTCGTCTGCAGAGAAGAACCCGAACCTTTTACAATACAAGCTGATGGTAGAAGTATAGAAAGAGTGTCTCGGTTCAAGTACCTGGGTACCTGGGTGAACGAGAAATGGGACCCAGAGATGGAAATCAAATCAAGGATTGAACAAGCGAGACAGGCGTTCCTAAAGTACAGACGGCTCTTATGTGATCAGCACCTGGCCTTTCCAACACGTTACAGAATGGTTAAGTGTTATGTATGGTCAGTCCTACTATACGGAATGGAGGCATGGACACTGAAAGTACGAACAATAAACCGGCTGGAGGCGTTCGAGATGTGAACAATTCGCCGAATGCTGAAGATATCGTGGACTCAGAAATTGAGAAACTCGGAACTCCTGGACATGGCCGATGTAGAGAGACAGTTGTTCAACAATATAAAAGAGCGAAAGATCAGTTATCTCGGCCATATACTTCGCGGAGAAGAAAAATATTCCCTTCTACAGTTGATTTTGGAAGGGAAGATAGAAGGAGGAAGGCGCGGAATCGGCCGGAAAACAATGTCATGGCTCCGGAATATACGTAATTGGACGGGAGTATCCAGCTTTGGAGAACTATGCCGAGCGGCAGAAACGCGTTCTCTCCGCATCATTGCATGAGACATCGACGTCATGATAACCGCCAACGCTCTGGGAGTATGGCAGCGCAAGAAGAAGAAGAATAGCGCTAGTATACTGTAGGCTACTCATACTATGAATATGCTAAGTCATAGTAAGCCCAGTTTAAATACCAATCTAGTTCAAGCTCAGTTTACAGCTAGTACAGCCTGATATACTGTATGCTAAGAATGAGAAAATCGAACAGGGTCTCGCAGATTTCTGGATTCGGTCGAGGGTCCATCAACGTGGTAGGGAGGAGAAGGCATACGGTTGGAATGGCGTGCCGGTAAAAACATTAAAAACGTCAAAAAGGCTAAAAATCACGCAGTTTCCGAGCGAAGCCCGACCTGGGCATTTGCAGCCCTCGGCACATTAATCCTTCCTCTCCACCAGGTTTTCTTTGAAGAACCGTAGCCAAAAACTTTCCGGGTCCTTCTTTCTGTACAGAACTCGGAGCTCAATTAATGTTTCTCAAATCTTCTAATGACGTCACACTAACTAAAAGTGGATTTTCGGAGAAATTCGAGCGATTCATTGCCTGCTTACTGGAGCGTGCGGGACCGGTTACATCTTAGGACACCACCAACGACAGACTTACCCACCAGGGAAATCCCATCCCTCTACCTAACGTTCAGAAGCTGTGGAAGAAGACGGGCATGCTAGAAGAACGACAGGACCAACTGACTACGTCCGGAAGACTTTGTGCCCAGTTTCTGGAGCGCGTAGACGATCACTGGGAACAGTGTCTTCAAGTTGTACCTCCCTTGTCGCAGAAGTCACCACCAACGACTGCCACTGCGGCGTTGGCGAAGAAACTACAGAGTAAGTACCTCTGGGTTACGAACAGACCGCCTTTAGACTGGACTGAGATAACCGAACATCACACCCGGTATGTAGAGAGGACAGTCCTGCTATTAAGGAGGATTGAGAATGCGAAATCCACGCCAGGCAGCCGACAGACCAGGAAGAAGTAGTGAAGGAAAACATCCAGGGGAAAAACGCACGATGTTTGCCTTCGCCTGTCCAGTTTGAAACTTCACCTGGTTCGGCGACTGACCAAGAGGACTGAAGACTAACGACAAAAAGATCACTTCAATTCTACCCACTCGACATGAAGAAGGCGCAAGATGGAGAAGTTGTGATATTTTTGTCGAAGAATGAAATCTCTCCAATCCGCCATTGAGCCTCTACGCTAGGCTGATAGGAAGGAGAGAACGTAAAGGACGTCGGCAAGGGTTTTTGCCGAGTTTCGCAGAACACTGGTTCAACGCGTTGCTCCTCCATGGTTGTATGAAAACATTCAAACACATTCCCTCCCAAGTTACCTCCTTCCTATAGCTCATACGTATATCTTGATGGGTCCAGTAGTACCCTACCCGGTATTACCCCTTACCTATGACTGTCTGACCCCCCCCCCCCCCATTCAATCACTTTCCAATGTATTTGAATTCAGCTATCGCATTCTATAAGGAGATAAAATAAGCACAGAGTTCAAAGACTATGGGACAAAGTATTGTTAATTCATTGATGTGAAAAGAATTTCTCAGAGAGTAGCTAGAGTTTATCACGTTATATACTTTAAATATGCAGCAATCTTACCAAGAACAAAGTCTACTTCAAGATAAGACAGGATATTCAGTAAAAACATTTGTATACTCCGATAATTTCCAAATGAAATGAATACACAGACCCACTGTTTCTAGTATTCACGAGTCAGTAAAATGTCTGAGTGTAGTGCGGTCTATTTAACGATCCACAAAATTAATGTGCTATAAAATGTAGTATAAGTTACTAGTCACATGCTAGCTTTATGTACGTTCGATAGATTCGATCCAACCTTCGAGTTCCACACCACGGCAACATGAACGAAGCTGATTCCTAACCAAAAAGTGACCAGATATACCAACGGGACAGAAAAAATCATTGATCACCATCAAAGTCGATGACTGTCGCCTGATTTTTAGAAGATATGATTTAATACATCGCATTAGACAAAAGATTCTGAAGGATTATACAAGTAGAAAATCGAGCATCCTTCACCTTGAAAACGAAGAGAAAAGGAATCGAACAGAGGCATAAAATTGTCGATAGAAATGCTGAGTTCACTAAGGACCAGAAATATTTTTCAGAAAATGGGTCAAAATTGGCGGCGTCACCAAATCATCTTGGAGCGATTCAGCTGTAGATTCGGAGAATGATACTTTTACGGCTAGAGGAGCAGATATTGTCAGTGAGTATTACGAAAGCTGATGATGTACATTCGAATCGTGTTGAGCATGCCCAGAAGATGATCCAACTCTAGGCTTTTCATACCGGTAAAACTAGAAGAGGTAACAAATCTAACGTTTATGTCATCAATCTTTTTTATGATCGAGTCATTACGAGCTCCAGACCGTTCTTACTTCAGAGGTCACAAATCGTACATTCCCTCAAAACTTGAACAGTATTCCTATCCACTAACCATTAAGACCAATAGTTGAAAATAAACATAAAGAGTAGATTTGTAGTCTAGAATCCCGAAATCTTTCAGAAAATTCTCTCCCAATAGTCGAAAAATAGTCATTTTTTGTAAAAACTGGGTCTCCATACAAACATTTGTGATTCCAAAATCGTCTCAACGAAATCTCTGACGGTAGAAAGCCACGTCAGTCTCACTTCCTGCCAAAATGTTCGTAAATTTTAGGGTTTCCCTGATTGCTAAATTGACTTGCCAAACACGGTTATATGGTGATGAAGATTAAGTAGCATTGGCCTGCACCTGATCACCAGTAATGTCATTCTGACATCACCATATTATCGAAACAAAACATAAATAACCACGTTATTCACGGCCTTTTCCCAGGGTAATGATTTCTCGGTCCTCTTACGTTTTCTCTGACGTCAGGTCGAGTAGGCATCAATATTGTATTAGATAACTCATTCGAACTGTTTTTGATCCAAGCCGAGTTATCGCCTTCTTTTCGAGTTCACGGCCGCATAGTATTCCATATCATACATTGCTCTCTTCCCACTGTTTATGTTTACACATTCAACAAAGCATATCATCATGCAACAGTTTTTTTCGCACTTCCACACATGGGATGGAGTGTTGAAGAGAAAGTTTTCGCGATCTTGAACTCTAGACGGACACAATCGACATAGGCTATAAGTGGAAATCTCAAGTGCTTAAAGTAGGTCAAGGTTGGGTTGATCCGATTCTCTAAATTACCGTTATTCATATCAAAGAGTAAAATTGAATTGCTAATGACCGCAAAAATTGAATCATCAAGCGACCCTCTTCGCGCCCAACCCTGCGCCTCCAAGGTATAGAGATACTAGGTTGCGGCCGGTCATATCCTGTATCTCTTCTCGTGCCTACTCCTTTACCACATTTTTGGATCGGTGGTCTGTTAAGTCTCAGTCTCCTTACTCGGTCAAGAATCGATGTCGTCGGTTTAAACCCAAATATAACGAATTTCCTATGAAAATCCAGAGGAATTCTGTGCCCGACATAGGTCGAAATTTGTCGGAGTACCCCTTCTGTTATATACAGCTTGAAGATCGGTAACTTTAATAAAAGAATGAGTTCGAAAACAACCATGATTACCTCCCGATTATGTTAGCGTTTCAGTTTTATACCCGGTGGTTAGCGACGGACGAAGACTTTGAAGACTTTAACAACGTCGGAGATGATGAGAAAGAAAGACCAAGTGACTCCCTTTTCCTCTCGCAAAAAAAACTCTATGGGACTAGTAGGGTCTTAGTGTGCACGTTCCATGTTCTATCAAAACCTCGCTTATAACAGAATGATTGGGTAGAAAAACCTTTTTGATTTCCGGTGTTTCGAGTTCAGCACTCTCTCCTCTCATCTTGTAAAAACTTTAAATCATCCTAGTGACTGTAGAGTGCATAAAAACTGTGTTCAAGTGTAGCATTATTGAACGCTAATGGCGTAATCACGAATTTTTCAAGCATTGAGAACTTGGTTACTATAAAGGAGTGAAAGATGGCAGTTTTTCGAAGTTTACTATTGTACAGCCATTTTATACTCAACAATACCTATTATTACTGCAACACAATCCTCGAAAATACATTATTTATTCCTTGTCGAACTCCAATAGAATTGCTAGAACACATGAAAAGTCGATGATTGCAAAAAAGGTCCTATTAATATCACAGACCATGACGCGTTCTAGCGGCGGCTCAGAAACGTTCTAATGTTATACTTTTCAGTGATTTCGGATATATGGATATCCTTTCACAATCCCCCAATTTTCATGAAGTTTCGGTCTTTCTTTTCTGTAAAGCGTTTTGTTTCAAATATGCAAAATTAACTGATTTCAATTCGTATTTAACCGTCGAAGCTAGCTTCCATTTCTACGTATTATAGGTATCATCTTCGACAAACGAGCGGAAAAGTGTTATCGGAGAATAAGTACAGATAATCGTAAACACATGTATAATAATTCTGAACCGTATGCACATAAATGATGGGTCATGAACTCTCTCTTATAAATAACCTTTAAGTTTCTCCTCTCGCACAATCGTTCTTTCCACTCGCCATGATCGGGGTACCGATTCTAAGAATTGAGCACGTGTTTATCGTTTCGAAAACGAGAGAAAATACAGAAATATCTGTTTTTGCCATCAATTATTTATTCATTCGTTTCAGGATAATCGAAGAGCTTCTCGATAGCTTGAAAGGCCAATGGCGCAACATAACGCAACTACTAAGGTATTTGAATAACGATGGCGACAATAATTTAAATGATAGAAATAACCTACGTTATCCCAACTCACCACTCGTGATTCAAAAATATGGATAAATTCCCGATACAAAAAAAAAAAAAAATAAAACGAAACGAACAGAAAAAGAACAAGAAAACAACGATGAACCTTTTTTGCTGTTGCCCCCTATTTCCAGCCGAGCCACGATTATCGGAAAATAAGTCCACTGCCTACTCTCTTCACCCACTGCGCAATTGTTCTGATTATCCAAATAATGTCGATTTGGAGAGAGAAGTATGCTCTTGAATTAAGGATCGAAAGATAATTCAACGGCAAGTTTTTTCAGCGAGTTCAGGCTAGTGCACATTGTGCTAGAGGCTGCCACCATAATATGTAAACCATCCTTCTAAACCTTAGGTATCTACTTAGAAGGACCCAGTAAAAAAAAAAATATTAATCCTACCTTTTTCCTATGGGGTAGAAATTCTATCTTTTCATCGAGGCAAAAAAGTTTTTTGTTGGTGCTGTCGTTGCTAAAGAGTACCTAAATGAATATTTTCATCCTAATCCAAAGGGGTAGTGTCTAATAGGCGATCTACCACCCGTTGAAGCACGTCGACCGTCGATTTCAAGTCGACCCAGGAAACATTTGCTCTATGTGAACAATTCGTGCACGTGATGTCGACCAACTCTGTTTGTTTCTGTAACTTCATTATTCGCCTATAAGTTATGTATTCACGGGTTACTCAAAGGAAGTATTAACGTACTATATATTTTTGAGAAGCGACCTCCCGATCAACGGTTGAGCCACGAAATCGACCTCAAAGCAACGTTAATGTAAAGTGAACGAAAACTCATTCACTTAAGATCGACTACGTTTTGACGTTGATTCAAAGTAGGTAGGCGTAACACTATCCATTCAAAATTGACTTCATTTCGACCTCATTTTGGTTTTATAATTCATTTTCAATGTCCATTTAGGGTATGTTCAAAATCATGCACTCCAAATTGTCTTCTTGTCGACGTCAAATCAAAGTTCATTAAATTCTGTTCACTCGTGATTAACTTGATTTTTTATCTAGAATCAAATAATCTTCTCTCACCCTTCCAATACGGCTTTAGAAAAGGGCGAAACACCACCCAATCTCTAGTTGATCTTCAATCACAAATTAATAACTCTACACTCCAAAAATCCTGTCTTTACTCCATCTTTTTTGATCTCCAAGAAGCCTTCCCCCGGGTCTGAAGACACCTCATCGCAAACAAATTACACGAAATTGGCCTCCGAGGCAATCTCCCTAACATACTCGAGTTTCCTTCATGACATGACATCAATAGTACGAATTCAAAATATAACCTCTCCCCCTCTCCCTGTACAAAATAGTGTGCCCCAGGGAGAAGTATTTAGTACCCTACTCTTCCTCATAGCCATCAACGACATTATAAAACTTGTTAACCCTCCCCTTACGCAACGTCTTTTTGCTGACGACTTCAACATCTCCATCTGTTCTTCAAACCCTCAACGAGCCCACAGACTTCTACACGAAACACTAAATCTGATCACTGCATGGACATCAAAAAATGGCTTCAAATTTTCTCGTTCTAAAACCTACTTGGTGATTTTTAAAAAAAGACGCCCTATACCCTACTTTCAACCTCTTTTCCTACAAAATTTCGTAATCCCATTCCGCGATTCTGCTAAACTTCTCGGCCTCCATTTTGATCAGAAACTTTCCTGGACCCCCCCATATCAAATATTTAAAAGCAAACATGCCTTAAACGTCATTAAATTCGTATCACACTCCTCTAAAGGATGCTCCAGAAAATTACTACTACAACTCTACAAAAGTCTTATTCGATCTATATTAGATTACGGGGCACCAACATACAATTTAGTCAACAAATCTGTTCTCTCGTTACTTGATACCATTCAAACCTCCTCCTTGAGAATGGCCTTAGTTGCCTACCGCACAAGCCCCAAACTTAGTTTATGTGCAGAAGCCGCTCTCCTTTCGTAAACTCATCCTAACTTCTAATTTCTTATCCTCTGTCTCCCAATTCCCTGATCTTCCTATATATAACTCAATCTTTCAACTAAACACTCAACCCTTTTCGACTCACAATAAAAATATACTTCTCCAATTCAATCACTCCCTCAATAAGCCATTTCAAGCAAATCCTTCGCAACCCATTTACATTACCTCCCCACCTTGGACGCTCCCTGAACCAAACATACGACTTGACCTCATACAATTCCCTAAATCTAACAACAACACGATTATCGAAAACATCCGACAGATGATACAAGAATATCCGGATTACACAATTTGCCTTTCAGACGGATCTAAAAAATTGAATAAGACTGCTTACGCTTATTCCATAAATGGATGCCTTACTTCTCACCGTATACACAACATTGCATCCATATTCACAGCTGAACTGATGGCTATATTCTTCCTGCCTTTCTCATCTTTCCCAACTCCCTCCAAATGGCAAATTCCTTCTCCTCACTGACTCACTTTCTTCTTTACACTCCATACCAGACACGTATAGCACTCACCCCCTTATTCAACGTATTCACGTCACACTACTTATCCTTAAGTCTATCAACACCCAAATCATATTCATATAGATCCCTAGTCATATCAATCTTCCAGAACATGATGCAGTCGACAGAGCCGCCAAAAACGCCACTTCCTTAACTAAAATAACCGTTTACCTGTCTCCGATTACAAAAATCACTACCGTCTTCTCATCCTTCAAAAATGGAAAACATTCTGGAAAAACCAAACGACTAACAAACTTCACAGTATTAAACGAACTCCCGTACCCTGGTCCTCCTCTTTAAGAAATACTAGACGTGAAGAGGTTGTTCTCACTCGTCTAAGAATTGGTCATACTCGTATCACACATTCCTACCTCATCAACCCCGATCTTCTAGCTCCCCCATCATGTCCTTACTGCGAAGAAGAGACTTTAACAGTCAAACACTTCTTTTCCTGTCCACTACTCGCACCTCTCCGCTCTTCCCTAAATGTACCCTCCTCCCACTCCCAAGCATTAATAAATAATTCAGACACAATAACCTCCTCCCTCCAATACATACGCCTCACCCAATTCTACTCCTCCATATAAAAAAAAAAAATTATATATTATATTAATAAGTATATACAGTATGTATAAAAGTAATATCCGCACACTATTACCTTTTCCATATTCATCCCTAACTCATCATCTAAAATGTAAACTCCATTATCTTTCACATGTAATATTCATCGAGCTAATAGTCCGTTGTGTTGCTTTAAGGCTCGTAACAAAAAAAAAAAACTTGATTTGTACGTCGATATGGGACTCAGGTTGAAACAGGTGGGTCCATTTTACGTCGATTCAATTTCTGGTCAGCACACCCTGGAACTATTTCGACGACAAATCGACGTCGAATTTGTGTCAACTACTTATTGAAATAATGGGTCGATATAACGTCAGATCGACGTTGATTTGCAGTCGACATGGTCCAACGGGACATCTACGTAAGTATGTGAGAAGGAGAAGTAAGAGTGATAACAATACAGTAGTCAGAGGAAATTTCTCACTCCATCAGAGCCCGTGGAAAAGCCCTTCAATCTTCGATCCGACTTCATTAAAATACAAGAAAGCACGGGCAGAATCAAGATCTCGGACCCATTCCTCCTGGAAACGGTCCTGGAACTCGTACGTCGTGAGTTTAAATAAACCCGTATCCCTCTCCACCATGGATCCAATTTACTCTTGCATCTCGCTCTCAATTTATTTCTTCTTTTTATTAGCTCTTTTGTTTCCGTCGTGATCTTCTCACGTGTTCCTACGCATCCCTTCAAGACTCCCACTTCATCATTAGTCTCAATCGCATTGTATCTATCTTGCAATTCACTTCCGCTCAGAATCCCATACTCAGTCATTTTTTTTCTCACCCGAGTATTAGCTCTTGATATCATACTCGTGGGAATTGTCTTTACCGCGTTCTTATCAGCTTTTCTAAAGTTATTATACCTACATCTTGTCTCTATTGGTAATTTTACCCTTATGCATCTATCATTGCCTGAAATTTGGAAGCCTTTCACAATACGCATATCTCTATTATATAAAGGAGAAGTGTGTTTTTATGTTACGATTAAACTCGACCAGTTTTTGGTATTTCGAGTTGTACTTTGAAATGTAGATTGGTATTAGACTGGAGACGGACCTAGGGTACATTTTTCTTCTCAAAGTTCATCAGGAAAGTTCTAAGCAAGTCTCAAAGTTTCAATGCCTGAATCTTAAAAGCAGGAACCTGGATAACACGTGTGTAGTAGGTGTTGCCTATGTGGATCGTTATATTATTAATAATAGAAACATGCATGGATGTGTAGGGTTCCAGGGGTAAAATCAATTGACGAGTAAGTTGATGCAACAATCCTTGATAAATTTCAATTCAACTTTTACATTTTTTTACAGTCCTTCAAATAACGTTCGAGTTAGTGACTTTAGTTAGTGCATTAGAGTCGTGCCTGTTTTATGATGCGGTCAGTTACTTATTTATGAAGAAAACGATTTTTTCAAGCATTGAGGACTTGGTTACCATAAAGGAGTGAAAGATGGCAGTTTTTCGATGTTTACTATTGTACAGCCATTTTATACTCAACAATACCTCGAAAGTACATTATTTATTCCTTGTCGAGCTCCAATAGAGTCGCTAGAACACATGAAAAGTCAATGATTGCAAAAAGTGTCCTAATATCACAGACCATGACGCGTTCTAGCGGCGGCTCAGAAACGTTCTAATGTTATACTTTTCAGTGATTTCGGATATATGGATATCCTTTCACAATCCCCCAATTTTCATGAAGTTTCGGTCTTTCTTTCCTGTAGAACTAAATTTTCAATTGCGTAAAATTAACGGATTTCAATTGGTATTTAACCGTTGAAGCTAGCTTCCATTTCTACGAATTATAGGTATCATCTTCGACAAACGAGTGGAAAAGTGTTATCGGAGAATAAGTACAGATAATCGTAAACACATGTATAATAATTCTGAATCGTATGCACATAAATGATGGGTTATGAACTCTCTTTTATAAATAACCTTCAAGTTTCTCCTCTCGCACAATCATTCTTTCCACTCGCCATGATCGAGGTACCGTTTCCAAGAATTGAGCACGTGTTTATCGTTTCGAAAACGAGAGAAAATAAAGAAATATCTGTTTTATTTTAAAAAATTGTTTTCTATAATTATTGTGATATGAACAAAAAAGGCTATATTATTTTTGTCCCGTACTTAAACTCGATAGATTTGAAAAATATTTAGAACGTGAGTGGGAAAAGTTTATAAGAGTTGTACCTAATAAAATTTCCAATTGAAATGCATAAATGTTGGAAATAGAGAAATTTGGGAATGTCCGTCAGTCACAGTAGAAGCATGACCTGTAAGGAGAAGAGATTTTACGGGCCAAAATTTACTTGGGATTTCAGCAAGTTAAAGAGATTTGTGGACTTGAGAAAATTTCTGAGAACTGTCGTTTGAAAGTATATTTGAGGAAGAACAATTTTTAAGTATAAAGTCTGCCAAAAGAAGTTCGAGGTACGTATAAGAATAGTTGATCAATTCTGAAGTTTTTGAGGTGCAGAAGGTGGACAAAAGACAATCAATCGCGTGTACCTAAAGCAGAGCCAGTAGAATTTTGGTTATAGTTTCAAATACTCGAGTATAAAACAAAAAACAAAAATTATTTTGTGGACCTGAGAAATTTTTTGGCATTGTGCTTCCAAATATTTCTTGGGAAAATACCATTAAGGTGTTTGCGTAATTCATTTACTATGGTTTATTTTTTGGGATAGTCGAAGTTAGACGAAGACGTTGAAAAATAGTTGATTGATTGTCAAGCTTCAAGTTTTTGTTGGAAGGTGAAGGTGGGAGAGGATAGACTCACGTCATCAAAAGGTTCAAGTCAATCGCGGGTGACGGAAACCAAAGGATGCAGAAACTTGGATCGATTAGAAGAGGTGTTATTTCAATATTGGGTCATTGGAAAGAACTAACGAGGATAGATAAATTCATTGTAAAATTTTTGATAAGGTATATTTGACAGGTGGGGGGGGGGAGTAAAATAAGCAAGAAGGCGTGATTTCTTTTAACTGAAGCAAAGATTGTGAAATCTTGGAAATTTTGGTTGTTGACGAAGGTTTTGGATTTGTTGAAGGAGATTTTACAGCGATATTACAGAACTCACAAAAGGTGTCCTGTACTTTATGATGGGCACGCGGGGGGGGGGGAGTCGGGTAAATGGGGATTTGTGACGTGGGTGACTGAAGCTTATCCACAGCGTGCATCATAGTTGGGAGACGACTAGGATTGGGAAAAGATTCTATGTGGGGAAGTTTGTAGTTATTCAGTGAATGTCACAGGTGATGCCGCCGCGACCCACGGAGTTTTTGTTGGAATTGATTGTTCGCATGGCCGGATGAGTGTTATGAAATGAGTGGCAACATAAGTTGTTGATTATTTCTGTGATGACTTTTTCTTATTCTAAGAATATTTGAATGATTTGATTTTATTGACGAACTACTCCACTGCGATTCGAAATGTGTTTTTTACAAAAGAGAGAAAATACAAAGTTGATAGAAGAAGAATAGAACTTTTTAAATTCAATGGGTTTGTGGCATTGGTCAGAGAGTAGGTTTAGATTATATTAGATGAGTGATCATGACTCATGAACAATTAGACACACGAAAGATGTATGAACGGGCAAATTTCTGCGTTGGAATATGGGCAGGACAGGATAATAAGAGTACGAGAGATAGAATTGGGGAATATTTGGACTATAATTATGACGTATAGTAAGTAGGTGAATTAGGAATGTAGGTCAAGAGAGAAAAACAGAAAAACGAGTATGTTCGTATGTGCAAGTCAACTAAGGAAACATAGGTACACAGGCCTATCCTTTTAAGAACTATAAGAGTGAAATTTTGTGGATAAAAAGAAAACACAGTATATCGGATAAAATAATAAATTCTTCTCATCATCTTCTATTTTGATTACAACTTTTACAAGGGTTATTACTTTGCACTATTGGCTGTTTGGTTCCGTGTTAAAACGTATTTTACGTTCAAATTGAGGTGTGACACCAATTTTTGCAGTAGAATTTACTGAAGAGGTGAAAAACCACCTTGGTGGAGGAAGGAAAGATTCTTCTCAGTAATGAAATGGTTTTTCATACGGCGAGGCATCGATTAGTGATTATATAGAGCGAGCACCGAGATTTAAAAATTGGACGTATAAGATGAGCGGGTCTACGGGTGAAATTTTTACGGTGCAAAACAGGCAGTAAAAGTATAAGATGCCTTATTCATGATAGTGAGTAAAGTGGATGAGACTGATTTCCATACGGATTGGAATAATGTCTTCTTTCTTTGATGTAATATTTTTTTCTTCAACGTACGCAATACAAGTGGTACATGGTATTAATGTATTTGGAAATTAATTTATGGTATGAGTTTAAAATAAAATTGATTTTTTGTACAGCCATCAGAGGAAATTTAGGTCCATCTTCGGTTCTCCTTCACGCTAAAAACAGAGCTAACAAGTTTTAAGTTTGCATTTAAAATCCACTCGATGAACAAGGTTCCATTCTCATTCGTTTCCTCTACACGACACCTTCCTATATTTTGATCATCCTCACTTTCCTTCCCTATCTTAGCATCAAAATCGCCTATTTTAACGTATGGTACCCGCCTCCCGCTTGAGAGTGCGTCATTCAATTCATGATAAAATTGTTCTTTTATACAGTTATCGGCTTGGTTAGTTGGTGGGTAGACTTGGAAATAATGTTACTATTTGTGCCTCCTTTCGGAAGACGTTCATTCACACTCGATCGGTCCATTTTCGATGAATATAGAAACCTACGCCCCGATAACCTTTTGACTCACCATATAGTAAAACCAATTTCCATTGTTTCTTTTCACCAAATTCTCACCATACGTGTGAACTTCAGGTAACCCTATTATATCCCATTTTAAGCTAGTTATTAAATATTCAAATTCTAATAGTTTCTCCTCTCCCACCAAACCTCCAATTTGGCGTGAAAACTTGGAATTCGTATAAACTTTACCTTTTGTCCTGTGAGTTTTCGGATTGGGGGACAGGCAGTCACTGCATTCCGTGTTGGGAGGCTTTCCCCGAGTCCGTCGACGTAGACACACATTTATCCTCTGTGTACTTGTTACAATTAACGATCATAAAACTATCAAGGTTCCGCTGCTTCAATGTTTTTGAAGTCATTATTCACGTCTGAATTCCTTTCTTCATCTGCTCTTTTTCTGAATTAACTGCACTTGCACTGGGTTGACACGTCACTATCTTGCTCGCTGCGGGTGGGCTGGATTTGGCCTGCGTGCTGAATTTCTCTACTCGTACAAGCTCCAGCTCGTCTCTTTCACTTCCGTCATCTTCAATATTGATTATTTTCGGGAGTCTCTCTGCTTTTGAGTCTTCGTCCACGACCTTCTCCATCATGAGTATACGAATACTATCACTCAATTAATCTCAAATTCATTAATTTCTTTTCTCCGCAGGATGTAACGACTTTACTTGTTTCATCAGATGAAAATTACGACAATCACTTTTTCACTATTAAGACACACGCTGAAACTCACCCTATCAATTTCAATTCCCACGATTTTCATCCTCACAACATCCCAATTTCATTCTTAGAGCTCTATTCAAGTATCCAAAATCTTAGAAACGCATTATAATATTCACACTTCTACGCTTACTTAATTCCGTTTCATACCTCCTCTCAATATTCAACTCCATCCTACTTCGAGGGTCATATCTATAACAATGGAGACTAGCGATCATTCCACCCATCGTAAACCCCTCTATTGACCCCCCTCTTACTGATTCTTACCGTCATATTGCACTAGATTAGCGTCGACCTCGGAAAATTATTTTAAAAGATACTAAACAAAAGACTCTTATGGTACCTGGAATTTACTCCCAGTTTGGTTTTCGGAAGGGTGGAAATACTCTTCAACCTTTGTCAGACCTCCAACAACAAATTACCAATGCAAAAAACGAAAATTCTACACTCTATATCATATTTTACGACCTTCAACAGGCTTTTCCCTGTTTAAGGTGTCAAAATAATGTCAAAATCTTCTCGCAACTTCCCAAAACCTCTATAAAGTCTTCTAAACGTCAGATCCATAATAGTTAGGATCGAAGGCCACCTCTCTTCTAACCCAACCATCTAGAACGGCATCCCCCAAAGAGAAGTCTGTAGTGTCCCGCCATTTTTGTTAGTTACAAATAGAGCCCGGATCTTTCAACAGGAAAAACTAAAAATTCGGCGTTAAAGACGATACTTTTCGGCATTATTCGGCAAAAATGAAGAAAAAGAAGTAAATAACTCGTCATTTAAGGAATGGAAAATGTAAAGCGTTCATGCTTGAATTATGAATTTATGATTTATGAAAATTGTACAAATATGTATCGGAAAAAAATCAATAATTTACAAAAATTGCGCGTCATGCTCTAAAAAGTACGCTTTGGATGTAAATATGCATCAATTTTTCGTTCTTAACCTCAAATTAGGCGTTTTCGGCATTATTCGGCAGAATAAAATTTTTTTTCCTAGCCCCCTAAGCTACGAAATGAACTTCTATCTCATTTGCAGTCACTTGCCCCTTCAGGAAGTAATTCGGCTAATGCCGAGGAATCCAGGTTCTAGTCATAAACGACATCACAGCTCCTTTCTCCAACACAACGCCTTTTCGCCAATGACTGCAGCATTTATCTTCAATCTTCAAACTTTCATTGAGCATCACGACTCCTCCAACCTTCAGACTGCGGTTTTCACTTCTCTTCGGGCAAAATTAGTCTCGTGATCTTGCGAAAAAGCCGCGGAGAGGGAGTTACCCAACTTCCTTTCCTCTATTGTTTTCCTCTTGACATATTCCATATCATTACTGCACCTTCAAATCTGATTTGAAACCCCAGAAAAATTCCCCAATTTTGCGAACTTCTCTCCACGGCAACCCTTTCATCGCTAATCCGCCCTAATGACTACACAGCCCCTCAAACCCTAAGAAAATTCCCCAATTTTGCGAGTCTCCCCCATGGTAAATCTCCCATCGCTCAAAAAAAAAAGAAAATCCTAGCTTCTTAGCATTACCTTTGGAAAGAACAGCATCACAACAAAGTAAAATCAATCAAAAGCTTCCCTATTCCTTGGTCCTCTTGGAATAGAAACTCCCGTCATGAAGGGGTCATCCTCTATTGGTCATACTCAACTCACCCACTCTCACTTCCTCCTAGGACTTCAGGCCTTTCCGCCAAGTAAGTACTGCCAGTCAGATAACTTCACAGTTCAACAACTCTTCTCATGTCCCGTCCACCATAACCAACGTTCCGCCTGCGATGTTCCCTCATCTACCTATTTGATCCAACTTCTCTAATTATAAAACAGTATTAAGTAAAATTATTGTACAATCAAATTAACTCGAGCTGATGACCCGTTTTGAATAGTCGCACATTGTGTCTAATGTGTCGATAATTGTGAAAATGAATGACAATGGATAGTCGAGGTGAATGAGTAAGAAAGACAAATTCGTGCCCCATTCGCGAGGAAGAAATGATGACCACTCGTAAGCGCTCCTCAGATTGCATTTTTGTCCCAAACGTAATTGTGAGGAACAGAGTTCAGTCCTAAATTTGATAAAACCTGTCGCTCACAACAACTCAATATCGGTTTTGGATTGCCTTTAATCGTCAAAAAGTTTCAAACAGAAATATTTCGGCGAGGGAGTAGAGAGAATTCACTGGTATCGAACTACTTTTCCCTTCTTACGATCGAGAAACGATAGAATGTTACTTCGTATTAGGATGACGTCAACGTCATCGAGGTCAGTCACACCGACCCTTCATATCAATCAAATAAAATGAATCCTCCGCACTATTCGAAACTCCGAGCTCCGAGTTTGTATTTTTGTCTAAAATACAGCGACATTTGAAAACTTTTCGGAAAGTTCAAGAAATAATCATTATACAATAGCGACCCTGTAAGTTTTATGACCCGTACCCGTATATGCCCATCAAGGACTAATTAACGTCATTCCCATCGTGGATCAATAATAAGGTTATCTCGACTTATGTAATTCAGATAAGAAATAAGATGTAATAGGCATAAAAAATAGAGAAGCTTATAAATTCTCCCCCGGGAAGTATGAAAGGAAAATGAGAAAAAACTTGTGAAGTGCTTCAGCAAACACCACACGTGTTTGTTTTCCATTTATTTATATCGCACCGCAATTTATAATCTCAAGCTCGGATCTATATGAAAACTTGAATAAACAGAGAGAAAAATCTGTAATCATACACGTGGAACGGTCACGGTTCATGACACCTGCTCATTTGCCTTTGACGTCTTCGCTCAAAATAGCTGCCGCTCGAACAACATCGAGCTACTTGATATCAGAAATGGTTACAGCATCGAAGCTCGAGAAAATTCTTTACCTTGAGTCCGTCAACCTTTACGTATTTTATTCCACCTCGCGAAATAACTCAACCTGCTAATAGATAAGATAAAGTACTCTTGCCAAGTGTTTTTTTCACAACAACTGCAATAGTTCAAATTCGAAGAAAAACCTCCTCTCGATACGTTTATCCATAAATTATTGAATTCTTATTTCTATCGAGAACCTTCTATTCGAGCACGGATCTATTCTAGAGCTCTGAACTGCGAGAAAAATTCACAATCACACACGTGGTAACGGTCAGTTTATGACACCGGCTGCTTTGCCTTTGACGTTTTCGCTGAAATAGCTGCCGCTCGAACACCATCAATACAGCCATTTATGTTTACACCATTGAAGCTCGAGAGAATTCTTCATCTCGCGTCCCTCAAGCTTTATTTTATTTCACCTAGCGGTGCAACCTAACTCGTTAAGAAATGAGATAAATTTACTCTTGCCAAGCGTTTTTTCTCAACCAACTGCAATAGTTCGAATTCGAAGAAAACCCTCCTCTCGATACTGTATCCATAAATTATTGAGTTTTTATTTCTATCGAGCACCTTCTATTCGAAGTGCATCAAACAAGCACGGATCTATTCGAGAGCTTCCGAATTACGAGAAAAATCCGTAATCACCCACGTGGAACGGTCGGTTTATGACACCGGCTCATTGCCTTTGACGTTTTCGCTGAAATAGCTGCCGATCGAACACCATCGAGGTATTTGATATCTGAATCATACAGCGATTTATGCTTACAACATCGAAGCTCGAGAGAAAACTTTACCAACTTTTATTTCATTCCACCTAGCGGAGCAACTCAACCCGTTAAGAGATAAGACGAAGTACTTTTACCAAGTTTTTTTTTCTCAACTAACAGCAATAGTTCGAATTCGAAGAAAAAACTTGTACAAGCTTCGAGAATCTTTAACTCAAAGTACATAGAATAACAATAGAAACAGACCCAAAGTCTCCCTGTCGCCCAGGTATCAAAAATGTTCCTCGTCCCTTTCTGAAAAGATTCATTCTCTCTTGTAGCGTACTGACTTTGCAATACAATGATAGAAAAGGTATCGAAGAAAGAAACTAGGAAAAAAGAAAAAGAAAATAAGGAAATGAGGAAAAAATCTACTTTTTGAAAGCGTACCAGGCAAGCAATGATACCCACGCACGACCTCAGTCCGCAAAATATGAGTGCCACCCGGTAATATTTCGTGATACATATACTGCGGTTATGCATTCGTCTTGTCAGCCAATATCGAAATGTACACAGTGATGAGGAAGTATCTTAAATCATAAAGAAAGAAGAACCCGCCAACCATCGATATTCGCTGCACCCGGTGCGTATTTTCTTATCCTTGCTGTCACCAAAAATATTTCCTCTCCCTTCGATACAATGCCGGTATTGCCGGTATCGGAATTTCGCTATAAAGATTTTATCGGCCGTTTATTGCCTATACATATACCTATCTATAGCTGAAGAACGCACGCATACACCTTTAAAAAAAAAACGTAATTTAGGCACTTGGTGAACGAACTTTCATTCATCAAATCGGACGAATAGGAAAGTCAAAAGTTTATTAACTCCGCTGAATCTCGTATTAGCTTATCTTTCATATACTGATGCATTCGCGATTGAAGTTTTAAAAATAAATTTTACCATATCGTAAACGCGCGAGCGCAAGTCGTTATGGTTATGGGGAACGATCAAGAATTATTGCACAATTTCGCGCTTTAATTTCAACCAATTATACGTTTCGAGAACGAAATTATGCGTGATTCGGTTCCAAAAAGACCGACAAATGATGCCTAAACGAATAAGGATTCGCATCGATACCTGCAAACGCATTGAGATATCGATTACCTAACGTTAGGGTCAGAAGTCCGGTTCCGTTCACCGTCCGGAAGAAGCTAACCTGTTTTTACCTTTTTTTGTATTGAAAGCGGGACTTGAAGAAATTCCGACCAATGAGCTATACAGGGATGAGGGGTTTAAAATGTATGCTAGGGGGCGGGGACGTGGGAAAATTTCAACACAAGATACAACATCCATCGATTCAACTTTCACGAACCAAATAAGAATCACGCATGTGGGGGTGTTTCCCTCATGATACTAAAATCTTACCCAACCCAAAAACTAAATATCACTTCTTCTCTCCAACACATTGCTCTAGAAGTAAATATCCGAGAACTCCATCCTCTCCCTATCACCATCTGCTCTATATACATTCCCCCCTCCCAAAATACTACTACAGCTGAAAATTCATCACTCTTCCTGTCACTCCCTCAACCC
Organism: Aspidiotus rigidus; assembly: GCA_035079385.1. Classification (NCBI taxonomy): domain Eukaryota; kingdom Metazoa; phylum Arthropoda; class Insecta; order Hemiptera; family Diaspididae; genus Aspidiotus; species Aspidiotus rigidus. The sequence continues at coordinate 1,108,687 of JAVHKY010000072.1, read as the reverse complement.
TATATCATCTGTGGAGACTTCAATGCTCACAGTCCCACTTGAGGGGTTAAAACAGAAAATCGCTTGGCAACATAATTGACCAACTGCTCTTATCCTTCCAAAACCTTTCACTTTTAAACATCCCACGCACTCCAACACATCTAAATTCCACTTACAGCACACTCTCTGCAATTGATCTAACATTTTCCTCACCTTTAATAGCGCCCTCCCTCACTTGGTCTACTCATAGAGACTTATGTGACAGCGACCACTTTCTTATAATCATTACTTCAGACGAACATCACCCTCACATCTTCAGACACGTTCCCTGTTGGATTCCACATAAAGCAAACTGGCCACTATACAATGAACTAACAACAGATACTTCCTGCCTTCCTACAACTTCAAATACCACCCGACGCTCTCACAGCCTTCACCAACTTCATCATAGAAGCTGCAAATCAATCAATACCTCTCTCCTCTGGTACCCGTTCCACGGTGGTCGGAAGAAATCTTCAATCAAAGCCCGTCGCAAAGCTCTCCGAATTTATAAATCATCAAAACTTCAATCTGATTTCATTGAATACAAAAAAAAAAAACGGGCTAAAACCAAAGCTCTAAGTCGTTCATCAAAAAAATGAACCTGGAGCTGATACGTCGCGGGTATTAATAAGCCCGTATCCCAGTGTTTCTCAACCTTTCTTATATCGCGGCACATTTTTCCATGAGACGATAATATTACTGCGGCACAGCATTTCCAGAACTCCAAATTGTATCGAAAATTTTTGTGCGTTTTGACATTTTTATGTCTCTACTGACTTCCTCCTCCTAATTTCAGAATTTGTGGCCTTCAAGATGGCTATATGAGGCCTCACCCTTCTTTCTCTATACTACGGTTCCGGGAAACAAGAGCTTTGATCTTCCACCGTGACTCAAAAAAATTTTGCCGCCAAAATACGCAAAAGTGTCTGAATATTTCCTGCATTAACTTAAAAACCCTTTGGGCTCTTCTAATTCCGAAATTTATGAGGGAACATTAAACATAATCTTTATTTTTGACCAAGTCGCAGAATATTCTTGACTTTCATGGCAGTGAGTGCAGATTTTGACTCGAGTTTAAGTAATCATAACTGGAACTGACATCATTCAAGAATTGGAACACATCGGTCAGATAGTGCTTATGATTACTTTTTCGAGTAATTTCATTGTTTAAATAATCAATTTAAATTTCAAAAAAAATAAAAATATCAATTAATAAAATTATTAAAAAATGATTTTAAAAAAATTAATTAATAATTAATTAATATTAAAAAAATTGATAGTTAATATTTTGATTATAATAAAAATTAAAATCATTATTAATAAATAAATTATAAATTTAATTTAAATTAATGAAATTAAATACAAAATACACAATTCATTTTATTTATGTTATTGAAATAAATATTTTAATTTATTTTTTAATAAAAATTTCTATTTAATTATATTTAGATTGAATATTTTTTTATATCATTAATAAATCTAATTATCTTATTTCTTCGAGTATAACCTTTATAATTTTCAAATTATGTATACAGAATATTAATTTTTAAATTTGAAATTTAATTTTTAATTGCTTTTGAAAAGTTTGACTTTTAAATTATGAGTTTAATAACAAAATATTAGCTTTATTTTTAATTTTTAATTAATTTCAAATATCAATTATTATCAACAATTTAATTATTATTCATTTAATTAATTTAATATTGTATTTTTTAAATGAGAAATTTTTGTCCATAATTATTAATAGAATTTTTTTATTTTATAATTTTTTGTTGATAAATTATTCCAAAATATAATAAAATCAGAGAAAATAATATATCGTCGGGGTATTCCATTTAAACCTACATGTAATTCATTCATGAACATTTCCATCAATAAATATTGAAATAGATTGCATCTCTAATCAATTAAAAATAGAACTACAGACTAAATTATATTACAAATTCCTTTAATATAATTTTATTAATTCAACATCGAGGTAACAAATTAAAAATATTTTATTTAATCATCCCGTTATCCTTAAAGATATAATTAACGATTTAATTATTTAAATCTATTTTCTTATTCAAATTGAATTTCAAAAAATTACTTTGTACTAAGAATTGAAATTATTTTTGTTTTATAAAATTATTTAATTGGAAAATATTTATTTTTATTAATAAAATATTTTTAATTTATTTAATTAAAATGATAACATTTTTGTCAAATTATTTTAAAAAATTTGGCAATTCTTTTTTTAGTTCATATTAATTCATGTTTTTGATAAAACTTTTGCGGCACACCTGAGGCGGGCTTGCGGCACAGTGATGTACCGCGGCACACCGGTTGAGAAACACTGCCGTATCCCTTTCCATCATGTGGAAAGATATCAAAAGGTTATCGGGCAACTCATCATACCAGCCCATCACACAATTTAAATCAAATTCTCTCACAATTTCCACTCCCCAGAATATAGCTAACTTACCTGCTAAAAATTTTACCGCTATTTCATCAGACGAAAACAACGACAACCATTTCCTTACGTCTGAATCTCACCCAATCAATTTCGATCTGGCTCAGGAAACTCCGGAAACTCACCCGTACAACCTCCCTATATATCCTCCACCGAACTTCATTTGGCCATCCACGAAAATCTCAGAAACGCTTCTCCGGGACCTGACAAAATCCACGCCAGTATGCTCAAAAATCTAAATTCGAATGCTCTATCATACTTACGTTCTTTGTTCAACTCGATCCTCCTTCAAGGCATATATCCAGAAACATGGAAACTAGCTATCGTTCTCCCCATTCCGAAACCTTCAAAAGACCCCTCGCTTCCTGAAACCTATCGACCCATAGCACTGATCAGTGTTTTGGGAAAACTATTCCAAAAAATCCTAGACAAAAGACTTACATGGTTCCTCGATTCTAACAATGTACTTGCTTCCTGCCAATACGGCTTCAGGAAAGGCCGAAACACCTTACAAGCTTTATCTGACTTACAACAACAAATCAATGACGCAGAACGCACGAAATCCTCCCTCTACACTATCTTTTTCGACCTCGCGTTTGACGCCATTACATCTGCCAAAAACTACATCAAATAGGCCTCAGGGGGAACCTCCCAAAATCACTACAAAGCTTCCACTACAACAAATCTATCATCGTCAGGATAGAAGACCAACTCTCTGTCCACCAAACCATCCAGAATGGCGTTCCCCAGGGAGAAGTTTACAGCGTCCCCCTCTTTCTAATAGCAATCAATGATATCAGCCAATGTGTCTCTTTTCCACTTACCCAGCGCCTCTTTGCGGATGACTACAGTATCTCCCTCCTATCTTCAAATCCTTCCACAGCAAGAAGCCTTCTCCAAAAAACACTATATAATATCGGTTCCTGGGCTTCTGACCTTGGATTTCGATTCTCTTCAGGTAAAACAGGTCTTGTCATCTTTCGAAAACATTGACGCTCTACAAGTTAATGAAGCCATCACTACATCATTCAAGAGAGTGCAGAGAACGCATTCTTTAGCAAACATGCGAGGAATTTTGAGGTTGAAATGTTTTACAAACACTATTCTTTACTCCACCGTCGGCTGAGCATGTTGAGAAGTAGTCAGAGTACGAACTCTCTTCCCTCACTGTGATAGAAGAACTTCTTATCCGCTCTATATGGTCTAAATGAAAGCCTAGCTTTTCTCAGTGTTGAAGCTACGATGATCATAAAAAAGTTTATTTGTTTGGGGAACAACGAAGCTGAAAAGTTTTAACGTATCGATTCTCTACAGATTAGGCGCGGACAATTTGGCGTCAAAGATGTCACAAAAATGAGATTTGAATACCAACCTTGAGTGGTCGCTGGTCTCACATAGCTCTTTTGGTCGGTTTATTTGTGAACTTCGGTTTTGTATAATATTTTTCCAAGAATTTGACCCACAAATTAAAGCCAATCTGTCACGTGGATCGGACAGTCAATTTAGCTCCGTTTCTCTTCCTATTGTCCATCTAAAATTACATCCCAATTCGCTCCGGACCTGCTTTATTGTTCAACCTGTATATTTTTACTACTTTCTCTTACTTATTTTTTTTATCCCCTAGTCTGTTCTACTATACAAGAATTAAAAAAGATTTTGCTCGCGAACACGTACGTTGGGACGACTTTGAATGTACCTTGGTGCACTCCTGGTGAGAGCGTCAGGATGTCACCGATTTTTTTTGCTGTCGTTCCATCGGTGCTTCGTAGTTCTAAATCTTGATTTTTTCCTCTCTCTGTCTCTGTCCTGTTATAGTATACTTTTTTTTTTTTTTAAGCCACGAGGTACATTCTGTGGGCGTTCTCAGATTCTATCTAGCCATGCGAATCAGATTTAAGCTTTTTACTTCCACGTGGTCCTAAAATCCAAAGATAGCCTGTTCGACCCTAACGGCCAGAGTTTTTTCACGATGATGTAAACATATTGCATCATCGAAAAAGGAGACGTTGAAAAGGTCTCGCGAAAGTTAGTGTCAAGACGCTGATAGCCTGTCTCTTTGTCTCTTGTCGCATATTAATTAATATGAATTTATTTAACAACGACACAGCATCGGCCATTTGGCGTCGACAAAAATGGGTTTACATAATACTTACATACGTGTACACTTTTTCGATCAATAATACAATCTATGATATTTACGGCATGCAAGAATACTATTCTGTTCCACTTGATAACTGTGACCGTTCCTCTTACGTGAAAATCAGTATCGGTACGTAATTTGAAGTTTCTGGCCTTTGGCCGCCGATTAATTCGGTCATGACTGGACTCGCGCCATCCACTAATTTTTATATGTTAAAATTTTTACTCGAATATGCGTTATTTTGTCGTAATTAACTGCCGAATCCAACTATTTGAAACGCCTACATGTTATGTCGTGATCCAAGAACCATCGGCATACCGCACTAAGCTAAATTTAACTGCTTCCGCTCTGTCGAAGGATGAGCATTGTTTCCTATTAAAAGAAACAACGAGGCTTTTCCCGCACTGTTTTTTATTAAAATACCGTGACGTTTCGGCCCAGCTAGTGGCCTTTATCAAACGAGACTGAAGATGAGGAAAACAAGAACGTAGACTACGGGTAATACAGTACCTAGGTATGTAAGCCGTGAGTCATAAGGTGAAGGAAAACATGAAATTATCTGCTGATGTTCGAGATGGTAGGAGCGTACACAGATGCAAAATTTACAGTATCACTCTCAAAGTTGACGACAGTATTCGAACGTTTTATTATTTCAACAACTTCCCTTATTTTACGTTTTTTATCATTAGATTCATTGGCTAAGATCTTGATCTGCTGAAAATTAAACTTATGGTTACATTCTTTGGAATGAACAGCCAGAGCAGTGTGATCATTTTGGTTTCTTTCGTCGGTTTTATGTTGGGAGAGTCTAGCAGAAAGTAACTGACGAGTCTCTCCCACATAAAGTTTAGGGCAATCAGAACAAGGAATACAATAAACAACACCAGCTCTTTTTAGGGGGGGGGGGGGGGTAGGATCTTTTGTTCGAGAGAACATCAGCAGATAATTTCATGTTTTCCATGACTCACGGCTTACATACCTAGGTACTGTATTACCCGTAGTCTACGTTCTTGTTTTCCTCATCTTCAGTCTCGTTTGATAAAGGCCACTAGCTGGGCCGAAACGTCACGGTATTTTAATAAAAAACAGTGCGGGAAAAGCCTCATTGTTTCTTTTAATTATTTATCCTTGCACGCGAAAAAATTCGTCCACCTTCAATTGTTTCCTATGTTCGAGAGTGTAAGAAAGGAAAGCTACGAAGATCGGAGGTCTCCTAACTCACAGTCCCACCTGGAAATTCAACATCCCCGGACAGGGCGTGGTAACCTTGCTCCAATCCTCGGGGTGGACCTGCCTCAATACGGACAGACCAAAATTCCCCTACACGATTGCCACCAAGCAAGGCGCAGTACACAAATGCTACTAACTCACACGACCGGCTAACTCGCGGTAGTAGAGCATGTCCAGTTCAGGGACGTGAAGTCACCAGGATGGACATGTGCACAGAAAAATTTAGGCTAGACAGGGTTAGATTTCTCAGTAATCTTAGGACGAATAATCGAATAAAATTCCGACACATTGACGAGAGGTATCAATTAGAGGCAAAGAAGATAAGAAACATCACCACACTCCCGACCCAAACACGAAGAGAAAACTAAAAAAAAAAAAACTATCGAATTTTCCCCTCCCCCCTTCGCTTACATCTGAGTGAGTGTCAAGGCATCACGTTTCGAAATACGAAGACTGCATCCCGTTTAACAATTCATCCCCGTTCTCAGTTCCCTCTTCTAAATACCATCATCACAACAAGACGAAAATTTCATCCGGAATCTCTAATCAGTTTCATATCGCTCCGGAACGTGCTCATTTCGGATTAGTGATAACGACTCCCAACTCGGTGTAACTGAGTAATTCGTAAATAATTACACTAACCTACGATACGAAATGCTTATTTATTAAAAAAATAACGATACTTCAGGATTATTCAGGCGTCTGGAGAATAATTCGAAAATCTTCTCGTCGCTACTGCTGATGGTTGGGCAGTGGTCAACTGAAGCACGTGGCGAAACAACTCCGGAACGATGCAAAACCAACAGTTTTCTTATCTGTTATTGTTGAAAGAGCAGATAATACGACTCCGGAACGAAATAACGTTTTTATCACAAGCCGAAAGAAGAAAAATCTTCTTCGATTAATTTACTAATTAAATGGTTTAACTAAATTTTGGATAATGAAAACTCAAGGGTTTTCTTAATTCACGTTGCCAAAAGGTTATCACTTTTTAATTTTGACCAAATATAATTGGGTTTTATAATTTACTCTACGAACATCAACGCGTGCATCTTGCATTCGCAATCGCGTTGAAGTGCCTCATTCAACCACCACCCGGTCCGTCGGCGACAGCGGCGAGAGACTTGGGAAAATCCCATATAGTAGTGCGTACAGCGATAGTACAAATCTGGTCTATCACAGTTATCATTTCGAAGTCTCGAAGATTTGTACAATTTTATCTTGGGGAGCTACTGCGCTCAATGTATTCACTTAAATTTTAATTATGGGCCGTTGAGCCATTTTGCGGGACCATCCCGACTTTCCGATTACCATAATAACGTGGTCCGTTCGATCCAGCCGGTCTCCGATGGCCAAGGAGACCGTGCTGATGAAAATTCAGGTTGTCCATACCCCGATTTCACAACTTTACCGTTCAGACCGTCATAAGTCTATCACACCCACCATTTTTCAATTATTTCACTGACACATTATCTTCGTACAGAAAGGGTCGGTCTCCTCAAAAGCCCTTGAATTCTCAGACAAAGTGCCATGATTGGCTCCTGCTACAGCGTCTCGTATCTAATCGCACTTTTCAGAACATTCATAGATGTATACTGAATTGATAATCTGACATAGTTCAGCTTTTAGTGTCTATCAGCAAAGAATTGATGAGACCTGATGTTAAGGTAAATCCAGCATATTATGCTAAGTTGATGATACTCATCCTTACGACACTTTTCTTCATGAGATTTGAAATTCACTGAACTTCCAGAAGGAGTCCGCACCAAAATGAATGCGGCGCCAAGTTGAGATTCGTGACAACGTGTACATCACCAAACCTAAAGTAATTTAGGAACTTGAAAAAAGTATTTGCCCTAGGATCTTCTCGGGTGAAGGAGGAGTGGAAGAATTTTGATTGAGGAGCACAGAGGATAAGGGAGTTGAAAAAAGTTTCGGTCGAAATCGTGTCATAGAGAAGAGGAGAGGCATTATTATGCGACTTGAGCAAATTTTAACTGTAGACCCCAGGAGTAGATAGAGAGATATTCGTTCTGGCGCACTCGCTGGTTTCTCTCAATTAGTGAACAATTTTCTCATTTTTCAACCTATCAAAAACTCGTCAAATTTCCTCAATAAATGCATTCATTTTTAAAAATTTTATCAAAATATAGCTTAAAATCACAAAAAATTTAATTAAAAAAATAATGGGTTAGATAGAAAAAAGTATAGAATTTCAAGTATTTTTATGTAAGGGGTTAATTATTCAACCTCTTCACCCTCAACCTTCTGACGCAGTCTAGCGCTGTTATAGATTTCTTCATTTTCTATCTTATTTTGAGAGAATTTTATACCTTCCAAAATTCTTGAATGATATTTTCAATTTATAAAAAATCACTGATTTATGCATTTTAGAGACCATAATTTTTTTCAAGAATTGAATTTTTCTGGCGCAGTCTAGCGCAATCGCAGATTTCTTCATTTTCGACCTGATATTTGAGAGAATTTAATTTTAATGCCTCCAAAAATTCCAAACTAATATTTCCGATAAATAAATTTTATTTATTGTAAGGTCAATGTGCCTAATGGCAAAAATGCTGCAACTAAAAAGAACCTCGAATGGATTTATTGGTCATTACGCTGGAGAAATCGGTCCTCAAACTTCTTTTCAAAATTTTTAAAATTGAATGAAAATTAGGAGCTGTGCTTCACTGCGCTAAAGAAATTAGTCTCTACGCTTCTTTTAGGATTTTTAAATTTGAACAAAAAATTGAGAGAAATTGGTCTGAACGCTTCACTGTGTTTTTTTTTAGGATTTTTTAAATTCAATGAAAAATAAGAGAAATTTTTGAATTTTTTAGGTTAGCTAAAAATATTAAAAAAGTCTCTGGCGCTAGTAAAAAAAAAAAAAAAATGACAAAAACAAAGACGTGAAGTGCGCCAGAAGGTTATTGGGTCTTCTGACAAATTTTCGATCAAAAACTATAAATTCAAACATAATATTTTTTCTGAAAGATTTTCGAAATTCAATGAAAAATGAAAGAAATATTAGAATTTTCTGTGTTTTAAAAAAGTCTCTTGCGCTAGTAATAAAACCACAAAGGCATGAGGTGCGTCAGAAGGTTTAGGGTCTTACCTACTAAAACTCTTAAGAGGTAAAATAATTCGCCCCTTATAAGAAAAATACTTGAAATTCTATACTTTTTTATCTAACCCATTATTCGTTTGATTAAAGTTTTTGTGATTTTAAGCTATATTTTAAACAATTTTTTAAAATCAATGCATTCATTGAGGAAATTTGACGATTTTTTGATAAGTTGAAAAATGAGAAAATTGTGCTCTGCGTTAGAGAAATCAGCAAGTGTGCCACAACGAAAAAAATTCGAATTTCTCTTATTTTTGGAGTGATGGAATGTAGCTCTCACGAGGGGGATTTATTTACAGTAAAAATATAGAAAATTCATGCAGAATGGATACAAAAACTCTGAAATTTCCGAACTAGGAAGGAAAAAAAAATAGGACGAAATGATTCATATTTGGTTTAAGAACAGCTAATTAATGAAAAATTGGAAGATTTCTAGAATTTTTTGAGACGTTGAAAAATGAGAAAATTGTTCACTAATTGAGAGAAACCAGCGTTTGCGCCAGAACGAACATCTCTTATCTACTCTCAGGCGCTGATAGAAATGTTGAGAAAATTTCTAGTGTGAATCCCAGAAGTCTATTGAAATCGGAAAATGGAGATCTGGGAATTTTCGGCGATTTCTGGGGGACTTGACCAAGATTATTTCGAAATTCGTGAAAAAAAATCTCCCTTCAATTATCTCTTTATCACAAATATTTTTATTATTGCTGGACTCCATTCAACTCTCCTGGCTTCGACTGACGCTCGGCGCACTACGCACCAGCCCTACAGGTAATCACCCTCTTTGTTACCGCGCTCTTTCACTTTTAGCTCATTTACCAGACCAACCTTTTCAAATGCTCTCACCTTGCCACAAAGCGGTCACTACGTTTACCTTCTACAACAGCGCCTTCTTTCTCGTATGATCTATCCTCATAGTGTTCGTTCATCCTATCCTCCAAGCATGATTTCTGGTCCTCCTTATTCTCCGATCTATCAAAAAAGCTCCAATTCCTTGGTCTACTTGGAACCACCCACCCCGGCGCGAAGAAGTCGTCCTCAGGATAGGCCATACCTGTCCTACATACCCTTTTTTTCCACGCCTCTCATTTTTGGAGAAAATTCTTCCAAATCCCAAGGTCACGGCTGTGCGGACGTGCGGACGGACGCAAATTTCAGAAATAGGGCAGAGGTTACAGCAAAGACATGGAATACGATTTTGCAGTTACATCAAAAGCTTTATCTTCATACACGCCTTCCTATTTCACTCAAACCTTTCGGCTAGTTATTTGTTATCAAATTACTATTTTTTATTAATTTACCGTCTCATTAGACCGCCTACTCTTTCCTGATTCCCCCTCCCTCCCTCCCACCCAAAATTCTTCTATTCCCACATTATTGAGAATGCAATTTTGCGAAACAATCTGATACAGAATGAAAGGTTTCGAAATAAAGCAGAAAAACGATTTTTAATCTGCTCCAATCGAATTCCTATCTTTTTTCGATCACATTAGCCGGAAATTCATCAACAAAAACAATAACACAAAGTTCGCCGAAGATCCTTGAGCGTGAATTCACGTGATCAGTAGAGTTTGAGATCATCGGGACTGAAGAACGAATAAAATATCTTGACCTAATTTTACGTCGTCCGACTCTCAACACCAGCCGAGATTATTTTTCTCTTTTTTCTTATCTCGGTAATCATATAGGAGGAAAATTTCAATCTCAAGTACGCGCGTAACAGCCAACAATTGTATGCAGAAAAGTAATACTCAAAATTATTCGATCAACGACCTACATTAGGAGATGGGTAATAAATAAAAAGTTGGAACAGCAGTTGAACATCGATTATTCGCCTATATTCTGACTTCGCGTGACTTTTTTAAACGAAACTATTTCGTTCATTCACTCATTATTCGGGAACACGCGAATTTTTTTCTCTTTTTTGAACGAGTTAAAAGTAGACATTAGCTCATCAACGTATCTTCAAATTTCTAATTAATCAATTCTGTACATTCGTGAGAATATACGCGATGAAAGTGGAAGTTGATGGTTAATCTCAAATCTAGAATTGCGAAGTCGCCAAAAGACGCGACCTTGTTCGCACAATTAGTTATGAGCAATTTTCGGGTGATTTGATTACCGACAAGTCTGTCTAAGACGACTCTACTTACCGTGAGTTCTCTTCCTTTAGGAAGCTTACGACTAGCCATTTAACCACCGCTGCTTCTTAGTCAATTATGTCAGGTCAGCTTCTGGTAACACTACTGAACAGCTATCCTGTTACAAAAGATTCTATTACGTAAATCTTAGATACTTTTCAACGCTAAACACGAATCCGTTGTCCGTTTTTTGCTAGCACGTCACAATTTTTAGTGATCACGATTAAAGTTCTCGTTTACTTGCCGCGCTTCGTTGCGAAACACATCGACGATAGCAGTGTCGCTGTTCGTTACGTTCCGCGACAGCGCGCGGCAAGTACACGAGAATATTTGTTATGATTACGTGAATATTTATCGTGATTAATAAAAACTGTGACGTGCTAGCAAGAAACGGACAAAGGATTCGTGTTCAGCGTTGAAAGGTATCTAAGAATTACGTAATAGAATCTTTGTAACAGGATGGTAACCTAAGAAAATTTCCTCGTCTAGAGTTCCCGTCTGAGTATTGATACACAAATGCCTTCGAAATCAGGCTTAAGCTCACTTTTGTAGAAGAAACTCACAAGGCAAGGTAAAAATTAATCAAAGCGAGAGCAATACTTGATTGCTCTTTCGTAAAACTTCATGTTTTCATTTTCAGATACGAAACTCGATGAAATAAAAGCGCCTTCATTTGAAGCTTTTTCAATTTTTCAACACCGAAACAATGTTTTTTTCCATTCTAAGTTTCTCTAGGGCTTCAATTTAAGCTGCCCTTTTCGGAGTCTCCCTCCAGACAAATCGACTCATCATCGCTAACTCTAGAAATAAATCATAGTCTGTGAGAGAATATATTTATTTTGAGATTCAATTTTCTGACAATCAATATGATATACAGATTTCCCTCGAAAAAAATGAGTAAATAAAAATCTTAATTGATTAAATACACGGTTACTCCGCGAGAGATTATATAATTTATCAAAAGTGATTAAAGAAATCTTATACAATAGTTTGTACTTTATTTGAACAAACACTTCCCGCCAACATGCAATAGCGGTTGCAGATAAACTGCTGAACTTAAGTTTAAGCCGCCAACATGCAATAACGGTTGCAGATAGACTGCTGAACTTAAATTTAAGCCGCCAACATGCAATAACGGTTGCAGATAAGACTGCTGAACTTGAATTTAAGATTTTGAAAAACTCTTACAAATAAGGGGAATAAAGGTATATTATCAAGTAATTTTGAGCCAGGATAAGGCCACGAATATCCCGCTTTTTAAGCGAATACTCGCAAACCATTATCTTGGACAATTTTTCCAAAAAATTCTCTTAACATAATAATGTCTTTTTTAGCTTATAATATTTTTGCCACAGATATAGCAGGCCGCCTAAAAAGAGCTTTTCGAGAGATTACAACGAATTGAGTACATTCAATGCATTCGATATCTTGTTCATCGGCAAAAAAACGTAATAGTGAACGAAAAATGGTAACGGGTCGCTCCACGAGAAAAGCGCGTCATTTTTGCCCCACAAAAGGGGCAAAAATTCGCCAACCTTAGCCACACTCAAATCCTTCCATGTATTCTTGGCCACCTCGTCCAACCGATATTTGCCGCCCTCGATTACAACCGGTCCAGATGTGTGTCTGCTGAAATGACGACAAGGCTTCCACAAAAGTCTGGACTGCACGCTCGTGTAACATACGTACGGTAGACGGACACCAACGTGGCAATCAGTCGGGATGAGAGTTTTGGTTTCGGGTACAATGGTGAAATAGAAACTGACGTGTCCGACAATGTTGCGGTGCGCTTTCAAACCGGCGAAAAACTGTCTCAACCAATGTTCGATTTCTGGCTTCTCCACAGGAACGATTTTTCCGATTTCGTCAATTTGACATGTAACATTGCATACGACTTGCGACTCTTTGACCGTTGTACAAGTCACGTACTTTTCTCCCGGGTAATCTTGCATCACTAACCAAGGATTTTGATCGTCTACGTCAGGTAACATGGCGAGACGGGTTCGGGAGCGGGGTAACTCAACTCGTTGCTTCTTCTTGCAGCCTTGAAAGTTCGTAGCGATCATGAAGTGTCTTTCTTTCTTAACAATGCGAATATCGTACAATCGATTGAGCTGGATGTAGTTCGAAATCGGATAACATTTCGGTACGGTTAAACCTTCTCCTTGTGCCACGCGTATGACCTCGCTAATATCGTCCAGCAACATTACCTCATTTAGATTCGGACAAATACATTCACAGCCCATGTCTTCTAAATAGGGCTTGATGCACGCGTCGTAGTAGGCGCCATGAGCTTCGCTAACCGGTATATAATACTTGGCTCCTTCTTTTACCACGATAAACTTCAAAGTGTCCAAATATTTCTGCAATGTGTAATCCTCTGGTTTCGGAATAGTATAGAACTGATCTACGCTCGTCGAGAATCGGCCTAAACTTGGATACCCCTCTACTTCGCACATAATCACTCGAGCACCGGCCGATGCAAAATTTCGCGCCAACTGAATAGCTTGAACAGTGCTACCACCGCTGATCAGAATAGTCCGCTTCTGTAAGTGATTCATTCGTTGGGGGCGCGGAACAAGCAAAACGACGAGGACGTTCTTAACGAAGGACAAAAACGCGAAGATCAAATGTTTCATCACCCACATCCATGTCGATATCCATAAAGACGGTATTATGAAAGGCAGTCGTTTGAAAAACACGAGGAAGAAAAAAGCGAACAAATCCCAGTACATACGTATCAAGAAAGCCGGGTACCATCCGATTATCGCGGCTATAATATCCTTCGGTTCGGTGGCTAGCAACAATTGCGCCGAATTCTGTCGGGCAGACATTCGACGATTGATGAGTCGAAAGCTGGCTGTGCGAGAACGTTTGAGGGTATGCGGAGGTGAAATAGATTGAGGTGTACTCGGTGTAGGCGTCGATGAGGCGTAACCACTCGATGAATCGGACTTGACTGGATCTTCGTCAATCGTTGGGCAACTTTCTTCCTTGAACTCGGACATCGCGATGCACGCACAACAACAATCGCAGTGTTAGAAAACAACTCCACTGTCGGAGGGTCCGAACGAAAATGATGAAGAAACTTCACGTTCGCTGACCACGATGTTCGCGAGAGCTTTCAGAAAACAACTTCACTGTCGGAGGGTCCGAAAGAGAATGATGAAGAAACTTCGCGCTCACTGACCACGATGTTCGCGAGAGCTTTCAGAAAACAACTTCACTGTCGGAGGGTCCGAAAGAGAATGATGAAGAAACTTCGCGCTCACTGACCACGATATTCACGAGAGCTTTTTCTACGAGAGCGAACTGCGGACGATACGCGGCACGACCTTACACGTACTGACTGAAATGAATCTTGTAAACAGAATAAGAGCGCGCACCTCGAGAAAGAACACAGCACTGCTCACGCTAAGAGCTGATAAAGATGAATAATTATTATCAGCATCATCGAACTATATCTATAACGTTCTTTGTTTGCATAGGTGCGCGCAGCTAATGAACACTACAAGTCTGTCGCAATCGACTGAGAATTCAAGAACTGAGGAAAATCTCCCCACAATGACCAATACATTTCCTTATCGATAACTGATGAGAATTCGGATCCCCAAGAAGAAAATCTTACACTAATCAATAATTATTATAATAGTTTGAACGAAGTCCTAGCGGTGAATTGAGAATCCAATCCACGTAGTACGCGCTCGAACTTATTTTCTAGGTGTAGAAAAATGAGATTGAGAAAGAGCGGATCGATATCAAGGCTATACAAACACACACTCGGTTCGAACATACTCAAAGCCAGGCAGCGATCACGTGAAATTCAAGTTTGTATTACATCACGAGAGTTATTTGTCTCCTACAAGCGCACTAGGAGATGATACTGGTGCGAGGGAATAGGGGAAATTCCACAGTTCTCGTGCCTAAAAGCGAATAAAAGTACGAGAAATTTGGATGGACCTCCCTATGGGAAAATTCAGGACTAATTTTGCGTCAAAAACATCTGATCTGCTCGAGACTCGTAAGGAAGATCTACATTTTGGCCCAGTTTGGAGCGTCCAGGGACAGTATCTAAGAATTTCTGTTGGTATTTTTACCGATATATGCGGACTCAATGACATTCTCGCTTCTTAGGATGCTGTTACAATCATTTCTGTATAGACGACCCCCGGTCTCCAGAGCTGTAAGAAAAATATCAAACCTTACACTGCATAAATTTTCTTCTAAATGGTATTTATTTCTCTCTAATCAAAGGACTGTTCACGGAAAGCCCTATTTCATCCATAGTAAAAGAACTGGTTTTTGATGCTAGATCTGATGTAATACACGAGGTTATCGAAAAATACGCAATATCAGTAGTATAGTTACGGAGGGTAGGAATCCTCTCGAACTGGAAAATTAATAAAATCACAAAAAAAGGGTAGAATATCGCACAGTGGCGTAACTACCGGGAGGTTGAAGTCACTCCTCGCCCGGAGGATTCAAAAATCCTATAAATTCACCAATTTTCAACTGATTAATAGAGCTTTTTCTTTCTACTTTCTTGGAATTAAGTCCTCAATAATTCTCAGATCCTCTTCCCGAGGGAGAATTTCTATTTAAGCTACTGCTATTACATAAAAAATTAAGATTTTGTAACTGCGCCACTGCGTAGAATTTCTCCCTACATTTTTGACGAAATTCTTGATTTTCTCAATTGATTGCCGATAAAATAATTCTACTCATGAAAAAAAAATTTGAAAAAAAAAAACTGCTAAAATTAATTTTACAACCGAGGTTAGGAAAACTCGTTCACCAATAGTTTTTAATTATTTTGCATTTGAGACGAAAAAAATCGTTATACCCATGAAGAAGATCAAGAGCTCTTCAACTACATGAACATTTACAGTTTAAAATTCGTGACAACACGGTAATTTTTATTCGCAAATATGGGCAAAGGGTCTGCCTCCTTGCGGCGAAACAATTGGTGTAATTTGGTCGAGAAAGTGAAGATGGGAGAAAAGTTCTGCAAAATAATATTTAGGGCAGTAGAATTGATTTTACATGAGTAACTTCTTATGGTCGAAAACACCATGGTCATCTTTTAGTGCATTCTAGATATCGCCACTAGCGCTGGTTGGGTTAGGTTTGTTCGCGTTTTCCCTTCGATAGTTCGCTTTTGTCGCATGTTCAGCACCGTCCGACGCGCCCGTCCTTCATAATGGAGTGGATGCGGGTTGCGTATGCATTTAATTTTGTTTCCTTCAACAATGGAATCGACCCTTTCGGGTATAACTTCAGTGTTGGAAGAATATCACCGGCGACCCCCTTTTTCTTCTTGGTAACAGCCAAGCTACTTTGACAATCGTCAAGCTGCAGTGTCCCAAGGAACGCAAAACACACAACAACAACGCCACCTTATATGTAGTAGATCGCTGTTGGTGTCTCTCTTTCTTCTTCTTCATTCTTAAGGCCTGATTAATCTTCCTCGCCTACCTGCATGCACATGTGGATGTGGATGGTACACAGGTGTCGAGTAGGCCATAGAGTGGTTCTGCATTTGCTTATTCCATTCCCGGTCCATTTTTTTCTTCATGACGGTGGTTGCAAATGCAGTCACTTCTATGGAACCTAGCATGGTAGGTACCAGCATACTCGGAGCAAGCGCTTCACCTACTCCAATCTCTTGAAGAGACCCACTAAGCTTACCCCGCTCACGCTTCCACGCCTCACACTCAGATAAAATATTTTGTGATCCATCATGCCGGCCTTGGTCGCAGTGTGAACACGTTGCTTGATCAACTTTCTTCAACTTCTCATGAAGGGATTGATTGAAGCAGCCATGGTTGCTTAACACCTGCGTCAGGTGAAAGTTCAACTGACTATGGTCTCAGATCAACCACTCATCAAGGTTAGGTTGGTTGTCCATGTTTCAGCTTACTCTGGGAAATTCTTGCTTCAAGAAGTGCCTGGCCTCCTGCTTGACCCGTAAAGCCTCTTCATCGGTTGTTGTCGTCTTTTTTCCTTTGAACATCACCGCTCTCTCCTCAGCAAGGAGCTCGATTGGTGGTGAACGAGCCTCTGTCGAGACGGTGCAGTTGGCACCAACACACCTCAGCGCAGCTCTCCGTTGGATCACGACTGTTTATTGAGTCGGCCCGTACTGCGGCACCACATGTCGACAAGGCGGTGCTCATCATGATTCTCTTCTTGTTCTCTCGGCCCTCCTAGGTTCCTCATCAAACGGCTTAGATATGCAACTACCCTGCCTGCTGTTTCCGCTGCCATCAGAAAATGGTACCTGAAGCTCAGCGTTGAGTCAAACCAGATCCATTTCTTGGTCTCAATTTCCACACCCTGCAGGCAAAAGGTGGGTGGACTGAACTTCCGACAGAGCATGAATAAATTCGCCTCCGTCTTATCTACTCTAAGTTCCAGTCTAGCCGACTCGATTCAATGCGTTACTATCTCTAGGGCGCGATTTACTTACTCCCCTTTGCTACAATCGTATTGGCAGTGGGTACCACGAGTGTGTCGTCCGCATAGCAGAGAAGCTCAACACCCGATGGCAGCTTTATCTTGAAAGTCCCGTTAAATTCGATGCACCACAAGAGCGGCCGAAGGACTGAACCCTGCGGGACCCCACAAGTAACTGGGCGTTTTACTGCACCAGCAGACGTCTCTGCTTGGATTTCTCGACAGCTAAGATAGCTGCTGATCCTTCTGAGCAGTATACGGGCACTTCTGCATCCATGATGGCTTCCAATATCCTCTTCCTTGGAATTGAGTTAAACACATTTTGTAAGTCGAGACTGACGGCTGCACTCGGCTATCCTCTTCAGCCTGATTCCAGCAACTGACTTGCAGCGTCCAGTTTGAAAACCGTACTGACTACTTGAGATCAAGTCCATTCGCTATCACTATCTCTAAGAGTTTGCCCACATTATTCAGCAGGCAAAGTGTACGATAAGAGGGTGGCAGGCCAGGTGGTTTATCCTTCTTATCGACCAACGCTAGCCTGGCTTTCTTCCACCGCGCAGGGAACAATCCCCCATAACCGCCAAGTAGTGCTGGGTCAACTGAAAGTATGGCGCTTCAGACTGGATTTTGAATCTCGTACAGACCCAGAACCTTCCAATACTTGACCCGCAGTCTATTGACTGCTGCATCCACCTCCTCGGTACCTGGGAGAGATATACCATCCTCTTCTACTATCTTTTTGATAGTTGAAAAGAAAGAAAACTATCCATAAACACTGCACTAACAAACATCCAACTTTCGAGGTAACTATGAGGTCAAAACCCAAATTAACGGTTTAAAAGTGAATTTCAATTAGTTAATCTCATTAAGTCATAAAATTAAAAACCGAAATTCATGTGTAATTAAGGGGGCACCTAAGTTGATTCACCAATTTCCCAATTCTTTTCAAAGTGCATGACTTGAGCATTAGGCCACTTCACGGCTAGGACGAGGAGAGTTTAAACAGGACAATATTTTTTCAAGTCATGGTCTCACCTCTAGGAGATTTACCAAGGGGAGACTTACTCGCCCGGCTAAATTAAGGCTCCCAAGAGGGCGAGGCTCTGATCTACTTTAGAGACTTGGTAAAAAATTTAAACCGCAGAGGTATGGTTGGTTCTGACTTATTGTTGGAATTCAAGCTCGAACCCATTTTAGAGTGTTACAAAAATTTCAATCACTATAATTTGACCATGGAACTTGATAGAATTTCTATTTTCAACGTCTATATTTGGCCGTAGGACTTGAAAAAATCTCAATGTTCATGAAAGACTACGGGATTTGGAAGAATGTCGTGGTTCTCGAAGAGGTAAAAGCTCTGACCAACTTTAGGGCCTTGAAGAAATTTCGATTGTAGAGGTACATGTACTTAGTTTTGATCTATTGTAACGACTTTGACCGACCTATTTTAGCGATTTGAAAAAATTTCATCCTCTGATCTTCTTATAACAAGACTGCAGGACTTCTCTGGACATTACCAAAAGTCCACCCCATAGAACAGGTTCCCTAATAAAAGAAATATTATATAATTATAAGCTCAATAAATCAAACCCTGGCCAACTTCATAGGTCACTTTCAATAGAAACCTGTTTTATAAGAGAAAACACTGTCCAATTATTATCCAAACAGAGTCTCGAAATAATAAGTCCAAGACTTCAACTCCATAATATAGAATTCTGCTAGACAGAAAAATAGGAATTTAGAGAAAATTTTAAAATCCAAACTCGACTGATCCTTTCTAGAAGTTAAAGAAATTGTGGTTTCTTGGCTTTCCTTCGTCTCAGAAAAGAAATGATAATTAAAGCTTCTTGGGTGTTATTTTTTTACTTTTTTTTTACCAAAATACGTATGGTTTTTTTTTTTGCTTCTACTACGGCAGTAAAAATCAGAAAAAATTCACTTCAATCTCAATATAAGATAAAAAAGGAAGAGGAAACATGATGAAAAAGTCTCCTGACAAGATTTCGGAAAAAAATAAGCTTTGAAAGCGACAGAGAACAGATGACTTGAAAAACCTCCAACTTTCGAGGAATACTAATATAGCTTTGGGATCCGAGCACCCAATCAACGGTTTAAAAATAGAATTTCGACTAGTAAAACTCGTTCATTCATACAATTAGATGCCCAAATTCGTGTGTCGGTATGTGAACACCTGAGTCAATTCACTCAAATTTCCAATTTTTCTCAAATAAGCTTGAAAGCGCATGGCCACTTCACACCTAGGACGAGGCGACTGCAAGGCCTGAGGAGAATATTTCTACAAGAAACGATGCCGTACCACTTGCAAAACAAATATAAAAAAAATGAATGAATAAAAAAAAACTCGGTCTGTTTCGCTCACTCTATCCAAGTTATGCTCCTTAACGAAGTCTTCGAGGTAAGATTTCGAAGGTTGTAAGCTTGAAAGAAGAGAAGGTGGTAGAAAAGGATTAGGTAAGATTTAGAATTCCCTCTTCCCAGGATACACGGCTGAAAATCATGATCTCGAACGTACCTCCCGCAATCTCACTCCCAGTCCTACACCAATCTGGTATAGTCTGGTATACGATAAGATGAAAAAAACTTTTATAAAGTCTATTAGCGATGGAAAGGGAGTGATGTAGGAATTTGGGCTGCAAAATCCAAAAAGTATCGCGGTCTGGTACAGCTCAGTATACTACAATAAGCAAGTTTATTCATTAGCATAAGGTAAAATAGTCCAATATAAAAAGTATTGTATTTATTTATAATTCGATCGTTTTTTACTCCATTATTCTCAATAGATGACTATCTATTAATTTTTATTTGCTTTTGAAATAATATGTAGAAAACGAGTATATCGTATCCAATTTTTCAATCTCATTCTAATTCGTAATTTTATTCTGTATATTCATGTAATAATTCTCTATTTAATTAAAGTCCTTACAAAAACGAAAAAATGTGTAAAGCTTATGCTGCTACTTGAGCTTTTTTTTTTTTTTTAATAAAAAAGTAAGTAAAATTCCGAAGAGTTATAATGCTGGACGAGAGTAAAATCGGGTCCGGAAGACAATCGGCTGATCTATATTCAGGCGGGTTGTTCACAACAACGAATTCTAATTAAGAGAGGGTAAGAATAAGAAACAATGATTCATCTCTGATGCTTCTTTTCAGTAAGGATTGGAATCAGTTCTACTGACAAGTTGGATAAGCAAATATTTTCCACGCTCAAGAAATACGGGGACATTGGCACATTTTTCGTAAATAACATTTCAATAAGAAACTGAAGCGAACTCTGAAAGAAAGAAAAGGGGATTATCGCGATAACTCTGTACACATGACATAAAGCAGGAAACTTCCGTGACTAGGCAACGCTGTCTGTCAATAACAAAATACAAACTGATACACAGTACAGACTGACTGCGATCACGTGCTCGCTTGTTGTGTCTGGTTTTCGGTCCATTTACAGGCCGAATAGTAGATAATAGTATGAAAGAATACGTGACGACGGACGGGAAATACCAACATAAAAATTATGAGAATAATGAGAAGTGAATAAGTGAGAGATATTTCCAAACAGAAATTCAAAGGTAGGCTAAGGTGCAACACCGAAATTCGAAATTTCATCTCTCATCATGAACGTCTAAACGCAACTTAGGAAGAAGAATGGATTCATGAGATGAATATTAATTGATAACTCTGAATAGATTTATTTATAACCTAAATTTTGCAATAATTCTTAATTTCAAATGTTTATAGAGTTCCAGAGCTTAATAAAGAATAAATTATTATTTTTTGATGTTGTAGACTTTAGGTACATTTCTTGACTCATGATTTTGAAGTATCCGTCATCGTACACAACGGTACGATTCTTCCCTTCTTTCCTGATTCACCAAGCAAAATAGAATAATTAATGAGAGTATAAACAAATTCAGTAACTTCTACCAGACGAATTTCAAACCCTTAGGATACCTATCATCGTGTCACAGGTCGTACTATATCGTCTCTACCGACAACATTTTTTTCCTTGTGATATTATTATTGAATACAGAAGATCTCGATAGTCTTGACATTAATTAATCACATCCTCTCAGAACGTACAAAATACAAAGAACGATGAGCTAATGATAGTTGTCTACAACGCGTGAGAAAGTCTGTATCGAGAACGATTTTTTTTTTTTTTTTTTTGCAACATAGTATACACAATTCTCATGAACAGAGAGGAAGTTAGTTAGACCACAGCAATAAGTAGAATGTTATTTTACTTAATCAACGAAGGCTTTTTTCTTCAAACTCGATAATGTTTCTCCGATACCAGTCATGTCTTCCGAACTCAAAAGGACAAAAATATGAGATTTATTTACGTACACTCTTGAAAGATCATTACAACATAAACTTAATCATAATGAGTAGAAAAATTAGGTTTGTATTTCAACTATTTGAATAGGTAGTGAACCGCAACTCACCCAATATATACCGCAGAAGAAGTAATCTGGGTTGAATAAGACTGCCTTATCTTGAATTTTCCAGACGATGACAGGCAATATCCATATTCTCTTTGGATTATCGTCCAATGAAGATGTTTGAATTTAATTTACTCTGATGAAAAAAAGTTAGTACGTCATGATAGTTACAGGAATTAGTGAAAAGTTATCACCGAAAATCTCTGTGTTTGTTTACCAAAATACCGACTATTTTGAAGGCATGCAGCATGGAAGCAAGTAATAATAAATTGGCAAACCTGCAGGGAAAGTTCCAGCCATGACCGCTTTCTTTTCAGCTCTTCTCCAGGCATAATCTCTTGGCAGTTGGCAATTCCAATCCTTAATCGTTTTATGTTCGCCCCAAATTGATTATAAAAACCTCTGTTTCAAAACTAATACGCATTTCCTACCTACTCTAGACAGTGTTGACGAAATTAGTTTCATTGTTTCAGTCAATGTTTGGGCTTCAAAATCAGACACGTGTGTGAGAATCAGCTGTTTATTGTTTATAGTGTTCGTTCTAAATAATATTCAGGTGTGATAGCCTTTGAATTTTAACGAGTTAGAAGTCGAAGACGTAATCAATTATTCTTCCTTTTTATTCGACGTCATGAAGTTGGGAAATCTTTCAGTTCAGTTTTCAGCCTTCTCATCCAGCACTTCGTTTGTGGCGCCAAGTTTCACGATGTCCCCGAGAGCTATTCTCTCGTTAGGTACGTACGTGTCAATTTTCTACAATATGCAGGAAAGGAGGTTAATGCTACATCAAGTTAACGGTTGATTGACCTCATCTCATACTATGAACGCAGTCTATAATAGTTGTTGCTCTGCTGCATTTCCAATAGTTCCAGAACCCAGAACGAATATTGTTGTGCACGATCTCGTCCAAAGTTAATCGTCGTATTTCTGTTGCAGGCATAATTCCTTGTCAATAATGTTGGCGTATGGTCTTCGAATAGTCTCACCATTATCCACGAGTTTCATCATCAGGTTAAAAATCCTTCCATTCGAGTGTGAAAACGCCAAATAGACGATAGCTATACCTAACCACCTTACTTGACCCGCTATTGATAGCACTAACACTGTTACGAGTTTTCTGTAACACTTTTTCGGGCTCGTTTTCATTATATTAACGCTATTTCTAGTCTTATTGTATACCCATTGAGAGCAGGTTCGTAAATTCCTGGTACAAAATTACTTGAAAATTGGAGAAGTTAGATATTAGGTCGTATTTGCGCAATTTTTATTAAAAGTTCTAGTCAATAAGGGGAAAAAAAATAAATAAACACTTATGATTGCGCATTTTACTTCTTCAATTTTCTTACAAATACATACGTAGCTTATCCTCGTAGTTGATATTGTATTGAGAAATTTATACTGAGATTTCTTGTCTTCGTTTACAGTTCAAGATCATTCAAGAAACAATCTCAAATTGAAAAAATGAATCGAAATTGGAATCATCTAATCGCAACAAGCGTAGGGTTGGTGGTTGGATCAACCGGAATATTATTATATCATTATCTTGTACGCAAGCGATACAAGCTCATTCCCGAACAAGATTTAAATCGTTTACATCTTTCGTTGGAAAATCTGAAATTGGAATTTGAAGAACTGAAAGAAGACATGAGGAACGAATTCGAAGAAATGAAGTAAATGAATATTTTATTACATTTTTCGTACTATTGCTACGATTTGTGTTACCTGCGGTTAGTCGAATTTTCAAACGATTACTGAGATCTAGGTCACGGTGAAATTGATTGTACTCGTGATTCGAGGTTGTATTCGAAAATCTTGGAACGCTTCCCGACATTTTGAATTCGCATTCTAGATTTCATCCATCTATAATTTTATTGAAATAGCCTCTTCTTAGCGTTCGAGACTTAGAACGGAAAGTATGCCTTTTTAAATTGACGTCTAGACTAGAGATATTCAATTTGTAGGCGTTAAAAATTCTTACAATACTGAGAGAGGAGTTGGAACGAAAAGTATCCCCCTTTTGGGTACTCAATTTACACTCGTACAGGGCCTTCATGTCGAAATTCTACCCATCTCTAAAAACGTCTACATTTCTTCGATGATGAAAACAGAAAAAAAATGAAAGTAGAAAGAACAACGAGAAAATCATCAAGATAATCTCCTATTTGTAGATTTTACGTTAAATGAATTTTTGTTTGTTTCTTCTGCCGTTTGCGATTTTTATTTTTTATTTGTTCGAATTTTATTTAAAAAATTATTAGAAGCTTCTTGAGAATGAAAACAATTTCTGTACAATTGTGCTGATGTTTGTTTCGAGTTGCATCAATTCGTTTGATGAAACGATGATAGTTGCAAACATCATTTTTCATCTAAATTTCAACGCTTATTCATTCTTTTTCGATTTATTTTTGTTTTCTTATTATTCTTCTTATTTTCGGAAATAGTGTAGAATACTGCCTTGTTAGATCCTGTTCGAAAAGTCAATTGAAATGAAAATCATCAATTTAGTCGTTTACTTATTCGTTTATCTATTTATTCTTCTCTCTTCTTTATTACTTCCGGATTTAGAACACTATTTTTGGTTTCTTTTCGCAAACATCAAGTTGTATGGAAGGCTACCTATTAGTTTTAAAATATTTTATGTAATATTTCGACTAATTGTGAATCTTGGTCGATATAAACTCGAAATCAATCGATGGATAATTCAGAATAGAAATATCTGAATATTCCTTATTCTTCTCAGATAGAAAACTTTGTAAAATCAAGAATGATTACAAGTTTCTCTTTTATTCTCCGTAACTCGTATTTGCACTTCAAAAAAGCGGTTCATTTTGTTTTCTAGAATCACTTAAAGAATTACAGTCTCTTCATATCTGTTGAAACATTTGATAAATTAATTTTGATTCTTCGATTTAGGGTCCTTCATCTTCTTCGATCATTTTTTGCTACTTAACGAAACGTACGAGAATAGCTGTGCAAATTTATTTATTTATTGAAATTGATTTAACGTAGGTACCGCGTAACAGCCTTACGATAATTACGGAGCAACACGATATTACAATAACAATAATATACGAAAAATATTGATGATATTAATAATAATAGTAACCGTGATTAATAATAATGATAATAATAAATAATAATGATAACGGTGCTTCGGATATCATTGTTACCAGTTTTATTAAAAAACAGTAGTTATACTATCGTAGTAATTCAAAATTTATAATTTTCTATCTCATTAAAAGACTGACGACACAGTCGAAACATCGCTTAAAATAAAGTCGTTTAAATTCGAGAAGCCTAGTGCCAATTATTGAAATAATTAAAATTAATGATATTTGAGGAAGATTCTATTTGTATAAATAGCTCCTACATTTTTCATTGTTTCTAGCATTGTCATTCGAAATTATTCCCACCTTATTTATCTCAATACAAAAAAAATCTGCTTATATGCTTTTTCGATTGCATTTCTGTAGTGTAAAGTTGATCAGGGGTTCGGTTTGAAATTACGAGCACTTTTTCATGACGTATTCTGTGCAATTATTACCCTCTTTGATAATTTCAATGAACTCTGTGTAATCCAAGTCATGTTTTCTTATCGTTTAGTTCCAGTTGACGACCCCTCCTAAAGAAATCAAGCATCATTAAGTATGATTCAAAGTTTTCCGAGGAAGACAAATAATGTAGTGCTACATCCAATATCTTGAAATTCTGGAAATGAACATACGTTTGAGTTCCGTTCGCAATTTGACTTCTTCAAGTTCTCGAGTATTCTTATTCGATTTTCGTGTTTTAAATTTTTATTTTCGTGTTACGTGCATAGTAAAACTCTACTCGTACGTTGGTCAAATACGTCGAGAAATTTTTTTTCCTCTTCTTGTCGTCATTCGGCGTATTGTTTTTCTAGATTTTAGTGCGTCTTTACTATTATGTTATTATTCATTCTTGAGCATGATGACAAAAGGTATATGAGAATAGAATAAATGCATCATCACAGAATTGTGTTTTTGCAGGCCCTCTTACGTGCGTGTAAGTTTTCTTTACGTGTGAACGCCCAAGAATGCGTCCAATTGTTCATTATTTCTCATATTTAATTACAAATTGTTAAACGTGTTTTCGAAATAATCTCAATAATGCCTTACGTAAGACGGTTCGAAAGCGCCGCATTTTTGTCAATAAATATTTTAAGCCGATCGTTACCGTACTCTTCGTATCAGGAAATTCCAAATTTATCCCAATTTACGATTGTCGATAGCTCGCGTAACAGGGGGAGAACGAATATAAATTTCAATCAAGTTAATTGACGAGATTTTTCCGTCTCCCTCGAAAATAGGGCAGATAACTCGTACTGTGTACTCTGAAATAACGATCTCTAATTATGATGTGGGCACCGCGTCTTCGCGCGTTCACAACAATACGAGTCTAACGACTGATAAATTATGCGTATATACTCGTAATTAGTAAAGGTTAAAATATAATCACAGAAGGAATGCCTGTCAAGTTTTCCCCTCTTTCGCTTTTTGCGTCTAGATACTTTGGAAAAACGGTATTGTAATAGTCGTTCGACAAATGGAGATTTTTCTAGTGAGAAATAAACCACAAGGTAATCATCTCCAACGGGTCATCCTCGATTCAGTTTGTCGTTAAACTTTTTTTTCCTCAAGTGTTATCATCAATTTCAAACCACATTAATTTTGGTATGCTGTTGTCATTTTAGGAATGAGTATTCAATGATTTCAGAACGAATCTCGCATTGGAAAGTTCTTTCCCTTTTTTGCTTTTCTTCCTTCACGAATTTGCCTTATTTAAAAGGTGTGGCCATTCAAAAGTCGAGAAACTGAAAAAATGTTGCTGTGAGAAGTAACGATCTTCGATAAATGCTGCTACATGTACCTTAATATTCTCTTCTCTGTACTCTTATAAAAAAAAAAAAACATCAGCTAAAACATACGTAAAAAATTTTTAGGCAAGACCTGGGTGATGCTACGTCGTAAATGACATCCTCTCTTGCAAAAGAGATAAAACGAATATTTCGAAAAGATAAATCGGGATTAAGTACTGTAGTTTATGATGAGAGAATATCGAAATTTTGAAGATGGCGACTGTTCTGTTTTGCTTAGAGAGACAAAGGGTCTAAATCTGACCCGAATTATTACTTTAAAATTCTAAGTTCTCTCTCCGTCTTGTGCTCGCCTGGCTGCATAGGAAACGCCGGTTTAAGAGAATCCTTCGGAAGCTAATTTGATTCTTCTCGACTTCCTCTTAGTCTTTAATTTGAAAATTTGTCTGATTCACATTTTCGAAACTATTCAAGGTATTTCTGTCATGTGTCATAAAATTAAAATTTTTCCGATACCTACGTAATGATATTTAGTCGTGAGTAATTATTTTTATTTACGAGACGGTAATTGAAAACCATTTAATAACCACACGAGCCATTTTTAAAGTATAATTGAAAATGAAGGTGATGTATGGTGATCCGCAAGCTACTAAAGTGGAATGATCTCTGTTGCTACGAAGTTCCAAAAACTTTTGATGACGTAAAATTCTCAGAAAATTAACTAAATCGTTTCTATGTGTTTATTTTACTGTCAAGTTTCTCTTGACAGAAGAGGGACTTTCGGATAAGGAATTGTTGAGATCAGTTGGAGGCTTGGAGCGGAATGTATGAATGTCAAGTTTTCATCTTTCATCTCAATACGTAATGACGTCACTCTGTGCGAGAAAAATTGAAAAGTCTCGACATTGAATCTTTGTATTTTACTAACAAATGGACTGATCTTTTGTTATAATTATACGATTTCTCTTGTATTTTGTAGGAATACGAAACAGCGAGGCGGTCGAATGAGGCGAAATAAGCGCAATTACAATACCACCTCATCGAGTACGATCAGTCTTACCGACGCTAGTATGTATTCAGCTGTTGAATCGGATTTCGACGACGAATTTTGTGATATCTCTGATTCCGATGGCGATACAAAATTAGATCTTAGGTAAGTTTTTTTTCATTAAACTACTTGGAAATAATATTGACCGTTGCGGAATTGTGTGAAAGAGCCTCATCAATGACCGCCTTATTATAGAGTAACGAGTGAGTCTCTTTGGTACTTTGTGAGAAAAATTGTACACTTTACGTCCTCTTATCAACACGAGTTTGTCTGTATTTCCCCACTGTTTTTATAAAAGCCCGACTGAATCACCCACCTTTCGCCTGCAAGGTGAAGAAATCAAGATCAAGAAGGTAATGAAGTACCTAGGCATCTGGTTTCACTCAAAGCAGAGCTTCAGGCCCCATTTCTTGATAACAGCGAAAAGGTACATACCTAAGCCGTCTGATGAGAAACCTAGGAGGGCCGAGAGAAACAAGAAGAAGGAGTACGATGAGCACGGCTTTGTCGATCCTCCTACATGGTGCCCCATTGGCCAGTATAAGCCGAATTCCCTACAGAAGGAGAGAGATGGCAAAGGTCCAACTGAGAGCGTCCACCGTACTGTCTCGACGGAGGCTCTTTGCATATTAGCTCGTTCACCATTAATCGAGCTCCTTGCCGAGAAGAAAGCGGTGGTGTTCAAAGCAAATAAAAAGTTTAAGTAAATTTCTCCACCTCATGGAAACACATTGGATCATATATAATGTCTTTGGACGTTTGCCAAGAAATACAGTGTAAAGATATATCGATGACGATTATATCGATACATCAATCTCGATTGAGACATTACTGCTACCGTTTTGTCTTTATCCATCTTTGTCAAGATCGGTTCTCCAGCTTTGTGACCTTCTTTGCATTACTGCTGCTTTCGGCGCACATTCAACAGTACCTTCTCTATTCTGGTTCGTGCTTTTGGTCTCACGTTGTATTCCTCGGTTTGGATTACCTTCTCACAGCTAATGGTTCTGCTACCGAACTTACGCTGGTTCAATCTCTCTGGCTGAACGTACTTCATGCCTTTTTCAGGAGTCTTCTTCCTTGAAAGTGA
Source organism: Aspidiotus rigidus (assembly GCA_035079385.1). Classification (NCBI taxonomy): domain Eukaryota; kingdom Metazoa; phylum Arthropoda; class Insecta; order Hemiptera; family Diaspididae; genus Aspidiotus; species Aspidiotus rigidus. The sequence goes on along the minus strand of JAVHKY010000072.1, from coordinate 1,079,685 downwards.
CGCTCGATACGTTTTCGGTTCTGGGAGCACAGCTGTGATTCTGTGTCGCTGTCTCCTCTTTCCTTTCTCCTCTGATTCTGGTCAGTCTGTCAAGTTCCTTTTTGATCTGCTTCGTTTGAGCTTCCACTCAATTTTAATATTTTTCATGTCCTAGCTGAACCCCACCCTTCTGAGTTGGCCCACTCCACCCCGCCTCTCCTCTATTCCATGCAGTATTTAGGAAGATTTGTTTCTCAACTCTACACTAGGCGTATACTACGTACAGGCCTCCTTCGTCCTAGGCTTATACTAGACCCGGACTTCGCCTCGTTCTGTCTATGCAGTTATTTACTTGTACACTATAATAGGGCTCGGCTTCCCCCTGTTCTGTGCCTAGCCTACTCAGCCTAGGCCTTTTCTTCATACAAGCCTACTCCTCTATTTGTTCCATACAGTTTTATAACTAACTTTATACTAAGAGACTTGGATTAATTTATACTAACTCTATACTGCAAGCAAGGCCTTGGACATTGGTTTTAACAGGGAACCTGTTTTATCGGAGGGAGGGGGGGGGGGGGGTGGTTCGGAAAAAATTCCCGCCGTCCGGCCAGCCGGCAATGCTCGGAGCTCGAAACTTTTCCAAGTCCCCCTTCTATCATATACAGCCTGACTAGATATGCAATTCTTCATACACCAATTGACTTAGCCCCTTCAATGAGCCAGATATGCAACTATTCAAACACCATTAGTCTCAGAACGTCCTTCTAAGGTATTCCAAATCCCCCCCCCCCCCCGCCCTCATATACAGAGTGGGGCAGAAAGATGTTACCAGTTAAATGGGAGTTTGCGAAAACGCAAAACGTTAGATGTATAGTTTAAATGTACGAATTTTGTATCTTAATTTTATCTTTAATTTGAGCGGGACCCGAAGTTTCCACGACTTTTCTGAGCTGAGTTATGGACCAAAATGTGCCGAAAATTCACCAAATCGTTAGGGTTCACAAAATAGGGGTTGAAAATTAATTAATTTACACTATTGAACTGAAATTCCAAAATTGTAATAATTAAATTATTGTTTTTTAAGTGAATTTGGACGGGGAAAATAAAAAAAATAGTAACAAAACCCTAAGAAGCACCAAAATGGGTTAATGGGCCCAAAAAGGGTAAAAATTTCCCTAAGGTGGAAAATCGTTCAAACTTTTGAATTGTAAATCGATTTTTAAGCGGAATTTTGCGCTGAGTTCGAAAAAAATGCTCACAGAGTTCTTCGAAGCACCAAAAAGGGGTTAATGGGCCCAAAAAGGGTCAAAATTTTCCCAAATTGGAAAATTGTTCAAATTTTAAATTTTAATTCGGTTTTCGAGGTTTTCAAGTGGAATTTCGCGCTAAGTCCAAAAAAAATGCTGAAATAATACTTCGGAGCACCAAAATGGGTTGATGGGCTCGAAGAGAATCAAAATTCTTTCAAGATGAATAATTGCGTAATCTTCAAATGTTGTTTTCTATTCTGGAATAAATTTTTGCGCCGAGTCCAAAAAAAAATACTGAAATAGCCCTAGATGATCTCCAAAATGTAAAATCAAAAATTCTCATTCCGCAGTAAAATTGTTGATTTAGGGGATGGAAGGAATACGCTAAATTTTATCTCAGAATCGAGAAAAACATCAAAGATTAGGCGATATTATCATTTTGGGGAAATTTTGACCCTTTTTGGGCCCATAAACCTATTTTGGTGCTTCGCAGAATTTTTTAACAATCTTATTCAGATTTAGCGCTCAATTTTACTCTAGGATCGGGGAACACTTTCGAGATTACGCGATTTTTTCAATAGGAAAATTGTCTGGGAACCCCTGCTGTACGGCACATTTTGGTCCATAACTCGGCTCAGAAAAGTCGTAGAAACTTCGGATGTGGCTCAAATTAAAGGTAAAATTGAGATAGAAAATTCGTACATTCAAACTATACGTCCAACGTTTTGCGTTTTCGCGCTACGACAGATTTAGCGCAAACTCCCATTTAACTGGTAACATGTTTCTGCCCCACCCTGTATACTATATGACTCGGAGGTCGAATGGAGGTCGGAATATTAACAGGGAACCTGTTTTATCGGGGGTCTCTTCTGGAAAAATGTCATTGTCCAGCGGGCCGGCAACCTCAACGTCGTTTAAAGGTCGACTTGGAGGTCAACATTTTTCTAAGTCCTTCGTCGATCATATGTAGCACCAAAGTCCAAATCAGTGAAGTCACAATTTGATGACGTCATTATAGGTCAGGCTTGTTACGTCACAATCCAATGACGCCATACGTTTTTCAGAGCCCACGTGCCTCAGGTTCCCTGCCACATCTCGTTCAAGTCCGGTAAAGAACCCTTGAGTTTTTTTTCGGGGGGGGGGGTCAGAAAACCCAGCTGATCGGCAACCTCAAGGTAGTTTAGAGATTGACCTCCTATCATACATAGTCCGGAGTTCGAAAATTTCTCTTAGTTCCCCTCCTATCATACATAACTCGGCGGTCGAAATTTCAACAGTGAACCTGTTTTATCGTTGTTTTTTTTTCGGAGGAAACATCCGCCATCCGCCGTTTGGCCGGCTGGCAAAGCTTGGAGCTCGAAAATTTTCCAAGTCCCTTTCATATCATGTATATCTTGGGGGTCATAGGTCAGCCCTGTGACGTCACAATTTGATGACGTAATGTCAGGCTTGTGACGTCATAATTCAATGACGTCATATATTTTTCAGATCTCACGTGCTCCACAAAACAGGTTCCCTGCCACTGCCACCCGTCGTTCAACTCCGTTAAAGAACCTGTGAGTTTTTCCAAATCCCCCTTCTATTATGCTCTTATAGCTTCAAAGTCCTGGTCCGTAACGTCACAATTTGATGACGTCATAGATCTGGTACTTCAACTTTTTTCAGATACCTATCACTGCCCCATAAAACAGTTTCCCTGCCACCTCTCGTTTGACTTCGTTGAAGAACCCGCGATTTTTTGGCGAGAGACCCGCCATCCATTTAGTTACTGGGGGCCCTCAGAGGAATTCTTTCCGCGTACGCATAACGCTGGGGGGCGTAACGCTGGGACTTTAAAAAATTCGTGACCTTCTATGGGCTAGTATAGGGACTTGGGAAAATTCCGGGCCCCCTCTATTGGCTAGTATAGTGATTTACAAAAATTTCGAGCTCTTGTATGCGAATTTGAAAGATTTTCGCGGCTCCTGTACAGTCATCTGTGGAACTTGGAAACGGGCGACCCGCCATCCGTTTAGTTACTGGGGTCCCTCAGAGGAATTCTGTCCGCGTACGTATAATGCTATGGGGTATAACGCTGGCGGGACTTGAAAAAATTCGTGACCTTCTATGGGCTAGTATAGGGACTTGGAAAAATTCCGGACTCTTCTATACGCCTTTATTGGCTGGTATAGTGACTTAGAAAAATTTCTTGTTCTTCTATGCGACTTAGAAAAATTTTCGCGGCTCCTGTATAGTCATCTGTGGAACTTAGAAAAATTTCGGCTGTTCTATAGTCTTCTATGGGACTTGGAAAGATTTTCGCGAATACGCAAAGGCTGGCACTTGGAAAAATTCCTGTCTCCTCTATAGCCGTCTATGGCACTTGAAAAAATTCTTGGCTTCTCTATATCGTCTTCTACGGGAGTTAGAAAAATTCCTTGTTCCTTTATATCGCTGAGGGGCGCGTAACTCTGGGATTTGGAAAAAATTTTGGCTGTTTTGTAGCCTTCTATGGGACTTGGGAAAATTCCTGGCTCCTCTTTGGCCGTTTATGGGACTTGGAAAAATTAGTGGTCTTCTTGACTCTTATCGCTGAGACTTGTAGGTATTCCCGGAAATTCGTGACCTTTTGACATGTTCCATGTCTTTTCTCTCGCCGGACCCCGATTTTAAAACTCGCGAGTACACCCCCCCCCCCCCCGTCAAGAGAAATCTCTACCCCGTGGGTGATTCAGAAATTCGCGAGTACACCCCGCGTAATAATAATAAATAATTAATTAATTAATTAATAATTAAATAAATAATATTAAATAATTAAATAAATAATTAAATAATTAAATAATTAATAATTAAATAATTAATGATTAGAAAATTTCCCTCTAATTCCTATCATATATGGCTGGATAGTCGAAATTTTTCCAAGTCCCCTAGACTTGAATTGTCTCATACTATTCCAATACAACAGCGAGACAGGGGGCGAACAAGCGGAGCGAGTTCGCGCTACCTCATATTTCTCAAAAAAAGACTTGAATTTTCTCATACCATTCCAATACAACAGCGAGATCGCTCGTTCGCCCCACGAAAGTTGATACCTCAAAATATAGAACACCCACAATTACCTCAAAATATTTCTCATACAAGACTTATACGACGCCAAGATAGGTAAAGGGGTAAACGAATAATATCTCACGAACACTTGACCTAGTACAAGAATTAATAATAAATAAATAAATAAATAAATAAATAAATAAATAAAGAAATAAATAAATAAATAAATAAATAAATAAATAAATAAATAAATAATATTAAATAATTAAATAATAAAATAATAAAATAAATAAAGGCTGGATAATCGAAATTTTTCCAGACTTGAATTGTCTCATACCATTCCAATACAACAGCGAGTTCGCGCTACCCCATATTTCTCATAGAAGACTTATACGACGCCAAGATAGGTAAAGAGGTAAACGAATAATATCTCACGAACACTTGACCTAGTAGAAGCCTAGACTGAGATATTTCAAGATGACTGATAAAATATAAAAGACATGGAACATGATTTTCATTTATTTGGCTATGTCAGAAAATTTTTTTTGACTGAGAAATTCTTGATTGTTCTATAGCCCTCAATGGGACTCGCTAAATTATGTGATCTTTATCCCCTTCATATTATTTTACATATTCCTTTCATATTTCTCGCAAACGCACGAAACCATGAGTCGCAGGTCTCCCGCAACTCTCGTTCCCTGAGCAAGAGCCTGTAAGTTTTTATCGTTGTTGTATTCAATAGGAGACCTGGTTCTTCAGGAGCTAGGCAATTGATGCTGAGTAACACTCAAAAGCACTCTCGTAAGCAAACTAATAAAGTAGACTTTGTACACTTGGGATCTTTTTAATTCCCGGTTCATCACACTCAAAATGAGTACCGATCTTTTGAGCTTTCTTCATCACCTCCTATGACGTTAGATAGACGTATTCCAAGTCTAAGCCGTAACGAAAAGCATATTTGTGGGTGTTATCGCAGGCAAAATTTGTTGAATAGTGAGCATGATTTATGCCACGACTCTTTGAAAAATTCAATCACACCATAAGAATTTCTGATTTCGGTCTATGCCTGCCTGTTTTCGTAATCAGAAGCAGTAATCTGTTACGAAGATGTTGATATAGGCCTATATTAATAACGAGTGAATAAGTGTATAGCTAAAACTTGGAAAAGGAGGTTGTCATAGAACGTGGAATTTATTTGAGTAGAACGACTCATTCATTGATGATTGAATTCGTTTGCACGAATTAGTGATAGGCTATGTAATCTTTCTTTTATTTCGTCATTCTTACTTTCGTATGATTTTAAATTTTGCGCAGTTTTTTATCAGATTGTTCATTCTTGTAGAGAACGTATCTGGATGGGTTTGAATTCCCTCCAGAAAATTCCCTCCTTCTTCGTAAACTCATCGTGGGAATTATGCATGTACGTAACCTTTTGATGTATCCACTTTATCGACTGGGCTTGGTGAGGAAAGTTGCTCCGAAAAAAACGCATTTGCGATACAAGTCATTTTTGGTATCATTTGAAGAATATTACATTCGATTTCACGTTATAATGACAGTGTAAGTTGAGTCTATTATGATTCTATTAGACAAACGCGGTGAGTAAGTTGCACATAAAACTCCTTTTACAATTAGAGGCTTCTTATCAAAAAGGTTGACGATCCAATTGACGACTAACCAATGTTAATTGCTGGTCGTTTTTTTCAACTCGTAGAGCGAGCGGGCAAACGCTGCATTCAACCTGTCCACATTCATCTCTTCAGCATATCTATGAATCATTGTCGAAAATCAAACCGTGTATGAGGAAAGGAATTTGGAACTCATTTTGAATGGAGACAGAAAATACTTGCGTTAATACTGATATAGCTATCGAAAATCCTGTGGTTCTAACGATTTCTCCTCAGTTAAAAGGGTGCGGAAAGATTTCGAAAATCTCCCTGTCTCCTGGTTGACAAAGAGAACAACGTGGTTTTCTCTTCTTCGCAGGTAAAATATCGTCGAGGTGTGTTGATTGACTGTAGAATAAAATGTGCGGAAATAACTTAGTTGAAGGGTGTTCGTATGTAGGTTGAAATGAGAACTGGTTATTGTAGTCAGGAAGTAAAAATAACGTGGCATATGCGATATCGAGTCCCGAAAAATCATGAAGAAACGAAGTGACGTTTTATCTTTTTAATAAGCTTCGGTTATACATTACATTAATCACCGCGCTATCTTCGAATTGATTTCCGTTTTGAGGAAGAAATGTGTTCCTACATGATGTATATACAGTTACCTAGTGTGTGTGTGCGTATTTTTATAAAAATTCTTTGAATTCTCGACAAAAATTGAAGGTTTTCGATAGTAAAGAACTGCCTTCGATTAATTGTATGAAAAATGCGTAAACGTATTTAAAATTAGTGTGTATGACTGAAAAGTAGACCACAAGGTTCTCTAAACCTGACGTACGGGTGGAACTAATGCAGCATGGGACTATTCAAAAAATTTCCAATTTTCTCCTTACAAAGAAAGCGCTCGAAGAAATTTTCGGACTAAATCCTGATGTAGCAACTTATTGAAAAATTTGTAATACTTGGAATTCTCTCGTGTTTCTTCAGCTATTTTTTTTTTTTCCTATACTATTGAATTCCCCTCAACATTGAACTTGTGTTCTCTTTGTTACGGCATATTTTAATTGCATTGATCGTAAATTGAAGGACCGTCATTGATTATCCTTAACCGGTCTCGACTAGTAAATCATGAAGTTGAACTTGACAAATAAATAAGAACGGAAATGAATGAACTAGAGGCGAAAAATAACTACGGAGCACGAAAATTAAGATTGCGAGGCCGAAGAGCGACGCGACGTAGGGATGTTATCGCGCGTATTTATCAATACCATTCAAGCTTATCGCTTAATAATTTTGATCGTTTCTAAGCCAAACGTTCTCTGTCCAGACCTCTTTCGTTGATTCGAGTGAAGGGAAAAGGTCGTCTTAATAAGAGTTTGCTGGAGAAGCGAGTGAATCTGTTCCATCTTGACGATAGAAAGCTTTGAAGAGTCGGACATATAATTGAGTAATGATGCGAGACGATGAAGCACCCGATAGTCGTTTGACATCTTTCCATATACAGTAGAGGGGGACTCGGACTTGTTAATACTAACGACATTGTGAACTCCAGGACCAAACAGATTAGCGCTCTTATTAATGAATTCTTTCGAACCGGCGAGACCTAGATATCCTGAGACCACCACGGAACTTGACCCGATTTTCGAAGCTCAAAGAGAGAGGGATGGAAGATTGGGTTGCGTCGCTGTCGAGGAAATCGAAAAATCTTCTTGGTCTTGTCTCTACATGTGAATAAAATTATTCATATTTTTCTCCAAGGACTTCTATTTACTGAGAAGGAATTTATCAACTTCTGGTTTTTAGAAGTTTGGTCCATTTTTCCATAGCCTCCGTTGCCACTGCTGCCCATACATCGCTAGTAGCTCGACTATATTTTGCCAATAGGGTATTTCCTTGTAAGATAGTGTGCTTTTTTTGCGTGTATCAGAGGTTTCTTGCAGCTATTCATATTTTAGGAAAGCCAGTCACCTATTGCTGTTACTGGAATATATAAGATGCCGTAGAAGCATGCTACAGTGCAGACGGTTTATATACTTAGTTACCTTTTCAACAGGGAACCTGTTCTATGGTCTTTTTTTGAGAGAAAAGATCGCCGTGTGTCGTGCTCCGTGCGCCGTCCGGCGAAAAACTTAGAAAAACGATAAAATTAAACGAGGAACGCAGGGAATCTGTTCTATGAGTCAAATTGGTTTTGGTATTGAGAATTCAAGCAAACCTATACCTAGTATAAAGCTAGTATGGAGGAGCCCTGACTTGGACTTATTATAGGGCCCATCATATTTAGCTCGAAAGTCGAAATTTTTCCAAGTCCCCCTCCTATCATACATAAGTAGCTTGCCCAAGAAAAGGAGCAAAATTTTTCTAATTCCATTTTGACCGGACGGCGGACGGCAAATTTTTCAAAAAAACCCTTCATGGAACAGGTTCTCTGTTAAAATTATTTTGTCTCAACTGGTAGCTGGATCGAGCAACTATAAATGAGAGACATCGAGAATGGTCTTCATTAGGCTCTGCGAATCTTGGGATGGAGTTTGCCTAGAAAATGGCGATGAGAGTGTGAACACAATTTATGAGTGCATGAGAAGAATAACAGCTGGAGATAGCATTAAGAGGTGCCAGGAATCGAAGGTGATGAAGAATTGAGCCACTCAACCTATAGTACACTAGGCTAATACTAGGCTAAGAATGATGTATAGGAAAAAAATTTGTAACTTGGTCATATTGTAGTATTATTAAATTTTCTGGCATAGCCAAATAAATGAAAATCATATTCCATGTCTTTTATATTTTATCAGTCATCATGAAATATTTCAGTCTAGGCTTCTACTAGGTCAAGTGTTCGTGAGATATTATTCGTTTACCCCTTTACCTATCTTGGCGTCGTGTAAGTCTTGTATGAGAAATATTTTGAGGTAATTGTGGGTGTTCTATATTTTGAGGTATCAACTTTCGGTGGGGCGAACGAGCGATCTCGCTGTTGTATTGGAATGGTATGAGAAAATTCAAGTCTTTTTTGAGAAATATGAGGTAGCGCGAACTCGCTCCGCTCGTTCGCCCCCTGTCTCGCTGTTGTATTGGAATGGTATGAGACAATTCAAGTCTAGGGGACTTGGAAAAATTTCGACTATCCAGCAATATATGATAGGAAGAGGGACTTAAAAAACTTTACCTATCTTGGCGTCGTATAAGTCTTCTATGAGAAATATGAGGTAGCGCGAACTCGCTCCGCTCGTTCGCCCCCTGTCTCGCTGTTATATTGGAATGGTATGTGACAATTCAAGTCTAGGGGACATGGAAAAATTTCGACTATCCAGCCTTTATTTATTTAATTGTTTAATTATTCAATTATTTAATTATTTAATTATTTAATTATTTCATTATTTAATTATTTAATTATTCTATTATTTTATTGTTTAATTATTTAATATTATTTATTTATTTATTTATTTATTTATTTATCTATTTATTTATTTATTTATTTATTTATTCATTTATTTATTTATTATTAATTCTTCTACTAGGTCAGGTGTTCGTGAGATATTATTCGTTTACTCCCTTTACCTATCTTGGCGTCGTATAAGTCTTGTATGAGAAATATTTTGAGGTAATTGTGGGTGTTCTATATTTTGAGGTATCAACTTTCGTGGGGCGAACGAGCGATCTCGCTGTTGTATTGGAATGGTATGAGAAAATTCAAGTCTTCAATGAGAAATATGAGGTAGCGCGAACTCGCTCCGCTCGTTCGCCCCCTGTCTCGCTGTTGTATTGGAATGGTATGAGACAATTCAAGTCTAGGGGACTTGGAAAAATTTCGACTATCCAGCCATATATGATAGGAAGAGTGACTTGGAAAATTTTCTAATTATCAATTATATTAATTATTTAATTATTTATTTATTTATTTGATTATTTAATTATATTAATTATTTATTTATTTATTTAATTATTTAATTATTAATTGATTAATTAATTATATTATTATTACGCGGGGTGTACTCGCGAATTTCTGAATCATACAAGGGGTAGAGATTTTCTAATTATTAATTATATTAATTATTTATTTATTTATTTATTTATTTATTTATTTATTTAATTATTTAATTATTTCATTTTTTATCAATTAATTAATTAATTATTTATTATTATTACGCGGGTGTACTCGCGAATTTCTGAATCACCCACGGGGTAGAGATTTTCTAATTATTAATTATATTAATTATTTATTTATTTAATTATTTAATTATTTAATTATTTATTTATTTATTTATTTATTTAATTATTTATTTATTTAATTATTTATTTATTTATTTAAATAATTATTTAATTATTTAATTTTCAATTAATTAATTAATTAATTAATTATTTATTATTATTACGCGGGTGTACTCGCGAATTTCTGAATCACCCACGGGGTAGAGATTTCTCTTGACGGGGGGGGGGAGGGGGGTGTACTCGCGAGTTTCAAAATCGGGGTCTGGCGAGAGAAAAGACATGGAACATGTCAAAATGATTATAAAGCTCTTTTTTTTACCGACTTTTCTAACTCGAAAAGTGATGAGATATTACATCTGTAGCAAGATTGACAGGGGGAAAAAGCAGTGATCATTTTCGACGCTTTGGAGGCATCCCGAAAAAAATTCAGATTTCTTTATACAGGCCTATATTTAGGCTTAAATAAAAAATTTTGTTTGCGGATCTCCTCCAAAACTACTGGATGGATTTTTTCGAGACTTGGACAAGTTATAGTCTCATATCTGAAGATAGACACTAACAATTTTTCGAGGATTAATTGATAGTAATTCCTTAGCGCGTTTCTAATTCAGTAAATACGATTTTGTACCGGGTTACGCTTAATCTTATTGAAATAAGAATATTCAGCGGAGTAATCGAAATATAAATTTGCCAAGACCGCAGAAACAACTGTTACAGCTTCTTCGCAAGGTGAACAGGGGGAGGAGGAGTGGATTTTTTGGAGACGTTTTGTAAGTTTTAGATGACCCCTAGCCTAAATGAAAATAAAATTCAGGTTTCCTTATTGGATTGTGGGTATTTTTACTCTGCTATCAGTTGACGTAACGTCATAGTGATACAATTATTGTTTATTCTACAAATATTTGTCTTGATTGACAGGTCATTGGTATTTGATCTAACGAGAGGGAGTGACTCTCTCAATGAGTTTTGCATTGTGGCTGGAAAAGTCGTGTATTACTGACACGACTGCGTGAGTGTTTTTTTTTTTTTTTTTTTTCATTCATTCATATTAGTCGTATTCGGTGATGGAAAACTTTGAGTTTGAATGATTGAGGACAGTTTTTTGGTCGTCATCAAGTGTGCTGCGAGACTCTTGGTGACTTTATTCTTAAATTTATCATCGATTTATTCATCATTTTTCGTGAGTTTATAGTTGATTGGTGGTGTCTCAGGAGATGGGGATATTATTTTCACTTGCCGTTTTTGTTTTTTCATTTTATCATTTTCTTTGAAAAGTTTGTTTCCTCTCTTTCTAGAAAGAAGCATTTTGACGTTTTAAGGCCCATTTCTTCATTCGCGGTCATGTGCTTTCATGATCATTGTAGATGATAATTCTGAACATCGTTTTAATTATAAATAATATTAACTGCGTTGAGAAAATTTTACATTTTCGATAAAATAAAATAAAATTTTTCATGTATGGCTAGAGAGTCGCAATTTTCTTTTTCCTCCAAGCTTTTTTATGTTCGTCAACTCTAATTTGGAGCTGACGGCTGGCCATTCCTATATAGACGCTAGGGCAATCTCCACAAGCTACCCCATAAACCCCTCCCCTCTCGGCCACTGGGATAGGGTCCTTTAGTCTGACGAAAAGGCTCTTAACTGTGTTGAAGGTCGGCCGAAAACCAAAGGGGCGGAGGATACGGCCTAACTCCGATGAAAACTTGCCCAGAAACGGGAGCTTAATCGACCGTTTCCTACCATCTTGGCGTGAATCCCGGGGGAGGGAGGTCGTAGAGTCAAGGCATTTCCTTGTGAGCCTCCTACGAACCATAAGGTCAACATCAACCCTGACCTGGTTGACTCTAGCCAGGTGCTTTATAATCATTAATTCTTTCTGGAAAGCGGCTTGACTTAATGGGATATGAGTCAAGCGATGTATTAGGCTATTAAACGTAGCAACTTTGTGGGCAACGGGTACGAATGACGACCCGTGGATAGTAATATCGGTCGAGGTGTAATACCAAATTGATGGACGCCTTCAGTGACGGAAATAGACAAGTCGAAAAAGTTTATAACGGAGCCACCAACTTCCAATGTAAATTTTATGGAAGGGTAAAAGCTGTTTAAATAATGAAGAAACTCGCTAAGGAGTTCTGTTGGACCGGTCCACGCACACAAAACGTCGTCAACGTACCTGTGCCAATAGTGTATATGACTCACAAACACCTGGCCTGAAGAGAACAGGTTGCCCTCAAATTTCGACATAGAAACTTCTGAAAATAAGAGAACCCAGAGAAGAACCAATAGGGATCCCCACTTCCTCAGGGAACTCATAGAATTTATCATTAAATTTACAAAAGTTCGGGAGCCAACAGACCCTCATTAGCTCAAAGAATTCGCCCATTTCCTCATGCGGGACACCACATTTCACAAGCAACTCGCCCATCCGCTGCATAGTGGCAGCCTTTGGGATGTTGGGAAATAACCCCACCACGTCGAAGGAACACAAAGGTCGGAGAGGCGACAAAAGAGACCACGGGTCGCATAGGTACTCCTTCCTTATGAATTTTTGGTAGCCCGTAAAGGAGGGGAGGAACGGGGTTAGGTTCCAAAATGGCTTTTTTGGTTAGAGGTTTCTTAATGCCGAATTTATCATTATTAACGAGAAATCTAACCTCTTTTACAAAGTTAGGATAGTTGAACTGGGCATTTTTTCGAGAATGGCTGATTAGCCGAAAGCGCTCGTGTTTTCAATTATCGTGCGGTCTTTTGCATTTTTCTTCTGTATTACTTTTGCGAGTATCCTCGTCATTATAGTACTGGCAGTAAGGAAAGAATTGTGCATTTTGTCATAAAAGCATGAAATTTAATGTTTAGGTGTATGAAGGTGTTTACAAGAGTGCCACGCAGAAAGTCCATTTTTGTGCCCCCAGAGGTCCACTTTGGAGGGGGTTCATTTTGCAGATTATTGTTGCAGAAATTGGAAAGAAATTATGAGAAATATATTAATCATGTGATTTGTAGAAAAAATGTATTACAAAATTTTTTTCCTATACGCACCCTTCCATTAGGGGCATTGGGCCCAAAATTTCACAAAATTGTAAATGTAATACAGGTGAAGGAAGAGGTAATAAATAATATAATGAGAATTCCACGTAGTAAGTTCATTTTTGTACCCTCAGGAAACCATTGTTTTTCGGAGGGGGGGGGGATGTTTACTTTGAACGCAGTTGTCGCAAAAATTGGGAAAAAATTATATAAATTGTATGCCTTAGGTGATTTGTTCGAAGAAATGTTGCGAGGAACTTTTTCCTATACATAGACCCTTTCATTGGAGGGCTTGGGGCCCAAAATTTCACAAAATCATAAATTTCATCAGAGAAACTTGAAATATAGTATACAGGTTAAGGAAGGTGTAATGAATAATATTAACAAGAATATGCCACAGGAGAAGTTCATTTTTGTGCCCCTAGTGCCCATTTTCTTGGGGGCGGAAAAGGCTTCATTATTTTATGACTTATTGTTGCAAAACTAGAAAAAAAAATTATACACACTAGGTAGAACTTCCTTTTCTCAGGGATTACGAGTTGATTGTTGTGAATATGAACAGAAGAATAGAGAATGGTTATCGTTATACTCTGAAAATTCAAATTTAGATGATTTTGACAAAAGAGTACGAGAAATATATCAATCGAATCAAGATGCTACATACATCGAGATTTATTCTATGTCTATAACCCATCAAGTTGACTTCATTTTATACGAAGAAATTTCTTTTCCCAGTATTAGAGTATTGACTGAATTAAAAAGGACTACTCCCGTTTGTGCAATACGTCTGTTGTACATAAACGGTTACCATTTTGTGCCGCTGATAGAAAAATGGATTGACAGACGCCGAAAATCATACTTCAAATATCTCATTGGAGCATTCTTATGCCAGTACAGAGTTCGAAAATCATACTCCAAATATCTTATTGGAGCATCCTTATGCTAGTGGTTACTCTAATATTGATGATCTAGGTGTTGACACACGGAGCGATAATTTGAATAACCATGAAAATATGAGTGTAGTAGACTCCTTTTTAAATCATTCATATGCCAGGAAAGAGTTTTCTGTTGATAATAACGAATCACAAAATATTTCACACCTACCAGACAATACATTTACTTTTGAAAATGATACCTAGGCTCAATCGCTTCGAATTCTGGTTTAATATTTACTGGTAGAGGAAAATATTGTGAAATAAATATTGCGCCAAATTGCTTGGGTGCCATGAATCTAAAGTGTAAATTTTGTGGAGCTTCTCATTTCAAAAATGAAGTAACCGAAAAGCACAAAATATTCACCAAGTGTTGCATGGGAGGAAAATATATTTTTGATCTTGATTTTGAAGTGCCTTCGTTAATCGAGGAATGGTTGTGTGGTATTCATATTGAGAGTAAACAATTCCGAGAAAATAATAGACTATATAATTCGGGGCTAGCTTTTGCATCTCTTCGTGCCTCAGTTTCAATAGGTAATGTACAAAATGTGTCAAGATCTGAGCCTCATTGTTTTAAGATACAGGGTATTCTTTCACATTTAAGTACTAGATTGAAAGAACAAGGTGCTCAAAAAATTAAATATTCACAACTTTATTTTATAGACTCAAGTTTGGCAAATAATGTTCGAAAAAACGGCGCATGATAATAATTTTATTCAATAAATCTTTACGATTTGCGTTCTCTTTTGTCTCATAATATGTGTAAATTAGGCCAAGTGTAATGAAGGCTAAAAACTTACATACGAATCTGATGAGATTTAGAATTTTGTAAAATTTGGAGCCCATGAGCCCCCAATGGAAGACTTTATACATAAAAAAAAAAATCCTCACACTATTTTTTTCATACAAATCACCCAATGAATATAATTATCATGTATATTTTTTTTTCCAAGTTTTGCAACAATAAGTCTTAAAATAATGAAGCTTTTTCCGCCCCCCCCCCAAAAAATGGGCACATAGGAGCACAAAAGTGAACTTCTTCTGTGACATATTCTTGTTAATATTATTCATTACAGCTTCCTTCACCTGTGTACTAAATTTCAAGTTTTTCTGATGAAATTTATGATTTTGTGAAATTTTGGGCCCCAAGGCCCCCAATGAAGGGGTCTATGTATAGAAAAAAGTTCCTCGCAACATTTCTTCGAACAACTCACCCAAGGCATATATTTTATATAATTTTTTCCCAATTTTTGCAACAATAGTGTTCAAAGTAACCTTCTCCCCCCCCCCCAAAAAAAATGGGCTCCTGGGGGTACAAAAATGAACTTATCACGTGGCATTCTTGTTAATATTATTCATTACCTCTTCCTTCACCTGTATACCAAATTTCAAGTTTTTCTGATTACAATTACAATTTTGTGAAATTTTGGGCCCAATGCCCCTAATGGAAGGGTGCGTGTAGGAAAAAAAATTTGTAATACATTTTTTCTACAAATCACATGATTAATTTATTTCTCATAATTTATTTCCAATTTCTGCAACAATAATCTGCAAAATGACTCCCCTCCCCAAGGTGGACCTCTGAGGGCACAAAAATGGACTTTCTGCGTGGTACTCTTCCTTCATACACCTCAACATTAAATTTCATGCTTTTATGACAAAATGCACGATTCTCTAGAATTTTGGATTAACAGCCCGTACTATTATGGTCTCTTTCTTAAACCAGTTTGGATAAGTAGGGTACTTCCTCTTGGATTTTGTTTTGGTGGCCGTCTCTTCCATAGTACTTAATTCAGTTATGAGGGAATTTCTTATCCTCGACTTCGCTCCTTATGTTATTCATGCGGGGGTCGAAACGTTTGCGAGCCCCAGCTGTGACAGTAATTCACACTCGTGACGTCATCGGGAATTGTTTTTAGAAGTAAGGAGTTCGATTCTACGTACATCTACGATCGTGTTTTCTTTTCGTATTTCTATTTTTAACGATAAATACGTATACTCATAATTCACCAAAGATTCGTTTTATGGTACATTGTAACTGCAGCAGGGATATTTTCACTTGCGCCGTATAGACCGCAACAAAATTACGATCTGTACACACGTGCAACAATCGTATAACGCGATTCAATTATCATCTGTAAATTTTCGTTTTCAAATATATCGTTCGAATTTTTATCGTAACCAGGCACGGTTAATCAGGCGCGCGTTATTTTCTCGTTCGCATTTCTCCCGAGTATTCACCAAGTCTGCATCCCGAGTCCGTTTCCGTGTAAAATCAGTCAACGTCGACTGCTTGCGTACATACGATCTACTTGAGAAAAAAAAAAATACAAAAATATTCGGTACGTAGATACAAATTGAATAAACTGCAAGTTAGATGGTTAGGAAAAATCTGTTTTTTATTTGTACGTGTCGAGTATTTTAATTTCTTTTTTTTTTTTTTTCATTTCATCGCGATTTTTTTTTCTGCCTATTACATGCCGGCGCTTTATTTTTAGGTGCATTTTTACCTTTTAGCTGGTAGTTTACCAATCTGTGTTAAATAAGCAGAGTTGTGTTATCAGTAAACTATTATACGGTTAATGTGTCGTGTCGTGGTGTCGTATTCGGACGCGCATTATATAGACCCCATGCAGGTTTCTTTTTTTCCTCAAATTCAGTAAGCTCGTTGCGATCGGACTGGAGAGTCTCTCGTTTCGCCTATTGTGAAGTGCAGTTGGTTCACAACTGGTTGCTCGTTGGTTCTCGACCATCGTTTTCGAAATTCCGGTGATTTATTAGCGCTTTTTTTTTTTTTTTTTTTCAATTCAGCACAATAGCCAGTGGATTTTATTTTCCCCTTCTAATTCGTGTTTCCTGCTCGCGATTTATCGAGTTAACGACAGGGGTCAATTGTTCGTTTAAATTTCTTCATAGGAGGAAATTTTTTTCAAGGTGCGTTGATTGTGTACAATAATATTATGTGACTCAGAAGAGTATAAAATGCGTCACCTCAGTCGTAGAAAGGATTAATAATGGGTCGTAGTAGGTAGACGAGAAAATCGCCATCCTTCTTTCATTTCTCAGTAATACGGTCATTGTTAAATTCGTTACAGTGTAATAGGACGGTTAATGATGTTGTGTAGCAAAAAATAGGAAATCCGGAAGGCGAGCTGGGATCAACGCGTATAGAAGTGGCCGTGTATAACTTTGAAAATACAGACGGCCTTGAACTCGTGTGGAGAATCTAATAACAGCCATTGGCCTAGGGTTTTTCTTACTCCTCCTGTTTTTGTTATCTGTAGTACTCCTCCTCGACGAGAGACTCGTACACACGGTCGTATAAATTTAATCTATTTTATTGTATAAAAATCCTTCTAACGGACGATACGAGTATACGCGGGCAGTTTTTATCAGTCTGTGCACTCTAGTTGCCAACGCGGTTTTGCGTCGTCAGAAACTTGTTTCTCTCTTGAAACGTACCGGTGTTCCGTTTTTTATCTCTTTTCGTCTCTCGTATACTAATTTTTTCCCCCTATATACTTACTTGGTCGCGAAGACGAGTAAAAAGGAAAAAAAAAATAGATTTTCACAATGCAGCCTCTAATAAGTAATAGTAGAAACGAGTACCGTAGCGTACTGCTACTATGTTTTCTGTGAGTAGGAGAAAAAGAATATTATTAGATATTATTAAAACGTTAAGAAGTTCTCTCGTATCGTCGTCCGGAGACGAGGAAAGAAAGACACGCTAGCATTAATGAATTTGGCGAGGTTATTGATCGCCTTCTTCTGAAACCCTCTTTACTGTTTTTGTAGTAGTCGTATAATAGTGGTCGCCGCCGTTACCGACGTCGACGTCGATTGTATTGGTGATAATAAGAGTTAGTAATATTTGGAAACGTGTTTTTGTATGGTTGCAGTTTCGCGAGTTTTTCGAGCTATAAAACGGCGATGAGTAGCGTGAGCCAGACGAACGGCGAATACTCCACTATTGATAAACTCCTCGATAGTACGGACGAAGATAAGGTGAAAGCGCGGGAGTTGTTACTCGGTTTGGAGACGAAGGTGAGTAATCTAAACTATTTTAACCCTCTAAGTGACGTCATCGTTGATTGATAAGAAAGGATAAGTTCGATACTCTGCTCTCAATTTACCTTCTGGTGATATCGAGTATAGAATCTTAAATTGTTGCCAGTATCTGTGGTGGAAAGGGGAATCGAACCTTTTAGAGCATCGGGGTGCTTTTGAGGCTCATCACCTATTCAAGAATGAAGAAGCCATAAGGCTTTAAACGTTGCGCGGGTTGCATGTTTTATCAGATCCCACCGGAGGACGAACATTTTGTTTGAGTTCGGTAGAATTGAGTAGAATTCGAGTATTTGTAGTACTGTGTTATATTTTGAACCGCCGGTATAAAATTTTTACAAAAAGTACCCATTTCATGAGATAGTGACGAAATTTTTAAAAATTCAATATTGAGAAGCTGGTAATATTTGTATTTCAATCGATACCAAGTTTTGGCAAAAACTTAATCAAAAATATTGAGAAATAGTTATTTATTATACAAGGTCCTAAAGCGAGTGACTTATCTTAAGCTGACTGACGGTGTATGATACGAAATTTTTTTGTATGTGTTCAAATTACGTACGCTAAGTAGAATCCGTGATTTGAAACTGTGACTAAAACAGCCAGTTTATCCACCGAAAACGGCTGCTCGTGACTCAAACAGCTAATTGACCTATCAAAAACAGCTGATTAATAGCCAGTTTTACTAGCACGTGTAAAAAAATTACTTCGGTTGTTGTTATCCAATAAGATTCAGTAAAAGACGAAACCCGCACAACATTAAAAGCCGTATACTTGACTTCTTTTTTTTTTATTTTGAACTACTAGGCTACCAATTTTACTGAGATTCTGAATGTCGCTTCCGATTGATCCGCAATCGTTGATAGGGGTTTTGAAAATAAAAAATTCTTCCCTTTTGAAGCTGTGGATGAAAGTTTGTTGTCTTTGGCTGCATTTTTTGTAGGCATAAATTAATCGTACAGTCGAATTCCCAAATCCGCGTGATCGGCATGTTAAAAACATTTTGATGACTATTTAGAACGAATTAGACTGGGTGTTATTTTTTTTAACCCCTTCCCCCTCGCAGGAACCACTTAAAATTGTGTGTATCTTCTCTATTGTGAGTTTTTGGAAACAATTTTTCAGACAAAAGTTGTTACTTCAAGATTTTTCTACATTCTTACCTATTATGAAGAAGTCATTTAAAGCAATCCTTGAGGCACAAGCCTAACATTTAAAGCCTTATACTTACCTTCTTTTTCTAAAAGCTGATTTTTTTTTTGTTTTTCTTTTACTGAGTTTCTAAATGTCGTTTCCTATTGATCCGCAATCGTCGATAGGGATGTTGAAAATAAAAAATTCTTCCCTTTTTAAGCCGTGAATGAATGTTTCTCGTCTTTGGTTGCATCTTTTTTAGGCATAAATTAATCGTACAGTCGAATTCCCAAATCCGCGTGATCGGCATGTTAAAAACATTTTGATGACTATTTAGAACGAATTAGACTGGGTGTTATTTTTTTTAACCCCTTCCCCCTCGCAGGAACCACTTAAAATTGCGTGTATCTTCTCTATTGTGAGTTTTTGGAAACAATTTTTCAGACAAAAGTTGTTCCTTCAAGATTTTTCTACATTCTTACCTATTATGAAGAAGTCATTTAAAGCAATCCTTGAGGCACAAGCCTAACATTTAAAGCCTTATACTTACCTTCTTTTTCTAAAAGCTGATTTTTTTTTTTGTTTTTCTTTTACTGAGTTTCTAAATGTCGTTTCCTATTGATCCGCAATCGTCGATAGGGATGTTGAAAATAAAAAATTCTTCCCTTTTTAAGCCGTGAATGAATGTTTCTCGTCTTTGGTTGCATCTTTTTTAGGCATAAATTAATCGTACAGTCGAATTCCCAAATCCGCGTGATCGGCATGTTAAAAACATTTTGATGACTATTTAGAACGAATTAGACTGGGTGTTATTTTTTTTAACCCCTTCCCCCTCGCAGGAACCACTTAAAATTGCGTGTATCTTCTCTATTGTGAGTTTTTGGAAACAATTTTTCAGACAAAAGTTGTTCCTTCAAGATTTTTCTACATTCTTACCTATTATGAAGAAGTCATTTAAAGCAATCCTTGAGGCACAAGCCTAACATTTAAAGCCTTATACTTACCTTCTTTTTCTAAAAGCTGATTTTTTTTTTGTTTTTCTTTTACTGAGTTTCTAAATGTCGTTTCCTATTGATCCGCAATCGTCGATAGGGATGTTGAAAATAAAAAATTCTTCCCTTTTTAAGCCGTGAATGAAAGTTTCTCGTCTTTGGTTGCATCTTTTGTAGGCATAAATTAATCGTACAGTCGAATTCTCAAATCCGCGTGATCGGCATGTTAAAAACATTTTGATGACTATTTAGAACGAATTAGACTGGGTGCTATTTTTTTGAGCCTTTCCCCCTCGCAGGAACCACTTAAAATTGCGTGTTTCTTCTCTCCTGTGAGTTTTAGGAAAAAATTTTTCGGACAAAAGTTGTTCCTTCAAGATTTTTCTACATTCTTACCTACTATGAAGAAGTCATTTAAAGCAACCTTTGAGGCACAAATTTGGAAAATGTGTTCCAAAAATACATCAAAGGATATAGCCAGGTTTGGGGGTGAATCGGTTCCGGAGCCGAATTTGATATTTAGCGTTAGGAGAATGTTTCTGAATATAAAAAAGAATTTTTCCCCAAGTTTCAGATTTTTAGCCTTGTAATATCACGACATATGGCAAAAAATGTGTTTATTCTTACAAAATTCATATCTTTGGCAATTTTTATCCGATTTTCAAGTACTTTACTAATATGAGCAGGTATTTTTAACGCGGAAATTTTAGTAATTTTTTCAAGATTTTTTCATCTGTATTTTTTGTGGAAACAAATTTTTTACGTAGATTTTAACGTTCATTCTCGCGTCCTTACAGAGGTGTAATTCTAAAAAAAATATTATGTGATCTACCACATCCATATCTACTCAGAAAAAAAAAAAATGTATTTTTCCAGGGGGTGGAACAACCATAAAAATCTATATTCCTGAGCGGAGCAATACGCTCTACTAACGAACGTTGAAGTGTTCGTAAGAATTATTTCCAGAAAACATATCGATGAAAAAATCTTTAAAAAATTACTACATTTTGCGCGTCGAAAATACCTGCTCATATTGGTAAAGTACTTAAAAATTGGATAAATATTGGCTAAGATATGAATTTTGTAAGAATAAATATATTTTTTGCCATATGTCGTGATATTATAAGACTAAAAATCTGAAACTTGGCGAAAAATTCTTTTTTATATTGAGAAACATTCTCCTAATGGTAAACATGAAATTTGGCTCCGGGGCCAATTCACCCCCAAACCCAGCTATACCCTTTTGATTATTCGTCTTCATAGCAAACACTATCGATAGAGGAAAATTATAATTAGGTATTCAGAATTGAAAATTTATAATTATTCAGAATTGAAGTTTACATCTATAGAATGCATTTTTACATACCCTCCCCCTCCCCTTCAACCCCCTCCCTCTCCATATATTTTGAAACCTCTAATTAGCGGACACTTCCGGTCACCTGAAATTTGTCTGTTATTTAGAGGTGTCCGGTGTTTAGAGAAGACAAAAAAAAATGATGGATGTTGTACGTAGATAGTTTGACCAAAATCACAGTATTAAATGAAGTGAAAAAATAAAAACATTTTTTCCCTGGTAGGATTTTTTGTTAATCAATGAAGTTTAATTTGATTTTTCCACCCCTCAAACAAAACACAAAAATATTATTCGAAAAAAGTATAACTAAATGTAGAAAAATAAAGAAATAAGGGGAATATTGAACTGCACGAAAATAAAAAGGTCTTTGAACGAAAAATATAGTTCACGAAATTTTCAAATGTTCTCCGGAAAAAAGAAGAAACATACACGAATTTTTTAGTGTTTTCTCGAGAAAACAAAAAAAAAAAATTTACTTGAAGGTTTCTTGCATTTTCGAAATTTATTATTCGAATTTTTTTAAATAATTTCGGTCACTCTTTTTTTTTCGGTTACTACGGGGAATATTTTTAATAGTCCATGAATTCAGTGTACGGTTTTTCTCCTCCTGTCAAAATCTGAAGCTTTTTTTCTTACTGAGATTTAGTACTTAGGAGATTCGAATTTCTTCCTGTCAAGATCTACAGATGAAAAGATTCGAATCTTTCCGTTCTAGTCAGTTTTGGAATTCAATTTTTCATTCCATGATCTTTAAAATTAATTATTTGTGAAGGAAAGTTTTTAAAATGAAAATAATAATGTCTTGTTACCTATTATTAATAGGAAATAGACCAAATTATTCTTTTCTTTCTAATTTTTCAATTCTTTTTTGTTTGCATGCATTAAATTTTTTATCAGAAGTTTTTATTTTTTGTGATTTTTTTGTTTTTTCGTTGGAAGCACTTTTCTAAAATGTTGATTTTTTTACACATTTTCTGCGTAAAATTATTCTTAACCGCTTTAAGTCTTGTGTTTTTTCGTGATTTTCGACTTTTTATTTCGTGCGAAAAAATCTCACCCAAAAAATATACATGATGTTAGAATGGCGTTTTGACTGCAGGTTGATTTGACTATAATAATGCTAATTTATTCATTTGAATCGGAAAATTGAGTATCAAAACGAGAAAGAGTGTCCGGTATTCCGAGGTTTTTCCATAACAAGGTCAAAAGTTTCCCGTTCCGTTATTTAGAGGAGACCGCTATTTAGAGTTGTGCGCTAAGGAAGGTTTCACTAGTACTTGGAAACTGCGGAATCTTATGTCCCCTTTAGTATGATCACTTCCGGTATGTTCTACAAATTCGATTTGCTATAAAATCAATTTTTAGAATATTATTTAAAAATGAAGACTTTCAAGTACTTTTTCAAGTTTTTACTCACACAAAAATTTTTGTAACCGCTCCCATCGAGGATATCAATGAGCCAGGCGTTTTTACTTTATTCATATTCAAACTTTTATCCGGTATACTCAACTCTGCGCTGATAACGTGAATCAATTCCCGAGTAGAACTCAATTTTATTCGATGCGTCTTCCGGTTCCAAGAAATTTTCTGTGCTTCATCTATCATGAACTACCAGACAATTTAAATGATATTTCATTTCGTAAGCTACACCGCTGTCAAGACATTGTGTCAGAAGCTGAGGGATCCGATAAACAGGGATCAACTTTGGTATTTTTAAAGAAATATTTTTCAATTTTTCTCCCCATGCTAGAGTCTATACTTCGTGCAATGCTTGCTTTTCATCTTCTGTCCGGCATAAAATACACGTCATACTATCAAAATGGTCAGACCGTCTTTTAGCATTAGAGACTGAATGAGAGAAGCGAGGTAGGTCGCCCTCGTTTTCTGTGTAAAGTATAATGGTATAGGTTCTCCTTCCTTCTTACTTTTCTCAAATCTTACTTTACAGCGTTCCAACGTTTCCTTATTTCTAATTTCCAGAGACAATTTTCATGATAGCCACGATCTAGCGCTCGCGTTGTAGCATTTTAGATCTCTGCATTCATCGCTCTCTAGCGGCGTTTCTGTGCATCATAGCGAAAAAACTCAAAAGACCTTTTTTGTAGATAATTTCATGGAGAATGTTTTTTATTCGAACGTTTTTTCTGTAGTACTTCATGGCCGTAAGTTATAGTCGATAAATCGAAATTTGCTCCATATTTAACTCCTTCAGGTATGAAACTCGCTCTCGATTCGTCCGGATTCTCGGGAGGATATTTAGGGATGGGTTTTCTACAATACTGCCAAGTTTCATTCCTAATTTATTACGTTAGGAAGTACAGACACTAGTAACGTGAGTTTTATTTCATTTCGCGGAGCTTGAAATGAAAATCCAAAACCAGATAGAAAAGGTCAATTTAATAATAAAATAATATAAATAAAAATTTAAATTTTATTATTAAATTCGCCTAAAAATTTGTGATTTACCTTCACTTTTTTTGACTTCGACTCATATTGAGCGAGTAGTGTGTAAGTAGTGCACTACTATCGAAAAGGTTTTCCAAATGTACAATTTTACTTTAATTTGGAAAATTTTTTCAATACTGGATTTACTTGATTTTTATTTATTTCATTATTATTTATACTATTTTATCATTAAATTGACCCTTTCTCTCTGGTTTTGGGTTTTTATTTCGAGCTTTTTACACAGTTGTTACGTTAAGTAAAATAAAACTCAGTTATATATCCGTGCTTCGTAACGTTATAAATTAAATATGACTCGTACTTTGGAGGAACAGATAAAATTTCAAGTTTTATTTCTGCCTGATTTCTGTCCTTCCTGAGGCATTTTCGTAGTACAGATAATAAAAATAGCTAAGTATATCAATATTCACTTTCACACGGCTAAAGCCTCCCTTACAGCAACTCTCTTTTTCGAAGAATAAACTCATTTTCCTTGAGCCTCGCGTTCTCTTCTCATCAAAACTTTTTCAATCGATTTTGTACATCTCATAGGCGTAACACGTAGACATCAAGAAAAAATAAGACGAGCTGTTTTCCATCACAGGGTCGCAAGGCTTGCGGATTCTCCGATACCAGGCTTCTTGACTTTTTTTTTTGCTCGGTATAATATCGAAGAAGTCGTTAATTTCCCCGCTCAAAATCATCTTCTAAATCCACCCCTGTGTATACAACTCCGTGATTGGAATTTTTCCAAGTCTCATAGTAAGTGTAAGCCTCTGCCGTCCTCGGAACCACGATTTCCCAAAAAGGCGGCGTACAATTTTTCCTAATGACTCTCCACAGACAGATTTCCTGTGAATTTTGGTTTCTAGTTTTTGTGGGTATCGAATTGGCCCCACTCCTGGCCTAAAAATCGTCTCCGTTCTTATGGAATGTAATTAAATTCGAGAAGAGTACTCGTTTTTTTTTTTTTTTTTCAAACATTTTCCTTGTTCTTATAGGCAGCATAACGTTTCGTTTTGGAAACGTCTTACGTAAAGTTCTGAGGAAATCCTCTTCATTCTGCGATTCGTCTTGTTTTTTATTGGTCCGATACGCGTACTTCATTCGATATTTCGATAAAACAAACCTCATTTACGTTTAAAGATTCTATCCTATACTTGCCTCATCTAAGCATACGTTTTTCGCGTGTTCGTTTGCATACTACTTAGTCAAAATATCAGCATTATGATTGTTATATGTATGTATGTACATACTTAATAAGTTTAGGAGAACACAAATTCCACATATGCGAGTACGAGCAAACTCGTTCTCAATATTATACTATTCAAGGCCGCGACTAAAAACAAATGTAGGTATGTTCGAGTAAAGTTTACCCGACCGTACGAGATGCAGCTCCACGTGTGTTCAAAAACACCTCCGCATTCTTGTAAGCTATAATTTGTGCTTCAATAAGTACGCGAATTTTGGAAAAGCGTCATTCCGAAGAATTTGTTTATACCGAAGTCGAGCTCTTCAAGCTTGATTGAGTGCCTGAGTTGCTTCGAAGGCGAGAACAAATTCAAGTAAATTTCTTCATTTCATGGGAAAACATTGAATCATGTATATGTATTTGGGCGCAGTACAATGTCAATCCGTCTCGATTATATCAATATATTGATCTTGATTGTATGGAAATATCGATCCTACACTCGGCTGCTATAGTAAGTTTAACCTTCATTAAAGGTCTGTATATTGAGCTTAGTATAATGAAGGCTAAAGGTCGAAATTTTTCCTGCTCTCTGAATTAGGTCAAGGTCATTGATAACGTCATGAAGCGAGGCGTCACTCAGATTTCCAATTGACCCCTCGTGTCAAAATTTCAATCTTGTGTCTTGGGAGAGATTGATAGATTTATTGTGCGTGATCACGTGTGTATGTGCCTGAGAAGTCTATCCGAATTATTCTCCAGGATGAGAGTGTAAAATTGTCTATGTTGAGTTCGTATCTATAATTATTGCTGAGAAGTGAAGCTTCGAATCTTTCTATCTAAAAACTGGGAGGAGATCTCATCCGTAATTTTGTTAGTGATGTTCATATTTGTAATCTATGTTTGGAAGGTCATTATCATTATTATTTCTAATTATGTCAGTCACACTGACCGTTCGTATTGAAATTCTCGGAATATTTTATGATTTACGTGGAATTTGGCTAGGGTTCTATCGTAATAAGGTCGACATGAAATTGTGAGAGGGAGAAAAATCACCCAATTATTTCAAATTCGTCTAAGAATATTAAAATACAAATGGAAGATAGGTATTCTGATTCCGTTTCTTCATGATGGAAGTGTATTGCTCCTAGAGGCGCGCACGAAGAACAAAAATAATTCGCACTGTGGCAAAGTTTATGGCGAAGAGTGCGATTGACGAGCGGAAAAGATGTTAATCGATAGGTTCGGAAAATATTGATAAAATTATCGCTAACCTAGTTTTTCACGTTTGTAAAGATAGATTCAAGGTCGGTGCTGTAATTAGGTCTATTTAAACAGTTGTTTACCGTATTAAAACGAATTGTTAAAAATTCGACCATTTTGAGAATCCTCTAAATTTTGGTTTTTTAATTAACTTAGTGGAAAAATCAACTGAAAATGAAAATTCAATTGCACCATGGAAAAATATTTTTGGAAATGGCTCGTTGTGTGGAGTTTAGAAAACCAGATCGAAGAAAAGTTTCTATTCGGTACTTTCTTGCTGCTCTGCTGACGAAGAAAAATTGTAGAAATTAAAATTACCTACGTTATTCGCGGATTGAAGATGTACTGAACCAAACTTATGCATAATTCTTTGCTCTAAATTAATTCACTTTTCGATTCGAATTTTTTCGTACTTTGAAATTTCATTCCTTCTCCAAATCAATCCAAAATGCGAAATGACAATCATTGTAAGGTTTCTGTTCGTTTCTAGGTCGGATTTTAGCTTATAAAATATTAATTTATCAACACTGAGTTATCGTTTGTCGGATTCATGGTCAATACGTATTTTTGTAGAAATATTATCACTATTCGAACTATTATCAATATTGCTGAGCGAAATAAGGATGTCGCGAGATTGTTGAGTTACGTTCTCGTGTATCGTTTCCTCTATTCGTCCTCGAGCTTGTAACCGTGAATTTTTTCCAAGTCTCCCTGATGGTTTGAGATTTCTTCCAGCCTCTGCTTAGAGGGATTGGAGCCAAAAAAATGTTTCAATTGTTCCTAAATTAGGTCAAAAATCATTCGTTATCCCCATAAAGGTATTGCGAGGTTCCTCGCTGGATGGAGAAAATCCGCTGACGCTGACTTCATTTGTTGCTCGCGGAGTCTCTTTCATTGAGTACGTTGATTGAGGTGAACAGGAAACCAGTTTCATGGGAGAACTCCTCCGAACTCAAATCGACAAAGCTACACTCGGCCAATTCACCCTCTACTCGCTGTTTTTCGATCTTCGGGAAGCCCTCTCGCGGTCTGGAGACATTACGTTAACTCCAATCACTCGGCCTCAGTCGCACACCACAAAGTTCAACTTCCCCCCCCCCTCCTCCTCCAGGAGAAATATTTCGTGTACTCCTCTTCCACATTGCGATCAACGATATTACTAAATGCGCCGAATTCCCCTTCTCACCGACAATTACAATATTTCCATACAATCTTTTGATCCTCACAGAGCCCACAGGTTACTGCAAGAAACTCTCAACTCTATCATCTCCTGGACTCCACCGAATGGCTTTCGATTTTCATCTCTCAAAACCTACTGTGCCATATTCAAATCACGTAAACCCATCCCCTCCTACAAAATTTCGAAATTACAGAACGTCAGTCTGCTAAATTACTAGCATTACATTTTGACCAAAAGTGGAATTCGTCTCCACACATTAAAATTCTAAAAACCTCACGTATTCGATATGGGAATGTGTAGAAATACATTCCCATATACGATGACTCGTGCACATGAGGAAAATATGCAACTCACGTATTCGAACCCTTACCATAATAAAATACTTGTCCCACCCCTCCAAAGGATGCAATAGGAAAGTATTTCTAAAACTCTACATAAGTCTCATTCGATCACGTCTAGACTACGGCGCACCCACTTACAATTCCGAATCAATTCTCAAACTTCTACTCACTCACTCAGGTTGGCGCTGGGAGCTTTCCGTACCCGCTCCAGAGTCAGTTAATGCACTGAAGCATCCGGACCACCGCTGCTATTCCTCACCTCGAATTTGTTAATCTCAATTTCTCAATTCCCACCCGTACCAATTTACAATTCTATTTTCCTTCCAAAAATTGATCACCTCTCGAAACCTGCCAATAAACAAATCCACTTTCGTCTCTAACAACCCCTTAACAAACTTATTGACATGTTTCATATCTTTTGTCTCACTGTAGCCCTAATTTGAAAATTCGCGAGTACTCCCCCCCCCTCCCCTCTTCCCAAATGTTGAACGTGCAAATGTGTATCCCGTGGGTGATTCAGAAATTTGCGAGTACTGGTGTGCACGTCAAAATTTCCTGAAAATTGATGGACAAACTCTCCTGGAATTTACTGGACAAAATACCCTGCAAGCTCTTTTTACTCTGTTGGTGATCCAGAAATCTGCACTTCGCCTAGTTTTGGGTTTTGGTTATTCATTCATTATATAGTATGTTAGCTGTCATCGAACTAGATCCAAAGTAGGTTGCTGTAGTTGGTTTAGTTTTCATTATTCAAACCTAATATACAGTATAGCAGACCAAAAAGGGGCAGACGAGTGGAGCGAGAGAGCTCCCGAAAGCTATTAGGCGAGGGAGCCCTCCAAATGCCATTAGGGGCCCCCATAAGCTACTAGCTTTAAATATTCTAAACTAGACTTATACTAGACAAAGCGAGTGGCCCCTCAAAAGCTATTACCTTAAAATATTGTAAATCAGACTTACACTAGATCAAGATGGAGGGCGATCGAACGGAACAACCTCGTCACATAACACTAAATTATTTGATATTGCATTGACTTATATTTTAAACTATGATAGACATGAAACATCATCTTTATTTATTTGGCTACGCCAGAACATGGCTTTTTTCAATCTACTCCTTACAACCTATATTCACACTCACCTCCCCATGAACCTTCCATCCAACTCGGTATCACACAAATATCTAATCAGAACAAATCCACCTGACCCCACCACATCAAAGGTTTCATCCAAGAATATTCTAATCACATCATCTGCTACTCGGACGGATCGAATCGTGGAAATGAAGCTGCCTATTTCTATTCTCCCACCAAATCCGCAGTATAGCCCCTGTATAATATACTACTGAACTCGTGGCCATCCTTGTTGGTTTTTCTTATCTCACTCGATTCCCACCGAATAGCGACTTTCTACTTCTTACTGAATCACTATCCTCACTTCACTCGCCGCTAGACCCTTTCAGCTCTAACCGTCTCACCTACTACGAACTACACTCAACTCAATTGACTATGGATACTAGGACACACCGACTTACAAGAACATGAGCTCGTCGACAAAGCTGCTAAAAAGGTCACTGCACTCAGAAAAATATCAGAAAAATCTTCCCTTCCAGCTTTTGACTACAAACATCATTTCTGATCTCTCATCACTCGACATTGGTATAACTTTTGGCAATCTAAACCCAACAACAAACGCGTCCTTATTGAAAAAAAACCTACACCATCGTCGAGCTCTAATAGAAGTTCGAGAAGAGAAGAAGTCATCCTCTCCAGATTAAAGATATTCTCTTGTGACCAACGTTTATATCCTATCTCCGCCATCTTTCCCGTACTGCCAAGAAAATCTAACAACTTATCACATTTTTTACATGTCCTCTCTCTTCGCTCTCCATTACAGGTTCCATCCTCTGTCTGACTGCAAGCACTGGAAAATAATCATGATGTTATCACACTGCCTCTCCAGAACGTACGTCTCAAGTGCACTCAATGCTCGTAAAAAAATAAGTAATCATATTGTGAAAATGGAGTCCACCGCTTCGTACATTCGGAAATTTTCCCTAATTTATAATCATTAGCTCGAGAAATATTTTGATTTTCATCATTGACAAATTGATCGATGTGATAAGTTAAAGAAAGATCGGAATTACACTCGAACTCGGAAAGCTAGT
This sequence comes from Aspidiotus rigidus, assembly GCA_035079385.1. NCBI lineage: Eukaryota > Metazoa > Arthropoda > Insecta > Hemiptera > Diaspididae > Aspidiotus > Aspidiotus rigidus. The sequence continues at coordinate 1,049,515 of JAVHKY010000072.1, read as the reverse complement.
ACTCAGACTTGTTTATTTTCAAGTTCTTCACGTATTCGGAGTTATTGAATCGGAAGCTTTCAGTCGTTATACTAAGGTCAAAATTTTCCGGCATCTGTTAATAAACACTGCAATCTTGTCGACACTTTGCATAATAAGCTCGCGGCCACGGTTGAAGTACCGTTCTGTGACATCATACCGACGCCTTATATCGAAAATTATTTTACCGACTTTTCGTAGAAAAGCGAGTATTACACCCGTCACAGTTGTGGCAGAAAGGGGGGGAAATGAACTTTCTCGACGTTTTAGAGGTCATAGATCATCGCTACGTCATTAAAAAAATTTCAGGTTTCCTTATATATATATATATATATATGGATCAAAATTTGTCCGGACTTCTCCTCCGAGACTACTGGATGGATTTTCTTGAAACTTAGTCAAGTTGTAGTGTTATATCTGAAGTTGTGCACCTGCATTTTTTTTGACGATCGGATCAGTAGTTCTCCAGATATACCCAATTTTAAAAAAAATTCCCCACTCCTATAACTCTGATATGGTTTGTTCAATTTTTTTCAAATGTTGATATATTGTAATTTACATGTCTAAAAATGTAATTGTGAACTTTTGGTGTTGATACGATGTTTGGTTCGTGAGAAATCTCAAATTGAAGCGTGAACTAATTTGATGAAATTTGCAAATATTCGAGCTACTAATATTTTGTAGTACTAAACTTCAGGTAGTCGCTTTCGTCATCAAAAGCGAAGGGTAACCTTTGATTACGTAGATTGTCAGTGTAGTTGTAGCTAGTTTTATTCATTTTTTGGGTTACCTGTTCACACACGTAAGGATACGCTCTTTATGAATGAATTTTACCGACTTTTCTAACTAGAAAAGTGAGGTATTACACCCGTAGCAAGGTCAACAGGGGGAGTGGGTAATGAACTTTCTCGACGTTTTAGGGGTCCTAGATCACAACTAGCATGAAAAAAATTTCAGGTTTCCTTATATATATATATTTATATATATATATATATATATATATATATAAGATTTTTTTGTCCGCGGAACTCCTCCGAAACTACTCGATGGATTTTTTTGTAACTTAGCCATATTATAGTAGTATATCTGAAGATGTGCACCTGCAATTTTTTTGAAAATCGGGTGAGTAGTTCTCGAGAAATTTTCAATTTGTTGAGAAATTTTGCAGTATTTCGAGTACCTTTTTGTCCGCGGAACTCCTCCGAAACTACCCGATGGATTTTTTTGTAACTCGGCCATATTGTAGTATTATATTTGAAGATGTGCACCTGCATTTTTTTTGAGGATCGGATGAGTAGTTCTGGAGAAATTTTTACTTTTGTTGAAAATTTTTCACTATTACGAGTAGCTTCTTACGAATAGCTGCGAGTAGCTCTTACGTTAGGAGAAGCGGATTTTCCTATACGTTTACCACTTTCGTTATCAGTACGTGTATTGTGAAGAACCTTTCATCATTCGACAGGTTCATTCTTCGTTCGTTCTTTACCAAGGGTTCATTGGATTTTATTTCTGATGAAACCTTTTCGTTCAAATTTAGTACACTTGTATCTCGCTTCCCACAGCCCCTAGAGCGTTGAATTTTGTTTTGTCAAATTTTATTTGTTTTGTTAAATTTATTTTTGAACGGATAGTGGCAATGGCGAGTTGTTCATTTTTCTAGCTATTTTTCATTATTATTAGTCATACTCGATAGTTTTTTTTTATTATTATTATTTTACGAGCATTATAAACTGCACGAGGGTTATTTGCTCGGCGTTACAATCTTATTTTAGAACATTACTTGAATTAGGTTAAATTAGGTACGTATTGGTGGAATTGAGTGGCGATCGAACGGAATTTGTTGGTGAATTATATGAAGTTGTAGAATTGAGTGGTGCGTAAATAAGTTAGGGTTGAGTCGATGGTTTCGGAGTTGTTGTTTAGTGCTGCATTGATATCGGAAGATATATTTAGGGAGGTTCGAGTGTGTTGCAGGACGGGGCATGAGAAAATAAAATGATCAACTGATAAATTTTCTTGGAGACAGTGAGGGCATGATGGAGGAGCGAGATTAGTGAGAAGATAAGTATGAGTAAGACGAGTGTGGCCTATTCGCAGCCGAGCTAAAATGACCTCCTCTTGCCTTGAATTTCGTTGGGATGAGGACCAAAATGTGGGTTCACGTTTTATTTTTCTTAATTTGTTATTCGACTGATTTTAGTGAAAACCTTGAGTTTGAATAATTAAGTACAATTTTTTAATCTTCATCAAGTGTGCTGATGCGAGACTAAGTATACCTGGGTGATTTCACTCTTAATTAATAATTGATTTATTTGTCATTTTTTCATGTATGGGTACATAATTAATAGTGGTTCATAGTTGATTTGAGGTGTCAAAAGGGATGGAAAGATTATTTTCAATTTGGACTGGCTTTTTTGAGTGAGATTTGAGATTAGACTAACGAGTAAACCGGGCTTGGGTGCTATATATTTTTACCGAATTTTCTAGCTAGAAAAGTTAGGTATTTTGTTAATACGTTTGGAATGGTTGAAGCGTGAGGGAAGGAATGAGGGGTTGACTATTGGGTGATTGGTTGCTTCTTTCGTTTCGACATCGATTTTTTTAGTTTTTCGGGATCTCGTTGTAGCTGGATTCCCAGATGAAGAATTTTGGGGTGGAGTGTGCATAGAAAATGGTGATATGATAGCGTGAAGGCAATTTATGAGTGCACGAGAGGAATAGCAGCTCGAGATAGCTTTAAGAGATGCCAGAAATCGGAAGTGATAAAGAATTGAACCACTCATCCTAATATACAGTATACTAGACTAATAATATGCTGAGAATAAGGTATGGGAAAAAATGATTGTAGAGCTCTTTTTTATTAGAAACAACTGTTATAGCCTCGTAGCAGTTTGGACAGGGGGAGGGGGAGTGGTTTTTCTGGAGACGTTTTGTAGGTTTTAGATGACTCTTAGCCTAAATTATAACAAAATTCAGGTTTCCTTATTGGATTATAGGTATCTTTACTCTGTTATCTGTTGATGTGATATCGTAGTGATAGAATTTATAAACTGAGTTTTATTGTTTATTCTACAAATGTTTGACATGATTGACAGGTCATTGGTATTTAATTTAAAGAGAGGGAGTGACTCTCTCAATGTTTTTTGCATTGTGGGAAGAAAAGTCGTGTACTACTCACGCGACTGCGTGAGTGTTTTTAAAGATGTGTTCGTTCGTGTTGAGTCAGTCATGAATGAATGTTGTGTTAGTATAGTATTAGTGCAACAATCCTTTGCGTATAATTTTGTCATTTTTTGAGTGATGAAATAGTTTTATATGTGTGAAAGATTTGCTCGTTTGTGTTGAGTTTCTCATGAATGAATGTTATGTGTGAGTCTACAACAACCGACATTAAAAGATGCTTGAGAATCGGAGATGATCAAGAATGAATTAGAGTGGCAAGAGATATGTTGAGGATGTGTGTATCTTATTGAGAAAACGATTCATTGAATAAATTGGAGTACTAGAGTTAAAGTTTAAGCAAAAAACTTGATTGTAGATACAGGTGAAAAGTCGTGTATTGCTTACGCGGCTGCGTAAGCATTTTTTTATAATTTAACTCGTGTTTCGTATAAACGTTGAAGTTCTCGAGGGCGACAACCGTCGACCACTTTGGTGTAATGTTTGATACATTAGGACCTATCGAAACGAACTTGAAAATCAAAACTTTGAACAAAGAATGGCGATTGAATGGGAAATAATATCGATAATATTCATTTGTTCGAAAATAAAGGAATATATCGAATGTTGTAACGTAATAATAGCTTTAATAACCAAGCTGAATTTTTATTCGGTTCGGAATTTGTAATCTTTCACAGTTCTCAAAGTAGGCAAGAGTGCCGTTTCCTGGAAACCATACGGACTCTCTGGAGCTACAAGTTGCCCTTCATAAACGTAACTCGGATTCAAAATTTCTTCCTGTCCCACCAGTAGCTCGTTATCATAATTTTTAGAGGTGGTTCTCCGTTTGAAACTCATAAATTTCGTCTCCTTTCAACAGGTATTAATGCCTATTTTGAATGATCGAGCAATAAATTGAAATAGATTTGTCCAACAGAAAAATATTTCCAGTATAATTACAAAATATACGAGTAATAAATTTTTTTCTTTTTATAATAAAACAAAATGTTAAACGACAAGTTAAAATTAAATTCAAAGTCGAGGTCGTAGTCTTGATTTTTCTTTTTTTTTTTTTCAATATTTGGGAGACATTTTTGTCAAAAATTTTGTAAGATTGTTGTGGCTCTTCCTTTATTGGTCCCCTTTTTCCGAAGAAATTTCATTTCCTCTTCGTGATATGTTTTTTGAAAAAAGTTTCAAAAACTAAGGAATTACGCAGACGACTATAGTATATCCGTCAAATCCAAATTACCAAGCCGAGCACATCGCCTTCTTCAAGATAACCTCAACAACCTATCAAACTGGGCATCAGAAAACGGTTTTCGTTTTTCAGAAAAGAAAATACACTTAATAATTTTCCGCCACAGAAGACCTATCCCAACTATACCTCCCCTCTCACTAAACAAAAAACAAATTCATACAACAAAATTTCTCGTCCTCATATTCGATTAAACTTCAACCTGGATACCACATATTAAATTAACTTAAAGGAAAATGTAATCGCACTCCGAGTGTCCTCAAATATCTCGCGCATCCTAGCACAGGGTGCAACAGCAAAATTTTATTACAATTATACCGCAGCCTGATCCGCTCACAGCTTGACTACGGGGCCCCAATTTATGGACTTGCAAAGAAACCAGCTATCTCAACTTTAGACCCAATCCAAAACTCATCTCTCCGCCTTACGCTAGGTGCTTTTCGAACTAGCCCTAGCCTCAGCCTTTGCGCTGAAGCTAGCGAACCTCCTCTCGAATACCGCAGACAGATACTTACAACCTCTTTTCTGACCAACATATCCTCGAACCCAACCATTTTTTCCTCCCCAACAACATAGAAAATTTCTCTTTGGACACCACAAAACACATGAAACTCAACCTGGAACGAAGTAATGAACAAAAATTCACCTTCTACCCTCTACTTCCTATCTTCAACTCCATCCCTCCATGGGCACTACACACAGCTAATTTCCAAGTCGAATTCACCAAATTCTCACCTTCCACTCCCAACACACAGATCAAAACAGAAATTGAAAATTTCTTTAAAAAAACCACCACTCACACATCCTTTGTTTTACAGACGGTTCAAAACGTCACAATAAAACTGGGATAGCCTTCTCAATCAATAATTCTCTCTTCAGCTTTCAAATACTGAAACTCAGCCTCAGTATACACTGCAGAACTTTTCGCGATCCTCAAATGCCTAGAAAAAATATCCACTTCCACTCAAAACAAACATTATCTCATAATTACAGACTCGTTATCATCATTTTCAGCCATCCAAAATATCTTCTCGCAAAACGCCATCATTCAAAGAATCCACACCCTCAACAACATCATAACACAAGCTACATCATCCGTAACCCTGGTGTGGATTCCTTCACATACCGGACTAAAACAGAGCGATATAGTAGACAAAGCAGCCAAAGACTCTACCAATTTCAACACCGTGACCCTGTCATAGAAAATTCCAGCGTCTGATATCAAAAACCACCATTGCCCCGAAATACTTAAAAAATGGTCTCACCTCTGGTCTAACCAACTTGAGAACAAACTTCTGCCTATCAAGGCTAACCCTCTCAAACCCACAACTTGCAGACCATCTAGAAAAGAAACATCCGTTCTAACCCGCCTCAGAATAGGACACACCCGACTCACCCTTTCACACCTTCTTTCACGTTCAGAGCCACCCAACTGTCCAAAATGTCCCTTCAATACTACAATACCTAACCTCAGCCGAACTTTTCTCTCTACTTTAAAACCTTTAACTAGGTATCTATAAAATTATAGTAAAATTAGCCTTTAAGACAGTGTGCCGCAAAAGTTTTATCAAAAACATGAATTAACATGAACTAAAAAAAGAATTGCCATATTTTTTTTTTTAATAATTTGACAAAAATGTTATTATTTTAATTAAATAAATTAAAAATATTTTATTAATATAAATAAATATTTTCCAATTGAATAATTTTATAAAATAAAAATTATTTCAATTCTTAGTACAAAGTAATTTTTTGAAATTCAATTTATTAATTTGAATAAGGAAATAAATTTAAATAATTAAATCGTTGATATTGTATCTTTAAGGATAACAGGATGGTTAAATAAAATATTTTTAATTTGTTACCTCAATGTTGAATTAATAAAATTATATTAAAGGAATTTATATATCTAATTTAGTGTGTAGTTCTACTCAATTGATTAGAGATGCAATCTATTTTAATATTTATTGATGGCAATGTTCATGAATGAATTACATGTAGGTTTAAATGGAACACTCCGACGATATAATATTATCTTATTGTATTTTGAATTAGTTCATCAACAAAAAATTATAAAATAAAAAAATTCTATTGATAATTATAGACAAAAATTTCTCATTAAAAAAATACAATATTATTAAATTAATTAAATGAATAATAATTAAATTTTTAATAATCGATATTTGAAATTAATTAAAAATTAAAATTAAAAATAAAGCTAATACTTTGTTATTAAACTCATAATTCAAAAATCAAACTTTTCAGAAGCAATTAAAAATTAAATTTCAAATTTAAAAATTAATATTCTGTATACATAATCTGAAAATTATAAAAGTTATACTTGAAGAAATAAGATAATTAGATTTATTAATGATATGAAAAAAATTCAATTTAAATATAATTAAATAGAAATTTTTATTAAAAAATAAATTAAAATATTTATTTCAATAACATAATAAAATGAATTGTGTGTTAAGAAGAATTGAGTCCTCGAAGGTACGAGCCATCATATTAAAAGAAGGTGTTTTTTTTTTTTTGCACATAGGCACGTAACGAAGAACAAAATTTAGTTTCAGAAGAATGAACACTATTTCATTAAAATAAAATGGTAAATTTTAGTCACGAAACAGAAAATTTAATAGTAAAAAATTATTAAATAAATGGTAAATTTGGAAAACAAGAACGACACGAAAACCGAAAAAATTTATACTTTCTTAGTTTATTATTGGTGTCATGATTCAAAATTTTACTCATTTTACTCATTTTTCGGTTTTCGTGCCGTTCTTGTTTTCCAAATTTACCATTTATTTAATAATTTTTTACTATTTTCTGTTTCGTGACTAAAATTTACCATTTAATTTTAATTAAATAGTGTTCATTCCTCTGAAACTTAATTGTGTTCTTCGTTACGTGCCGATGTGATGTGCAGGAAAAAAAAAAAAAAAAAAAAAACCTTCATTTAATGAATCGTGTGTTTTGTTTTTAATTTAATGAATATAAATTAAATTTATAATTTATTTATTAATAATGATTTTAATTTATATTATAATCAAAATATTGACTATCAATTTTTTGATATTAATTAATTAATTAATTTTTTTGAAATCATTTTTTAATAATTTTTTTATTTATTAATTGATTTTTTTTTTTTTTTTTTAATTCAAATTAAATTATTTCAATAATGAAATTACTCGAAAAAGGAATCATAAGCACTATCTGACCAATGTGTTCCAATTCTTGAATGATGTCAGTTCCAGTTATGATTACTTAAACTCGAGTCAAAATCTGCACTCACTGCCATGAAAATCGAGAATATTCTGCGACTTGGTCAAAAATACAGATTATGTTTCATGTTTCCTCATAAATTTCGGAATTAGAAGAGGCCAAAGGGTTTCCAGTAAATGCAGGAAATATTCAGACACTTTTGCGTATTTTGGCGGCAAAATTTTTTTGAGTCCCGGTGGAAGATCAAGCTCTTGTTTCCCGGAACCGTAGTATAGAGAAAGAAGGGTGAAGCCTCATATAGCCATCTTGAAGGCCACAAATTCTGAAATTAGGAGGAGGAAGTCAGTAGAGACATAAAAATGTCAAAACGCACAAAAATTTTCAATACAATTTGGAGTTGTGGAAATGCTGTGCCACAGTAATATCGTCTCATGGAAGAATGTGCCGCGATATAAGAAAGGTTGAGAAACACTGCTTTAAGATGACTGTACCTTTAATGTAATACTGTATATCAAGCTAATAGCCCAAAGCGTAGCTTAAAAGCTTGTAAAAATAAAAAAAAAAAAACATTTTATGAAAAAAGTTTTAACAGGGAACCTGTTTTATGGGGGGCTTTTTGAGAAATTTGCCGTCCGCCGTCCAGCAAAAAACTTAGAAAAATTTCGACTCTCGAGCCATGTATGATAGGAGGGGGACTTGGAAAAATTTCGACTCTCGAGCTATCATATATATATATATAGCTGGAGATTCGAGAAAAATCTAGACTCTCAAACTATATTATACTAGGCCTACGGTAGGTCTAGGCTTCCTTGAATTTTCAATACCGTATCCCATTTAACTCATAAAACAGGTTCCCTGCGTTCCTCGTTTAACTTCGTTAAGGAAGCCGTCGTTTTTGATAACTTTTCAATACAATTATACTAAACGAATTAGAGACAAGTTACCTTTTTTTTTTTTTTTTTTGTTTTTTAAGAACTCTTTGACTACTCAACGGGTTATTAGCTAGGGGAGATATTTTCGGATTGAATGGATTTGTTGTAATACGTGGATCGGAGGAAGTTCGCAAGGTGTTCGTATGGTTTCTGAGTTATTGGAAAGAGCAGACGGGGTATGGGAGGAAATATTAAATGAGTGTCTGATGTTGACGATGGAAAGGCAGGTGAAAAAGTGGGAGACAGATAAATTCTCAGTTTGGCAGTATTGGCTTGAGGGAGGGGCAGAGAGCCCAAGGATACGGAAGGAGTGGGTTAGCCGAGTGTGTCCAATTCGTAGTTTAGTTACAACTATTTCTTCGTATTGAAGAGGACCAGAGGATCGGGTATTTTTTAAGGGAGCGAAGCTTGTTGCAGGGTTGAGAAGACCAGAGGTTGTGCCATGATGTGGTGATTTGTGAACGGTAGAATGATATCAAGTCATAGGCCGGAGAAGGGGTGCGATCAGCAAGGCTTGCTTAGCAGCCAGGTCCACTGCGTCGTGTTCCCCACCAGGGATCCAGAGGAAAGCAATTCAAGACAGAGAAAATGTTAAGGTCTGCAGGACTATAAGAATGCGCTGTACAATAGGATCGGAAGTAAGGGTTTTGCATGGCTTGGAGAGAGGAGGAGAAATTTACAGATTGAGGGAGAAGAGTGAGGTGCGTAAGGCAGGTACAGATAGCAAATAGTTCGGCAGAATATATGGAGGTTGAGTTTTTCAAACGAAAGTGTGATATTTCACCATTGACGGAGAAGGTGTAGCCAGTTTTAGGACCATTTGTAAGCTCAGGTTGTGGGAAGGGAAGTTGTTATCAATTATGTCATGTTACGTTGGCTGATTTTGGTAGCTTGGCCAGGTCGAGGCGAATGAGAGGTGATGAGGGGTGGTTGAGAAGATAGGTAAAAGGGGGCTGAAATTCGAGATGAGATTCTAATGAAAGGAGCGGAGAATTTTTGGGGAGGAGAGTGGTTTCGTAGGTAGAGAGATGAGGAAACTGGGCTGACAAGTTACCATGGTGAGTGAAGGAAGGCGGTTTCTTTCTAGCATTCACCGTGTGAAACTTGTGCATTGTCTAATTTTTAGAATTATTTACCCTGACTTCTTTGGAATAGAATTTTTTCATGTATCAAGTCTTTGCCGAAATTTCGCATACTCTTATTTTTCGCTATTCGAAGACCACTTGGTCGAAAATCAATTATCGGAGACTTCTAATTGGTACCGCAATCAGAGAACAGGTCAATTACCGTCGTTATTTCATACGGAAACCCTTTCGTTTCGTAAACAGATCATTATAAGTCATGTTACCAAGGTGAAACTATATAAATAATGACCATGGTACGAGTATAAATGAGTGTATTGACTTAATGTACACGTATTTCGACGGCGTTGTCGTCGGGCCCTATCAAATCTTTACACCCTTATTAACAAGTTAGTGGCAATAAAAGTCGAAACGACTGACGCGACACTCTTTCTAGTATATAATAGTGACCATTTCGTCGGTCGTAATTTGATAAATTATCGTACAAAAGTTCAATGGAGAGCTCAACATTCTTTCTGTCGTTCGTATGCACGACTTTTCAGTGCAAAAATTCCTACAACTTCCGCTTCTTAATTGTCTCGTTTTATATATTGTCGGTACCTTGGTGCAGCCTGCAACGTTGAAAAAAATATTGATTGTTCAATCGGGAACTGGGAAAAAATATAATGTAATCAATCTTTCTGATTGCATGACGAGAAAATAAAGCAAAATATTAATTCTGAAAAATGACGTCACATGAGAATTTATTGGCTATGAATAACTTTCATTATCGCTTCGTTTCGATTTGTTGATTTCCGTATAAATGATGTAAGCATTCTTTGTTTTCTAGGACCCGAAAAACGTGGATACATTATGGCGTTTAGCAAAAGTGAACCACGCATTAGGAAGTATTGCGGGAGCGAAAGGCGATTCTTCCAAGAAAAAAGAATTGACTTTGAAAGGTGAGCTCTCATCATTCATCAAAGATATCTAGGTATATAAAAAAGTTTGAAATTTTAACACTTCCGTCGACATTCAACGTAATCGAGCTAGCTCAAATAAGTCTCGGAAAGTTTTGAAAAAAGGAGTAGTGTCGCTACTTTTATTGATTGGTCTTGAAATTCAAGGAAAACGAATCAAAAAATTCATATATTAAAAGAAGCGCGGCAAATTCAGAAGGTTGAAAGTAGCCTCTAATTTATGTTTCCTTTCGATTTCGGGAATAGGCGACTTCAAAGGGCAATATTTTCATTGCGAACGAATTCAATGTGTAAAATAATATAAGAAATGATGAAAAAACGTATGGATTTACTTGCGTATTCCGTTTAATAGACTTGCAAAACTTGCAAACTCAAACCAGTTGATAGGAGCCGAAATCGATAAGTTTCAAACGGAGAACTAGTTATTGTCCGCCGCCCCTCCGAAAATTATGATAACAAACTACTCGGACAGGCCGAGCTACGTTTATGAAGGGCAACTTGTAGCTCCAAAGAGTCCGTGGTTTCCAGGAACCGGCGCTCTTGCCCACTTTGAGGACTGCGAAAGATTACAAATTCCGAGCGGAATAAATGAATAATTGATTGTGGTCCTGAAAAGGAGGAGGATTAGCCTCCTGGTTCCAGTAATCTCAGCTGCTGATAGCCAGCCTCTAGGCTACTAGTGACCTGATTCTTGGTTACCAGCTTTCTTTTCGGCAACCTATATTTCTCGGCTGCTACTGGTGACCAGTTCTCGACTACCAGTAATCGCAAGATTTCAATATTGTTGATGGCTAGTTTCTCGGACATCACTAGTCAGTTGCGCTCGGGCACCAGTTTCTTACTTAAATTTATTGACTACTAGTGGCCAATTCTCGGCCATGATTCTGCTTTTTCGCTACCTATATTTTTCGACTATTAGTGACCAACTGCTCGGCTAGTAGGGGCGATTTTTTCGGCTACTACTGCTGGCCAACTTCTTGACTACTGGTGGCTTTTGTGGCTATTGGGGACCGATTTCTTGACTGATGTGAAATCTTGGCTACCAGTATTGAATGCCTTGGCTGTTGGTGGCCAGTTTCTTGGGTTACCCGAAGTCAATTTCAGATTTTCGGCTACCAATGTGCTTTTTGGATACTCAAATTTCTCGTCTGCTGGTGGCTTTTTGGTTATTGGTGATCAGTTCCTCAGTTGTTGGTGGCTACATTCTGCTTCTGGTGGCCAGTGGTCGACTGCAGTTTGCTTTTTGGCAACCAGTAGTTCTGAGCTACTGGTGACGAAGTTCTCCTGCTGCTAGGGGGCCAATTTCTAGGCTACAGCTGCCAGTGCTCACTTTCTCGGCTATTGGTGGCCCATACTTTAGTTGTTCTATCTTCTAAGGTGGTGTTGAACAGCAGAAAGATTATTATATGACAGAAGAGGGACTTGTAAAAATTCAACCATCGAAGGAGTCTAGCGTGGAAAAATTGCGACTTTCCAGCCATAAATATGATGTAGGATGGAGAGGGGGAAAACTTTGGAAAATTTTGATTTTCAAGCCGAATAATTGTATGATAGGAGACTCAGAAAAATGTAGACTCTTCGAAACTCCAATTTTAAATTCGATTTTCTCAACATCAAAACCGAGTTGCCCCCTCATTCAACTTTCGAATTTCTCCTCCCCCCTTCTCTCTTTCTCTTTCTACTTAGTGATTTGGTTCCTCGTATTTTTCTAGTTTCAAAGGACGTTGTCTGCTCAAGTTGATAAAATTCCAACTAAGCTTTCACTCCAGTACATCGAGTCTACTTCTTCAGAAGAAGTAATTCTTTCCCTCTCAGAAATCTTATTTCATTTCTCATCATTGATCTCATAATACTTGAAGGAAAGGTGTAGTCAGTTGGTCGACCACAGTTTGCTTTTTGGCTAGCAGTATTTCTTAGCTACTGATTACCAATTTTGCTGCTGCTAGGGGACCAGTTTCTCAACTTCTAGTGGCCATATCCTCAGCTACCAGTGGTCACTTTCTCGGCTATTGGTGGCGTTTTATCTTTGAGGTAATGTTGAACAACAGAATCTTTTCAATCCGGATAGAGGGCACTTGCACTTGTGCTACACGCGCAGTTCAATGAATGCCGCCCTTTGATTTTGGAAACCTTCCAAAAAAGAATCAACTAATCTTATCTGGATTTCCGAAAATTACGAGCAAATTCTCTAATAATAATTTATCAAATCAATCTTCCAAGTACATATTATATAATTTGAATGAATTTTTTGAAATTTCCAGGTCTCGAATACGGAGAGAAAGCTTTAAAAGCTAACGATAGTAGTGCGAACGCTCATAAGTGGTACGCCATATGCATAGGCGCTCGTGGTCAATTCAGCGGTACCAAAGAAAAGATACAAGACGGTGTGAAGTTTAAAGAGCACATCCAGAAGGCCCTTTCTCTCGATGCCAGTGATCCTACACTGCATAACTTATTAGCTCGATTTGAGTTGGAGGTGAGAACGAGCACGGTGGTATGCAAAAAACGAATTATTATGAAATAATCTAACGTTCGGTTTTATTACAGGTATCGGCACTGTCGTCGATGGAGAGACGAATCGCCGGTTGGTTGTACGCGGAAGTACCTCACGGAACCGTCGAAAATGCCATTGCCGGTTTTATGAAGACTGAAGAATTGAATCCAAAACCGTGGAAAGAAAATCGACTCCTCTTAGCCAAATGCTATATTGCCAAAAAAGAATATGAAACGGCCCTCAATTGGCTAGATAAAGCACTTGAAGTTCCTCCTAAGAATTCGGAGGTAAGTTCTTATAACTATTCCGTTTCGGGTGTTTAAAGTCTTAGTATTTTGTCTTCTTTTCACGTGAACGAGAGAAAATTTTTGGAATGTTTTGTTTTTCGTCTGATTGTCTTCTTTTAGTGTGAGTGGATGATCAAGTCATTTAATATATTTTCATTGCTTGCAATTTCCTCATCTCAATTTTTGTAATATTCAATCTATGTTCACTTTTCTCTCTTCGCCGTGTTCGAAACGCAGCAATCTCTGGTATTTCTTTTTTGATCTACCGATTATTGATTTACGTCTCTTGTGGCTATTCTCACTTAGCTTCTAATGAAAGAGTACGAGTCTTGGGCAACTTATTTCACGTTTTTGTTGTTCGATAGTTATGCAAATATTTCGTTTTCTGTATTCATAGGAGAAAAGTTTCGACGAAGAAATCAAGAAGTTGTTGAAGAAATACGAATCGTACCGAAAGTCATAAATCGATTGTTTCAAACGTATACGTTTTCCTCATTGATATGTACCGTCAGATTGCAAAACTTTTTCATTTCACACACATCTTCAAGATCGAAAGGACTAATATTATTAACCTACTTTTATTTTATATTGTATTACTTTTTAACTCTTTTTACTGAAATCTATTACTTTTGTACCTTTCGTCGATTCAGTTTATATTTTATTGTACACGTACGTTCAACTTTTTTTTTTTTTTCTTTCTTTTTGTTGTGTCGTAATGATGGAAGCCGAGTGTAAATTTTTAAAAATGAACGATTATAATCATCATTTTTATCATATTGCGCATTCATTAAAAAATTCATTTTTCTTATTCCAGTCGAATATTGTTAAGATTTTCAGAGGATATAAGGCTGAGGTCTCATTGTTGGTGTATACTAAATAAATTTTGATGTTACCGTACGAATTCGTATTGGTCCTATATGATTTATTTGTACTTTGGTAAGTTACTTTGTAACTCGATTTATTGCGACTGTCATTTTATTCTAAGTTCAAAATGTGTTTTTTTTTTTTCAAAATTAAAATTTCTTGTTTGAAAGTTTATATATTTTTTTTTTGAGTGGAAAAAGTCGAGATTCACAGGTTGCAAATAAAATAATACGAAATTCCAAAGGATACAAACTAAATTTGAATTCAAGGCGACGTTGAATCATACAACATTGAAGAAAATGGATTGAATTTGATTTGCAACGTTTGGACGCATTTTGATAAAATAGAATAATCAAGCAAATCGACCGCACAATTTATTAAGGCAATCCTAATATTTTCTTCTTCATCATTATTTATTTATTTTTTTTCGAATCGAGTTTATGTTCAAAATTTTGATGCTCCATCTACAAAATTGAGCGCATTTGAATTTTATTGATGAAACTATCAAAATTTTGAACCTAAACTCGATTTGAAAAAAAAAAAATTGATGTAGAAAATTGACAGAATATTTTGATGGTCTAGAGCGGCCATTAAATAAGTTTACAAAAGCTTAACGCGTATTAACTAAACATTCATTGTGTGGTCGATACAAATAATAAACTTTTCTTTTTATGATTTAAAACGTTAAAGCCACATATTTCTTTTTGTTATTGATTCGAACTGTTTCCTAATCGATGAATTTTATCTAGAGAAGAATACGTACATGAACTTAAACTTACAAGCTATCAAAAGAAAGTCTTTTTGAAAGCAAATCGGATATTTTTAGACTGAAAAAAATATTCAGCTTAATATAATGACAGGACCTAATCCGTATGTAGGTACAAACATTTTTTTTTTCTTATACTCGAATTTAAATCAGGTACCAACAGAAATATTGAATACTTTTCTAGTATCGATTCATCAATCAATTCGTCCAATTTTTTCCATCTAACTTTTTTTTGAGAATTTTAATGTAAAAATATTGGGAAGAAAGATCTAATCAATAAGCCCTTTTCTTATTTCCAATCGAGAACGAAACAAAATTAGAACTGAACTCCGGAAGTATTTTATTGAGAAACAACGAAAATGCGCATCTTTGTTCGGGTGAGAAAATGGTTGATTCATCTCGGATACAATATCATTATCTACTTGCGGTTTCATCGGACTTCACGTAGTAAATATTTATTGGCGCGGAAGGTCTAAATGTTCTTCTTCCACGAAAAAGTGTGGAGCTGAATCGAAAAAAATATTATGTAATATGTGAATAGAATTAATAAGCCCAACGTTTATTATAATAAAATGTTTAGATATAATATCTTGATATTTTAACGTGCAAGATTTCGAATGAAACGTGAAATGAAAAAAAAAAAAAAAAAAGACTCTTACCGTTCAGAAAAACAAATATACAATATATTTTGGTGACGTTTCGAACATTTTGTACTTTTCATCAGACCGAGTCATATAAGCTACTAAAACCTAAAAATACGAACAAAAAATACTTACAAGAAAAAATAAAAAGCACGAAAAAAATTAAACGTTAGACTTATAAATCCTCGAAGAATGGGCCTACATTGAGCTAAAACTCTCACCATCGCATTTATACAAATTTAATTAAGTACATTACCTTTGATAACTTCGCTCACTTCCCTTATTTTCCTTTTCCTCATATTATTTTCCGTTGCGAAAATAGAAACATCATCAAAATTGAAGCGACTGCTGGTATTTTCAACGTGCAAAAAATGAAAATTAGTGTGAAAATTATTAAAAGATTTTTTTTTCTTCATTTTACGAGCTGCACGACTCCCCAGGTTGACGAATATAATAAGTTCATAATATCATGATATACAACAATTATTTATTTATTATTGTAACATTTTATTCAGCTTCTCCGAAGGGCTGTTAGCTCGGATTTCAATTTTACAGAGTAGTTGTACAGAAGAATAGTCAATAGTTGGAGGAGTGGGAAAAATTTTGGAAGACGCAAGTATTGAAGAGGCACTGGTGATAATCTTGTGAGGTAGAAGGTTGAACTTGTAATGAAGAATAAAGCGAATGCAATTGAGGGTATTGAAAATGTACATGCCAGTATCTCTGAAATATTTCGTAAGTTTTGCATAATTTTTCATACCAACTATACCTACAAGGCGCAACCTAAAAATAATGTTGCGGGTGTTGAAGAAGTTGACTAGCTCTTCCCCTTAATTTGTTCGGGAAATTACGCCTTCTCTTCAAAATCTTACTTTTTTTTTTAAATTAGCCATTTAACTACTCAACAGGTCATTGGTTTGGGAAGAAATACGAGTATTAGGATTAGATAAATTTGTAGAAGTAGGTGGAGCTTAAAGTGTTTGTGATGGCTTCTGATTGTTGGAGTGAGCAGAAGGGGCTTGAGAGGAGATAGAAAATGAATATATTTTATTTTTTATTTTAAATTGTTTTATTTTTTGAGGTGGTGCCGACAACAGTCCGTGGACCAATTACTGCCGACACCACCTTTACATACTTACAGTTAATAATAATTACAATTCCAACTAAAAAAAAAAAAAAAAAAACATACATAGGCCTACATACATACACACACACACACACATCACATCACCCATCCACATGAATCACACCTCATATACACCTCACTCATGTTCTGCTCATTCGTGTCCCCTTCCTATCCACCCTGCATTACCCTCTCTTACATACTTCGGTCATATTCACTCAACGGTCTTACTGAGTATCTCCACTAGTGTCCTTTTGAATGCATTCCTATGCAGATGGAAATGTCCAGGTCCGGGTATTCCCCACTTACCTCATTATAGCGCTCCAAGGCCCGATTGATGATACTGTGTTTGAGAGCATTTGTGCCGATGTTCACGAGAGAAAGACAGGCGAAAAAATGTGAGACGGATAAATTTTCATTTTGGCAGTGAGCAGAGAGTCCAAAGTGTAGAAAGGAGTGGGTTAGGCGAGAGCGCCCAATTCGTTGGCAAGTTACGACTATTTCTTAAACAGGGATCCAGGATTTTTTAATTGAACGATGTTTGTTGCATGGTTGAGAGGACCAAAGGCTACGCCAAGATGAGATGATTTGAGAAGTGTAGAAAGATTTTAAATCGTAGGACGGAGAGGGGGAGAGCAAAGTTTGCTTAGTAGCCAGATCCACTGCCTCGTGTTCCGGTAGACCGATATGACCACGGATCCAGAAGAAAGTAATCGAAGACGTTAAGGTATGCACGAGGATGATAAGGAGTTTTGCATAGAGAGAGAGTAAGAATGGAGGAGGAATTTACAGGGTACACGGGGAAGAGTAAGGTAAGTAAGGCAGCTATAGATGCAGATAGTTCGGCAGAATATATTATGGAGGTTGAGTTTTTCAAACGAAAGTGTGATATTTCACCATTGACAGAGAAGGCGTAGCCAGTTTTAGGACCATTTGTAAAGCTCAGGTTGTGGGAAGAGAAGTCGTTATCAATTATGTCATGTTACATTGACTCATTTTGGTAGGCTGGCCAGGTCGAGGCGAATAAGAGACGATTAAGATGTCCATGGTGCAGGGGTGGATGAGAAGATGGGGAGAAGGGGCTGAAATTTGAGATGGTGGTCAAGATGAGATTCTAATGAGAGGAGTAAACAATTTTGGATGAGGATAGAGGGTTGGTAGGCAGGGAGATGGGGAAACTGGGCTGACTTACAGGGTTCAAGGAGAAGAGTAAGGTGAGTACGGTAGGAATAGATAGCAGATAGCTCAGCAGATAAATGGAGACGAGTGTGACTTCACCATTGATGGAGAAGGCGTAGCCATTTTGGAGCCCAATTTGGATCCATCTGTAGAACACAGGTTGTAGAAGACGAAGTCATTAGTGATTATGTCTTTAATGTGTCATTTGTAGATTTTTTAAGCGATTTTAGTAGGATGGCCAGGTCCAGGCAAATGAGAGGCGGCGAGGATGTCCACAGAGTGGTCATGGATGAGAAGATAAGGCGAAGGGGCTGAAATTTTGGATGGTGGTCCAAGTAAGGTTGTAATGAGAGGAGTAGAGAATTTTTAGGGAAAAGAGAGGGGGTAGGTAGGAAGATGGGCAAACTGGGCAGTAGATACGCGAGAAAGTTGGATGTAATCAATAATAAACGGAATTGTAGAGGGGGAATGTCAACTTCAGCGCGTAGACTAAGCATAGGGTTGCAGATTTTATTGTATCTAGGGATTTTAGGGGGGATTTGTTAGCCTATTTGCAGATAAGAGATCCGTAGTCCAGTTCAGATCGGATTAGGTAGTTGTATAGTTGAAAGAGGAGCTTGCGACTGTAACCAGTGCGAGTGTGGGATAGATATTTAAGGATATTATTAGTTTGGATATTTGACTGTTGTACTCGAGGTCCGTCCATCCGCGGCTCGTGATTTCTCTGGTTTTGTACTTCGGCGTCCGTTCCTTCTGATTTGGCTGGGAGCGTTCCACTGCAACAATCTACCGCGTTTATCTTTGCGCTTACCCGAAAAGCGGAACTCATCTGTCTCAATGGAGGACGGGATCTGACAATATGCGAGTAAACCTCGCTTCCCATTCTGCCCCACTCAATGACTTCGTAGTTGCTTCTCTCTGTCAAGGTCCTAACTGTTTATATTTGCGTACTCTACTTCTGCAGGAGGACTGCTTGTCATAATAAAAATTACGGCTTCCCCTACGAAGTTAAACGAGGAACGCTGGGAATTTGTTTTATAAGTGAAATTGGATTTGGTATTGAGAATTTTAAGGAAGTCCAGACATAGTATAAAGCTAGTACAAAGAAGGGCTAGATCTTTAAGCGTAGTATAATACAGTTCGAGAGTATCTAAATTTTTCTTGACTCTCGAGCTATATATGCTAGGAGGGGGACTTGAAAGAATGTCAACCTCTGAGCTATATGTGATAGGAAGGGGCTCAAGAGTCGAAATTTTAACAGGGAACCTGTTTTATGGGGGGCTATTTGAGAAATCTGCTGTCCGCCGTCCGCCGTCCAGCGAAAAACTTAGAAAAATTTCGACCCTCGAGCTATATATGATAGAAGGGGGATTCGGAAAAATTTCGACTCTCGAGCTATATATGATGGGAGGGGGACTTGGAAAAATTTCGACTCTCGAGCCATATATGATAGAAGGGGGACTTAGAAACATTTCGACTCTCAAGCCATATATGATAGGAGAGGGACTTAGAAAAATTTCGACTCTCGAGCCATATATGATAGAAGGGGGACTTGAAAAAATTTCGACTCTCGAGCCATATATGATAGAAGGGGGACTTGAAAAAATTTCGACTCTCGAGCCATATATGATAAAAGGGGGACGTGGAAAAATTTCGACCCTCGTGCCATATATGATGGGAGAGGGACTTAGGAAAATTTGGAGTTGGTGTAGGCCTTCTTTTTACTACCTTTCTCCAAATCTAGGCTTCCTTGAATTTTCAATACCAAATCTCATTCGAATCATAAAACAGGTCCCCTGCGTTCCTCATTTAACTTCGTTAAGGAAGCCGTCATTTTTTCTAAATTTTTCGCCGGACGACGCACGGCGCAGGGCGCACGCCAAAATTTAAAAAAAAACCATAGAACAGGTTCCCTATTAAAATAGGACGTCATCAAGGACCTGGACCTATTTTGGGGACTTCGAAATATTATATAGCTCGAGAGTCGAAATCTTACGGGAAACCAGTCTTATGGGGAGTTATTTGAAAAATTTGCCGTGTGCCGTCCGGCGAAAAACTTAAAAATTTTGACTCCTGTTGTACATAGCTTGGAGGATGAAATTTTTTCAAGTTACTCAGGTCAAAATTTTTCCAAGTCCCCCTCCTATCATATGTATATATAGCTCGAGAGTCGAAATTATTTCAAGTCCCCCTTCTATCATATCTGTAATATAGCACGAGAGTGAAGAAAAATTTAGATTCTCGAACTATATTATACCAGGCTTATAGTAAGTCTAGGCTTCCTTTTTCTAAGTATGATAGGAGAGGGACTTGGAATAATTTCGACTCTCGAGCTACATGTGATATTTCCAAGTTCATATATAGCTTGGAGGTCGAAATTTTTCCAAGTCCCACCCCCCAAATTCCCCCTCCTATCATATTCAATTTGACTCATAAAACAGGTTTCCTGCGTTTCTCGTTTAACCTCGTTAAGGAAGCCGTCGTTTTCCCAAGTCCACCTCCTATCATATAATTATAGCTCGGAGGTCGACATTTCTCTAAAGCCCCTGTCGTACCATATAAAGCTTCAGAGTCGAAATTTGTCCAAGTCCCCCTCCCATCATGTGGATATGTGTATAGCTTGAAGGTCAAAACTTTTCTAAGTCCACGTAGCTCGAGACTCGAAATTTTTCCAAGTCCTCCTCCTATCAACCACCTATCATACATAATAGCTAGAGAGTTCAAATTTTCTTCTAAGCCCAAATTCTTCGAACTTTCTTTTCATATACTATGGCTCGAGAGTCGTCATTTTTCTAATCCCAAATTCTTTAATAGAGTAGGTCAGTTTTTGTCAGAAATCACACGGCGTACGGCAAATCTTTCGAAAAATTCCCCGTAGTTCAGGTTCCCCGTTGAAATTTCGACCTCGAAGCTACAGATGCAGATAGGTGGGGGACTTGAAAAAATTACGACCCCCCAACTATATATGATAGGAGAGGGACTTGGAAAAAGTTCGAATATTATTTAATATGGAGGAACATGGAAAACTATGAACCTTCGAGTTCAAATTCCGAAGGGGTGAGGAACTAAGTTTAATCGTTATTTAGAAAAAGTATAAACAAAGAAACCCCCATAAAACAGAATGCTTTTGTTAATGATATGGACTACAAAATTTATGCTTGTATTTACTAAATCCACTCTACTCATAGGTTCGTTAGATTTTTTGATTGACTTGTTTATAAAACTCACTCCATACACTACGATCAGTCGTTAATTAAATTTAATTTAGTTAAGGCTTGATATGGATCGAATGCGTATACAGACTAGTTTGAGCGCGATCATGCCATTTCTATTTCTCTAAATAAGGTATTCCAGACAAATATCTGACAGTATTCACAGCAACTGAATCAGGTTAACGATAGTTCTCAAAATCAATTCATCGAATTTGTTGGAAACACGTAGAATTTTAGGTATAGGTACAGACGCGGATCCACAGAGGGGGGGGGGGGGAATCCCCGTAGTATCGAAGAAAATGTGAAAAAAAAAAAAAAAAAGGTCCTTTAAACTTTTTTTGGATTGTTTCCCCTCCCAAAGTTATCGTCTGGATCCGCGCCTGAGGTACACATATATAAATGACCGGTTTACGATAATCATAAGAAGAAAGAAAAACTATGAGGAATCATTTTATTAAAATGGACTCGGAAATGAATCATAACACCTGAGCATGGTGGTATGATGGCACGTGAGAAATATCTGCATTCAATATTCAATGAAATTTAAATTTATGAAAGGATGATTATCTCTCGCTGACGAAGAATTTCTCTTTCATCGAGACACCGGTTCAACGATGCGACAAAATTTTCTATTCCAAATAATCTTTTCCACAGTTTTCTATCGTAGGTATACCTAATAATATATTCGTGTCAAACAAAAAATATCTCCCGAGCGACATTACTGAGTCTTCGTATCATTATTATTAATTCTTTTTGCCTTTCTTTCTCTCTTCCTTTGTTTTTCTTCCTCAAAATCTCATACTATGATATTCTTTACCGGATAATGCTGGATTTTTAGAGTAGGAGTGACGGTGCTATTCCACTTCCAGCAGACACACACAGCTGATACACGCCGGTGTAACGGTTGGCTTAACCTGTTCTCACACGAACTATATCGACTTGTCCTGCTTTTAGTTTCAGTCACAAATATTGTTGTCGTCGACGGGAGGCCGGGTTCGCGTTCTCGTCTCTCCGAGAATACGGCGTGAAATTTGATCGACAAAATACGAATTTTACTTTTGCCTTCATTTGCGCGTCTATATTATGATGAGCGTGTTCGTTTAATTTAATTTTTTATTCATCGTATAATCAATCGTTCGCCTTTGCCATTTTTGCGTTCTTGAACAGTGTATGTGTGTGGGTGTTCAGTGTATATACATACTGGTAGTTCCATATTATACTTCAAGCTTACAACCATCAGGTAACTAAATGCAATATTTAGTACTTTACATTGTACGCACGATTGCTTCAAAATGACTGCTAATATAGACCTATCTCACATTACCATCAAACAGTGCCCCCTTGTAGTGGCTTTCAATAACGTGCCTTCAAGAAGTTAACTTACGATTTTTACCTACGGTCCTAGTCAAATTAGTCTATTTATATTCAGGAACATTCCTTCTGAGTGACTCTAAGTTTGAGGAGCTGATATTTTCTTACATAGACGCTGGATAGAGACTGGACTTCACATAGGGTACCGACGTTCTTCTTTGCTGAAGTACGGAAATTGTTGGGATTGATTTGATAATTTTCAAAGAAATTTCTCATGCTAATGTCCTTTTAGAAACTTATGCTGACTAGTAGACGGAACTGGTGATCAATTCTAACCAAGGCTCCTAGTTTAAGTGGCTCTTATTTCGCCGAAACAACCAGAACGTAGTCCTTCATGTCCTCAAGAAGTGGGTTCTCAATACCGGATTTCAGATGAAGAGAAAAAAAAAAATCAAAAATTAAATATAATTATCGTCATATCGATCTAGATGCCCTATAAAAGAAGAAGAAAACAGGATTTTCTCTTGTTACTAATATTTTAATATTCATCGCTATTGTTCCCGACGTCAGTTCGCCGAGTACGATGTAAACAAACTGTATAAATATGCCGGTCATACGCTAATCGCACTACTTGCACTCATTTCATGAACAAACTATAACAGATACTCTTTCTTCACATGGTTACCAGCAAAAATATCGGAATCGAAAAAGTTTCTAAGACTTATCTCAACCTTTAATTATGTGAAGATTGAGTGAAAAAGTTTTGATGAAGAACGGTCTTCGTTTTCATCGCCAAATTATGGATTATTCACTGCTATTTGCCGCGATGCGTCGTGGCACCTACGCCTTGCAAGGAGCCTCAGCGGCTAAACATAAAGACTGCAAAAAATGGAAAATTGATTCCGAAAATTTTGAATCAAATATACATCTACAAAATCATTCATGTTCGTTCAATTCTATTGAAGCGATTAGTTAACGACATCTTCATAAATTTATGCTGTCATGAAATTTTATTTTGCGGATGAAAAAGAATTTAAACCAAAATACTTGAATAAGCATAAAGAATGAAGCCTGAGATCCTAAAAGAAATCATATTTATGGTGTCACTTTTGTTTACCTCTTAAATTGAGGCAAGCAGGGAACTTAATTCATGAATGGAAGTCCACTTTCAGCCATATAATATTTGTACTACTTTTTCTGGGGGTCACAATGTTTCTATGAATCGTCATTTTCGGCACCTTTACCTCTACAGGACTCGGCAGTCGAACTTGAGGAAGTCATCGAATGCATGGGCTTGAAAAATTCTAATTCCTCTACACAGGCTCATTAATAGTATCTTCTCAGTACGACGACTTCCCTATAAAGTTTGGATTGGCAAATTCCACATGAGTCTGAAGTAGATGGAGTTTCTCCTCCTTCAATAATTATTTCACTTGACTCATTTTCTTTTCCCCCAAATGGCTGAAGTCATTGGAATTTCAGTTCCACATAAGGTTGGAATTGTCCGAATTTGGGCCTTACGACATCACCATAAAATTGGAATAAGTGAGTTCCAGCCTAATAAATTCTAATTATACCAGTGGCGTATTTAGAAATTCTTTCTGATCGATCCAAAAATTTTCGAGGACGAACTTTCCATCAAGGAAGAAAAAAAGTTCATTGATTAGTCGAAAATTAATGATCATACAGATTTTTAGAGGTCCGCAACCCCTTCTCTGTAAATGCAATTGAGTCCCAGCCAAATAATTTTTCCTTAATGCAATCCAGTCGACAATTTCTTACCAAAACATTGAAATTATCAGTTCCAGCCCAACTTAATCCTCTGAAAAGTACCACCCCCCCCCCCCCAAGAAGAAAACCAAGAAACTCTTTATGAATTTCTCCAATTCCTCTACACCTTTCCGTTAATCGCAATTTCTCAACATAACGACTTCTTCTCGAGACTGAAATTAGCCGATTCCATCTTAACAATATTACCATGAGGATAGAATAAATTAAGGGCCCCAATGACTCCCCCATGAGGCTAAGATTGGCCCAGTTACAGCTGGAAGACTCCAGCCTATGTCCGGGTCTGGAATAAATCGATTCCCAGCAGTGTTGCCAGAAGGGAATTTCGAGAATGAGCCATTTCTTAGAAAAGGGATGTGCCACATGTGCCAATACATTTTAATTTGGCTCCGGAGCTGTTTTGGTATCGTTCCGTAACCGTTTGACAAGTTTGAAATGGCTTTTAAGCTGTTATAAATTTGTCCCACTATTAGGAAACGAAGTTCCACCAGGAACAGAATGTACCACATGTGGTGACCTCTAGTAACACTGATTCCCAGTCACATGACTTCCTCAAAAGGCTGGAATAAATCAAGTTTCCGTCTAACAACATTCTCATAAGACTGGAGTTGGCAGAGGTCTGTCTAACGACTCTCTTGATTTCAGGCTTTTCACTTACCTCCTTGTAAGGCTAGATAGGCATGTAAACACGCGCCCACGTCCAACTTCTAGAATCTGGAGAAGAAAAATTAAATTCTAAGAACTAGAATTCAACTTTTTTCCTACCACTTTTCGGTGTCATTATATTTTATGCAGCGCTCATTGTTCCACTTGTGCGAGTATGTATTGAATACATCAAAGATGAAAAATTTTTCATATCCTTTGGGTTTAATCTGTGGCCCGCAAGCAAGATGAAGACTGCAATATGGCCCGTACTATGATATGAGTTTGATACGCCTGGGCTAGAATAAGCTGAGTTTCCGAGTTTCCGCCTTAAGTCATCCCCATAAGATTAGAATGGGTGGAGTTTCAGCCTCACGACTTTTTCGTAAGGCTGAAATAAATTAAGTTCCAGCCAGTGGTCGATCTGGAAAAAAAGAAAAGTGGTGGAATTCGAAATATTTTGACTGAAGCTCATGGCATCACTAATCAAGAACCTGTTGAGACCTTACCGGACATTCTCACAAAAACCTGTTCTATCGGAAATTGGACGTCCCTCGGTTGGTCTGCCCTGATCTAATTAGGCACCTGAGAAATATTTTCCGTTTTCTCACTTTGCTCCACTTCTTTGGTATCGGAAGTGGGACTAGGAAAAATGTCGATAATCGAGCTGTATAAAAGGGTACGAAATTTGAACGATTTTCAATACACTGAGAAAACTTGCAGCCTACTTCGTCAGCTGTTCGGGGTTGTCTTCATTAACATTCCTCAACACTTTGGAGATTTAGGCTCGGAAAGTCCATGTTTTTTTCAGTTTCCTTCTATCAGGTATAGCTCAGTATTTGAATTTTTTTCCAAGTTCCCCTCCTATCATAGCTTGAAAGTCAACATTTTTCCAAGTCCCATTCCTATCATATGAATCGAGTTCTGTAAAAGCCGGCCAAGTGACGAACCAACAATCCAAAGAATAAGATTTATCACACAACTACAGGAGATCCTTTCCTCCCTCCAAGCTATGGTTTGTCACTTGCGATGGTTTTTACAGAGATCGGTAGCTCGAAGGTCAAAATGTTTTCAAGTCCCATATTTTGCAGGATGGGACCAGCGGCCGGCACCAGTCATATTTTTTCAATTTACCTCCTCCATTATAAAACAGGTTACCTGTTCATTAGAGAAAAGACATTTCCGATTGCCCTTGGCTCAAAAAACAAAAAATAAGAATTTATGAGTTGTTCGTGAGAAAAGAGTTAGTTGGAGTTCCAGTCGTCTATTGTTTCTCGAAATTTAGTCATTCTGTCGTTCCAAATTTATTCCCAGAAAATGGTAGATAGGAAGGAGCCAAGAATGCTATTATTATCATGTTTACCGAGTAAATTATATTTTTTTATCAGGCTTATGAAATTCTCCCAGAGGCCCAAACCGAACTGCCCTTTGTTTAGTACCCCTTGACAGCAATAATCAAATTACAAATAACTCTTGACAATTGACAGTTATCTGTTCAAAACTATGTGCCAGTAAAGTTGATGAAATTTTTATTTTTGCAAAATTGAAACTCTGATAGTCGTGTAAAACCCAATCACCAAAAAAATTTGCCAACGGAGAATAGAACGGAAATCAACTCCACAATCGTCGTGCTAAGAAAAAATATAACATTGCAGGTCTCAACAAAAATAAACCATCAACTAAATGTTAATGGGCGGTTTTCTGGCGGCCTAGAACATTCAAACCAAAGCTACTCAATTATCATTTCCTTCTACACCCTCTCTGTCGTAGGCGAGATATAGCCTAATGCGTATTGTCGATTTTTGGCAATGTTTGGTAACGGCGATGCGAGAAAATGTTTTGTTTTAATGTGTGAATATACGAGTTCCGTGAATTATTTTCGAGAAATTATTCACCTTATCGACGGTTAGGCATGTACGACTGTCAATTGACGCGTGAAAAGAAAGTATATTATGTTGCTGGTATATGCATATAGCAGGCAGTTTGTAAGTACCTATGCAGATTACGAGCTTGACAGAGACAGCGGATGGGCGGAGTGGCTAAAATAATGATACCTGTACCTTGAACTGTGAATTCAAATTTATGAACTCGCGTGCTCCGATGTATCCTTGATGGAAAAAATTTGCGCGGTGAAAAGAAATGAAACGAAAATTTCCATCCTATGAATCACCAAATTAAGTTGTAATAGGTTCAATTCCAGTAGACTCGCGGTTTATCTCCGCTCTAATATCGCGTTACGCATCGTGAGTAACAGACAATAATGCAGAATAATTTTGCGGCGACGAATCGTTTGTTTTAGCGCCCTCTACTAGAGATTTTAGAATAAAATTACTTCGGCTCTAGTTTTTTTTTTTACAAATTTCCTGCGCAAAATTGGTTTCTTCGTTTTTCCTCTACAGCTTTCATGTGACCGCGGCCACCTCTATGTCGTACCATGATGTAGGGCACTTCCGTAGCACTCGTCGGTACTTAGCTCAGTACTTTCGCGTGACGGTAATTCTACGAGTGTAATATCGAGGAATATTTTACCACTCACGCTATTGTACTCGTATGACCTTACAATCAACTGTGTCTCGTTGGCTAGCTCTGCGGAAGAACGAAGGTAGCCCAGCCCGACCAACTATTTACGTCTATAGAGAGAAAATTGTAGAAGTCAGCCAAAAGCGAGAAGAATGAAACGTATACAGACCTTAAAAGTTCATTGGCCATTGAATACGGTACCTACTATATTATTTTACTTTTACGAAAAGTTGTTGCGCATAATTATGTTACAAAATAGTAAATTTTATGAATACTTACGCGAGTATTTTCGGCTATAAAATCATTATTTAGCAACGCACGTGTAAGAGTAACCTGTAAATGACTGACGGATGAGAAGCTCTTCTTCATATTTATATCTTTCTCTTTGGCAGTACATACATTAATTATCGATGAGAACGACCAAGTGAATCTGGAAACAAGGAATGCTACACCCATGCAAATCAAAATAATGAGATGATCTACGAAAGCAAAATTTGGCCCACAGGCAATATTGCAACCTGTAGAAAGCAAGGGACGTGTAATATGAGAGTTTTCAACTAGACTGAGGGTTATTATAGGGATAATAAGTACTAATATGTTGTAGAAATAGGAGGATCGGAGATGGTTCATCATATTAATGCTTTGCTCATGTTTCCTGAAGAAGGAGTTTGTGATGCAGGAGAGACCGGATGTTTTGGGAGGGTGGGCAAAGTTTTGAAAGAATAGGTTATCAGCATTGCAAGGTACGCATGAAGGAGGGGAGGAAAGGCGTAAAAATAGAAGAACGTGGGTGAGACGGGTATTACTTATTCTGAAACTGCTTAGAATGGCTTCTCCTGGGGGCGGTGTAAAGTAGAACAAAAGATTGGAGCTTTTTCAATAGATCGGGATTTGTTGGGAAATGAAGAGAACCATAAATCATGCCAGGAGAGGGAGGTTGATGACGTCATCCCAAGTTCTGTTCTCAAGTTCATAAGTTTAGTTCGATGGTCAAAAGTATTCCAAGTCTCTGGACATATTCCCGAAAATGATGACGTCACAAAAGTCGGATAGCTTAAGAGTTAAAATTTTCTAAGTACGCCTGGGTCCAAAGTCGGACGCGGACACTTTCACGTTCGTCCCATCATCCTATACCGGGTGGGGCAAAATGATGTTACCAGTTAAATGGGAGTTTGAACTAAATTCACTCCAGCTCAAAAACGCGAAAGGTTAGATGCACACATTAAATTTACGAAATTTGTATCTCAATTTTATCTTCAATTTGCGCCCCTATTCAATTTTCTACGACATTTCTGAGCCGAGTTATGGACCAAAATGTGCCAAAAATTATTCTCGAACATTAAAAATTGTTCAAACTTTCATATTTTATTCGATTTGAAAGTGGAATTTAACGCTGATTCCGAAAAAATACCTAAATAACCCTATGAAGCTTGGAAGTGGGGGATTTTTCAATTTCTTATTTTGGAAATCTTGGCAAATTGGTCAATTTTTGTCACATTTTCGTCCATGACTCGGCTCAGAAAAGTCGTCGAAACTTCGGATGTGGCTCAAATTGAATATAAAATTGAGATATAAAATTTGTACATTTAAACTATACGTCTAGCGTTTTGCGTTTTCGCGCTACGACAATTTTAGCGCAAACTTTCCTTTAACTGGTAACATCTTTCTGCCCCACCCGGTATAACTCGAAAGTCAAACTTTTTCAAGTTCCCCTCCTATTGCATGTATATATATAGTACAAAGGGCAAAATTTTCCAACTCCCATCCTCATACAGCTTACCAAGTCCCGTAATTTTCCCTAACTTAAGTTGATGACTTCATCAAAGTCGGACGCGCTCACGCTCGCGGAAGTTTCCTGAAAATGACCTTGTTCCTCGTTAAGAATAGGGAGTAAGGGTCTAAGTTTGAAATGAGTGTTAGGTGGGTTTGAAGCGGCAGGAGGTGTGAATTACGTGGTCTGAGAGCATTTGAAAAGTTGGGAAGATTTAGGCAGTGGTGTATTTATGAATTCTCTCGGGGAGGCTAAAAATTTTTGAGAACAAAATTTTTAAAACTCGCAGCCCACGTGGTGAGCTGCTCGGGGTTGCTTCATTAAGTTTGTTAATTGAGGCAAATAGGGGACCTGTTTTATGGGAGTCACGTATTGTCAGTCCTCCTCCATATATAGCTCGGAGGTAGAAATTTTTCCAAGTCCCCAGCTCGGGCGCCCGTCGTTTTTCTCCAAATTACCCTCCTATAAAACCGCTTCCCTGTTAAAAAAAAAGAGAGAGAAAAAGTTTAATGGTTAGTTGAAAATTGATGATTTATCAAGTTTTTGGAGGTCTTTTATCAACACTCCCTCCCCCTCCCCGTAAATACGCCACTGGATTTTGGTGTTGGGCTGTTGAAACGAGAAAGCTAGCAGTAAGTGAAAGTGCGCAGTAATGGCGAGGGCGCATAAGTCGAGTATGAAGGGCTGGTGCACGCCAAAGGGTTAGTCAAAACCTGAAAAATCGAATGGAGTCCAACAATTTTAAGGTTGTTTTGTTAGAGTGGGTGTTAGTTGAAGAAGAGTAATCAAGTAGGTGGAGAAGGAGTTTACGGTCATACCCGGTACGGGGCTGTGTTAGGTATTTGAAAACGTTCAAGAAATTCGGGCGTTCCTTCAAGGTTTTAATTTGGCGGTCCCGGAGGAACTTGACAGAGGTTTGAATGGTATAATTGTGAAGTTCTGTCCAATTTAAAAAACTCAATCCGGACTTGTGTTCAAAATATAGAAAATCGGAGCCTTTGCCCAAGGGCGATGGGAGACTAGCGTGGACTCCATACGTTAGAATTTTCAATAGAATAAGGAGCGCAAATTTAAACAGAGGAGAAATGGAGCAGTCCTGATTGCACAAAGGAAAATCTCACCGGCCATTGCATCTTAACGAGGTGAAATATTAGAACTGTAGAATAATTTTCATCTCATGTTCTTGAATCGTGAAAGTCACGGTAAATATTGTCAACTTTGATATCTGTAACTCTTTACAGCTCTGCCTGGAATAAAATTCTTAGTTCAAATGGTGGGGAGTGGAATCATGTGGGCTCCGGTCTCATATTCAAGATTATGATTCTGACGCACAGTGATAATAATCTCTCAAAATCAAAGAATGTAAGCTATTCATATCCCTCCAAATCTAAAAAAAATGCCCAAGTTGTGCACTCTGGCCATATTTTTTCTGATAGTAAAATATCCTCACAATTTTACCTCTTAATCCGCGCCCGTTGTAAATAATGTAACCAGCCCTTGGTTCCGCGAAGTCGTACTAATGGCTCCAAATCTAAAGATTATCATGGGCTGGGCATCGGGAGATAGTCCTCCATAGAAATTGGAGCCATCTCTTTCAAATTTACTCATCGTTGATCTTCCTCTGATGAACTTTTTATCGTCTAAAGGTGCGGCTGAGCTCTGTATAATTTATCTACTAATAAAATAACGAACGAAGCTCTCGCTTCATTCTAATATTTATAAGGTGCGCATTTACTCTAAATTGTGGGAAGATTCGCGAAAGTAATAAATTTTAATCAGCGCGAGGAAATTAACTTCTTTTAGGAATTTCGTATATACGATCTGCAATATAACTTTATAACTTAAACGACTATTATAATGTACTTATCTCACTCATCTCGATGAAACGAATTTTTCCCAACATATTTTTTCTACAAACCATCGATTTCAAGTTTACACGCTTTATTTGAGTGAAATCTATGCAAGGCTCGTGAAAAATGATGGGTTGCGTAGGTATTAGTAATGGAAGAAATATTGTTGGATGATTTGAAGTGTACAAAGAGTTGAGTACCGTTCTACATGAAAAATGGTGCCTATTACAAACAGTCATCATTGATACAGGGTAATGGCCGAAACGAGAGTATACTCTTGTGTAGCAATGGTCAAGATGACGACTGATTAGGCCTACTTGATTGACGGTTCCTCGGTTTTGACGATTCGTAATTTTTTCAAGGCTACAAAATAGTCGAGAAGTTATTGTTGATCGCTCTCTTTCATTGCTACTTCATCCTCAGCCAGAAATGCTTTGAAATATTGATATTTGATTGTATCTTGTGTAGCTAATGTTTACAAACCTTGATTACTGCACTTTGATCTTTATCCCGCACTGAAACTCTGCGTGAAATAGCCCCAGCAGTAGATGAGACATGTATATTTTAACGCACTACACTTATTTACTCGACGCTAGAGATCTTTTCAGTATTTCTGACTAACTCAAAAAATTTTGAAAATTCTCAGGTTTTAAATATTGAATATTTAGCTATTTTTAAAGCAAATGTGGGTCATTTTACTCTGTTTCGCTCTAATTTTTCTCCTCTGATGGTCAAAAATTTTAGGACTTTGTTTCAAATTTCTAGCGTCTGTCTCTTTTTTCAACCCTCATTGTAGATAAACTTTGTAAGCTCACAAAATTAACCTTTATCTACTCGAGATCTCTAGTTTTTAAAGCTCCCTCCAGTTGTATATTTGTAGTGCGCCACTAATATTTTTTCAGTGTCCCAGAACTGTTTTTTTCAACATTTTTAACCGTCCCAAAGAAATTCTAATTCTTAAGAAGCGCAGGGACCACTTTATCTCATTTTTCATTCAATTTCAAAAATCCCAAAAGAAGTGCAGGGACCAATTTTTCTTATCAAATTGATTATTGTTGAAATTCAACAGTGATTTTCAGCGAAGAAAGATCCATTCTACTTCTTAGGGTACCTACAACTTTACACAAACAGAAGTTTTCGAGGTATTCCTATTCTAGAATTAATTACCTGTACGTATTCTCGTTCAATAACAGAATTTCCATCCTCTGAGTCAGCTTCACGATCGAAAATATCGAGCCACCCCTCCCGTTCTAAAATGGTATGACTTTCCACGATTTCCCTTAATATTTTGTCTTGATTAGCCTAAAATATGTAAAAAAAAAAAGTCGGTCAACTACCGGTAGCTCAGTGGGTTAGCGATAGAACGAATCTGGCAAAGATCCAGCTTTCGTCGTGAACTCTTGAGTGAGTCATAAGCCGTCGATTTGTCAAGGTATATGACAATAAGCCTTCCTTCAATGCATTTTTATACACTTTATTCTCGTTCTGGAAGTCCTGTTTTACTTTCAGTTACTTAAGCTTTCACAGAAATTAATATTAATTAATGCAGATCAAAATTTCTTTCGTAATAATCGTATGATGACGAGGAAACGATTGCATTAACAGAATTCTTACGTTTTTGCACACTTCCGCGAAACCGAATTCCGTAATGGTGGAGAAGTCGAAGAAAAAAATAAACAATGTACGTACTTTCGAATGAATTTGTAAATTGTACTTTTATTTCCTTTCGAAGATCGGCGATACCAGTCTCAAAACTTTGTTGAAAGTATTCATTGGGGAGACCACCTGTGAACCACATTAGGAGAACTTCAAAACATAGTCCTAAGTCGGTGCACTATATGGAAAATATAGCTTATTATTATTCGTTCACACTGTGTGATTCATTCGGATGACTATTGATGAGCCTATTTGTACATTCTTGTCTCGGATGATGACGAACACGCCGTCGTTTTCCGAACTAATATCCCCCCATTCCTTTCGTTCTACTGATAAAGGTTGTAAATATTTTCCGCGTAATTTATTCTATAGCTTTTGTGAACATGGGTGAATCATAAGACTGGCGCTCCTAAGCAGTAATACTCATTTAAGAGAGAGAGAGGACTTCGTGGAAAATTATACTGAAATTACAAAGGAGCGAATGGCAGGACTCTAATTATACGCATCATTCTATCTCGAATAGTCTTTATTGAAAAAATTCCTAAGCCTTTATGTGAAGGTACGCATATTTTTATACTCGTCTCTTGAGATTTTTGAATCTATCTTCACAGTACAGTATAATTATGAAGTAAAATGTTAATTTTTGTCATTTCTATGCATGATTCTCACTCTTTACCTCTATCTCGAAATTGGTTAGTGTCTTGGCTTTTTTCGACGTTAAAGGAAGGGAACCGCAGATCGGCGCCTTAAAAAAATATAATATTCAAATATTTGACTCAGTTGGCGTCAGACAATATGCGAGTGATTTTATTGAATAAGTGATTCAACGTAGGTATAGATTTCCAAAAAAAAAAAAAAAGGATTACTGCAGATGACAGGAGAGCTTTAGTTAGACAAAGCCCCATTTCCAACGCAAGGGTCAATCTCAAAGAACCACATAGGGCTGCAACTCCCGACTTTTCGAGACTAGAATAAGTGCTTTTGCAAATCAAATTCGTGTAAAGTACTCTCGGCTAACGCTTTTGGAGACCAAAATATAAGAGTAGATTTAAAATTAGGAATCATACATGGCAACATATAAAACCGACCGAGAATTTACTCCTTTAAAAGCCGTGCTCGAAATCACGTCCAAACATTTCGATTCATTTGCTTCGTCAAATACGCACTAAGATTTCTAGAGGACTTCTTCAATTTTTTTTATCGAATCTGAATCGACTGCTCTGTTAAGTGGATTTCTAGTCAATTTGTAATCTCTGGGAATGTAAGCTGGTCGATTACCATTGATCTCAAATCGACGTAGATCTGAATTGGATTTCGAGTCGACTTCTCCGAATTTTTTTTTCGACCTAAAATGGACTATCCTATTGGGTTCATTTGAGTGGATTTGTAGGTTTCTGGGAATGTACGCTGGTCGATCTCAAATCGACGTCTATCTATAGTCGATATACAGTCATCCCCTTGTACCATTCTGTGTCTGTTTAGCGACTTCACTATTAGCAGACACAAGACAGAATATGTGGTCATAATTACATAATGAGGGCCATTGAGAATCTCGATTATACTTGCGACCAGTGGAGCAATAGTCGAATCGACGGACTTTCGACGTCGATTTTCAGTCGGCAATGACGTCATTTTCGACCTCTATTTTGGAATCCCATCAGATTGTACACTTGAGATCAATCAGTGTTGCCATTTTGGAATAATTGGAGTCAGATCTGCCATAATTAGTGCCTTTCAACATCCACAATATTAAATTTGGCATCTAGTATAATGTCCAGCGTATTCAGTGAAATCGTAAGCACAATTTTGGACATTTTGGTATCGCTAAAAAAAACGTTTCTCCCCCCCCCCCCCGGGTTATGCCGCATAGTCTAGCACATTTTGAAATGCATAAATGGCAACACTGAAATCGTACAGTGTTACCAGACCAGGTCTAGAAGGACCAGATTCGGTCGAATCGCTCTTCAACACCGAACTCTGGTCCATTTCCTTATTTTAAAGGACCTGTTCTACGAGCATGAGGGGTTATCTATAGAATGAGTGTGATGTTCATCGAAAACTGACCTATGACGTCATCAGATCGTGAAGTCACAGGGTCAAAATCGAAATTTTTCCAAGCCCTCCTTCTATCATATATTATGGCTGGGGACTTGGAAATATTTCGACTTACGAGCCATATTATATAATAGGAAAGAGAGGAAGAAAAGTTTGGACTTTCGATCCCTACTTCATGTTAAGAAAGGGACTTAGAATTTTCAATACCAAAACAAATTCGTCCCATAGAACAGGTCCCCAGTGTTTCTCCTTCAACTTCGTTAAGAAAACTGTCGTTTTTTCCGATACTTTTCAATACCTCTTGACTTTTTCCATTTTTATCGATTCATCAATCCAGATATAAGGAAATCTTGTCCTAATTCGGCCAAGTTTGGCCCGTTTAGCCCTTCGGTCCAACCTAGTCCTTTCTCTATGTGGCGCATTTCTAATCTGGCAACACTGACCGTACTGGAAGTCGCATGGCCTAGCTGTGAGTGAAGATCAGAATTTACTCTCGATACTGATGAGGAGCAGAAAAATTTGTAGTCCCTACCTACTTTTCCATCCGCTTTCCAGATAAATTTCTGGCCACGCCACTGGGAGGTCGACTGAATTTCGACGTTGACGATGAGTCGATGGTTAGGAGAAGCGGTCTATTTTGAGTCGACTTCCAGTCATTTCGTGTTGACATTGAGCGGAACTAAATCGAATTCGTCAAAATAACAAGTCGGTATGGTTCATCAGGAGAATATTTTGTTTATAGCTCAATGACAACCGAGCTTTTACCCATATCGGACGACAGAAAATCAACGAAGATACCTCCCTCCTTCCTCTCCCACCCGATGAGAGATGATGAAAAATCATTCAAGAGCCCTTTGGACCTTACAGAAATCTTAAGATTGAATCTTCTATCTCTCTGGCCCTTGTATTAAAAAAGAGTACCCAACGAGGGTAATACTTGGGCGATCCTGGTGCCGGTGGGGAAACTTGAAGTAAGCTAGACTACTCTGAAAAGCGGAAGATTGATTCTTCGATTTTGCGGGACGTTAAATAATAGACCAAATGGTTACATGCTCTGCAAAAGTTGTGACTCAATTTTGTCTGTACTCTAAAATAATCGTTCACATAGTTTTCTTAAGATCTATGGTGGAGTAGTCTGGTTCCAATGAGACCGGATTCGTGCTTAAAAGTACTATAAGACTGGGATCTTCCTCAATTCTTCCTATAAGAATAATCCGATTAAAACAGAGACGTTTACCATTTAGCCATTCTTCGATCGTAATTCAATGTGACATAAGCTAGATCCGTATTACCTGATATTGAGTAATATTTCTCCAGTCGATAATTTGTATTTGATCGACTTAATTGTCTTTTAACTTTGGGTGACATGTCGTCATTAGGTACGGTGTATAACGAGTTTTTAGTATGAGGTTAGAAACGAAAAGCCAGTTGGGAGTGCGAAAGATGGAAAATTAAACTCGAATTTTGATTACGACATTCAAGTTACAATACCTACGTAGAATTTCATTTGTTTCTTATACAATGGAACTCAGAATTTTAAATGAGTTCAGTATGACCGAATTTATACACTCATCCCAACATGTCTTTTTCAGACCTATATTTCAAATACCCAATCTAAATAGATACCTACGTCTGTAAATCAAAGAAAGATTAACAGGCTCTATCTATTGGCCAAAGGTTCGCTAACGAATCTGGTCAGTGTAGCTTGAATTCTGAGGCTGCGCTATTAAACCATTTCACTTCGATATCCTGCAATGTTGATCTTAATTTCGCGTACAATCTCGAAAAATTAGATTTTTGCCGTACATTATTCCTCTCTGGCTTGTTCGTGTCGTCCTATTTCTGTATGTGCCCTACTTGCAGACTTCTGCAGCGAGCACAATAATGCAGAATTTACCTCTTATCAGCGATTCTTTCCTTGCAGGCTGCTTGACCATAGAAGGCTGCACAATAACCAGTTTAACGTATGGGTCTACGCAGTTTTGCTACATACGAGGGCAGTTCCTGGTACGCGGAAGACATTATTCTCTTCCAGCATTCGCGTCGTTACTAAATAACATCTTTTTATTTCTTCTTCGCAATAAAATCATAAGATTTCGCAGAATACGTAAACAATCACGACTTAACCGGCGTCGATAATTAATGATGAAAAGTTTTCGCGGAACCGCGGCATATCATTTCACTGACGTCTTGATTGTTTCTACCCACTCGGACAGAAAGAATATTGCTGTACCGGTGTATACTTTTACTCTATATGTATTCAAATTATCTATATTATTGTTGATGAAATCCTCTTCATTTTGACCTTGACCCTTGTGAACGTATACAGTGCAGTGCGTTCGTAGGTACGAATGGATGCGAACCACGCATCGAGAGTGCACCTGAATGAAGTGACAGGAAAAGTTGATCAACTCGTTTACACGACACAGCCGAAGCATAGGTTGTAAAAGAGCACGACAGGTCATGACACATATTTTCAAGAATGAGTGGATAAATAATATTATCGTTAATTGGTCCGTTTGAACCATTTTATAGTTTGGTTACAGTAGAGATTATTCGAAATAAGTACGTCGATTTTTTGCATCATAATTGGTCTGTCGAAAATCGCATAATCTTGAGGAAACACGTGAATTGTGGCACTAATGGGCTAAAGGTATTTAGATTCAGCAAGAAATATCGTCGTTGAGTTTGTATGAGATGAGCCCTCGGAAATCAGACTTTGAGAGATACACACGAGGTCAAGCAGAATGAACTCGAGAACTGTGTCTAGTTTTACTGTCTAGCTGGACCTATAAGAGAGGCTCATTAGGAGGTGAATCCTCCAAGATAAGACTTGGAGAGCAATTACATGAGCACAAGCGAAATCAACCCGAGAAATGCAATATATCGATATTTTTGAAGTCTTTACCAGCGTTCTATCCTACTATTGGAAATCCGCGTTGACTCCCTCCCCTATTGATGGACTTTGAATGTTAGAACCCTCGACCTAATCCATAATCTGCGAGTCTGAGTTCGAGTTTCTCAGTCTTAGTATGCAGTATATATTAAGCTAACTTATACTAGCATAATATGCCTATGCTACGCTATACTAATACTAGCCTTACGCTTAAACTAGGCTTAGCAAATACTGGGCTTCCCATCCTCCCTTGCTGATAGACACTCTCGACCTGATCCAGAAATCAGAGCATTCGAATTTCTACTAGGCTCAAATTAAGCTTAGACCAGGTCTAGTACAGTATACTAGACTATATTAGCCTCATACTACGGCTTCGTGTATTGTATACGAGCCTTAGCATACAACATACTAGATTACGCTAAGCTTCATCTCTTCAGCCATTGATATTCTTGGAATTTTTCTGATCCAGAAGTCTGTGGGCCCGTGTTGGACTTTCCCTGTTCTAGCGTACAGTATATTAGACTATACTAGCCTTCAACTTGTTAGAATGTGTAGTATAGACCCGTGTCCGTTCGCGGCTAGCAGCACGTCCCGCCCGGGCTCTCTCGTCATTCGGCAGTACTCGCGTACACGCTCGCTTACGCTCGTACTCCAGTAGTTGTCGTGCCCGCTATCGTGCATGTTCACGTGCTGTCCCTGTAGATTCCTGATCACCTCGGATAACCCTTTTCGTCGTTCCCTGGCGGGGAATAACCACATGGGCCCAAGCCCTCTAACAGAACTAGGCTTAGCATGCAATGTACTAGATTATACTAGGCTTCTATCAAAAGAGAGGAATGTTGGTGATGTCACAAACTAATGACATCACGAATGTTGACGACGTCACAAGCTTGGTGACGTCACGGATGGTGATTTGATGACATCACAAGCAGATTTGATGGCTGATAATGACGTCACAAAGAGGTTTGAACTGCGCCTTCATCTGTCATCGAAAATGTGCACGTTGAGACTGGGTTTCTTCTTTTCAATGTATTCACCGGGCCCCCAGTCATTTATTGGAAATCTGCGAGTCCGAGTTGATCTTCCCCCACCCCCTAGAAATGAGTGAGGAATTCTTGAATTGATTCAGAATAGTGAGCTCATTATACTAGATCAAGAATGAGGACAAACGAGCAGTGCAAGTGAGTCCCCAAAAGCTAGTTGCCTTGACCTACAGTATAATAGACTGGGTATGAACGAGCAGAAGTAGCCTGGTATACAATCGATATATCGAGACAACAAAAATCGATGTATTGATAAAACGCTTAAAGACGTATACATGATTCAATAACACTACACAAAAAAAAAAAAAAATTGAAAACCACATGAACGAAATAATACGATTCTAGAAGTATTTTCGACGCTGATCACGATGCCGTTGTCCGTTTTTCAAGTTTTGGCTCGGTTTTCGAGAAATGATGAAATCAAATTACTGCGATTCATTGCGACGCGCGGCGTATGTTACCCAGCTATCGAATTTCGCGAGAACGGGACCATACACTGCGCGCCACAACGAATCGCGGGAATTGGATTTGATCATTTCTCGAAAACTGGGCCAAATTTTGAAAAACGGGCAACGGCATCGTGATCAGCGTCGAAAATACTTCTAGAATCATATTATTTCGTTCATATGGTTTTCAATTTTTTTTTTTTTTTGTGTAGTGTAATTTTCTATGGAGTGGAGAAATTTACCCCTCTTAGATTTAAACTAGTCCTAGCATATGCCTATAGTACGCTATCGACTTAAAGCATACAATGTGCTAGACTATACTAGGCTTCTGCGTCCTTCCCGTTGATAAGTTTTCGCAAATCCATGAGTTGAGTTCCAGAAATGAATTCGGGCTCACTCGCTCCGCTCGTTTTAAACTAGGTTGGTATAGAAGGTTCATAGCCTTCATTGTAATATAGGCCCATTATACAGTAAACTCACTTATACTAGGCTAAGGGAGGGGGTGTGGGCGAAGAAGTGGAGCGAGTAAGACCCGAACGTTAGTCTAAAATATTGTATGTTAGACTTATACGAGACCAAAATGCAAAGTAGACGGCCGCCTATGACGGCCGAATTTTTGGAGCGGCCGGGGATTCGGGAGAAGAAAAAAAAATGTTTTAAAGGGAGAGAATGGGTACAAAAAGAAAAACAGAACGGAAAATCGCCTAGGGCGGCAAGTTAGGTAAAAACGGCCCTGTACTAGACCAAGAAGGAGGGCGAACTCAGAGACTTGAAAAAATTTCGACCCTCCCTATAGTATACTAGGCCTAAAAAAATACAAGTTTCTGTTTGGTCTATACCAGTATCCTCTTATGGACGAAAATGTGACAAAAATTGACAATCTGCCAAGATTTCCAAAATAAAAAATTGAAAAATCTCCCATTTCCAAGCTTCATAGGGTTATTTAGGTATTTTTTTCCGGAATCAGCGTTAAATTCCACTTTCAAATCGAATAAAATATGGAAGTTTGAACAATTTTTAATGTTTGAGAATTTTGGCAAATTGATCAATTTTTGGCACATTTCGGTCCATAACTCGGCTCAGAAATGTCGTAAAAAATTGAATAGGGGCGCAAATTGAAGATGAAATTGAGATACAAATTTTGTAAATTTAATGTGTGCATCTAACCTTTCGCGTTTTTGAGCTGGAGTGAATTTAGTTCAAACTCCCAGTTAACTGGTAATATCTTTTTGCCCCACCCGGTATAGCTCGAGAGTCGAAATTTTTCCAAATTTTTTGTTGGACGGCGGACGACACACGGCGCACGGCAAATTTCTCAAAAAGCCCCCCCTAGAATAGGTTCCCTGTTAACAGTAAGCTACTCATTTGATGACGTCACAGGAAGTTCCAGCCTTTGATATCTTGAACAAATGACGTCACGGACGTTGTTGAAGTCGCAAGAAGGTTTAAGCTGGTCGATGTCTTTACTTGCCTTTATCATTTTATCTTAACTGGTAGCTGGATCGAACAACTACAAAAAGACATCAAAAATGATCTATAGTTCTTTATTTGGTTTGGCATCGCTAGAACGTTTTAACAGGGAAATGTCCGCCGCCCGCTAGCCAGCAACCTTAAGGTCGTATCATATATAGCTTGAAGGTCAACATTTTACTTAGTCCTCCTCCTATCATAATAGCCCGTGGGTTGAAAATTTTCCAAGTCCCTCTCCTATCCCTGTCATATACACCTTGTTCAGATGCCACGTGCCCCATAAAACAGGTTCGCTGATACCCCTCGTTCAACTCCGTTGAAGAACCCGTGAGTTTTTTTACCGTTTATTTTTAGATGAGTCAAAACAAAAAACGTTCTGTGCTAGAGATCGCTCACAACATGGTCGATAGGTCTAATTTAAGTGTAAGCTAGTATCAGGAAATGAGACATTCGTAATGTTAGCTTTAAAGCTTATAATAATGGTGCTTCATTCAGGAATTCGCCAGCACGGTCAGACCTGAAATGTGACTAATAGACAAGATAACGTTTTATTTGCATTTTACTCGTCTTTCTTAATATCATACAGCGTGATCTTTTTCCCCCGAAGATCACAATTTTGTTAAACGCGCGCGTGTACGATTCTGATTAATGCAGCTTCAGTAGAGTTTTTACTTTTTTTCTTCCTATTTAATGAGGATGTGTACATGCAGTGCATAAATAGAAACAGACCACCAGTCGAATTGCAAGTAATTATGAATATTATTCAGAATAGCTGTATTATAGTTATTACGAAATTCGCTAAACTCTAATTTATAACCGGTTCCAACGCGTTATTCATCGTTATGATTATAGATTTATACAGAAATAAAATAGAGCCACCCATCAAATGAACCTATAAGAAAACTTACCTACAATTCTCACTCAGTTTTATGAATTTCAGTTTCTACTTTTCGTTGCGAACTTTCACAATATGACGTGTATTAGGAAGAAAGCAAAAAGTTACGAGTTCGCGAATAGTTTAATAAAACTAGACCGGTTTTGGCACCTGTGTGGAAGGTACCGTTTTTGAATAGCGTATTGAGGTAATTACTAGAATTCGCGAAAGATCCGAAAAGCTATTGAAACCTTTCCGTCGTATCGTCCGTCAGTGATTATTTCTCAATTGGAGTAATAAATTTTTCAAAATTCTATTTCTCACACAATAATTAGATTGATCTAATCCTCAAAAGTTTTCCAACTCTCACAGCAAAATCTTCCCGAAGCTCTCATAGAACATGCGTTTCAAAATCTGGTGGAGAAGCCTCCTCCCTTCTTCGAGTGCTATGGCTGTCAGGGCCATTACGACCAGGAGGGGAAACTTTCTCTAACCAGATTGGCAAATTGGCCAGCTGTGACGCATTCTATCACCATTAAAACTAAAAATAAGTCACCTTTTGGCAAATTTAGTTCGCAGTAAATAATGTCCCACTCTTATTAGAAATA
This sequence comes from Aspidiotus rigidus, assembly GCA_035079385.1. Taxonomy (NCBI): domain Eukaryota; kingdom Metazoa; phylum Arthropoda; class Insecta; order Hemiptera; family Diaspididae; genus Aspidiotus; species Aspidiotus rigidus. Next base: position 1,007,386 of record JAVHKY010000072.1, on the reverse strand, counting down.
TTTTGAACGAGCTCTTTATTCAGATTAAACATACTTTTCCTTTAGTCATTTTGCAAAGATGGTTTCAGGCAATGGTAATCATAAAAAGCAGAAGACTTATTCTACTAGCAAGGATTCTTGAGAATACCAGAGCATTTCCTACAATTAACGATTCCAAATTATTTCAACATGCGAAATTCGAGACACGTCAACATTTTCTGATCACAAGTACGATATGGAGAAGCGATCTCATGTACCCCTTAGATGCGGGTACCATTCATAAATACCTTCTAACGGTGGTTTTCTTATACTGTGATTAGACTTCAATTTGAGTCATGGCATCTCGTGTGAATCAACGAGCGGTTGTATCGTACGTGCCTTTAAATTCATCAGTTTCACAGTCAGTGTATTGTTTCCATCTTTCTTCTCACGCTCATGCACTCGTGGCTTGGTATCACATTACTGCAAAATTGTCAAGGAAACCCGTTTATATTCTTAATTTCACTCGGTAGAGGCCCGTTTGATGCTTATCAAAGGTCAAATAGAAAGACTACGAAGAAAAGAAATCGGTTAGGATTATCTGCCTCCATTTAAGCATTTCGAATCGGAAATGGCGTATATTCGACGACGTGTTTTCTAATAGCCACTTAACGGGAAGATTGATTCAGGCCTCCTTAGATCATCATTTTCGTACTTTTCGCTCGAAGAGAATATCGAAAATTATCGCAGAAAAATTACGATGACCACCTTGTGTAGATTTTCTCTCGATTTGTCAGCGAAAACTAACAGACAGTAAATTTAATTGTCGAGGTACTCAACTAAATTACTGTGCTGGATCACGGAGTAACTCTCAGAGGCCCATGTATACGGCACTGAAAATTTCTCTAGAAATTGTGGAAGACTAATGTATGCAGGTCCCCTTCTCGCTATATCTTCTCATGATGATCTGAATTGATAGGATGTAAGAAAACAAAAATAAAGTTAGAATATAATCGTTTTGTCGTAGTCATTGAAACTCGGCGCATAGATTAACTGTAATTTTGTGTATAGTCGGAATAATCCATAGTTGTAGGCCTGTACTCTGGAATGACTGCATTATGAGCTCATATAATGTAGTTAAATCAAGGCGTAGTCTTGAATTACGAAATTGAAGTATGAACGAGCAACCTTTTATAATTCTAGTAATTTTGTACTCGTACCTTATTGAATATCTGACAACCTGACGTTCATATTAGATTTACTTTTATAGCGTGCAAAGAAGTACAATATATTCGTGTACGATTGGTTTGTTCGCGCGCGGCAGAGTCGCTTGGCATGGCAGCGTTCTCGCATTTGCACTTCCGAGTAGCATTTCGTAATATTCGACAAACGATAATAAACCATGGAAAAGGTTATTGACAAGCGAAGCTACAACCAATAGCCGTATAAACTCGTTGGTTTAATACGAAATGAGATAATTCAGAAACATCTATTCTAGAATGTCTGAGAGAGAACAATTTTTCCACGAAATCAGTTGATATAAGATGGTTGAAACAAAAAGGTGTGCTCGTCAGATTTTTCAACAAAACTAGAATCCAATCTTAAACCTCAAGCATTACATCGAAGATCACAAAAATGTTTGATTCCCTTATTGATTTCATACCTTCTCTAGCTACATGCTCTATAAGAAAGCCTCATATCTTTCATTCACCTAAGATCTCTTCCTACGTAGCTCGGGTCAGAACTCGACATTTTTCCCAATCCTTGAAGTGGGTCAAGACCACGTCTACCCTATGACGTTATCAGAGCGTATTTTGCTTAGCTTTGAAAGGATATTAACAACGAAAATTGGGCAAAAAAGCGTAGAACGGACTGTAGCCTTGAAAAGTCGAGAGATCTCACCGTTACACTCGCGCTCGAGTTAAAAGAGAGGACCTACTCATCGAAATCATTTTCCCAACTCCCTTTCAGTTGAGAGTGTTACTCATCGTTTGCATCTTGCAAAGCCCCTCAAATTCAACCCTCTCCATGCTGAATGTTGAAGTTCAGCCCCCCCCCCCTCATAATGGCATTCACACAATTAGAGCGAAGCACAAACGACTTTGTTTGAAGCACTAACATGCACAAACAATTCCCATACACTTTTTAAAGAAATGCCATCATGGGGGCTGACGTCACCACAGCCCCCCATCGAGTATATGGGGTTCTAGTGAAGCACTAACGATGGGGGTTGAAGCACTAACATGCACAAACGATTCATGCAAAAATTTGGCGCAAAAATCAATTTGGGGGCTGCCGTAACCCTGGCCCCCCCAAACATGACGTCATGACTTTTATGGCATAGAATGAAATACAAACGCTAAAAAGTGAAGCACTTACATGCACAAACGATTAAGATGAAAAAATTTGCATATTTCGAAAATGGGGGGCCGGGGTGACGGACTAGTAACAGGGATGAACCTTACAAAAATTTCGACCACTGGTGCATATTAAACATGGAGAAGGAGGGGACTTTGAAAAAATTTGACCACTCGACCATATGAATCAGGAGCAGGATTGGGAAAACTTTCAATCTTCCATCTACATATATGGGGGGGGGGATTAACTTTAATCTATTTATAAAAGGAAAGAGACTAGAAGAAATTTCGATCATCGAACTCGATTATAAAGAGAGACCCTTAGAATACTGTTAACCATAACCAGGTCTGTTGTCTGTCGTCTGTCGTCGTTCCAGGGAACTGGAGTTGAACTCACTTGAGGACGGGACTTGAAAACATTTTGACCTTCGAGCTGTATGTACGAGGGAGGGGGACTCGGAAAAATTGCGTTCATCCGGCTATATGTATGAAGAGGACCAACTTTTGAAAACATTTTACTGCTTTTCTGCAGCCTTTTTACAACCAAGTTTATTAGTTCGGAATGCATAATGCGTCTAATTGAAATTAGTGACGTAGTTTCTCCCGCCTTTCGGAGCCTTTAATTTGAAAATCATTGCTCTACAGCATCTTGGTCAGAAACGAATTCGCTATTTGTACAGAAATAATTTTTGAATAACACCCCGAATCACAAGAGCCTTACTCACGATGTTTAGGAGCGACAGATCAGAACAATTTTCGACTGGATAGTTAAGACTTTATGGGAATTTTAGAGAGAGGTATCCGGACGATGTTGGAAATCTAGGACGCAAAGAGAAGAATCGTCGCTCTTGACTTCTTAGTTGACTGATACACGTGTAACTCGACTAATATAGAGCCCGAAAACTTCATTCTTTTGACAAAATTCGAAGTCGAATATCGATTACTAAACTCTAAAGCGCAAAAAATTTTTCCACTCTTGAATGGAAACACGAGTCAAATTTTATTGTATGGAATACGATCGCAATCCGATTATCTATACATTGCGCCGTAAGTTAACAAAAGATCTCACGTTGTTTGTTGGTTTTTCGAAGTATAGTTAATCACCCTCGTCTCATCTCTCGATGTCAAAATAGCACGTTATATCATTATTTGTTGACTCTATCGCTATGTATCAATTTCGATAAGAACTCTCTAGATGGGTGATGAGATATTTCGCATCTCGGTATTGTACACCGGTTCGTATGCACGTGTATTATAGCTGCAAAGCATACATAACCTTCATTTTGGCGCGTTTCAGTCACGAAATCAATCTTCGAATTATTTGTTCGAGATTGGCGCATATATCGACGCAGTATAAGCGGTTGTTTCACTTACGGCAGTCAGCGGGCCACCTTATACAAATTGATCACGAGTGATTGAAAGATGCTGCTTAATGAGTGTGTATTTTTTATTAATTGATACTCGTCGAGCTCAGCATGTTCACATTTTTCGTGCCCTATCTTCTCATAGAAGCCGTGATGATGCTACGATGTACCCACTAAAATATGAGAGACCCGATCAGAAAGACGAACTATGTAAGGAAATAAAGTGCACGATGTTGAAAAATATGATACACACACGTATACCGCGCGTCCTTGCCACCTTTTGAAAAGGATTACGCATTGATGAAGTTTTGATAAGGGAATACGAATTGCAGAAGGTCGCATTTCCGAATTGACAAAAGGTTTTCTTCTAACATAATTTGTTTTTAATTATATCAATAACCTATGGTTGTATCGAAAGTATGGATATGAATAATAATTCCTTCACGATTGCGTTTTGTAATTTAGACGACGACGGCTATCATAAAACGATGAGGACAGAAATTTCAGTTTTTAATTAGGTATATCAGACTAATCGTCAATACTAACACGTTTTAGAAGGACTCGATGCAATTACAATACTCTGTGGAATTCATTCGTGAACCTAAATGTAGTATAGGCTATCTGGGTATTCAGAACTTTTTTCGCGACGAATCGTAATACCTAGGTACTCGTGGAAACTTTCATGGTTGAGAAGTCTCGGTAGGTACCTGAGAAGATAATCTCCAGAGATGTCGCGAAAGCTATTTTTGAGGGGGAGTAGGGGAAAACATTTAGATGCCATTGTAAATTTAATCTGCAACCGTGTCCCGCGGAAAAAGAGGTACCTGTAATTAGAAGTTCGGCGCGAATACTCTAGTGTATGCATGTGCGGAACTTTTTTTGATAGTCGAAACGAACGCTCGACAGCTTGAGTGCATGAGTTCCGATCATTGGATCGATATCATGCTCTTGGTGGTTTACGGTTCTGTGGATAAAACTTTTGGCAGTATATAATGGTAAGCAGGCCCCTAACGAAGCCAATTCGACATTCACGTTTGATGATGGAAAACTCAAGTCGTGAGTTGTTTAGAGGAATGAGACTGGGAAGATTCTTGACTGAAGAGTAAACGACGACTTTGACTGACACGTTTTAGGGACGTGCAAAAATATCGAACCGAGAGAACATTAGAACCTATATGGTGGTAGACTACCTCCTCAGCAACAGGCAGAGCGCCAGCTATAGCAGTTATTCACGGCAGAGCACACAAGCGCACCAGAGTGCATACTGCAACGAACTTTCAGGGCACAAACTATAATGGCACCCAAAAACCTTTTAGAAGTTCATAGCGACCCAACGAGTCTCGTTCAAATTTCTTTCTGTAGACTCAAAAAAGAATTACATTCACCATGTTGCATGTACAGCAAATCTGTACTCATTCTCATTTTTAATCACACCGATTCTTAGCGACAGTTCTGAGTCCATGAAAAGGAGAAGGGAAATGAGATTGAAGTACGGGACTCAACTTGGCCAAAAAATACGTTTTAGGACTCAACTCAGAGTCCCCGATCATAAATAGCTCGAAAATCAAAATCTTTCCAACTCCCCCTCCTATAATACACGACTATGAAGTCAAAATTTCTCCAAGTCCCCTCCTATCATGTTTAGCTTCGAGGTCGAAATTTTCTCCCAAATTCCTTACCTATCATACAAATATAGGGCTGAGAAGTCGAAATTTACCAGGGAACCTGTTCTACGGGGGGATATTCCGAAAAGTTTGCTATGAGCCGTATGACATCCGGCCAAAATGAAAACGTTCCAAGTCCAATATCATTTGCAAAAATTGTCCAAGTCCCCCGTCCTATCTTACAGAGCTTAAATGTTGGCTTTGAAACATTTCGACTTTCGAGCCATAATATTATTATATTGTTGGAGGGGAACTTGGAAAAATTTCGACCTCCAAATTGTACATCTTAGAAGGGGATTTGGAAAAAGTTAGCGTACGTCATACGGGCAAAAACTTGAAAAAATTTAGACTCTCTCTCTCTCTCTCTCTCTCTCTCTCTCTCTCTCTCTCTCTCTCTCTCTCTCTCTCTCTCTCTCTCTCTCTCTCTCTCTCTCTCTCTCTCTCTCTCTCTCTCTCTCTCTCTCTCTCTCTCTCTCTATATATATATATATATATATATATATATATATATATAGAGTCGAAATTTTAACAGGGAACCTGTTTTATGGGGGGCTATTTGAGAAATCTGCCGTCCGCCGTGCGCCGTCCAGCGAAAAACTTGGAAAAATTTCGACCCTCGAGCCATATATGATAGGAGAGGGACTTAGAAAAACTCTCGAGCTATATATGATAGGAGGGGGACTTAGAAAAATTTCGACTCTCGAGCTATATATGATAGAAGGGGGACTTAGAAAAAATTTCGAATCTCGAGCTATAGATGATAGGAGGGGGACTTAGAAAAATTTCGACTCTCGAGCCATATATGATAGGAGAGGGACTTGGAAAAATTTCGACTGTCGAGCTATATATGATCTAGGCTTCCTTGAATTTTCAATACCAAATCTCATTCGAATCATAAAACAGGTTCCCTGCGTTCCTCGTTTAACTTCGTTAAGGAAGCCGTAGTTTTTTCCAAGTTTTTCGCTGGACGGCGCACGGCAGATATCTCAAATAGCCCCCCATAAAACAGGTTCCCTGTTCAAAGGTTGCCTTTTGAAACAGTATTTTTAGCCAATTTGCCTTTTTTTTTAGAGGGTAACCTGTTTTATCGAGTGTTTTTCGGAAAAAACGTCCGCTTTCCGCCCGGCCGGAAAAGATTGGAGCTCAAAAATGTTCTAAGCGCACCTCTAAGTCCCTCTCCTATCATATACAAGCCGTAAGCCCGCTAAATATTATAAAATTTCAAATTATTTTCAAAATTCTTGATATTTATTTATCATTAGTATTCTTTTAGTTCAATTTCTAATCTAATTCTTTCAATTTCCAATTTTTCAATTTCGTTTTTTTTTATCGTTGATATTTTGTTTTACACTTTCAATCTCGCTCTTAATATCTTCTCTGATAGTTGGATGCCATCTTTTTAGAAGATCCTTTGCGCATTCTTCTTTCTGGATCTATGCTGAAAAATTTGTCATTTTTTGTGGATTGTTGGAGGAGGGGTAGATGACTTCCTATATAATGATACAATTTTCCAAAAATTTTGAAAGTTGTAAATATGTTTGGAACTTTATTACACCCTAAATAAATCATTGAAAGCGCATTGTTGTATTTACGAAAATTATTAAGAAAATGAGAAGATCTATTATCTCTTCCGTCTAATAGTTTTTGAAGAAGATCCGGCATTGAGGGTAAATCAGGTAACTTAATCTTACCATCCCCGCAACAGAAATTTTGATCTTCAGTTTCAAATAATTTTCCATCGCAAAATGTGCACGTAATCGCCAGATTCCCAATTGAACTTATACTGGTATATTCTTTCTCAATAATGTACCTAATGAATGGACTATTATTGTTCTGACAATCATTTTCCACATTATTTTCTGATGTCAAAATTTCGGAATTGACGCGAGCCCTTTTCCCTTTGTTTGTCAACCGCCCTAGATTTGCTTTCTTGCGTTTTGGCATTCCAATTAGATTGCAATAAAGTGAGACATCCGTTACTTTGATATTGAATTTTCGAAATTGACGTGAATTGTTTTTCTTTTCTTAGTCCTCACGTTAAATTTGAAATAATGAAAGACAACCACCACTTCTTCAGATAATTGCTAAGCAAAATCTTTATCGTAACCCTACACTATTCGATTACTCATAGTATGAGTATTCAGAACTTCTCCGGTTAAAAAGAACCACTTTCCAAAAATGATTGCCTAGCACATATTAATTTTCGATGAACGTCAACAAAAATGATTGCTTAGCATTTTTAATCAATAAATTAATGAATGATACAGATTTTTCATCGTTTGAATCATTCATGCCCCCCCCCCCCCCGCCAAGCACAAAAATATATACTACACGCCATTCGCCTGATTTCGTAACTTCAAATTTATTACGCATAAACCTTCTCCTAGGCAAGCTAAAGCAATGGAAACAAATTCCAAGTTCGTAGGTGAAATAGGAATAAAGTTAAAAGGATTTGCGATTTTGCAACTTCTCTTTATATAATAGATATATGATAGGAGGGGACCTGAAAAAACGACGGCTTCTCTAACGATGTTAAACGAGGAACGCAGGGAACCTCTTCTATGGATTGAAAAATAATACATAATAATTTAAGACCTGCACTAGGATAGCCCCTTCAAGTAACTGGATATGCAATACTTCGTACATCTGTTGACTTAGCCCCTTAAATGAGCCAGATATGCAATGCTTGAAACACCGTAGGTTCCTTTCTAGCATTACATAAGTCGCCCTCCTATTATATATAGCTCGAAGGTCGAAATTTTTCAAGTCCCCCTTCTACCATATATAGCTTGGGGGTGGGGTCTGTGATATCACAGTTTACATCATAGGTCAACTTTATGACGTCACAATCTAATGACGTCATATTTCAGTATATTTCCAATTTCCTCATCTATTATAATATAGACCCAAGGTCCGAGCCTGTGACATTACAATTTGATGACGTCATAGATTGGTCTTGTGACGTCACAATCTACGTTCTTCAGATTCCATATGCTTCACGAAACAGGTTTCTTGCCACCCATCATTTAAATCCGTTCAAGAACCCGTGAGTTCTTTTCCAAATCCCCCTCCTACCATATATAGCTTGGGTGGAAGGGTCTGTGACATCACAGTTTGTTGACGTCAGAAGGTCTGCGTTGTGACGTCAAAATGTGATGACGTATTTTTTCAAGTTCCCTCCTCTCTAAGGTCCGGGCCTGTGACGTCGCAATTTGATAACGTCATAGGTCGGCATTGTGATGTCACAATCTACGTTCTTCAGATTACGTGCTCCATAAAACAGGTTTTCTGCCACCTCTCGTTTAACTCAGCTAAAGAACCCGTGAGTTTTCCTCACCTATAATATATAGCAAGAGCGACAGGGCCTCTGACGTCACAGTTTTATGATGTTGTAGATCAGGTTTTTCTCTAAATCCCCCTCCTATCATAAATAGCCCTGATTAGGTTTCTCAGCGATTGAGTCTCTCTCTTTCTCAACAATTTTTCTTAATTTTCCCAACTGTGGGAAACGTCCTCATAGCCTTCCTCTTATTACGTCTGAATTTTAAACTGAAATCGCTATACGTCAATATCTTCTCCATCTTCTAGTTAGAATTTGGATTTTGCAAAAGTCCTAGGTAAATTGTTTCGAAAATCTCACAAGAGTTAATATATGTGACCTGCGATGAGAAAAGGATACTTATTACCCACTGACAGGAACACCATTTTTGTCTGATCGGATGCCGTGTCTAGTCAGACAGAAATGGTATTCCTGCCAATGGATAATGAGCATCCTTTTCTTATCGCAGGGCTCATAATGCGAAGAAAACTTCTTATTCGTGAGGTTAGAGGTTATATAACGCCTAGAAATGGCGCGTTTTGAATTATAGGAAAGAGAAAATTTATATGAAAGAACGGAAGAGCGTGTTTTTTAACGCTACCTCAAATATACAGACTTGTAACTTTCGTAGACTAACTTTTTTCTCAGACTTCAATAAAAAAGAAATATGTAAATATACCAGCGTAAGAGATTGTACTTACGAATAAGTCCGCGATGAATGACAACTTGCAAAATCTTCTACTATTGTAAATGCGCGCGTATAAGTACTTTTATTCAATTCCTAATTGCCTTAAGTGAATTTATAACAATATACCCACTTCACGTAATAAATCAATAATGACGATGTCAAAAGTTCACCCTTTTTAAGGCGTACGGCCTAACTATTACAAAATAATTCGTGCGCGCATACTGGAGGCCTATTACGCTTGATCGATGCGATTACTACCGCAATTGGCAATCTCGTAAAATGACAAAACGAATCTTGTTAGTTACTAATTTACTCGTGCCTGGCTAAAAAAATCATCAGCGACGAAGAAACCGTGATGTCATCTTCTCTACAATCAACAATATGCACATACTGACAAAGGAGGTATACACGGATTTCCTACTTATCCGTTGAATAATAAGCAGTCGGCTATCCAGATCTCAAAACTCGGTTGGCAAATAAAAGTGCAACTGATACCTTTGAAGTCGTTGCAGGATATTTCTTGGACTCCTCTGTGGATTTCCCATACGCCACTGCCCAAGAGTATCTTCCAATTTCTAACCACGAGAAATCTTCCCTCCCCTCTTAGGAGAAAGGTATGAAAAACGCACCCAAAATCGGTTACGAAGAACCACCCGCAAAAAATATACCGCATGTTTTACTGTCTATCGGTCCATCAAATATTTTGTATTGATTTTTCATTTCAAACTGGTTCATAAAAATAAGCTTACTTACGTCGTCGGTTTCAGAGTTGAAATGCATATACCCAGATTTACGTACACGCAAAAGTCGTAAGTTCGGTTGAAACATAATAATATTTGGAAAGAGCAATAAGGAATATTATTTATTTTCTTCTGTCGTTTTCTCTTATACTTATATTTTGTGGTAATCGCTGTTCGATTTTAAAATCGGTTCCAAATTAATGGAATCTGTGTAATTCCTACCCGTCGTAAAAAGCATATCGGAAGACAGTGCGCAACCTCCGCGTAATCTTCGTACGAACAATTTTGTTATCGTTTTTCGGAACTACTTCACTTTCTGTTCGTAAATTGTATGTATCCCCTCTGCAGTCGTCATCTAAATATTCTCATCCCTGTACTTTCTCGAACGTCCGCTCGAAAAACACTAATCCGCTATCATCAGAATGTCTTTGAAACAGTTTAGGTTTTACTCAAGTTATTACGTGAGTGAGTCCCATTCTTCTTCATGTACATTTTAATGTTGTCACGTTCGTTTTTTAATGGCTTTCGTCAATTTACAAGTCCCGGGCTGCCGGTACAATGTACGATTACATCAGATGTGAACGCATCCTTTACATAAGTTATAGGTTTCTGACGTTTGAATTGCATTCGGCATCTCAGTAGGTATAGAATGGAGGTACATCTCGATCCTCATCACTCTGATATCTTTCAGACAGTATGTACGCGAGGAAATAAGTAATAGTTTTTATTGTTAAAAAATAAACAAATGAACCAAAATAGACCGACGAACTTTCGAATAAGTAATTGCATATTACATTTATCATATACAAATCAAATAACGTTTCGTACACGAGATAGCGGAGGACAATAAGGCGAATGTACTAAAGACCAATAAACGGATGCGTGTACCAATATTGTATTTTCTAAACACGTTCTTGAGCGTTCTGGTGCATTTCCGTATAATAAGTTACGCTTCCATGTGATCTATAGTAAGCTTGATTTAATCTTACAAGTCCTCAGTATTATGAACCGTGTAGGTCTGATTTGAAATCGGTTTAAAATTACGTACTGTATATAACGGTCGAAAACTAGGTCAAAAAACCAGTTTCGGTTTTGTAAACCTTATCACTCGGTCGCGCTGGACGCTATCTTTTACCGATGTCAACAGCGTAAAAGAAACGGAGATATTTTACTAGTACTTATTGTTTACCGGTACTCTTCACCTTGATCGTTGTCGTCTTTTTAGAGCAGTTCATAAATTTAGGGAGTTCACTTTCATTTCTGCGTGCTTCTTCTTATTGCTGTATAGTTGTACTGGTTTCTTGGTTTTCGCACGTTGGCGTAAAATCTTATAACTTAGCATGAGATACGACAATAATATGATCTTTATTTAAGACCGAGGGCGTTTCGAGATTTTCTAGCAACCAGAAAGAAGGTCGATGTTTGAAGAACATGGAACTTTTATTTTTTCGAGAGCGTGATAGAAATAGATCGACGGTGTGGAATAAAAACCCCATAAGTCCACTTTTTATCGAAAAGGCGTTTATGGTGGTTTCTTGTAGGAAAAAAATCGAGGAATCCGAATAATATGAAGTCCCCGTAATTCTAAAATGCACAACAACGCCCCTAGTAGATATTTAAAAATCAATATTTTATCTGAGGTTAAAATCCGTGTAAGTCCAACATACGTTGTTTCTATTCTTCAGTTATCAAAAGTAGTTTCAGACGTACGCGTATTAAAAAAAAAAACACGACTTAAATCGAGGAACATTGAGAAAGAAACCCACGTAAGTCGAGTTACACTGAAAATAAAAGCTCGTAACTCTGTGAACACTAAGAAAGAAATGCACGTAAGTCCATTTCAACGGTTATTACCCCCCCCCCCGGTTGTCCTAAGGGTTCGCTAAATGGATAAATTAGTTGAGTACCACCCACAAAATACGGAACGAAAATTTCATAGGTACCCATAAGAACAGAACTGAATTTTTAAAACTTTTTTTTTCTTCTCCTGTAAAATTTTGATTTTTGACTCACGTGGTGGTTTTTATCCCACACCGTTGACATTTAAAATAGAAATTTGTACCTTATTTATCTATTTTGAGACAAAAATTGAATGATCGACGAGCTTCTGCAAGGTACATCCGATGGCAAAAGAAAAAAAGATGAGAAGTGTAGTCGATGAAAATTTTTCCAATTTCACGGAGACTCTTCGTCTTCCTAAATTTTGGTACCGTCTTCCTAAATTTTGGTACCGAAGTTTTCAAAAGAGGAAATATACACGATCGCATGCCCTTGTACAGTTGAAAAGTTCAGAATAGGTCAAAGCCTATCAATTACCTGGCTCGAGATCTTCCTTTTTTCTGGCTTGTCTGGCCGGTAACCGCACTCTTAGCTCGTATTTCTTTCTGAGATTATGTACAGAAATACATACGACGCTCGAGGATTGTTTGAAAAATACAATACTGACACACGCATCCATTTATTTGTCTCTAGTACATTCACCTTGGCGCCTTTTAATATCTTATCTGTACGCGCGCGTTATTTTGAATCGTATACGATACATATGTAATGCACAACCAAGTACTTACTCGAAGATTTATGGGTATCTTGGTTAGAAACCTTCTCTAATGGAACTTTATTATTTGGAAAAAAAAAAATCCGAGGAAAACCTCTGACCTAGTTTAGAGGCTTGCAAAAATTTTGAGTCACGAGCAACACATCCGAGCCGGAGATTGTGATCTAGAAGAGGGTTAGGGCTCTAAACCAGTTCTGAGACGTAGAAATTTTCGAAGATGATGATTATGTTATAAGTATTTGAGGAAGAAGGGATCCGACATTTTTTCATTAGGGATGGATGATTTGGTAAAAATTGCCTTCCTGTCATCCACAAATCGAACCTATCTTCGACTGAATACCAGAAACTCCATGAGAAATACATTGAGTGCTGTTGCTCGTCTTTGTCTCCCATTCATGCAATGTAAATCAGTAATAATCTCTACTAGAAAAGGAGAGCTACGGCCGATTCAAATAACAAGTATGAATTTTGTAACTTCAGTACTAATTTCTGCCGCTAGAGTACAAAATCTAGCGGACGTTGACCTAATCTAAGGATTCTGGAAAAAATGATTCTTTAATGAAGTTGAACGAGGAACGCAGGGAACCTGTTTTATGGGTCGAACTGGTTTTGGTATTGAGAGCTCAAATTGAAATCTTGAAAATTCTTCAGTTTTTCTGAGTACATATAACCTGAAAGTAAACTCTAAAGTCAAAATTTTATTTCCCCCCCCCCTTCTTATCATATATTATGGCTCAAAAGTCGCAATTTTCTAATTCCCTTTTCTATCTTATGTTATGGCTGGAGAGTTAAAATTTTTGAAGTCCCCCGGCCATTATATATAGCTTGGAGGTTGATATTTTTCCAATTCTCTCTTCAACCACCTACAGCTTGAAGGTCGAAATTTTTCTAGGTTCCTCTCCTATCATACATTATGACTCGAGAGTCGGCATTTTTTCAATTGCAATTCGAACTGTATGTGATAGGAGTGGGACTTGAACCATTTTTACGAATACTGTTGGACTTGGTCCATTTTTATTTTGGTTGGATATCTTAAGGCGCACGGCAAATATTTCAAAATAACCCCTAAAAAACAGGTTTCCTGTAAAAATTGACTTTCAAGCTATATAATTATGAAGGAGGAGAGACTTGTAAAAAAATCGAATATTGAGCTGTATCTAATAGGAGGGGGGAAGGAACTTATCGACATTTTTTCAAGTCCTCCACTATGGCTCCAAAGTCAACATTTTTCGAAGTGTTCTGTGGAGGTTCTTGCTGGTATTTTTCCACTGTATTAGGGAAAGGTTGTAATGGCTGATATCTTACCATTATGACGTTGATACAGTGTCATATAATTCTTTGTAATTGGTCCTTTAGATTGCGACACGACATAATTTCGTTCTTCAATTCCCCTACTTATCCTCTGTCAAAATTCTTAAACAAATGGTTTAAGCATAATGCTAGTTTCCTCCCCCTTTTTATGTTAAGAATTCCATTGAACTAGTCGTGGAACTAGCTCAACACCCCCCCCCCCTCCGCCAGGAAGCATCTTACTTTGGCTTGATGTCAAAGGCCTTTTCCCGAATGTTCCCCATGAACCTACTTACGAGCGCATCACAGAGCTTTTAAATGAGGCAGCTATTTCTCTCGACTTATTAAAGAATTTTTCCGTCTTCTTCAGAGATGCCCTAACGTATGTCAATTCAAAGACGTAATATATAGTATACTCCCTGACGTTGGTATCCCTATTGGATCACCATTAGGTTCCCTCTTTTTGAAAGTCTTCATGGCAAGAGTGGAGTCGGAAATCTTTAATTCCGACCATCGCTTGCTCCCCATGTCATCCTCGGATACGTTGATGACGTGTTGTGCGTATGGGTGGGCCCTACTAAACTCATTCCGGATTTTCTTGCTTTCCTTAACAGTTTTTATCCCGCTATTGCGAGTTCACAGTGGAGGCCACAATTTCCTTGACCTTGAGATCACAATCAACGGAAGCGTGTTCACTTACTGTATTTTTCAAGAGCTCACCACCACCGACATCACTGTTCACGGTACGTCCTTTTGCCCCCTCTCCCATAGTTGGCCGCTTACCATCATGTGGTTCATCGTTTGGTTTTTATTCCGCTTACTCAACTAGCTTACGAAAGAGAGCTGGTGATCATGAAACACTTATCTGTAAAGGACGAAATCCAAATTGATATTAGTGAGAGGGTTAGGAAGAAAAGGATCAAAAAATTCCCTTCGTACTGTCTCTGAGTTTAACGATTCTATTGACTCCATCTTTTCCAAAAGTAAGATGAGAACTGCTGTTTTCCCTTACCCCCCATCTAGTGTCCTCGCCAGCTTACTTCAGGCAAATGATCTAAAACCGACCTTTTACCCTTACCTCCAAAATGTCAGGGGAACCCCCCTTATGTAAGTGTGATGTCTACCTCCTGAGGTGTAGGGATTGTCCAGGAATGTACGTTGAGGAATGCTGCAGAGTGTTCCGGACCTGTATATCTGATCATGGGGATACTTTTGAGAACGGAGACCCCGCGAAGTCAGCTTTCGCGAACATCTTTTGGAAAAGAACCATCTTGCTGGCGACAAAATGCTTCTGCATTTTGAGAGTAATTAGAGAAGAAGACTAACCCTTGAAAACATAAAAATGGCAAAACACAAAATTATCATCTACATTCCTTATTAAATCGAGTGAAGAACGAAGGTCCGCTTATTGAAAAAATTTTCTCACACTCTCCTTTCTTTGTAGTATCTAACATGTAACGTTTATTTGTATGTTGTACAATGGTTAATCTTGTTCCACCTCATCGTCTTCGCTTGTACCCTACGTGATTTTCTTCAGTTGTATTTTGCAATCTGATGATGACGAAAGCCAAAAACGTTCATTACATTTGGCAAAAATCTTTGCGCGGGAATTTAGCAATTTGTTTCCTTAGCAACAGTGTCATATAGTTGGTTGTTCAGACTATTGGTTCAATTGGATACATTACTTCTGGTCAAATGTAGCTACTTGGTTACGACAGTGAAGCAACGACCGAGTAGTAGGTACTGATACTGGAGTGCACTTTCAACTAGAGCCAAGGTTTCTATAGTTTGTAGGAATGGTAGTGCTTTTTGTGTATCGATACTTGGCGACTGTAATAGCCAATTATTACCAGTTTGTTCTTCTGGAGCTGGCGAATATTCCCACTAATCCTATTGTGCTGGCGTCTGTCTGAAGTTCCGTTGGTGCATCTTCTTGAAAACCTTGGAATTTTGGTTTGCTGGTGAGTGCATTCTTCAGTTGATCAATAGCATTTTCAACCCCGGATTCAGTATTTTTGGGCCTGGGGGCCAGTGGCGGTGGAGGCCCCTATTGAATTTTTCTACCCTATTGCCCTCCCCCCATTAAAAAAAGTGAGGGTGGTGGAGGCCCCTCTTTGGTGGAGGCCCGGGGCCATGGCCCCCTTGGCCCCCCCCTAAATCCGGGGTTGGCATTTTGTTGGGTATTGGTTCACATCCAACAGGTGTCTTTTTGTAGAAATCAATTTGGGCGTACTGGTAGATGAATTTCTGGAAATATCCTGCAAGTCCTAGAAATTGTTGCAGAGTATGGACATTTGTTGGGTTAGGCAATTGGGTAATGGCTTCTATTTTCCTATTGCTTGGTTTCATTCCATCCTTATTATTGATATGTCCAAGGTACTCTATTTTTGGCTGTAGGAAAAAGCATTTCTTCAGCTTTAAGGTGAGCCCGAGTTCAATAAAACGGTGTTGTACTTTTTCGAGGATTTTGAGGTTTTCATAAATGATTTGAGTTGGACTGAGGATATCATCAAGATAGATCGAGACTTTTGTATGTCTCAAGGACCCAAGAACTTAGGGGTATTGCACAACCCAAATGGTATCCGGATGTACTCAAACTGTCTACCTCGTGTATCAAAGCAGTTTTTTCAATTAGTACTCACTTGCCAGGTCAGTTGAAGTAAACCATTGATTTCCACTTACTTGATGAAACAGGTCCTCAATTAGGGGTAAGGGGTAGTGTTCTTTGATTGTACGTTTGTTCAATCTTTTGAAATTGACACCTATGTGTTTCTCGCCAGTTTTCTTATCCTTCAGGATGACAGGACTAGAGTATGGTGAGGAAGATTCACGGATTAAACTGTCCTCAAGTAATTCTTGTACCATATTGCAAACAATTGCTGCACCTACAGCCGCAAGGTGATAGGGCCGTGATACAATGGGTGTCTTGTCTTTTAATCAAATTTTCATTTCTACATTCCCTGCTTTTCTCAATGTTTTGCCAGCAGGAACTTGAGTTGTTTCAATTGCTCAGCAGAGACTGGTCCAACTGCGTACGGTTAGCATTCTTTTACTGATAAAGTTACAATGCCTTTGTTGATGGCGCTCTGTGAAATTCTGTCCATTGATGGAATCACAGAGTTGCATACATTTTTCAATAATATAAAAAGTGAGAGACCATTTCACTTCGTCAATTTTCACTGCTAAATTACAAACCTCCCCAACAGGAAGTATAAAACCTTGAATTAGAGTCAGTTGGATTGGTTTCTCTGTTGGTATGATTTTGACATTAGAGAGAAAGACGTAGCTAGTTCCTTTGAAATGAGAGAACAGTCAATGCCAAAATCGGTAAACGCTGTTTGACATTGGGAATGTTCTTGTAGAATGGGTCCTTGGTTCACTTTGAACCGTCCTGGCGCATTAGCTTTTCCTATGACGTTTTCTGACTTAGGGTCCTGTTGGGTAATACGAATTTGAGGACCCCAACTCTCTACAAATTGTTCGTCTATACTGCAGCACAGGTAATTTTGATAATATAGAGGTAAATAATTGAACTACTACACATTATTCAGCAGTATACTTGAATTTTGTGCCGGTATATCGATAAAAGAGATTCTGAATCAAATTTTTCTCAATGAATGAAAACTCAACTTAGCTACCATAATTGACGCTAATTAATAATGTGCTTCGTGTTACGATGCGGAGCCGATTTTTTCGCGACCACACACTCGCTCTATTCACGATTAATTTTAAGAATCAATATTCGCGACGCCCACCTAGAATAAAGAAGTTATATACCGTATGTGTTCTCCTTTTAAATGGGCCCCGACAGTGATTCATGCGTTCGCGTCTAGTCGTGAAAAAGAACGTCGCTTCACAATTCGCTTTATTCATCGAAGTTATATCATTTACAAACAATATTTTCATTGTCTCGCCGTATTTCCCTGTTGCTCTTTAATTAAGACACAATGAGCCTTTATTAGCTGCTACCGAATTTTATTATCCTTAAACGGTTGTATAACGGTACGTGCCTGAATGCGTTCCACGATCACCGTCCATTCCCAGAACAAGAATAAATCGCGCGTGTAAATTCATCGCCTCCATGTCTATGTACGTCCAAGTCCAGATTACGAGCGCACTATTGCCTATACCTATCAAAAATGCATAATTCGGATGAGTTTCACTTTAGATCGAGCGCGATGGTGTATGGTAAAATTTTTCGTCGCTAATTCGCTTTACGCGGATTTCGTTATTTTAGAGCAAATACACGCGTGTAATAATGAAACACGTTTCGTTTGGAAAGACGCACGAGAAAAAGAGAGTTCTGGTTTGTCGATAGTGGTTCATTTTGAATCAGTTAAAAATGAGAACTGGCCCATCGCTCGGCTTCACATAGAAAAGGGTGAGCAAACGAAGACGCTTCTGGACAACTATGCTTCTGTGGATCTATCCTTGAAATACCTCCTCTCTTCTCCACTCGCTCTTCTCTCTTTAGGCTACAAATTACAGAATGAGCACGACTTTCGAGAGTACAATTTAGGTCTTTTGGTCTCTTGAACTTGACCCGAGAATCCCTAGTGAGTTTCGTACGTCAATTAAAAGAACTTTATTGTACTCCGGGTGTGTGCAATGGCAATCACAAAAGCCATTAATTGGAGAACGGAGTAGTTCGACCTAGTTTACTGAAAATATTTTTCATTGAAAAAGAAAACAATTTATTGTAGAATTCGAATGAATCAATACAAAATGAAGACTATCGATATCGTACGAGGAAAAGGTAATGAAAGGAAATCGCAAATTTGAACATTTTTCACGCGAATTGATATTTGACTCTTGGGCATCTTTCATCTTACTTCACTAAATCTTGATCGTGCCGTGCCTTCATCTTCTACTTCGAGAACAATAAATTTCAATGATCGATGACGAGTTTGAAAATGACCAACTTTCTTTGGTCATATTCTGAACAGATGAGATTCGTGTAGTTGAAGTTTTTTTTTGCCGGAAATAATGCAGTTCATAAACTGGACTTGTGCGTCAGGCCACTGATATTGTGGTTGAAAAATTCACTGTTGGCTCTCACGATTCGTAAGAGAAATTATGAGTCTTGTTTATTTCCTCGTATTACTTTGGCTTTCAACAGAAAACCGCAGCGCATTCCATACGCTCTGCGCATACAGGCAATTTTAGAACGTTATTCTTTCGTCAAGCGATAATTTCTCGTTGCCGTCGAGTAGGCGAAATACTCAATTTCGTCGAACGAATCAGAAGATTTGCCGAGATCTTCCAATGTTTGCTGATCCATGTAGAGTGAATTAGCGATGACAAGAAATTGTACCAGGGAATGACTTGAGAATATTCGGTTAAATTATTCATTCTCTTCCAGCGAACATTTTGATCCAGGGCTGTATTTGGAAGAGGGGATGCAGCTCAGCCGGGTGGGACTAGAAAGGCAATCGCAACAATTTCTGCATAACATGCCCGATTGACCATGTCGATCGTCGACCTTATTTACTTCTCTAGAAGTTCTGGTCGAAATTATGTCCATCATATGTCATTGAAATCGGTCTTACGGTCGATGAGAGGTTGACAAATATTGACTATTTCAACTCATTTTGCATATAGGCTGATCAATTTCATACTATCGTCGATCGGCGACTTCTCCAAACGATCTAAGATTGACTGCTCTGTTGCATCGATTTCAAGTCAATTTTCAGTTTTCTGGAAATGTGTCGCATGTGTTGCCTAGTCCTCCATTGTGGAGTGGATGCAGATTGCGCATGCATTAATATTGTTTCCTCCAGCACCGATACCGACGACCCTACCGGATATAACTTCCTCCTGGGCGAAACCTTCTCTTAGCAACCGCCGAGTTGTAGCGCATCCCCGGTATTCAAACTTTGACACGCTCACTGGACACAACTTGGAGCAAAATTTCTGTTAGAGTCTCTCCTTCTTCATTCTTTATATCACTAGGCTTGGCTTAGCTGCATTGAAAATCACAAGAGAAAATAGGTAAACGGTAAAGCTAGTGGCACAGAATTTTGAAAAATTTTCAATTTTTTATGACTACAAAAACTCTCGTTAGCTTCAATCGCTGCACATATTCATTGAAATTGAGGATGGTGCATCGAAGAATGAATGACTAGGGCACGTTCTGAGCAATCGCTGAAATTCGGATCATGATTCATTATTCATGACTTCCATTTTATGATACACGTGCAAAGTGAACGAATGAAAGTACTCAGATACAATCTGCGAGTATTATTACGTATTCAAGATTTCTTAAATTGCAGTATATTTTATTGACAACTCTATAGAGCAAAATTTTATTTAAATATTCGATTACACGACTTTAGACTACCATCCACGTTGTACCCACTAGAAGTAAGACGAAGACTCTACCAACTTTATTGTTATCAATCGACTTACTTTTCTAAGGAGGAAGCTTGGTCGATCGGTTTCCTTGTATAATTTATTGGTAATATTCTCATTCTCTATTTTTTTTTTTCATCACGTCGTGTACCATATTCCAGACACTACCTACATTCTGAATGCGACTGTAGTCGTTGTAGAGTACAGACCTATATCTCGGGTTGTTATTTCATAAAACACACAATCGCGTGCGTGTATAACTTAGGTTATGAATAGAAACAGTCCATCACAAGACTGACAGAAGGCGATCATGCATAAATAATTTGTAATGATGATGCAGTAAAATTGGGACTAGCATATACGTAGTAGGTACCTATAGCGTATAGACTGAAAAATGTAACACGTATCAACCGTTGTCGCAAATTGTAGGTACCTAACTGGCTTCGTTTAACGACTATATACATATGCATACGATATTATTCCACGAGAGTAAAATTCACGTCTGTATTTAAACGGTATCGAGAGGATTTTGGATAAGTGCTCGTGCATTTTGCTGGGCTTTCACCGCGATCCAGAGAATGAGAAAATCATTAATTGATTCTACTTGATTCGCATCCAGTTCTCACAGTATCTTTAGATATCGACAGAAAAAGTTCAAATGTCACGTTGATTATCTTCCTTTCATCATCGCGATGACTTCATGCATTATAGAGAAAAGAAAAAGAAATTGAATGAATACCCGAATATAGGATTCGGAAAAGAATCGGTAGATGTAATGTTGAAATTTTTTGATTTAGTTAATGGCAACGGTAGCTTGAGGTCAAACAATTGGCGTATGTGACTGATTCCAATCGGATGAGAACGCACAGAGTTACATAAATCAGGAAGTTAAAGGCCTATAG
Source organism: Aspidiotus rigidus (assembly GCA_035079385.1). Taxonomy (NCBI): domain Eukaryota; kingdom Metazoa; phylum Arthropoda; class Insecta; order Hemiptera; family Diaspididae; genus Aspidiotus; species Aspidiotus rigidus. The sequence continues at coordinate 986,199 of JAVHKY010000072.1, read as the reverse complement.
TATGGCGTTAAGCTCACTTGCTGTGCCCATGACACACAGGTGATATACACTGCCGAAATAACTGTGGGGGACGAACGCACAGTAAATCAGGCCCTAGAGGCAGTGACACATTGGATCGAGTCAGCCAGACTAGAACTCCCATTAGGACAGACAGTTGGTCAAGAATTTGCAAAAGAAAATCCGTTGCCACCGTTTGAGAATAACCAAAGTTGATAAGGTAATTCCGTGGTGATTTTGGACGAGGGGGATCACGACAAGAAGGTCCTCGACTTTTTGGTGAGCAGTGAATGCACTGTCAGCAGGATCCGTGATGTTGGATCAAACGTTAATAGATACACATCCATATTGAAAAATCCTAAATCTATCCTCATCCCTAACCCTGTGCCACCTCGGCTTTACGACCTCCAGGAGAAAATTCCTATTAGGCCAGTGGTATCCTTCATTTCTTCTCCGACTTACAGGCTTGTCAGGTCCCCGATCAATGGTTCAAGTCGTTGGTGAGTTATCAGTCACAGGGTTCGCCGTTAATAATTCTTCTGAATTAGTAGAGAGAATAAACAGTATCATCTCTCCTAATAACTCTATTCTCGTCCTCTTCAAGATCAACAGTACGTTTACGCGCATACCCCTCCTTCTTGTTCTTGATTGCTTCAACGTTCTCCTTCCTTCTGTCCTCCATTCCATAAACACGCCACATTCAATAGCTCTAACCACCGCCTAGTTTCTATCCCCCGTATCCCCTCAGGCTTTCTCCGAGGAGATTAAAGTCACCAAGCCCCTCGCCCATTCTAACAGCTTGGAAATTGACGTCGATCGTATGGTCCGAAAGAAACTTATTTCCAAAGCTTTAGGTTTTACCACTCCTCTCTATCTCTCTCTCGGAGCACCACTTCCTCTAAAAGGAAAGTTAAATGGGTTCGTGAAGCTTTCTTCCGAGATCACTCGTCTCCTTAAGCCTTTCAATTTCGTCCTGCTTTTTATAATCCTAACGCAGTTCGTAGTCTCTTATACAGGCTAAAAGTAGAGTCCCAGTCTTTTGACTGCCCGGCTGTCTATATAGGGGAGATGAGCTGGCGCGGCAGTTTTGTACTAGAGTCCAAGAACATCTTGACAAAATCAATGCCACTCCTCTTCGAAAAATGAACGTCACACTTTGATGAAGTCATAGGTCAACCTTGTGACGTCGCAATCTGATGACGTCATAGATCAGTTATATCGCTTGTAGGTGGGGCCTGTGATCTCACAGTTTGATTACGTCGTAGGTCAGCCTTGTGACGTCACAATCTACATTTTTAAGATTCCAGGTCCCCCATAAAACCTGTTCCCTGCCACCCTTCGTTCTACACCGGTAAAGAACCCGTGAGTTTTCTAAGTTCGAGAGTCAACGTTTTTCCAAATCCCCCTCCTACCAAATACAGCTTGAAGGTCGAAATTTGTTCAAGTCTTTCTCTAGCATATATTATGGTTTGAGAGCCGAAATTTTTTCCAAGTCCAATCCGAACTATACATGACAGGGGGAACGGCTTACACCATTTCTGCCAATGATGTTGGACTTGAACTATTTTAAGAGGGAGCCTGTTCTATAGGGTTTTTCTGAAAATTTTGCCATACTGACCTATGACGTCATCAGATCGTGATGTCACAGGGTCAATTCAAAACCATTTTCAAGTGTCGAGTTCACTGATGACATCATCAGACATTCCCACCCCTCTTCTTCCGCTCCCTGCAGTACACTAATTTTATACTAGCCTTATACTAGGTCTAGGCTTCCTTAAATTCTCAATACCAAAACCATTTAGACTCATAGAACAGGTTTGTTTAACTCCGTTAGGGAAGCGGTCGGTTTTAACAAAGAACCTGTTCTGTTTTTTTTTTTTGAAAAATTTGTCGTCCAACGTCCGGCCAAAATGGACTTTAAAAATTTTGCTTTTTTTATTTATTTATTCCGTCTATTTATTTAAATATTTATTGATTTATTGATTGATTGATTGATTGATTGATTGATTTATTTATTTATTTATTTATTTATTTATTTATTTATTTATTTATTTGAGTCGCGCTCAGCGAAACCATGTACTAAGTCGGAAAAAAAAATTCTGATTTTTTTTATTCGAAAGCAGAAGACCTCTTCTGAAAATTTCACCAAAAATCGAAATTTTTTTTTTTCCGACTTAGTACATGGTTTCGCTGAGCGCGACTCATTTATTTATTTATTTATTTATTTATTTATTTATTTATTTATTTATTTATTTATTTATTCATTTATTCATTTATTTATTTATTTATTTACCTAATTAATTAATTTTTTAATTCTCGTCATCATATATTTAGGAAAATTGACGTTTTCTCAATTCAGTTTCACACTACCCTAGAGATCGAATTGATAATGCGATTTTTTTATAGTGGTTTTCCCAATAGGTCTATAAACCTCATTATCAAAACAAATTCGCTCCATATTTTATCTGAGGGGAAGAGGAGAACCGTCCGGCCGGCCGGCAAAGCTCGGAGCTCGAAACTTTTCCAAGACCCTCTCCTACAAGAAGAAAAATCCGATGACGTCAAATCGATGGTTGAGGTACTTCATCGGGTTCCTATGTATCATCAACTGCTTAAAGCCATTCCCTCTTTTCTTCTTTCTTACTCACTTTAGTAACAATTTTTTTATTTTTGCAATGTAATGTTGAATCTAAGAAATTTAGCAGAAGAGGAATGGGGTGCAATCAGCTGAGACTTCAGACTTTATATGACCAGACAACGTTGGTATTCTGGGTCCCGTTCCCATGGCACTTGAAGCAAGACTTCCAGTCGAACTATCATAGACCACCCTCAGTTGCTACTCCCACGTTTTACCTAATCCTAATTTATAATCACAGAAACTACTTATACAAAAATGGAGTGTGTTCTATAAGTCATGCAGCCGCAAACAGGTCGCTGTTATCGGGCCACCAATCCGGGGTACTGTGCGCGTTCAAACGCGATCTGCTTTCCCCCTGTTTTGGTGCTCTTGAAAACCGCTCTCACTTGCCTACATTTAGAATTGTGATGGTTAAATGATCACCATTAAATTTGTTTTTGTCTTCTCATCCTCGCTTTGGACGAAATAAAGCTGTTTTAATGTGAAGTACCTTAAACATAAACATTAGATGTCTTTTTTCCGCGTATGTTGGTATCGAGATGCGGTGCGTGAATAGAGTAAACGCTGGTGGTATGAAAGGACAAAAACGAGTTCAATGTTCGATGCTTGAACTTAATTAATCAAGCATTAAAAGTAAACAATAAAAGAATCACGATTCGAGTTGAAACTTTTCTCCGACCAGCATCGTCACGCCAGCGTTGAACAAGAAAAGACTTCCTTTTACCACAATATTTCCAACTGATGTACGAAATTCGTATTTTTCATGGCTAAATCGTCGACATTTCTATTGTAACCGTGAACTTCACATGATATTTTACTGCGGCAGTGATGAGATTCGCGAAAGCGCATCCGGTCGCTGCCAATCAGAGAGCGCTGGATCTGCCTCGCGCGTTAGACGATAGTCGTGCGATCGCATTTAGACGCGCAACATTCATAATTATCGCATTAATTTTATGAAGGAAAAAAAAGTGGTGTACGGTGAGTCTACGCCGTGAAAACTTACGATACCGTCGGTCATCGCGAATGCCATGATTCTCGATTATCGGTTTACAATGGGGCAATATTCGAGTACTAGAATACGTAGCGTAAAGCACCTCCACTCTACTACTCTACCCAAAGGAAGAGAGAAGGCGAACGTGAGCTAAATGAACCGATTCGTGAGATGAAAGCACTCCCGGTATTCCGTACTGCACGGGTTAATAATGCCATTCTTACGTACTCTTATATATATATAGCGTAGATATGCCGAAGATTAATTCATTTTCGACTACGTCGAAACGGTACCCTTCAACGTGCTCAATAAATAGAGAACAATATAGAGGAAAATATAAGAATCGTACGAAGTCCAGAGGAATAACGGGTACGAGAAGCGTAATGGTGTCGAATTCGACAGTATTTTTGATCGAGGTGGCTTTAAGTACCGAAATTTACGCTTTCATTACCTACAGTAGAAAGTTTTGAAATGCCCATACAAACCATAATAGCAATGCGAGGACGTAGTACGTTTAAATATTTCAAAATTTTAAATATAAATAACACCTTGAGCCTAAATTTTAAGAACAATGGTACTGCTAATTAGATAATAAGTAATCTTTTCATCTTTTCATTTTTTTTTTTTTTTGCTCTCCAGGTATATTGATTTGACTGATTGTAATCCACGTGGGAAAATAACGCGATATTAACTAAACGTGGATTTTAAAAAATCCGTTCCTTAATTATATGCTATCATAGTCCGTTCGCAGTTCTCCGTCTAAATGTAAGTATAGTACCTCATAATCTCTACAGTAATCATTTTTATTCGTTATTACCTACTTCAACAGTAGGTATTTAACTTGAAGAAGGAAAAATTTCAGATTCGTAGATCTTGATGCTTAATATAATATAACTTTTCTGCTCCAACAGTTATTCAAAACGGAGTAGATTCGCCGTTAGCGTTCGCGTGCCTCGCGGCCATTTAGATTAAGTCGAAAGCTTATAATTTTATCTTTCTATTTAATTCCAGTTCGATTCGACGAACGACAGCCTGTAGTTCTAATCTTGACCTTATGCTGACTTTTTTTGAATCCATACGCACATAATGAGTTATTCGAATGATTTTTATAAGTGCAATGTTGCAACCTATCATTGAGATGTGAAATTTCTCAATTTTCATTTTTCCTAAATCATTTGCGACGTTAATTTATTTTTACGTAACTTACGTGAGAGACAGAACTTGAACCGGTAGAATGAAGTTCAAAATTACTCTACTATGTCTTTTCCCACACTTTTACGGATAATCCGTTAATCCGCGCATTTTTCTGGAAATGGATTTTCGAGCCACTTTGATTCTTTCCCATGGAAATATAATATCGCGTTCTGAGCGAGAAAGGTGTGGTGGAATTTCTGATGCTTGGCCCTTTTGAGCACGATTTTGTAGAAGTGCTTACTTTGATTTCTCCCTCATACCCTCTCTAAAAAGTCTCTCGAATAATGAGAGAATAGAATCGTTCTTTATTATCTGGAAGAGGGCGTTAATCTCGATGAAAGATATTCAAAAGAGGAAATCCAGCCTAAAACTTGCAAGTTTTCGATAGCGGCTAAAGGCCCAGCAAATTCATCAACCAGTTTGAACCTCCTTGTGACGTCATCATCATCTGTGATGTCATTAGCCTGAATTTGCCTGTGACATCATCAACATTCCTCTCTTCTGACAGAAGCCTAGTATAATTTAGCACATTGTATGCAAGGCCTAGTATATTCTAGTATTTGTAAAGCGTAGCATAGACTATGCTAGGTCTAGTTTACAGCTAGTATAGCCAATGATATTGTACGCTAGGACTGGAAAACTCGAACTCGGACTCGCAGATTTCTTAGTTAGGTCTAGTGTTTTAGAATTCCAAGTTCATCAATTACGGAAGCAAGGAGAAGCAAATAGGACTCAATGATTTTCATTAATGGGGTGGGATACTGGTAAATGTCAAAAACGAACACTGCCGCTCTGTGGAGCAGCCCAGCAGATTCAGGAAAGAAGGTCCCTAATGCTTTTGCTGGCAATCTTCGTATATGTAAGATAAAACTGTGGTGTGACAATAAAATTACTGTATTTTAGATTGTAGATGGAAAGTATTTGAGGTTAATCAAATAGACAAGGTTCAAAAAACTTCATACGGGTGAAAATGAAAATCATGTTTCATGTCTCTTCAAGATAGGTTAAATTCACCTTCTAATTGTTTTGTTCCTAATTAGTCTCCTTATAAAAGGAATCTTAGCTTTATATCAGAATACCAGGCTACTGGGGTGCTCATTCGTGTCCTTCCAAGACGACCTATTTTCTCAGGCTTTAGCTAGTATGGCTTGGTACACAATGTGTTGAGCCTACTTTAGCTTAGTATTAATTCAGACTAGTTAGTAGCACTCTATCTTCTACCGTGGCTAGTATTAACAGGAAACCTGTTTTATCGATAGGGTTTTTGGAAGAAACGTCCGCCGTCCGGCCGGCCGGTAAACTCTGGTCGGTGTATGTAGACTGAAAGATAACCCCTTTAAAAGAGTAACCAAATATGCAATGCTTAATACACCAATTGTCTTAGCCCCTTCAATGAACCAGATATGCAACGCTTCAAGCACCGTAAGACTGAGAACGTCCTTCTAAGGTATTCTGAGTCCCTTTCCTATCATATTATATAAAGGTAGCTCGAAGATTGGTGTTTATAGCCTGAAAGATAGACCCTTCAAGTAACTAGATATACAATGCTTCATATACCAATTGACTTGGCCCCTTCAATAAACGAGACATGCAACACTAAGACTCAGAACGTCTTTCTAAGGTATTCTGTCCCTCTTGTAATACGTGCCCCAAAAAAGAAGTTCCCTTCCTTCCCTTGTTTAACTCCGATAAAGAACCTGTGAGTTTTTAAAACCTAGTTTACATCCATATTCATTGAGGTATGCTGGCTGTTTCACTCGCTCCGTTCATTGTTCTACCTAATTGCACCACTTTTTTGGGGGTGTCACGCAATCCGAACTTACCGGTGGGGGAAGTCTATTTCTTATAATAACGGGCGTTACAGCGTACAACTACATTAACATTGATTTCCTGTGCAAGTAACTTTGCCTGACAAAATTTTATCGGTTTTTTAATTCTCCTTCCTCGTTCCCTTGTGGTCATTCTCGCCGACTGTTTTCACGTCTTTCAGTATAAACTTTAAATTATAGAAATCCATTACAGTCTTCTTCAAGTACTCTCGATCCCACCTGTTTCCGCCAGTCTAAAACTTCTGGACATCTATTCTGTAACTACGCGTTCCGTTGTTGACATGTTTCATGTCTCAGCGCTGACCTGACCCCCCCCCCCAATTCCGGAATTTGCATCTGCACGTCCGTACAACCATGACCTTGACACTTGTAAGAATTTCTGCTCTGACCCCGCATAAAGCAGAGATAGTGGGAACTTACTGGATAAAGCTGTGTACCACCCTTGTTCCCCCCAAATCAATAGACAAATTGGTAGCCCGTGCGCTTGCATCTGCGAGCTTACGGTATACCTCTTAGCCTTCATTACGCGAGGCCTAATGTATAGGCCTATACTAACAAGACTCAATATGTAGTACCCTTGTTTACCATCTTCAAGCTAGACTTGAATTGGCTTTCTTTATTCTAGACTTGAATTGGCTAGATCTTTCTAATCAGAAACTTAGTTTAGCCTTCATTTATACTACAGGCTTAGGAGGTCTGTATTTGTACTTTATACTAACTTTATTATACTGGTCTTAAGCCAAGTATAAACCTAGTATAATATTCTGCATGAAGCAGAGAGAGAGGGAACTCGAAAAATTTTCCTGGAAATTACTGGACAATCCTGTGTACCACCCTTGTTCCCCAAATATTTCATACCAGACACATGTTAAACCAAGGAAGAGGGCAACGAGCGGAGCGAGTGAGCCTCACGAAAGCCAATAGCCCAAAATATTTCATATCAGGCTTACGCTAAACCAGGAAAGCTGAAAGGTGATAGCTCAAAATATATCATACCAGACGTTTGCCCCACGAAAATAGCTCAATATATTTTTTACACGAATGTAGACAATTGCTTTAAAGGCTTTCTCAGAAGAGTCACAAAAGGCGAGTAGTTCAATGAAAGTAAGGGCAAAAGTGAAGTAATATCTCACGAGCGCTTGACCCAGCAGAAGCCTAGATTAGAATATTTCAAAATGACTGCTAAAATATCAAAAGCGGGGCATGAAACCTGATCTTTATTCATTTGGTTACGCCAGAAAATTTCTTCAACACCTCCCGCACAAACGTGTGCGCAAATATGATACGACGACTCTCTGTCAAGCGAACTTATGAGCCCATAAGCTGTCTCCAAGATCTAGACGATCCTACATAGATTCACATATTTTCCGACCCCCCCTCCCTCCCTTCGATGAAATATAGGTTCTGCTAAAAACTGGAAGTCGCACTCGCAAATTTCTGGATCGGGTCCAGGGTCTGTCAATGGGCAATGGGGAGGGGGGGGTCTTACTTTCAGATTTCCATTAGTGATCAGTGGAATGGATGTGGGGTACCGGCAAAGACATCAAAAATGTCAAACTCAGTGTACTACTCGAAATAATGGGTATTTTTTCGACGTCAGAAGTTTGAGGTGTTTACATCCACAATCAGCATTGTGTCGTGTGCATACGCATGGCCACTGACAACCTCTTCTACCTAAAGTTAACTTTAGGAAACATTCCACAGGATGGAGCCCGACCCTTACGGGTGCTCTGGATTTCGTCGTCACTCCACACAATTTCGATGGTTTTAACGATATATTCAGGATAGCAAGTCCCACCCCTAGTATAGCCTGGTATGAACAAGTCACGCCCCCTTTTCGGGCTATTATAACCTAATTTAATTATGTTGGATCTGCTTAGCCTGCTATCAAATCTGCCTAGTTAGTAGTGAAGCATATTTTATGTCAATTCAGTTTGGTATGTTGGAAAAAACTTGCTCAAAGATGTGAAAGAATTCCTCCTCCCATCTTTACAGATGATTAGCTCTTCGAATTTATGTTATCCACCAATTTTCAATTCTCTATTTATTCAAAATTGAGAATAGGAAAGGTTTTCTAATGAACTTCGTTTGTTGAAATATTTACAAAAAATTTAAAGCAACAGTAGAAAGGCTGGAAATTACTAAAGGAGAAGAGGGTGTTGTCAGCGACAAGGATCTTGAAGCCAGGGTCTTGAAACGGGCGTTTGAAGGTATTTTATAGTAACAAGAGACAATTGTGACCCTCAATATGAGAGGGCTTATCGAAAAACTTACAATGCGTTCTTCGTGGGAGGACCTTTCTATTTCTTTTCCCAACTTGAATTACCAATTTTTTCCACTTTATCGAAGGAATGCAATGTATCAATTCCTCCATTATGAATTATACGTTTCTCCGAAAAAAAGTGATTGATGTAGGTGTAGTCGTTTGACACGTCGCTCGCGAAGATTTTCAAATATTGTTATTTCATTAAAATTTAATTATTCACCTCTGTCTAGATGTTGCAATAACGAGTAAAAAATGAATCGCAACTTTGTCATCGTCATTTTCGCTCTCGGTATATACCGGTAGTGATCCGAGTTACACTTCCTTCTGTTCACGCCTGATAGAAAGACCTGGAAAATTCTTACATAATGCGCGCTTAAGTTCGTATTTGAATATTATATTATCATTTTCGTACGAGTCATTCGGATGGTTGGTCCTGAATTATGGAAACAGACGTATACTTCGGTATGAGGAACCACCAGAAATAATGACTATTCGTATTTATTAATATGATTCTTCTTATATTTGAATCTTTCAACATGATGTAATGAATGAATATCGCGTAAAAATAATACACCGTCTACCTCTCTCTCTCTCTCGGATTAACGACGTCATCGTGTTGTAATCCGATATAGACTTGACTGATCACTTGATAGCCAACAGGCCTGCGGAAACTATGCGATAAATTGAAGCTGCTGATGTGGACAACGAGCTCTCATAAGTCTAATTCCGAGTTGATTGTGCATTGTGTGGGTACATATTTATTTATTTTTACGGCCTCGTGTTTTATACGTGAATAAAACCACCAATATATAAGTGTTAGAGTGTTGCAGACCATACAAAATTACGTAAATGAAAATTTTGACAGTCACATTGGAGCCATTCTAAGTACGCGTTCACTATTCCTATTTGTTCTGTTCCACTCACAATCAATACGTTCACAAGCCAGTGAAATTCAATATTTTTCTTTGGAGTATGTCAATATACTCGTATCGATTCAGTATATTGCAGTTGATCGATTGAGAGACATATGGCTCGTAAATAACGGTGTATGAGTAGGCGTCTAAGCAAAAACTACAGGCGCTAGGGAAATTGTCGTCTCAAATAGTGTAAATTTGCTCTTTGATACGTTTTCTCGGGAAAAAATGCCATTAACTTGAACAGACGTTAGAAGGTTGTGAATGAGTCATCATAAATTACTCGATAGTTCCAGGGGCGCCACATCTGGTTCCACAAATTGTGAGTATCGATATGTGTATATTATTGTCTTCAAAGTGCATAGGTAACTGCCGCGCCGAGTTTTCGTGCATTGCTTTGCAGATGAGCCACGTCGACCGTCGATTTTCAGTCAACATTGAATCGACCAAGACTTCTTTAAAACTCTTAAACTGTTGGAATCGAGCTCCCTGCGACATCGATATCAGGTCGAAAATGCATCGACTCTATTGCGACTCAGATGGTCGTGGGCTCTGAGTGGACAGAGAGGAGACACTATTGGTGAATATAAATTAGATGCTGTTGTAGAATTAGGGGGGTCGAAACTATTTCACTAGACTAGATTTTCTCATGATTGTTTGAGAGTGAGTTTCAGAGACGTTATGGTGAAGCCAGGTGTTTTCGAGAGCAGGGCAAGAGAACAAGTGTTGAACGGATTGATCGTTGACATTGCAGTATAGCATGAAGCGGTGACAGGTATAAGAAGAGAAAAGAGTGGGTGATATGGATATGGTCTATTCTAGTGTTTCTCAACCTTTCGTAGATCGCGGCACATTTTTCTATGAAACGATATATTCTTGCGGCACAGCAATTCCAAAACACCAGATTGTATCTGCGATTTTTCTGCATTTTGATATTTTCATGTCTCTACAGACTTCTTCCCCCTAATTTTAGGATTTGTAGCCGTACAAGATGGCCACGTGAGGCTTCAGTCCTCTTTCCTTGTGCTTTCACCTCCTGCTAGAACTCGGGAAGATCTTGAGTTCTGCCACCAATACTTACGCAAAAGGGTGTCGATGTTGCTTGCATTTACAGGGGACCGCCAGGGTTCTTCTAATTCCGATTTTTTGCCACGTTGAAAGTTTTTGATTTTTATGACGTTTAGTGCAGGTTTAGACTCAAGTTTAAGAAACTGTAACAGGAATTTATATCATTCAAAAGCTGAAACACCGATCAAATAGTTGCTTATGATGAATTTTTCGAGTAAATAGAAAAAATTGGCAGTTCTTTTTTCAGTTCATGTTAATTCATGTTTTTGATCGAAATCTTGCAGCACACTTGTTGAGAAACTCTGCTCTATTCTGAGTTGGGCTAGGATGACTTCTTCTCGTCGAGAAAAGTGGTATGAAACAAACAAAGGAATTGGAGATATTTGAATAGACCCGAACTTATTGGAGGATAAGAAGAACCAGAAATCATGCCAGAAGGAGGTGATAACGGATCTGTAATACGATTTCTCATCATATGAGAGTTAAGGGGAGGGATTAGTTATAGAAGGTGAGCTAAGTGACTGCTTTGTGGCAAAGTCCATCTGCGTCATATTCCTTGAGGTCGATGAGTCCCGATATCCATAGCAGGAAGATGAAGGGTGGGGAAGAGTTTAACAAGTGTACAAGAATGAGGATTCATGGGACGGTGAGGGTCTTGGATAGCAAGTATAAGGATGAGAAAGAATCAGATATTATTAGGAATTTGCAGGGAGGAGAGGGGCGGATGAGAAGGAGGTCAATATAGCTGTAAGTTCTGCGGTGCATACGGAAGTACGTTTCTCCCACGGAAGTATGAAATGTTATCTTGAATGCAGGCTGCATCTCCGATCCTGAGTCCCGATTTCGACCAGAGAAAATGAAAGTGAAATTCTGAAGAAATAATTCAGTTCTGGGTTGGTCGTTCAATTCCTGTAGGACAGAAATGGATATCGGGGATGAAGGTCGATCAAGGGGGAGTGCATGAAGAATTAAGAAGTAAGAGTTTTGAGTTTGTGATGTAAGCCTAGAGAGAATGGAAGCAACAGAAGGAGGGAATTATGTGAGCCGAGAGAAATAATTGGAAGATTTGGACTTCGAGTGTTGAGGCCCGAAAGTTAGCAGTGGGTGAGAGAGCGACAAGAAACACATGTCTCCACGGCTGGTGCGTAATGTGCCAAAGGACAGTCGATACCCATAAGATTGAATGGAGTCCAGCGATTGTTTTGTTGAAATTGGTGCACATTGGAGAACCCTAATCAATAGACTATTGCAGAATTGGAGGAGGGGTTTGCGGTTACAACTAGCGTGAGGGTGTGATAGGTATTCTCGAACGTTAAAGGAATTATTCAGACATTTTGTTCCTAAGCTTTTGGTATGGGAGTCGAAAAGGGGATAGTGCTCTCTCTGCACCCCTCGTTATTATTTCTCAAAATGTTGGTGAATATCTCCTTCCTTGAGTGTGGGGCGAGGATAGAGAAAGAGCCGTGAATGACCAAGTAAGTGGAAAACTTTGTAGGAATACTAGTGGTATTCTAGGTCGGTGTCGGAGCTGAGGCCCCTATGAAAGAAAATGGGCAATAGAAATCAATGGAGCTCTTGAGCTGAATACACAGAGGCACCGACTTTGGAAAATTATTGGAGGGGGGCAACATTGAGAACTATAGTTTATTTTCTGGTAATTCAATTCACAAATTGATAAAATTCATTTTTTTGGGTCAAATTATTGGGGGGAAATACCCTCCTAGCGAAATTATTGGGGAGAGGGGGGCAAAAGGATCATGCCCCCCGAAGTCGGTGCCTATTTGAATACAGCTTGAAGCGGGATACTTTGTCTACAAGCAGGGGTGCGAGAAGATGATGAGAATGAAGGAGCACTTCAACTGGAAGACGAGAATTCTCAGATGATCTTTCAACTGATTTAGGTTCTCTTTCTCCAATGCTTAATGAGTAAATTTGAGAGTAGAATCAGTGAATACTACAAGCACTTGCAAGCTGACTTCATCCACATATTAGAGTTCTTTCTTCGACTCCTTCCGCAACGAGAGATCACATTTTCGGTTCACATTTTAAATCGAAAAAAAAAAATAACAATTACATTCGAAAGTAGACATTCATTCAAAGGTTAAAAATGATGAATCGCCCGTCCAAAGTAGGCGAACGAATGTGTGTGTTTTTGTTTATTACAGCTACAAGTTGACACTGTGTAAATAGCTCGCTTTGAAATCTCTTTTAAATAATCGCGTATACATCCGCAAAATAGACCTACAATCTCTGAACCCGATGCTTATTCATTAGCCCTTTAGCTGTCTACCTTCTTCGCATACGCCAGTTCTATGGGAAACTTTCACAGTTTGACGTTGGTAGCGTACGTGTGCGTCAAAAAGTGCGCCAGTATACGCTTACATTATTCGAATTTCTCGCGTTTAGAAAATGAATTGTCGAGCAAACACGATAAGCCTAGGTGAAAAACCGTTCTTTTCATTCATATACTGTGGCGTTTCTTGTCCACCATCCGCGCAGATTAATTGCGCCTATAGGTCGTTGCTACTTTTTGTTTTCTTCTTCCGACGCGACGTCCGACGCACGTCAACAAATGATTATTACCTTATATTTCGCCGACGGATCCTCCGCGAGATCACGGTCCACTGTGAAAAAACACGCGTACACGTGACAATTGAGATGAAATCCGCCTGCTATCTTTGGATTCGAGTATAACTATTGCATTTCTCTCGGCGCGTTAATCATTCAGCTCGAGGGAGATAATATACGGAATCAACGACTGCCCTTGAAATCTCACTCATTCTTTTGTTTATCTTTTTTTTTTTCTTCTTTTGCAAAGTGAATTTCCGACTAGCGACGCGTCTCGTCACGTCAACCAAGAGTAAAACATGCCTATTATCTGTGCCTGTATAATTATACGAATTCGCATTTTCATGCATCGATTACTTTACATTCAAATTACATTATTCACACCGCTCCGGTGTGAAGACTATTGTCTGAGAACGAGAGCGAAAATTGTCAATTTCTTGCTTCGAAGTATCGCGAATGAAATTTTAAAGAGAAAATTCACTTTTCGAATATCAAACGATCAAAATAGAGTGGTATACAGGAAGAACCGGTATTCGTTACGTAGGTATTCACATAAAACTGACGAACTGACCTCGAGCAGATGTGAACAACCCAGGTGATACAGGGGTTGGAAGGAAGATGCTACAAATAGCTCGAAAGCTTTGAGAAACATGAGAAATTTGATATCATCGAAACCATTTGTCATTAGAGCCTCACTTACTTCAGGTCCCTTTCCTAAAACTTATATAAAAATTTCTTTAGGTCTCCCTTCTGGTGAATGATAAACAGCTCGAACTTTGAAAATATTTCGATCGCACAACGAACGATGGATATTTTCTTATAAGGCTCCATGAAATAAATATATCCTCTATCTTCAAGTCTGGTAAACACTATAGAGGACCCTAGAATTCTTGAGAAAACTAGAGAAAATATTCATTTCCAAGCTTCTTTTTCTGATCTCGTCACCCACCTTACCTCTATGTTTTTCTTGGTAAGCAGGTTTTCTTGTAATTTCACTCAGCTCGAGCTAGCTCATGCGGTTTGCTACGCTTCAGCCTGCTCACATCGTATTAGACGTTCAGCAGTTGGTGCTTAAGGAGTCTTCTCTGGTATTTTAGCGCGTATCGTCGAATCACTTCATTGACAGGTTTAATGTTGAGATCTCTTATGAAGATCTTCATTTAGCGTGTAACGGAAGGCGTTGATGCAGCCCCGGATTTAGGATTTTTGGGCCCGGGGGCCAGCGGCGGTGGAGGCCCCTATTAAATTTTTCTGCCCAATTGTCCCCCCCCCCCCAAAAGTGAGGGTAGTGGAGGCCCTTCTTTGGTGGATGCCCGGGGCCATGGCCCCCTCGGCCCCCCTAAATCCGGAGGTTGGTTGGTCATAAGGAGGAACTTATTTTGGCATCTCTGTACGATCAGGCGGTTTGACGGTTTGGTTCATCCCCATAATATGTCGATATGGATTTGAAGATAGCCTGGTAGATAAGGTTTTTCGATTCGAGTTTCATTTTAGAGTGCCGGCCTATTAGCCAATACGTCTCTCGTATCTTCTGCTTTATTTAAAAAGCTTTCTGTTTTAAGGGGGGGGTTTCCAGGTTAGCCTAGAATCTAAATGAAGTCCTAAGTACTTCGCTGATTCCCTCTGTTGGATCTGAATGCCACTGATGTACACACACTGGTGGGGTACACAGAAAGAATGGGGATAGAAGATTTTTCAGCTGACTACACGCTAGTGATGTTGACCCTGATTTCTGCTATAATCAAGAAAAAGAATAAACCCACCCTGACAAACAGCAATACCAACCGGGATAACTTTGGAAGAAAATTACATAATCTAATCGATCTAAAGGTGAAGCTCAAAACTAGAGAGGGACTCGAAAATTTACTCTTTTATCATATATAGCTCAGAAGTCGAAATTTTTACAAGTTCAATAGTCGACATTTCTTCAAGTCCTTCTATTTCCCATAAAAAAAAGGTCCTGGTACTCCTTGTTTAACTCCGTTTAAAGAACTCGTAAAATTTTTTTCAAGTCCAGGATAACAGAAATGTCAACCACGCTTTCTTTTTCTGACTAATTCCCGGGTAACATAGTCAACTTTCGAGTATCAAGCTCACAACTCCACCCCTCTTGAAAAAAACAATTTTCTAAAGAAACAGCGCCCGTCATACGCTGTAGCGGCGAAACATCGCATTTATAGAAAAAATTGATAGAGGACATTTTCTCTGTAAAATCATTTGTTCGCAAGTAAGAGCAAGAAAACGAAAAAATTACTCCCGTACACCCCCTGGGAAAGAAGCTCTACTCGGAATGTTGGGGGAACTTAGGAAAAGACTCACTTGAGGGTTCCTAATAATTTTCCTGAGTTTAAAATAGCTCATTTTACTAGACTATGCTACGGACAACGCAAATGTCACATTCGCTTCATTCCGTTACAGGACCCGAGAGAAAGATGGACGTAAAACTCTCATTTTTCCCACTTGGTACCTATTGAAAAATTTCGAAAAAATAATTATGTATCTCATTTTGGAATGTTCTGTAGATGCACATGTAGAGGACTTATTTACCATTCTTATCCTAGCACATCCTGTGTTGAGTCGATGATGCATTCGTGTTGAGATCCTTCCTCCCCACGTGGCACGATAAAATATAAAGATTACTGAAAACAGAAGCGTTGAAGGGAATCTAGTTTTTCAATTTGGCTAAAAATGACCGACATCCTTATAGGAATCTGTTCCTTAAAATTTCAGCAATTTCCTATTCGAGCAAACTCGTCCTTCGTCGGGACATAATACGAAATAATTTCCAAATTCTATACATTCTATTCGAAGACGCGCGGTTTAAAATTAAAATCGAGTTACGCTTCACATATTACCTAAACATTAATTCGCATTTTCACCGGAGATGTAACTAAGAAAACAAGGTTAGGATTTCATTTTTAAATTGACCGTAAACATTCAAAAATGATTAACGTGAGAAAAAAACGGATTTTATGCAGTCTACACGTATACTTACGAGTAAGTACGATTGTTTAGCTGTTAGTTCAAACAGATTTGAAAGTCATATATAAGTACGTATATTCAAATTTACGTTTCCACGACGCGTTTTATACCTACTAAAGTATATTACAAGTACGTAAAAATATTTTCTCTGGAATCTAGAATTAACATCACACGCACGTTGATGAAATGTAATTTCAATGTCGCTCGTGAAATCTGATGAGAAGACCAATTCCGCTAAACTTTTGCGTACCACAATGACGGTGAAGAATTTCTTTTTAACATTTTTTCATGATTTCCGAACACAATTTTTGAATTTTCGCAGCCGTGCCAGACCTTAGTTCCGTCAATAACTGATGACGTCCTCGGTCTAATTATTCCATGTCTTCATTACAATATTATTTTTTCCTATCACCATTTTTCCTAAATCGTACGAGTATTGACAGGGTAATCTGGAGTTGAAAATATTGGCTTCTACGCGCATTTATCATCGGGTATTCTTTTGTTGTGGCATGTTTGCGCCATAGCCTCTTCAATATCCTCTATATTCAGCCAAGATGCATTACACATGTTAACCAAAACGTATGCGTATCTTCGAACATATTCACTCTATTAGGAAAACAATAATTATAAAGGAAAATTACTCTTCAATTTTTAAGTTCAGATAAATAAATCGAAGATTTTTGTCTGATTGATCGTCTAATGAATTAATGATATTATGATGGATAGGAAAAGAAAAAGATTTTCATGAAAGAGACGTCCAATCAGACGTTATTGATTTTAAATAAAATTTTCGTCGTTACTTCAGAAACGTTTCCATGGTAGACTCACCGAGAAAAGCGAGTAGGACTTGCAAAAACTTGGCCTCCGAGGAGGAGGGGGTGGGGGGGGGAATGAGATCTACAGTCCAGAGGCAAAGATTGAAAATTTTTCTACTCATCAGCACCGAAGTTACGAAAGGAATAAGAACGTCCAAATATCAATCTAAAGATAGAGGTCTTCTTGCGTTAAAAAAAAACATAACGTACTTATCTCCAGATTGATATTTGAATGTTTGCATCCCTTTTCTGAGACCAAATCACATCAATTCTAATCCTCAAGGAAGAAATTCATCCTTCTCACCCTTCCTAGCTACACCACTGGAAATTTATTAATATTATTTCGAATAAAACGGAAGGAGAGTAGTCTGAGAGTTTAATATTACCCTTTGTCGTGAATAATTCGCTTACCAATTTCCATTCAACACAATAAATGGACATCATGAACCTCAACGAATCGAAACATTGTGCTCCTTTAAATGGTACCCAATTATGTCTCACGGTTAATTGTCGTTTTTTCGAAGGATCTCCCGCGGATAATCCTTCAATTAACTCCGTGAGCAGAGCGTTTATCTACAAAAAAGGTTCATTGGTCAGTCATCACATTACATTTATACGTTAGGAATTAGGAAATGCGTCAGCCATTTTACCTCGGCATACACTTTAGGTTGTTCGTTAGACGGCGTACTCATCTCGTAAGACCAATTCATATCAATCGGGGTTTTTGGATACGGATATCTAGTAGCATACTTCTCAATTGATATGTCCTCGGCATCAACATTCGCCATATCATCGGTCACTTCGTCCAAACACCAAGCTGTGAATAAGAAGTGAACAAGTGATTTGAAAAGCGATAGATTTCGAGGTAAATAGTCCCAATCTTTTTCTATAATAACAGTTGAAATAAACTTGAAAACCCGAGTTTTATGAAGTCAGGCCTCAATTATCCCACAATGCTGATTAAGGTCTTACGACACTTGGTGAATCAAGCTCCTTATGGATCTTTTTTGATCACTCAAATTCGTTTAGTCTGAGGAAAGTTATGAAATAACATAACTCGACCACATTACTCGCAAAAATTTCTTCCACTTATTTGTCCGTTACTCATAACTCATAAGGTAATGCAACCCCAAAAGGAGTGTGATGCGAACATAAGGTCACCGGCGATCTATTTAGCCTCTCTACTCCTACCCCGCACTCGCCTACTCGTGGTGCCCCTGTAACGCCGAGCAGCCTGAGGGAAGGCTGCGGTAGCCAATCCCAGCGGGAACTCAGGTCGGTAACCAAAGAGTGTAAGGGGGGTTTAATCTGGGCAAGTACTCAATGCAATTGAGGAAACGGCTGGACTAAACCGGATAGGGACAGAGGCAGGTTACCTATCTTAGAGGTGGTGGCGTCAACGACTCAGGCAGCCAAACGACGGCGGCACTCAAAGTCCTAGTTAGTTGGGCTACTGCCTTCCCACACAAACAGTGAATCCGCTTAATTGTCCTGACCCTGTCATGCCATTGAATACGCGCATCCACTGTTGTGGAACCACGGCACAGTCAGCGCAATGGTGCTGTGGACCAATATGCGCACATACCCGTCCGCTAAACGACCATGAGTCTTGAAGTCGATGTAAAACATTCTGGAAGCAAGATAGCCCCCCATTCGGATTTCCGGGCGGGGGCTGCACCGATTTTCAGGAAATTCAGAAAGCGCCGTCATCGAGGCATGAGGATAGGTGCGTGGAACGTACGAACACTGCTGGACCGTGACAGAATACAACGCCCTGAAAGAAGATCTGCCATAGTCGACCGAGAGCTTGCAAAATACAAGCTGGATATAGTAGCGCTAAGTGAGACACGCTACCACGGTACTGGCCAACTGCAGAAAAAGAACTACACAATAAACTGAAGCTGGAAGGTAGTTGGGACAGACTTGCAGAGGATAGAAACCAGTGGCAGAGCATAGTACGGAACCACAGAGGAGCAGAACCCAGCAGAAGGGAAAGTTCAAATACATGACGGACTCTCTGATATGTGGCACGTGCGGTAGAGTCATCTTATCCAAAATTGGAATGATATCGCATCTCTGGACCCACATGTAGCGGAGAAATGGAGGAACAATAGTCGATCACGACTGGCTGGAGGAGAGAGAGATGTACAAACACTCAGTGAAGCAAGCTCTTTCACATGCTGTTTTGGCCACTCAAATCCGTCGAGTCTGAGGAAAGTTATAATGTAACAATCAACTTAACCTCACTCTACTCATTTGTCCATTACATAGGATGTACAAAGTTCATAAGATGATTTTCTTTGCTGAAGCCAATCATATAAAACTACATGTTCATACAGCTTTCTGATTGGCTTTCAGTACTGGCCAATCAAATAAAGACTCTGTGCCTATGAAAAGTGCTCCACATGAGCTTTTAATTAAAGGCGGTCCAGCTATGCTTCTGAGTTAATGTCTGTATCAGCCACTTCTTAATATTTTTTCTTCCGACTTACCTATTTTATTTTTAGTACTATATTTTTTATATTATTGAAGATGAATCTTGGTGGAAAGACAAAGCGTGCTGAAAGCATGAAAAGATGGAAAGGGGAAGTTTTGATTAACGTAAGGCCTTCTACCAGCAAAAAACGAGAACTCTGAGTGAAAGAGGATGATCCTATGACGTGTGGACCTTCAAACACCAAAAACGGGCGACTTTGTGATGGAGGATGATCGATTCTGTGACGTGTGACCCTTCAATTACCAGAAAACGGCGATCGCGCGCTGCTAGTCTTTCATTATCACCTACTTAAAATCTTCATATTTACTCCTGATTCCTGGTCTCCCTTCTTTTTTCTTTCGGACTTTTTAACAATTCTTCTCCCTTTTATGGATACAAATTTTCCTCTGTCTTTCCGTGTTAATATCATTGATGATCAAATGAGAAAGAAAATTCTTCAGACTGTCAAAATTTGGAGCTGTCGAGTTTTACTTGTATGATCTGGAGATTTATTATTCACTCAGGATCATTATAAAATATACACTTGCAGTAACTTGTTACCGTACATTCAAAAGTATTACAAAGTATTCAATTGGATGAAATAAGTATCACTTTACACACAAAGCGGGCGAGAAATAAATTTTTCTATATTTTAGGGCGAAAAAAAAAAACATAAAACTATTAAAATCTGTGGACCCAAGATCTCTATAATAGCAATTTTTTTCCCTTGGTTGAGGTACCTATATTATAAAATTTGAGTAGCTTAGAAGGCTTCTAAAATGTTCGAAAAATTCAATTGCACTCTTTCCATATCTTCTTTCATCGACTTCGGAGTTGTGCGCGCTATATTTTCCTGTTTCAGTAATCCACCACTTTTTTTGGCTTCGTCTGTTCTTCCAACAGTCCCACCGGGAGCGAAACCTCACTTTTCTACTAAAATTTGGGTGAAAATCTGGGAGTAAAGAAAAGTTGTATATATAATACTTCAAACTTTAAGAAAACATTTTATTTTTGGCTCTTTGAAGAAGAAAACTATATTGTAGGACGTTTTGACTGTACCGTGCAGGGGTGCCGTGAAACCTCTAGGCCAATGAAGAAACCCCCCTCAAACTTTAATTTCTTGTAGCTAAAAAATTGAAAAAAAAAAAAAAATTGAATTATAAGGGCCCTCTAAAACGAATAGGAAGAATCGTCTTCATAAAAATGGCCTCACGGCACCCCTGGGAGGCCCTCCTGTCTTGTCGAGCATAACCTACTTAAATTAATCGAATAAAGTTTCAAGAACCGGGTAGCTATTCGACAAGAACAAATATAAAATCGGGTATTTTACTATAATTTTTAATCACAAGTATCTTTCACGGATGTGCTTTTAAAATTGTTGAGACTTAGCGCCAGTCTTGGTCCAAATATCGGTAACCAGATGGATCAAAGAATTATTAGTATGAGAAGCATTCATCAAGTAAATATGTATTAATTTACACCTACCTGACGGTACAGCGAAAATAATTGTAAAAATTACGCACTTCATGACAACTATGATGGACGAGTCAAATCTAAATATCACTTCCACGGCCACTTCTCAAATGTCGTGATATACGCAATGCGCGCATTAAAAGTGAGCGCGAGTGTAAACTTTGTATATTCTGAAAATAACTTTTATATCCGTGCTGACTATGTTATCTACACATGCTGGTTGGTTAAAGAAGAATGTATTGGGGGTAAAAAAAAAAGTTACTTGTTTACGATGATGCATGAACCAAATTATATTTTTAGGAAGGATAGATGTATTTTGACGTCTTTTTGTGGAGCTCGAATGTGAGATCAAACGAAATGTAGAAGTTTATAAAGGAGATTCACTAATAATATTGGTTCCTTCATAAGATTTGATTAGTCAATAATCGAATTCTGTCAGTTCAATAATTAACAGAAAAATTAACAATCGGCTAATTGTCTTGAACCAACTTCACACACCAATATACACTGATTTTTACACGACACACATTCAATTTCCCTTGTTTCTTTATCAATAATTTCATTGAAAAGCATCGCAGCGATCCTAGCGGTCGACTGGTCCGAATCTTGGCAACAGCGCTTTTGGTGAAACATAGTACAGGCATAGAAAAGATTATGTTGACCTTTACGCAAAATTGGAAAGAACGAAAGTTGTAGCATTTAAAATTTTAGGAAAGTGTACTCGAATTTCTCATGAGAACTGTGTTGTACATCTGAAATCTCACTCTCATAGCGTACCTAGTTGCCACATAAGCTGGTGCTGCCTTCTACTCAACTCGAACTCAGAACAAGAGTGCATAGAATTGATAACAGCAATGTGGGCAGAGCGGTAAACAGTGGTGTAGTCCCTTCTAGTTCATGAATTCAATCTCTTCTCACGCCTAGGCCGTCAATTTTGAGCATTTTTATTAGAAATTTGTACACGTTAAGCTTAACTCCAATCGAGAGAGTGGGAGGATTTCATGATACAACAGAAAAAGCATAAACCTTAGTAGTGAAATGGTTTTGGCAGTCGCCTTGCTTGCAAAAGATTGTAGGTCTAAATCCTACTATAAACGAGCAGATGTTGTAAATTCCTGCCCTCCCCAGCATTACTCTCAAGCTTCTTATCACCCCCAACCTCGAACGTTCTTTTCCGTTTGGGGAATCTTTGGAGCAAGTCACGAGGTTCCTGAGGATATCATGAACAATTTGATCGCGGTATTTGAAAATCAAGTAATGACCCCCAAACCACATCGCATACTTTTGCTGTGAGGCGCTGCTCTTATGAGTAGTAGAGTATGCTAAGTGTAAGGAGGAGAGATTACCATGATGACATCTCTAGTTTTATGATCGCTCCATTGGAACCTCTTGCCCGCAGCTTACTTAAGGAATCCCTTCTGGAAGTCCTGGAGGATCTGTCGAAAACTAGAAACTCCTAGGATTACGAGAAGGCTCTTAAAATTTCCAGCTAAGTTGTATACATATTAGATCATATGCGGGTCCCTGAATCACCAAAAAGCCTTTCAGGATTTAAGCTTGTGATACAGTCCCATCACACCCGAAATTCTCGTACAGAAGAAAGTACAGATCGAATTGTTATAAATGTTCTTCGCTATATTTGAAGATCAATTCAGGAATCTTCACTGGAATAACACTTGTCTCGTAGATGCTTTGCTTTTTCAGTCTACTAGGATGTTTATCTCTTCTGCTTTCACTGAAAAAATTTACATTCCAACCACACCATTGCTCACGATCTCACGCGTCATGTCATGTTGATTTAGAATGCAAACCTCTCGCACGAAATAAATTCGAGTATCAACCAGACAACAAAAACCTCAACCACTTGCAAAAACTGTTAATACCTCTCCACCTAGTCCACACATTTTCCTATTCTTATGGCCTCAAACCCCCTCATTTCGCTTATCCTAAATTCCGACTTCGTTTCTCCCCTAATCCACACCTTCCTCCTCTTATCCTTCAAAACCTCTTCTTAGTTGCATAATATGTGCATGATGCAGATAAAATGTATCTCAGAATGTATTGTGGTCGACAACATAGAAATTAGACCCTAATTTTGTTTTGAAGGAGAAGAAGGAGTCAATACGATTCGAATTACATGCATTGGAAACGAAGAATAAGAGAAAAGAATAGACAAGCTGTATACCTTGGTATGTACAGGACAACGAACGGGACGAATACACGACTATGCGGACAACTAGAGATGACCTAATCCCATAAAATTGTGAATTGTATCTCGTCATTCAACAGTAGAGTAGGTGTCCAACACATCATCGCTACAGATTAATTTTCCGGCTATATATTCCTTCTACATGCGTATAATATGTAGCCGTTATCCATTTGCGCTGCACGCAAAATTAATTTTTTTTCTTTATGAAACAGAGCGATCATATGGTGAATATACTCACGAATATATTCATCCAATTTGTATTTTATAGAAGCAATAATTTTTACTTCGAATCTCGGACCTATTCTGAATTACCGTCGATAATTCCTATTATTATAACTCGATCAACGGAAGTCTTACGCACGTCATATTTGAATCTAGGCTCACTACATTGTATCAGTAGGTTAGTAATATTAAGTACCTACTCGTGTGTAAGGATACAAAAAAATTTTCAAAATTACTGCACTATCTTAGCCTTACGTGCTTATCGAAAAATGTCCGTATTCAAAATGTAATGGTCATGTCCAAATCTGTACTCTAAATTCTATGTGTACATATCATTATATTTGTCGCTAATGACGAAGAGTAAAAAGCACGTAGAAATTTTTACATAACTATTATCATGAACAATAATGATTGCTATGAAAAATGAAAAATATCTAATCGAGACCACTGCCCATTCCGCAATTTCACACCCCCCATTTCTCCTACTGTATGAGCGACGATAAAACTCGTAATTCCGAAGACAGCACGTGCCGTTAAACATTCGGATGTATACGTATTATGAATCAAGATTTCGTGCTAATTGACATGTTTCAGACTAATTTACATGTCATAAATATGATTGATAAATTATCGAGCAGTCATATAGAGAAATTAGGCGCTGACAAACAATTCGCACGACCGTACGCGAATCATGATGGCATAATCCGCTCGCATGATTCTGATACGCTCGCGACAGGTACTAACTAATGAAGTGTCTCATTACAACTCAAAAAAATGTTCGATAAAAGCCTGTTTTGAATAATGTTGGAGAGGGTTACACGTATCGACCTTTCATTTTCTATCGCGGTATTATCGAAAGTTATTCTTATTACAAAAATTTTTCACAGACAACGCAGTGCGTGTTGAAATGTACTTACTTGTGATTAAAATATTATAATATTGGCCTACTTCGTGTTTCTACTGCAGACACGAGACAAAAAGTCGCCCATTCATGATAATTCTTATCCTTAAGTGGCCCGAGCAACGCTTCTGTTCAACGAGGAAGTCATGGCCGCACTTGACTTGTAAACCGGAGCCAGCCTTTGTTCGTTCTCAAAAAGCCCGAATAAAAAGTTTGAACTGAATAAATTAGTAAAGACGAGCAAAATAGAACAAGAGTGTGATCCAGGAATTTTGAGCCGACCAGGGTCTTCAAGCGTCATTCTCTTCCGAGCTATTGGCTGTTTTAGAGAAGATGCGTCATAAACTGTAAGAACCCGAGAGGTATCTGAACAAAGCATGCTGCCTAAATACATTTTTTGCTCAAAAAACATCTCCTTGGAACCAAAATTCAGAACAGTTGTTTCCTCGATTTGACTAAGACCAAAATATTTCTTGAAAAATTTTAATCCCTCTTCTACTCCAAGCTTTGATCTCTGGTTAATGTGGGAAGTAAATATACTCAACTTTAGTACGCATTACCATCAGACTTAAATTCTTGTCATAAACTCATACACCACAGGAAGAGAATTTAGTTGATGAGTTTATCGTGGTGAACAAGAAGTACCTCTCAGACATACGGCCTATTATGAACTTCGGAACCAGCGAGCTGATAACTCAGGTTGGGAAGAAAAGTAGAGGCGGCACTTGAAAAAAGTGGCTAAAAATGCAGTAGAGACTACAGACAATTGCACTAACTTACAAAGATTATAAGACGAAAAATATTGTACTCGAGTATCTACAAACCGTAGTTTACACAATATAAAAACGGTCAGCACGATATAAACATCTAATAAATGATCGTCCTTACTTTCATTACAGAGCCTTTCGGATCATAGTCCATTCGGGAAAACATTTTATCGGCATTTTGGATATGAAAATAGCTCTTGGCCAGAAGATATCCTCACGATTAGCATTCGGTTAGTGGTTTTGGGCGAATGTCCGGGAAGCGGTAGACTAATTTAAGCTGAAGTGATGTCCATCTTGATGGGGACGCGATAGTCTTGAACGTTTTAACAGGAAACCTGTTTTGTCGGAAGGGTTTTCGGAAAAAACGTTCGTCGTCCGGCCGGCAATGTTCGAAGCTCAAAAATTTTCCAAGTCTCCTCCTATCATATATAGCTCGGTGGTCGGTGTATGTAGCCCGAAAGACAGCCCCTTCGAGTGTCTAGATATACACCAATTTTTCAGATCCCACATGCCCCATAAAACAGGTTCCCCGCCACCCCTCGATCAACTCCGAAAAGAAACCCATTCTGAGGGAGGACGCGATTGCTTCAATTGTGCTAGGCTGACGCGATCCCTTGAACAATTGTTGGTAGATGTTTCATCAACAGGAAAGCCGCAATTGGCCCAGACCGATTAAGGGTTCTGCATAATTCATTCTGATGACGCAATAGCCTCAATACGTCATCACTAAAAAAGAAACCCCCGTTCAAAGCAGGCTTAATGCCCATATTGTAGGTGCAACTATCTTGAAAATTATTATTCTGAGGTGCCATTCCGTGAGAAGACGCGATTGTTCCAATTCTGCTGATGTGACACGATTTCCTGAACAATTTGTAAGAAACGCGTCGTCAATTGTTCGAGATTGATCAGGACCCCCGTGTGATTCATTTTGATGACACAAGAGCCTTAGATATTCTGTGAAAGACGCGTCATCCACCAAGAGGAAACTATATTGTTCAAGGCAGGTGACGGGATAGTCTTAGATATCATCATTCTGAAGTGTCATTCTGAAAGAGGACACGATTCCTTAAACAATACTAGTAAGAGATGTGTCACTAACAGAACAGACGCGAGTGACCGAGAAATCGATCAGGGCTATTGTTTGATTCATTTTGATGAGCAATAGCAAAGTATTGCAGCTGAAGATTTCAACTTCGGCTTTCGACGTGAACCCACAACCTTGAAAAATGCAGCTTTAACCTTTTGGCTTTTGACTTCGGGAAAAATACGGCTGGCTTTTGGCTTTTTATCAACTGGCTGTCAGCTGATTAATCAGTATACAGAAACCGTAGTAGTGCAATAAATCGATCAGAAGGATTGGGGCTTTGCTCACCTTATCAAAAATACCCATTCTCCAGATCACAATCTCTGTCAGTTTCAAACATATTTGGGTTGGATGACTGCAGCGTTGCACTTTGCCTCTTTTGGTCTTTTACAAAATGCGATGAAGGAACGTGAGTTCATCTTCACAAAAACGTGAAAATTTAGTCACTAAGAAGTAAAAAAATAAAATTATAGATACTAAAGTTTTTGAGAGCTAAAAAATTTAACTTTTGGCTATGAAGGTCCAAATAAAGCTGGAGCTTCTCCCTAATCAGTATAATTTCAGCTGAATTTGGATTCTGGCTTTTGGCTGACTGCAATACATTGCACGATAGCCTCAGAATATTGGTGGCAGATGCGTCATCAACAAAAAGGAAACAATCGTTCCAGACCGATTTCGGGATTTCAGGTGATATGTTGTCTATCTTGGTGATGCGATGGTCCTATTTGGGTGCTGTTATACGTATTGATGACGCGATAGCCTTGGACATACTGCGTCGTGTTCCGGTAGACCGATATGACCAAGGATGTCAAGGTATGCAGGAGGATCGGAATTCCTGACCGATGGGATTGGAAAAGTAGAGGTTTTGCAAGAGAGCTAGAGAGGACGAGGAATTTATAGGGTTGAGGAAGACGATTGAGGTGAGTAATGCAGGAATAGATAGCAGACAGGTCATGGATGGAAAAGGCGTAGCAAGTTTTGGAGCCCGATTTGGATACCTTCTGGGTGGGGAAGTCATTTAGCAATGATGTCTTTAATGTGTCTGACGCAGATTATGTTGGGTGATTTCGGTAGGTCGGCCAGGTTGAGGTGAATGAGAGGTGGTGAGGATGTACATGGAGAGGTGGATGAGAATATGGGCAGAAGGGACTGAAATTTGAGATTGCGGTCTACATGAGATTGTAATGAGAGGAGTAGAGAATTTTTGGGGAGGAAACCGGTTAGGAGATACGGAGATGAGGAAACTGGGCAGTAGACGCGAGAAAGTCGTCTATAATCAATAGTGAGCGGAATTCTAGAGATGGAATGCCAGTCTCAGCGCATAAACAAAGCGTAGGGCTGATGACCAAGGCACTAAGAGCTAAACGTAGAGCTGCAGATTACCTATAGGGATTTTAGAGAGGATTTGTTAGCCTGTTTGTAGATAAAGTTGAGATCGGGTTAGAGAGTTGTATAGTTGGAGGAGGAACTTGCGACTGCAACCAGTGCGAGTGTAGGATAGATATTTAAGGACATTTAGCTAATAAATGATGAGGCAATATAGACTCTGATTTTTATGAATCATAAAATTTTGCTTTTTGAGGCTTGTATTACTTACTTTACAAAATCAACAAAGATGATAATTCCTCTATGAAAAGTCAGTCCCCTCCATTTTTCTGTATGAAAATATTCCGATAAAATATTTCAAATTTCAAGATTCCATTTAATCAGAAAGTTTTATACGACTTTATGGGTCTAATTAGACACTAACCGTTGAATTATATAAAGATAAGCAGCGTACCTATGTGAGAGGGACAAGGACCATCTAAAATATAGCAATGTTGATACAGCCAGACATCCTGAAAATTTGGGGTGTAGACCCCCTCTGCTCCTTCTGTTAACATGACTGGAATAAAATATCAAAAAATCAACTAGATAAAGTATTCGTTCTTCCTTTATGGCGTTTTGATTCGATTTTTTGAGGCTTGGTATTCGCACATAAATAGCTTCCATCCTCAATTTTATTGAATCGTTTCCTTCTGCGCTATGCATTGAGATAGGTCTTCGAATCTCAAATCAATTTGGCGCTAAGATAGGATCTCACCTCGTCAATAGAAGTATTGACGACCCATCCATGGAGGATCTACATTCGATTTACTATTAAGGCTTTCATCCAGAAGTAGATCAAGAATGAGTAGAAACTTCTACGATAGGTACCTCAAGATATTTTTCAAAAGTTCAAGACAATTTCACATTTTCTCTCGAAAAATTCTCGACCTTATACTGTAACTCACATCCAGAGGTATCACAAGGTACCAGAGTATCAGAGCCTCCGAATGAAGAAAAAAGAAGAAAAAAACTGAATAACATTGACGAGAGTACTCGTTGGGACAGGCGCGATTGTCACCTCGATCGCGATTGGTATTGCGTGTCGGTTACGGTCAGAAGCGTTTCAACCTTTTGTCAAATACCAAATCACACGAATTGGCATTTTTCTAATGTAAAAACAGAAAAAGTTGGAATATTTTTCATTGTATCTATTTTTTCTTTCTACCATTCAGAGGAACAGGTTAGTCGTGACAATTGATTTGCAGAAGTACCATTGAACTTCAAGAAAATGTTTCTCATTCCTCGATATTAATGATGAAGTAATAAAAAAAAAAAAGTCATATTATTGGCGTAACGTGTGATGCTTGAGAGCGTTTATTCGCACTATAGATGCGGTGAAGTCGAGACAGATCAGCATGGCATCGATCCTCGACGCGTCGGCGGCGTTCAATATTTGAAAGAAAAAACAAAAGAAAAAACGTATTTTATTTCAACATTTTCAAAACCCTCGATAAAACACGTGATACGGTGCCAAAGTACTCGCTACATTTTCTCATAAAAATGGAGAAAGTAGAAAAAATTAATATTTTTTATTTAAAAAATTACCCACGTTAAAGAGAGGAAGTTTACCAATAACGCAGCGTGCCTCCGCTTTTATTTCATTCGGGTCCAGAATATAACACAAATGAATTACTAGAAGGACTGGTTAATGAGAATTTTATTAGGTAGGTATACTCGATTGATATTATGCTGGCACAGAGTCTATGTATCTGCACAATTTTTCTCCAAAACATTCTCCGTAGAATCTATATACATCAATTATTCTACCTTTCACCAGGCAGGACAAACTTATTGTGCAGTATCAAAGCATGATATCCATTTTTCAAGGTTGCTTCGATAATTATAAATGTACTGAGAGACTACGCGTACAAGTTCAAAATCTGTATATGACCCTGAGGATTGTTGATATACTGAAGTCCATACCG
The DNA here is from genome assembly GCA_035079385.1 of Aspidiotus rigidus. NCBI lineage: Eukaryota > Metazoa > Arthropoda > Insecta > Hemiptera > Diaspididae > Aspidiotus > Aspidiotus rigidus. Next base: position 956,512 of record JAVHKY010000072.1, on the reverse strand, counting down.
ATGATGTTTTATATCAACTCCTATCAGAGACAGATACAATCCAGACCTATTATAGTATAGCTTAGATTACAGCAGTGTTATGGTTTCGATTTTCTTTCTCTCTTCATTTTGCTCGTATATTTCGTACCGGAGAGTAGGTTAATCGTTCTATTGAATTAGAGTCGCGTCAAGTCGTATCATCGGGTCTTGAAAGCTAATTACGATATCTATGACACAGCAGTAAAGCAACGCAATACAAACACTGTTGTACAATAGGAGGACGTTCAAGGAATTAGAATATAGAGCCATTGGTCTAGCGTATTAAGTATCTCACATACGAGAAGATACCTTATAGCAGCGTGTACGGCACATCATTACTCTGACATACGGCACGTTTGTGACTTGTAAAAATGATTAGCTCAACTGAACGTATTTTATTTGTAGGTATTTGAAGTAACGTAAATGAACGAACGAGCGTGGAAAACTGGTTATTTCGATTTCACTAGCGATACACACTTCAAAAAAGTAATGACTAAAATAAGTTTTAACGGAGCGACGATGAGATTCCTCTTCTGGATCACGGATCAACGCCACAAATTCAAAGAGGAAACTCGACCAAAATGTTTAGAGAGAGTTTGAGAACGCTTTCTTCAAAGGTGTGCAGTATTTTTCAAATTTTTCTGAAGGAAAGTCCTTGTCCGTAGATCTTTCATTTCGAAATCACTCTCCAAAGTTTAGTCTGTCTCCTAGAAATTTTTAGGACTGCTATACTGAATCTTTAAGTATTTTTCCATGGTAATGTAGAGCGACGACTTTTTTGGGAAAGCTAGTACTCAGGAAAAGGTCAAGGATATCCTTTGGTTGGAGGAAAGTCAGGAAAACAAGTGACCACCTGATTGCGACCAACGAAAATATTGTCGAGTATTTGTAGCATACGGGCAACTTTGTTTGAAGGGTTAAATTATATACCTCAACCCTTCGGATTTGATAATATCAGAGATTTGGAGTATAATGCTAAGAAGACTTGGGAGAACTTTGAACTGTGACCCCTTCATAAAATTGGAAAAAATTGAAAAAGAAATCGAGCTTCGGTACGAACGTATGTTGGTGCAGAGACTTGGAAAACTTTTACGCTCCAATACCTATACTTTGAAACCTTTCGAGCTTTCAGAAACACTTGGAAAAAGTTTTACTACTTACTTTCATACAGGCAGAACAATTGAAAGTGACCCTATTCCCTTACTTACATGAAGAGCTTGACCTCGAGGACTTGAAATTTCGACCTTGGAGTGATGTGTATCAAAAGACTTGTAAAGATTTTCATGACTCGTGATTCCAGAGGCGTGGGCTCTTCGGAAGAGTGTCGTCCAGGAAAATGTTTGGTAGCGACCTTCGGGCTACCAACATAAAGAGGACTTGGAAATAGTGCCATGATCTAGCTATACATATTTAGAGGGAGACTAGGAAGTAACTTGACCGAATATTTTACCCTAATCGATTGTTGAAATTGGAATCGAAAATCCACTATAGAACACTTTCTCTGCTGAAAAGTGCCTGCGGAAGAGCACGAAATCATTTCCAACACATAGAAATCAGTATACGACAAGAAAATTTGGATTCTGAGTGTGGGACAAAGCTGCTTCTTTTGTACTGAGGGAGAATTGATCACTCTACAATTTCCTCGTAATAGAACTCGAACAAACCTGTTAAAAGCCACAGCAGAACCTTAGGACTAGATATCGAAAGTTTCTTTCATTCGCCAGTTTCTCATGAATTTTATGATTTCTTCCAGGTTGCCAGCCTCAGGAACGAAATACTCTCTTGCTCTCCCCCACCCCCTTCTCATCAGGACTCACCTGGAACATAAGTCGTCTTGAAATAGACTGTAATATTCATCGGAACTCATGTGTAAGTAGCGCACTAAAAATTAAAAAGATCTCAAGTGTACCATTCTACTTTCGTATTTGGTGAAGATTGAGTCGAGTTAACCTACACGAGTACTCTCGAGTGCTTCCCCATCATCAGCGTCTTGAAACAGACCCTAATACTCATCGCAACTCATGTGTAAGTAGTGCACTAAAAATTAAAAACATCTCAAGTGTACAATTCTACTTTCGTATTTGGTAAAGATTGAGTCTAGTCGACCTAGATGAGTACTCTTGTGTGCTACCCCCTCATCAGTTGTATCGCTACTAAGGAACAAGGCCTCAAACATTAATTCTTATAGTCTAACATAGCGATCTGATTGACTACAACAATACTGTTTGGCTACCAATCTTTCTATCATGCTATTGGTTGGTTCTGTTCTTCCTGTCTCGCCCAATCACCCAATTCAATAACCTTTCGCTGTCAAACGTGATTATATTGTTCAAGACGCTAGCTTTTCTCCTCTTTGCCTTTGCAATCTTCAGAGTTTTCTTCTCTTCATGCGGTTTCATACCTGTACGAGTGAGACTTCGAATATGTTTTCACCATTGTGCTTTTCTTTATTGCAAGGTTTCTGGCCATCTTCTTTTTCCCTTGATGTTACGAGCTCCTTTCTCCCGGTGTCGAACTTTCTTCTAGTCTCATCAATAAAGACGAGCTTGTACACTCCGCTCAAGCTTCCACTATTTTTTTCTTCTGTCTGGTCATCGCTTATTCTCCTCACAATGAGTGGGTTATCATAGATGCCCACATTCGCATTATAAACAGTGAACGTATGGTACTGACCTGGAATCTTTCTCGATGTGCTGTCATGGGTTCTTTTTTTTTTTGCATCCATTTTCCCAAGGACTCCCTCAACTACGCCTTCAGAGTAGCCATTAACTGCAGTGATCTGCTTTACTTTCTCAATTTCTTTCCTCTTCTAAGCAGTTGTGAAGCGGTGCTAACTTGTACCTGGGGTGGTAGCAAGAGTCGTTTAAGATGATGGTGTCAGTGCGCGTACTCAATAGTTTGTCTGATAAATCGTTTCAAACTAACGGAAATACTGCAGGAACATTGAGGAAAGAGGTGGATATGAGCGAAGAAAGAATCATGTGCCTATATTCCTTGAAACTTATTCCATCCTCAGCAATTTTGTAAGCCCCAACCACTCTTCCTCTTACATTTTCCGATAAATTACCTCACCGATATGGGAAGGCACACTGAAGTACTTCACCCTGAGCATAAGAGTCACTAATTGTTGAAAATCCATAAAGAGATTCGTCTTGATTTCATTGGACGACAAAAATCTTTCAGATGGGCATTACGTTTATGCACTTCACGGGTAGACTGAACCTACATTGTAGCATTTTTGTAATTTAAATATATGTACGTACGGGACCGAAGAAGTAAACGCATTAGTAGCGGACCAGCACAAAAATCTATTTTAACGAAGTCGATTGTTCATTCTTTCAATGATACTTGTGACCGAACTCGCATTCCTTGAAATTAATACAAATGTGTACTGTAAAATAACAATATAAAACGCAAATAATTTCTGACGACGTTTTTCCTTTTTTTTTTCCTTTTTCACTCTCGTCAAGGTTAAAGTCAATTTATCTCATAGTACAATCAATCTACCGACTTCATGCCCTCCAGAGAACTAGGTTCCGTATTTTTCCCGATCTGCGTTCGTAGTAAACGTTAATTTTACGCCCATCAATTTAACTAATTAAAATTTAATTTTCTGACGCGTGAGCTAAAAGTTCATTGACGCTTACACGCTATAGGTTAAGAACGTCTGGACAGAAATAGCTTCTTGCTTTAATAATTTGTCGTCGATTATCGGAAAAATCTCGCATCCATACACCGATACTGTATCGATCTTTAGTTTATCGGTCGACGACTGATGCTTCCCACTCTTCAGATAGGTACTACATTGTTACAATAGACTGTGCGAAATTGTTGTGCATTTCTTTCTCTTTCCAAATTCAATGTTCACTCGGAAAATATTATTGTATATAGTTAATAAGAACGAGAAGAGAGAAACATTCGTATGCATTTACAGACGATCGTAAACTGTACAAAACTTCGTTTCTCCCAATAATACCTCCGCTTAAATTGAAAATAATGTCCGCATTGGTTCCACATCCCACTCAGAAACCAATGTCAACCTGCAGACAGAGCATATACAGTATACGTACGGAGTGAATTATCGCTAGATATAAGGAAATGCAGAGTGAATAGCTTCACTACAGCACTTATAACGGATTCGTGGAGCGAGAATGAGCGATGCCGCAATTTAACAGTAATTAGAGTATTATTGTTCTACGTAGGTACCGTCCAAAAGAAACCTTCGAGGCACAGGTGTGAACATTCAAATTCTTCATGCAGGTACCGAGCAACTTTTGGAACGATTTAATACAATCAGTCTCACACAAAAGCAGTTATAATGATCTTATCTCGAATTCTTTAGCGTATTTTGCGACTAGTGAGTTTTGAAATGTAATTCCATTACGTTTTAAAATATAAGGTACCTATAGAAAGACTTTGACTGACAATAGAGTTTTGTAAAGTACACGTCCTCGTAATAAGTAGAGGGATGGCGCTGCATAAATTAAAATCCTCCGTGCCCGAAAAATAGAAAAATATGCCTCAAAACATGCTTTAAGGAGAATGATTTTTTTGGTTCAAATATAAGATAAATAAGGGTTACTATTATGGTTTCTATACCTCATCTCATGATCAAACTCAACTCTGAGTGAATGATAAATTCCTCATTTTACACTTTGAATTCATTTTAATTAGTGTTGAAAACTATCGATAGACTATCGATACTATCGTTAGTTTTCGGAAAAAACTATCGGGACTAACGATAGTTTGAAAATTTCTCCTTCTCTTATCAAAATCACGAAATTGGTGCGAATTGACAAGTGAGTTCAATGAATTAAGATCAGTCAGGCGATACCAGTTGTGCAATAGTTATGGCACCATGTTTTTATGACTTTTTTCTTTCTTGACAGGATTTTCAAGAAAACGATCTGAAGAAAGGTATCTGTCCTACGGGTAGTATAGGTACTTTTCTCTCGATCGATATTTTCCATCCAAACTATCGATAGTCTCGCTAGTACTTTTTATTTTTTATTTTTTTGCATGGGGGATTCCTCGCTTCAGGCGAGTTGGTAGTAGACCAAGACGTGAAGACAGTGCGTATGTCGCTCTTCACTTAGGAAGGGACAGAGGCGGGTCAGTACGTAACCCAATCAGGCAGCTATAGAATACCTGATTGGACGTGAAAGCCTGCTAGTGTCAATAAATAAGCGACAAGAGGCGGAACAGTACGTTGCCCAATCAGTTAACCACCCTGATTGGACGTGAAGGTCTATTTGTAGTCGAGGAAGGGACAAATATGGGACAGTACGTGATCCAGTCAAGCACCACTCTGATTGGACGTGAAAGCCTATATTGTCAATAAATAATAAGCGATGGCCAGATGCACTAACATTTCGTAGTTTGCGCGTGTTTGCCGCTTAAGGAGGTGACAAGCAGGGCAGTACGTAACCCAATTCCACCTCAAAATTGGACGTGAAGGCCTGAGTTGCAGGTAACCGTATCGGAGTGCAAACCACAACTATACGTTGTCCTGGTCTGTAAGACGATGAGTGTCTTGTGTGACTTATGTTATTGCTTCCATGGTCAGGGGGGTCCCCATCGCACTTCGGCTCTCCTACTAAGGGAAGGAGTGGCTTAGTGGGAAACAATGTTCCGAGGCTCTCTACTTGTCTATGTCACTGAAAAGGGAGTAGAGAGGGGATGCTTCCGTGGTCAGAGGCAGTTCCCGTCGCACTTCAGCGTCTTTTTCGAGGTGAAGAAGGTGTAGTTTGGAATCATCAGCTGGTTATCTGAGGAGTGAGAAAATAAATTAAGAGGATAAGGGTAAGAGGCCTAAAAGTAATACGGTAGTAATGATAATAACAATAATGATAATACTACTATTATTACTAAGTTGGGAATGATGTTCCCAGTCCGTCTACTCGTCCCTGGAATGGGTGGTAGAGGAAGCAGAAGGATTTGTTTCCGTGGTCAAGGGTCGCCCGCAGGTGGGTCTCCCCACTGCACTTCTGCATCTGTCTTGAAAGGACAGATGTGGTTAATTGGACCTTTCTTCAGCTGGAAGCTGAGATAAAGGTGTGATTTAGTGGGAATAGGAATGGTATTCCGGAGACCTCTCTACTTCCGCTGAAATGGGTAGTAGAGAGGGGTTGCTTCCATGGTCTAAGATAGCCTGTACAGGATTTTCCCGTCGCATTTCGGTATTCATCTTTAAAAGAAGAGGTGTGGATTAGTTGGAGCGATGTCCGGAGACTCCTCTACTTGTCCTAGGACAGTTTTAGCGGAGGGGGGGGGGGGTTTAGAAGATCTAACGTTAGTCAGATGTGAATGTGAAGTTAGGCTAGGTTCAAGAGGCTCGCATGTGTGTGCAGCTTGCGGACCAGGACGTGAAGGCTGCGCCACATATCCACATCGGAAAGTGCAAGGTAGGGCAGTACGTAACCCCACCCAACCGGTTGGACGTGAAGCCCTGAGGTAACCTTCAGTGAACATGAGGCACAGGCAGTACGTAACCCCAATTGCTAGGTCTACCGCGAGGTGTTGTTTTCGCATGCAAGGGAGCATGGATGAAAACAGAGAAGATGGGTCGAAGAAATCGGTAGGAATCCCGATGCAGTATCCCCTGCTGTAGGTGCAGCTACCCTGTCTTAAGTTGACAGCCTTGAAGATAGAAGAGGGAGAGAAATAGGAAAGGTGTGTCTTAGCCTAATCGAAAAGAGAAGAAAGATAGGATAGATTGGTGATCAGTGATGCTAAAAAGTGAGGATGATGTACACAGGGTGAAGTCTGTACGAGCCCGCTGCTTTCACCATACAGTGTGGTAGCAGCTAGACTTAAGGATGCGTCAGTTACTCCTTGCTTCCCATGTAGCAGCGGGGAGGACCCTGATTAGCACCCTTTGAGGGGGGAATTTCGCCTGTACCACTTTTAGTTGACTGTATTGGAGAGTGACAGCGACTATTTGCCTATAGTAGTAGCTAACTTTCCCAGTCGTAAGCCCCCTTGCCAACGTCAAGGCAGTGGCAAGATAAACGAAAAAACGAATACTCCAAGGGGAGAGTAAACAAATGCAAACCGCAGAAAATAAAAACGACGGAAGTTTGAGGTGAAGTTGAAGGAGAGGAAAAATAAGAAGTTGTCCTCCCTAATGAAGGTTAATGAGGATGTGGTTGAGGAAGGGGTGAGTGACGGTGTTGTTGTTCACAAATTCCATCCCCCCCTCATAAATAATAGTCAGGTAGTGTTTAATAGTGACGAAACAGCCCTCCTTGAGAAATGAAATTCAGTCTGCCTCCTCTTAAGAATGATGAAACCTTGGCGAATGTTGTTGCGGATCTTGCGGTTAAGATTGGTCCTGGTTATAATACCCAGAAAGTCTGTGCTGAATTGGTCCGTAATAACCCCCTCCCTCGCATGAGCAATAAATTGGGAGGAGTGATTCAGGGTTTAAAGAGGAAGATGAAAGAGGGAGATCTAATCGTCACTAAGGCTGACAAGGGCAACGCTGTTGTAGTGATGGAGAGGTGGGCCTATTCTTCTAAGGTCCATGAAGTCCTCCAGCAGTGTGGTGCTAAAGAGAGTGGGGATTTCAGCTTTCCTAAGCACGTTAGAGAAGTTAGGAGTGTCATCAACAGGAGTAAGGCTATTATCAAAACTCCTGCTTTGAAAAAAGCCGTCCTGGTTCCTAACCCCACACCCCCCCTCCTCTACGGGTTGCCCAAAGTGCATAAGAAGAATACCCCGATGCAACCCGTCGTTTCTTTTGTCTCCTCTCCTACCTACCTCCTTGCCAAATTCCTTGACCGTTGGTTCAAAAATCGCATTGATTTCGAATCTCCTCATTCGGTCTTGAATTCGGCCTCTTTAACTGACGTCCTCAGGGATGTAAGCCTTCCCCCAGGGACGACCATCTGCTCGTTTGATGTTGTTGGTTTGTTTCCAAATATTCCTAAGGCTGCTACTATCCGGCGGATGGGTGAGCTACTCATCAGAGCTAACATTCCTCACAATGAGCTTCAGGAATTTTTTGATCTCCTGAATACTTGCTGGTCCCCTAACTTCTGTAAATTTGAAGGGAAATTTTTCGAGTTCCCTGAGGAAGTAGGGATCCCTATTGGATCACCTCTAGGCTCTCTTATCTCCGAAGTTTTCATGTCTAAGTTTGAACTTGACCTCTTTTCCTCGAACCAGGTGTTACTTAATCATATTCACTACTGGCACAGGTACGTTGATGACGTTCTATGTACCTGGACTGGTTAGCCAGATCTCCTTGGTGAGTTTCTGAGGTATCTCAATTCCTGGTACCCTTCCATCAAATTTACGTTGGAAATAGGGGTATTTTCCATCAACTTTTTGGATTTATCGATCTCTATAATAGACGGTATCCATAAGTTTGGAATTTACAGGAAAGATACTACGACCGATGTTTTAGTCCACGGTGGTTCGTTCGGTCCTGTTGCTCATAAGATGGCTGCTTTTCATAGCCTAGTTCACAGACTGACTCGTATTCCGTTGAGTCAATCTGCTTTTAAGAAAGAATTACTTACCATAAAACACCTGGCTAGAGTGAATGGAGTCAATGTCGACGTTGACGTGATGGTTCGGAGGAAAGTTACGAGGAGCCTTCTTGATTCCACCACCTCCCTCCCCCGAGACACGATCCGTGATCGCCGTTTGCGTTGGATCAGTCTCCCTTTCCTGGGGAATTTCTCCCAGCAATCGGGTCGGGCCCTTCGCCCGTTTGGTTTCAGACCCGCGTTTTACAACCTCACCACAGTCAAGAGGTTGTTTGTGAGACTGAAGGATCCCATACCGGTTGATGAAAGGAGTGGTGTTTATAAGATGGAATGTGAGGATTGTGGAGGCTTTTATATTGGTGAGACCAGCCGCCAGTTGAAAGTTAGAGTAGCTGAGCACCTGAAGTCTTGGAAGAAGGGACGCTTAGGGGAGTCAGCTTTCGCTGATCATTTGATTAACAGTGGCCACAGTTTCCGCGAGGGATCCGAAAAGCTCCTCCATAAGGAGAATTCCTACCGTAAACGTATCGCCCTCGAGAATATAGAGATAATGCGTCACCTCAACACTGACGGTATCACTATACTCAACTCGTACATTCCGGAAGATGGCTTGATCGAACAGGTTTATGATTCACACCGTGATTTCTCGTTCGGACGATCTTAATACCTCTTTCTTCTCATTCGTTCGTCAGTTGCTTTCATTTCAGGTTTGAAGATGGTTGTTTAACCGAAAGCGCTCCCTTCGTTTTTATTTTCTGCGGTTTGCATTTGTTTACTCTCCCCTTGGAGTATTCGTTTTTTCGTTTATGATGGATAGCCGTAACCTTAAGGAACGGATTCGTTTAGCAGTGGCAAGACTTGGAAGACCTACCAGTTCCAAGACACGATTGTGTCACCGCCAGTGTGCCCCCCGGAGGGGGAAAAGAACGGTCGTACGTCCTGGGGCACAAAAGAGCAGGACCGTGAAACTCGCATGTGGCACAAGTGCTATTAACCGGCGCCGCGAGATGTGGTTTAGTGCGCATGCGAGGGAGTCATGCTAGAAAACAGAGAAGATGTGTTGAAGAATATCAGTATCGGTTTTGGAGATACATTTTACTCCGCAATCCGTTCCACAAACAGGACCCCCTGCAGCTATCCTGTCATAGGTAGACAGCCGTGAAGTATAAGAGGAAGGGAAATAGAAAAGTCTGCGAGCAGGTTGCAGTGACCGTGCCTTAAGTCGGCAGCCATGAAATTTGGAAAGTCTTGTAGTAGAGAGAGTAGGATAGGAGGGCACTTCAAGAAAGTGTACTGCCCTTAGGGGGCAGGGGGCATCATCCCTGCCTTAAGTCGGCAGCCATGAGTGCGAAGGAGATAGGAAGCGAAGAGATAGCGTTGCATTTAAGGCCTGCCTGCCAAAGTGGCTTGAAGAGAGAGAGAGAGAGAGAGAGAGAGAGAGAGAGAGAGAGAGAGAGAGAGAGAGAGAGAGAGAGAGAGAGAGAGAGAGAGAGAGAGAGAGAGAGAGAGAGAGAGAGAGAGAGAGAGAGAGAGAGAGAGAGAGAGAGAGAGAGAGAGAGAGAGAGAGAGAGAGAGAGAGAGAGAGAGAGAGAGAGAGAGAGAGAGAGAGAGAGAGAGAGAGAGAGAGAGAGAGAGAGAGAGAAGTGTTGGTGGTCAGTTGTTCTAAAAAGTGAGGGTGGCGTACGCAGGGTGAAGTCTGCGCGAGCCATGCTGCTTTTTCATTCCCGAAGGAGTGACTCCTCTCGCCATACAAGTATGACCGCAGCTAGACTTAAGGATGAGTCAGTTACTCCTTTCTTCCCACATTGCTGCAAAGAGGACTCTGATTGACATCCTTCGAGGGGGGAATGACGTGAAAAGTGACATCAGCTGTTGCTGGGGAACGATGACGTACGCGGGGAGAGACCTCGTACCACTTTTAGTTAACAGTATTGGAGAGTGGCAGTGACTATTTGCCTTTCCACTTTTCAGTTTCCACCGCGTACTGTCGATAGCAAGAGCTAAGTCTCCCAGTTGTAAGCCCCCTCGCCAACGTCAGGACAATGGCAAGACTTGGAAGACCTACCAGTTCTAAGACACGATTGTGTCACCGCCAGTGTGCCCCCCCGGACGGGGGCTTCGTCAGTACCTCGGAAAAATTTTGGGACGATTGATAGCATGAAACTCTCGACTATCGCTTATCACTAATTTTAATCGCCTTGAACATAATGTGACTCCCTCTAAAGTAGCTGTAGATATCACAAAAAAATTAAATTTTGATCAAGTTTGATTTGAGGCAAGGATGGATCCGAATAACGTCATATAGAAAACAGGGATAGTAAGCTGTTCCCAACAGCTTACGCTATTGGCTCCCTTTGCGGCGCTCAATCCCTTATTCAGGGGCAGTTTTACCCAAGTGTTATTTGTTTATTTAGTGCTAACCCGAATTTAATTGCCCAAATTTGGGCGCTTAATTGGCTAAATCAGTGAATCGCAGCTGAACCTGTCAGCGCCGTTGGTAAAATTGGTCCTCGCTCTACACGTAATATCTATGTGCTCTTGTCTAGCCACCTATATTGGGTAACGCCGTGTTTGATCCACGTTTTCACGTAAGAAAGCCCTCTCTCATAAAAAAATTAACTCCATAATTCTTAAAATATAGAATTTCAAGCGCTGTAACTCTTATTCTCTTCAATTTTCCATGAAACTTGAAAGTCGCTAAAATGGTTTTCTCTCTTGAGAATCTGTGAAAGTCGGCTCACGACAACGTTGCCACGTTGCAAAATGATCCTGCCTCATGGCTTGTTGAATGGTTATGGTTCTTGATATGTTATGAGTATAGAGTATATTGTTAGCAAATTGACGTGCATATGGATTCTGGTGGCATGTCTAAGGGTTCAGTCTCAAAATGATGAATAAAATTTGTGGCTTGACGACTTCACTTCGATGGTACAATGTTTACATCAGCTGAAGCATTGTAGTTTCTAGTTACAGGCTAGTAGACTAAATCTGGCAACGCCGCAATCAGCCTCCTAACGTAGACATTTTGGGTTGCATACAGCAAAGTTTCATGATTCTGGTACCGCAGGTTGCCCACTACCACGACTTTCCATTTTTAAATAATTGCGTCGTTTGATCATAAGCGGACGGATTTTAGCGAGAGTACTCTCAAAAATTAGAAAATTATTTGCTCTTCAAATGAAGTTCTCTTTACTTTTTATCTAAAATGCGCTGATCATCTGAAATTCTCTCGTCATTTCCTATAAGAGCGCGTCTAAAGGTTAGCCCCCGACCATTGTAATTCTTCCATCTACCGGGCTGTAACTAGAGACGGCCATGATAGAAGTAATTTTTGCCCTACAGAATAAGATATTACGTCCATGTGAAACTCCCAGGTCCGGTGAATAAAATCTCGTAGCTTCTTCGGCATCGATAGACTCGTAAAGTTATCGATAAATATTTACAAATGAACTTCTTTTTCTTCTGTTTCAGAAATCAAAATTTGCTGTCGGAATGTAGGCAAGATAATAAACTGTGGGTACCTGCCAGTGTTTTCAGCGTCTTGATTGCCAAAGGTAAGTTCTCAGCATAAATGACCGAATAATTAGTCCGATAAATAAGTAGGCCTCCGTATACGAGAAAACAATCGATAAATATGAGCTCAATATTGTTTACTGCTGTATGTTATACCATGTCCGTCATTGTAACGATTTTGAAACACGAGCGAGTAGACGTTTCACATTGAATGAAGACGTTCATATTATTTGACAATGACAGCGTCCTCTAACGGACGTAGAAGAAGAAGAATGTTGACTAACAATTGAAGAGTGGCATAAGATAGACTGACTTGTATAAGCGCTAAAGCGAAAATTACGAAATTAGCAGACTGTTATTATCGTTATATTGTCATCATTTTTGTCATTACTATTACATTCCAACTAACTCCGTATGGTTGTGGCTTCCATCCATTTCATAGCAGATACGATCATTAGGTTCCACGTGTGAACTTTACATGTACGTCGCGTTATTCCAAATTAAACATTTTCTCTGAGAGAACCCTTCTTCAGTTTGAATTGATATTCTAAATTTTCAGTGGTCATTATCTTCTCTTTTTACCTCAACCTCGTTAAATTCGATTTAAAAGAGATTCTAGCCATTTCAAAGGGGTTTGAAGCATGAAATCAAGTATATGTCATACCTTATTTGAAGCTGAATAATCAAAAGTTTCCTGAGAGTTTCCTCTTGTTCGAAATTCAGATATTCTTTCGCAAACTGCAACTGTTTTTATTATAAGGAGTTAGAAATACGTGGATCTTCCTTGTGAGTATGTTCACTCCGAAATTTCCTCTATTGTTTATATCGCTTGAGAGTCATAATTGATATTCGAGCTCCTAAACGAGGTCAGAGTCGTAGCCTTTTCCGCAAGAAAATGCCATCAAATTCTTTGCTCTTACACGTATGACTCGATGAACTTTTTCAAAGCTCCTCCCCCCCCCTCATACAGATAGCTGGATGCTCTAAATTTTTCCAACTCTCTCTTCCCTCATAGTATATTATGTACATAGCTTGATAGTCAAAATTTTGATAAGCCCCTCTCATACATTTAAATTATTAAAGGTTGAAATCCTTTAAACCTCCCCCTTTCCTTAAATAGCTTGAGAGGCGAATTTTTTCTTGTCCCATTCTCTCTCCTGATCGAAATGTTTTTAGGTTGAGGAGGTTGGTCCACGCCCCCGCCCCCGCCCCCACTCCCCTCGGAACAATAATTCTTCAGAGGGACTGCGGAAGTTTTTCCTTCTTGTTTTTTTGTTTTTTTCAAGAGACTAGATGATACAAATGAACTGCGCCAGTTTCTAAATCCGGTATGTCAGTGTAATACGAAAATGCCGGAAATAACCCTCACCCCATTCGCGCGCTTACACGGCGTGAAACGCATACGTTTTCGCTTTAATTATACCCGCTGCATAACGCGTAAAAAATCTCTTATCGTAACATTAATCAAAATTTAGATGAGAATTGACAAAATTTACTCGCGAATGATTAATTAAATTATAATAAATCATTATACGCGAAGTACGCATTGTATCGTTCTTTTCACTTTATGTGTGGCTTCCACGTAAAAATAAAACAATGAATGTGCTTTGGTACAGAATAATGTACGTTGTCTATATAGAAGGTATGACAAAGAGGAAACAAAAAAAAAAAAAAGCAACTAAATTAACGGATTCTCACATCAACCGCTGTTCTGGCACTTCGTAACCATAATATTCATTTATGTACAATACAGTGATCGCAAACAATTGCAAAGAATAATATAGGTAGTCTTACTGGTCTAGATCCCGGGTTTACATCATTTTTTGAGCCATGACGGAAAAAAAGGAAAGAAAAACGATGACGAAAAATGATCGTCCCCGAAGAAAGGAAAAATTAATTACGTAACAAGAGTGTGCGAAATTCATTAATTTTATTATCACGATCACCGGCTCTATACAGTAAGCGGAAATTTTCCCTATACAGGCTGTAGGTACACGAGTTATTGTTCTGCATCATGTATGCCTTTAGTTTTTAGCCTCGGTCGTAGGTCTGCTAGGTCCTCTATGTCATGCATATTGTAGCGTTCTGCCCGTTCTTCTTTAAAAAGCTTACCATTGAGTCATCATCTAGCTGACTAGGTACTTCGACGAAAAACTTGACTAATCAAGAAGAATTTTTCCATCGTTCGATCATTCAAAAGGTATGTGTACGTGTACAAAGTCTGGTCTTCATCCTCCGTGAAATGAAATGAGTACGACGATCATGAAATTATTGCCGACGTTAAAGAGTTCAATACCGCTTAGATGGTTACGATGGCATGTACGGTTCCTAAGAATCAATATTCTACCTTATATCAAATTTCAATATATTGTGTACCCCAAACAGTGGCATCGGTAAAATTAAGAAATGGGGAAAGTGATAGCACGAGAATTTTTCCCTCGATTTTCGTCCAAACTGCAGCGAATACCAACGCCACTCAATTGATGATGAGATATAAGTAGAGCAATGGATATTAAAAAGATCTTAAGGGTACTCTATTCTACTTTATGAGCTACCTAGTTTGCAAGAGTACTCTTGGGTGTTACTGAGGAGCTAAGCCTTGAACATTAGTTGATCTGAATAAAGAAAGATTGTAAATGCGGACGTTCACAAGCTCGTACAGATGAGGGTAGAAGAGGAAATATGACGAAAAAATCTTCTGGCCCGAGCCAGAATCGAACCCGCGACCTCTCGTTTTCATGAAAACCACTACACTACCAGACCCTAAGATTAGATCCTTATATTTCGAAGTTCCATAGTCTGAATGAGAGGGTCCGAAGACCACAATACAATTAGGCTGTTGCAAATGCACACTAAAGCCCACAGGAAGGAGCCGCGAATGCCCTGGAGGAAGATGGTAAATGCGGACGTTCATGAGAATCATACAGATGGGGAAAGAAAAAGAAATATGACGAAAAAATTTCCTGGCCCGAGCGGGAGTCGAACCCGTGACTTCTCGTTTCCATGACAACCACTACACTACCAGACCCTAAGATTAGATCCTTATACTTCGCCTTCAGATGGAAGTTCCATAGTCTGAACGAGAGAGTCCGAAGACCATAATACAATTAGGCTGTTGCAAATGCACACTAAAGCCCATAGGAAGGAGCCGCGAATGCCCTAGAGGAAGATGGTAAATGCGGACGTTCATGAGAATCATACAGCTATGGGGATAGAAGAGGAAATATATATGACTAAAAAATCTCCTGGCCCGCGAGAATCAAACCCGCAACCTCTCATTTTCATGACCTTAGCTCCTTCAATGAGCCAGATATGCGACGCTACAAACGTCTTTCTAAGGAATTCTAATAGTCCAGTCGATAAAGACATCGTCTGTGCATATCGGGTGCAAGTTCTACTTTTGACGGAAATGTTTCAGGTTTGGTGTGGTGTCAGAAATAACTTACTAAAAGTTTAGACCCCTCACTGCGTGGCTCGCGGAGCTGTGGCACGTTCTTGCTTCCTGAAATCGATTTTTGTCAATATCTCGAGTTCTGTTAGGCCCAAAGAAAAATTTTTTATGCAAAAAATGTTGCTCGTGAAATTTCCTACAAGATAGACTATTTCATTGTTAGCCTAGAAAGTTCATTTAAGTAGGCGAATATTTCATTTTTTACAAATTTTTTAAAGTTTCCATTGCCTAATACGTAGAAAACACGCTCAACATTCATACTTCTTGCAAGATGACCTATATGAACGTACTTCCGCTTTTTTTACGGTACCCTAGTCCACACGTACGTGATGGGAACAATGTAGTCCCTACATATACTATTTACAATACCTACAGTGGTATTTACAACTTAAATTATGAATGAAATGTGTTGATATCATTACCTGTATACCCTTCCTTACCATTCCCTGCCTGTCCAACTAAAGCATAGCGTTGTTGACAGGAGCGGTTTCCGAGCCCAGTTAGCCCGCCGACTTACTGAGGTCTTATAGGTTAGGAGGGGTCTTCATTGCTTTCACGACTCCTGAACATCATCAGAGTCCTCATTGGCCTCATCAATTGTTATATCATCGCCTGAGTCATCGTCACTTGCAGCTGGCATATCATCGTCTGAGTCCAGAGGAAAGTCACCGTCATCATCCTCGTTCAATAGAGTGGAGTCTATCCTGTGGTCCACTTTGTGCCCTCCAGCGTTCAGGCAAGATAATCCCATACATCCGCTTCAGCAATTCATCAGGGGCAGGGGCTGCATTCACCTGGGTTGGCAGAAGATCTCCGTTTTCGAAATGCCAACCCCATCCTATCGGCGAGAAATTATTTCCTTTCCATTTCTGCACCTGGTGGAAACACCGAAAGACATGGTGACTGATCGCATCAACAGCTGCGGCAGGAGAGAATTTTTCATCGCGCTTTCAAGAAAGCTGACATGAAGGTGATTTTCCAACGACTTCTCACTTTTTTGGCGCAATATAATTGTAGCATATATGTACAAGCAGCAGCTGTAATTTCTTCTGTTGCACTACCACTTTCATGGAACACAGCATATCTTGTAAATATAAGTGGGAGCATTTTGCATAACGATGACGACCAGTTGCATGAAAATACGGTGGCATATTTCTGACGCAGGCTAGATGTAACTCCCAATCTCCACTCCTCTCCGCTCGAATAAAATTTCTCATCATGTTCACCAATGAAGATATTGGATCCAGAGTTGTGCAGTTTTACTTTCTTTTGCTTGTTCGGCTACAAATTCGTTCATTCCTTTCTTTGATGATGACAAACCATCGTTTCTGTCTATTTTTTCTAAGGTCGACGGTTTGTCTGGAAATCCATGTGAGAGTTCATGCAAGGCTTCAAGTTCCTCTGGCTCCAGTTCAAAATTCTTGAATAACAATTTGTGCAGAACAAAGTGAAGATTAGAATGACCTCTTGAAGCGCGAGAAGATGCATGGCCATGCAGCATAATTTCTACTGAATTGGCGAGTGCCTACCATAATATGATCGCAAGTTAAGAAAGTCATGAACGCATGAAAGCCACCTAATCTCAGAATTACACACGATTCAGTGACTCATTTTGGGCAACAATATCGCGAGCCTTAACATAAAGTGGCTGGTTGGTCGAATGTTACAAACACACGCTCTTGTCCTGGTGGATTATGCTCGACAGCGTAGTTAAATGAATGTTGAGCGTATTAGGCAATAAAAACTTCAATAAAGTTGTGAAAAATGAAATATTCGCCTACTTAAATGAACTTTTTATAATACATGAAGCGAAAGTGCTGCGTATCGCGTTCGTTTTTCCGTAGCGAAACATGCCGTTATCAGAACCGTGGCGAAAATATTTCACCCGTGGCGAAAACATTTCACCCGTGGCGAAAATATGAAACCCGTTGCGAAAATCAAATCAGTGGTGCCATCGAATGATATGTGAAATGTAAAATGTTTGAGGGTTGAGTTCAGTATGATTGTTATCGAATTGACGTTTATTTGAAATTATTATACCATACCTACCAACAGTTGTTCTTATATCTTGCGTTTGAATTTCGAAGATTTCTATTTATATGGAAACAAGTTGTTGTTTTCCATCTAGAATTGTATTTGAAGAATGACCGGAGGATAGCAGAGTAGAAATAATGAAATCAAACTATTGTTCGTTATATGTTCGTGTAATTACGGTAAGTAATAATCAAAGGAATTGAATATTGTTCGTGTATTAACGAGAAAGTTGGTTATATGGTAACAAAAAATTCTCTCCTAAAAAAAAGAAAACTGAAAGAAACGCTGAGAAAGTAAGCTATAGGTACCCAGGTACAGGTATATATGGTAACGAAAAAAATCCTTCACTAAAACGAAACTTGAAAGCAAACTAAATGATATACGGTACTGGGTGATGAAATAATAATGTCTTCTTGGCATAGGCATTTTGAAATTACCTACTGACGAAAATAATTGTTTACTGTGATGTTCCCACAGTTATTGAATACCAAATTAGGGATCAAATTATTGGACGTCACTTTTTCTATCGACGTATTTGTATTGTTTGACGTATTTGTATTGTTCGAATTAGATCCCATCGATATTCTTTCTTGCGTTGGAACTGTGGACCATGAAGAATTCGAATTATCCAATGTTACTGAACTATTTGCGATCATGGACACTTCTGCTGATGTTGATGGACCTACAGAAAAATTTGATGTTTGTGGTGTGCTGGTCGATGTTGGTCTTTTGTTTTGTGGCAGACTGATGTTCGACATAATTTTCTCGGCAGTACAAATCTTATTTAATTTGTCATCTTGAATGTAACTCTCAGCTACCGCATCTGAGGTCCAGCCTCCAAGATGTTTCAATTGGAGTCTTGTTGCTCCTACTTGAACTATCAAAGTTGCTGAAGTTGTTCGGAAACTGTGTCCAGTATATTTGTTTGGGTTCGGTAATTTTAGATACTCGGCGATCGTAGTCGGAAATTTGCCCATTTTATTTATACCAATGGGTTGTACTGTACATCGACCTTTCTGGTAATTTACAAAAAATCGATTATGGTTAGTATGCGGTGGTCTCAAATTTATGTACTTCTGTATTATTGTTGCAGCACTATCAACTACAGCAAAATTTCGTGGTTTATAGTTCTTTGTATCGGGCAGGTTTACGAATAAGTTTTTTCCAGTCAATACAACGTCGGTTGTGGTCAAGTTCGTAAGCTCACATCTTCTACAAGCACCAGCAAGTCCAAGAAGACAAGCCACCTAAAGAGGATATATATACAAGCATACTTTATCTAAAACCTACGTATGTTTATCTATTGGAAAACGCAAATTCTATATATTCACTTTTTCTACTAAGTATAGCTCATCGGGTGCGTTACAAATAAAGTTTTCGATGTTCTGTTTTGAAAATGTTTTTGCTTTCGTGGGCCGATAACCTTTTGAACCTTGCGAGAGAAACATATTCAGTTCTTTATAACGACTGATGTCAACTCGGTGTTTCACCAGCAACACTTTCTTGAGCTGAAAAAGCCAAAGTTTTCGTGCAACCTTCGTCTTATTTAAGAATTCATGCTATATAAATAAAATGTGTACCATCGAATACATCGACCACAAGGTATTCGGAGCTAAACGATTTGAGAGATCACTAAGATATGATAATATTACTCCCTCCGAAAATGAATCAGTATCGTGCTCTTGTTGCCACGATACAAAACGTTCGTAAACCTGTAGGTATCGTAACTGTGACTTGTCCGGTAGTAATTTTCCACGAGCTTTACTAAATAAACAATTGAAAGAATTGTAAATGCTTGAAATTAAACATGATCTGCATCATCAGATAGGTATAAGTATAGGTAGGTAGGTGAGAAAAAACGAAAAACCAACACTGCTGCTTCTTTTAATTGAGGAGGTGTTTTCATTCGGCTGTTTTCTTGCGGTGGATGCGGCGGAGTACAAATTTCATTGAATAAATGGTCGTCGTTATCCATATTAGGTATCTCTCAGAAGTCAGAAGTTTAATTCAATATATTCAAATTCGAAATTCAAATTTGACGGTTATTTGAAGATTTTCTGACTGAAGGTTGTATGTGTGGGTGCGACTGATTATTCACGTCTGACAGGCTGTACTTAATTGATACCACAAAAATTACGAACTAGACGTTCATGATTTTGATGGATACGTGATCATTTATATTTAATTATGAACTAGGTACTCGTGCAATTGAAAAAAATAGTTTATTAGAATATTTTATGTGTTTAGATATGCATGTATTATAAAAAGTACTGTTTGTAATTCGTGTCAAAAACAATTATTGTAACTCGCTAACTATCCACACTCGCTTTGCTCGTGTGGCTACACTGCGCTCGTTCCAATATCGTTCGTTTTCGCCACTTATTACAAAATGTACTATTCTAGGTTAACACCGAAATAGTCTATCTTGTAGGAAATTTCACGAGCAACATTTTTTGAATAAAAAATTTTTGTTTGGGCCTAACAGAACTCGAGATATTGACAAAAAATTGATTTTAGGGGGCAAGGACGTGCCACAGCTCCATGAGCCATGTAGTGAGGAGTCTAAACTTTTAGTATGTTATTTCTGACACCAAACCTGAACATTTCCGTCAAAAGTAGAACTTGCATTCGAATTGCGCAGTTTGCCTTTTTTTGTATCTTCATCGACTGGACTAGAAGTCCCCCTCCTATCCAATCTTGTAAGTCCCCTCCTATTATATATAACAAGCCGAAAACCCGCTTAACATAATAATAATAAGATTTAGATTCATTTTGAATTTTTTAACAATTTTTTATTATTGGTACGTATTAACTTCGATTTCTAATCGAATTTTCTTTAGGCCCTATTTCTAAAACTTCAATCTCATTTTTCTTATCTAATATTTTTTTTTCAATGTTTGAAATTTCTTCTTTTAAATCATGTTGAATATTCGGACGTCGTTTTTTCAAAACATCTACTCCGCGTTCTTCTTTTTGTGTGTACGCCGAAAAGTTTGTCAATCTTTGAGGATTTCGAGTTTGTTCTTGAAACCTGTAATTAGAAAAAGTTAGGAATGATTTTGAAAAAACGCCTCAATTTAATTCATTTTCGGGTTCTTGATTTTAAAAAAATCGCTCATTTTGTCCTTAAAAACTTTTTGACTATTCAAAAAAATGTCAGCGTGTATTGGTGTGTCTTTTTCACTCGCCTGATTAGTTCGCTTCGTATAATCGCTATTATATGTAAATTTTCGTACTTTCTCCCATAACGTAAGTGAGTCACAGGTATTTATTTTGTAATCAAAGCTCTCATTTTACCATTTATTCAAATCCGAATAGCTTTTGTTCTCTTCATTTACTTTAACATCTGATGCGCTTGTTATTTTTATTGAATACCCGCCTCTGTTTTCCAGGAGTACAAAATTTCTGATCGTAACAATGTCACCTCTTTTTACTTGAAAATGATTGGTGTACGAAATTACATCGATCATACCTAAGTATTTAAAATAGATTTATATTTTTATTTTTGTCTTATTATCTGTGTGAAGCATTATTAATTCAATTTATCAAACCTGTCTCGTCGCACAATTGAATTTCTTGAACCGCTTCTTGTATGTCGCCCATTGCTTGGTTTGTGTCACATATGCCAACGATTTTCGATTGCCCCTCTTCAATGACTTTCTTTATTGATGCATGATTATTGTCTTCGACTTCTTGCTCCTCTATTATTTCTTCAATAGATGTGCGACTGTTTAACGATAGTTGTTTTTTTTTCTCGTAGCTAAATTCACAATTTGTGTAGGCGTTTTCAATGATATTATTTT
Source organism: Aspidiotus rigidus (assembly GCA_035079385.1). Classification (NCBI taxonomy): domain Eukaryota; kingdom Metazoa; phylum Arthropoda; class Insecta; order Hemiptera; family Diaspididae; genus Aspidiotus; species Aspidiotus rigidus. Next base: position 935,198 of record JAVHKY010000072.1, on the reverse strand, counting down.
GTTATTGTTCAAAATAATTTAGTATTGAATTACTTACTCGTTATACTTAATGTAGGGATTTCTTATCTTGTACATTTTATTGAGAGTTATCTTTTCGGCCACAAACGATTCGAAAGAAACACCGCTAAAGTATTGTTGTCCATCATATAAAGTGTAGGTGTATACCGTTCCTTTATGTTTCTCGTTTTCGTAATTATGAGGTTCCGAAATTTTCTGGATTTTTACTTTTAACGTACCAAAGTTTTTTCCAATTTGTAAGTCGTCGTATTTCATATAATCCTAAATATGTATGTAAAATTATGCTTATTATTTATTGTGGACTTGCATTCAAGTACCCAAATTCAAAATCGCTTACCATTCCGCGTTAGATTTGTTACAAATAATTTCGATTTAATCAGGTATTAAATAAATTACACGATAGATTTTCAATTTATTAGTTCTAGAAAATTTGATAAGTACATAACAGTTTGAGTGATAAGAATTGTTACAATATGTAGGGCTAAAGAATTTCAAAGTTTTTCTTTTAGTAACCATCAATTTTTTACAGTACTTCTTCATAGACAATATTTTGTATCATTTTTTTTTCGCTTAGAATAAAAATATTGTCTCTTGAGGTTGCTCTTGAAAGCGCTACATATAATTGTCCGTGCGAGAAACATTGTTCTGTTAGATGTAGTCCAACGTAGTCAAAACTCTGGCCTTGGGCTTTGTTTATAGTGATTGAAAAACATAATTTTACTGGAAATTGTGTTCTCTTAAATCTGACCGGAGAATCATTATTCGTGAGAGGTATTCTAGGTATAAATACTAACTCTCCAATAAACGATCCAGTTAGAATTTTTGCTTCTAAGGTATTTTTATGAAGTCTGCATATTATTAATCGAGTACCATTGCATAATTTTGGTGGATTTAAATTTCTCAACAGAATGATTGGAATTCCAATTTTCAATTTCAATTCATGAGGAGGTAAACCACTGTCGTTGATCGAATTTAAGAATTCATGTGGAAATTGAATGCAATCTTCTTCATTTATGACGCTATCTATCGATCGATAAATTATTTCCTGCAATGAGTTATTGAATTTTTTTCATTAATTATTAATTTTTATTATATATTATTATATTCAATTTATTTTTATATTTACTTCTCCATTTATTCGATTCAGAATTATATCGTTTATCATATTCACCGTTTCATTCTTTGGCGAAAGAATAGCTCTATTGGTCATGAATTTGATATTGTTTGATTCAATTATTTCAATGTTACCCCATATGCTACTTATTAACTCTTCTACATTTGAAACATGATTACAAAGTTCAAGATAATTTATCCAGTTATTTTCATTTGGATAAATACCTATAAATTTTAAAATAAATTTTTATCACAATAGTTGAAGGTTACTTGTTGATGAAAGTATGTTACCATTTCCAATTGCTATTAGTTTTTCTGCAAAATCATTTGATGTGCCCGACATATTATTGAGTCGCATGTTAGTTTTCAACGATGGTAATTTAGTAATATATGGCCATAGAGGTGAGTTTTTTAAGCATGCATTTACAGTATCAGCTCTTGTACCTGTAAATTTTTCCTAGGTTATTCTTTTTTTCTGGTAGGTAGTTATGATATTTTAAATTTACAATTAATACTCTCAAGCTCACCATTTCGAATCACCGGAAGAGTCTGACGAAAATCTCCTGCAAGAAGAACAGTTACACCTCCCATCATTGACTTATTTTTTCTTATGTCTGATAATGATCGATTTAAAGCTTCGACTCCGTGTTTATGAATCATTGTAATTTCATCCCATATGATCAACTTTGCTTCACGCAAAATTCTGTAAGTTGAACTTTTTTTCTTTATATTGCAAATAGCTGATTCACCACGTGAAGCAATATCCAAAGATAATTTGAGTGCAGAATGAGCGGTGCGACCATTTAAAATTGAAGTTGATGCTACGCCAGATGAAGCAACCCCGACGGCTATACTTTTTTGATACCGAATTTTGCTCAATAACAAATTGATTAGGAAAGTTTTCCCTGAAAAATTCAATTTGTATAAATAAATTTTCTTATAATAGTTCACTTTTTTTTTTAAGACGTTTAAATATTACCTGTACCACCAGGGGCATCTAGGTAGTATATATTCCCATGTCCCTTTTCTACATCGTTCATTATTGTATCAAATATGAACTTTTGTTCATTGTTTACCTAATTTTGGTTCATTTATTTCTATCATATTTTGTAATTCTACCATATTATATTGACTTTCTTTAATATATTCGAGAGATAATAAGTCATCTTCATTTATCAATGGTGACGGCAGACCATATTCTGATAAATTTTTCCCGTTTGTCAGTATAGAAACACGTTCTTGAATTTTACAAAGACATTCATTGAAAATCGCGTCATTAAATTCAAGGTGTTCTGTAGTTTCTCGTTGATATTGATATAAAATATCTGCGCTCATAGATTGTTTAAATTTTTCCCATAATTTTAATCCATGTGCTGTATCACAATATATTAATATTATGATAAATAATTCTCGTAATTTTTGTGCTGTTCCTATTGCTTCTGTTTCTGATAGAGCATATTCCCATTGTTGATCATTTTCTAATAGGTTCCGCGCGCGACACGCTGCTTCAAAATCATTATATATAATATTATCATAGGTTTTCAAACTAAGAAATGATGTTGGGCCGCGAATATGATGTAACAAATAAAAGTCTCAAATAGAAACATTCACGTTCTTTTGGACTTACAGTATATACCCTTCCAATAGTATTATCTACAAATTTATCTTGGAATCCTGTAATTTTAAAAAGATAGATAAACACTATGATTAATACTTTACAATTATCTGATGGTAATATGTTATTTACATTCACCTGGAACAGGTTTTCCTTGTTTTCTTGCAATAAATTCTCGTCTTTTATTATCCCAAGTGAAGTATGAAGGAATTTCATGATACAATAGAGTACTCGCCAATTGGTCACTTTGACAAAGTTGAAAAAATGCCATTAAAGTTGTATTTTTAGGATTTAGAACTTGTTCATGAATATTATTGTCATTGTAATATACTCTTTGACCGTTTTCAAGATGGACAGCTAATTGAACGACCTATAAAAAATACAATAATGCTAATACTTATGCGATCATAATTTAAATTACTTATTTGATATAAAGTCAAGATCATACTTACTGCAGGATATCGTTTATGAATTGGAAATTCAAAAAGTCTCCATATTGCTTCTGAGGTACTAACATATCTTCCATTTAAATATCTTTCTATTTCATTACAACTGAATGAGGCTGAGGTTAGGTCACTTCCTTTGAATACATATTTGCAAATGTATTGAATTGCCTTTACTGACGCACATGACTCCACATTTATGTGACACTCAAAAATTCTCAATAGAATGGGATTAAACAGAACCACCCAACGATTGTCGACAGGAATGTCGTGTTTACCAAAAGTACAAATTTGACCCCCATCTTCTGGACTTCTTCGTCTATAAATGGGATAACTGTTTACATCTGTACATGTATTTTTGCAAAAATTTTTTGGAAACCTAGAATTATAAATCTATTTGAATTCATTGCTCTATTGGAGTTAATTTTTTCAAATTATTGAATTTCTATACCTTTTTTTGCAGATATTATTTTCCATACACGGAGCATTTAGATTTCTACCTCCACATGGTGTATGAATCATATTAGATTTAACTAATTCGTATAACAGAGGATCTTTCTCACGGTTTGGTATTTCTGCCGAAATTATGTCATCTATCTTATTTGCGTGAATACGTTCCTCGAGCCATAACAAAATGTGAACATGTGGCAGTCCTTAATAAAAAAAAGTATATAGGTTTAATGTTATGATTACAAAACTATAATGCCCAATATTTATTTCTTTGTAGTTACCTCTTTTTTGCCATTCTATAGAATAGGCGTAGCATTTAATAGGTCCAAATAACTTTTCTTTAATTAAGATATCCATTAATTTCTTCAATTTCAATTTAAACACTCGACTAATAAGGTCATGTCGATCACTTGGAATTTGTCCAGGTAGTAAATTTGATTTTATTTCTTTCCAATTTGGGTTGCATGTCATTGTCAAGAACAAATCTGCGGAACCATACTTTCTTACATAACATAAAGCATCCTGTGCTTTCTCTTGCACATATCTCGGGCTTCCTAATTTTTAATTCAAAATTAATTTTTTATAACCCATTATAATACATTAATTTAAATTCATCTGACAATACCTGTATACGACGAAGGTAGTATAACCATTTTTCCAATATCTTCAACGTCTTCATCATGTAACATTGCATCACGTAAATGTATATATTCTTCTGATCGTAACTTTTTCTGATTCAATTTCAAAAATAACATCCGTTCTGATTCTACTTTGATGTAGGTACATGTCAACAATGAATACATTCAGAAGTTGTCGAAAATTGAGCAGATAATTAGAATCTCGAGAAATGAAACGATAGGCATAATATTTCATAGCTGATACGTTATTCTTTCCAATTATAGAATATCCATCCGAGCCGTGAGGAAAGAGAAGTGGATACTGTAGAGGATCGTATGATTTATGTGTAGGACAAATTCTTTTTAATATTATTACGTTCTGGAAGAGAAAAGAAAAAGATTATTAATTAAATCAATAAATATACAAATTTTAAAAAATATCTAAATAGTAATTATACTTACGTTCAATTATTATATCTCTTTTGTCGGTAAGATCACCTGAAACGACAACAGCACTTTCTCGGATTCTCGGTAGATTTGTCCTACCTTTATGAACATTTGGTATAGGATTGTCCCGAATAACCATTTTTATATTATTTGTAGACGACATTCCTTCGCATTTTTCGTAGGCAGATTTAAACGATTGAACATAGTAATTTACGTTATGCATCATACTTTGAAGTTCTTTTATCAAATCCAAATTGATAACTTTGGGATCAGTATTTTCTCTCCGCAAAGAAGCTTCCTCTTCTTCATTGTCTATAAAATACAATTGCAGGAATCTTGCTTCTGCCCTTGGAGGAGGTAAATAACTTCCTATATAATGGTACAACTGTCCGAAAATTTTAAATGTTGTAAATACGTTTGGAACTTCATTGCATCCTAAAGAAGTCATCGAAAGCGCATTGTTGTATTTACGCAAATTTTTGACAAAATGAGAAGATCTACTGTCCCTTCCATCTAATAATTTTTGAAGAAGATCCGGGATAGTCGGTAAAACAGGTAACTTTATCTTACCACTCCCGCAACAAAAATTTCGATTTTCTGTTTCAAATAATTTGCCATCACAAAATACGCACGTAATTTCAAGATTTCCAATAAAACTTAGACTGCCATATTCTTTCTCGATAATGTACGCAGTGTATGAACTATTATCGTTCTGGTAACCGTTTTCTACATTTCCCGATGTCGATATTTCAGAATTGAGTCGAGCCCTCTTCCCTTTGTTCGTCAACCGCCCTAAATTTTCTTTTTTACGTTTTGGCATTTCAATTCAAAATTTAGAATAAAAAAAAAACATCCGTTACTCCACAGTTAATTTTCAAAAGTGACGCGAATTCTTTCTTCGTCAGAGACAATAGCGTCCAAATTAAATTTGCTAAGGAAATTACTTTCTCTATTAAGCACAATTCAATTACTGGTGGTATAAGTATTCGAAAATTACCATGGAAATGTTTAAGCACAATATCAATTAAAAATGGTGAAGAAGGATCATTTTTCAAAAATAATTGCCTAGCACACATCAATTTTCCATAACCATTCACTAAAATGATTGCTTAGCATTCAACAAAACGATGAATGATACAGACTTTTCTTTTTCTGTACTCGTGACACCCCCCCCCCCCCCCCCAAGGATACGTATACTACACGCCATTCGCCTGATTTCGTAACTTCAAATTTATTACGCATAAACCTTCTCCTAGGCAAGCCAAAGCGATGGAAAAAAATTCCGAGCTCGTAGGTGCTATACGAAGGAAGTTAAATGGATTTGCGATTTTGTAACTTCTCTTTATATAATAGATTAGCTCCAAAGTCCGGGCCTGTGACGTCACAATTTTATGACGTCATAGATCTGGTACGTCAACATTTTTCAAATCCCTTGTGCCCCATGAAACAGGTTCCCTGCCACCCCTCGTTCAACTCCGTTGAAAAACCGTGAGTTTTTATTTCTACTCGGGTTAGGATTTTTGGTATTTTGGGCCTCGGAGGGAAAGTTGAAGAGCTGGAAATTCGTTTAGTCGTAGAGCTCAATGAAACAAGATCTGAAGCTTATTTACCTTCTAGTCAGGTTAGGATTTAGGATTTTTAGGCCCAGGGGCGAAAGTATGAGAGCTCGGAATTCGTATAGTTTTAGAACTCCAAGAAACAAGATCTGAAGCTTATTTTCCCTTTTACCCAAGTTAAAATTCACGATTTCTGGGCCCCGAGGCGGATGTTGGAGAACTGGGAATTCATCTAGTTACGGTCGTAATTTGGGAAGATTTAGCGAACCTCTCTTATTCTCTTATAAGGTTTCTTTCCCCAAAAACCAGACAAGTATATATTATAGCTCGTGGAATTTGCTCGAATCTCATCAATTCCATCATCGTGGCTCTCATATTTTCGAGTTTCTTCTGCATCGAATTCGGTCAGGTTGAGGTCGAAGGCTCTCAGTCGAACAAGTCGACAGACCTCCTCGAAGTTCATTTCTTGTCACCTGTGTGAACCGTAAGTACTTATGCCAATTTGACTTTTTGCACTTATTGTTCTTGGTCTGATTCGTTTATAATTGTTTTACGGAGTCGTAAGTTTTTATACGTGGTCACTGTGAGGGTGGGAAGCAATAAAGAAGATCTTTATCACGAGTTTATTCCTCCATTAATTTTTCCTCATCGAGCATCATATATACAATACCAGTTTAGTTCACGGTTAGTTTAATGGAGTGATTAGTCTTTTGAGGTGTTCTCGCTGTTCTTGTAAGTGCGGTGCGTAAAAAGGCTCTTTCTTTATCTACAAAGAATCAAATGATGTCATATACCTTCGTGACCCTACTTACATAATTTTGGTAGCTTAGCCCCCCCCCCAGGTACCGCCGGTCATAAAACGTGTTACCCCATCATGACTTCAGCGAGACAATTCTCTAAATTCTCTCATACGAATGTGACGAGAAAAAACATACAATATCCTCTAATTTCTTCGTTAACCGCGAAAAACCAATAAGTCGAAGAGAAACCGAATTGGAATGAAAGGTGTGCATAAATACAGTCAGTGATGCCTAGGTAAGAGTTTATATCCGTTCGATCATCTGCGCCAATGGCTAGTAGTTTTTCATTCGCGTTTATACGCTCGTAATTTCCATGTAGATTTTTCTTTGACATGTGTATATTATGTGCTAACCATACATAAATGCACCCGTCCCAGTATTTATTTGTCCACTCTATAACGAATCACTTTCTATTTCATTTTCTCTTTCGCTGGTTTCAGTTATATTCTGCAGTAACTTATACTCGGAATATTATTATTATTATCTTAACGACGGCACGGTAATTATTTATCCGAGCATATTTTTGTCACTTCTAACTAATGCGTCGACCGTGATTTCGATCTGCTCACACAATTATACACATATTTCGCGTCAACTTGCGTATATTCGCGTGTATATAATAATTATCGACTTTACCTCCTCTTCCTTTGCAATCGAGATTCGTAGAGAAGAACCGGCTCCCGGGTGAAAGATACGTACATAGAGATGCACAGTCAATACGATTATCGTTTCTGGCGAATTTCGTGGTCGCGGCGTTATTTGCGTACCCGTGTAGCCAGAGGGGCCGGTCACGATGACTGATAAACGGTCGATAGTATATCCAACGAAGAAATTCAAATTAAACGAGAAAAACCAATTTTACGTAACGCGAAACAGAGCCCACATCTTCCGAATTGATTGTAGGCTACTTTCAAACTTTTTTCATTTTCTTAAAACGAGTGTCAATGAAGGGATCATTAACATCTATAGGTTCGCATATTTCTCTCATTTACTAGATTTATATTCGTACACGCATCGTTGCTGTACGCACGTACTACACAATAATATAGTAAAATCCCGTACAAGCAAGAGCGAGTCAATTATAATAAATCATGGCTCCAATTTGTGGCCACGTCTCACTTGACGGAACTGCTTTATCATAGATTTCTTACGAGAATAGATCTGTCAAATACAAAGGTGCTCGATCTGCAATACTGGTGTTACATAGCGAAAGACAGCATTGTCCGGAGATACGAATTTATGTATTATAATTCGAATCCTCCAACTCATGACCAACTTCCGTGGGAAAACTGGTTAATAGGTTTCGAAGCAATCTGATACGTGTGTCACATCTATCAAGATGAAAGACGACTAAAAGTCCATCTTTGAGGGATCTGCTCTCCTTGCAAGAAATTTCATTAGTTTAGGTGACGGTCTGCGTCGACGTGTGAGCCTTCAAAACGCTCTTGGACACGATGAAGGCTCATACAAAACAGGACTCCAAATAAACTTTGCTATTCGGATCTTCACAGCGCTTTCCTTCGTTCGCCCAGAGAATGGGCGTACATTACGTTGTTGCGAGTTGTTATCCAGTTCTAGATTACTTTGATGATGAATACAAAGGTTACCGATAACGACGAGGACCAAAGGAGCCTCATTCCACGTTGAGTAAATAATCTGGGAAAGTACTTGTTGAAGACAACTGCGTCAGGTGAAAGCTCAAGTGACCATGCTCTCGGTTCAGAGACTCATCAAGGTCGCGTATTAACCCAAGGGACGTCTATCGACCGAGCTCACTTTGAGCAATTCTCGCATGTAATTTCTCGAACAAAGAGCGCCTGGCCTGCTGCAACCCGCAGAGCCTCTGTCCTCTTCTTTGTTTCTAACATCACCGCTCTCTCCTCAGCACGGAGCTCGATTGGTGGTGAACGTGTTAATACACAAGAGAAGACCCTCCGTCGATATCGTGCGATGAGCACCAACACACTTCAGCGCAACTCTTCGTCGAATCTCAATTGATGTATGAAGCATTGCATATCTAGTTATTCTATGGAGCTATCTTTCAGGCAATATACATATACACCGACCCCCGAGCTATATATGATAGGAAGGGGACAGAAAAATTTCGAGCTCCAAGCTTTGCCGGCTGGCCGGACAGCAGACGGAAACAACCCTTCCTGTAAAACAGGTTCCTCTTATTTCATCATGGAGTTCTGCAACTAAACAAATTCCCAGCTCTTCATTGTCCATCTCCAAGCTAAAAAATTCCTAGTAGGTAGTTATACACCCTAACAAGGAGCATTCAGAATCTGAATTATTATTATTATCATCATTAGAGTGTCCTCCAACAGCCGATCGGCCAATGACAGGAGGGCACTATAAACAAAAAAGAAAAAAAAATACAATAAAAACAAAAATAAAAATAATAGAAAATTGATACGGATAGTAAACAGAATTCAAAAAAATAATAATGATAATATGTCCACCACTAGCCACCCCAACCCTGGTCCCATGTCCAATCCCCCAACCCCTTCCACAAACCAACCATTTCGAAAAATAAACAAAAAAAAAATAAAAAATAAAAAAATGAATAAATAAAAAGATATAATAATAATAATAATTACAGATATATTATGGAGGCCATTTGATCATAGGGGTGCGGACAAAATCAGACTAAAAAAATTTATAATATGGAAAAAAAAAAGATAGATGAATAATGAACAAAAATCGAATCGACGCAATGTTGACGGAGTCGATGGTAAGAAGAGCGGTCAATTTTGATAACTTTTGGTCGATTATTTACGATCGACATTGTGGGGAACCCAGGCGGCTCGAAGTCGATAGGGAGTCGATATAGCTCATCGGAGATGATAGACAAGGCCCCCAAAACCGTGAGGTGATGAATTTTGCTCGGGGCCGATTACTTTTATGACCAATGAGAAGGACTCTGTGTGCAACACAGAGACGTGCAGGAGTTAATGGAAAGAGTGATCAATGATAGTAATAATGTCTTGCCGACGTCAACAAAGAAAGAGACAAATCTTTTCATGTGTGAAGGGGGGAGAAGAAAGGAGTTGGCGGAAATGGACCATAATAAGGAAAAATATAAAATATTTGCTTAAATTTTTTGTTCTTTTGCTGCAAGAAAAATTTTGTATTTTGAAATCCTGAGAAGAGCCTTTTGACTACATCACTAATGCAGTAAATGACACGAACCTTGGTTGCTACTCAATGTGGAGAAAACTTGAGGAAGGGCGTTAAAACTGCCATTTGGCTATTGTCGCGGTTTTTTGAACAACTACTCCATTTCCTTTATTAACTTTTGTAACCACTTACTCTTGGTCTTCACCTTTTCTCCGAACTATGTTGACTTTCATGGGTGTGGCGAGAGACTGATTAAAATTACATATTAATAATTGATCTGTCACGAAGATATTGCTGCATTTAATTTCCAGAATACTCCTATTATATTGGATACACGCAACATTTGTATAATCAAATCGAAATGTTAAAATTCGTAGAAAGAACTCGAATGAGTAGAGAGAGCGACAAAATATATTGATCGTGTGATTTTTGAGACTGAAAATTAGGAAAGGTATGTTGAATTAATTAGTAGCCTATTTTCGTTTTACGAACATCATCATCATCATTTATTTTCATTCGATTTAGACGTATAGGTATCCGTAATTTCAGGAAACTAATCACAATTTCTCTCTCGTCAACTCTGGATCCACATTTGCGATCTATTGATAAAAATTTTGAATTATTTATTAATTCGATTGAAACAGGAAGGTAAGCGTAATACTCGTAGAACTTTCGATGAAAGATCATGCATGATAGGTACCAATACTGAAAGAAAGCGCAGTACGACGATGTCTCAACACTGTAGGCATTCAATTCTTGATCGTTATCTTCGAAAAGAAAAATCTGAAAGGAGGAAATGTCGCCAGATTAACTATATTATTGACCTAATCCGATCTTCAAGGTACATAGGCCTTGATCGAATTAATTTTTCGTGACTTCTGAACTGCAGCTAGACATAATAAAACAATGAATTTTGAAAAGAAATTCTATGTAAAAAATTGCAACGCTTTCGGTAAGGTAGATCAAAGCAAAGCCAACATTGGTGAGTGGGGAGTTCAGGAAGATAGATGAGGGTAAGTTTCGCGCTTTTAGGTACACAGTGCCGTTGACGAGAATGATGTCATTATTGAACTCGGCTCCCGGTAAGATGGTCAGCGTACGCTCGTGCCCTTCTTGCGGTCTCTCGGGATCTCATTCTTAAGATTGACCAGAAGTTTGCTCACATGGAGACAAGACTAAAGACCATGTAAAGACGAAGAACGCGAGCAAGGCTATTGGAAAGGCGGCCTAAGAAAAAAAATCTTATCAATTTTAATCTAGTGGTGGGGAGAGAGGAGGAGACAATCCGAGGAATGGAAGTCGTTGTTCGATTATTTGGTCGAAATATTTTCCCCCTCATATGCTCATAGCTCGGAAGTCGAAATTTGTTGTCTCCTCCTCTTCCTCCTCCTCCATATGTATTATTTGGTGGTCGAAATTCAGTAGGTTAGAGCTATCGGTTCTCTAGGATTCACAACCTTTCAGAAGGACAGTAAATAACGAGCATTAATTTCTATCAGATACACTACCGTTTATTACCCATCATTAAACTATGCATGAAGGAAGACCGACTTGGAAAAATTTCAACTACCGAGCAGCGCAATTCATTTTTTGGAGTGGTGCCAACGACTTTTTCGGGTAGCTGCTGAGCTCTTATTGAGAATCCGATTTTTTTCTCTAGTTTTTCAATTTTTTTCCAGTATGTCCCTTCAGTGTCGTGCTGGCTCATATTTTTCATGCCAGGTAACCAGCTCGTGGGCCCTTCCCAACTATCATAGTCAAACTTTCAAGAATTTTCTCGCAAGCCCCATAAAATCTTCACGGGTTTTTTTCTGACCGGGAATCTCCAGCCGGGCCAGCACGACACTGCTATTGGCGGGACCATCAACGATTTTGTGACAAATGACATCACAAACGCCCCTTTTCCGATTGACACTATTTGCAGGACCATTTGCGATTTTATGGCAAATGACACCGCAAACGCCTCTTTTTAAATATGCGCTATTTGCGGGACCATTTGCGATTTTTTGGCGAATGACACCGCGAACGTTTCTTCTTCAATTTGTACAGTTAACGGTACTGTTTACAATTTTGTGGAGAACGGCACAGCAAACGCCTCTTCTTCAATTTGAGCTATTAGCGGGACCATTTGCAATTTGATGGTTAATGACACTGCGAACGCCTCTTTTCCGATTTGGACCATTTGTATATGCGGGACCATTGGCGATCTTGTGGCAAATGACTCCGTAAACGCCTGTTTTTTAACTTGGACTATTTGCCAGATTCGCGTTGGCTTACATTATGTAGGCCAAGTAACCAGCTCGTCAGGCCCCTCAAACTCTCATCGTTAAACTTCTATGAATATCCTCGCGGGCCCCATAAATCTCTCGCAGGCCATTTCTGGCCTGGGATCCCCGGTCACCTGGCCGAGCGAGCACGACAATCGGGTTCCTTTAGATGATTTTTAAAAGGCAGTCTTAAAATCGACCAATCTACGCAGTGCATACTCTGCAGAGAAACAAATCCTTATAGGGGGGGGGGGCAGTATTATGTGGATATATTTAACCAGTATTATTAAGAATTGCAAGAAATTAGAAGATGGCTCACGGAATATAGATGATGTTCTTTCCTAATACGCACAACGATCAATTTATTAATGCTCTAGGACAAACTCTCCAATCTGCGTCAAAATTGTATTGAGAAATAAATGATGGGTACGGAAGTTTTTTGATGAAGAAGAAAAAAAAAAAAAATCTAAAACTCTCCCACGAATCATTAAGAATATTATATACTTTCCTATCCAAAACAACTGGCCTCATCTCTTACATATTATGCCTATACCAATTTATGGACTAATCTAATTCTAAATATACACATTTTTTTTTTTTTTTTCAACTCGTTCGAATTAGCGAGCTCTCAAATTGGCTTATTAGATCTCATACGGCGAGAGTTTAAATTTATAAGTTTGGCGCGTATACATATATAAAATAAGTTTACTTTCGGCCGACATAATATACGTATAGTCTTTTCGTATTACGTTGCTTTTTTCGCGTGTACTCGTCTCATAATATACACGACGAAGTCGCATCAAATTACTATAATTTCACTCCAAAACTAAATTAACTGACTAGTTTTACACAGACACCATCACACATTTAGAAGACAAAATAAGTTAGGTACCGCTTGTATTTAAATCTGTCAAAAACGAGGCGAGTATCCGCCTCTGGAGCGTGCGATTATCATAAGAGGTTAGAAAGTCGTGATTCTTCTTGAAGTGCGGAAGGAAAAGTATACCTACACTATGTCTAAAAATGAGAGGAAAATGAACGAAATATGATGTGTATTAAAAAGAGGGGGGCGAAAAACTTGCTACAATACGATTGTGTTCGTAGGTAGAATCGAAATTTATAATTCGCCGGCGCTTCATTATTGGGAAGAATATCCCGAAAAATCTTTCGTCGACGAGTTCACACTCGATTAAAATTTACTTTCACACATATTGGAACAGGTATAATTAATTTCCGACGTTAATAATTCAGTGAAAGCGCGGTAAAAAAAAATAAATAATTAAAACAAAGCGCGCGGATATTTCCGTCTTTTATTCCTTATATCTTTGCTCTCATTTTCATCCAATTTCAGCGAATTTTCATGCACACAGAAATTCGACTCAGAAATTGCGAGCGTCGAGATACGTACCTAATTATTGTGGAATTATCGATTTGTCGAATTAACTTCATTAACGCGTTCATTAAACACTCTCGGAGCCATTATCGTTTAATGTTTTCAACACCTCGTCATGAATGCCTGCCCTCGATTATTTTCGAGATTTAAATTTGTTGAATACCGCGCGGCAAGGCCGCACTGATACTTCTATACTGGTAGATACTCTGGGTCTGTAAGGCTTGATTACTAACAGTAGGACTGCTCATTTGAGTTACTGTTCTAAAGTGTATTGGAAGAGCAAAAACTGTGTCATAATTATTAATTGCGATTCCTTCGGAAGACAAGTTGGAAAAATTCAAAAGATTCGTTTTTTTGCGAGTAAAAAATGTTGCATATGTCTCTGTAATCAAAAAGTTTGAATCAATCTTCCCAACAAATTTTGTGAAGACTAAGTCATATAAGATGTCAATCTAGTCTTGGGGAGAGGGTGAGGCATAGGTACTCTAGTTATATATTAACGAATAAGCTTTAGGAATAACCCCCTCGCTAATGCCCATTCAAAATCCCTAATTGCCCATCTGATACCATCATTAGGACACATACCTAATGTGTTTTGTTTTTGCACTTTCCAGCGTCTGTTACACGAAAGTATAGGAAAACAATATTATGTATTATGCACCGCAAATTTTAGAGCCACCAGCATAGTCCCTGTATAGGTCAAGGTCAATTAGAATTAGAGGCGTGACATCAGGCGGGAGTTATCTCTACACTATTCGTGGGTCTAGACCCGAAACGTCCAAACTCCATTTTTCGATAAGCACCCGGTCGCAGATTGTGATGGTCAAAACTCCAATTTTTCAAACATTAAGTCAGCAATACCACTTTTTTCTTTCCGTCACACTGTGAGAATGAAATTTTTATAAATTCATTGATGGTATCTCTGAAAGCTCGCGAAAAAAGAGTTCTAACCTTTACAATCAGCGACCGGGTACACTTTAGACAAGTTAGGACGTTTCGGATCTAGACTCGCGTATTGGAGCGTGGCTTAGAGTAAAAAAAATACGCCTGATCGGACGCTGATTCAGGAATTAGGGGTAGTTTAACAAAGACATGAAACTTTTCAATACCGGATTTACAAACTCAATTATATGAGTAGACCTTAAGACGATTTTGATGACGAGGCGAAATACTCTCATGAGTCGAAAGTCATTCGTTCGTGGAGCGGTCATCTTGCACGCATGATTTTTATATAGTGTCAAAAGAATTTAATCAAAAAGATTCTATCTGTGTAGGCAAAAAATAAACAAAATTTGTAATTCTAGTTTTCATTCATTCTGTTGACAGGAGGAGATGGCCAATGAAAAATTACAAAACGCGCAGAAAATCATCCCATGGATGTACGTAATCATATCTATCAAGTTCCTACAAGTAAATAGTCACGGTCGATTAATAGAACCACCATCCAGAGCCTCTATGTGGAGGTAAGTTGACCTTAAAGAGTTCGTAAGTTCCTATAGCGCTTGTCTCCGCGCATTTCAACTATAGAATAAGCAATCATTATCTCTGCATTAATGAAAGCCCACACTTTATCAACGTTGCCGGCAAAACTAAAGGAAAAAGATTCCCCTTTGATCGCAAGATTCGTAGCTTCCATAATTATAATATTCTAATAAAGCAAAAAGGGTGAAAGCAGGGATGGGCACGAATCAACTCACAACCACAAATTGCGAATCAGGAATCAAATTTTTTCAATTCGTGATTCGGATCAGTTTTTGAGTAAGATTCCTGATTCGAATCACGAATCCTTCTATGACTGCAGGGCTGCTTAGCTAAGCCGAAGCCATTAGCCAAGCAATTTTTGTCCAAAATAAGCGTTAGTTGCCTAATGAAATCACGTTAGCCATTCAAATTAGAATTGCCAACGGCTAATATTTTCTCTTTGCCACACCATACCCCTCCACATTGGAGTGACCCCTCCCCTACTTTCAGCCGTTAGCTTTTAGCTCTCAGCCGTTAGCCATTCTATTTTGGGCCAAAATTAGCTATAGCTGTTAGCTAGCTAATGAGACTGGGTTAGCCGTTAGCTGATAGCCGAAGCCAATCATTTTGAAGGGTTAGCTATTGGCTAAGTTTTTAGCCGATACAATTGGCTAAGCAGCCCCGGATTGAAGATTTGTGATTCGAATCATTCCCCCTGATTCATCAACTTTTCCAAATCTTTTTTTCAATCATTGATTTATTTTTTTCCAGAGTTACTTTCCTATAGCTAGCCTAAAAGGCTATATTAAAATTCGCCATGATTTGACGATTCACGAATTGGACCCTATTTAGCCAAATCCAACCAAGCGACATGATAACAATCTAGAGAAATGTTCCTTTACTATAAGTGGAGATTCTCCTTTTTGCCAGATCGTTGTCATATCGCTTGGTTGGGTTTGGCTAAAAAGGGTTCAATTGTGATTCGTCGAATCATTGAAATTTGAAATTGAAGCAATGATTCGTGATTTGAATCTTTTTCTGAAGGTATTCATGATTCGGATCATGAATCAATTATGAACCATATGATTTGTGATTTGTGCCTATCCCCGGGTGAAAGTAGAGAGGGAGGATAGGATATAGATTACTGACGAAGTGATAACAGAAAATCAGAATTCATATTATGTGACCGGAACAACAGAAACCCGGCTTGGCGTTATCAATGATATCATGCATCATGTCGCGAACCGACGCGAACGCTCACTGAGGGCTTGTGTTATCAGTGTGCATTTACGCAACATTACAATTTGAAGTTTTCGTTTTCAAATATCTTCTTAAAAGGAATTTCTACAAAAAAAAATCATAAGAATGAAAGTTGTAGAGATTAAAATTTTATTTGTGACCACTCTCAAATATCTACTTTGTTGAAAATATTTTCTGATTTTCATCCATAAACAAATACATTGGACGGAGCCCTCAGTGAGCGTTCGCGACATCGCCTTATATGATACAAGTTGTACATGCTCACTGCCTCACTCTGCTGATAGTACTGCGGTGCAGCTGCAGTAATGGTCGAATCGACGCTCTTTCGCCATTAATTTTCAGTATCACCAGACTTCATTTTTGAGCTCAATTCTGAAATACTATTGAATTGTGTTTTTGAAACTGACGTATTGTTGACCAGTATTTTACTGATAAATGACGTACATAATCAACCCAGTGTTTCAAAAGGTGGCACATTTTAATTTCTGGTTGCTCTTCTGAAACTTGTGACGACATATTGCCTAAATTGAATAAAGAATCGGCAAGAAGGGTATCCTTACCACAAATCAGAAAGCACCATTTTTGCTGATCGATCTTTATGGAATCGCTCCATCTTGTCCTTGAGTAACCCCATTGCGGTCCAGAGTTGCTCCTGTTTGTGGTCAAATTTGTTATCAACAAATGACATATGAGGAGGGTTCAGGCAAAAGGGCGTCCGTCCCATAAGAAATACATTGAGCTGACGTCCTTTTGCCAGATACGTTCTCGTATACAATATTGACCAAATATTGCCAGAGAGTCACATGTGGTACATTTCAATTTTTGGTAGCTCATTTAAAATTTTGCGGGCTTGTGGCGCGTTAGTGCCAAAATTTAACAGAAAATCATCAGAAAGTGTATTCTTGATTTGTTTTCATGGAATATTTGAATTTTTCCCGGGAGTCATTCCATTGCGCTCTAGAGCCGCTCCTGCTTGAGTCCTTTACCAATAATAACGTATTGACGCACAATCGATCCAGTGTTCCCAGAGTGCCACATGCCACATGATTGTGGTACATTTCACTTTTTGGTGGCTCATTTGAGATTTTGTGGATTTGTGGCACATTAGTGGCAATGCCAAAATTCAAGAAAAAACCAGAAAGGGTGTTCTCAACGTGTCTTCAGGGATGGAAAACCAAACGTCATTGGCCTAAAACTGCCTTTTAGCTTTAAGCTGATTGCGGATAACGGCTTAAAATATAAGCGATCATTAATTTGCGCCACGGATGAGCTTCTGACGTTCGGCTTTTGGCAGAAGTTAGGCCAATCCATTAGTCCAATTCAAGCCAATGTATTGGCTTAATTAGACCAACAGATTGGCTCAACTTCAGCCAATGAAAAACTTTGCCACCATTTTGAAATTTGATGGGGGTTCATCGTGATTTATGATTTGAAAATGAGGCGTTCGACATTAATTTATTAAGATAAGATGGCCAGCTATCGGTTGCCGGCTGCTTCACGGCCTCCCGCTTTCAACTTTTTTTCTTGTTGTGCGCAGGCTTAAGCGCTTCTATTTTAAGCCAATGGAATTAGCTTTCGGCTTATATTTGGCTTTAAGCCAATGACGAAAAAAACGATTGACTGACTTTTGGCTTAACAAAAAACGGCAAAACATTGACTTGAAATTCAACTTAAGACATTAATGGCTTAAGCTTTCCATCCCTGGTCTTCATAGACTCGCTCAAGTAAATGTGATATTTAAAATCCGGGTCGCATGTGAGTTCATGAGTGATAGCAAAAGCAAAGTAACTACTGTACTGCTAGTCACGGACTATGATTCCAAAAGGTGTTGACACTTTGGCTTTGTTTACATAAATGTGTGGATGGAGCGGGATGCGGAGAATACTAACTTGGAGGCATATCTGGTCAGATCAGGAGAAAAAGCCTTTCTTTCAGGTGATTCCAATTGAAAGAAACCCCCTTTTTTTGTGAAAGACTTATAGTCCCATCAGATGCAAAATTACAAGAAAAAAACATTCAGTTCTCTTCAATTTCTCACAAAATGTGACCGTTCTCGAGATAAATCGATTATTCTGAAAAACGCCCATAAGGAGCCTGTGTTATTTACTTATTTTACCCCCAAATTGATAAGAACGCGTTCTAAGACATCACGACGTGTTGATACCTTGTTGGTGTCTTCCTTCCTTCCAAATGGGTTGACTGTATGTTCCACAGGGTTGCGATGTTTCAAACAAACGATGTTTAAAACAGGAAAAATCGAGAAATTTACATTGGTTCTTATGAGAATGTTTTCACCCCTTTTTTGCTCTTAAAAAAAAAAAAAAAATGTTTTTTTTGCAACCCTGATGTTCCATTTGCAAATTTGGAATGCACTGGGAGCGCTAGTGGTGGTATGGAAAATCTCAACATGGTGTTTTGGATCATAAGAGAGGACAAATGTAAAATCAACTCTACTGCCTTAATTATTGTTTTATACAGAAAGAAGTATGGAATAAAAGTTATAGAGCTTTCAAAATGATTTTTTAGATGACTTCAACTTCGTAGTGTTTACAAAACTTTTCTCACATCTTCACCTATTCGACTAAATTGCACCAATTAGTAAACAGTATTTGTTTCGCGGCTAGACCTTTTGCCCAAATTTTCAAATATTCCTTACCAATCAATTCATCTATGAACAAAAATCTTCCTTGCCCCCCCCCCCAAAAAAAAAAAAAAAATCAAAAGGAAGCGAAAAGGAATCCATTTTCAACATTTTCAAAGAACCACCCGTAAGTGAACGGAAATAATGATTTTGTTTCATAGCGTTACAAAAATTAAAGCGGCGAAAATCTTTTTGATTGCAAAGATTTACCTCTGACATAACTGTATTTTTTGGCGACATATTTCCTTAACTCAGGAAAAAATCACAACGTACAATAAATTTCATATGAATAAAACGTTTTACGTATAATTATTTTCCTTAAGTCAATTCGTTTTTATTCGCTATATTTTTAAGTAACGAAAAAATAATCAATTTCAAGATTGTGACCCTCGCTCAAAATTAGGCTCTTTGTTTGGTAGGCAGCTACTACGCCGCCATTCCCATAGTTCAATATTGTCATAATATTACGAACAAGGCTGAATGCATAAAAAATTTTTCAACGTTAATTAAATCTTCGCGATTTATTTCCAGGTACGGTTTCAGCACACCACCGAATTATAACGATCACGAATTATATTGCGGCGGTTTTACCAGACAATGGCAGACGAATGGAGGCAAATGTGGAATTTGCGGGGATCCGTGGGACGCACCACAGGTACGTTCAACTTCTGTCGAAGTCGACAGCTCACGCATGACATTAACTAAATGGTTTAATTTTTGCTCGAGTCTCTACATTACCATTTTTATAAACTAGATAAACCGCGCAGAATTTGTTAGAACATTTATCATTGAGAATTACTTCGTACTCTCGCTCTTCCTCTCAATCCTCGAAATGATACAAATTAAAGGTATGAGATCTGATGTAACCTGGGAAAAATTGAGTAGTGACTCCACCAAGTCTAGGGTTTTACTGGTAGAAGATGCGAAAGACCCTACGCTCAATCACCTGTAATTAATCCAAACAAAAAAGCCTGCAAAGGTATTTTAGCCGTGACACATTTTCCATTTATTTTCTGTTTTCTTTTTTATACAGCCTCGAGCGCACGAAGCCGGAGGTAAATACGGCCAAGGGATTATCGTTCGTAAATACAAATCTGGATCTCAATTCACGATAAGAGTAGAATTAACCGCCAATCACAGGGGTTACTTCGAATTTAAATTATGTCCCAATAATATGCCCAAACGAGTCGCCACGCAGCAATGTCTCGATAGATACGTACTGAAACGAGCAAAATCGATGATGAAAGAACCTGATGAAAATTTTCACGAGACTAGGTAAGTATGATTCCATTTTATGCATTCGCTAATACGTCGTAAACTCAAATGCCTCTTTCTCGTAAACATTACAGGTACTACCCTGGTACCGAAAATAAGGTGTACGAAATGAAATACATGTTACCTCCCGGGTTAACGTGCAGTCAGTGCGTGCTCCAGTGGCGTTACATAGCCGGCAACAATTGGGGAATGTGTTCGAACGGTACAGGCGCTGTAGGTTGTGGTTCGCAAGAGGAATTCCGTTCTTGCGCCGATATTGCCATTACAGGGACTTCTGAAGCCACCACCCAAAAAGAAGAAACGACGCCGAAAGAAAAAGAAACGACCACCCCAAGCGTCGAAGACAACGAAATCCCGGACGAAACCATCGACAAACTCAACCCGGAAGCCGCCCAAGCGAAAACAAGCGAATACATCATCCTTTTGGTTTCCATTATGGGATGTACTCTTCTCGCGATAATTCTCTTATTCGTATTGCTCTATTTCTACTACTATCACGCAAATGAGATTATACAAGGTTGGTGGGCGAAAGGTGGTTCCGGGTTGCGCGATGCCACATGTTGGAGTAATATTAAGACTAGTATACGTTCTTGCACTACACGCGATAGAGAGAAGCAAGATCAAAAATTAAACCTAGATCAACAACAAAAAGGTCCCGTGCCACCACCTCGAACGAAAAAACAAACCACAGGTTTTCAAGGTGTTCCCGAAAATTTAGTGTAATTCGTTTTATTTTTCGTAGTCTAATTCCTCGCTATACTTGTGTACAAAATACAGAAATGAAAGAAAAAGTTACGGTAATCAGAAAAATTGAAAAAAGAAAAAAAAAGACGCTTCGAATTCGTTTTGTCCTTTGTGATATTTATTTATGAATATTTTTAATGTACCTATATTTAATTTTTTGTACATTATTATAATATGAAAATATAAAATTTTCGTTTTAGAGTGATTTTTTCAATTTTCACTCTCGATACGGTATGATTGAGAAATTAAAAACGAAGGACGAGATTATTTTTTACTTAATAGCATATTTCGGAAGTCTGTATTACTCATATTTTTTTTACTCGTAGCTGGTTGCGGTTCCGAAACGTCCATCGCCACGGATGCGCTTGGTGAGGATTTTGTCGAACTTAAAACGCTAGTAGGAACAAACGAGAGTTGAGTGCGGCCACGTCCACGTCTGTAGATAAAATTTAAGCGGGTTAAAAAATTACTCGAATATGAGGAGACATCTTGAAAGAAGATCTGTATCCACTTACGATCCAAAATCACTTTTGTCGCCCAGACCTCCTCCGCCAAGAGCCACGCTAGAGATTGGTTCACCTTTATCGGAAAGTAACGAGGCTGTATTTTTTCTTTCGGGAGTGTTACTGATCGCGACGGTAATTGGTTTACCCTCTACCTCCATTTGATCAGTTTTCACGAGGGCATGAGTCGCTGAAGACTGAAACCGAAAACAAATTTACACCTTCCCGTTTTGTTTTTTTTTTTTTTTTTTTGTACTTCAACACTCACTTCGTCTTCGTATTCCACATAAGCTAAACCTTTGGAATGTCCATTTCTCAAAGTTACAAGACGCACATCTACCAGTTTGCCGTGCGGACTGAAAATTTTTTCCACGTCTTCTTTACTCATAGTTTTTGGGAGTCCTGTAATTATCGGACGACAGAATTTTTACAAAAAAATGACTGCTCTTTCGAATAATTGTCAATTCAGAACGAGCTTTACCTTTGACGAACAGCTTATTTTTCTCCAGGCCGATATTAAATCTCAATCCACTTTTACGAGACTGCTTATCCGGATCACACTTCGATATAAACATAGGTCTCTGGTTTACTGGCGTTCGATCTAACTTCAGTGCTTCCTCCACCTCTTTCTTCATAATTCAATAAAACAATCAAGATAGAAAAATATCTCGAGATTGGTCACAATTTTATCGAACATACGAAAAATTTGACATGACAGGACCAATAATACATATATCGATTTTTTGTATTCTTACCTTCGATGACAATACGCAATAACCGTAACCTTTCGATCGGCCTTTGAAGTCGCGAACCAAACGAAAATCTTCGATGCGACCAACTTTACCGATTATATTCTTGACTTCTTCTTCGCTCACCGTGAAATCCAAATTACTAACAAAAACAGTATAATCATCTTTACTCGGATCGTGGGCAACGTGACTTCCCGTTACTTCAGTTCCCGGAGTTACTTCTGCGACAAATACAATAATTTCAAACATATTTTTGAGCTAAAACCCTGAAATCGCAAACGAACTTAATTACTTCTAGGTTTGGTAGACGTAAGTTTACTCCACAATCCTTCTGACGCTGGTTTCTGTTGATTGTCTTTCGGTTTTTCTAACTTCGGTTTAGGCACTTTGAAAACAGAATCATCTGATTCCTGCGAAAGCAAACAAATTTGGTTTCAACGCATTACAATAGACGCATGTTCGAAAGATCCTGCAAAACTTACTTTTTTCCAATTAATTTTCTGTGTTTTTTTCTGTTTCTTATCATCATATTTTTCATTTCCTTTCTTTTCATCAGCGAATTTCTTCAGTCTGTTCAGTAAAATAAATTATTTTCCATTTAAAATTGTTTGTTTTGCAGATCAGGTAATACTTACCTTTCCTCGCAAATTTTTTCACAATTCATAAAAGAATCTAATGACCCATTCATCGACTCGTACTCCAACCATAAAGTGGTGATAGCTTTTGGATTATCTTTGATGGTCGAAAGTGCTCGCTGACATAGTCTCCGCATATGTTTTGAATCACCGTACTGCCTGTACGCAACATATCCGTAGATACAAACAGTTAGCTACAAAATTACAAAGACGAATATCCCGATAATTACTTAATTTTACAGTTACAGGATGAAATCTTTATATATCACCCACCACTCCATTGTTATGTATCGTATCCAGTATGATGAAGTGTGTCCATGACCCGCGTCAAGTATATCGGTCCAAATCTCGCGAAATTGCTTATAGTCGTGAACAACTTCCGCTTCAAATCTAGCCCACCATAAAGACAGTTTACACTCCGGATCACCTTCGTCCCCAAAACCTATGGCAAGAATCAATACATCAGTCGCTTAAACTCATCAACTGAGCGACAATACAAGTACATATCATCTCTGAAGTACGAACATTGGATCAAGTTTTCATAAGCCGACACAATTATGTCACGAATTTCTTTTACTGACTTATCCCAGCATTGGTCATCTTTCGAAAGAGTATCCAACTGACGACGAAGGTAATAAATATAAGACAAGTATAATGATCTGTAATCCTGGGCAGCAGAAAACGTATTTTGCAAAGCTCTATTGAAGAAAGCTGCGAAAGAGAGTAAGACGACTTTAATAGGTAACTCATTTCGAAAGCTCACACGTTCACAAACATTTGACGAAGAACTTGACAGAAAATTTTTAAACAGAATTATTTTCATGTCAAGTTATTTGAAATATTTTTTTTTTTTTTTTTTAAAAACAAAACTTTCTTTATTTGAAATAGTTTCCTGAGTTACAAAAAAAAAAAAATAATAATAATGAAAAAACTAACCGGTAATTTCACTTTTAGAAGCTGAACGACGTTCTAGAAATATCATATACCGACACCAAAATTTAGCTCCAGATGGACAATTTCTCAACGCTCGATAGCATACAGCCTCTTGATCCTCTGGAGGGATTTTGCATTCCGTGACATACTTGAGATAGTCTAACCATAAATCCGCATTCAGCGGATTCTCTGTGAGAGCATGTTCGTACAAACAAATCACTCGTGATAATTCGTTACCACCTTCTTTAGGATTCTTTTCATATTCCAAGTAATTCTTATAGATAGGTAACGTAGCGTCAGACGCAGCAGACATCTGATTTTGGAAGAAGAAAAAGAAAAGTAATAATTAAAGACGTTGCAGTGTTCACAATATTCAAAGATTCACACGTGACTCACAAGAGAAGTTTCAAGATTCAGTACACGACTAAGTTTATTTAGTGCCCCGTTGTAATTCTTATCAAGAGATTCGATATCTATCAATTCACTATTATTCTCGTTCTGAAACCATTTCTGAGCTTCTTCGTAAGTTTTTTCCATATCTAAAAATGGTAGAGACAGTTGTCTGAAGAATAAATTCGCTATTTTCTGTTTTTGGCCGGTCACCAATTTCGCGGAATCTTCATCGTTTTGATTCGATTTCTGAAAATGAAAAATCGATTATTCTCCGTAGCTTCTAACGAAAACTCAAATTTGAGGCTTGTTGCTCCTTTGCAGGAAGCGATCTTACCAACATGGACGTGAGAACGGTTTCCTCAAATTCTCTATACAAATCCCATAGAAGAGAACCATTCGTCACATTGTAACCACAAGTTCCGACAGCACGTTCGAGAATCCCTCGAACATTTTCAATTGCATTTCCATCCGACATCAGACCAATATTGAATAAAACGTATTCTTGCCAAATATCAATGGCTGAGGGAAACACAAAAATAAAAGTTAGAGGACTACACTTTCTGTATCTTTGATCGCAATCTTATACTATAAACTATTTCATACACTGATAATCTTTCAAAGCTCTTTCAAAGAGATTATTTATCAATTTCTTCTCCTCGAAAGATGTGGCAATTTTTTTCTCGTCTTCGATCCACGAACGCCATAATTCTGTAATCAAAAATCCACAGTGGTGATCAACAACGTAATGTCAGGTACTAGAAAATTATATACTTCGTATGGAATACTTACGGGGTGAAAGAGGATATTCTTTGCTAAATTTTTCTCTCACTTCCCTCAATCCTTCCAGATCACCTAACGAGCTCAAAACTTGAATCAAGTCTACATAAGCTTGATAATCAGTTTTATCTGCATCTATCTGCAATCAAAAAGTATGCGACGGTTAGTCATCCAGCAGAGAGACAAAAAGATCAACGATCATTTATAGGATACAGTAATGCCTATTCGTCTAGACCATAAGAAGTATTGCAGCAGAAAAGTTTCAGAATCGAATACAGGAGCAAAAAACACTCACTCTACGTTGAAGTGCTTCTTTCTTTTCATTCAATTCGTCTTCCTTTTTCTCATCATCAGATGAATTATCTTCGTCCGTGTCAGAAGCCATTTCAGAATCCATCCGATCACCATCAACATCCATTGTATCTTCTTCCATCATGATAATAAGTTAAGAGGATAGAGAAAGGGAAGAGAACAGAATGTAGATCTTTATTAACAGACAGAGGCAAGATGAAGAAATTAACAGATCGAAGCAGAATTCTACTGAAATTCACACCAATTTCAAAATTGCGGCTTGCATTGTTGAGATGTTGCGCTAATCAATAGGAGAGGAGTCGCACCACACTCAGCTCATTAATGATAACTAGAAACTAGAACCGAAAACTCCGAAGCACGAAAAAAAGTCGGTTGATCTGTTGATCTTCCATCATAATCAGGAAAAAAGTACATCTCTAACGAGTGATAAGCAAACTATTTCTCTTGCTTGCATAATTCCGTTGTGGATCACGAATCATGATAATGGCAACTATTGCGTGTAGGACTGTCACTTTTGAGGCACCCTATATAGTTACAGCTTGTCTGATAACGATTTCTGTCAAATAAAAACAGATCGTTGAAATTCAAAATTCAAAAAATTCGTCTCTAGAGTGAAATTAATAATTTATTGTTGGAACCTGGTTGAATCGGCGTCTCGTCACTTATAATCTTTTTATTGTCTGTATGGGTACGATAGAAATCCTGCAGCGCGATGAAGGACGCTTTGAGTTTTCCGTCTTACTCGGAATTTATCCAAAGGTCGGAAATGATGAAGACGCGACAAGAACGTTTGATTCAAGTACGAATTTTCTCTGTGATTTGAATAAGTTATTATCATAATTTTACGATTTTATTTTTTCTTCTTCGTGCAGGTTCGACAACACGAAAAAAAAATGGCTGCTCAATTTCTCGATAAAATGAAAGATCGAGCTCAGAAACAGTACGAAAATACCGAAAAGTATATAATGAACGAGATAAGCGAATTGCACTCAAAAGAACTGGCGGCAATGAGACGGGTTTACGAAGAATGTATTATGAAAATTAATCAAGAACACTACTCCAAAGCTGTATGTAGAGTTTATAGAATTAATTATTCATTCGAACGTTCCAGCGTGATATTCATATCCTCTATTTTTTTAAATTTATCTAGGTACAATCTAAAGTAAATCATAGTCGTTCAAATATTCATCTACCGAATTCAGAGAGAAATTTCGTACCAAGAAAGTATGATATATTTTTAGTCGTCCAAATACAGAATTTAATTCCTCACGCACTGACTGGAAGCATTTTTCATTCATTTCAGAAATCTGACACCGGTGAAGACCATAATTATTCATGACGAATCTGGGACCACAATGACTGCCAACCCGCCCCTGCCGAAATTTGCAATTACTGAGCAAAAAGAAAACAGAAAGTAATTTGCATGCCATCAATTAATATATTAATCTCGAGAATTATCATTTTTTAATATCTTATTTCCATTATCAGAAGTTTATCTCCCGAAAAGAAGATTTCTAGTCCGAAAATATTGAGTAAAGACTCGGATTTAGCGAAGAAGACTGTGAATCCAAGAATTGCGAAAGAAGATCAGAAGAAAGTAAGATCTTGACTTTGAATTAAAAAGGTGAAATTTTACAAGTAATAATGGAAAAAGTTTTTATTTTTCAGGTGGAAACTAGAACGAAAAGTATCTATCATGAGAAATGTATTCCAGATGTAAAGAGGGCACCATCACCAAAGAGGTTGGTTCTCATTTTCTCTCCATTGATGAAGTCATTTCTTCCAAATCTAGTAATTTTATCTTTTTCCATTTTTGAAGGAAAACATTTATAAAGAAAAGTATTCAGACAATTCCTGGTTCAACAAATATGAATGAAGGTCCTATTCACAAGGTAAAACATGAATGAGAGTGGAGTTTTTTTGTACTTTTCGTACCTTCTCTTCCACTCGTACTTTTGCAAACTTCTTACTCGTGGAAGAAAGTGGATAAAGAATGAAAAAACGTTGCTCCAAAGTTAATTACTTCAATTTTTTTCATCAAATTATACTCTCCCTCAAATCTTATATCGTCCTTTTGAAGATGTCTATTTTTACATCCTAGGTTACCGATCCCGTATCAAATTGTTTCTTGAAAAAAAGCACGGAAGATTTTCTCGATAGTTACTCGAAACGGGTTCACGATCGAATAAGAATTCTAGAGCAAAAAGAAAAAATGCTACAACGACGAATAATTTGTTTGCCGGTGAGTTCCGTTTGAAAACATATTTTCCATCCAGTCTTTTCAGCTAAAGCACTCGTAATTTTTTAGGATTTCAATCGTTTTGCGATCGCTCAACCTTATAAAGATTCTGCTACCAACACTGAAGATAATGTTACCTACGAAAAATTTAAATTGCTCAATCCAGTTACCGCACAGCCCTCGAGAATAGCAGCACCTGGTGCAACAGAACCTGTTGATGTATCGAAAGATTTGAAAGGAACATTTCAGCCAGTCACTGAAAAATCCTTGAAAACTGTTCTACAAGATGCAAAAGAACCTTCCAATAAATCGAAGGAAGTTCGAAATACAGCTGTTCAAACTTCTCGAGCGTGTGGAAAAAAGAAACGACATTGCAAACGAGCCAGTCTCGCCAAAAACGAAGATATGATAATTTTTATCCGTAATCACAGAAGCGAAATGAGTGATGTGATAGAAAATGGTTCTCGTCGTGATGCAACCGTCGAACCATTATCCTCTAATACATCCCGCGATACCGAATCGTCTTTCAGTGAAGCGGGAAATGTTAGTTTATCCGTTAAGAAAATCGTTCATACTACTACTAATAAATATGGAGACTTGCCACAGAATAAAAAATTGGCCAATTGGAGAAAATTATTCAGTAACGGTGAGAAACTCTCCGAATCGTCCTACTATAGTCCTCCCGACCCATCAAAAAGAGCACCTATGATACCAACAAGAGGCAGAAAGAAAAAATGTAAACGGCATTTGCTTCGACAGGGTGCCGTCAAGGAATCCGAGAATGACATTGGATACTACGTGGCTAAATTGCTATTAATGAGTCCTGAAAGTCTAGAAAATTTGAATAACATCAGCGAAGAAACCATATCATCTATATCGATAGACGAGATAGAACCCGAAAAAGCAGAATCTGTTCATTCTACAGCGAAAGAAGGAAAGACCGAAGATGAAAGTCTGGACGAAGAGGAATTTCTTCACCGTATGTTAGAAGTTAGTATTCCACCCTTACAAAATGACCAACGGAGTGCTATTCCAAATAATAAGATCGCTTCTTCTCGCAACGGAACTCCAGTCAGCGTTTCATCTGAAAAATCGGCGACGATAACGGAGACGGATGTAAAGGCGGGAACTTCTTCAATGACCCTGTCAGAAAACGATGGTGCAATGGAATCAAAACTAACTCACTACGACAACGATATTCTGAAGAACATTTCATTGGATGATTTGAAACTAGATTCAAGTTTATCAGGTTGGATCGGTGCGTCCATACGACGTACATTGGAGGCTTCTGCCGTTAATTCAACGTCCAGTTATGACGAATTCGACAATTTACGTCAAATTGATCAACTAGTCAAATCATTAATCGCGAAAAACGATTATTGTCAATCTAGCGGAAAGTCATCTTCGACCACCCAGTTTGCTTTTTCACCAGTAGACGTTCCTGATGTTCGCTTGAATGTACCGAGAATATTCGATACATTTACACGATGACGTGAAAATATTACTCATATTTTTAATCCATTTTAGTACCTGTGTTGTGTGTGCGTGTGAAATTCATTTTATCGTTTTTTTTTTTTTTTTTAATCGAACGAACTGTACGCAATTAATTGTATTAATTATATCGAAGATTTGAATATGCATTTTTGACTTTAAGCTGAATATGATAAAGCCACTCTGCTTTGGGCGCTAAAGACGTTTAAGATGAAAGGAAACTACCAAATTAGGGAGAAGAAAAAAAAAAGAAGAATTCAAAGAGACAAAATAAACAAGTTTTCTATTTCTCGACATTGTTTAAAAATAAACAATATTACAATATTGAAGTTATTTTCACACATTCTAGCTCATCTCGAGAGGTAGAAAACGGAGCGCACAAGGAAATGTTCACTGCATAGAAAAGATTAACGGGAAAACTTCATTCCCTTTCAAATTTTATTTGACATCTTCAACAATTTTTATTTCATTTCAATCGAGGGCTTCGAAGACATTTTTTCCCGACTACACCGAGAAACTTACACATCGACGCATTCACGAATAATGAGCCCATTTTGTTTCATTTGCTGCCTTTATAAGAATCTGATCTGTTTTTAAACGCCAATTCTCGATATTCTTAGAAACGCTGCACCAAATTTCGCCATGATGCGGTTCAGCGGCTACACATCTTTCTTTGACTTCGTCTTGAGTTCTTTCCGTACCATGTAATTTTTCGAACTTGTAAAAATATATCCACGCATCTCCGAAATCTGAGTCAATTTTCAAAGTACGATTGAACCATTCCCGACACTTCTGCAGTTTGAGCTCACTCCAAAAAAGTTTCGATACAGCTAATAATATATTTGGATCGTGCTCGCACTTCTTCAACGCGTCCACGCTTTTTCTTCTACGCAAAGCTCTCGGTTCCAAGGAAATCGCTTCTGCCCAAAGAATACCAGCATCTGGACATTCTTGGAGGGCTTTTGCCATTAATCGGTTGGCGATTTGTTGCATTCCAGCTCGACACTCTAATCGGATGGCTTCGAGCCATACTTGAGGACTATGAGCTACTTGTAGACGAGCGCGTTCTAACGTTGAACGTGCCTTGGTCAATTTATCTTGACGCTCCTCTAAACGCGATAAACTTAGCCAAAGAGGTACGGATGTCTTGCATTCTTTTAAAGCCATTGTATACGTCGCGTGGGCATTATCTAATTCTCCTTTTTGCTCTTCAATTTGTCCTTTCATTAACCATAATTTATCAAATTTAGGAAACGCTTCGACTGCTTCTTTCAGAACCTCAAGCGCGTTGTCTAGATTATTCAAACACCATTCTAATTTCGCGCATTTCATCATTACTCTAGGTGTTTTGGTCTGTTCTCTGGCTTTTGCCAGTAATCTTCGGGCACGTTCAAATTCGTTATTTTCGGATTCGAGTTTATGAGCAGCTAACCAAATCTCTTCACTGTTTGGATTAGCTTGGAACGCTAGATGGAGAATACTCCGAGCCTCGGAAACGTCGCCAGCCTGCCACCTTGACTTCGCACCCATCAACCACAAAGTTTCAGATTTAGGACAATGGTTAACAGCTTTCTGAAGCAGCAATTCATACGATTCGCGCGTTCCGTGGTTTTTCTCCAAGTGTGCAGCTCGCAACCAAATGCTTTTCTTTCGCGGGAAAACTGTGAATGCATGCTCATAAACAGCGCGAGCACATTCATACGCACCTTGAGATTCGCACGTTTCAGCATCACTAATCCACGTGTGCTTTCTATCTTCGTCTTCTACATTATGTTCGATGATAGCGCGTATAATTGATCGGCATGTGAGTACTGAACCACCAGCTTCGGCTTCCATTGCCTCTTTCAACCAGTGTTCACGATTGATTTCCACCCCGTTCGCAAGCAGCGAATTCTTAGCTCGATCAATAATTTTGTTAACCATCGGAATATTTTCATGACTTTCTTCCAGTTTGGCGGCCGTAATCCAAATCTGCCTATCGGTCGGTATATTTTCGCGAGCTTTATTCAATACTTTCCTTGCATTCTCATACGTTTCCAAACGCGCTAACGCAAGCCACAAATCAACACTAGTTGGACAACATTCGACCGCTCGACTCAACAAAATTCTTGCTTCTTCCGGATCTTCCAATTCTACAGCCGCCTTCCATAGCCGAACTGAATTTGGAATATTTTCCAGCGCTTTTCGAAATACCCGACGCTTTCCTTTCACCTCGATTTCCAAGTCCGCTGCTTTAATCCATATGCGAACAGAGGTAGGAATATTACGGACAGCCTGTGCAATGACGGCTTTTGCCATTTCGGGTGGTTGCAATCGTGCCGCTTCTAACCACATATCTTCTGATTTCGGATTCTCTTCACATCCCTTCATTATGAGATTTCTGGCTGACTGTACCTTGCCAGTTACTTCTTCTAGTCTAGCTGATGCTATCCAAGCGGGTGGGTGATTTGGATTTGTTTCGCGGACTGATTTCAACAGAAGTCGAGCTTTTTTAATATCGTTTATATCACCACCGTATGTAGGTATCATACTCTGCAAATCTGTAAGGTAACCTTTTGGATCTACAACTGTTTGTCCCGATACTGAATCGGAAACCTGATTCAATTTCACATTCATCAATGTGTTCCTCGCTTGTCCCATTTTTGTAAGATCGATATCTCCACTGGGTGTCAACATACCCGGCGTAGAATGCGGCATCTGACTCATAACACCGCTGCTAGGATCAATAGATGTAGCCGATTCGCCTCCTAGATTACGAGATAGTACCGAGTCGGGCAAGGGAGTGAATTTTTCAGCCCGTGGATTCCTAGTTTTACGATTACGCGCATCTCCTACTTCGGGAATACTTTGCCATTCATCTTCACTAACGGTAATCAGACCACGTTTCAAATCGCTGAACTGTTGTTGAATTTTAGGTCTTTCTTGACGATATTTTTCCAATTCTTCTTTCAAGCGCTTCTCACGATATTCTTTGCGTTTCTCGTCCATACGTTTATCAATTTCTTCATAGATCATATCAGCTTCTTCATCGTCTTTATCATACGGATCTTTACTAAATAACGAACCTCCGTAACCTGAAAATTCATCATAGTTCGAATCGTTCAAATCTTCGTCATCGTCTTCTTCTTCTTCCTTTTTCTTTTTTTTAATTGGAGGTGCATGTCTATCATCAGATACGTCATTGGCATCTCTAGCCGGACCAATATCAGATCGAGTGGTGAATCCTGTTGCACCTCGACCGACTCCGGCAACGTAACCCAGAGGAGCAGGTATTCCTATAAAATGTTTTTTATTTCGATTCACGAAAGCAGGTGGAGGCGGAGGCGCCGTCATTCTCAATATTCTTCCAATTCTGAAAACAACCGATTTACCGTAAATTACTTCTCAACCAGAGACAGAAATTCGGGTATTTACATTCGTGTGATAATAATATTATGACTTACCAGAAAAACTAATATTAAAAATTGATATGGTTCGGTGTGAAGGATGTCTCAATCCAATCTCAATCAAAGGTCTCTGATTTTAATACATCAGACCATGGTTTATTCTTCTTTTGATCCTTTCATTGCTTTTAGAAACTGTTGAAGAATGGAATCTCATTCAATGATAAAAACACTGATATTATGTTACCAGCTATTGACTTAAGCCATAGATCATAAGTGTAAACTAGATAGTGTCCTAAGTAACAATGTAAAGTTCTAGAATTGTGCACCGGGCATCTAATAATTAGACGGCGTAACCTACACTAGATAGCGCTAAAGTAGTTATAAAAGTGATCATGGACCATACACCTTGATCATGGACCAAGTCAGTGTCATGTAGTCTAGACAATAAAAAATAATTTTTGGCAAAGAACGGGTGTTTGCTGGAATGTGTAGAGGAAGGTATCAAAAAGCACAAAAAAAAACCACCCCCTAAGAGGCTGGGGAAAATTTCTTGTGGCATGTTTTAGCCCCCAAATTCAGTTTTTGTACTATTTCTCAAAAACTAAGCGTTTTACGAGAAAATGTTTCGAACAAAAAATGTTCCTCTTGAAATTTCAAATAAAAAAGGTCCAGCCTAGGCCGATCAGTCAGCTCCAAGACTCCCTCGAAGTAATATAGTTTTCAAAATTTAGATGGAAATTTATCGAATTCTTACTGGTATCTCGGAAAATCAACTTCTAGAAGAAAATGTACTTATATGAACAAAAAATTTTCTTTGTAATATTTCTTATAAAATAAATCAACGGGGGTGAGTCCACGGTAAAAATATGATCCTTTCTTGTTCTGCTTTTTCAATGTCACTAAATGAAACAAACAAATTCCACTCATATTTTCAAAACGGATGAGAAAAGTTCAATTGAAAACAATTTCACAGTTCGAGTGTGTGTATCATGATATACAAAGCGCAGTACTGCGATCGTCCTTTCTTTTCATTCTTAAAAGGTCCTTTTTAAAACATCTGGTAGTCATATGACAAGGATATGTGCAATCGGTCTCGTGGTATGGTATCTTTCAGTACTCGGATACGTGTGTATCGAATAGATACGTATACAGCTGACGTTCACAGTATACAAGGCCACATACATTACATACTTGTTGAGATCAATTTTTCGACAATTGCTAGATTAGAGAAAAATTCCTCATTGTCATGTTTTACAGCCACAGAAGATGAAGAAGCAAACAAAATGTGTGTAGAATAAACTTTATTAAATTTATAAGAAATACTAAAAAGATAATGTTTCCGTCCTATACATTTTCTTCTACAAGTTGATTTTTCCGGGGTACCAGTAAAAATTCTATAAATTTTGAAAACTATATTACTTCGAGGGAATTTTTGAGCTGACTATTCGGCCTAAACTGGATCTTCTATACATCATTTTATTTGAAATTTTAAGAGGAACATTTTCTGTTCAAAACATTTTCTTGTAAAACGCTTAGTTTTTGAGAAACAGTCCAAAAACTGAATTTGGGGGGCTAAAACGTGCCACAAAAAATTTTCCCAGCCTTTAGGGAATAGGTTTTTTTGTGGTGCTTTTCGATACCTTCCTCTACACATTCCAGCAAACACCCGTTCTCTACCAAAAAATTATTTTTTAAACAATTCTCAAAACCTCATGGCTCATACTTAAATTGGAAAACAGAATTGAAAAACTGTTTGGATTGTTTGGAGTTATACAAATTGAACCACGATCATCTTCGTAGTTCGTACGCAGGGGAACGGCGGAGCAAAATCAAAAGGGCAAGATTTGCCCCAAAATGGCTAGATTGGTCACGCTAGACACACGTGCCAAGACGTCTTAACAGTAAGAGACTCGCTGCAGATGGCAATGTAGAGAAGCTCGGCCCAAGAAGGTGATTGTGATATTCGCCTGTAAGGGCTCTGCTAGGAGCGTCACTTTCTACGCTACATTTGTAATGATTTTCAGAAATATTGTTGGTAGATTCTGAAAAGTGAGATATACAAAGGATAAAGTAAGATTCATATTATTAATTTTCAATGTTTCCTGAGGTCTTTTTTTGAATTTTCTGAAGAAAAAAAAAAAAAAAAATGGAATATACGGTAATCTGCTACGTACGTAAAATGGTCCGTATCACCTCGATAGCGCTCCTGGTGGAGCTCACATATGCGAATAGCGATAGACGTGGAGTCTTTGTCTCGTGTGTACACACAGAGGAACACTCACGCACCTCGAAAGAAAATAATTATTCCATCTTCGATAAGAATCAAAATCACAATAAAAATACAATAGACAGGGACGACGACATTGCAACCGAACTAGGAGACGAAACATTGCACCGAGTTTATTATAGTTTAACAATTTTATTACCTATGCGTAGCGAATAAAATAAATAATTTTTACGATAATTGGTAAATTATCATTCGATACAACATTTCTACATTTAAAAAAAAAGTAACATTTTTATTGATTCGATTAACCATTCCGGTAATCAAAATGCACACTTTTCCCTTAGTTTTTTTGTTTCCCCGAAGGAATCATGTAACCACCTGCGACCAAGAGTAAAGTGTATAGTAATAAAGTATACAATAATAATAATAACGAAAATGCCTAGCGAACGCATTTTGATAGTATTGCTCCACGAAAAATTCAATTTTGTAATTCGAACGAAATTCGCTAGCATTTATATTCCATTTACCTAGAAAACGCGATAATATAACTTAGGAAAAAATAGATTTTATTGGGATTCGATATGAGCAAAGGTACGAATGTTGTTCACACAACATCTTTCTGCCTTTCGAGTGCATGTAATGACGCTGAGAGAAAAAAGAAGAGTATTCGTATAAATATTGTAAATTCGAACTTGTATAAGAATTTGCAATTAGAGTGAAATTTTTAAAAATTGAAATAAAAAAATACGTTACGAAACACAAATATTTCGAATTATTATATATGATAGTCTAGCACTAAAAAAAGAAAGAAAATACTAGCGCATTTACTTCAGCGTATTCGATTACGTTCGTAACGATCAACGTACATTACACACTTACATACACACCAAACTTCGTTTATAAACAGAATATACAATACAACAAACATTTTCTGACAGTTCAACCGAGACACATAATCACGTACAGTCCACACACGAATATTGTACACCGAAAAAAAAATAACTATGACATTACAAAATGACTTGACAAAACACGGATCTTATGACGCCAGTTTCAAGAAGATCTATAATTTTTTCGTTCCATTTAGCTACTCATTTGCGAACAAACAGTTTGTAAGAATTCATAATATGACACTCCGACCTCGCTTTTATCGTCGACCAATCGTTCGTAGAATTTCTGTCGCGTTTGCGGTGTATCTCTGAAAAAGAATGACGAGCGTTATTTCTTCAATTGTACGTACTCGTACGTCAGAATGAGCTCTTAACTTACTTGAAAACAGTTAGAATGACTGGTGATGACTTTCTTGTCTGCAAATGATTGATAAACGCGTTGGCTAATAAATTTTCTTGCGTTTCGATCATCGGAAACGCGTCCTGTATTAAAGAAAAAAATACACAGTTTATAAAGGGAAGAGAGGACCGAAATTGTTGATATCTAAAAAATTACTGACCAAGTAATCTGGAATAACGCTGAATTGTGGGTATCCGAATAAGTTGTGACATATATGAGGAGGTATGTTATGACACACAAATATCATAATCGAATCCCCTTCGTCCAACAAATAAACACCCGTCGAATCGACGTGTTCCGCAGATAGATGTAAAATGGGCGGTTTAGGGACTACTTTTCCTTCAATTTCGCATCGAGGCTACAGAAGAATGAATTAGAATCAGTATCGTACGTACAGAAAGGAACTCAAATAACAAACGGATTTACCTGCTCCATCAAATTATGCAACGGGTACAGATCGGGATAGATAATTTGTATCAATTTATCCAACGGAATGCATTTCATCAGGTACATAGCATAAACTCGATCATCGGTCCTCGTATTCGCGTTCAATTTAAACGCCACCTGCGGATGCAAGATTCATAGACGTAAAATAAATTGGATTCACAAGCACGTACTCATTTCAGCACAAGGTCATTTTCAATATACGCAAATGACCAGGCTGTCTGAAGCTCGCCTTCACAAAAATAATCTATAGCTTCTAAAATCATTCAATACTCACGCTCT
Organism: Aspidiotus rigidus; assembly: GCA_035079385.1. Classification (NCBI taxonomy): domain Eukaryota; kingdom Metazoa; phylum Arthropoda; class Insecta; order Hemiptera; family Diaspididae; genus Aspidiotus; species Aspidiotus rigidus. The sequence continues at coordinate 898,314 of JAVHKY010000072.1, read as the reverse complement.
TCAATAAACCCAAAATGTACAATGGAAACAGCGTTAAATTGTGAGGCGCTAACAACGTTCCAGATCCTCCACCGGACGAAACTAATTTGTAAGAATTCAATATATCACAGACGGCATTGACGAACGCTTCTCTCGCATCGGCTACTGAAGTTTGTAACGATCTGTCAACCGCTAAGATGATAGAAAACATACGAGAGAATTTATCAATGAAACGGTTTCGAATATTAATTAAGATAATACGCACACTCTCAATTTTGAGCGCTCAATACATACCCATTTTGGCCAGTAATCCTGCAATACTTTGCTGATCCGCAGAAACTAGTATATCGTGTAGATTATTTGTAACTGGTAAACACAGGGTATGGACTCGAATCCGTCTTTCACCTAGTCAATAATTATAGGAATTTGGTTTCACGAAGTTCTACTCGTCACACGCATGAATCAATTTCAGACGTTACCTTTGCTAGACGTGTACAGTAAAGCAGCTTGGAAACAGACAGTCTGTAAATCGGAGAGATTTTCATCGATAGATACTTGCATACCAAATCCAGCATCCGGATTGATATTGGGCAGTGCTAATAGATCGGTGGTTCGAACGAAAAAGTTACCGTGGAACGAATGAATGGACAAACCCCTGAAAAAAGAGAAAAAGTTTGAGACTTTTGATCGCAATCGGAAAAAATTTCATTTAGGAAAAATAGATAACGACGGGCAAATGGGTATTTTCGTTGAAGACTTACTTTGTGCACCGCATTCTCATCACCGCTTCAAAACCTATTTTCCTGGTCAGGTATCGTTCCAGCGTCTTCGACAATACTTCGACGTCATGAGCGTTTTTATCACTGAACAAGGGAAAGTGATGCATGCAACCACCAGATATTTGTGAAATGCCGCCTAAAAATGAAAATAGTTAGCATCATTATTCAAATAAAAATTAAGATTAGTTTCTGGCGCAGCATACTTACTGATCGTAGCTAAATCGACGAACTGCGCATTCACGACAAATAAATCGACGGCAACGTGTACACCGTTGCAATCGAGCGCCAATTTTTTGTAAAAATCTGTCGCCGGATTCAAGATAACGTTCTTACAATTGCCACGTTGATTCGGATCCTCTCGCGGCTTTAGTGCGCCGGGACCATAGTTTGGCAAACACGAAATAAAAACGGTGACGCGTCCACCGGTAGGAGCCTGTGAAAATCGCGAACAGTAATTCGACACGTCAACAAGAAACGTGTACCTAAGGATTAGGAGACGTTAATTTTTCTAAACTCACCATAAGTTTATGAGCTGCTTGTAACGCCGCACCTAGAGAACAATTGGTATCGTACGATTCTTTGAACTTCTCTGGTAGCAATTCCAATAAATTTCTGATCAATTCCATTTGTTCGTGTAAGTTTACTAGTAAGTTTTCCGGGTGCGGAATGAATACGTCTACGATAAAAAGTGATATCGAAATTAACGATTCCGCTAAATAGCGACAAATAGGTATCGAAAAGAATGAGAAAAAATGTACCATCGACGTCGGTAACTATCAGTTCGCGTGGCTGACTCAAATTCTCTCCAAGCTCATAAAATCGTATCGCCGAATCAACCGCAATGAATCCTACTGACGTACGCGAGTCTCCTGGCAACTTGGTCAAATTATTTGATAATACTTCGCACACTGTGCTGAGGTATCCGATCTGAGTCGCAATACGGGATACATCGATGATGAAGAGGTAAATGGCACGTTGTGGCGGTCGTACCTACAATTTGAAAAGAAAAAAATGTATGAGAGAAAACGAATCTTCACAATGCCACTCTTTCGCCCATTAAAGAAAGCGATGTCATAGATTATTGGACACGAAAATATCCTGAATCAAGTTCATCTTGAAGAAGAGGGGAAAAGGGAGGTTTTTGTGAAAACGAACTCATCTTTAGAGACGTTTACGGTTAGACTACCACGCTTTAGGTCATCAGTCTTGAAAATTCTGAAAATACGCTTTTGAGGCTCTGAATAGTCAGCAGGTGCAGCATTTGAAGCAAGTGTGAGAAATTTTTCAGATGCAGAATGAAGTCCTCGCATATCCTTGCTATCTCGAAAATTGTAAATCAAAAATTACCATGTATTCGGACGAAGCGATGAATTCAATAGTTGCATTTTTAACTTCTGGTCTCCGTAGTGGATCATCGTTCATTTTCGTAATCGGATTATATCTAAAATCATCGGGCACTGTAAACAGAAGAAGATATAAAAGTAAACTACTATACTTGAAATTTATCGGAATTACGCTTGCTTTAGATACTAGTGATTGATTTCATGATAATTCTTCACGATCAAAAATTAAAACAATCCCATTTGTTACTACTTCATCAAACGAATTAGACCAAATAGATTATCACGTTCAAAAATTAAGTCGTCATCGAGTGAGGAAAATAATTCATATTTTGTTCTATTTTTCACTGCCATTACTTACAGTCATTCGCTCTAAAACATAGATTGCACTTCCAATGCCTGTTATCAATGAAATAAACGAAGGGATTAATGTAGGTACGACACGATCTACACCTGACTATGGTACTGCACTGAATCACAGATAAATGCTGCAATATTGACAAAAAATCACTAGATCAGTAAAAAATTCCGTCGTTATTTAGAATAGACGTACATGTAGTTACTAACCGTTAAATCACGGAATGGATGCAAGAGAATGCCGAGAGGTAATCTCGATTTATCGAGGAGGCTTTTCGTTTCTGGCACTTTGGTTAATGTGCAACGAAACAAACTGAAAAAATACATCTATCAAGAAAAACCACACATCTAAAAATCTATTCGCACTCATCAATGTCATTAGCAGTACTCACTCTGGATGACAGTTACTTTCTGAGAGTGATTCGGCAGGTAATTGTATGCTCGGAGCTTCAATTTTTTCTTTTGGTAAAACAGCACTCATGCGAAGTAAATCACAAGTTTCGATTCCCTAAAAGTATGAAGACGACTTCAGTTCAAGCAATTCCATTTTATAAAAAGATATGGCCCAGATGCCTTAGAAACCATACCCGAATTCCATTATATCCTTGTTTTGTGACGTTTAACCCACCGAATTGTTTCGACATCGAATCTACATGCTGCGAATCGATTCGCTGTTGCTGCATCTGAAATATCAAGAGAAAAAGTTACACCTCACGAGTTTTTAGACGTCCAAAATGCGTTGATCGGTACTTACTGGGTATCTGTTTGCAAAAGTTGATGGAGACGTAGCAGGATACTGTTGATGACCATATTGAAGTCCATAATGTGACGCTGCCATATTTTCGTATCCGTTCATATCAGGTAGTCCGTTATTAGCAGTGTATGGTATGTTCATACTAGGCGGATGTGGGTGCTGGTTATACATACCGCTCGGGGGTTGTACATTTTTTGCGCTTCTACCGGGTAGGGTTGGGTTCGCGAACGCACTCGAAATGTGATTCGGATCTGAATACCCATTATTGAGGTACGGCTGGCTAGTAGATGGTGGATATGCTTGTTGATTGTACATGTTATTCATGTCGTTCATACTCTTAATGGTCCCGCTAGAGGCAGTCGAGTTACCCAGCATATTTGCATTGTGATTTGTTTCCGGAAACTAGTCGATATAAATGCAAATAGTGAGAGCTCTATCACATGATCTGAAGAGAATAGAGAACAAAAGAACTTACAGTCCTGCGTGAATCATTCAGCATGACATTTTTATAAGGGTGTTGTTCCATTAAATCGAATTCCAACTTCGCTGCCTACACTGTGGATACCAGATTCACCACTAACCTGAAACAGGGATGATAACACTGTAGACGAAAACACAGCAGTTTTGAGACTAAGAAAAGAACGATCAAGGCACAATTACAATCACGGAGAAGAATCCGAAATGATAACGTTACTCAGAAGGATAAAATGTTTTGAATTCCTCACAGTTTTTTGCGTTCATCTAGTCAATTAATTCAAACGTACCTCCGAGTGATAACTAATAAATTTACAACGAAGAAACGTGATTTGAGAAGAGGACCAAATAATACCATCATTATCGAGATTCTTTTAAAATATTTGGTAATTAGAACGAAAAGAGTAGACTACTTACTGGGAGTGTTGAACGTAATGCGCTCTGTCGAGAGCATAAATATTATCCAGTCTGCCCTTGATTTAATGAATTATTATTTATCAAAACTATTATTTCAATAATTAAAGAGAATGAATAATATTATTGAACTTGACAATTGATTTGTATATTGAATGAGTAGGTACTAAAATTTCTACTTCCAACGCATCATTATTTTTGTAATCCCCATGATTTGTTATGATTTTACTTTACAAATTAGTCACTAGAAGTGCTAGATATAACCTGCGATCACCTGCGATACAAAGTTGAATTGATCTATATGTAGAACAACGATCAAGGAAATAAGATTACTTCTGACCCATAATAGGACGTACCATTAGCCTTATTCTCCTATTCGTTGTTTCGCAGATACGTCAATCCGACTTTGTGCGGCAGTAACGTAAAATCAACAAGAAACTACCCATACGAGATATGATTACAGTCCCAATACTGATTACTACCCCATCTTACGCGCCCTGTGATCAATCATGCAGCTGAAAGAGCCCTGAGCCCCTGAATATTAAATTGGTAAATTTTTTTGATCAATATTACGGAATATTTCTTGTGAAATATCTTTTAATGATTAGTAACGTGTGCAATATAATTGTTAATTTATCCTAGTTCGACTAGATTATTCTAGTTTCTTCTCCTCGTTCTTTGGAATGGCAGATGGTGATAAACTTAATATTGACAGCATAATATCCAGATTACTTGAAGGTAGGTATAGAATATATTTCCCTAGGGTGTAATTGGAAGAAATCCTTGAATGTAACATTTTTAAAGGATTCTAGAAAGGAGAAAATTTATATTTTCACCTAGTATAATCTTTCATCGATCATTTTCAGTTCGTGGTGCCCGTCCAGGAAAAGCAGTACAACTCGCCGAACATGAAATTAGAAATCTATGTATCAAATCGAGAGAGATGTTCCTCTCACAACCCATCTTATTGGAATTAGAAGCGCCGTTGAAGATATGCGGTATATTCTCTTCGCAAACATACGCGCAGTTAATTCGTTACCGTCGTGTTCATCGATGTGTTTTTCCGCAGGTGATATCCACGGACAGTATTACGATCTCTTGAGACTATTCGAGTACGGAGAGTTTCCTCCGGGATCGAATTATTTGTTTTTAGGCGATTACGTCGACAGAGGGAAACAATCGCTGGAAACTATCTGTTTACTGTTAGCTTACAAAATAAAATTTCCAGAAAACTTCTTCTTATTACGTGGGAATCACGAATGCGCGAGTATAAATCGTATCTACGGATTTTATGATGAATGTAAGAAACTATTTTCCGAGTAGTTTGAGTAAAAATTATTATAATTTTCATTAATGAATCGTTTACTTTTGTAGGTAAACGGCGTTATAATATCAAATTATGGAAAACTTTTACCGATTGTTTCAACTGCTTACCCGTGGCGGCTATCGTGGACGAGAAAATATTCTGCTGTCACGGTGGTCTTAGTCCAGATTTGCAGAGTATGGAAAACATTCGACGGATTATGCGACCGACGGACGTACCTGATCAAGGACTCCTATGTGATTTACTGTGGTCAGACCCCGACAAGGTATGAGGAAATTCTTGGTAATTGTAATATCCTTTTCGCACGCTCGAAAATATGAGAACTATTTTATTTGTTCTTCCAGGAAATTACACGTTGGGGTGAAAATGATCGGGGCGTGTCGTATACATTCGGAACTGAAATAGTACATAAATTTTTGCAGAAGAACGATTTTGATTTGATTTGTCGTGCTCATCAGGTACTTCACGTATTTAGAATTAGATTCCTTGTATAAATGTCATTCTAACGCACGTACTCGTATACTGTGTTACAGGTTGTAGAAGACGGATACGAATTCTTCTCAAAAAGACAATTAGTAACATTATTTTCGGCTCCAAATTATTGTGGGGAATTTGATAATGCTGGTGCGATGATGTCAGTCGATGAAACTCTAATGTGTTCTTTTCAAATTCTCAAGGTACGAACCAAACCTGATTTTAACACAATTCAAAGTAGAGAGTATTTAATGTGAAGAAAAAGTGATGGTAAAAGAAAGTGAGGTTGGAGAAAAATAGAATGACTGGATGTGACTTTTACTCCAGTGCTGGAAAATAATTATCTTGCTCGAAATACTGTCAAATTGTTGGAAGTAATCTAGTGATAATATATCCACAATTTTCAAAAATCTGTTAGTTTAGTCCTATTTGACGATATTATAAGAATGTGTAATAGTCATACGAAGGAAAATTTTTCGATTCCATCATGGCTTTTAATCGCCTTCCATAGGTTAACGTCCACTTATCTTATTTTATTGTCATTGAGGTATTTTCAAGTTTCTTTTTACGTTCGAGTTTTCCCTCGTAAATACAATCATCTATCTGTTGAAGACTTCATCGGGAGTTTATTTTCAAGAATTTTGCTACTGCAGACGATCGGAGTTAAAATAGCCGTAGCTCCCGATTCAGCTATTGAATTTATTGGAACAAAATGAACTTCTATTTTTTTAAATACTCTCGTTTTTTTAATGTCTACATTACAATGTTTCGTTACAGCCTGCTGATAAGAAGAAATTCGTGTTACCAATGCGACAACAGGCTGCCGGCGTTGCAGAATCAGATAAAAAAGGACAAAAAAATAAAAACAAGAACAAACCTCAGTAGTAATTTTCAGTTTTAGATTCTTCTCCTATTTTATTTTCATTGTTTTTATTTTATTCTTCTGTGAATTTGTTGTAGTCTTCTGAATTGCTTTCCACGTACATTACGTCACAATAATCCTTCCATGTTACTACATATAATTATTATTTATTGTACCTTTTATGTATGATAATCGTTATTCGTAATTTAGGTAGGATTTTTCCTGGATGGAATAATAAGGTATACCACTATATTATAATCGACGTTTTACCAAAGATTTTCCCTCAAGAATATGAATTTTTTTTATTTGTCTATGCAGACATTTATTTCGCGATTTCACCCGTAATTGGAATGAATTTTTACAGTATTATAATTTTATATGACTATAAGTTTGACAATTTCGTTATGTGTTTTTTTTTAAATTTTGTTTTCAATTTTCTTCTTTCGTTACTTTATTTTTATTTTTCCAATCTTTGACTTCGCGATTCATTCAATTTACTCGTATCTAGTCAAAAGTATAGTCACTTTATGAAAAGTTTGTATTGTTATCTTAACTTCTTCGTATCTCGTCTTCATAGTATGATATTGATTCGATTGCCTATTTGTAAGCTACGCTTCATGCTGTATTTGTAACCAAACACTACCGAAGTGTGTGCGCTTGAAGCCTGTAGTTCGAATCTATCCATTTATTCTTCATTTCCCTTTTCTAATTTCCTTCATTTTACTCGTGAACGAGTGTTCACGAATGAATATATAGCAGGATGATACTGCTTAGCAATATTATTCTCGAGACAATCCACTCTGTCCAGTTTTGTTTTGTAACTTTGTAAAACGCTATCATTCCTTCTCAACTTTCTAAGAAGTTGACTAATTAAGAATTTCGTTGAAACGTGTAAAACTTCTTCAATATCATGACCGCGTCGTGGTCGAAGCACAATCACTGACTACGCCACATGTTGAAGCACAATTTTTCATTCTTGATAGGATATTGAGAATGCAAAGAAATTTGTAGACTTAGTTATTTCCTAAGAATCTCTTGCTATCGTGTCTCATGATAACATGGTTGTTCCGTGGAATTATCGCATTAGACTATTGTTCAGGCACAATTTGATGTAGAATTTAGTACGAATTTTACCTGAAATAAATTATTACGGTTACAATTATAGAAATTTTTGTGCATTCGAACAGTGGAGTTCGTTTCTATATGGCAACTATGAAAATACTTCGCGTTACGTTTCTCTCACAGCAGGAATGGATCTGAACTGATATTATCTCACTTAAGAGTTTGAGGTCGTACAATTTTATTTATAAAATGTGCGCTAGGTATTACTGTCAAAAAACGGCAACATTCTTTTGAATAATAAATTAAAAATTATCGCAATTCTTTATTATGGACTCTGCCTGCACACACTCAATTTCCATACGTTCAGGCAGAGCATAATAAAGAAAGCGGGACTATATTTCAACTTCGCACGAATAAAATGTGATTGTTTATTCTAATTAAAAATGATAATAATCATATTATTAATTTGTACATGAGGATAAAAAAATCATACGAACGCTAAAGATAAACTTATCGATTTCGACTGTCGAATGAAAACCCGGAATATAAATCATTCGTCGAGTTTTGTTTCAATTTTGCAGCAATATTTTGCTTCTTTTACCAAAATAAGAATAAGCAAGGAATAAACGTTTGAGATCAGGTTATTCGCATCGGTTTTGCCAAGAGCAGGCACAACGATAAATGCACGGTACAGTAAAGAATTTTAAAATTTTTTCTGTCAAATTCCATGACGTAAACCCTGTCTTAATCTAGAGAGATACTCGATGTTTTCGAATGCTACATATGTATGCTGTCAGAATTCTCTTTGGAGATGGGATGAGAACCGCTGTTCCAGCTTTGTACATCCGAAGAGCCGAAAATCACGTAAATTAAATTTGAGCAAAACATGATAGAACTCGTAAGAAGAAACACGTGATTCCATTCTGTTTTCGAATGCTAAACAAAACAAATATATATCCTCATTAAAGATGAAATCCGTCAAAATGAAGTTATTCTGTAAATGAGGCAAACTAACCGTATCGGTCACCATCCAACCGACCGATAAAGGTGCAAGAATGGATGCTATACTTGACAAGGAGTTTGTAAGACCCATTAGTGTGCCGCAAAAATTAGGCGATAAATCCAAATGGTTGGTCATAAATCCAAGATGGACAGCAGCATTCAGCGTTACCGTTACAATCAAAATGCTGGTCGCTACTGTCACATTCCTCGTGTTCCACAGAACTAGGATTACAAAGCCGAGTGCGGAACCCCACATTCCTATATTCGATATCGGAGAATGTTATTTCATCTTGTTTTTCTAGGTAGACCCAAGTACTTAAATACCTACCGATTGAATTGAAAAGTTTACGTAGAAGACTTTTTGAGGTTGAATAATTTGTCCTGATGTGAACTGCAATCCACGAGTAGAAGAACGTGCCACCCCAAGCGCATAAGTACGGAAGAGAAGATAAAATACCATTCTATTCAAAAACGAGAAATTTTATTTGAGAGTTCTATACCTAATCCTATTAGGCTCGATTAAATGATGGAGGAAATTTTGAAATAACATCGAAATAAATGCTATTTTTATCGCTGAGAATTTGATGTTACAAATAGCTCGTCTTTAGTTACTGAGAAATTTCCTCTTTCATTTGTATTTATCCAAACGTTCCTACCTTTTTGATATCAACGCCTAAAACTGAATTCATGTAATTTGGTAACTGGGTCAACAGCAATGAATAACCAAAATAATGTCCCGCATGGGTTATTAATATTGCCCACATGGGTTTTGATTTTATGATGTCTCTCCATGGAGTCACTAATTTCTGAAAAATAACAAGTTTTCACATTAACAAGCCTCACATTGTACACTTGAGGTTATGAGCTCGGAATGAGAAGATGGGAACAGATTCAGAGTAAGAAAAAGGTATATTAGGCCTAATAAATTTCGTTCAAAAGAAATGCAAACGGCATCATAAGAAAAGCGACACAGCATCTAAATGTGGCTTTTAAGTGTTAGGATTTCGTTCGTGTATAAGATACTAGGACCAGTCACGGAAAATCGTCATGGGCCAAAAGTTCATTGACTAGGGCTACTCCAGGGGAAATCCGTCATAGTTTCTATCACGCTTGATGACGTCACCAGTGGCCTTCACCTATTTTGAAGATATGAGAAATTAATGTTGACCTTCCCTACTCACGTTGCAGCAACTGGAAATTCTACAAAATGTCTCCAATGAGAATGACATACAAATGAAGTTCGGAGCGGATAAATTTGAACCGAGTTCTGTAAAAGGCGGCCAAGCGACATTGCTCGTTTTTACCGAGATTCATCCGCTGATAAGATATTTTAGCGTATTTAGGAATTCCTATGAACCAAGAAAATTATACCAGCGGGTGGATGAATTAAGGAATCAGCAATTCAATGAACTAGGTACACACTCATATCTCAAACCGTGCATAATTTGAAACATTTCCATTACATTACCTACAAAAAATGTAGACGAAACGAAAAATACGATAATATAACGCTTGGCCGCCTTTTACAGAACTCGGTTCAATGTCGTACCTATAGATACTCGATGTGAATGAGAGTGGAATACCTCAGAATAACTCAGAGAATGAAGCAGATAATGGTGGAGAGCATAAAGGATATGGAACCAACAGAAACTTATACAGATACTGGGAATTGAGCAGAATAAAAGCACGGAACACCACCTGCTTATGAAGTTATGAAAGATGAGTAAAAATAAAAAAGTTTATAACAAGAATAAAGCGCTAGTGAACTAATAAACCTAACACACAGCATACTAAACATTGAGCCTATACTCTGTTCACATTAAGGAAGGATAGAAATATGACCTCGAGAACGGAACGCTCCGGGTAATTTTAATCTACCGTTCCGTTCTCAAGGTCATATTTCTATCCTTCCTTAATGTGAACAGAGTATAACATGCAGTATACTACACCTGTACCTTAGACCATACAACAGATAGACCGAGCATCGGCCATATACGCGTGTACAACGCGTTGAACGGAAGACATGATAAGAAAATAAGGGGGACTGGACCTCAATGAAGGCAACGCGGGTGAACGCGCGGAGCAGTGAAACACACAGTACCTACACCCGCGCCACCCATCAAATTTGTAAGCAAGGTCCAGTCCCTCTTATTTTCTTATTGTGTATTCTTATCATGTCCTCCGTTCAAAGATTCATTGCTATGCTCGGTCTATCTGTTGTATGGTCTAAGACCTGTACAAAGCTAAGAATGAGCCTGTCAACTAGTTCGCCTAAAATACAGAATACTAGGCTTATACTAAGCTGAGGAATATACTCTGTTCACGTTAAGAAAGGATAGAAAGTAGTAACTTGAGAACGGAACGCTCCAGGTAATTTCAATCTACCGTTCCATTCTCAAGGTGGTACTACTTTCTATCCTCTCTCAACGTGAACAGAGTATAATAGCGCCTTACTATGACGTCATCATGTCCAGGTAGAATCGATACAATAAGATCGATAAAATTTCTTGCAACTGACTGCATGGAAAGTGTTATAGTTGTGAATCTAGGAAAACGAAACAAGAAACACAAAGGCGTGATGATCTCCTTTTTAATCGCTCTTTTTTCTTGCTTGTGCGGAGATAATGAAGGCCCCTCGTCAGTTTAGGTGCGGCGCTGAGCGCGAACTTTCCTTCGTTCTTCTTTTTCCCCATTGTTGAGATATTTTTCTGGGTATGCCCCTCCCATCGGATGCGTTCAAAATATTAGGTATCATTCTCAAATAGGTAATGACACTTATTCTGATTCAAAATATTTTCTTACGTTCGAATTTTGGTTGACATCTTGCATAACTGAAGTCCTTATGTAATGTTTCTCCTTTTCCGAAATACTACTACAGGATTCCGGAGTGCTTGCTCCGAGCCATATCCACAACAGTACCCACACGAATGCAATACTTCCAGTAACGTAAAATATCGACGGCCAACCGCCATAACTCGATGCTAAAAATCCGGACAATGGAAGAGAAAGGACAGTTCCTATTTTTCCACCTGCAAGAAAAAACTTGGTATGATATTTGTAATAAATTAGGTACTTACATTGTTCAAACAAGAGATAAGTCTCTCGCGATGGATCAATTTTAAAAGAGTTGCAGCATTCAACGCTTCATATATAATCAGTGATAGTGGTCTTAATCTAAACTGTAATAAATTATTCATTTCTTACCACTGATAGCAATTGCAACTGCTCGGGAACGTTCGATAGGAGAAAACCATTTCGATAATAGTACTGTAACGCAAGGTATAAATGCCCCCTGAAGAAAAAAATAAAAAGTCGGTAAAAAAACAATGAACGAATTTTTACGATTTATAAATTTATTATTTCAAACCTCCCGTCGCTCACCTGACTGACTCCTTGGATCACACGGAGAGTCAAGATAGGAAGGTAGCCGTATGGTGCAAAAAATGGTATAATCACGGTCGATAGAGCTGATAATGTCATCATCGTTGCTAGGATTATTTTAGTACCGTGCTTTTCGGCTAGTTTTCCCATGAAAACCTGCAGCAGTATGTACCCCCAGTAGAAACTACTCAATATTCGACTTTTCTCCAATTCATTCCATTTATATTCCTAGATAAAGGATTCAACGGTGTACTTTAATACTCGAAGTTATTGACTTTGCGAGAAGACCATCAAACAGGGCTTTGAAATGAATACAAAAGCGAAAGACAGTACTTAGGAAGAATTTTCTCGAGCTGCGAGCCCTTCGATAAATTCAGACCTGCGCTTTTGGTATAGGAGTGGGTGAATATCAAGCGCATTTACCGGATAGTTTGGGTTAGCTTTCGATTTGTTGGTCATGACGACAACACCGACGGACATATTGATACGCAGCATGAATGCGATGATGATAGCCGCTGTTGCCATAAAAGCCTGTACATGACGTACGGCCATGTTGCATTCCCTGGAACAATAAAAGTCATCATTATACTTATTGCTATGTATTCTTAGTGAGTTATTTAAGGAAATTTTTTAAAGATTTGTAGATCGATGTGTACGCTGCTCATTGATATTTTCATCTTGAATGTTGCCCAGTTCCACTGCTGTATCCAAGGACTAAAAGAGGAGTAAGGACAGTGAGCGAACAGTTCATTTTTTCGACCTCAGATGAAGAAATGGGGGTCTAAATACAATGAACCACTGGACAAAGACCTGCTCACTGGCGATAGAGGCACGTGCTAGACTCGAAACCGGTCGTGTTATTAATAGACTAATACTGTATTAAAGGCACTCAGAAAAATTTTTAAGTTGGTATGTTAAAGGTCATCCATTCAAGAAGTACAATACGGCAATTTGCTGCCTCGTGGTAAAGAAGTAAGTAAAAATACTCAATTGGAATCAAACAATTATAGAAATAGGGATTGCAGCTCTACTACTCAAGTTACTTACTGCCTTGATATCCACAGTACTTCAATATATCGGTATTGTTAGAAATTCTCAGAGACTGAAATTGTACAAGTATAAGTATGAAGTATTCCTCCTCGTACCTTCCGACTGAATAAATAACGATATTTACGCGATCTACCTCGAAATTTCGATTTGTATATAAAACGACCCAATATGCGATCTATACGGAAAATTACAAAATAGTACACATTCTATAAAAGAGTCACTTTTATCAAACCATGCAATGCGTGCACAATGCATCCAGTGTAAAGTGAAATAGGTAGCCACCGTGGGTTCAGACGTCGTCAATACAAGAAAATAATCAATGCACGAGCGTTTTTATCATCAAGAGATATCATACGCGTCTTCGATAGAGTAGCGATGAAAGAATCGTTCTCATTCTCGCGAAGCACTCGCTAACAATAGTGGCCCAGATGACTTTGAAAATTATGTAATCCACGCCCCTGATTGTTTCCAAAATTTGTACCATTTTATCTAGTCAAGATCTTTCAATTGTTTGGGTATGAGTGTCACTTCCCGTACTCGAGATTAAAGACCCAAGGGCCATCGACTCTTAGATCATGGTGCCCCGCATTTTCATTGTTCTCAACGCTGACCTCTAACTTTGCGAACGCATACCTTGCCAACATTCTACTTCGGTGGTATCTCCTTCGTCTTGAAAAACGTATCTCGTCTGTGGATGTTGAGCCCTTCTTGACAAGACAAAAACGTTTGATATTTCATTTCCCGGTTCCATAAACAGTGTAGGTATAAGTCCAGACTATTTCATTCAAATTACTGTTTTCTCTACGTCAGCTAAACCTAACCCACAATATACAATTCTCTCTACTTTCATGTTTTACAACGTTCGATAGTACAATCCACATTTTGCAGACATATTATCGTAAACATTCTCGTACCATTTTTTCCCCGTTTTCAGCGTTCACTGAATTGTTTTGATGACATGCCCTCTCCCTACTCTATGCTTGTAGAAAATATCTATACTATACTTCGATCCGGAATAGTGCAAACGGTCGACTTGTTTTCTACGTGCTCTCAAGCCCATCACAGACAACTAGTATAATTAAATGATCGGCAAAGGCTGACTCTTATACATCAGCTTTTCGCTAAGCCTTTTTGTATTCGGCTATTCCGATTTTGAGTTAACGGCTAGTCTCCTCCATATATACACCAGGTCAGTCCCTACATGCCACTCTATGAACATCAATCCTCACAACCATCAGCAGAATTAAGTCCTTTAATGTAACAAATAAACTTTCTATGGTGGTAGGGTTGTAAAACGCTGGTCGGAATCAGCCTAACTGCGGGGCGAATTTCCCCAGAAATGAGAGCCTGATACAACTCAATCTATACTTATCATATATGCGATTCGCGGAGGAGGAAGGTCGTAGGGTCAAGAAATTTTCTCGTCATCTTCCTACCAACCGCATAAGAGACCTCATGTGTTTTATAATCGTTAATTCCTATTGGGAAGCAGACTGACTTAAGGGGATATGAGTCAGGTGATGGTTTAAACTGTCGAACGTGGCAGTCTTGTGGGCAATAGGATAGAATGACGACCCATGAGTCGAAAGTACAAAACTCATGAATGCCGTCTCTAATCGAAATGATTGAATCCAAAAAGTTATAGAAGAACCACCGACCTCCAACGTAAATTTTTTTTGAAAAATTTGCATGAAACTTACCGTGGAGATCTAGAGGATCGTTCCACGTGCACAAAACGTCGTCAACGAGCCTGTGCCAATACTGGACGTGATTCAAAAATATCAGGCCCGAAGAGAAGAGGTCAAGTTCAAATCTAGATATGAATACTTTAGAAGTAAGGGGACCCGGAAGAAAACAAATAGGGATTTCTAGCTCTTCAGAAACTCCAAAAAATTTTCCGTCAAATTTACAGAAGTTCGAGGACCAACGGGTATTAAGTATATCAAAAAATTTCTCAAATTCTTCGTGAAAAATACCAGATGGTCACCCATGCGTTGGATAGTAGAAGCCATAAGGATCTTAGAGAATAAACCAACGACATAAAAAAAACATCGAATTTATTCAAAAGAGATTTATATCCTTGAGTTTAATCAGCCAATGATGCTGAATTCTTCACTGAACCAGGAGGAGTGGGTGGGTGAAGATACGAACGAGACGACTGGCCCATGCATCTCAGGCAACCCATACAGAAAAGGAGGCACCGAATTAGGCTCCGAGAGGGCTCTCTTTGTTGAAGGACTTTCGCGGATAAATTTGCTATACTTATTGGTAAAATTTAGGCCGTTTTCCTTGGCCCCATGTAGGCCGAGCACATCATAAACTCCGGTAACGTAAGAGACCTTGTCTGTAACCACGACAGCAATCCTCTTATCAGCCTTAGTGAGGGTTAAACCCCCTTCCCTAATCCTCCTCTGCAAGCAATTACCTCACTCTCAGCATTACTTGTGCAGGAGGGCGTGACAGACCATTTCAGCCTTCTTTTAACAGGGAACCTGTTTTCAGAAAAAAATGTCCGCCGGCCGGCCGGCAACCTTAAGGTCGTATCATATATATAGTTTGGGAGTCGACATTTCTCCAATTCCCCCTCCTATTATCATATATAGCCCCAAAATCCGGGTCTTGTCATAGGTCAGTCTTATGACATGACGTCACAATTTGATGAAGTCAAAGATGAGTTTTTTCAAGTCCCCCTTCTATTATATATAGTTCCCCGCTTCATGCCACATGCTCCATTAAACAGGTTCCCTGCCACTCCTCGTTTAACTCCGTTGAAGAATCCTTCTGGGCATTGACGCCGCGCCGGGCCCTACCTTCATCGGCAAATCAGTGGCGACATTCGCCAGGGTCTCATCGTTCTTGGAAGGGGGTAACTCGACCTTCAACTCCTCCAGATCCCTCGCATACCAGCTCCAACCCTTCGTGCTAGTTTGATCTACTATTTTCTTCTCTTTTTCAGTCTGATACTTAGAAAGATTCTTTGGCACAAAGTCGAATTGGACGCCATCCAGGTCTCCCGAGGGGTTGTGCGTGAGAGAAACAATCATGGAACATGATCCTTTTTATTTACTCATGCTGCGAGAATTTTTTCTTCAATATTACAGGCGAGCATGAGATTTTGTACCTGTTTCTGATAAAATTATCATCCATCAATATAATATTAAGTGTACCTAATTTAATGATGAAGCCTCGGAATTCTCCAAAATAATTTACATCATATTACGGTACGCATATTTTAGGAAGAAGATAGAGAAGCATACATGCTGCAACTTACGCTATATTAAGTAATATTTTTTCTCCAGGTTGCTGGTTTTGAGTTTAGTCACCCTGATTTTGTACGGTAGTGGTACATATTCGTGTACATTGATGCAAACATTAGTGATCACACCCTTGAAGAAATTATTTCACAACGTACGAAAGAAGAAAGTCTATACATATATTCTTTTTCAATTAGATATTCTGCTCAACTTCGCCTCACGAAACTATAGCTAGCACGTGCTGGAAAGACACCCACCTTGTAAAGGCTTCTCAACTTCCGGTACAGAAACGATGAAGGTATTGACACGACTTCTTACAATATTACACAATATAGACTCTCTTCTTTTTTTCGTGTACGTGTGCTATTTCATGTTTTCTTGTGTCTCTAGAATTTAATTTTTTCTACGATTTAGTTGTAATACCGGTACTAGTATTTGGAAAATCCGAATTTGATTTAAAAGAAAAAAAAAAAAAAACAAACAATACTACGAATGAGGACAATTTATTAAGAATAGAAATGAATCACGGCTCTTCATTAGGAAACGTATAGATAACCATCTTGTCGCAAACAGATGCAATATTGCTCAGTGTTTTAGTTTTCCAATTAGAGGGTACATATTGACTCAAATTCAAATTTAGAACAATTTTGTCTCTTTAAAAAACCCAAGTTCTAGAATACCTACTTGTAAAAAGAGAGGTTTGATAAAATCATTATAAGCTCTGGACACTGGACAGATATATTTGACCTGTCGCACGCCATTACATTAGCGCCATTTTTACTCTACAAGTGTACCAAGCAAAAATTTTTCCTGCCTCAAATTTCGAGTCCAGAAATTTGCCCTGTCTCATGGTAGAAACGTTTATCACGTGTGTCCTACGTTAACTTGATACCTATCGATGCAGCACAAACGAGAGCAGACTTAGCACGATAATTTTTGACCCATGAGCGAGGACTCAATTTTTGGTTTCGTTGATTAGTACTTAACAACTTTATTGATTGAGCTCGACTTTTTCGAGTAACCTTGCAGGTATTTGAATGATTTTTTAAAAAATCTGTGGCAGTAAAGTCACTCATGAATTAGAAAAAAAATTGAAAATTTCTATTCCGCTATAAGGGATATTTATCCAGTTCTTGCACCGTTTTGTTTTCGTTTTTCTGAACGGCACGACCAAATTTGTTCGTAAATCAACCTTTTGGCTCATTCAACTATCAGAATAGGTCATTTTATTTCCTTTCGAAACTATTTGAATATTTTCGTAAGATTACGTAAACCATAAAAATTACATCAGAAAACGTAAACGCAAGAAGTTCTGTATGTCACACGATTATAAATTTTGCGCGGGCATTAGAGTGTGATCTTCTTCTCCCTTCTTCGTCAACCTGTATCACGATTCTGGCTATTCACACCTTTGACCTCGGAATTATGACAAATTAATGTTCGACCTTGAACTTCTGAAATTTTGAGGACCTGGCACCAAAAGATAGATAAATTTGGATCCCCCACCCAACGAGAAATTGGGAGCATTAGACGATATTTTCAGTTAAATTGAAGCCCCATCCCTAAGGGGCCAACAAGAAAAAAAAAACATATAGCGCAAACTTCCATCAAACTGCATGGTAACGTAACATCTTCTGGCCTCACCTGTGTAGCCGGGTAAGATGATCAAAAGCACCCAAAGCGAAATTTAATTCTGAACTCGATGGTACTTTCTTCCCCGGGCACGAGGTTGTCAGCTAGAACGCAGATTATAAAGGATAATTTTAGTGTGAACTTTCCGTTGGGCGAAATGCAATCACAGTTGGGAACAGAGGAGACTGGTGACGGCTAGTTTGACCCATTTAAAAAGCACAGTGATCCCTCTTTGTGACCCAACTGTGACGCAAATGTGCGCCGTCACAATCCCGTCTCGTGACGACGTTCTGCACAACGGATTGTTGATAGCAGATTCCTCCCTCTGGACTCCATTCGGCTCTTGGTGTCTTCTGTTTTTTGGAGAGACCCCGCGAACTGCAAATTTGTTTATCCGCACCCTTGACCTTGAAATTTCGACAATTTCGACTTTTGATCTATATAATAATATATGAATAAAAGGGAGATAAGGAGCTAGGCTTGAATGAAGAGCTGCTCAAGAAGCATAAAGTGAAGTGAGAACAGGTGGATATTGACTGGTAAAAAATAAATTCCAATTCACAAAATGAATACATCAACGTCCCCTTCCATAGTGAAAAGAAATCGAGGCTGTGCCGTGCCACACACAACAAAGAACGCAAATTTGGAATAGGGCAAAGTGTATTGATAGCGACACAGCGCGTCGCTCTAATGGAGAGAAAATGAAATAATTGGTTATCGGATTGAGATACGATTTCAGTGCCTTCCTTTCTAGTCTCGATACGCCATAGATAGACTGATCAACGTGAGTCATCGGCTACGTGCGTGCCGGCAATCGTGTACAAGCTCGTATTTTAAGTGCTCAGACATTCGATTGGAGGACATAAATCCAATTAGACTTTTCCTGACGGATATTTAGTCTGATCAAAATTTGGGTTTACAAGATCTTCTTCCGTGAAAAATTGTATAATATATAGTATCGAATTACTGTATATTCAAATTTTACACGTTTGGACATTTTGCGAAGGAGGGGGGAGGGGAGGAAAGGGGAGATATAAAATTATTAATACAGTACATATTTCATAGTACTTAGTTCCAGATCTGAGTGGAACAAGAAGATGCGGATCTTTTGGTTTCCAGATCTTGACAATAGAAAAAAATCTTCATTTCTTAAGCTCTAGATCTCGGTAGAAAAACGACGGCTTCCTTAACGAAGTTGAACGAGGGACGCAGGGAATCTGTTTTATGAGTCATCCTAGATAAAGCTAGTACTGTATAAAGAAGGTCTAGACCTACTATAAGTCTAGTGTAATATAGTTTGAGAGTCTAAATTTTTCTCGAATCTCAAGCTATATATGATAGGAGGGGGACTTAGAAAAATTCCTATCATATATGGCTGGAAAGTCGAAAATTTTCTAAGTCCCTCTCCTATAATATATGGCTCGATAGTCGAAATTTTTTCTAAGTCCCCTTTCCTATATCATAATATGGCTGGAGAGTCGAAATTTTCCAAGTCCCCCTCCCCTATCATATATAGCTCGAGAGTCGAAATTGTTCTAAGTCCCCCTCCTATCATATATACCGTATTCTCTCGAATACAAGACGCACTTTTTTCCGCGATTTCAAAGCTCTAAAATTGGGGTGCGTCTAGCATTCAAGTGCGTTATTAAAAAGGATTGTACTCAAGAGAGTAGCGTTTTACAAAAGATACCACACAAAACAAGCAGCCGCGAGCGCTTTCGGTTAATTAACCATCTTCTAAGCGTAAGTGAACGGAAGCGACTCGATTCAAGTGCGTCTTGAATTCGAATTATAAATGAAAAAAAAAAACAAATGAATTTTCATGGTACAACAATAAGGTTGAGACGATGATTATACAAAAACGACGGCATCCTTAACGAAGTTAAACGAGGAACGCAGGGAACCTGTTTTATGAGTCAATTGGGATTCGGTATTGAAAATTCAAGGAAGCCTAGACCCAGATAATGCTAGTATAAAGAAGGCCTAGACTTACTATAGGCCTAGTATAATTTAGTTTGAGAGTCTAGATTTTTCTCGAATCTCCAGCTATATATGATAGCTCGAGAGTTGAAATTTTTCCAAGTCTATCTTCTATCATATATGGCTCGAGAGTCGAAATTTTTCCAACTCCCCCTCCTATCATATATGCGACTCGAGAGTCAAAATTTTTCCAAGTCCCCCTCCTATCATATATGGCTCGAGAGTCGAAATTTTTCCAACTCCCCCTCCTATCATATACGCCTCGAGAATCGAAATTTTTTCAAGTCCCCCTCCTATCATATATAGTGGGATGGTTGAAATTTTTCCAAGTCACCCTCCTATCATATATAGCTCGAGAGTTGAAATTTTTCGAAGTCTATCTTCTATCATATATGGCTCGAGAGTCGAAATTTTTCTAACTCCCCCTCCTATCATATACGCCTCGAGAGTCGAAATTTTTCCAAGTCCCCCTCCTATCGTATATGGCTCGACAGTCGAAATTTTTCTAACTCCCCCTCCTATCATATACGCCACGAGAGTCGAAATTTTTCCAACTCCCCCTCCTATCATATACGCCTCGAGAGTCAAAATTTTTCCAAGTCCCCCTCCTATCATGGCTCGAGAGTCGAAATTTTTCCAACTCCCCCTCCTATCATATATGCGCCTCGAGAGTCAAAATTTTTCCAAGTCCCCCTCCTATCATATATGGCTCGAGAGTCGAAATTTTTCCAACTCCCCGTCCTATCATATACGCCTCGAGAGTCAAAATTTTTCCAAGTCCCCCTCCTATCATGGCTCGAGAGTCGAAATTTTTCCAACTCCCCCTCCTATCATATATGCGCCTCGAGAGTCAAAATTTTTCCAAGTCCCCCTCCTATCATATATGGCTCGAGAGTCGAAATTTTTCCAACTCCCCCTCCTATCATATACGCCTCGAGAGTCGAAATTTTTTCAAGTCCCCCTCCTATCATATATAGTGGGATGGTTGAAATTTTTCCAAGTCACCCTCCTATCATATATAGCTCGAGAGTTGAAATTTTTCGAAGTCCATCTTCTATCATATATGGCTCGAGAGTCGAAATTTTTCTAACTCCCCCTCCTATCATATACGCCTCGAGAGTCGAAATTTTTCCAAGTCCCCCTCCTATCGTATATGGCTCGAGAGTCGAAATTTTTCATGTTTTTTGCTGGACGGCGCACGGCAAATTTTTCAAAAAGCCCCCCATAAAACAGGTTCCCTGTTAAAATCATTTCAAAAGTGCTGCGTGACCAATGCTTTAAACGGCTCGGAAGACGACCTGCTTTGGGAAGATACCAATGACGACAATGATCAAGACTCATCCTCCTCAGATGAGAGCAACAATTTTAGGGATTCCGACGATATCAATAATACTGATTCAAGTGATGATGATGATGATGATGATGATGATGATGATGATGATGATGATTAGTGTTCTTACGTTTTACTTACCGTTTTATTCTTACATATAATAGGCATAATATGCTGCGTCTTGTATTCGAGTGAAAAAAAAATTCTCAAAATAAAGTCTCAAATTTACGCTGTGTCTTACATTCAAGCGCGTCCTGTTTTCGAGAGAATACGGTAGCTCGATAATCGAAATTTTTTCCAAGTCCCCATCCTATCATACATAGCTCGATAGTTGACATTTTTTTAAGCCCCTCTCCTATCATATATAGCTCGATAATTGAAATTTTTCCAAGTCCTTCTCCTATTATATATAGCTCAAGAGTTGAAATTTTATTAAGTTTTTTGTTGGACGGCGCACAGCGGACGCAAATTTCTCAAAAAGCCCCCCATAAAACAGGTTCCCTGTTAAAAGAAGCTCCGGATCGTTCGAAGAAAAAAAATAGAAAAATTAATTTCTGTTATCTTACAGTCAACGAGAAAAATGAAACCAAGAGACTCGGATACTGAGGCGCATGGCGACTCAGTCTTATTTTCTTGAACAAAATATCCTTGCACGAATAAAACGTCGTTTTATTTTATTTGATTCTCTTTCATACTTCCTTCTTGCTACCCAAGACCCTGACCTTACTAATCCTATAGTCCAACGAATCCTCATTATTACACATCTGTTAAATTTTTCCTTATCCTACATCTGTTTTCTAGGGATACCGGGACACATCGACCTTAAGGAACATGACGCAGTATAGACATTGCCGAAAAGCAGACACTGCGTTCACCTTTTATAGCTGATTCCTCCATTTTTCCCTTTTACGACCTCAAATTTTATTACTTGTCCTCCTCATCCTTCAGCAAGCTTTAATCTATTAAAACCTCACGAGCTCTTACATACACGTAGTCAAACGAGAAGTGCAGGGAACCTGTTCCGCTGAAACACAGGCATGACGAGAAGGGGGGGGGGGCAACTAGGGATTTCGTCTCCGGGCCCGGCTCTTTTCAAGAGGGGGGGGGCGAAAAAATTTTTGGGGGAGCTCCGGACCCGACTGGACCTCTCGACGGCGGCCCTGCTGAAACATTGAGTTCTAGAAAAATTTTGTCTCTCGAGCAATACTTAGATTTGGAAAAGTTTCGACTTCCGAGCTATATAATATTATATGGCCGGCCGGACGGTGGAAAGTTTTTCCGAAGTAACCCCGATAAAACAGCTGTTGCTAATCCCTTGGTCTACTTTGAACCTTATTGAGCTAAATTATAATCTTAGAACAAACAGACAACATAAAATTTTTCGATGTAAATTTATCCTCTAATCTTTACGTACGTCGTTCAGAGATTTAAATATTTCCCAGCGCATGTCATTTTCAATGAGGACAAATTTTCAGTACTTTGCTCCAAAACGATTTTATACTGTCTATATTTTAATGCTCTAAGCTTCATGCAAAAAAATAACTTAAATTTGATCTGCTAGTGATTCGCTCTCTGGTACAAAAATTATCCTGAACTCTCAAGACTTATGTTTACATAAGCAGTTACTGCTCCTTGAAAACTGAATTTTTGGCCCTAATCTAAAACTCTCTCACGTCCTAGCTGGGAGAGATAACGAACGGGTGGCCGCAGTAAAGAATTTCTATCAAAAAGGAATAATTATATAAGGTTTTATTATCGATAATTATGGAACTGGGTAAGAATGTGTTCGTGAATTTGCGATAAAAAGTCGATCTCCAACATACAAAACTTACATAAGAAGCAAATTTCTCATGGTGATGGAATTCGCGCGATAACTTTTACATTCTTTTATCTAGGCATTGTCTAAAACATTGACCCGTTCGTGACTTATCAAATTGAAAAATATCACACCTCACGCACGAGTCACCAGAGGAGCGTTTCCTGACAAGTTATCCATCGACCAACAGTGAAATCTATACGAGGGCATCATTGTTGTTATCTTGATTTTTTTTTCTCACATTCGTCTCGTAGAATATTTCTTTACCTAAATACGAGTACGTTGATTTTATGTATTCATTCATCTTTACCTAATGTTCCAGGCCATTGACTCAAATTGCAGTATTTTAGTTGAGGTATTTTAATTACTTTTATGACCACACTTACCGGCACAAACTATTGCGATATTTTTACTACGAACACATTTACACGTCAAGGTCACTGTACAACCGTAGACTTATTTCGTTCTTAGTCAATTTTTTGAAAAAAAATTTCACCGACGATCACCTTTAAGGACGGAGAAGAACATTTGAAACTGTTGAGAGTATATCTCCCGAACAGATACACAAGCCTATATGATCGTCTAGATACCGGTACTGCATGCGAGTAGACGTTTTCTGCGCAGATGAGAAAATGCGATGCAGAGTTGAAACCTGTAGCGTGTTGTCTGAATCCACGAAAACCACGTGCGCCGATACTGCCGAAAAAGGGGGAAAAAATAAAAGATACTGACGGCTTTTAACAAATGCACAGCGTCGAATTCGAAATAAGCCAATATTGTGTTACTTAGTCTCTCGTTCCTGCCATTCGCTCTTTCTCCGACCTTCGGGCGTAAATGATATTTTTATCGTGCACGGAGAATGGCAACACTGCGACATCAGTCAAATTAAAAATTAATTCATTGCAAGTTTTTATTAATATAACTATCGTATTTTTATAAAAATACCATCCCATGAAGCCGATGTCCCACGCACTTGTAAACAGTACAATTCTTGATATTTTTTCTTCTCACTAGTAGCTTAATTCACTTGACTGGGATATGATATACATATTAGAAATGGTACGTTTTTCTTTTCTAAATAAGTATCTGCTGCTTATTTGCTCTGTTTCGAATTGCGTCGTAAGATATAAGTGATGTCCCAAAACTAATAAACAGAACTGATTAGGTCGATTAGTTTTTCACAAGCTCAACTAATCGCAGTAATAATAATGAACGACTTTTTCAAATTGTACTTCTATATTCAGGGACAAAATAGTTCTTATTTTTCGAAAACGAGATTCTTTCTGTTTAATTATCTTCCTCCTTCTAAAAAGAAAAACAAACAAATTTGAGCGAATTCTAAAGCCATAAGTTACGAGTAACAAATTGATAAAAATAATGAAATACCGGTACCTAAGCAGAGATGCCGTGAACCCCCAGATTTTGTCCCCCCAATAATGCCCCCCAAAATTTCCTACGAAGAAATTGTCTTCAAACAAGTGGCTTCACGGCACCCCTGCTTTGAGTACTCTCAATGTATAATTAATATCGTATTTCGTCTGGCTTTGAGATACTTTACGAATCAAAAATTTCTTTCAAACCTTCGCAAAGGCTACCTAACCGTTCTACGAAACCGAGTGCCCAATTCATTTTCAAATTCTTTCGGGAGTATCTGCTTATGGAAAGATGACCCAACATTTAAGGTCTCTTAGGCATCTTTACAGAAGGTCCTCTTAACTCGCGAGAAAGAGAAAAATCAAGGAAGAATTCGCTTAGTGACAATTCTTTGCCATTTTAACAGGATCGGATCAGAGGGGGCAAGAAGACCATTTGCTCTAGGACCCCGTATCTTAGGAACCCCCGTAATTGCAGTTCACCCATTGATGAGCAAGAGACGAAAGCCAAATGAGAAGGATAATGGTTCAAACTTGGATGTAGTGGGTGAGATCGGATATACAGTAAGGAGAACTCGAGGATTATTGCACGGTAGCTTCGCAACAGCTTTTGCGGCTCGGTCAGGGTTTGCGCCACCACTTGGGCACTCAGACGGTAGTTGTGGTGTAGATGGATGAGGGACGTTTGCGGAGGGTATATGAATGTGTGAAACGAGTAAATGAAGGGAGGAAAGGCTGGAAATCGCTGTCAAGGTGGATAGAAGATTGAAAGCACAAAAAAAGGAACGTGATGAACAAAGAGGAAGAGGTAGGATTGATTCTAGGCGTTGGAAGATATAGCTTGGATTTGGGTTTCTTAGGCTTGAGACGGAGTTGCGGTGACGCATGATGGTGAGGGAAAATTTGGTTGATAATGGAATACGCATCGATGAATTCTGAACCTTCTGCGAAGTAAACGGTGACGATGGCGTGGGTATGTGAGCTCGGTATATTTTAGAAGTGGGAGTGGTAAGTAGGAGTATTGGTGTAACGCGAAAGTACTGGAGACTTTTTTCCACGAGATCTTCGTCGTCTTCTTCTAATGATGCAAGATTTACACCACCGAAGAAAAAACGCTGGTAGTTAGGGTTGAACAGCCAATCTTTGAATTTTAGGAAAAAAAGATTTTGATTCGTTGATAGGAAACGCCCTCGAGTGCGCTTCGTGAACTCGGAAAAAAGAAAAGGGATTAGATTACCAAGACAGGGACAGAAAGATGAAAAAGAGAGAGATGAAATCGAGATTTAGAACGAGGAGACATCGACGGAAAGACAGCAAAAAATCGGCGACGTCCGGACGCCCTCAGCAGGAGATCAGGTGCATCCAAAGTCGTCCAAAATCTTTTTTTTTGCTTCCCGTACATCAAGATGTAACGAACGAGGGGTTATAAAAAAAAATCGGTAAGAGAGAAGAGTTTCATAATAATTTGGATGGAACAATATAAAGGTCTGGAACGAATTGGAACACGAGTTTAAATTGATAATAGAAAAGAAAAGACGTTAAAAATCGGTTACTCGACCCCATCTCCGCAACGAAGATCGAAAATCGTCGCGAAAGAAATTCGAACACAAATTTTGAGACGCTACATTGGTCGATTTGTTCGATAATTCACATAGTTTGAAAACAATTTTGACTGGGGTATGGTCCACGGAAGTAAGGGAGAAGACAGTGGAACAAGAATGCGCGACCGACTATGACGCATCATCATTTTCGGGAAAATGCCCAGAGACTTGAAATATTTTCGACTATCAAGCTATATTTAATTATGAGGAGGAACTTGAGAATAGGACTTGTGGTGACGTCATCAACACAAGTTAAGAGAACTTGTCTACACTAGATACTATAAGAATTTTTCTAGGCTGGATCAAGTTCAGAGAGAGCTTTCAGGAGATATTTACTGTCCCGTGTCGTACAACATGCTAAAAATTCACGGGTTCTTTGACGGAATTAAACGAGGGGTGGCAGGGAATCCGTTTTATGGGGCACGTGAGATGTAAAAAAAAAGTAAATTGTGGCTGACCTATGACGTCATAAAATTGTGACGTCATAGACCCGGACTTTGGAGCTATACCGAGTGGACCAGAAAGATGTCACCAGTTAAATGGGAAATCGCGCTAAATTCTATCAACTTTCTACGACTTCTTTGACCCGTGCCAAAAATTTACCAATTTGCCAAAATTATCAAAAAAGTGAAATTTAACGCTGATTCCGAAAAAAATGCCTGAATAAACATATAAATCTTGAAAGGGGGGAGGGGGTGTTTTCAATTTTTTATTTTTCAGAAATCTTAGTAAAATAGGTTAATTTTTGGCACATTCTGGTCCATAACTCGGCTCAGAAGAGTCGTAAAAAGTTGATTAGGAACGCAAATTGAAGATAAAATTGAAATACAAATTTTGTAGATTTGAAGTATACTTCTAACGTTTTGCGTGTTTACGCTGGAACAGATTGAGCGCAAACTCCCATTTAACTGGTAACATCTTTCTGGTCCATCCGGTATATGATAGGAGGGGGACTTGAAAAATTTCGATCTCCAAGCTATATTTGATACGACCGGTTGCCGGCCGACGGCGGATATTTTTTTCGAGAAACCCTCCGATAAAATAGGTTCCCTGTTAATATTTCGAAGTATATAATGGGGTATAGTACAGATAATACAGATGGCTAAGCCTATCAATATTCACTCCCACATAGCTAAGGCCTGCCTTACAGCAACTTTCCTTTCCAAAGGATAAACTCGCGTTTCTCAGTGAGCCTCGGGTTCTCCTTCGAACAGGACTTGATAACAAAACAATTTCAAACGGTTTCAACAGGGAACCTGTTTTACCAAGGGGTTTTTCGGAAAAAAAGTCCGCTGTCGCGGAAACCACAAGGTCGTATAAAGGTCGACTTCTTATTATATATAGTCTGAGGTAAGTCCCCCACCTATCATTTATAGCCCGGTGGTCGGTGTATATAGCCTGAAAGAAGCTCCGTCGAGTAACTAGATATGCAATGCTTCATACACCAATTGACTAAGCCCCTTCAATGAGCCAAATATGCAACGCTTCAAACATTAGAAGACTCCCCTCCTATTATATCATATTTCTAAGTCTTCTCCTGTCGTATGTAGTTCCATAGTCCCGGCCTGTGACGTCACAATCTGATGACATCATACATTTTTCAAATTCCACGTGCCCCATACAACAGGTTCCTTGCCACCCCTAGAACACGTGATTTTTTTTTCAAGTCCCTCCCCCCCCCCTAGCTTGGAGGTTGAAATTTTCCAAAGTTCTTGTCTTATCATAATATATAGCTCCAAAGTCGGGGCCTGTTACGTCACAATTGATGACGTCATAGATCAGTTTTTCTAAGTCCTCCTCCGATCATATATAGCTCCGAAGTCCGAGCCTGTGACGTCACAATTTAATTACGTCATAAGTCAGCCTTGTGACATCACAATCTGATAACGTCTTAGATCATTTCTTAAGTCCCAATTCTCTTGTAGGTATCATATGAGTTTGTAAGTCCGTGCCCCGTAAAACAGGTTCCCTGCCAACCCTTGTTAACAGGGGACCTGTTTTATGGGGGGCTATTTGAGAAATCTGCCGTCCGCCGTGCGCCGTGCGCCGTCCAGCGAAAAACTTAGAGAAAAATTTCGACTCTCGAGCTATATATGATAGGAGGGGAACTTAGAAAAATTTCGACTCTCGAGCTATATATGATAGGAGGGGGACTTAGAAAAAATTTCGACTCTCGAGCTATAGATGATAGGAGGGGAACTTAGAAAAATTTCGACTCTCGAGCTATAGATGATAGGAGGGGGACTTAGAAAAATTTCGACTCTCGAGCTATATATGATAGGAGGGGGACTTAGAAAAATTTCGACTCTCGAGCTATATATGATAGAAGGGGGACTTAGAAAAATTTCGACTCTCGAGTCATATATGATAGGAGGGGGACTTAGAAAAAATTTCGACTCTCGAGCTATATATGATAGAAGGGGGACTTAGAAAAATTTCGACTCTCGAGCTATATATGATAGAAGGGGGACTTAGAAAAATTTCGACTCTCGAGCTATATATGATAGGAGAGGGACTTAGAAAAATTTCGACTCTCGAGCTATATATGATCTAGGCTTCCTTGAATTTTCAATACCAAATCTCATTCGAATCATAAAACAGGTTCCCTGCGTTCCTCGTTTAACTTCGTTAAGGAAGCCGTAATTTTTTTAACTCCGTTTAAGAACCCGTGAGTTTTAACAGGGAACCTGTTTTATGGGGGGTTTTTTGAGAAATTTGCCGTGTGCGCTGTGCGCCGTCCAGCAAAAAACTTGGAAAATTTCGACTCTCGAGCCATATATGATAGGACTCTCAAGCTATATATGATATGAAAGGGACTTGGAAAAATTTCAACTCTCGAGCTATCATATATAGCTGGAGATTCGAGAAAAATTTAGACTCCCAAACTATATTATACTAGGCTTATAGTAGGTCTAGGCCTTCTTTATACAAGCTTTATCTAGGTCTAGGCTTCCTTGAATTTTCAATACCATATCCCATTTGACTCAAAAAACAGGTTCCCAGCGTTCCTCGTTTAACCTTGTTAAGGAAGCCGTCGTTTTTGTATGTGTACACCTCAAGGGCCTGATACATCTACTCACTTAAAGATAAAGAAAACAAAAATAAGACAAGCTCTTTTCCACGGGGCCGCCATTGCAAAGTTTGGTTTTTTCATTCTTCTAAGGATAGAAGGCCCTCATAAAAATTTGACCCCGGGGCCCACAAACGCTAGATCCGACCATACATTTGAAAATCAAATTCTTTGAGAGCCTCTTCTCTCTGTAGACCTTAAGGACTCGAACATTTCTAAGTCGTCTAAAGAATACGCCCGCAAAAAGCGCCATGACGACTTCTTTATGCTTCTATAAATGTTGAGGCTATAAGTCTCTTCCTCACGAGTCACGATAGAAGCTAGTACAAGTCCAAGATTTCACTGAGCCTCTCCACTAGAATTGTGAATTTGAACAAAAAAGTTTTCAAGCCCCTTGATTTCATCAAAATCCCTCCTCGACAAAGTTCAAAACCAATTCCTTTTTCCTACCTTAGTTGGAGGAACAGCACTAAATTTTTCCAAATACTTTTTTTCAGTTAAGCTCAATACCAAATCCCTATCGTGCTGCAGTACAAGAAGTAACATTAAAATTCCGATATAGCTATGACTATATCGCAGCTTAATTCGCTCACAGTTCTATCAAGGACCCCCTTTTTTTTCACCAACAATATGACCGTTTCAACAATGGATCCAATCCAAACTTGCCAACTTATTCTTAGCCAAAACACCACAGTACTCAAGTTCTCACTTTTTTAAAACCACTTCTTCCTTCCCCTCAACTCCACCTTTTTTCTCGCTATTTTACCTTGAACCATTACAAAAAAACGACGGCTTCCTTAACGAAGTCAAACGAGGAACGCAGGGAACCTGTTTCATGAGTCGAATGGGATTTGGTATTGAAAATTCAAGGAAGCCTAGACCTAGATAAAGATAGTATAAAGAAGGCCTAGACCTACTATAAGCCTATCATAATATAGTTTGAGAATCTAAATTTTTCTCGCTCGAGAGACGAAATTTTTCCAAATCCCTCTCCTACCATGGCTCGAGAGTCGAAATTTTTCCAAGTCCCCCTCTTATCATATATGGCTCGAGAGTCGAAATTTTTCTAAGTCCCCCTTCTATCATATACAGCTCGAGAGTCGAAATTTTTCTAAGTCCCTCTCCTATCATGGCTCGAGAGTCGAAATTTTTCTAAGTCCCCCTCCTATCATATATGGCTCGAGAGTCGAAATTTTTCTAAGTCCCCCTTCTATGATATATAGCTCGAGAGTCGAAATATTTCTAAGTTCCTCTCCTATCATATATGGCTCGAGAGTCGAAATTTTTCTAAGTCCCCCTTCTATCATATACAGCTCGAGAGTCGAAATTTTTCCAAGTCCCTCTCCTATCATGGCTCGAGAGTCGAAATTTTTCTAAGTCCCCCTCCTATCATATATGGCTCGAGAGTCGAAATTTTTCCAAGTCCCCCTTCTATGATATATAGCTCGAGAGTCGAAATATTTCTAAGTTCCTCTCCTATCATATATGGCTCGAGGGTCGAAATTTTCCTAAGTCCCCCTCCTATCATATATGGCTCGAGAGTCGAAATTTTTCTAAGTCCCCCTTCTATCATATATAGCTCGAGAGTCGAAATTTTTCTAAGTCCCTCTCCTATCATATATGGCTCGAGGGTCGAAATTTTTCTAAGTTTTTCGCTGGACGGCGGACGGCGGACGCCAGATTTCTCAAATAGCCCCCCATAAAACAGGTTCCCTGTTAAAATCCTAAGGGGTAAAACAGTCACAGCCTGAGGGCCAATCTCAGTGCTGACCGTGTTATCGCAGAATTCGAAACACACGCTCGAAAAATCCTGCGAGCTATTGCAAAGACTCTGAGGTCTTCTGGAAAGACCTGAAGAATTTTTCAGAATTTTTCATAGACTTTCTTTGAATTTTTCCGAAGAATTCACAGATTTTTATTTTTAGGAAGTGTGGAGCCTTTGAAAAGGTTTGCGGTATTTTTTCCAGATTTTGTAGGGTCTTGGATAAGAATTTTCGAAAAGCTTCAACGTTGCGTCATTTTTATATTTAGGCGTCTAGAGGCGAAAACTAGGACTTACCAAGACTCCTTCAATCCGGTTTGAAATTTGAGGCACTTACCGCCGTCGAATGTTGACAATTATCATACTCGCAATTAGGAGAATGGGATTATATGAACGCTTTCTGAGATGGCAGGCGCTAAAACAATCACCTTCCACCCTTCAGACAATTTCAAGTAGTTTCCATCCTTATTGTGAGTGACCTTGACGTACTTACTTCAGGGACTTGAAAAATATCGACTCTGGTTACTTTGGGACCTGTATCCTTAGCCTCCATCATACTAGGTTTAACCTTTGTTGTTATGACCCCAATTTCATTAGGCCTAACATATAGTATACTAGTTTCGAACTTTCTTTATCTAGTGAATAAGCTATACGACCTTAACTAGGCCATTCAGTAGTAAACGCGTATGTTGAGCAAAGAAAGATAGGAGGAGGACATCTTTTTGTTGAATACTAGTCTATAAATCGGTATTTGATCAATATTGTTCTAATCGATATAATTTAAAAGCTCTTTCGGTCCCTACCTCAACAAGTTCTGAACTACTTGAAGAAAAGACAGTCTTATGTAGAAAGCAGTCGTGAAAAAAAAATAGTCAAAATTGATGACTTTGAGGCATCCAGTAATTTCCACCTTACTATGATATCTTGGTGAAAATCTATGTATTCGACCTAGAGACAAAAATCGCGTTTTCCACGAAAATCGGTAAATGGGAAAATCTCCAATTTGAAATTTCGGGTGTTGATCAGGAGTGTCGAAATATACAATCGACTCCGATTCCAGAAACGCTAATATTTCTTATCCTCATTCACGCAATAGACTGGTGACTGAAAAATTCGGCCCTGCACCCCCTATGGCAAATTTGGATGGCTCCCAACGTCAAAAATTCCGTTTTAGCATCCTGACTCACCCGACAATTTTAATGCTTTTATAAATTGTTAGCCATTCTCCACTTCGCCACTGCACCAATGTTGGTTTTATCATTTTCAACATTTTACTGAGCCAATCAGCTCAAGTTAGTTCAGGAATTCCTTCGCTTAGTAGTCTTTTCACTGCTTGAAAATTTTAATTAGATTATTCCTCCATCGCATGGTCCTTACATTCCTCTTAATGAACAAAGGGTACTCAGGTCATTCTTTTGAAAACGGATTTGAATAATGAATCACTTTCAGTAGAGTAACAATTGCAATTATGTATAAATCGATCGTTATCGTTATGAATTTATGAAATCGTTCAAAAGTAGTTCTTTTAATGTTTCGAATACCAACGACATACGTACGTAGATACCTCAACTGATCGAGCAACGTATCTGAAAGAAAAAAACGTTGAAACTTTCTTTTTGTTTCAATATAAAAAGTGAATCAACTATTTTATTCAGTATGTTCATATCAGTATAAGAGCTATAATAACTATATTTCCATCATTTTATCATAATTTAGTTGCTTATAGAATAAATCATAATGGCGCTTCATTGAAATTATCGTTTTTTACTTTTGTACAATTCTTGTTAGAAAAAAAAAAAAAAAATATATGAAACCAAATTGGCGTCGGACATTCATGGATATACTGTACAAACTTAGCTCAGCTAAAACAATACGTACGAGAAGGATGAAAATATTTTTCTCAATTTCAACTCGGAATAGTATTACAAAAAGACACGTTGGAAAAAAAACAACGAAGGTAGTACTCGACGATGAAAATTGCCCTTTATAGCTCTTCAAAGTCATTTTATGAACAAAGGAAGGATGAGAGAGTATACGAATTGAAAATATATAAAATCAAAAAAAGAAAAATGTATAGTACGTAAATACAAAACGTTATTTTCAAGAAATAAGTTGCGAAAAAAATAGCAGATACAATACGTAGCACGTATTTTCACTTTTTCTTGTTTTTATTGTTCGCACCTCTGGGTGGCGTTTGTGGCCTATTTGCATTCGTATTCAGATATCCTCCTAGTTTCTTCTTATCAGCAGGCTGTCACAAAAAAAATAAAGATACAGTATTAATTTTATACATTTACAGAAATTAAGAAGAAGGGATTGATAAATAGTACGAAGTCTCACGCGACGGTACATCTGTTTTGCACACACCTATAACAATTTACGTCAACGGCATCGCTATTTAAAATTTCTACATCCATTTACGAAACGAACTTGAACGTTTCAAAAATTTAATGGGTCTTGTAATTCTGACGCCGCCGTCTGATAGTTATTTTTCATAATTGTTTACAAAGGAGTTCACGCGAACATTTCAAAGGCACAATAATAATATTACCACGTGGTAATTTTCCAATTAGGATGAACGATTATGGTTACGAAAAAGGAAGAAAGTTACACGCGACTCAATTTTTTCCTCGACAGCCGTCTCATCGTTCATTTTTGCACGGCTATGACGTCATTCGCAAATTGGAATTCCATTCAAATCTTGTGAAAAATGGCACCCCCGCAACAATTATGTACGTTTTCTAACGCTATTATTATCACTACTTATGGCGTTTTCTTTTTTCTTTCTTCCGTACTAACTCGGAAATATATAAAACACCTACTAGTTCTTTATTTAGCCTACGTTTGCACATTACTCTCTTCTTTTCTTGCGGTAAAGTCGATTCATTTGGATCAAATAGATGAATTCGTGATACCAAACTTGACAGAAATTGTACGCCGAAAATACGTCGTTCTTTTTCAGCAGTGACGTCAGCGACGGGCTTTTAAACCAGAAACATTTTCTTATGCATCAGACGGATGATTATTGACATTTGTACGTATGACGCTTTTCATAAAGTAGCACTGTTTTCGGTCAATAGGCCGGTATTGACGTCACCGATATTCAACGATGCTTCGTAGACGGCGGGTGTCGACTCGAGTCCTATGACCCGCTACTCTACTGCCGGTGTTAATATTTTCTTTCCAACACCATAGAATTGAATCTTTCAAAAAGTAGACTCGCTTTGTTATCATTTTCCTCAACTCACAAGGTGGTAAAAGACAGAATGGAAATACGAGTTTGAAGCGTGACGAAAATTCCGAAAAATCTTTCCCGACTTGAAATTAAGTAAAATATTGAAGTACGAATATTGGCAGAAGATTCACAAAAATCGAGAAGAGAGCCCTTATTCGACTCAGAAATTTGAAAATACCAAACTATTGACAAATATTTTTTTCTATTTCCCATAAAAAAAAACAAAAATTGTATTTTAGATGTTCAAAGAGGATCAATTTTTCGTCTTTCATCGTTCACGCTACTGTATCTTGTCACAACTTGAAGATGCGCTCACGCAAAATTCTCCAACAGTCATTATCTTCTACAGCTGAAAGAAATTAGTTTTAGAAATTTCTCCCGCCTTCGACCCTTTCTCAAATGATATACGCGTTCTGTTGAATCACTAAGAAAAGGTCGTCGAACAAAAACACAACATTCAAACTGATACTTTAACATTTCCACGAGATAGAAATGAGAGAAAACTAGCTGAGAATAAGAAGAATACGATCCAAGTCAGTAAAAATATGGGTTTGCGAAAGTGACTCGTCAGCATCGTACTACAGCAGTTGAGATCCTCCTAAACACAGAAATTGATTTTTGCTAGACCCGATCAAGTTTATTATTAGATTTATATAATTTAAATCCCATTTGAATTTAGGTGAGTTCAAAATCCATTAGAAAATTCATTTCTCATAGCTACAGATTTCTGGTCACTCGTAATTATTTAAAAATTTCCAAGTACTTACTTTCAAAATCTGGAAGGAACACATCAAACTATCATCAACTGACATCATTGCGCCGGCGTTGTCGAATTCGCCACAATAATTCGGAGCCGAGAATAACGTTACGAGTTGTCGTTTCGAAAAGAATTCGTATCCATCCTCGACAACCTGTAACCGAATACGTTCTTATGGACTGGACTGACTCGTAATAAAGATCCAAAATTCCTGACTAAATTTTCAAATATCAGGTACCTGATGAGCTCTACAAATTAAATCGAAGTCGTGTTTCTGAAGGAATTTCGCGACCACTTCCTGACCAAATGTATACGAAACGCCTCGATCGTTTTCACCCCATCCGGTCGTGTCCTGCGAGGTGACAAGCATTTCATTGTACGAGCGGAAAATTTACGCTGAGTTGTAAAACAAACCACGGCAACTCACTTTATCTGGATCTGACCATAGTAGATCGCATAGTAAACCTTGATCGGGTACGTCCGTTGGTCTCATAATACGTCTTATTTGTTCCATACTTTGTAAATCTGGCCCTAAACCACCGTGACAACAGAAGATTTTCTCATCGATGATAGCAGCCACAGGTAAACAGTTGAAGCAATCGGTGAAGGTTTTCCATAACTTTATACTGTAACGCCGTTTACCTGGAAAAAATTATAATCGATATTACACAAACTCTCCTAACAGAATTTTCAGCCATATCAACTTAGTATAAATTGATGATTGAGTCAAACATTTTCACGACGGGTCAGGAAGGATAGAGATATTCCAACCGAATAGTCGTTAATTCCCTTACGAGATATAAAAAATCCCCAACAATTCAGATACAGTAACGATGAGCATTCGAAGTTAATTTTCGACTTGATTTGAAAATATTTTAGCAAAGTAAAACACTAGGTAAAATGGACAAGTGAGAGTGATTTTTCGGTGTCTACTTACATTCATCATAAAATCCGTATATCCGATTAATACTCGCGCACTCGTGATTACCGCGTAACAAGAAAAAGTTCTCGGGATATTTAATTTTATACGCAAGTAATAAACAAATTGTTTCCAGAGATTGCTTTCCTCTATCGACGTAATCTCCTAGAAACAGATAATTCGATTCTGGCGGGAAAGCACCATATTCGAATAACCGTAGAAGATCGTAATATTGACCGTGGATATCTCCTGTAATTTAACGAACGTGATGATTACGATGGTATGATCGATGATCAATGCACGAATAACTGAAAATAATTCTAACCGCATATTTTAAGTGGAGCTTCTAACTCTAATAAAATGGGTTGAGAAAGGAATATCTCTCTTGATTTTATGCACAAGCCCCGGATTTCATTTTCCGACAACTGAACGCTTTTACCCGGTCTTGCTCCTCGAACTGTAACATAAATACCAAGACATAACGTATATGAGAGACGTCATCTTAAAAAATTACAAACGTTTCATCGATTTCGGCGATTCAAATAATACCAATAAGTGTTTGAACCAATTTTCAAGGTGGGAAAATACGCTACTTTTATTTCCGTATTTTAGGCCGAAAGCGGCAACGATATACATGCGTTATCTTTTCGTTTCCGGACTTCCTCGTCTTTGCGAGTACTCTCAGAATAAAATGTAATCAAGTGTCATTTACCAAGAAAGTGATATCATTCACGTATATTTAGTACTAAAAATAATGTGACAAACACAATTACGGATGTGAATTTTCAGGAAATTAGTAAAATACTAAACGATCGACTCAGATTGAGAGATACTGATTGAAACGTTTCATTATTGCGTGTAGCAGTTCGAATGAAGTGAAACGGTCACAAGTACCAATTCAGCAGTTAGAATCAGCGACTCACATTTATGTATCGAAAAATGTGGTATTATTCATTGGCGTGTAAGTGCACAAGAAAAACTAACTCACCTTCTAACAGTACACTTATGATCTTGTCTATATTCAAAGAATCTGCTTCACCCATTTTATTTGAAGTCGGAAATGTAAAATTTAAAGAATTTGCGTACAACTAAAGAGAAACGCAAATTCTAAATTAAAATCAATAAAATTAATAACAAACGGTGCAAAACATATTACTCTCAATGGCGGCGGGCAAATACGTCAGACTACGTCAGACGGTAGAGGATCATGAAAACCACAGACCACAGTTTCACGAAAATAAGAACTGAATCTAGACTCACGGCAAGAACATGAGTGCATGATGCGATGACATTGACATCATGACTACGGAAGAGGAAACACTAACAGCGCCATCTACCTGACTAGCCGAACAATATCAATTTTAGGTATTATCAGTGTTTGTCGTTCAATGCGCGGGTTCGATGTAAACAAAAATAATGTGAAATCCGAAACATCAAGTTGATTGAACGAGAATACCTCTCGCACCTTATTCTTGGTAAGTCATAAATTATAATAATATTATTATCGCATGAATATAAATACCCGAATTTCTGTATCTGGTTGAGAAGTAATTTACGGTAAATCATTTTTTTTCAGAGTTGGAAGAATATTGAGAATGACGGCGCCTCCGCCTCCACCTGCTTTCGTGAATAGAAATAAAAAACATTTTATAGGAATACCTGCTCCTCTGGGTTACGTTGCCGGAGTAGGTCGAGGTGCTACGGGATTCACCACTCGATCTGATATTGGCCCGGCTAGAGATGCCAATGACGTATCTGATGATAGACATGCACCTCCAATTAAAAAAAAGAAGAAGGAAGAAGACGAAGACGATGACGAAGATTTGAACGATTCGAACTATGATGAATTTTCAGGTTATGGAGGTTCGTTATTTAGTAAAGATCCGTACGATAAAGACGATGAAGAAGCTGATATGATCTACGAAGAAATTATTAAACGTATGGACGAAAAACGCAAAGAATATCGTGAAAAGCGCTTGAAAGAAGAATTGGAAAAATATCGTCAAGAAAGACCTAAAATCCAACAACAGTTCAGCGATTTGAAACGTGGCCTGATTACCGTTAGTGAAGATGAATGGCAAAGTATTCCCGAAGTAGGAGATGCGCGTAATCGTAAAACTAGGAATCCACGGGCTGAAAAATTCACTCCGTTGCCCGACTCAGTACTATCTCGTAATCTAGGAGGCGAATCGACTACATCTATTGATCCTAGCAGCGGAGTTAAGAGTCAAATGCCACATTCTACGCCGAGTATGTTGACACCCAGTGGAGATATCGATCTTACAAAAATGGGACAAGCGAGGAACACATTGATGAATGTGAAATTGAATCAGGTTTCCGATTCAGTATCTGGACAAACAGTTGTAGATCCAAAAGGTTACCTTACAGATTTGCAGAGTATGATACCTACATACGGTGGTGATATAAACGATATTAAAAAAGCTCGACTTCTGTTGAAATCAGTCCGCGAAACAAATCCAAATCACCCACCCGCTTGGATTGCATCAGCTCGACTAGAAGAAGTAACTGGCAAGGTACAGTCAGCCAGAAATCTCATAATGAAGGGATGTGAAGAGAATCCGAAATCAGAAGATATGTGGTTAGAAGCGGCACGATTGCAACCGCCCGAAATGGCCAAAGCCGTCATTGCACAGGCTGTCCGAAATATTCCTACCTCTGTTCGCATATGGATTAAAGCAGCGGACTTGGAAATCGAGGTGGAAGGAAAGCGTCGGGTATTTCGAAAAGCGCTGGAAAATATTCCAAATTCAGTTCGGCTATGGAAGGCGGCTGTAGAATTGGAAGATCCGGAAGAAGCAAGAATTTTGTTGAGTCGAGCGGTTGAATGTTGTCCAACCAGTGTTGATTTATGGCTTGCGTTAGCGCGTTTGGAAACGTATGAGAATGCAAGGAAAGTATTGAATAAAGCTCGCGAAAATATACCGACAGATAGGCAGATTTGGATTACGGCCGCCAAACTGGAAGAAAGTCATGAAAATATTCCGATGGTTAACAAAATTATTGATCGAGCTAAGAATTCGCTGCTTGCGAACGGGGTGGAAATCAATCGTGAACACTGGTTGAAAGAAGCAATGGAAGCCGAAGTTGGTGGTTCAGTACTCACATGCCGATCAATTAT
Source organism: Aspidiotus rigidus (assembly GCA_035079385.1). Classification (NCBI taxonomy): domain Eukaryota; kingdom Metazoa; phylum Arthropoda; class Insecta; order Hemiptera; family Diaspididae; genus Aspidiotus; species Aspidiotus rigidus. The sequence continues at coordinate 859,194 of JAVHKY010000072.1, read as the reverse complement.
ACGCGCTATCATCGAACATAATGTAGAAGACGAAGATAGAAAGCACACGTGGATTAGTGATGCTGAAACGTGCGAATCTCAAGGTGCGTATGAATGCGCTCGCGCTGTTTATGAGCATGCATTCACAGTTTTCCCGCGAAAGAAAAGCATTTGGTTGCGAGCTGCACACTTGGAGAAAAACCATGGAACGCGCGAATCGTATGAATTGCTGCTTCAGAAAGCTGTTAACCATTGTCCTAAATCTGAAACTTTGTGGTTGATGGGTGCGAAGTCAAGGTGGCAGGCTGGCGATGTTTCCGAGGCTCGGAGTATTCTCCATCTAGCTTTCCAAGCTAATCCAAACAGTGAAGAGATTTGGTTAGCTGCTCATAAACTCGAATCCGAAAATAACGAATTTGAACGTGCCCGAAGATTACTGGCAAAAGCCAGAGAACAGACCAAGACACCTAGAGTAATGATGAAATGCGCGAAATTAGAATGGTGTTTGAATAATCTAGACAACGCGCTTGAGGTTCTGAAAGAAGCAGTCGAAGCGTTTCCTAAATTTGATAAATTATGGTTAATGAAAGGACAAATTGAAGAGCAAAAAGGAGAATTAGATAATGCCCACGCGACGTATACAATGGCTTTAAAAGAATGCAAGACATCCGTACCTCTTTGGATAAGTTTATCGCGTTTAGAGGAGCGTCAAGATAAATTGACCAAGGCACGTTCAACGTTAGAACGCGCTCGTCTACAAGTAGCTCATAGTCCTCAAGTATGGCTCGAAGCCATCCGATTAGAGTGTCGAGCTGGAATGCAACAAATCGCCAACCGATTAATGGCAAAAGCCCTACAAGAATGTCCAGATGCTGGTATTCTGTGGGCGGAAGCGATTTCCTTGGAACCGAGAGCTCTGCGTAGAAGAAAAAGCGTGGACGCGTTGAAAAAGTGCGAGCACGATCCAAACGTACTATTAGCTGCATCAAAACTCCTTTGGAGCGAGCTCAAATTGCAGAAATGTCGGGAATGGTTCAATTGTACTTTGAAAATTGACTCAGATTTCGGAGATGCGTGGATATATTTTTACAAGTTCGAAAAATTACATGGTACGGAAAGATCTCAAGAAGAAGTCAAAGAAAGATGTGTAGCCGCTGAACCGCATCATGGCGAAATTTGGTGCAGCGTTTCTAAGAATATCGAGAATTGGCGTTTAAAAACAGATCAGATTCTTATACAGGCAGCAAATGAAACAAAATGGGCTCATTATTCGTGAATGCGTCGATGTGTAAGTTTCTGGGTGTAGTCGGGAAAAAATGAGGAAAAAATGTCTTCGAAGCCCTCGATTGAAATGAAATTAAAATTGTTGAAGATGTCAAATAAGATTTTGATGGGTATGAAGTTTTCCCGTTAATCTTTTCTATGCAGTGAACATTTCCTTGTGCGCTCCGTTTTTCACCTCTCGAGATGAGCTAGAATGTGTGAAAAGAACTTCAATATTGTACTATGGTTTATTTTTAAACAATGTCGAGAAATATAAAACTTATTCTATTTTGTCTTTTTGAACTCTTCTTTTTTTCTTCTTCCTAATTTGGTAGTTTCCTCCCATCTTGAACGTGTTCAGCGCCCGAAACAGAGTTGCTTTAAGATATTCAGCTTGAAGTAAAAAAAATGCATGTTCAAATCTTCGATATAATTAATACTATTAATTGCGTCTGTTCGATATTTTCGAAAAAAAAAAAAAAAAAAAAGTGACTCCAACAGAAAAGGGCTCTTACGGTTAACGAAAAAATACCACGTTTTTTTTGCATTTTATTAACATTAATAACAAACGAATTATCAACAAAAATCTGAAATAAGGATCGGGAACGAAAGCCTTTTTTATTTCAGCCCCGCTGTATGTCAATAAATTTGCATTAAATCATCAAGTAAGTCATCAATTAATTTGATTCTGAGGAGTATTCTTTTTTTCAACGATGAATTACCTAATTTACATCTTGAAAAGGTGTACGCATCCGGATAATTTTAATCTATTGTAATTCAGAGACTTTGGAAAATAATTTTTTCCTGATGGAGGGATTTGAGAAATTTCAAGTACAGATCTGATCATCATCAGGAAATGTAAAACAATTTATCAATTATGAGCTATGTGAACCTGAAGAAAATAAGAGCATATGTAACCTTAATCAGGAATTTAGAGGTCACTCAAAGAAGAAGACTTGGGAAAGTCATATCTATCCACATTAATACAGACGTTCGACTTAGGAAATTCACAGTAAGATCAGAGATCGTGTGCGTGTAGCTGTTATTGCACTTGATGCAACATCTTGTTTTGTTCTCTTTCTTTTTCTTTTCGACACTTTTTTATATGGTTGGACGCGGAATTTCAAGGCGCATCGACTGGAAAAATCCCCTATGTGATAAGTTCAAAATTACGCCGGTAGGAGCGGTTTTGAATACCTCCTACGTGCACCATCCAGAAAATGTGGTCTCAAATACCTCGTATGTGCAGAGCAAACCTCTTACGTGCAATATTTAGGGCCAGGAATTCCTCCTATACGCAGAGCAAACCTCTTATATGTAATATTTAGGGCCAGGAATTCCTCCTATGTGCAGAGCAAACCTCTTATGATTATGCAATATTTATAGGGCCAGGAATTCCTACTATGTGCATTTATCGCCCAATACCGCCGTATTTTAGAGAATTTTGAAAATTTTTTGTTACTACTGTATCAAAGAAGCTTTTCCACATTTAATGAGACGTTTCCAAAGTATTTTGGCCTTCTTTTCACAAAATAATCAGTTTTTTGCTTCTCCTGTAAAATTTTATTTTTGCCACATAGGAGGTTTTTTCGATCCAACGACTATATACACCCTTATTTGAACGTATGACTTAGAAGACCTCTCAACAGAAAAGACCTCTCAACAAAAAGGACAAGGATCGACTGATCTGTCAAATTCATGTCTACAGTGTAAATCACTCTGCAAATATGGGACCTGTTTTATGGAGGGAGGTTAATTTAAACGAATCCGTTCCTTCAAGTTCCGGCTATCCATAATAGAACTGGAGTAAAACATGCAAACCGCAGAAAAATAAAAGACGACGAGCGCTTTCGGTTAAATAACCATCTTCAAGCCTGAAATGAAAGCAACTGACGAACAAAAGAGAAGAACGAGGTATTAAGATCGTCCAAACGAGAAATCACGGCGTGAGTCATAAACCAGTTCGATCAGGCCATCTTCCGGAATGTACGAATTGAGTACAGTGATACCGTCAGTGTTGAGATGACGAATCATCTCTATATTCTCGAGGGCGATGCGCTTACGGTAGGAATTCTCCTTATGGAGGAGCTTTTCGGATCCCTCGCGGAAGCTGTGGCCACTGTTTATTAAATGATCGGCGAAAGCTGACTCCCCTAAGTGTCCCTTCTTCCAAGACTTCAGGTGCTCAGCTACTCTAACTTTCATTTGGCGGCTGGTCTCACCAATATAAAAGCCTCCACAATCCTCACACTCCAACTTATACACACCACTCTTCTCATCAACAGGTATGGGGTCCTTCAGTCTCACAAACAACCTCTTGACTGTGGTAGGGTTGTAAAACGCGGGTCTGAAGCCAAACGGGCGAAGGGCCCGACCCAATTGCAGAGAGAACTTCCCCAGGAAAGGGAGACTGATCCAATGCAAACGGCGATCACGGATTGTGTCTCGGGGGAGGGAGGTGGTGGAATCCAGGAGGCTCCTCGTAACTTTCCTCCGAACCATCACGTCAACATCGACATTGACCCCATTCACTCTGGCCAGGTGTTTTATTGTGATTAACTCTTTCTTGAAGGCAGACTGACTCAAAGGAATACGAGTCAGTCTGTTAACTAGGCTATGAAAAGCAGCCATCTTGTGAGCAACAGGACCGAACGAACCACCGTGGACTAAAACATCGGTCGTAGTATCTTTCCTGTAAATTCCAAACTTATGGATACCGTCTATTATAGAGATCGATAAATCCAAAAAGTTAATGGAAAATACCCCTATTTCCAACGTAAATTTGATGGAAGGGTACCAGGAATTGAGATACCTCAGAAACTCACCAAGGAGATCTGGGTGACCAGTCCAGGTACATAGAACGTCATCAACGTACCTGTGCCAATAATGAATATGATTAAGTAACACCTGGTGTGAGGAAAAGAGGTCAAGTGGAAATTTCGGAGATGAGAGAGCCTAAAGGTGATTCAATGGGGATCCCTACTTCGTCAGGGAACTCGAAAAATTTCCCTTCAAATTTACAATAGTTGGGGGACCAGCAAGTATTTAGAAGATCGAAGAATTCATGAAGCTCATTATGAGGAATGTTGGCTTTGACGAGTAGCTCACCCATACGCTGGATAGTAGCAGCCTTAGGAATATTCGGGAACAAACCAACAACATCAAACGAGCAGATGGTCGTTCCCGGGGGAAGACTTACATCCTCGAGGACGTCAGTTAAAGAGGCCGAATTCAAGACCGAATGAGGGGATTCAACATCAATTTGATTTTTGAACCAACGGTCAAGGAATTTAGCAAGGAGGTAGGTAGGAGAGGAGCCGAAAGAAACAACGGGTCGCATCGGGGTATTGTTCTTATGCACTTTAGGCAGCCCGTACAGGAGGGGGGGTGTGGGGTTAGGAACAAGGAGGGCTTTTTTCAAAGCAGGAGTTTTGATAACAGCCTCACTCCTGTTGATGACACTCCTAACTTCTTTACGTGCTTGGGAAAGCTGAAATCCTCACACTCCCCCGTGGTGCTAAAGAGAGTGAGGATATTCATACATGATGTCACAGAACGCGTTCTTATCAACTTGGGGGCAAAATAACGCGGGCACTTATAGGTAGTTTTTGGAATAATCGATTTATCTCGAGAACGACCGAATTTTGTGAGAAATTCAAGAGAACTAAATTTATTTTTCTTGTAATTTTGCATCTGATGGGACTCTAACAAGAAAAGGGATCTCGTTCAATTGAAATTATTTGAAAAAAAGGCTTTTTCTCCTGATCTACCCAGATATGCCCCCAAGTTGGTATTCTCCGCATCCCGCTCCATCCTCACATTTATGTAAACAAAGCAAAAGTGTGAACACCTTATGCAACGTCATGAAGCAGTGAAGCTTATTAGACAGACGTGCTGAAGCCAAATTCCAACTTTTAACTAGTAACTACCCTAACGGGCTAGCGCTCAATCGCTTGTGGGTATTTGGTGATTCGCGTGAGAGCAAATCAGAGAAAGAGAGTCTGAAAGAGACAGATTACAATCACAAGTCACAAGCTCACAACATTTGTGTTTTTATCATCGGGATTCACTATTCAGCCAAATTGTTGGAAATTATCAAAATTCCTAACTAAATTACATGAGTTTCTGTTGGCAAGTTACCGCACAGTGAGCGTGGTTTAATCCAATTAATAAACTTGCTTTGCACAGAGAAAAAGAGAAGGCTGGGTACTGACATGGCCGTCTCTAGTTACAGGCCGGAATATTCAAAACTCGACAACATTGGACGGGGCCGATATTTGTACAGTCTCTTATGGGAGAACATCAAAAATACTATTTGACACGAATACGGTGAAGTTTTTGAAAAAAGTGAAGAGAATGTGATTTGAAGAGCCAACGATTCTCGATTTTTTGAGCTAGGTCTCGTTAGGATTGATCAACTACGAAGCGAGTTATTTACGTTTAAAAAAAAAAGTCTGACAGAGGGCAAAGCGCGGTACATGTATATACTGCACTTCGCCCTCTGACTTTTTTTTTTTAAACTTGAATAACTTGCTTCGTAGTTGATCAATTTTAACGAGATCTAGCTCAAAAAATCGAGAATCGTTTACTCTTTCGATGTATTTATAAACTTTTTCCCTTCGGAATTGAATACTATTCGCAAATCAACGATTAACATGTTTTTCCAAAATTTTGCATAAGAGCGTGTATAAAACTGGGCCCCGTATTTTTCGTCACCGCGACGTTGTCAGCTTTAATATTCCGGCCTGTAACTAGAGACGGCCATGGTACTGACCATCTATAAACGTGTGTAGGGATGGCAAGCGGAATTGGTGATCCACTTGAACTTTGGCTTCCGCTTAAAGTTTAATCTCAGCATATTTCATCAGCTTAACTTTAGCTTTTTCCCTCACCCCATTCCACACCTACTAATTCAATCCTTAGCTTGCGCTTGAAGCGCTTAAAAGCCACTCACTAATGAGCTTTTGCTTCCGCTTTCGCTTTCCATCATTGGTGTAATAATAATTATTATACTGTAGTATAGTTATAGATACCTAAAAGAGACAAGATAGCTAACTTCGTTAGTTCTAGTGGTTCTAGTGTTCCACCGCACGCCAACACAGCGACACAGTATTCTTGGGCTAAATTAACATTGCGCTTATGGATGTTTTTCAGTTTTCATCAATTATCTCGGAAACCGTTCATTTTTATGAAAAAATGAAGGGAACAAAATTTATTCCCCTTGTAATTTCCTATCAAATGAGACCTACTTTGAATTTTTTTTTTTTCAAAATATGAAATAGGTCTCATACGATAGGAAATTACAAGGGGAATAAATTTTGTTCTTTTCATTTTTTCGTAAAAATAAACGGTTTCCGAGATAATTGATGAATACTGAAAAACATCCATAAGCGCAATGTTAATTTAGCCCAAGAATACTGTGTCGCTATCTCTCGGCACGTAAATTAGCTCGACAAAAATCGGGTACCCGATTTTAACACAGCGCATATGGAGAGTTAGCTATCTTGTCTCTTTTAGGTATCTATAAGTATAGTCAATGCTCTTTATTGCTAAAACTGTACAGATGATATGCCGTGCGCATAATTCCATTCCGTACCTATTTCGACCGATGTTTCAGTTTCAACGGTTTCAACGTTTCACACCCTATGTATGAAATTTCATTCTTTCTTCATCAGTGTGGTCGTCTTATGCGTTGAATTTTCATTCTTTTTCTATCAGTGCGGTCGTGTTATGCTTATTAAAATTTTGTAAATAATGTAAACATTTTCTTTTTCGTAATATTATTATTCTTTTTTTATCAGCTGCTAATTTCTCGTCGTTCATCGTAAGTAACTTATTTCAATAATTTATTTAATTTTGTCCATTCTAAGAATCAATACTCTTCCAATACTATTACTTTCAGCAAACAACGGATTTGACGACCAATGCAGCGAGCATTAGATGTAATACATATGATTCTACATGGCTCAACTTCCCGCATACACGAACATACAAAACGATTGACGAAATTATGTCGGATTGAAGTATCGGATTCGATATTACCTACAGCAAATCAGTTCTGGTACAGGAACACGTATGTCCATGGTTTGTAATAATTAGTAAGTTATTTCAATAATTCAAAGGATCGATATTCTTTCATCACTTTTAACCGCTTTTAACAAACAAATCGTGCGATACAGACAGTCGTTCGGATTTGATAACCAATGAGATGTAATATCCATTTATGGCCTAAGTGCACGCGTACACGAAATGCAAAATGCTTGACAAAATTATACGAAATGAATGTATCGGGTACGATATTATCAACACGCATAGATTTCATACACAAACACGTACGTTCAAAAAGTGTTTCAAAATGTAGGTAGCTCGTAAGCTTACAAAAGTCATTGGTAATTGGCCTGTGATGTAAAGTATTGATTGTACTCCTTGAATTAAAGATGAAAATGCATACCTTCATGCCTACGGTATCAATAGCAAGGAAGAAGATGACGAGCACGTCTACGGCGAAGTTGGAGACACAGAGATGGACGTACATGGTGAGGAAGCCAAATTGAGCAACGCCGTTCATACCACAAAAATAAGCACTCTATTGAACTTTACTCAATTGATTTGATAACGATCTGCAGTATTTTTTGTTGACGCGGAACGGCCGAAGGAAAAACATCACACCTTCATATCAATGCGCAGGGGTTGCAATGTCGTTTATAGGAAGTGAGTTTGAAAATATAAAACGTCCAACAAGGAAGCCTTCAATTTCATATTCATCCCTAGTCATGGAGTGTGTTACCGTAGCGCTTCAAGATAGATATGATTATTTCACTACTCGGTTTGTGATTTGATAGGATTTCAAACTTATCAAAGAAGATTGATAAAATCGAACGAAGAGATGCCCAACGATCTGCTCGATACGAAGAATCGGAGCCACTATGAAGAATGAAAGGAGCTCGCGAAACAGAAAATATCCAAAAACCCAAGAGTTTGAGAGTGGACAGTAGTTTTCAGGTCGAATTCCAAGACAAAGAAGAAGGAGAATCATTCACCGATGTTTGTGATATCGAGTTTAGGATGAGAGAGACAATCCATCACAAGTCCGAGTAAGAAAAGTGAGAAATTCCAAAATCTCATTACCGTTAACTTATTATTTTTCTTTTTATCATTTATATGCGTTCTCCAGAAAATGAAAGAGTTGAGTTCCTCCGAATTTTGAATGAAAACATGAGTCATGAAGATCACTTTTATTTTATGTTTCTCGTTTTGGGTTGTGATAGAAAATTTCATGACTGGGTAACTTTTTTGCTAATTTTATTAGATTCCAAGCCTAATCTACAAAACTTGGGTGTTATTCTAAACTATTCACGAATTTTTGCTAAAAAAGAATTTCAGCTTCTTCTTGAAATCTGGCTCAGTGAGAATATTTCTAGTACCATTCAAGGGTCAATAGTTGGTCTCTCTTGATCGCGTTCATTCATCAATTTCAGTTCAACTTATTGAAACTCCTATCTTTGATAGTCTTTGGTATGGATAATGACGAGGATAATTTTTCAACACACACTCCACCTCGTCAGTGGTCGATTTTACTCCTCGCATTTGCGAGTTTTCAACGATTTTGTTTTCTTTTTTATTTCGTCTGTTCAATAATATTTATTTATTGATTGATGCATCTACAACGCTGACAAAATTTTGATGAGCAATTCTAATTGGTTTTTCAGTCCTGCTGAGCTGTTTGCAATGCCAATCAACGACTAAATATTAATTCGTTATTATCCAATTTTTTCAGTTTTGAGTCAACTAATCTTGAAAATTTTATGTTAATTTGATTATTTAATGACGTTAATATCTCATTCTTTTCAATATACGGTAACTGGTTTCTTACCTCAAGTCTTCAGAAGATAACAATACAGATTGTGGTAAAGATTCTTTTTCTTTATTGTTGAGAAATTATGCTGGTTTCAGCCAATCAATTGGAATATCTTCCTCCTTTCTCCAATTTTTATTTGGTACCATTCTTTTGATTATTTAATCACTCGAAAAGGTCTTTTGTATGGTGTTTCAAACGGGCGTTGGACTCTTCCCACTCTTAGGTAAACATGTGTTGCGTCCTTGAGATTTGGATAGCCAAATATTTTTTCTTTCTTTCGCAGATGTTGAGGTACTAGACGTGAATTTTGGAAAACTTGGCAAGTTCCCAAAGCAAGCTCCGCACAAGATATCCCTGAATTGCCTTTAGGGGCGGCGCGAAGTCCCAATAATACAGCAAGTAGCAGTGTCAATCAGTTGGTTTTTCCTTATTCAAGGCTGCATTCGAGAGACAGTGAATTATTATTTCTTGTATTTTATTTGAATTATTTATTGTTTGTATTGTCATTATCTCAATTATTTCAAGTATGAAATCAACCTTTTCAGGACTTCCTAGATCTATGAGGACTAACTTGATGATGACCATACAGTCAGCAATGTCTACCACAAGAAAATTGGTTACAACGCAAGTAGTTCAATGGAAGAGAACGTTGACATTTTGATTGATATTCGTGCCACTATTTCACAGATTATAAACTTATTTTGCATGTACTTCTCTTGTAGTCCAAAATTTCAAGTAAAAATCAAATGAGCCAATAATTGAATAGCATTCCTTATTTTCATTCTCGTCTTTTCTCTCTCAAAAGTTTATTTACTCAGTAAAGTAGGTAGATGAGATTTCCTATGTTGATAGAAACTTGATTGATATGAAGGTAGTTGACAATGAGAGAAGATATGTCTTTACAAGCCGTAATAAGTGAGATGACAAATTTTACAGACACAACAGTAGTTCGCTCCAGTATTATACAATCGATTCCAATTGTAATTTACAGTCGGAATAATATTATTTTCAACTCATGTGGAACAAGAAAACTATGAAAACCCTCTTTTGCTGTCAGCGAGTGCTCAGGGGATATTCATGTGTCACCCCCTCTAACCTTTACAAATTATGTATATTTTATAAATTAAGTCCGAACTTTCAATAGTAATTCCACTGAGGTCTGGTTATGAAGGGGTGCTTGTAAGTTCAGATGATGGATATACCAAATTGTGGGAAATCTGATCAAAATTTGTGAAATTTAGGGGGGGCATACACAAGCATGTAAAAGTTTAAAAACGTAAAACAATTGAGAACTGAGGCGTGTAGTCCAAATTTTAATACAATGCTAAAGGAATTTTAAAAGACACAACACAAATTCTGGGGATATCTTGAAGCCCAGCAATGGCGGAAAGTTATACCTGAAAAGCACTCGCAAATGTAGAAATTGCAGCACAGAATACACGATCAAATAAAATTAAACCAAAATACACACCCCTCAAACTCAATGGGTTGTACATTTGAAGGAATCATCAAAAACTTGTTGACTGGGAGCTCACTGCAAATTTTTTAATTGGAGGGATCTAAAATTACCATACACTTATTTTTCGAGTGTTTTAAAAGAGAAATGATGTCCTTGAAGTCTGGTAGCACTGATTGGCCGGAGACAAAATTGCGTTAGTAGAAAGTTTTTGATGTGGTCCTGACTACCTCAGACATCTTGTGCTCCTAAACTTCCCTCATTCCTCCGTCAGCTTTTACATTAATACCTGTTGTACCATTTTACTTCAATGGCCAGACGGTATCCACCTCATAACTTTGAGCGTTGTTCAGCCACAGCAACAAATTCCTTTAGCCCTTAATGTGCTGGGTTTCGAAAAGTTTTTAAATTTGGAATTTGCGCGTAAAATCTGATAAATGTATCCCTACATAACACGAATATCAAAAAAAAAATAGGAAAAGTCGGTAAAAAATTCACTTCTACCCCTTTAATTTTTGCAGGGACCCTATGTGCCAAAAATGTCACATAGGACATTACGGTTGTTGGGTGTAAAGCATAAATGTCATGTTTTCACAAGCGGAGAAGTAGTTTGTGCTCATTTTATCACACCAAAGAAGATTGTTTTGAAAGTTATAGGAGTTCCTTTCAGAACAATGCCTAAAATTAGTTTTCCCAAGGTATTTTACAAGTTCAATTTTAGTGTCATTCGAACAAAAGTGCTATTTTATTACGAACGGATATTTTTTGGACCTTCTTTGACGCGTGGCGCGATTGACTGGCCGAAGGAGCGGGGTTTAGGTAACCTCTGAAAGTCCCACCACCAACCACCTTTCACCTCCTCATGACCTCCTTATCAAATGGTTTACTTTAAATGTACCTACTGTTGAATCGGAAAATATAACCTGTATTATCACTTGGCTACTCTGACGATAAGAATCAAGAGTATTGTCAATACCGGTACTAAACACTCACGACGGTATTTGCTAAAACTTCATCTGGGAACCAAGAAAAAGGCTGGCAAATAAAGCTTCACGCTATATTAATAACAATATTGAACACTAAAACATGATTTCTTCTAATATCGGCGAATCAGAGGTGAATATAGCTGTAAGTTAGGCGATGAATTTGAAAGCGAACGGAGTTTTTCATATGGAAGGGTGTGGTATTATCTTAAATGAAAACTGTTCTAGGTCCTGGTTTGGACCCATCCGCATAGTAAAGCAAATGGAAGGAAAATTCTGTTGAAATAATTTTGTTGATTTATCGTTGGTAAGTATATGAAATGAGCTATTTTAGGGATTTCTGTGAGAGCGAGACAAATGTCGAGGATAGGAGTTGGCTGCCAAGGGAGGTGTGCTCATTCTTGTGTCAGGTCGTTTTCTCAAAAAGAAATTTTATGAAAACCCCTGTGCCATTGAGAATATTCAAGAAGAAAAATTCTCTCCCCTCTAAAAAGACGCCGATGCTGCACAGTCGTCGTTACAATGGGCTGGATTTATTGAAATACTCTTCCATCCAAGGAAAAAAAATGAGCCGTAAGGGGGCGGGGTTGCAGAAATTTTTTCTTGGGCTCTCTTTTTTTCTACAGAGCTAGTTTGCTATCCATCACGATAAAGTAGGAACCTGTATATATTTCCTCTTTCAGAGAAAACCGCGCTCAGTGAACTCGCTTGAAAAATGATCCCTTCTTTCCTGTTTTAGAGAGTACTTAATTTTGGAAGTAAAACTTTTAACAGGGAACCTGTTTTATGGGGGGCGTTTTGAGAAATTTGCGTCCAGCAAAAAACTTTGAAAAATTTCGGCTCTCGAGCTATATATGATAGGAGGGGGACTTGGAAAAATTTCGACTCTCGAGCCATATATGATAGGAGAGGGACATGGAAAAATTTCAAATCTCGAGCTATATGTGATAGGAGGGAGACTTAGAAAAATTTCGACTCTCGAGCTGTATATGATAGGAGGGGGACTTGGAAAAAATGTAGACTCTCGAGCTACCATATATAGCTCGAGATAGACAAATTTAGACTCTCAAACTATATTATACTAGCCTTATCGTAGGTCTAGGCGTTCTTTATACTAGCTTTATCTAGGCCTAGGCTTCCTTGAATTCTCAATACCAATACCCATTTGACTCATAAAACAGGTTCCCTGCGTTCCTCGTTTAACTTCGTTAAGGAAGCCGTCGTTTTTTGTACGCTCGTATGAAGAGCCTGTTCTCTACTATAAAGGGGAACAATTCTATGAAAAATCGTTCCGTGAAAAACGTTTGCCAAACGCTGTCCGTCGAGGATTTTTTCTTTTCCTCTCCTACCCTCCGTGAGACTACGAAAATTTTGACTCTTGTATTATATAAACAAAAATTGTAGAATAATTTTATCTCAAATTTCTACACTTTGATTGCTTTTCACGGATTGGGGAAAGACGTGTTGCTGTATGCGTATGATCGGTACCTTTTTTTTACCAATCTCATGCCCGCAGCAAGATTGCCCCTTCCGTATTGTACACATTCTCCGAAAAAGCTATCAGATATAACATGCATTCAGCAATCACACGAATTCGGTGTAACAAAAAGAAAACCCGGAATTGATGAAATCGTTTTTTAAATACGCTGCTGAGACGTAAAGAAAAAAAGAATCAATCATTTCTAACTCAAACCAACCAGGTTCTATACCTCCTGAAGTCGATAAAAAAACTGAATTCTAATACGCATCAGAAAGAAAGACAAAAACCACGAAGGATTGAAGCAAAGAAAATATAACAATCAGTTCCAACCCTACGATAGTGTCTTGCCATAGTACTGGCAAAGCTTTAGTAGGGAGGGACTAGATAGAAATAACCTTTTTATCAGAATAAGTACCTAATTGCGTTCCACAAGTGGAGTGGTCTTACTTACTATCCTGCTCCGACCACTGGTATATATCATATGACATTCCAATCTCAGATGATGAGGAAGGACATCTTTCTGCTGTTCCAACCTATGGCCTCACCACAAATACTGAGCAGTTTCTTGAGGAGACATCTGTCTTCCCCACACTGCCTCCAACCTCTGCCGATTACTACATTGATACATCTTTTTCACGTATAAATGATTGGCTCAAGTATGCGATGGATGCCCACTCACGGGTTAAGCGTTATAACCCAAAAACCACTTGGCGGACACCAAAAATTGACACAATCAAAAAGCTAATCCACCGCACTCAAAGAGTGATTAGGCGAACTCGCAACCATGTAAGAAGGAATCTCTTTCTCACGGTAGAAAGTATTCTTCGCAAAATCTATAGACGAGAGATCCGACATAGTGAGGACACTTCTTGGCTGAAGTTTATCACAACTGGTAAAGCTTGGGGAAAACCCTATAAAACTATCGTCAAGAGTACAAAGAAAGTACCTTTACCACTGTATATCAAAGACACAGAGGGCCAGACCTCCACCAATCTCAACGAAACCATTAAATTTTTCCTTAAAGATAAATATCCCAGAGCCAACATAGGTGCCCACAATGACCTCGGTAATGAACTGGTTAAGATTATTCCTCATCCCAACTGGGCCCCTAATGGTCTTATAAATTACATTAAGAAGCGGAATAACCACACCCACCCGGAATTGATGGAATCCGTTATGGGATTGTCAAAAAATTCTACAAACTTCATGGGGATAAATACTTTGCCCTTATGGTAGAGGCAACCCGGCGTGGCATTTTCCTCCAATGTCATAAGACCGCTGGCCTAACAATCATACCAAAAGATGAGAAATCTCAAGAAACAACTGAAGGTTTTCGACCCATTTCAAAAATTAATTGCATGGGCAAAGTCTTTGAAGGATTTTTAGCCTATGAAATAGAGCAAGAATTCGAAACTAAGAACAACCTTCATCAACGCCAGTTTGGCTTCCACAAAGGAGTTTCCACTGAAGAAGCCATCCGTCTTGTAGACGGCAAAATTCGTAGTACCAGAGAGAGAGTAAGAAACTTGCAGCTTGCGTCTCAATAGTCATTAAAGGTGCCTTTGATAAAGCCTCTCATACATCCATCATAAGATCCATGAGAAGAAAAGAAATCTGTGAGAATCTTATAGCTACCATCGACAACTATCTGACAAATAAGTCCAGTACTTTCCTTGGTCAGAAACGGAAACTCAATAGGGGTTGCCCCCAGGGATCTGTTCTGGGCCCATTATTATGGAACTTGGCGTACGACCTGGTTCTTCAGGAGATTGACCAACGTGGTGTATAGCAGTGTTGTTACGCAGATGACACTCTGCTCATGATCAAGGCAAAGAGTGCCCCTGAACTAAAGAAGAAGGTTGTCACCCTACTGTCATTCATTGATGGCGAACTAGCCAAACATGACCTCGAAATGAACGTTTCCAAAACTGCTATCCTCATAATAGATGGTCAAAGCTATCGAAATATAGATGCTGCAGAATTGTCTGAAATCAACTTCCGAGGTACAACTATATCCACTAGCCGTAAGATGAAATACCTTGGTGTGATCATTGACGATCGATTACTTTACAACGAACATTGCTCATACATAAGTGTGAAGTGTGAAGCAATAGTTAATAAGTTACGCATTGTTTGCCCAAATATGGAAGGCTACTCCAATAGTGCTCGCCGAATAATGTTTCAAGCCACAGTAGGTGCGCTATGGTGGTATGCATCAACAGTATTTAGTCACAAGCTTTTCATACAGTGCAATCGAAAAAAGATCAAAGCAAGCCATAAAAAAGCCATGGCTTCAACCGCAAGAGCTTACAAAACAGTGGGCTATCTCCCACTAACAATACTCACTTACTGGCCACCGATGGAACTTGAAGTATTGGAACGTTCGATAATATTTGCACACAGAAGAGGGTGGGTAGCCAATGAATATCCCCTTCATCTACCCGAACTCCTCCCGAACCAAGATCCCATGAAATCCAACTAGAGATCCATAAAGAAATAAGGACAGTATGGGAGGAGGAGTGGGAAGAATATGTCCCCTCCCTTCTTAAAAGCAATATTTTCAAGAGCCTCATACCGACAAAGGATGCAAGGAATGCTCCAATCTATGAAGATTTCTTCCTCGTTAACAGGACATGGCTGTTTTCGCAAGTTTCGCCATACTATTGGTAAAGTGGTTTCTCCATTATGCCCGATGTGCCCCAGTGAAATTGAAGATGCTGTCCACGTTTTCACCAGATGCCCCCGTTTCCATAAGGGCAGACCACCTGGTAACATCTGCCTCGAGACGGGTTGGATCAAGTACATGAAGTCCGTAGTTTGTGAACTCTGGATTGAGGAAAATGGACCACTAAGGAATAGCGCCTCTCACTATCATACCATTCCTAGATAGGCAGGGCACAGAATGGTGTCTCATCTCGCATAATGTGATCAAGATCATTAATGGTTCGTACCAGTGAATACTTTACACGTTGTAAGAAAACAGTGCCTACGTACCTGATGACAACCACACTGACCACCCAAAGTGATTCTCGTCCCATAATCATCTGACCTATTCATTCCAAGTATCAAGGATGGATTCCGGGAAGTAAGCGGCTTCCTGTAACCCTAGCGGTATGTGGGACAGAAATCCTTGAATACTTACCCCTTTCACCATTCACATCTCTTCCCGAATTGTAAGTCACTAAGGGTGAAGAAGATCATACCACATCTACTAGGTCACCTATACCTGTAAGTAAATGTTAAAGCGGACTCGGGTGTTTGACAGTCCTAAGCGGACAATCGAGATAATATGACCAACTTATATATTTTTTCGCGCTGACTCCGAAAAAAAATATTTTTTTCCGATACACTCCCGAAAAACTTGGTTTTTGCATAAAACCGCACTAGGTGGACAGTCCGTTCAAGACATGATTGAATCTAAGTCCGTCAAAGGCGGCAGTGTTTAATTTCACACATGTCCGCCAAAGATATTACACTATTGTCCGTGTAAGGAAACGGAAATATAGAGTGTAACACTCATTAAAGATGGGAAATCTCGTTCTTTTTTTTCTGTACGTCTAAGTTCATTACAAAACGCCTGTAGGTGTGTCAATCATGTAGTCCGCTTAGTGCCCGACAACGGAGCGATTTACGAATATTATTGATGGGAATGAGATGAAAAAGTAAAAAGGTTAGGATACAAATTTCCATGTGGCTATTTTTCATATTGTTGCTGCTCTTCAAATAATATTGTGCACCAATTTGGAATATAAATCAATTTAAATTATTGTATGAGAAAAGCGTCAAGGAAGCCGAAGGTCCAAGTTTGTCGATACCAGACCAAGACCCTATAGTATGTAGAGTCAATTCTGTTGACAAAATGTTATGGCTCATTTTAATCCACACAAATTAATTGATATATTTGAATGAAATTTACAATTTTATGACTATCTAGCTGAAAACGTGTTTGTAATAATATTTAACAGGCTTATAGGTGATCTATTTTGCAAGAAGGTACTGTGCCATAGCTTGCGCACGACATTCACAGGATACTAACATGGATCATATTACCGTAGAAACCTTCTTCCGACAACCTCAGATCGACTTCAACTTGATGGCTATTCCAATCTTCAATGTCGAAATTTCATCATTATTTAATTACAAATTTCTCAAAAAGCCCCCCATAAAACAGGTTCCCTATTAAAATGGATACCGTTTTATCTCCAGAATCGAAAAGGTATTATGTCCATTTTCTCCTTTTTGTACACCAATTGGCTTAGCCTCTTCAACGACTCATATATGCGCAGCTTCAAAGACCATAAGTCTCCCTTCTGTCATATATTACAGGTCGTGAGTCAAAATTGTAAATAACTGGGAGGTTGAAATTTTAACAGGAAACCTGTTTTATCGGGAAGGGAAAACGTCCGCCGTCCGACCGGACGGTAAAGCTCGGAGCTTGAAAATTTTCCATGTCACCCTCCTATCATATAGAGCTCGGTGGTCGGTGTATGTAGCCTGAAACGTAGCTCCTTCAAATACATGATAACTCGTATGCAATGCTGCATACACCAATTGACTTAGGCCCTTTTATGCAACGCTTCAAACACCATAATACTTGGAGCGTCCTTCTAAGGTATTCTGAGTCCCCTTCCTACCATATATAGCTCGAGAGTCGACATTTTTCCAAGTGCCCTCTCATCATCATATATTCCAAGTCCCCGCTTTTTATATAACTCAAGCTCTCCGATAATAATATATGTAGCTCCAAATACCAAACCTGTGACATCACAATTCAATGACGTCATATACTTTTTCTCTCCCGCTCTATTGATATAAAAATTTATTTCAATTTTAGTTTTTGATAATTGAGTGCAAAGATCGATTTTAATAAATTAGACGATTACGATTTATGATGATGATCTATTTACTTGATGAGGGTCAAACATTTTCAAGTATCGCAAGATAGCCGACACTTTCAAATTTTTTTAAAGATCATCAACAAGGCTGGAGCTCCCTCTCGATACCAATGACGATCATCTTCGAAAATTGTCTAAGCCTCTGGAAAGTTAGATCGCAGATCGAACTTCCACGTTCCTCGGAAATACAATTTTCTTAACGGGCAGCGTCAGCCGAAATCGTCATAACTTATCGCTCTCATATTGGAATTGTACCAAGTTCTAAAATAGGTCGGCGCTGATAATTGATTGTGGAGATCGCTTTTAATAAATTAGCTTGTTATGATTTAAATTATGATGATCGACTACTTGGTGAAGTCAAACATTCTCCAAGTATCGCAAGTTGGCCGACAATTTCAAACTTATCCATAGACCATAACTAGAGCGAGGCCTCCCCTCCTTCGGATACATGTATGATCACCTTCAAAAACTTTCAAAGTTCCTAAAATTTTTGGATTCACAGCACACAAGAAAAGAGATCGCTGGTCGTTCAAAACGCATCGTATAAATATATACTCGTACTTGTGGAAGTTGAGCGAAAAAGTTTTCTCTTCTCCAAAGTTCCTAAATACGCGATCGGATCGAGCTTCCATATTCCTCGAAAATACAGTTTTTTCTACAGGCAGCGTAAGTCGAAATCCTTATATTATATTATATCAAAATTGTGCCAAGTTCGACTAAACTAGGTTGGAGCTGATAATTTTATGTAAAGATCGATTTTAACGGGGAATTTGTTTTGTCGGCGAATTTGTTGGAAAAAACGTCCGCTGTCCGTCGTCCGGCTGGTCGGCAAGGCTTAGATCTCGAAAATTTTTTTCCAAGTTCACCCCCCTCCTATTATATGTATAATACAGTTCCAAAGTCCGAGCCTGTGACGACACAATTTGATGACGTCATAGATCTGGTACGTCGTCATTTTTCAGATTTCACGTGCTCCATAGAACAGGTTTTTGGCACCGCCTGTTCAACTCCGTTAAAGAACCCGTGAGTTCTTAATAAATTCGACGATCGTGGTTCATGATGATGATCAATTACTTGATAAAGTCAAACATTTTCCAAGTGTCGCGAGGTAGCCGACAATTTCAAATTTGTTCAAAGAACTTTAATTTTGGTAGAGTCCCCTCCTGGATAACTATTTGCCTTCGAAAGTCAGATTATATCAAACTAAACCTTCATAACGTCAACTTGAATAGAAATCCTCGTATTAACAAGTCAAAAATTTCTCAAGTTATGAAGTGGAGCTTCTACTCACCGCCGGGACGCCAAGGTTTCCTTCGAAAAATTTTACAAAAACCTAAAGTAAATCAAAGCACCTCTTTTCGTTTGAACTACAATTTTTGAGCTGTTAGAAGAAATAAGCAGAGATTCGTCGGACAAAACCAATAATATTAGGCTGCATTTTGACCACAAAATCACTTATTACAAAAACTCAAGCAAGGGATCGTTGAATTTTTAGTGAGAAGATTAGTAATATCGAAGCTACGGTGGGTATGAAGAAAATTTGAAATACTACTTTTTACAAAGTTTACAAGAAATTTCAATTTTGTACTCGAAATAATTAATTAAGTCCAACTCCGTTCATCATTAAAATCCCCTTTCAAAATTATCACTATTTCAACACATTTTTTCGTGTCAACATGTGGTAATTAATTCAATCATCTAAGCCTGAGGTACAGTCTCATAGGTTTCAATTTCTCATAATAACATTTAACTCGAGGACCAGCCTAAAAACTCTAAAATGACCACCGAATAGAATCACAAAATTACACTAGGTATGAAGAAATATTTTGTTGCCAATCGAAAACTTCATTTTTTGCCTCAGTTCATTGGATTTTTTAATGTTATTATTTTTTAATTCGCGCTATTACTCTAAGGAGCCTTGGCCGTCAACAAACTACGAGTAATTGTTGCCGTTGCCCAGGACGCACCACGTGGAGGTGGCTCCTATGCGTCCCGAGACACTAAAGATCCTAGCCCTACACTAAAGACAAAAAAAAAGGAATTCCCTATACATAGAAGACTGTGCACGACCACAACAGTCAACCCCGGCTAACGAAGATAAAATCCCAGCGAGGTATATCCGAATGTGGTGCGCTGTACCTACAACTGCAAAAATGAGAGAAGGCGCAGGCACCCACGTCAGTCCGCCACGAATTACGAAGACTGTTTACAACTTCAACGTCTCAGTTACAACCTCAGGTGGTTGCCTCTTCATTGGCGGAGTCAAGTAAACTGAGTTAAACTCATCCTGCGCCCCACCGTGAGCTTATCCGATCGTGGGTGCACTGAATAATCGAAAAGCACAATATCATCACGCGCGCGGTTAATCCGCATTATGCGTTCAATGCACTTCCTGTAAGACCTAACCATCATATAAAGTATAATATGTAGATAGAGTAATAGCGCGAACCAAAAATAAACAACATCTTTAGTCAAAATTTGGAATTGTCGTTCCACCCGGGTTTCAGAATGGAACGGCCGCTACAAACTGACGATGTTTTCAATTTTAATTTTTCAAATTAGAATAAGTATGATTGAAGGTAGCACGGTATCATCGCGCGCGAGTATATCCGCATCATGCGCTCAATGTACTTCCTGCAATCCACCTACGACAGTGCAAACAAAATTTCTCAACACCGTTGTCAAACTTTGGAGTTGTCGTGCCACCCATGTTTCAGAATGGACCGACCGCTACAAAATGACTATGTTTTCAATTTAAATTTGAAATGAAAAAATTTAATTGACCCAAAAAGAGAGAAGAGGTCGTAATTGACCAATACCGGTTGTCCAAACAGGAGTCGTCGTCTTACACACCCATATTTCAGAGTGAAACAGCAACTCCGGAATGACGGTTGGTATACTAATAATTTTGGATGAAAGAAGGTATGATTGATGGTAGCACAATATCATCGCGCGCGAGTATATCCGCATCATACGCTCAATGTACTTCCTGCAATCTACCTATGATAGCGCGAACCAGAAATGAACACCACCACTAATCAAACTTTGGAACTGTCGTGCCACCCGTGTTTCAGAATGGAACGGCCGCTACAAAATTACGATGGTTTCGATATTAATTTTGATCTGAAAGAGGAAACATTAGTAGATTAATTTGAGCCAAAAGGAAAGAGGTCATAATTGACCAGCACCGGTCGACCAAACAGGAGTCGTCGGCTTACACAACCATATTTCAGAGTGCAACGGCCACTCCGGAATGACGGGTGGTGTAATCAAGCCCTCAAAATAATTTCGGCTGAAAGAAAGTACATTTTAATTAGAATTAGGTGTGATTGATGGTAGCACAATATCATCGCGCGCGAGTATATTCGCGTCATGCGCTCGATGGACTTCCTGCAATCCACCTATAATAGCGCGAAAAAAATGAACAACACCTTTTGTCAATATTTGGAGTTGTCGTACCACCCGCATTAATTCAGAATGGAACGGCTGCTACAAAATGACGACGATGTCCCAATTTAAATTTTTATTTGAAATATCAAAATTCCAAAGGCTTGAAAGACGGCGCTATACTAGGCCCTAAAAATAATTTCGGCTGGAAGAAAGTACACATTTTATTTGGAACAAGAAAAGACTGGCTTTATTCTCCACATAAGTTTATAAAATCGAAGTTTGACGTTTCGAAGCTCACGATAACGTAATTAAAACTCCTCTTGTTAGGTCTACTCGGATAACCCAAAAGAAAAGATTCTTCTCTATACCCTACATAGGAAAAAGCAGTACAATCATACGTAAGCACTTGCTTACTCTTGACCCTGATGTTAGTATATCTTTCGGTAACCACAACACCAGCAGAGAAATGTTTTTCTCCCACACTAAAGATAAAGTCCCTGTGGAAAAAAGATCTGGTGTTGTCTATTCTATCCCCTGTTCTGGATGCCCCAGTACTTATGTGGGTGAAACTCGCCAGTTGCTTAAGTGTCGAGTTAACCAACATAAGAATGATGTCAAGAATCGTAGCGATTGTACGGCTTTATCCTCCCACTCTCTTGGCACTGGTCATCAGTTTGACTTTCCCAAGACAGTGATCGTAGGAAGAGAAGACAATGATAAAAAGAGGAAAATTTTGGAAATTGTCAATATTATTAAAAGTAAGAATACGGTCAACTTTAAAACCGATACAGGCGACCTAGCGAATGTTTATTCTAATGTCATCACATCGAACGGGTGAGTCAGCTACAATTTTCGTCTGGCTCATCTGTTCGTTGTGCTTTCACCTTTTTCTCTGTTTTTGCCTGTCAGTTTTATTCTAGTTTCTGATGAAGAAGCGTGAGCTTCGAAACGTCAAACTTCGATTTTATAAACTTATGTGGAGAATAAAGCCAGTCTTTTCTTGTTCCAATTAATTTTTTCTCTCCACGGTTAAATCCTTTTGTACACATTTTAATTAGAATGTTAGTATCCCAGCATGATTAGTTCAAGCAACACAAATGTACCGGTACACTCGAGTAGATATACAATGTATGTTCTGCGCCACTCGTGCGCCACCCCTATTTTTCTATGCGCCAGAGCCATTTTTTCACCCCTCAAAAAATCATCAAATTTCCCTATTTTTCAAATTGACAATTTAGCTATTTTTAAAGCAAATATCAATCATTTCACACCATTTTTTCTTACTCACTACTCCAAAAAATTTTAAACTTTTGTATCATTTTTGTATCAATTTCATCCATTTTACTCAAAATTCTAGGTGCTCTAATATTGACCCACTCATTCGACATGACGTTTTTCCTATGCGCTAGGCTTATTTTTCACAATTGCACAACTATTAAAATTCAGTGGCGGAACAATTTTCAGAGAGTATGAATATTTACATACTTTTGTATCAATTTCATCTCTTTTTTACCCACTCATTTCCTTATTTACAACTCTTAATTTTTGTATCAATTTTTGATAGAAATTCATACTCTCAAAAATTTTTTAAACATTTGTATACATTTTATATCATTTTGTATCAATTCTAAAGAAATTCAGAGGTTCAAAAATTTTCATACTTTTTCTATCAATTTTATACAATTTGTATCAATTTTAATAGAAAAAAGAAATTCAGAGGATCAAAAATTTTCATATATTTTGTATCAATTTTTATACAATTTGTATCATTTCTAAAAGAAAAAAAGAAATTCAGAGGATTTAAAATTTTCTTACTTTTTGTATCAATTTTTATACAATTTGTATCAATTTTAATAGAAAAATGAAATCTAGAGGTTTAACAATTTTCATACTTTTTGTATCAATTTTTAAACAATTTGTATCAATTTTAATAGAAGAAAGAAATTCAGAAGATTTAAAATTTTCTTACTTTTTGTATCAATTTTTATACAATTTGTATCAATTTTAATAGAAAAAAGAAATCCAGAGGTTTAAAAATTTCCATACTTCTTGTATCAATTTTTATACAATTTGTATCAATTTTAATAGAAAAAAGAAATCCAGAGGTTTAAAAATTTTCATACTTCTTGTATCAATTTTTATACAATTTGTATCAATTTTAATAGAAAAAAGAAATTCAGAGGTTCAAAAATTTTCATACATTTTATATCAATTTGTATCAATTCTAAAAGAAATTCAGAGATTCAAAAATTCTCATACATTGTGTATCAATTTGTATGCAATTTGTATCAATTCTGAAAGGAATTCAAGGCTTTAAAAATTCAGAGGTTCGAAAATTTTTCATACTTTTTGTATCAATTTGTATACAATTTCATAGAAAATGAGAGATCAAAAATTTTCAATATTCAGAGGTTCAAAAATTTTCATACATTTTGTATCAATTTGTATCAATTATGAAAGATATTTAGAAGTTCAAAAATTTTTTCAAACAATTCATTTCTGGTACTCAAGAATTCAGGGGCTACAGCCATAGCTCCAGACTCCGGCATACAATAAAATAATTGTACAATAACACTCTAAATCCAGTGGCGGAACACTTTCCTCCAATGCTATTACCACCCTGAATTTCTTTATATTTTCACAATTGCACAACTCTTTTTTATAAATCAAGAGGGTTAAATATTTAACCTCCTCAAGACCAATGTCAATTCTTGGGCATAAAATGGTACGAATGTTCAACATTTTCCCAAGCATCCCAGAGTATTTGGTCGTATTTCAAGACAACTCCTGGTTCTTGAGAAATCTCACAAGAATTGTCCCAGAAATTGGCGATCCAATTTTTTCGATATCTTATATAGGAGTAGGTACCTATTATTTGCGTACACTCATACGTATGCTTACCAATATACGCAAACTGAATTTGAAGCGGTATCTTCATCGTAGAATATCACCGCCTTGAATGTGAAGTACAAATTCACTTATAGCTATCACATAAAGATGATCAAATTGAGATTAAGATTAAGATGTACGATATGAGATCAAGCGAAGCGAGACTAAAATGAGCGATTATTTGATGTAATTCGACTTAGCTACGTGAACATAGCATAACAGCACGAGGTGACGCGACGATTATTAAGTTGAAAAGGGATAATTATGCGTACTTGTGAATGCAAGCATGTACGACACCTGTGTGACTATACTCTAATTATTATATTTTCATTGCTCATTCATTATGTCCTTGGTGCATCAAGCAACAATGGTGGAACAGCAGACTCATCGCAGCCAACCAGTTCTGGACCTGAAACGACCGCCTCTCAGAAAGTTTCATCCACACCGTTGCTGCCTCTACCAGGTCCTTCAGATACGTTCGACGACATTCGCAACCGAGACTTACCGAAGCTTTTCATTGACAAAACTTCATTCATAAGAAAATTGATTGATGATAGAAACATGCCTAAGTTGGTAATGATAACGCGACCGAAGAGATTCGGAAAGACGATCTTTCTCCAAATGCTACGGAACTTCTTCGAAGGTAAAGAAGAAGATTTTGTCGGAACGAACATATTACCGCGGGGAAATGGAGTTGAAGCAGCCGAAAAAGATGGAGAATGGAATCCCGAACCTGTGATCTACATAGACTTCGAAGCCATTGCTGTAAAAGGTAAAGAAGAGAAACTCATTTTTTATGAGGCACTTGAAGAGGAGCTGAAGTTTATAGCTCGGAACTGTTCGAATTTTCCCGCAGATATTCTGGTTTCTGAAATTTTCGATATAAAAGCTCTGATTAGGGGTATGAACGAAGCGTCTGGAAAACGCGTCGTCATATTGATCGACAATTACGATGCACCACTGATAAAGCTGACGAACTATCCTTCCAACAGAGACATCGTCCATGATATTCTGGAGACGTTTTATCAGCAGATAAGGCGTGAGGTCAATCGCGTACGATTTGCTTTTGTAGTTGGTCTGAATGTCTTGAATATCGTGGGAAATTCACATGCACGCTTTTATGACCTCACAATGGAGCCGGATTTTATATCTATGCTGGGTGTTAGTGAAGCAGAAATGGACACTAAACTGAAACCATATGTGTTAGAGAAATTTGTTCCTGAGAATGAAACCTTGAAGGACAGTAAAGAAATATCAAAGTATCAAGACGAAAAGTATCTTGAAAATAAGGATATGTTGAAGACGTGGTACGGAGGACATAGATTTGATACACAAGGGGAGTTTATATTGAACCCATCATCCGTATGCGCTTATTGCTTACGAAAAGGAGAATTCAAGGAATACATGGGAAGATCTCAACTTATTTCTCAAATTCGAGAGAGGATGCGCAAGGAGCAAACGACGATGACCGATTACGAATGGATCCCAACCGACCGCCGCCAGTTAGAGTATCAGAATTATGAACTCGAAAACATTCCCTTACCTGTACTCTTAAAATGTACAGGATACCTTTCAATAGTCGAGTACGAACCCATAACCAAGACAGTTTGGTTGGATTATTCAAACGACGAAATTAGAGTGAATTTGGCAAGAGAACTGCCAGACGACCTGATTGCAACTGCACAAAGAAGACGGGACACTCTGATACACTGTATTGAAAGGAATAACTTAGAAAGGTTGATTCATTTCCTGAACCAGCTTAACTACGAAAAACTAAGTGAGCCTTTAAAGAAAGGTCTCCACGAATTTAAATCTACTCATACGATTAAAACAAATTTACAAGCAGCTGGTGTAAAGGTTGACGAGGGTGAGATGTTGATCGCCCTAGACGGATTCTGTAAAGGAGATCTGGATTTTCGAATGGAGACGACAAAAACAGAACACGTTGTTTCCGTCAAATTCAGGAAGAGCGCAATTGAAGCTTTAATACAATTAATTCGCTACATATGTCAAAATCGAAAAGCATTTGAGACAAGAGTCAAGCCACATGTTCATAAGTCTACTTTTTTAGTAGGTATGAATGTTAGAGTAAAAAAAACTAAGGAATATGAAATAGATGAATGGGTATGCGTCCCATATGAAAATTCACAGATACGAGTCGATAAGTTTACGTCCTCAGTAGGCCTGAATCGAGGCACTTTTGAAACTGGTCTGAATCAATCAATAATGTTCGGAAAATTTCTTAAAGATGATGAAAAACAATTACTCGTAAATACTGATAAATTAATTGTTTGGAATACGCCTGTTTCTGTAGAAGAAGAACGTATCCTTAGTCCCAAAAATGTCAGACTACAGCTGGCAAATTTCTGGCAAACATCACATTCATCCTTTCCGGCAAAGCTAACAATAAATGATCTCATCAAAATAGTATTTGATATCCAAGCATATCCAGTAAAATCAATCAATCAACAACTCCAGAAGTATGTCAAATCTACAGCCGATCTTGTACCAATCCTCAATGACCTTCGTGACTTCATCAAGAACCGAAGTCTAAAGATACGCCTGAAAAGAGTCGTCAACAGTTTATCCCCGCCAAAAGAAAACACCTGAAACCACTAATACCAAATCATAAACTAATGTTACAATTCTTACCTACCTTTTATAACAATCAACATTAGTGCAGCTAGCGGTTTGTAAATAAATTGTATTAAAAAAACATAATTTAATCTGTGGTGTAATGTTTTTTCAGTTAGGTGACATAATATTTAGATTACTGATGGAAAGAAAATTGTCAATTTTCTTTAGACTAACCCTCTCTTTGAAAGTTTCATTCCCTTTATACCAAATCTTATTTCCCTTCAATTTATAGTCATCATAGGCACATCTAAGAATAATGACGAAAAATTCATCCACGGCCTGAAAAATGCACTGAAGCAAAAATCAACCGCAAGATCGATCGATTATCCAAATTCTACTATAATTGTTTTTCCTGAGAACAAGTAAACGTGCGATATGATGTTTTTTTTTCATTTAAGTACATGTTACCTATTGCAGATATTGCGTATGAGAAGCGGAAATTTTTAAAATGAGAATTGGCATTTTTTTGTCCTCTCTAAATGGCTCATCAGAAATGGATGGATGGCACTAGTTTTGAGTCTGACATCATGTAGATTTGTCAATGGTATAAAGGGAAGACTTACCAAAAGAAATTACAAGGATTATAAATATTTTTGACGGGCGCAACGACTGAAACGTTTGTATACATTTTTTATTTCAATTTACTATCTAGCCAAAGAGAAGAAAATTAAATGTAAAAACGCTAACCAGTTTCAAACTATAGTAAACAGTACGTCATATTCTTCTTCTCTCACATACGTTGTTGCGTACCTATACTCGTTCATAAGTGTTATGACCGCAATGCGTCGTTCCGTCGTGATCATGAGTCTTATGACTGCTGCTAGTACTTCCGCTCATATACCCTACATACCGTACAAGGAACATCATAATTAGGTTCTTCTCAAATAAAAGCTAGGGGTCGGCATACCGCACCCTGTTGAGTATATGAGCGCAACCATAAAAAACGCTGGTACTCATGATGTCAGGTTCAAGGAGTTCTACTAATATACTATCAGTCTTATGGGTGCAACAAGAAAAAACGCGGGTATAATAGAGTATATGAACGCAACGAGGAAAAACGCAGGTTATGAGGTTGAAACTTTTAATGAGAATTCAAAGAATGAAAAGGCATACAATTATAAAAAAATGATGCGAAAATTCGAACTTCATAAAACTCTCCTTTGAAAAAGGTATACGATTATTTTTCTCATTTACTCCATTTCATCCATAAAAATGATAGGAAAATTCGAACTTCATAAACATCAATCAAGCTAGAGGATCGGTATGGAGGACCATGTCTTTTTATCTGATTCATTCGGATTAATTGTTTCCCATTCATCACTTATATCTGGAGGGTTTTCTGGTAAATTATTTTTCAAAACAAAGTTGGATCTCCCTACTGTTCTTTTACTAACCTCATATTTATTATGTTTGAACAATGATGTTCAGTCATAACGTTTTGAAAAAATTATTCTGAATTGAGCAAATTTTTTCAGTCTGGACATATTATGAGACAGGGGGTGCTATTCAGCCAAAATTGAATGCAACAATTTCCCTGGAGGCACTGAAATGTCATGAAAAAACAAAAGTTATGTGTGAACAATGATGTTAAGTCATAATTTTTCAAACAAATTTTTCTGAATTGAGCAAATTTCTTCAGTCTGGACATATTATGAGGCAGGGGGTTATATCCAGCCAAAATTGTATTCGCAATGATTTTCCTGGAGGAACAATGAGATGACAAGAGGAACGTTATGTTTGAACAATGATGTTCAGTCATAAAGTTTCAAAAAAATTATTCTGAATTGAGAAAATTTCTTCAGTCTGGACATATTATGAGGCAGGAGATTATATCTAGCCAATGTTGTATTCGCAATGATTTTCCTGGAGGAACAATGAGATGACAAGAGGAACGTTATGTTTGAACAATGATGTTCAGTCATAACGTTTCAAAAAAATTATTCTGAATTGAGCAAATTTTTTCAGTCTTGCCATATTATGAGACAGGGCATGGTATTCAGCCAAAATTGAATGCAACAATTTCCCTGGAGGCACTGCAATGACATGAAAAGACCAAAGTTATGTGTGAACAATGATGTTCAGTCATAATTCATTGAGAAAATTTTTCTGAATTGAGCCAATTTCTTCAGTCTGGACATATTATGAGGTAGGGGGTTGTATCCAGCCAAAATTGTATTCACAATGATTTTCCTGGAGGAACAATGAGATGACAAGAGGAACGTTATGTTTGAACAATGATGTTCAGTCATAATTTTTCGAAAAAATTTTCCCAAATTGAGCAGATTTCTTCACTCTGGACATATTATGAGACAGTGGGTGGTATTCAGCCAAAATTAAATGCACCAAATTCCCTGGAGGCACTGCAATGACATGAAAAGACAAAAGTTATGTGTGAACAATGATGTTCAGTCATAATATTTCAAGAAAATTTTTCTGAATTGAGCAAATTTCTTCAGTCTGGACATATTATGAAGTAGGGAGTTGTATCCAGCGAAAATTGTATTCGCTATGATTTTCCTGGAGGAACAATAAGATGACAAGAGGAAAGTTATGTTTCAACAATGGTGTTCAGTCATAATTTTTTGAAAAAATTATTCTGAATTCAGCAAATTTTTTCAGTCTGGACATATTATGCGACAGGGGATGGTATTCAGCCAAAATTGAATGCAACAATTTCCCTGGAGGCACTGCAATGACATGAAAAGACCAAAGTTATGTTTGAACAATGATGTTCAGTCATAATATTTCAAAAAAATTATTCTAAATTGAGCAAATTTCTTCAGTGTGGACATATTATGAGGTAGGGGGTTGTATCCGGCCAAAAATGTATTCGCAATGATTTTTCTGGAGGAACAATAAGATGACAAGAGGAAAGTTATGTTTGGACAATGATGTTCAGTCATAATATTTCAAAAAAATTTTTCTGAATTGAGCAAATTTCTTCAGTCTGGACATATTATGAGGTAGGGGGTTGTATCCAGCCAAAATTGTATTCGCAATGATTTTCCTGGAGGAACAATGAGATGACAAGAGGAACGTTATGTTTGAACAATGATGTTCAGTCATAATTTTTTGGAAAAATTTTCCCAAATTGAGCAGATTTCATCACTTTGGGCATATTATGAGGTAGGGGGTTGTATCCAGCCAAAATTGTATTCGCAATGATTTTCCTGGAGGAACAATAAGATGACAAGAGGAACGTTATGTTTGAACAATGATGTTCAGTCATAATTTTTTCAAAAAATTATTCTGAATTGAGCAAATTTTTTCAGTCTGGACATATTATGAGACAGGGAATGGTATTCAGCCAAAATTGAATGCAACAATTTCCCTGGAGGCACTGCAATGACATGAAAAGACCAAAGTTATGTGTGAACAATGATGTTCAGTCATAATTCATTGAGAAAATTTTTCTGAATTGAGCCAATTTCTTCAGTCTGGACATATTATGAGGTAGGGGGTTGTATCCAGCCAAAATTGTATTCACAATGATTTTCCTGGAGGAACAATGAGATGACAAGAGGAACGTTATGTTTGAACAATGATGTTCAGTCATAATTTTTCGAAAAAATTTTCCCAAATTGAGCAGATTTCTTCACTCTGGACATATTATGAGACAGTGGGTGGTATTCAGCCAAAATTAAATGCACCAAATTCCCTGGAGGCACTGCAATGACATGAAAAGACAAAAGTTATGTGTGAACAATGATGTTCAGTCATAATATTTCAAGAAAATTTTTCTGAATTGAGCAAATTTCTTCAGTCTGGACATATTATGAAGTAGGGAGTTGTATCCAGCGAAAATTGTATTCGCTATGATTTTCCTGGAGGAACAATAAGATGACAAGAGGAAAGTTATGTTTGAACAATGGTGTTCAGTCATAATTTTTTGAAAAAATTATTCTGAATTCAGCAAATTTTTTCAGTCTGGACATATTATGCGACAGGGGATGGTATTCAGCCAAAATTGAATGCAACAATTTCCCTGGAGGCACTGCAATGACATGAAAAGACCAAAGTTATGTTTGAACAATGATGTTCAGTCATAATATTTCAAAAAAATTATTCTAAATTGAGCAAATTTCTTCAGTGTGGACATATTATGAGGTAGGGGGTTGTATCCGGCCAAAAATGTATTCGCAATGATTTTTCTGGAGGAACAATAAGATGACAAGAGGAAAGTTATGTTTGGACAATGATGTTCAGTCATAATATTTCAAAAAAATTTTTCTGAATTGAGCAAATTTCTTCAGTCTGGACATATTATGAGGTAGGGGGTTGTATCCAGCCAAAATTGTATTCGCAATGATTTTCCTGGAGGAACAATGAGATGACAAGAGGAACGTTATGTTTGAACAATGATGTTCAGTCATAATTTTTTGGAAAAATTTTCCCAAATTGAGCAGATTTCATCACTTTGGGCATATTATGAGGTAGGGGGTTGTATCCAGCCAAAATTGTATTCGCAATGATTTTCCTGGAGGAACAATAAGATGACAAGAGGAACGTTATGTTTGAACAATGATGTTCAGTCATAATTTTTTCAAAAAATTATTCTGAATTGAGCAAATTTTTTCAGTCTGGACATATTATGAGACAGGGGATGGTATTCAGCCAAAATTGAATGCAACAATTTCCCTGGAGGTACTGCAATGATATGAAAATACCAAAGTTATGTGTGAACAATGATGTTCAGTCATCATTCATTGAGAAAATTTTTCTGAATTGAGCCAATTTCTTCAGTCTGGACATATTATGAGGTAGGGGGTTATATCCAGCCAAAATTGTATCCGCAATGATTTTCCTGGAGGAACAAAGAGATGTCAAGAGGAATGTCGCTTTAACTGCCGAATTCCTGCATGGAAGATTCGAATACATCGCTCTCACCCCTCTGCAGCAGTCCCGTGAACTTTGGCTCATTAGATAGCCTGTACTTGACTTAGTTGGCACCTTATTAGAACGTACCCGGGAAAATAAGGTCTTATACTAATGTCCATTATTCTGTCGTTATGGGGGCTAGGGAGTAGGGATTAGGAAGTTGTTGTTCTATATAATGTTTCCAAGTCGTCTGCAACAAAAGTGGACTTGAAAAAATACTCTGAAAAATTTTTCAAATAATTTTGTCCATCTACAATGGTAAATTCTCAATTTCGACCAAAAATTTTTTTCAGACCCTTGAACTGCCGAATTTCTACATTGACGTTTCAAATATATCGCTCTCACCCCTCTGCAGCAGTTGCCCGGACTTTGGCTCATTAGATAGCCTGTACTTGACCTTAGTTGGCACCTTATTAGAACGTACCCGGGAAAATAAGATCTTACACTATAATGTCTATTATTCAGTCGTTATGGAGGCTAGGGAGTGGGGATTAGGAAGTGGTTGTTCTATATAATGTTTCCAAGTCGTCTGCAACAAAAGTGGCCTTCAAAAAATACTCCGAAATATATTTTGCGAAATTCTCTTCAACTTTCAGGTGAGAATAATCAACATCTACACTGATATATCTTGGTGAATTTTCAGATACTGCCGAAAATTTTTTTCAGTCACTTGAACTGCCAAATTTCTTCATTGACAATTCAAATACATCGCTCTGATCCTCCTGCAGCAGTCGCCCAGACTTCGGCTCATTATAGATATCCCGTACTGGACCTTAGTGGGCTCCTTATTAGAAGGTACCTGGGACAATAAGGTCTCAAACTAAGGTCTATTATTCGATCGTTATGGAGGCTAGGGAGTAGGGATTAGATAGTGGTTGTTTTAGATAATACAGTGAACTCCGCTCATTGGAATCGAGTTGGGACCAGAGCAATGTAATTCAATTAACCGAACAATTCTTATAAGCGAAAATGGTAAAAAAAAACTACACTTTTTTCTCAATAATATTGAATCAAACCAATAGCCCTCGTGCAGCTCTAGTGCTCGTAAAAATAAAAAAAAAAAATGATTGAGATTACAAAATAATATGTTGATTTACCTCAACTAAAAGTAGTAATCAATCTTTTTTACCGAAATTTTTTTTTTTTTTCATTTGTTTTTGGTACTTGTTAAGCTGATGTTTCTTATTTTTGGTTATTTTTTATCAGTTTAGGTCAATTTCGGTCGTGATTGGTCATTTTTAGGTCGTCATTTTCTCAATTTCGGCCATTAGTTGGTTGTCTTTCAACGTTTCACGTCGATTTTTGTGGAAATCTCAATTAGATTAAACGGGCTTATAATTACAATGAGCGGTAAATTTTACACCGTAAAGGATAAATCCGTTCCGTTCTAGCCGAATTCAATTCAATTATCCGGATTATTCTACTAAGGGCCAGTTGTACAATTTGTAGTTCAACGTGAACCGCCGTTGATCGCCCGATTTCGGCCAGTCAAGTTCAAGAATCCGCGGTTCAACGATCACGTGATCTCACGTTTTTCGATTGTACAACCGGCCCTAAGAGGGATTCCAATAAGCGGAGTTTACTGTATTTCCAAATTGTCTGCTAAAAAATTTTACAAAATTTTGCAATGATTTTGTTCTCAAACGAAGGTGAATATTCGGAATACGAGTAGCCTATCGAGAATCTCGAAGTTAATGATGAGTGAGAATGAATGAACACGGTATTTTCTATTCGCTTGTCTTTCTTGTAAAATTCAAACGGAATGCCACATAAAAGAATTTTTAGTTATTGATACTAATTTTCCACAAGATGCAGCAATGAACACTTTGTTAACAAACTCAATTTTTTGTACAATTATGAACACTCACCTGTTGTGTTATCATTGCATCTCTACTATCCGTACATCAAACCAGCGGAGGATGCAAGTACACATACCTTATGAAAATAAATTTTATAAAATATTATAAAATCTAAATAAATGTCGACCATGGCTGCACTGTGCCAGAAACGATTCCACAAGGTTTCATAAATTTCATTGTTATGAAACTCGCGAAACTGAAACTCGGTCGAAATAGGTACGGAATGGGATTATGCGGAAAAAAGATTCGGATACGGATCACGGATCAAAGGGAAAATTTGTGTGATCTGTCGGATCATGAATCGCGGATCAGAACATTAAGATCATTCTGCGGATCAGAATGTTTGATGGGTGATCCGGGTCCCAGGAATCATTGATCTATAATCCCAGAATCACTGATTCGTGATCCGCAATCCGCGGTCGCGCGGAATGAGTGTTGACCACGTTGACCTTTTCTTTGGATCAAAATCAATTCAAATGAAAAAGAAAAACAGAAAAATGATCCAAATCATTTGCGGATCAGAAAGCGCGGGGGAAAAATGATCCGAATACGGATTGCAAATTTGTGATCCATGATCCACGATTTGTGATTCAATCCGTGCCCAGCCCTGCCCGGAATCCCGGATTCTGATAGAATTAATTTGGCTCCCAACTGAGTTTCACAATTGGTCACACTGTGTGGTCTATTTTTATCATCAGTTGTTCAGTTAAGGCGCGTGTTGGCGTGTTCGTATTTTTGTATCATCAATCATCACGTTGCATTTTATTTTGCACAATTGCACCAACCAGGTGGTATTCATTTTGCAGATACAGAAGTTATTATTTATTTTTGAAGTCAAAGTGGTATTATAATAATACAGTAATACTAATCCGATTAATTCAATGGCAGTTTAGCACGTAACCGGCTTAACAATCAACATGGTCAAGAAGTTCGAAGACTTAGGTGTAAAATTATCGGCATCCGTTTTGAAAACATTGCAAGATTTGGGTTTCGTTCACGCTACTCCAATTCAGGTTCGTTTACTTCACCGTATTTCGATCATATTCGATCTTTCAAATGAAACATACTTTCACCTAATAATTGGGTTTTAGGTGGAATGTATTCCGTATCTCTTGAAAAATAAAGATGTGGTCGCAGAAGCCGTCACCGGAAGTGGTAAAACTATAGCGTTCTTGGTTCCATTAATAGAGATGCTTTTGGTGAGCGATTTTAATCCTTTACGTGTGTGCGCGCTATGTAAATTTGTGTTAAAAGGCATCTCGTTCCAACGATTTGATTTTCGTTCATAGAGAAGATCTGAGACTTTGAAGAAGCATCAAGTTGGCGGTCTTATTATATCTCCGACCCGAGAACTGGCCTCGCAAACTCACGAAGTCTTATCGAAATTCCTGAATAACGTGAAACAGTTTTCCTCCGTATTATTAGTTGGCGGGAATCCAGTTGCCGATGATGTCGATCGTATTCAGAATCACGGAGCCAATATAATTATCGCCACTCCTGGTAGATTGGAGGAATTATTGACTCGAAACGTTTCGCAAATTAATCTCCATAAAGCGTTAAAAGAATTGGTGCGTACTTATATCATCTTCGTCTCAGACGTTTGATTTGTCATATGTTGAAATCTATTCGTCTACTTTATCATTAAAGGAACTTCTGGTTCTGGATGAAGCTGATAAATTGTTAGACTTGGGTTTTGAGAAGTCACTCACTACCATTCTTCAATATTTACCGACCCAAAGACGTACCGGTTTATTCTCGGCTACACAGACTTGTCAACTTACCACACTCGTGAAGGCTGGTATGAGAAACCCTGTCTTGATTGAAGTGAAGGAGAAGAAAATCAAAAATCCAGATAGGTTTGTATAATATATTATTATTATTTTGTTTGAATCTCACTGATTGGTGTGAAAGTCACGCCAGTTCGTTTAACAATTTTTGCTGAAGTTTCGGGTGCGCCTTGTCAAAGAAATTGTTTCATCGTAATTTTTTTCTCTTTTTTCGTTTGAAATCCTGTAACTGTAATTTACATTAGGAAATTACTTAAATGTTATGGATTTTCAAAAATTTGAAATGAGCCGTGAAACCTTTTGAAGAATTTCGTTACAATTTTTCCCGAGTCTATTTTGCTCCCTAATTCGAATAGTCTTTGGGTAGATCATAAATTGATTGACGGAACACGGCTGAATATGTTGTGGTGAACTATAATTGAAATATTATTATTATCAATCACAAAATCCGATTTGTATTTGATAACACTTCAAAACAGAACAAAAAAAAATTGAAAAATGTATGAACGTAATTGTACGATTCTTGAAGTATTTTCAACGCTGATCATGATGCCGTTGACCGTTTATTGAAATTGACTTTGGTTATCGAGAAATGATCATATCAAGTTCCCGCGAATCGTAGCGACGCGCTGTGTATGTTCTCGCACTCGTGAAATTCAATAGCTGGGTAACATACATTGCGCGTCGCTACGATTCGCGGGAACTTGACATGATCACTTCTCGATAACTAGAGTCAATTTCAATAAACGGTCAACGGCATCGTGATCAGCGTCGAAAATACTTCTAGCACACCGTATAGTTTCGTTCATGCATTTTTCAATTTTTTTTTTTGTTGCATTGTGTAATGAATACTTCTGTAAGGTTATAAATATCTCGCGTTATCTCTACTATAAACGTCGAAACTGTTCTCTATAACAAATTTTCCGTTTCAGTAAACGTATGGAACATGCATCTACTCCTAGTACCCTATCAAATTACTATATGATTTGTGAACCGGATCAAAAATTAGCTGTACTGATCAATTTCCTCAAGAAAACGGGCTACGATTCAAAATACATGTTATTTCTATCGAGCTGCGCATGTGTTGAGTATTTTCTGAGTGTTTTGAAAAGTTTATTACCTCAAATCCAGCTGTATGGATTACACGGCAAAATGAAATCAAAGCGTTATGTCATTTTTGAGAAGTTCAAAAGTGCAAATTCTGGTGAGATAGTAGGTTTTCTCATTGCCTTTACAATGTATTTTTTTTTCTGAATTGATCGGTTCTCCCTAGGTATGCTTCTATGCACGGATGTAATGGCACGTGGTGTAGATATACCAGAAGTGAATTGGGTAATCCAATATGACGCACCTAGTTCAGCATCCTCATTTGTCCACCGATGCGGTAGAACAGCTCGTATAGGAAATACGGGAAACGCATTAACATTGCTGATGCCCAATGAAGATGCGTATCCAAATTTTATTCTACGTAATCAGAAAGTAGGCGATTCTTAATCTAAACTATTGTCTTGAAAGCTGTGAAATATCAAAAATTCGCTGATGTTTAATTGCAGGTCGTTTTGAAAAAAAAGAAACAAATACAATGTGACGATGTTCAAAAATTAATCGATTCCGTTCGCGCGCTGCAACTTAAAGATCGGTTGATGTTTGATAAAGCTAATCGAGCGTTCGTATCGTACATTCAAGCGTATTCAAAGCACGAATGTAATTTAATTTTGCGAGTCAAAGGTGGGTAGTGTTACTGAGATTCAAGTGTGAGTTCACGTTATACGCGCTAATTAACAGATTAAATGAATAAAATTACAGACGCGCTCCACAATATTGTGTGCACTTCTGTAATTTTATCAATTTAAACTGTGGGTAGTGTTAGTTCTCCTTGTTAGGTGTAATATCAAGAAAAACTATCTGTTTTCGCAGATTTAGATATCTGTAAACTAGCTTATGGATTCGGTTTGTTGAAGCTACCAAAGATGCCAGAATTACGAAATAGAGACTTGTCTACTTTCAAGCCAGTAGAAGTAAATCTGAATAATATTCGATACGTGTTAGTATATCCTTTTATTCTACGATGTCTGGAAGATGATTCTATGTTTTTGTTCAGGATTATATTTAATTCCGCAGCCATCAGAATCATTCAATGGTATTATTGTAACATTTTTGCAGGAATAAGGTTCGCGAGAAAAATAGAATTCAAAAATTGCAACAATATAAAGAAACCGGTGTTTGGCCTTCGGCTTCAAAGAGAAAACTGAAAAAACCCACAATACCTTGGAGCGAAACAAAAGAACGAAAACAGAATCGAAAAGCTCGCAGAGAACGAAAGAAAATGAAGAGAGAAGAAGTGAGTTGGAAATTTTTTCTGATCAGAGTAGTATCCGTTGGAGTATTTTATAATTTATCAATTTCTTGTTTTTGTTTTTTTTTTTTTTAGATGACCAATAAATTGAGCTTAAAAGATCAATCTTGAATCGTAATGCACGAATAAGTTTCCTTTCGTCATGAGTTCATTCTTCTTCACACGCTGAATCTTCAGTCTCGGGAAAAGACACGAATTTTCGCAGCTGGTATTCAGTAAGTCAAGGCTGTCATGTATATAAGATTCTATAACGCGATTTTACTATTCTAATCGACTATTTGGAAGACCTTTAGAAAATAATTCTTTATGATACTTCGCTATCTTTTTGATTACCTACCTATTTTGTTTTTTTTTTTTCTCATCTCTGCCTGAATGATCGGTAACAATTCAATTTTATTTACTATTAGAAGTATGTAGAACGTTTGACGCCCAGGAGGCTCAGTTTTCATTGAAGATAGTACACTGAGGTAATCTGCACCTTATGCTGTCGTCAAGTTGAACATTTTGTCTCGTTCAGGGATCGTATTGCCGGCTATGACCATGTCTTCTACTTTAGATTCGAAGAGGGTAATAAATTTTTGAAAATCTGACTTGTTGTCGTATCTCAAACAATGTAATTCAGCCAATGCCGCTACGGCACAGCTACATCATTAACCACTTGATAGCATTCATCCAAGATATGTATCATTGATAGGAATGTCGGTGCGTTTCGGATGTTCCGTAAATCTGTATTGCGAATGGATTTAAATAATATATCTTTCGCTTTATCTTGTTTATCGTATTCTAGGAACATTGTAACGCGTTGCTCTATTTCGCGATTATTCGGAATAGTGACTATTTTAGCGTCATCTGCGGCGATTGCTGTGAAAAGTCGAGCTTTCCAGTCTAAGTAATTTACAGTTGGTGATAAAATCGCATCAGGGTTCTTAAATTCGGTAGCCGGAGACTTCATGATAGCGGAATGTGCTAAACCGTGAGCCATTCCTCTACAGTGAATACACAAGCTTGATCAGGGCTGATGTCTATATAATGATACACCACTGTACTTTCGGAATTACTTCCAGGCCAACATAAATCGAAAGAAGCGATCTGCTACCATATTAATTAGATAATAATGAAAAGAGAACACGTGATGAATATTTAACTCCAAAAAGCTATATTTTAAAACACCTTCATCTGAGAAAACAACATTGACAACAGTGTTGTCAAATACATCGTCTTACAGTAATTTTTGATCATTTTGCCATGTCGAGTTCCTTGACAATATTGCCAATCAGAAGGGTCTCGATATACAGTGTGTAGTACAAGAATTTTCAACTGCATATCTGTGGACATGAAACGATTTTCGAATAATTTTGAAGACAAGTATGAAATGATGAGAAAGTAGAAACATTGTATGAGAACCTGAACATCTCGTCGTTCATTGAAGTTTTTACCGTGGACCTCGACTTTTCTTGCCTCTAATTCGATGATTAGGAAAAATTTCTCTTTCAACAACTGACTGCTGTACATTGCGCGTAATTTTTGATCATTCGCCATGTCGGGTTCTCATACAATATTTCTACTTTTTTTACCATTTCATACTTTTCTTCAAAATTATTTGAAAATCGTTTGACATCCACAGATATGCAGTTGAAAATTCTTGTACTACACACTGTATAATATACAGACCCTTCTGATTGGCAATATTGTCAAGGAACCCGACATGACTAATGATCACAAATTACGCGCAAGGTACTGCAGCCAGTAAAATGTTGAAAAAGAAATTTTTCACAACCATCAAATTATAGGGAAAAAAAGGTGAGGTCCGAGTTGAAAACTTCAATAAACCACAAGGTATACCTACGGGAAGAACTTGAAAATACACCGGAGTACAAAAAAGTAAAAATACAATTAATTTGTGAGCAAATACACCTAGGACTGAATTTTGGTCCGAATCAAGCATTTCATTTATCAACCATTTGACAAGAAGTTCCCACTTGTATCGCCGTTCTTTGCAGTACTTATTTTCCCACGCTGCTCGGTGAGCTGCAATAAGATATGTGAGTGATTTGGTATCATTCATCTCCAACACGAATGATAATATCTCATTCTTCTTGTTAAGATATTCTGTTTCTTTGGACTGAAGCATTTTGTTGAGAGTCGTATTTGGAGCCGTGTTATTTTAAACATATTTCTTCGTCATATACACGTTTTCCAACCATATCATAATTGCACAGGAATGTCGGGAGCACGTAGTAACATAGTCGCGTTCCTACACCTTATTCTTCTCGGCTTGTTCCTTTCGCAATAATCTGATTTTCTGGTCATCATTCATGGCAATGAATTTTTCTTCTTCGGATTCGTTAGGTAGCTTGTCTTCATTTTTCGCAGAATTGTTGATTACTGGTACTCCTGCCACAGTACTGAGAATTCCTTCTTCGTTAGACGCTTGTTCATTTTGCTCAAGACCGGTGGTTTTTGCCGTGGTAACATTTCCGTTTTCCTCGCCCGAGCCAAAACTTAGAGAAACAAGGAAGAAAGGCACAAAAATGGAGATCACTCTGATATGCATGTTAACGAAATAGTTTTCTTTTAGAGCCTATCGCAGATAAGTACAGTCTACTTACTACAACGAAGCCTATGCAAATCCGCCCGTAGATTGATATTGAATAATGTATTATCAGGTTGTGGGGCCTGTTCCGATGATGTTATCGCTATTGATGATTTCTTTCTTTACTCGAAAACACATTTTCTGATAAGTTTTACAAATCTCTAATGGGTGATCATGATTAAAAACTCGACTACTCAAATTTGCATTATAGGCAGGTGTCGTGTCGGATTTGTGCAGGCTGACGACGATGAGTTCGATTGCGCTAAGTTGTTCGAAGGCGCCTCAATAAACCTTCCAAAAACAGAAGATATTAAAAAAGCTTGAACTGTTTTTGCCAAATCTTGTGCTTTGGCGCTCGTATTTTCAGCGAAGGCTCGAATTTCTCCTCCTCCCTTATACTCAAAATGTTGCTTCACATAAATTTCATCGATCTGAAGGGCAACAAAACGTTCTCTCTGCAGCAATTTGCTAATTCTAGTTCGTAAAAAATGTTTCGTTTCAACTTCTGAGGAGGCTGAGCACGAGAACGATGAGGAAAGCTGCCTCAAGTATTTCATATTTGGCACTATAAGATAGCCTGTTGATCTAATACTAGTATATGCGCTTGGGCTACATAAAAAAATCATATATGCCCAGATCATTTCTGGAGAATATCTTTTTGCGTTGGAATATATCAAGTTAAATTGTTCCTTCAGAAAAATTAGTCGTTTCTTTTCTTCGCTCTCCGGTCGTTCATTGTCTTCACTTTCAATAACATTTATCAGTTTCTCCAGATTACTTTCTACAGCATTTTTGTATGACTTTTTTTTCTGAATTATGTTGACACTTTCACCTGCATTCTTATAACGTGTCAAAATATTTTCTATTTGAGAAAACCTTGTGACTTTATTCGACATGGGCAAAATCCAAGTCAAGTCTGATGCTTTTACTCTATCATCTCTAACGTAAACTTCTAAAGTTAAGGATCTATCTATTTTGATCGATACATCTATTTTTGGAACATTATCGATGTTACAGATACAAAATAGAAGACAATCGTCGGCGGTTTTACATTTGAGCAGTACATTTTGTTTTAATTGAATCAGACTATCGTAGAACGGGGCTATTTGGGATAATTTTTGCATACTTTTCACTCGTTCTGTAGCGTACATGAACCAATCATGCTTGGAGAGGTTTTATTTGATTTCTACAACCCTCTACTACACGGTCAGAAGATAATCAATTCGCTACCGCATTGTTTTGCCCGCGCTACAGACCGTCGAAGTTCCGCAGCTGATATTCCACGTTTGGGGCTATTTGGGATATGGAGAAAAAGCATGGGAAAATGAAGCGGGGCTATTTGGGATAAACACAAAACAACGTCTAAAATACTGAAAAAAAGAGCTTTATTGTACAAAATAGATGCGTACAAGTACCATTCATCTTATTACTATCCTAGAATCCATTTATTGTTAGGAGGAATATCAAATGGGAGAAGACCATCTCGCAAATAAGTCTTTGGTGGCGCCATTTTTTGAAGAATTTGAGGGAATAGAAATGAACTGAAGTCTTTTATTTTCGGCCACATGAACACACAAGCAGCGTTTTTAGAATTATAAATCCTCAAGAATTTGGCCCACAACCGTCCATTTTTAACCTCTTGAAGCTGGCCGATATAGATCAGACTTCGCGTAGAACCCTGGACATCATACTTCACTGCAAGCCAATCACCTACTTCAATTTCCAAAGATTGATCGAAGCTATTGTCGTCATCATCATCAGAAACTTGTGTTGCAACTGCTGGCTGCTCCCTTCTTCAAACGTTCGCATGTCAAACCAGCCACTTTTTGTTCTGTTGTATCTTGCTTTGGGAGGTCCATTTACCGACCAGCTGTCCCATAAGTGTTCCGCTTTGAACACTACGTACGGAGGCAAGAAAACCGACCCAGAAGCATTCCCACAGAACATAACAGTCGTTGTCACTTTTGTGTGCTGGCAGATCCTCTCAACGTATTTCAAACCTCGTCTACAGATGACTTTTTTTTTTCCCGGGGTCGTCCTGTAAATTGGTTTCATCGTAATTCCAAATCTGATTTGGAGGAACTCCCTCCAATTCATTGCGTAGGTGGCTGATATATTCTGTCAACACCTCTTCATTCACGGCACTGCGGACCTTCTTCACATTACAGCTAAATCTTCGCGACAATGTTGTTTTGCGTTTGAGAAAACCAAGTACAAAATCATTTCCAGGCATATTATCTTTAAACCTTGGTACTTTGCGTCCTTGCTTATCGAGATAATTTTTAATTATCATACGAAGATCTAATTCATTCACAGGAAACCCGTAATCAGACAGTTTCATGAGATGCTGCGCGAAACATTCTTCCTCTTCATCGCTGAATACCTTCTGACGGCCAATTGTACCAGAATGACGACCCTTCATCTTATTCTTTAGCGTCGAAAGTGGAATACGGAGTTTCTCTGCCGCTTTTTCATCGAAATTGATCCTTCTTGAATATCTTTCATACATTCTACTAACTTCTCTTGCGAATAGTCCGCGTAACGACGACTTCCCAATTTCCTTTTATATGTTCTTGGCATTTGGAGAGGAAGAATCTATAAGAATTTAAGGATATTTTGTAATCATAAACTCATTCAACGCACAAGGAATCACAGAAATAGTTCAGAATGACAAATTCCTGCTTACCGAATACTGGGACAATGTTCCC
Organism: Aspidiotus rigidus; assembly: GCA_035079385.1. Classification (NCBI taxonomy): domain Eukaryota; kingdom Metazoa; phylum Arthropoda; class Insecta; order Hemiptera; family Diaspididae; genus Aspidiotus; species Aspidiotus rigidus. Next base: position 816,183 of record JAVHKY010000072.1, on the reverse strand, counting down.
CCAAAACGGAAGTTAAATCAACTTTGAACACAAAAACCGAAATGAATGATGAAAAATGTTCGCAATCTTTCTGTTTCTTATTTTTATCGTCTTCGCCATGAAATTTCGTACCAGTTTCGAATCTTTGATATAATCCTTATTCTAAACGAGCATCGTTCATCTCACTCTTAGAGATGCAGAAAGTATCGATACTATTGATAAATATCGATAGTCGACCATATCGTTAAGTTATCGATAACGAAAAAGGCCGATACCATTGACTATATACACTTTGTAAGCAGACGTACAAACCTTTTGTTAAAAGAGTTGTCGTTTCGTTGGAAACTGCTACCTGAGTGCGCTGGGTGTTGACCGTTGGTGCAAAGGAGAGAGAACATACATCCCTCTCTGTTACACCCACGTCTTAACACCTGGCGCGATCTGTTATTTGCTTCCAACGTGCGTCCGAAAACCGACAACATTTTAACAATAGGTTTGTACGTCTGCTCACGAAGTGTATATAGACAATGCCGATACTTTGCATCTCTACTCACTCTGATGAGAAGTTCATGATACAAAAAAAACGAGCAAAATATCACCGTTGAAAAAAACCCTTCCGCTCCAAAAGTTTTGTTGACTCATGAGAATAACTACTGACACGCCCTCTACCGACCTACGAAAAATCTTCCGTGAAAAAAGTGAACCGCGTCGTGCTGCGGACCTTCAAATCTTATTTCCACCTGGCGGGCAATGTTACCCCATAGGGCCAAAGTAACCCCAGATGACGGTATCTTGATCTAGGATTAATAATTACAATGCCAGTTTTCTACATCAAGTATTTACGACAGTCCAATTTTGAGAAGATTTTTCACCCTTGTTTCTCATGATAATATATCCATCTCTTGTGGGTCTTCAACTTCAACGCTCTTTTCTTCCTTTTCACTTGAATATGAACATTCTCCTACCAACATAATTCCGAACATTCAAAAAGAACAAGGAATAACGCCCATCAAATTTTCCCGTCTTTAAGATTTCACGTGACTTCTTATCTATTAATCTAACTTCCTTATCCGTAAACAATACATTCATGAGATAAATTATCCGCTTAATAGAAAATAGGTTTTCAGATAAATCTGGAGCATACAATACGTCGTTCAATCGTTCGAGTTTTTCTTCTTTACTAACAATAATGTCGCCTTGTTTCCTCACTATCAAGTCAGCATCAGAGTTCTTATTCGCGCACCCGATTCGTTTCTCGCGTTTTAGATCATTCAATGTCGCAAAAGCTTCAGTTTTGTTACACATATGCTGAGTAGCACCTGAATCAGAAACAAATTCAATTTTATTAAACTTCTCAAAATACTTACCTTGGTTCGTCGCGTATACACGATTGTTATTGTCGTTATCATCGTCAGTAGTAAGGTCCCCCCTTCGGTACACCTGTACCGAAAGGGTGACTGTATGGAAAAAAAATATTTGGGAAAAAAAAAATTGAAAAAAAAAATAATAAAAAAAAAATTGAAAAAAAAAATAAAATAAAAATAAAAAATAATTATATTATTTCAACCTTCGCCACAAGCCTAGAACTGTACCGAAAGGGGGACTGTATAAAAAAATAAAATAATAAAAAAATTAAAAATTAGAAAAAAATAAATAAAATAAAAAATAAATATATTTTTTTATATATCAGTGTGAGTCTAGAACTGTACCAAAAGGGGGACTGAATGAAAAAAAATATATCTAATAAGTCTAGAAGTGTACCGAAAGGGTGACTGAATAAATAAATAAAAATAAATAAATTAATTAATTAATAAAAAAAATAAAATAAAATAAAAATAAAAATATATTATTTCAAACACCCAATGAGTCTAGAAGTGTACTGAAAGGGGGACTACATGAAAAAATATGTTTTTCTTTTTTTAGACCTACCTACCTCTATCAGTGAACCATGTTTACAGGACAAGCTTTCAAAAGCAAATGAATACTTTTTTCAGGATACACCTACTTACATACTTACCTACTTTTTGATGAAAATTATCAACTCTGATTTTATTAAAGGACAGTAATCTTCCAGTTTTCATGACCTCTGTAAAAACCTACAACTCTTTATATAGTCAATAATGTGATATAAACATGATTTTAGCTGTTGGGTGGTAATTCATTATATCCCATCTACCCCAAAACTTGGCCTTAAAAAATAGATCTTGATCGTCGTCATCAATTGACATACATGTGTAGAGTATGGTTCTTTTTTTAATTTCTTGCAAAAGTTCTACAAAATATTATCTGTTTCTATAACTATATTTTATTAATTTTCTGTATTTTCTCGAGCTCACATTCTCTGAATCATAAAAGGTGAGCATATATTTATCATTTTCTGTCATTCTTCCTAAAACACAACTAGCTTCTAATTTATCATCTAAAATATAGAGAAGACAGAGATGTTTCCAAAACTCAAATCTTTTCCCCATGATGTTTTGATCAGAAATGACTAGATTTACTTCCTCCCTCTGATTATATTCAGAAAAATGTCCAGCTACACGAGTATAGGTCTACAGCTAGTACTTCTTTTCAATAACTCGACCCATGATGAAGTGACCCAATGCAGCTAGAGTGTCTTACTTTTATAATGTTCTATTTGTTTTTTACGTTCTTCCAATTCTTCCCAATAAGTTTGTAATTTTTCTTTTTGCATTTCTCGTTCACGTTGTTCCTGTAATGAATTATATTTCCCAGAGCCTACCCTTTTGAACGAGCATTCATCAATCTCTTCGTGTTTACGTTTTTTATTCTCCATAATGTAAGTGCGAAAATAACGAGCAGAAACGATAGCCTATTTACATGTGTCGTGACGGAAAGAAATTGACATCGAAGCTTCCGAGGAGTGTGAAATGCAGTTACGTATTACGTCTGAAGCCTATCGCATACCGACGAATGAGGGAAAAAAACGCAGTTACTTATTGTCAGGAACGGTGTATTCATTATTCCCCAAAATTGACAAAAAACGACTAGAATCACTTTTACAGACGGTGAGAAAATTTGTGGAAGCGTTCTGAGTAGGTAATTGAAAGAAAAAAACTTACATTTCATCTTCTTCATCCTCATCACTCGAAGTATAATTCTCCTCTTCTTCATCACTATTTCATAAAAAAAACTTGTTAAAAAAAGAATAGAGAACATTTCTGAGTATATAATATTGAAAAAACTTACATCAAATTCTCTTCTTCTTCATTCTCTAAATCTTCTCTGTACCAGCACCACCAGAAACTATTTCATAAAAAAAAAACTCGTCACAAAACTGAACAAAGAAATGAGAAAAATTTGAAAAATAGGTACTCACCAAATAATATAGATCATTAGAATTATTATGAAAACGATGAATTCGAACATTTTTTTTTTATTAATATTATTCTTCGATCGAATGCAATGAATACAATAATACGAGTGATTTCTTGGTGGACGATACTTTTCTCTCGGGCTTATTTTTTCTGCATTATTTGATGATGTGAGCATAATTACCTGATACCGCCTTTTTTCTAGGTACATTAATCACCTGATACCGCTCTCGCTCTGTAAGTATACTCGTGTAACTTAGTTTCCTTACGGTTAACATAATATTAATAGAGCGACGATAGTAAAAAACAATTTGAAAAATGCTCGATTTTGTACCTCTTAATATTCAAGAAATTCTTGAAGGGTTTAGGGAGAATATGTTACCTGAACATGAAGAATATTTCAAAAGTTTTGATAAGTTTCAACAGAAATTTGTTGGTTCGAAATTAATTCTTAATAAATACGGTGCAGAACACTGGAGTACGTGCCCGTGGTCTTGGGATTCTCCTTTAATCACTAGACCAGATAGGTGTTTCTGCTCATTCTATGAAACTCGAAAAGAAACTGTAAATAAATTAATAAGATTGTATTCCGGTACTTATGTTCGAAAAAAAGAAGAAACTAATTGTTGTTCCATAATTTAAATATAGTAGAATATTGCTCACTTCCAGAAAAAGTATATAAATACAAGTGCGAGATGGTCTGAGTTTTAATTCATCCGGTGAAGCTTTCTAGTTCACATCTTGTTGTCGTACGAGTAATATGGACTGGGAAAACTTATTGCAAAAACTTCACGAAGAGAAAGACTGGAAGTCTGTAATTTCCAACTTAGATCGTATGCGAAAAGAAATTATTCGAGCAAAAGATAAAGGAATCTTATGTCTGGATTTCACGTCTGATGATCGAGGAGACCATTTCTTTCGTATCATCTGTTACGTTGAGACTGGAGAATTAACTCGAGAGGAATTAAAATTTTTGAAAAACTTTGGTGAAGCTCACGTAAATAGAAATTCGAGCGTACATGATTGGGAGATTATGAAAGAAAGTAACTTTCTACAATGGGAAAGAAGTCTACCTAATTGTTGTATAGATTTTTCACACATCCCACCTCATAAAATCGATATCGCTGAGATTCGTAAATTAAATTTACAAAATATCAATCTCAAAAAACTTGACTTAGATTCATTTCAAGATTATTTAAGAGACAACTTATGTGTAATCGAAGCTCTGGCTGCATTTTTAACAGACTACAATTAATCCGAATACGAATATAGTGATAACTCTGAGAGTGAATACAGTAGTAGTAGTAGTAGTAGTAGTAGTAGTAGTAGTAATGATGATGATGAATAAGAATTCCTTAGGGGATTATATAAGGAGTTGTAGGTTTTTACAGAGGTTATTACGATTTGATAATTAGTATAGGTATCATGTCGTCTTGCTCTGTTGCTGCTACTACTTCTCAAAAAAGTCCTTCTCAGGGCTACAAAAATAAAACAAAAAATTATGCGCAGATGGTACAAAATATGTGTATAAATCCGGAAAATGCGTTTAAAGAAATTATCAGCAAGTCTTATATTCCATGTTCTAATCCACCTTGCGCTTCTGATCGACCTCTGGTACGTGTAAGGGATCTTGTACCAAATGTAATATATAATATTCTGTGTAAACACTTTGATCATGATTATTATACGACATTAGTTTTAAATAATGTTATGATATATGTTAGCCCTAGTGAATATTCTTGTACACGGTCGGGTTTTATAAAGTTTGATGGGAAGAAACTTGTTGAGTGTAAACCTGGACATAATAATTTTCGTTGTTGTTGTTTTTGTAAGGAAAATTGTCTAGAATGTACTTGTTTAAAAAATGAGTACATAGACTATCCAACTGATTGTGAATGTGTGACCAAGTACCATATTACTACTGCTGATTTAGATTTAACTCTAAAAGAGTTACGAAGACATCTAATTATATTTCAAGACAAAGAAGAAGAAGAGAATTATACTTCTAATGATGAGGATGATGATGCTAGACTCTAATGGTGGACTCATACTTTTTTTATACAGTCACCCTTTCGGTACAGTTCTAGGCTCGTGGCGAAGGTTGAAATAATATTATTATTTTTTATTTTTATTTTATTTTTTTTTTCAATTTTTTTTTTATTATTTTTTTTTTTCAATTTTTTTCCCAAATATTATTTTTCCATACAGTCACCCTTTCGGTACAGTTCTAGGCTCATGGCAAAGGTTGAAATAATATAATTATTTTTTATTTTTATTTTATTTTTTTTTTCAATTTTTTTCTATTATTTTTTTTTTCAATTTTTTTTTCCCCAAATATTTTTTTTCCATACAGTCACCCTTTTGGTACAGGTGTACCGAAGGGGGGACCTTACTACTATCGTCATCGTATAACTTCACAAATGCAGCCACGTCGTCATAGTCAACTTCATCTTCGTCGGTATCTTCTTCCATATACACCATGCGTTCTTTCGCAGGCAACAACTTAGTTTCCGGATCTTCCTCAGTTACCAGCATCGCTTTTCCAGCTTTTTGTCTCAACTTTGCAATTCAGTGTGCCGTTGTGAGTGGCATTTTCTTCATCCTTCGCCCTCGCGTTTTAGTGGTTGTGGTTTTCTTCAAATCGTTACGTGAACTCGTCGTCGGTGGTCTGGTAGTCCCTCTTCGCACATTACTACCCCTACCTCGCAATGGGATGATCATATTCATCAGAGGGCACGTTGCAGAGATGTGGTCGTCAGTCCATTTGTCACAATTGTAGCACTTCCACTTGTCTCTCGTACATTCCCCTTGTATATGACCATTAGTGCCACATCTAAAACAAGTTACCGTCGCTTTCTTTGGGTCTTTGGAATTCGTCACTTTTGTTGCCTCTTTCCACTTTCCGGCACGTTTTCCTTCGCAGATTCATGTCGCTTCATCTTACCGCGACTCACTTCTTCCTCAATGAGTAGTCGGCGGATTTCAGCTATCTTCATAGGTTCACGTCATTGTACATCAGCTGAATATACATCTGGAAATGCTTCCCGCATCGCTAATACTAAGTTCATCGACTCTTGCTCAGGGGTTACCGTTCCCCCCCAAGCTCGTAACCTTTCTACTATTTATTGATAACGATCAACAAAATCAGTTATCGGTTCGCTATTCGCTTTGTATCTCATTGTAGCAAACTGAGTTGCAAGAGAGTATAACATCGTTTGACCACTAGGCTCCTTTAATTGGTCGAGGTTTATTATCATCGCTCTCGGGTCAGTAACGTCGCGGATCATTCTGTGATGATAGTCCTCGAGACAGCTGATGATAAAATTTCTGACAAGCGTCCGAATCTTTTCTTCGTCGATGTTTTTCAAGATTGCAGGCTTCTCTTCACCTTCGCTTATTACAAACCCACATTCTTTTGCTTTTATCTCGCCGATAAGTTTGTCCTTCCATAATGGGTAGTCTGTCTCTTTGTTTAGCTTATCTATGTTTCGGAATTTTAGGTTCAGCACATGTCGGACTCCTTCGTGATTTTTATTGTTTTGGTGAATGGTCTTGTTAACTAGTTTTGTATCTATCGTCACTTGATCCGTCGTTTGTTCTTCAACCTTCTTATTGTCATTAGCCTTCGTCTCGTCGCTCCATCGCACTGTTTTGGGTTTCTTAGTTTCCTTCGTAATTCGCACGGGTTGACTTTCTTCGCCAGTTTTAATCACTAATTCTTCAGAAATTTCCTTTGTCAGGTCATTTATCTCTTCTGAAAATTCTCTGGATATTTCACTTAATTCAATCTTCGTTTGGTCCAGCAACCGTTCAAGCTGCTGTTTCAACTTCGCGATTTGCTGCTTGTACTCGCAGTTCATTCGTAAATGTCGCTCTTCCAACCTTGCAAGTACGTCAGACCTTTTTGATTCGGTTTCATCCATTGCACATCTTGAAGTTCTTCGATTTTCCTCGTTGTTGTGATTTGATTCAACATCGCTTTCATCGTCGTTTAGATCATTTCTTGTCTGTGAATACATTGTACGAAAAACATTTCAGTTTTTCACATTGTAATAACATCGTTACTTCGCAATACACTCGTTATATTGTATAAACATCGCTTACCGGATCCATTTTGTCTACTTTGTCAATCTCGAACACCTCAAATTCGTCAACTTCTTCGCCTTGTCTTTTCGCAGGTCGTTTTCTGTTTTTATTGCCACGCGTTCACTTCATTAAACGTTAATTTTCTGCTAGTGATAATACAAACGGAATATATTATACAACGTGGTGAAAGCAAATAAATTCGATTCTCTATCAATACTCCAAACACACACAAACGGGAGTAGTTACACTCTGGATCCGACATAGAGTGAAGTAGTGAGAGCTAGAGGGTATTGTATTATTGTTATGCCAAGTGCGGTATCCGGGCGCTTGTTAAGTCCGATCATAAGTGATCACTACCTTTCTACCATACTCAAAATGTGGATAAAAACAGAATTTATTATTCCCCAATCTACACTTCTTTTATTTTATCTCAACACCGGGTGTATTGACAGACACTGGCTTTATCAAGCAGATGCTATGAGCACAACAGCAGTCGGATCGTTCTACAAATGGGTTGGCCAGTCCGCATCTATAGTCGGAGACAACGTACCCCCGCCACCCGTAATTTATGCCAGGTGAATCTATTCGAGAGAGCCGCCACGCTTAGCTACCTCAGACTTACCTGCAGTGATCTATCAGTTACCCTTATTAACTTTCCATCAACCTCATATGACATGTTAATTAATGCATCGTTTTATTCATCGCTTAAGTCCTAGGTGAAGAAGGCGTCCCACAAGCTTTGCCATGCGGTCACAATTTTTGTCATCATCAAAACTTCGTGTCGAAATGTAAAAGGGTCCATGGTGAAAACGACCATAGTCCACCGGAACGAATTCTCGAGGAGAGACAAAAAACGTTGCCATATTTGTCTGTGAGTAGTAAGAAACATGGGGAAGGTCTCTACAGAATTCAGAACTATTCTACATTATTAATTTTGTGCTTTCCATAACATTATCCGAACGCACTGATTCTTAAATCACAATTAAAGTAAACAACACCGGACTATGGTTGTTTTCACCAAGGAGAATTCGGCTTATCACGACGGTATTTTGGTATTTTTCTCAAACGTACGTAGCCATTACTTTTAAAAATTCATGAGGAAGAGTAGATTAATGCATTGTAGAACGAATAGAAACCTGTAAGACGTTATTGACTATAATACAACAGCTCGTACAACTTCTACGAGTAAAGAAAATGCACGCACAACAACACAAGGAATAAAAAAAGATGTAGGCTGATTCTTATCGTCATTATTATTGTAAGCTATTATTGTCATTCCATCAAAAATAGTAACATTCATAATTAAAAATATTGATTCTATTCCGCTCCGCTGCTATCATCGTCACTCGATTCTTCGATAATAAAATCTGAGTCGCTGTCAAAATTGATGTTGACGTTCGTACATTTGACAGTATCCTTCTCTCGCGATGTACCGGGTCTTGGTCTTGAAATATCATCCAAAACAATTCGGAATTCCTTCAGTTGGAATTTTTCATTGAGGTTACACGGATTTCGATGATTCTGACGACGCACAACCTTCCAATTTGATGTACCACCGCTGCGAGTTGGAATAAAATTATTCAAGAACTGCTCGTAATACGCTCCACTATCCGGATTTCTAGTGAACTTGAATAGATGTTTCATGTTCTTTTTTACCTGATCGGAAATCTGAAGCTCATTAGAATAAAGTGGAGATAGTGCTATCTCATCCGGCAGACGACGATTATTCTTTACAATCACTCTACCCCAGTTCGTATTATAGCCATATCGTATTGCAGTGTCGGTTGTAGTATTAGAAATCCGGATCATGCGCGATAATTTAATCTGGAATGCTGGTTTCGGCTTTGGAAGGAAGAAATCTGATGCTACTGTAGTGAAATTGTAGAACATGTGGAATTTCATCTCCTCCACTTCGAACGGTGATGGATTCACTCGCGAGTCCCGTATCAGCTGCATCCATTCAGTTGGTGTTTCACAAGCTTCATTCTTATCGATCTTCCCAAAATCACCATCATTGTACAGGTAAGAACGACCACGAATAGGGAACATTACAGTCACGGATGGCACAATTTTCCAAACATGAACGACAAGGTACAGGAAGCGAATCAACGTCTTATTTTTATTCTGCCCGGGGCAGTTATCGCAGATCAAAACAAGCGGTTTATATGACAACCTTCGAAAATAATGGAACAGCATCGAACATACATTATCCGCTCCTTTGCCTCCGTTCTGCTCATCGTAAACGTACATCGTCGCAGCACCAGTCCCTACATCATGAACACCAAATACGTACACTCTAACCTGAGTTCTGTAGTAGACATCATTGGTCCGAAGATTAGGTATTGGCAAATTTTGCATGAAATCAAAAGTGACTAGGGTTATTGTTCCTCGTTTGGCTTGTTTGACGTATTTTTTCTTGTGATTCTTGAAATAAGTGTTGAGACGTAAGTGAGAATCTTTTGCTCCCTTCAATGCTTCAAGTTCTGCCTCCGTTTTCGCTAATTTCATCTTGTGAATGAATTCATCGCACGTTGCGCAGGTGTCAGTACTTGGAATTCCAAATCCCAAGTTGAACTGATTGAAGATTAGACGATAAGTTTTGTAAGGTACATTGATTCTGTAGTCATCTAGAAATAATCGATGTACGTCTGCAATCGAAGTCAGGTCTTCATGCAAATAGTATTTCTCAGGATTATCCTTTATGCTGTAATGGGATTGTTTTTTACGTAGATGAGCAATTTGATACTCAATAAGGAATAGAAGGGCGGCTGGCATTTGTCGATAATGGTGATCATGAGTTCCTCGTTTGTCGCGCGGCGAACAACCTTCTGTGATGAGATGATTCTGAAGACGTCGGATTCGGGCGCGCGTCACGCCATGAATACTGAGGAAAGCTTGGAAACAAACCTGTGAATGAAAATTGAAGAAGTACGCTACGTTAGTACGCCGTTGAATTACTGCTGTGTAATAAACTTGTACATTTAGATACTCACCGGGATATCACGATCGGAGAAGCGAACCTTATATGAAAATGAAGCACTATTCGGATTTACACCTTCTACTACAATGGTACCATCCGCCAAATCATCATCGCCAGTTTGTGATTCTACAATAGTATGCGTAACTGGAACATCGATTATTGTGACCCGGGGTTTTCGCTGTTTTATCAATGATAGATTGATAAGTCCAGTCAGATGAGCATCGGCTTCATTCTTGTTACGAAAATTAGTATAGAAGTCATGAAAGATTGTCTCGCGCATTTCTTCGTTCACTACCTCGAAACACCGCAACCGTTTGCATCTGTGAGAAAGTTCACACTCCATGATGAAGAAGAAAACAAGAACTATTATTTTTTATGAGTACATGAAACTTACTTGCAATCTGGACCGATCTTTGCAGCCGGTCTAATTTCATTCTTACAATGTTTCTGGTGCGGTTCTCCTCGTAATTTCTTATTACGTATTTCGGTATACCAGTGTGGTTTGCGTTTTCTCTTCTTCTGAAATACGTCGTCCATAATATTCTTTTTCTTTTCAGCTTTTCAACGCCAACGCAAACCATAAAGAACAGCCGCGAATACGATATCAAACGCGGAACACTGTCATACTTAAGTAAAGACCTTCGTGAAAACGACCATAGTCACTGATAACAGCTGGATAGCTTGGACTATGGCTGTTTTCACCAGGTGATACGTTTAGGGGGACAGAGAATTGCGACGAAAGAGTTCATCTGTGCCAAAAAGCAATGTTACCACTGGATTCCTCGCGAAAAATACTTTTAGGATCACCTCGACCCCTAATTTTGCTAAACTATGGACTATGGTCGTTTTCACCATGGACCCTTATTTTACTTTTATCTGAGTAGTAAGTCAGATTAATGAGGCTCTCATAAAAACTAACGAGGAACGAGTAATGTAAACAAATGACATACAATATTTTGCAGCTTAGCCGACGATATACTCCGTTCACATTCAGGAAGGATAGGAATATGACCTCGAGAACGGAACGCTCCGGGTAATTTTAATCTACTGTTCTGTTCTCAATGTCATATTTCTATCCTTCCTTAATGTGAACGGAGTATAATAATGACATATGAATTTTGATAATAATAAAAATTTTCTGAAAATATTCAACGTATCGATGTTGTGCTGAATGATAGCCGATAGCACCCTTGCTGTCAACAGGCAGGACCAAGTGAGCGCACCCTGGTGGCCACTGATCGACAGACACCACGTTCGACGGTTTGTAAACAAACCGCGCTTTATTATATAGGATGTGTGTAAAATAATAATTTGTTATGTGTGAAACTAAGATCTCTTTTCTGGATGTTACTGAACCGGTCTTTTCGAGTCTTAAATTCAACATGGTAGCAGAGCGTGGTTGCTGATTTCTTGGTGAATACCCAGCGGGTCTTAATAATTTCTATTGGTACCTTCTGTCTTTCAACCAAACGATAAACTCCATTTTCTCGTAGTGATTGCAGTTCATTTTTGATTGCTTTCGACCACTCCTCCTTTTCGTTACCAGAAATGGCCTCCAAATACGATTGGGGCGTTGTTGATTCGCTGTTGAGGGCAAAATACTCGCAGTCACAATAAATACCGTTCTCGACATTACTTGCCTCCAATTATCCTTCGATATCCAACTCCTTGTCACCATAAACTGGATCAGACTTTGATTTTTCCTGCAACAAATTGTTATAAAACTTTGTCTCATTAAACGCGATGTTTCAAAATTCATCAACTGTTAGATCAAATGGTTGAAATTGTTTTGAACATAGAATCTAGTTCTGGTGTACTGGTAACTGCATTTTTTGATTTATAATGTCAAATGCATCTCGCAGTACAAATGCGATTGTCTGTGTTACGGCACATCTTCAAATAAGATAAAATCGACGCTCAAGTGCAAAAAGGTTCTTCAGTCGTGTGTGGCAAGAGAACCAACGAGATGATTTAAGCTCCACGATTGCATGATTGTGCATGTACATGATACCGTTAGAAGATAGCTGAACCGAGATAGAATTCGATTTGAAAATTCATTTATATTTTATAATAGAACAAAAGTTCTTAATGAAGGAAAGTGATACGTACCTGTTTCTTTGGCAATACTTGGAGCTGCTTTTGTCTTTGAGACAAAAGACTTTTCCACCTTCAGTAATGTATGATTCTCTTTTCTTCCTGCAATGAAATCTTTTCTCCTTTTCGACGTTTTTCAACAGGCACTGTTGCAGTAGCAGTGTGTGAAGGAGTTGCAGTACTTGATGCACTATTGTTAACCTTCCTTACTCCAGATTCAAAACTTGAATCCATTATTTCAGAAATTTGGAATTTAAATCGAAGGAAAATAAGATCAAGCTAACATCATGATTTGTAATACCGTAAAGTGGGGTATTGTGAGCCGTGTTTTTGAGGTTTTTTGAGTGGTACTTGTGAGGGGGTGGTCGGAGGGGCCTGAAATTTGTTATGAAAGTAGTTTCAATCTTTCTCTGGAAATGAAATTCCCTTCATTTCCCTAAAAATTATAGGCTTCCAAAGAGTGGCCCAAATTGTACCTCTTACAGGGCAAAGTGAGCCACCCGGTTTTCCACTCTTCAAATAAGGAGAAAAATGTAGAAATACAATCATTTATATCACATGACAGTAAAATCACACTTTTCAAATACATATACACCTCTACGCTGGGATACCAGGCGTAAGGGGGTCATTATCTGGTCAAACGCTTTCACTTTCCTAGGAATGGAGTTCAAATAATCTCGTACGATTGGTTGAATATTCTCCAGCTGAAATGGAAAGCCCCATTTCGCAACCGTCCCAAAATTTTTTCTTCGTTTTCGGTTAGAACAAATTTCGGTCTCATTTTTTTGATTGGGAAAGTTGTAGACAAATCATTATCACCGTCACCTGATAATGAAGAATCCCAATAATCAAATCAACAAGACGTCCTGCAGTAAAATTGACATTTACCGGTACCTACTCGTATTCAATTCTTTCAGATATCTTTGTAAAGTTGCTCTGGGAATACCGCTTAATGTTTCTGCTTCGCGGATTCAGCGGTACTGTTTCGTTTTTATTTTTGATACCACATTCTCGTAATTCATTTTCACCGTATCTTCGATTTATTTTTCCCTTCGGACCCTATTTGGGATTTCGCACCATCGCTGTCGCATTAAATTTTCATTACTGAACGAATATCCACTCTCATAATATCATGAATTGACAACAGAACTTCACCTACCGGTCGATCGTAGGAATCGAACTCAGCTACCACTTCTTATGGAAACTTCAACCGATCGTCCGATAAAAGAAATTGAGATTTTATATCATACATTGTTGCAGGCATGTTTGATATTATTACTATGTGTACTGCGCTCTCGTTTCAACTCCTCTAACCATTTCAGGAAGACCGTTTTCTTGTCTGTCATTATAAATTATTTTACAAATCAATTAACAAAATTTCGAAAGGAGTGATTCAAAAAAATTTCGGTCGCGTGCTAATAATTTCTTTACTTCATGCTTTCGTCACAATGAAACACAGAATTCAGTGAAAAACCTCGTGGACACGCTCGCTCCATCGACATGATGAGCTTTTTACCTGTGCATCCTGTTCATTGGTGGAAATTAGTGCTCTAGCAACCCACCACACACATCTCTGTATATTGAGGATATACATGTCATTTTAGACGATAATTGGCGCCGAATTATGGTCAGACTCAATTGGCATGCTAATAATTTACCAAAATTGAAAGATGTTGTAGGATGGATATGACTTTTTTTTTTTGTCAATTATGGTTGAACGCCCTTTTGTTCAACCATAATTCAAACCTTCTTGTTGCAGTAGAGGGTGTAAAAGAAATTGGAGCGGTAGGGCATAAATTATGATTGAAGAGTATTTAGTGACTTGGAATTTACAGCATATTTGAGGCATAAGACGAATTTATCAAGTTAATTATGGTCAAACACATTTTGTTCAGCCATAATTCAAACCTTCTTGTTGCAGTAGAGGGTGTAAAAGCAATTGAAGCGGTAAATGAAGAGTATTTATTGACTTGGAATTTACAGCATATTTCAGGCCTAAGATGAATTTATCAAGTTAATTATTGTCGAACACTTTTTGTTCAACCATAATTTAAACCTTCTTGTTACAGTAGAGGGTGTTGGACAATATTTTAATATATCTGAACAAACTGAATAATCGAATAATGTTTTTAATGTATTTCAATAAACTGAACAAAAATTCATTGTAAAAACGTGGTGTAGAATATAAAAAGTAAGAGCCAGTGTCGAGCTGGATAGGCAAGTTAACTTGCAGACACAAGCGAAGGACTGCAGGCATGTTTTGTACCCATGAGCGCATTCTATTCTCCAACACTCCCTCCGCGGATCATGTAGTCCGAAATACAACAATATATGTGACCTGCGATGAGAAAAGGATGCTCATTGCCAATTGGCGCAGGAACACCATTCAGAGAGAAATGGTGTTCCTGTCAGTGGGCAATGAGCATCCTTTTCTTATCGCAGGTCACATATGGTAATTGACAAGTATCAGTTAGAGTGGATAAATGTTTTGTAGAGATTTGCTTTCATTATCATATCAGACTAATACTTTCTGGTAGTTTCACTTTCAATACATTAGTTTCACTTTCAATACATTAGTTTCAATTCATATAATTATTATTAAAAATTGTTTTATCAAGAGTATTGCATTTTCAACTATCAATTTTCTTTTCAACTTGATGGCAGTGATTGTTTTTTAGGATAACACAGTTGAACACTCATATTCAAAGACTTTATTAAAGAAGAAATAAAAAAATGAAACAATAGTAATTTTTAATGAATCTTCAACTTTTCAAGAGTCATTTCCATGGTTCTGTAATCAACAAATCAATAAAAATCTTTGTTAGTCAAGGTAATCCTCTCAATTAGAATTAAGTTACTCAGTATTTCAATCAATGTTCATTATCTTATTTCTTAATCTAATGAAGTCTGGAGCGGTCAACGCTTTTGTGAAGAAGTCTCCCTCCTGTTCATGTGTGCTTATCCATCTAATATATCAATCAATCCATCCATCCACAATTTCCTTACAAAGTGGAACTAAATGTTTAAAAGCCTTTGTTTCCTCGATTTGAGCAATCCTTATTGCTGCTTTATTATCTTCCCACATAATTGGTTTTATTTTAGCGTCAAGTAAAAAATTCACAAGTTCATTTATGCTGCGAAGTTGCTTTGCAGCAGTGCTCATGGCTACAAATTCAGATTCAGCTGAAGAAACAGCTACATGATTTTTTTTTGTAGTTTTTGTATCAATAGAGTCGCCATTAAATTTAATCACCGCGGAGTTGTAGGTCCAAACAATATGTTCTCCATATAAGGTAGATAATGACTGGTGCGCTTATATCTGGTAGGCTGGATTAATTATGCTTTCCATGAACTTGTTGGAGTAGACTGAGTTGGACGTTTTGACTAGGACTATCTTCTCCATATCCCTTTTCAATTCTAACTGTGTCTTCATGTGTATGGTTGGGGTTTTGTGCTGCCATTTGTAGTTGACTATCAATGTATTTTCAATGTATTCGTGTATGTATTGGAATCCGTGGCCAAAGTATCCCGGTGGGAGATTTGTAAATTAAACTGGTAGAATATGTTTGATGATCGTCATGCCGTGTTTGTTGTCTCAAAAACATGGGATCTAGCCGTTGATGAATGTTGTGTAAGACTTCTCATTTTGCTCGATCAATTTTGCTTGGCAAGGCAAAGAGATGTAGAAGGCTCCCATATTTTGTGTGGCGTTGTGGTTGACATTATATATGGATCCATTGGCATAAAGGATGATGGTGGATGCTGACAAGTTCACGATGACATATTCCCGGTAATTGTCTACGTAGATCTTTGGTAGAGACTGCTGGTCTCCAGTTGTCGTAATTTTGGTGCATTTGAATGAACATACCTCGTTTAATTCTTTTTTTGTTCTTCTTTGGTAGAGCCTCTGTATGCACGCTGCGTTTTGGTTCCAGATGTTTGATCCAAGATTGCAGATCTTATTGTAGGTGTTGCATTTCTCTAGCTCATAACCTGAGATGATGTATTCTTTACCTGATGCTTTGTTCCGGATGTAAAGCGCCATTTTTGGGGTGTATATGTTGCAAATTTCTTCAGCAAAGCGGAAACCAATCGTCATTGGCTCAAATATTGAATATATTTGTGGCTTGTCATTTGTCATGGCTTGTACCGCTACTTCTATGGAATTGTTTGTTATCAAACACTTGGCTAGTGGTAGGCGATAGTATTGTTGGATGTCTGTTGGAGGAATCACAAGCTGCATCCCTTGTTTCTTTAGCAGAATATGTAGAGACTCTCGAGGTCCTTGCGTAGGAGATGAGGTTTGACCATGTTCTCCTGGATGAAACCTGCATTGCAGCGTCTTAAGATCTCTTTATACCTTGTGCCGATAAGCGTGAGTAAGGTTAAGGTTGTGCGTTTTATCTCTGATTCCGTTTGGACTCTTCTCATTATGGTATGAATTGTTGTAATTTTGTTTCCCATTTGTTGGGTGATGTCTTCAATTTGACATTGGAAAGACAGTAGGCTGCAATGCTCGTCGATGGCGGATTCGCGTAACTGCTGATATTGTTTTGATAGTCTCTCCCCATTGTTGGTGACGTCGACAATGTCGGATTTGAGGGCTACTGTGCAGCACCATTGAAAGAAGTTGCCCATGAATTGTATCCCTCTTTTGACCCGTGTTGGCGGTCGCAGCTCTGTTTGCATATCAAAAAATGTAGCTGCTGCTTCTGTGATGAAAATTTCTTTTGTTTTCTCTCGGAGTGACTCAAAAACTGATGGTAAGGTGATGTTGTCTAGCGGGAGTAGTGTGGAGTAGATCATTTTCTCGAATTGGTAATCAATATTGGCTTTGTGTAAACTAATGGAATTGAATGCTTGTATGACAATACTGGACAAAAATGTCTTTTTCTAAATTAAGATTAAATTTCTTGTATTAAAACTTTAGGTTTGATGTATGCACTAATATTTTATGAAAAGTTCTTCTATTGCATAGGTAAACAAGATGGATAAAAAAAATTTTACAATAGAAGACTGAAAGATAATAATAACAATACGTATATTATTTACTTGGTTCAAACATAACTCAAGGTTTATTGGATCAGGGGCATACAATAAAGCGTTTAAAAGAGGTACCATATACTCATCTAAGGGTGAGCCAAAAACATTTAATTCTTTTACCATCCTGATAACGTCTCGCGGATGAACTTTTGTGTCTACAATTCTGTGTACTACAGCAATACTGCAGCCAAATCCTTCTATATATTCTTCAAAGCTCATTTGCAAACCATATTGACTACATTGGAAACAATAATCCAATTGTTTCAATAATGAAGTGACTTCCATGCAGGATTTCTTCTCTCTTAAGATTCATTCAAAAAAAGTTGCCCTCCGTCTTATCTAGTTCTCTTCATTATCTCGAGATTTTTTCATTGGAGGATTCACACAAACCTTTGTTGCATGTCTGTAATTGAGGCAGTTCTGACAAAAACTTGGTTATACTCAATTTATCTATATAAAATGTTTATTTCAATGTCGAAAGAAATGGATCAATGCAGCTAGAAATAACTGTATTTACAGGAATATTAAGTACACAATGATCTGTATGGAGAGTAAAACAAAATAACGTAACATACCTGAATCAAAAAATAAGATCGTTTGACACACGGGTTGATAATTATTAATTATGTGACGTTGAAACGCCGGAAATCATTATTATCATAGACGAGTACCATAAAAGTGTTTCTGCGATCGGGTTTTGTACACTACTAATCTATTCCTATAGGTACAGCTTATCGGAGTAGCGATAGCGGCCGCTGTATAAACATGCCCAGTCAACTTTGGGTAGGAGTGAGCGATCTTACATCTATATATTGTCTTACTTTTACAGACCACTATAATTTGTCCAATTCAGCCTTTAGGTCACAGTTTTTATCCTCCATATGTTTCTGAAACATTTGAAGAGCATGAAAAATAATACGGTAAAAATATTCAGAAGCTTGGTTACTAATATCTTTGTACAGATTGGACGGAATTTTGTCTTCAAAAAATAAAAGAGCAACAAATTCACCCGTCCTTGACAAGGAACTAAATGATTCAAGAAAGTTTTGTGATAAAATGGGTTACATCTATTTTTTGTCGCATTTTTACTGATAATAATTTTGTACATCATCTTCCTTCTACAAATCTTCAACCATGTCATCCCTGCCATCCCTAACCTCTTACCACCTATCCATTTAAACCAGCGGTTCCCAACCTTTTTCAGTCCGCGTACCACTTTTGATTCTGGAAAATTTTCGCGTACCACCAAGAAAAATTTGAACTAAAAAACAAAGTAGGTATAATATTATGTAATTTTTCTATTACGGTTCATCGCTACAGCTATACGGCATTACAGCTACACAGGTACACTTGTACAATATTTCAAAGTTTAATGCGACGGTTGAACTTGCTTTGTTTGGACAAGCGCGTTAATATCAGGACAAATATTCGATACTTTGAGTCTTAAATCGTCCTCCACCTCCAATTTGTTTCTATATTTATTTTTAATGTACAATAAATGAGAAAAAGCACTCTCACACAGGTAAGTCGAAGCAAATGGAATCAACAATTTTAACGCTTGGGTACACAGTGTAGGAAATTCTTCACGTACGTCCAACCAGAATCGTGCAGGACCCTTTTCTTTGAAAGCACTTTTCAATGCTGAATCGCTTGTCAAGTCAATGAAAGACTCTTTTTCCGTCACTGTTTCTGGAATTTCCGTAATGTAGCTGTCGTCGAAGGGATTGTTGATCCATTTCATCGTTGCGTGGTCATCCGGGAAATATTGAACAATGTTGGCTTTCAGTTTCTGCAGATGTTCCAAAATGTCTCCCATTACAGTAGCTTCGAATGTGATTTCATTATCTCGCCAAAACTCCGTTATTGTCGGTAATGAAGATAAATTGTGCTTAGAGACTTGAGAGATCAACAGATCCAGCTTTCTTTTGAATGCATTGATATTATCACTAGCATTAAATACAGTCCTACTTCGGCCTTGCAGATTTACATTCAGGTTGTTTAATCGAGTAAATATGTCTGCAAGGTAGGCTAATCTTGAGAGCCAGTCTTCATCAAGAAATAATGACCTCTTGTCGCTGTTGACGTCGTTAAGGAATAATAAAACTTCATGTCTGAGCTCAAATAACCGTAGCAGTACTTTCCCGCGACTTAGCCATCGCACCTCGGTATGGAGGAGGAGGCTATGATGATCACTACCGATTTCGTGACACAATTCTGCGAATAACCTTGAATTTAAGGGTCTTGCTTTGATGAGGTTCACAACTTTCACAGCGTCTTGAAGCACATTTTTCAATCGTTCGGGCATCTTTGCCGCAGCTAATGCTTCGCGATGGATCACGCAATGGGTCGTCATGCACAACGGGGCGATACTCCTTATCCTCGTTGCTACCCCCTTCAGCCTCCCCGTCATAGCTTTCGCTCCGTCTGTGCAAGCACCAACGCATTTATTCCATGACAGTTTTATTTTGGTCAAGTAATCATCGATGGTTCCAAAAATAATTTCACCTGTAGTGTTAGTTTTTAAAGGCGTGCAGAATAAGAACTCTTCATCAATATCACCACAAAAATCGAAACGTACGAAGACCATTAATTGAGCCATGTTCGAAACATCAGTGCTCTCGTCGAATTGAAGGGCGAAGAATTGACAATTCTGCAAACGTACAACCAATTCCTCCTCAACATTAGATGACATGTCATAAATTCTTCTTCTGACAGTATTGTTTGACAAGGACACTTTCTCCAATTCCTTCGCAGCTTTCTCTCCTAGAACACAACGTACTAATTCTTTTGCAGCAGGTAAAATAAGCGTCTCACCAATTGTATGCGGTTTCCCATCTTTAGCAATCAATAGACTTGCCGCGTATGAAGCTTTTACCAACCCTGCATTAAAATTCGTGAAGGTGGTCATACGTTTTGCTTCCCCTCTGAAAGAGGACAGTTTCCTTTGGAAAAAGTCTGTAGGTTGATTCTCCGTTTCTGCATGCCTGGACAGTTGGTGACGCTTCAGTAGAGAAGGCTTCAGGCTTTGATTTGACAATACTTCTTTGCAAATGACACATTGAGGAAGTGGGATCGAATCTTCTGAGCCTGCTTTGACGGTGAAGCCGTAGTTTAAGTATTGACTGTCGTACTTACGAACTGGGTGACCCTTGTGTTTCTTCGCTCTTCCATCTGCATTTGGATAGTCGGTAGCCTCTCGCGATCTCTTCATTACTTTCGATGCACAATAATCGTAAATAAAAATAGGTAGGTATCTACACGAGTTGGTACTGGTACGTCTGGATAATAGGTGCATTGAATGAGTACTATCGAAAAATGATAAACCAGTAGGCAAGTGGTACGTATATGATACGATACCTACAACACCAACGAGTTCAGTCGTGTATAGACTGTATACAGATCGAACAGAGTTAGGTATATCGAGGTCTAGTTAAAAGCTGCAAGCACATAATATTGCAACGACGGATAAATACGTTTTAGGGAGGTACTTCTGTAGGAAGGAGATTATAAGGTGTATTTTTATGTATAGGTATTTTCATTTCTTTTTTTATGTACATTTTTAATTTTTTCAATTTTTTCCCCATCTGAGTATGTAATTTCTCGATCTCGTGCTTTACTTTTTCATCCTCTTCGCGTACCACCTGAAATTCCTTCGCGTACCACCAGTGGTACGCGTACCACAGGTTGGGAACCGCTGATTTAAACAAATAAATATTAAACGCTATATTTGAAAAAAAAAAGGAGGGAATACGTCCCATTTTAACTGCACGTCTTCTGTGCGATGTACTGCGCGTGGGAATCTTCTTCAATAGTTTTGGCTTCTAAATTCACCGAGTGCGCCGCATTCACCGCTAGGCCTGGACTTGCCGCTTGTCCAAAATTTTCAATCGCCAATTGACTGAAATCAACATAATCCTTCCACTCTGACACGCAAGCTCCTTTGTCCACCACGGCACTACTGCCTGACGTCCCACTCTCATCAACGCTCATGGGTATTCCTAAACCGGAGGATTGTAACGCCAATGCCAAATCTGTTTCCGCATGAGTCCGTTTGGCACACTGCAAGCATGGATGCAAGTTGCGTTGGTAGGAAATTTTGTGAACCAACTCATTGTACTTCAATTTGAGATGGCGCGGAGAGCATAATAAGTAGGTTATGCGCCGCACAGCTTCAGCAATGTATTCTGACAATTCAAGCAAATTGCGTTCCGTTGTATTTAAATTTCACTAAATCTTCGCGTACAAAAAACAATCACAATCACGCCGATAACACTTCTATTCCACCAAAGGACGACGATAAACAGCGCAGAACGAGATTTGGGTTTATTGATAGCTAGTTCTTGAAGTGGATAACGATGGTAGGCATTTGATATGACGGGTTTTAAGAAAGAGAAAAAAATCAGTCACCTGCATCAACAAACTTTATTACTTCTTCATAATGCAACACAAAATAGCGAACAAGCTTAACTAAAATAACAATACTTACAACGTGCTTTACATCCCCAATCTGCTCACTAATAGCTTCAATACTACTACTTCCAGGATAAGAACCTGATTATAACGCAAACAAAATATTAACGTTTACAGACAATCAAAAAATACATCTTACCTTTTTCATATTCTTGATAAGACATTTGTCAACCTACAGACATAACAATCTTCTAACATTCCTCATCTTCACAACAAATCTCAAGAATTTTATCGTTGACCGTATCCGACATTAGCTGCGGCTTATTGGATCAATGAAGACGATTGACAAACAGACATCGCCACCCAGTTAAACGCCCAAAAAGTACGTTTTGTGAACTCCTTCACAGCTTAACTTTGAAACAATACACCCGGATGTGTTTTCAAGAATTCAACTATACTAGCCGTTACCACAGTATTTTTAAACAAAACTTCACAAACAACACCAACCGTCACAGGATTACTTGGTAACCCTCTTATCACCCTTTAATTAAATTCACCTTCGGTCGGAGAGGGTGGACTAAGAAGAAGAATTAAATTCAAAATAGCAATATATAAATTACCATCATTACAAATATAGACTTACTCCAATATTATTTGCTCTACCAATACAATATTTACAAGCGACTTCCAGTAATGTCTCAAAATCTTTTAAGACGCCATAAGAACGTGCATGCGACCCAATTTGTACGTCAAAGTCTTCAATTGTACGCTGATCTTGAAAATTGAACCTTAGTACTGTATTATAATTTGGTAATAGTTGTGCTAGGTTTTTTACATATTATTATGTACCTCGGAGCAATTTAATATCTCCCTCATTATGTCTGAGCATAGTTTCAAATACATTTAGTAAGAATGTTTTGCCAAACCGCCGGGGGCATATGAAAATAGAAATACATCTTAGATGAGTATTGTATGCTATTTCAGTTCTGTCAACATAGATGGCCCCCTTATTGTGTATTTGTTTCAATAACTGGCAGCCCAATGACGTTTCTGGCACCACAGTGGGACACGTGGGAAAAAATTCAAGAAAAAATATTTATATTTTATACATTATAGTTGCTTTTCAACATCATCACCAAGATTATTCAAGCATTTCTTGTGCGTCTATAAATAAAGAGTAACAAGGTCATTATGTCTGAGCATAGTTTCAAATACATCGAGTAAGAACGTTTTGCCAAACCGCCGGGGGCGTACGAAAATAGAATACGTCTTGGATGAGTAATGATATTATATGCCATTTTGGTTTAATCAACGTAGATGGCCCTGTTATCGCGTATTGGTTTCAATTAGTCACAGCCACCTAACCAAAACATAATATCTATGCCTACTTTGCAAATGTCTTCTGCATATGGGATAAAACTGAGAGCATTTTGAAACATACTTTGAGTCCCTGTTATTTATATTTGTGTATTTGTCAACACAGGAAGAGAGTGCAGATTGCCAAACTGCATTGGGAGTTGTAACATTTTCACATGAATATCTGTCCGTGCAGGGTGTGACGTAAACAATACTTTTTACTGTTTTAGTAGGAGTATCCAGTAGGCTTAACCGTTTCATGAAAACATTATAAGCTTCATGTCTAATGTACACCAATGCTTATCATCGTACACTTGACATGATGAAAATACTACTCCATCATCCTTTTTTTGTAATTCAATTTGAACTGGGCTGCCTCCGACACTCCTACATGATATGGTCCGGCAAAACTCAAGACGTGGCATAGGAAAAGAGATCTCAGAATGTATGCTTACCTCCCATGTACGGATGTAAGGGAGAATACAAGCGATTATGATAATTATATTTCTCGGTAGGTCCATCACAGCAACAGGTTCTACAAAAATAGTATGAAAGCGAAAATTTCATTCAGAGTGGAAGCAGAAAGAAAGAGATGCAAGACAAAGAAAGTAGGCTAAGTAAGAAATAAAAAAAAGAAGTAGGTATTCTATGAACTTTTATTTTTAGATTTTGGAATGCTACCGGTACCATAATTTTGATTACCTATTATCAAGCCTGACGAGACGGGGAAAGGGGGATTCCCCCGGGCCCGGACTTCTTCAGGGGGCTCGGTATTTTAAATTTTGCACAAAAAACATTCTGTACGTAAGTAGGATGGAGATGAAAAAAAATTTAGGGACCCGCAGCTTCATTTTCCTTTTCCCCGGGCCCGTCTTTGATGGGCCTGATTATTATTATTATTATTATTATTATTATTATTGCCTTCTACTGCGACATTATACTCATGATTATTATTTTCTATATCAAAATCTGAATTATTTGGGTCCAGCAAATTATAATATTATGATTTAATGAACCATTTATTACCTCTATAATGCCACTTATTTTTATCAAATTTGACAACAGGAAATATATTCAATATTAAAATATTATAATGCAAAATTTCTATTTCTTCTAATGATGGCCTGTCTTTATTCAAGAGAGAAATTAATTCCGAATTTACTCTCTCGACTAATGCTTTTTGTTTGTCGTTAGAAATTAATTCTAATTCTGATTCATCAATGCCCCTTCTTGAAGTTGTATCCTCTTCTTGTATCTCCGGACTAAGTCCTGAGAATACATTTCCAGTTGGATTCAAATCTAATGCGACTAAATATTGCCTGTATTCGTCATCATTTACAAAATCATGAGATCAACAAGTGGGCACTTGTCAAGGAAGGTGGCTGCGCTCCTACAAGGTTGGTTCAAATGTTCGACTAGGAAGTAGGAGGCGCAAAACGAGAGCAGGTACCTGTAGAGATGATCACTAGCGAGTTAATCTCTCGCTAATGTCTTTTCAGCGCGCACAGGGAAGCAAGAACACGTGCATTGTACAGAAAAAAGTAAAAAAAAAATATTAAAAAAAAAAAAGAAAATTCGGAAGCCGAGGAATTGTATTTTGAAAACAAGGTTTATTTGTTGGGAGTTACTCGAAGATATTAGGGTGGACTAGAGTCTTGCATTTCGATAGAAAGGTGCTTCAGTTTTTCTACAGAAAAAAAAAATTAATTACAACGTTAGAAAAGTGACGAGTACTGTACTGAATTTAATCAGAGTGCATATACAATTAGACTATCTTCTTTTACCAGCTATTTCAACTTCTGCAATCGAATGTGTTGGATTTCAGCTTTATGGTTATGGTCAAGATTATACTTCAGGAATATTTTTCTGCTAGTATCAGTTTTCATTTTCATGAACGCGGAGCACCCAAATTTGCTTGTACCTAAAATTATAAAATATTACCTACGTGTAGAATTGATTGAAACCGAAGTAGCTTGATTTGCTACAACCACAATTAGTTCGGAAATACGTAGTACAAACCTTGTGACTACATTCTCTTTTTTCGATCCTTCATCGGTACTCTGGATTCATACATTCCCGTTCCATTACAAACCTGATCTACAAAGATTGACAGTTGACAGGTGTGCTAACTCTGTCACCAATTTTTGTCAGATATTGTCAGCCAATTGACCAATCACAGAGCAGCATTTCGTCCTCCAGATGATGACAGATATTCTGGCAGGATCTGTCAAACAAAATACGTCTGGTAGTGTGTGACACTGTTTGTCAAAGTTTGTCCATCAATATTTTTGGCACAACATGGCAATATATTTGTCACATTCTGTCAAACCTAGAAAACCACCCCCTACCGCGCCTCCCCTGCTCTCGTACTTCAGTAAAATACCAGTAAAATACGCACGAGAATAATTGATTATAATTATGTGTACCAAGATTACAAATAGGGGAATATTTATTCACCCAGTAAAAATGGTATTTGCACAGTAAACAAATAAACAGTAAAAATCAGTATTGGGAGCAGTAAATTAGGGAATGTACACAGTAAATCACAGAACAGTATTACCGGAATTGAACAGTAAAAATCAGTATTTGGAAAAGTAAATTAGGGAATATACGCAGTAAATCATTGAACAGTATTACAGAAAATGAACTATGGACCGAAGCTTATCAGTGGGCAATGCTCAATAAGAAGGTCATTGAGGAGACGATATCGAACGGCAGGACTGGATATCGAACGGCAGGACTGTTTTTTACGTAGCCGCTGGAAATTTGAAAAGGGAGATCACTGCAAAGTCACTGCGGGAATTCAAGAAAAAAGATGGCAAGTGGGCTACTTTCGACGAGTTTCGACAATTGAACTACACGACATGGGTGATATGCGTCGATGAATCCACCTGTTCCTGTCCATATTTCCAAAAAATAGGGCAGTGTAAACATCTTGTTGGTATGATGGTGAGATTAAAAAAAGTCACCGTTCCCGGTGCGGCAAAATCAGTTCCCTTGGGCCGGAAACGCCGACGCGGTAGACCTTCTAAATCGAAACCGGCTTTACTTGTTCAGTGAATTTATCGTGATTTGTATTTTATTGTTGTTGTGATTCCCTCTCTTCCTCTTGTATCCTCCCTCCTTACGTGTTTCCTTCTCCACTCTTGTTAATCCTGTTACCATTTTCGTTGTTTATGACTCTCCTGCGCCCGATCTTATCATGTATTTTGACTCTGAACTATTATTTCAATGTTGTTGTGATTCCCTCCCTCCCT
Source organism: Aspidiotus rigidus (assembly GCA_035079385.1). Taxonomy (NCBI): domain Eukaryota; kingdom Metazoa; phylum Arthropoda; class Insecta; order Hemiptera; family Diaspididae; genus Aspidiotus; species Aspidiotus rigidus. The sequence goes on along the minus strand of JAVHKY010000072.1, from coordinate 789,643 downwards.
CTAGTATCATACCTCCTTTGTATTGTAACTTAGCTTTATAGGCTCTCACAAGTACGGTGACCGTACCTTTTTCAAGTCACTCAATCTATTTTGAGCATACTGCGATTATAATTTTTTTACTGCGGAAATCCTTTATTTACATATCATTTAATTTTTCACTGTGCAGAACCCTATTTTACTGCTGAAATAATTTTTTACTGTGCATGAAATTATCTACTGCTATTTGTATTAAATTACTGCTCAAAGTCCTTATTTTTACTGTGCCGAAAAATGGGTGCCTTACAAATATAATTATTATAACAAAAACAATACTAGGCCCTTAGTCTACGGTCGACCAATCAATATTTTTTTTAACTTTAGAAATAACTCTGCTGATGAACTCGTCATCCGACATGGACGTCCCGCGTTCTACAGAAGATAATTCTTGGTAAAGTGGCGGACTATTTTCTGAAATAAAAAGCAGAATATTACAGAAAGAAGAAAAAAAAAAAAAAAAAAGAGAAAGCAAAATAAAAAACAATTTAATTATAAGGAAAGTAGATCGACGAGCATTCGAGCACAAAAATTGTTTTCTACGCAGGTACCTACCTTGAATATTTGAGACTATACCGTCGGCGTCATCTGCACTGGCACTGTACTGAGTGGATCTGTATTCTGTGAAACATAACACAATGAACTTTTTCAGTAAAATTGAATTTGTATCACCATAGTCTACAATTTTTTTTGAACTTTGAAAGATCTGTGTGTAAAAAAAAAACATATAGCCTAAAATGCTTTATGCAGAATACGGAATTTTAATTCATATCATAATTGTTCAGAGATTTTGAATGGAAATTTTTTTGAGTGCAGTAATAAGTATTCTGCAGGTACCTTGAATATTTAGCTCTAAAAACTTGGAATTTGAGAATATACAATCACATGTGACTCACTAATGTCAGCATCTCTCAAACCCTGACCATGTGTATCACGTTTCTTCCGTTTTTTGCTTTTTTGGGCCGAGCTCAAAATTATGTTCGATGCTTTCCTTAATTCCTGTTGATATGCCGTTTGGTGACAATAGACGATTAATTCTTTACTACACTCTGAGTAATTTGGAGAATACTTACAAATGGAAAAAATAATTTATATCTTAGAGAACTCACTTTTTTTCATTGATGTCAATGACTAACATTGGAGTTGTAATGCAAACAAACGATTCAAATTTTGAAATTTTGAATTTTTGAACAAAGAGCCGGGGCTGACCACGTGGTGATATTGAAGACTCTAGAAAAGAGAGAAAAACAGGATTGCCAGATTATCTCGAGCAAAGGTCGCACGTACGTCGCATATTTCAAGCGTATTTTCATTTTTTAACAATTCACTCAATAAAATTTTGTCATATCTACCTAGTAAAGATACGTTGTTTTTACAATGGTAGTAATATTTTCGAGTACTTGAAGCAACTGGTTTTTGAATACCTCGCAGTCGCTAACACAACCTTGAAGCCTAAAAGATGCAACACGCTCAATGAGTTCAGGCTGAATAAGTTTCACGTTATTCTCTGATTCAGTCAAATCAGTCTTGTGTACCGGTACTGTCCAAATAAATGTATCGTCGGTGGCAATTAAATGTTCTACTTTGTAATCGCAAGCAGCGAACTGATGAACTACGTGGTTGGTTATTTCTCTAACGAATGAACATAGTACGTAACAGATTAAATATATTGCAAACAATGAAAATTGAATATCAACTTTCTCAGAGCTATATATGTAGAACAACAGCAGATACAAGTACTTACGATTGACAAACCCGTGAATTTATAAACATCTGTATATCATGGTCATCGGAATTGTATTTCACCATGGCAATATCCCCATTCATTTAGCACTACATAGTACATCTACATTCATTCATCGGTCGCGGTCCACGTTGAATTCCAATTTCCATCCAAACGATTGTCAGAAAACGAGGGGCACTAAAAAGCATAAATGATGACCAATTCATCGATCATTAGTAATTAGTATTGATAAGGAGCGTAACTTACTTTTAGCTGACAGCTTCTCTACTGACTGTATTTGTTACCACTTCGCACAAAATTAAGAAAATGGAAAATTATTCAATTAATTAAAGAAAAAAATAAGAAGTGAAGCGTTAAAATTTATTAAAATTTATACAGGCTGAAATAAAAATACTTTGAAATCTATTTTTTTTTTTCACTTTTTCAAATAAGGCAAGAATCGATTTTTTGCCCCAAAATAATCGATTAATCGATTATTCAGTAAACCAAAAACATCGATTTTTAGGAATCGATTTTAGAAGAATAATCGATTCCCCGATTTTAATCAATTAATCGCCCATCACTATAGCATCGCTATAGATTTCAAAATACAATTTTTCTCCCGCAGACGCTTATGTGCCAACCCATGATAATATTTCCTGATCTCACCCTCTGTGAATCCCAATAGATGTGCGAATTTGGTTTCACCAGAAATATCCTGTATCCCAAGAGACGTTCCCAGTCCGTGGTTTGAGCTGTACCCTTTGATATTCATTCTCACTTTATCGCATCCTGTAATAAACGCAAATCCCAATTCACGTGTAGCCTCCAAATCTTTCAATGATCAAAAAAAAATTGAAGAAATATTCTCGAGTTGCTTCATGTGGGCTATCAAAGGCAATGTTGTACTCATCCACCAATACTGCTACCGGTTTCTTCAACCGTTTAATTGGAAGTCGCAAGGTGATTTTTTCTTTCTGGTCCTCCTCATCCATGGTGGAACCTTTATTCGGTTGCTGCTCCCTCCTATCTTTACGAATGTATTTCAGATCCAAGAATTCACAAATTCCTTTTCCGACGCCACAAGAGACAGCATACTCCCACAATTCGTCTTCAAATTTTTTTTCTGTGTTCAAGTCTTGAAGATTGAACCTTAACACTGTATAATTTGTCAAGTGTTTTGCTACGTTTTCTACGTACGTACCTTGGAGCAATTCAAGATCTTCGTCATTATGTCTGAGGATAGTTTCAAATACACTAAGTAATAAGGTTTTACCAAACCTGCGGGGGCGCATAAAAGTAGAAATACGTCTATATTTATCAGTAATGATATTGTATGTCATCTCTGTTTTGATTAATTCTAAATTTTCTCGATTCCGATTGGCTCAGCGTTGAGTACCCTGACAGATTTGTTCTTTTCTGCACAGTGTCGGAAGGGCCAGTCTAAAAAAACACCCACAAATGATTGTCTCCAAATTGGTATCCATTGTATTGGAATTTCATCTGTCTGTAAATCTCTTCAACTGGCTTATTATCACATGCTTCAGCTTTAAGTTGTGCCAACCCATGATAATATTTCCTGATCTCACCCTCTGTGAATCCCAATAGATGTGCGAATTTGGTTTCACCAGAAATATCCTGTATCCCAAGAGTCGTTCCCAGTCCGTGGTTTGAGCTGTACCCTTTGATATTCATTCTCACTTTATCGCATCCTGTAATAAACGCAAATTCCAATTCACGTGTAGCCTCCAAATCTTTCAATGATAAAAAAAAAATTGAAGAAATATTCTCGAGTTGCTTCATGTGGGCTATCAAAGGCAATGTTGTACTCATCCACCAATACTGCTACCGGTTTCTTCAACCGTTTAATTGGAAGTCGCAAGGTGATTTTTTCTTTGTGGTCCTCCTCGTCCTTGGTGGAACCTTTATTCGGTTGCTGCTCCCTCCTATCTTTACGACTGTATTTCAGATCCAAGAATTCACAAATTCCTTTTCCGACGCCATAAGAGACAGCATACTCCCACAATTCGTCTTCAAATTTTTTTTCTGTGTTCAAGTCTTGAAGATTGAACCTTAACGCTGTATAATTTGTCAAGTGTTTTGCTACGTTTTCTACGTACGTACCTCGGAGCAATTCAAGATCTTCGTCATTATGTCTGAGGATAGTTTCAAATACACTAAGTAATAAGGTTTTACCGAACCTGCGGGGGTGCATAAAAATAGAAATACGTCTATATTTATCAGTATTGATATTGTATGCCATATTTTCTCGATTCTGATTGGCTCAGGGTTGAGTACCCTGACAGATTTGGTCTCTTCTGCACAGTGTCGGAAGGGCCAGTCTCAAAAAAACCCCACACCCTTCATCTGCGCAATTGTTGGCTTCCTTCTTGGTGGCCTCTTCATCGAGCAAAAGGGTTTTTATTTCCTCAATAGACATCTCTCCATTTGATGTGTTGTACTTGCGTATCAATTCAGGGTAAGCATTCTGTGTCGCGATTAGAAAGTTTTCACGCACATCTGCCTCAGGTATGATTCCCTGTAACTCTCTACCTTCCTAGTTAGTTTTTCAAAGCATTGTACAAATTCTTCCGCGCTTTCCCGGGTTTTAGAGAACGTCTTAGAAGTCCACCCTCTTTTTATGGCAAAATGAGTGCTGGGCATTTTTGTTCTCTTTATAGTTTCTCATTTCTATCCAACATCTCCAGCGGATTGTCAATCATAAAGACGAGCTTTTGTTAATCTTTATGAAGACGGCTCATGATTTGGGTGTATATCTGGCTTCTCCTTCGTTCAAGTTCCTCTGCAATCACTTGCGGTGGTGCTATATTACAATCTATGAGGTCCTTGCATTTTAAAACTCAAATCTCACTCCATATGACGTGCTTCCAGACTTTGTAATTTCCCGCCTTGGTTAAAATCAGCGGAGGGCTAGATAAAATTTTATGGGTTCACTTACACTCGACTTTGCACTGCACATCACCTTCTCCAGTGTGCCCAATTTAGCATATAGGCTGATACTTGGGCTCCAGTTCTTGTGAATTTTCCAAGATAAACTCCTACATTTGTTGTCAACAACTCCAGTACACTCGGCGCTAAATTTTCTTCAGAAGCATACAAAAATGTTGACAAAAAAATCTTGTTCTTGCAACTTGATTTATAGAGGAAAATATTGTTCATGTAGTCACTTAACTACCCGAGCAATATCCATACGTCTGTTCAATTTAACTTGACGATTAAATTTTTCAACAATTTCCATTGTACCTCCTTGACTGTCACTTCTTCTTCTAATTCTTTTTGCAATTCTGATGGCTCTTAAAAGACATCATTGGGATGTAGCCAAATTGGTAGGACTGAAGCTGACTCTGAATAAGCAAAGATCATGTTCTAGAAACTTATTGATTTTTCACAAGTAGCGCTGTACTTGAGCGGGAGTTCAAGGATACACTGTAGATCATCTCATGCAAGCTTTGAGCACAACCGGCAGAAGCCGATTTTATTAAGATAGTCTTGAGCAGCCTTTTTTCTCTCACAGACATGACTGAAAATTGATGCAAACACTTGAAAATTAGAACTATTTATAGATAATAAAATTAAAAAAGATAAATAAATAGAAACTAATAAAAGACACATAGAGGCTTCTTTTGGATTATATCACATCTTTTCTCATATTTGAGCTTCAAGAATTGCGGACATTGATGAGCTCAATAATCTTTATTTTTGCATAGTGTACAAGAAGGAACCAACTTTGATGATCTCGTTTCACCTTCCTTTGTAGTAGAAACATGGGCGTTTCCTTTTGTAGCCTTGCAGAGTTTTCTTCTACGCCTACCGCGCGTTTTTATGCATTGCATCAGGATTTCATAAAGTGAATGAATTTGTCACAACTGGAAAATTTTTTTCTCTTCTCCATCTGGCGCTCCCAAACAAGTCTGGTACTTCTACAGCCACCTTTATTAGAAAAGTATGTTTTGTGAATTTACTGAGAACATCAATTTCCTCATTCTCATCAAATGTTATTGACAGACGATGAAGTAGACGAACTTTCATTCGACGGCAAAATCATTTTCCTAGTTTTCTCTGATACATCTACAAACGGTTCTCGCGTCGATTGTGCAACTGTCGTCATCTTTGTAGTTATGACCCTAAATTCGCGATCGATGCTACTGCCGCCACTTGACCGCAAAAGTGTGTGATTATTATATGTTGATTAACTGACTTTGCTGACTGACAGTTGAACTTGGCATCCATATGCCTGGATATCTTCTTGAGGGGGTCATCATAATGGTTCATGACTCGGCCCATGCCTTTTCAGCCAATCACACAACGATCCTGTTGGTCTGGTACAGCAAATGACGCCGGCTCCGCGGCAGGCAGTTCATCGTGAGACGACATAGATGCATTTGCCGTTGTCAAATTTGTACCGCTTCTGGAACTCAGGTTCACACCATTGGACCACTCCATTGACTTTGGTACAATCAAAGCTCCATTTCAAGGAGTCTGGTCAGAAACATCACTCGGGCTAAAATCTCCACCTTGGGGCACCACCCCAGACAGCACTCACAGGGGTGCCACGTCTGTCTGTAACGCAGTTTGGCGGCCAACTCTTCATACCAATGCGACAAATATCTATACAAACTATGTAAATATGCCACACGTTGGCATACATCACCCAAAATTGGTGACAAAATCGCAAATTCCTGATCCATCGCGACGGAAAAATAACAACAATAAGGTTATCTGATGCACAAAATGCAAAGACAAAAAAAAAAGGACTCTAAAATAATCTTTCCCCCCCTTTTTTTTTTTTCTTGACCAAATACAAACAAACTCTTCTTTCAGCGAAAATTCTAACAATTGTACAAACTCGACCCGGACGATAAAAGAAAGTAGAGAGAAAAGTTTCAATTAAGGTACAGAGTTCGTCTTTTATTTTTGGACAGAGAAATATTGATGTTCTTATAGAGCACCCAAATTGTTGCGTTTGTGTGTTTATATCGAGAATAACTTATTGAAGTAGTTCCACTTCTCTTTTCCTTTTGTACCATCAAACATGTCGAAATTAATTTTCTGGAACTTCAATTGACCAGTGGACGTTTCTCCTTGCTTGGTAGCGATCATTTTCATTGAATTTACTTTCATCTCTTTTATATCAAAGTCATAAATTCTTTTCGCGTTGAAAGAAGGGAATCATGATTAACTCCGCCTTCTGTAGCAGAATCATTATACTTAGGTTCATAGCTAACGTACTTGGCTCGGCTTAGGCCAAGAAATAATTATTCTCGATTTTTTATGTACAATCACGGTGACCACACACGCGAGATATTAAACTAGTTCCTAGCATACTTCGCAGTGTTACCAACAGGTTGATAACGGACTCATATCCTTAACACTCCCTCCCCGGATATCGACCTGTGTATCAGACTTTGGTTCATCGCATCTTCGTACATTAATCAAGAAAAGTCTCATCGTAACTTACAGTCAATATCGTCGTTCAGGAATTCATCGTAAAGGAAACATGAGCATGAGAATTACTCAAAAGTTTAAATATACATCGTAGGTACAAAGTTCAAATATCAAAGTGCAAAAGTTACAAAAGACCAGAACAAATTATAATATAAAAAAAAGACATCGATATGTGATACGTAAGTCAAAAAAAAAAAAAAAAAGGGTTAAAGAAAAAATCAAAACATCATTCTTCTTAACAACTAGATAGCTCATAAAAGTAACGTAGAGTATCACAATCGTTAGACAATAGGACATAAAAATATACAATATAAATCAACAAGTGGATACATAACTGTGTTGATTTTAAGTTCATAATCTCTTTGTGCACATCGCATTCCTCGCAAATCGTTTTTTCCAACATCGTGATTCTATTTCATCGCAGATACTTCGTTAATCAATCATCGCGTGAATTATTTGACATCGTTCAGGACCATTGACCTGTAATCACAACGTACCCATCAGTTTATTTCGAAAATATAAAAATTTCGGATTTGCAAGAGCCTTTGTAAAGAAATCGCCAATCTGTTCTCCAGATTCTATCCACTCAATTTTTATATTATTACATCGCGTTTCAAATCGTACGTAGTGATAGCACAAATTAACTAAATGCTTCAATGTCCTAGATTCCTCCGTTAGAGCTAATTCTATCGCAGCTTTATTATCCTCGTAAACCTTAGGAATAAATTTAGTCTTCAATAATCTTTTACACATTTCGCTTACATTCGCTAATTCTCTACACGCTAAACTCATCGCAACAAATTCAGATTCTGCAGACGATAAAGCAACATGAGTTTGCTTCTCTGTTCTCCAGCAAACTAAATCGCCGTACAGATAAATTGCATAACCACTGGTAGATTCTCCCTTAACATTGTTTATACCGACAGAAGCATCAGGGTAGCATTTTATTCCATCGCCTGATCCTTTGAAAACTAGACCTAGATTCATCGTCGATCTCAAGTATCTGAAAACACGTTTAACCTTCGCCCAATCTTTTTCATCGTAATTACTTTGTTTTCTACTAAGTACATTTACAGCGAAAGTTATATCTGGTCTTGTTCCGTTACTCAGATACAGTAAACTTCCGATTGCTTGTCTATAAGGAATTTTACTCAATTCAACGTTCTTCGCACTCTTATCAGCTTTCTTTTCGGCTTCCCTTGTAACCATAGGCGTTATGTTCTCTTTCATCTTAACTTTATCCATATCGAATCTTCGCAACATCGTTTGAACAAATTTCTGTTGATGAAGAAATATTGTTCCATCATTATTCCTCTCAATTTCTATACCTAAGAATTTCTTTGGTTCACCCAGATCGTGAACTTCAAATTCTTTCGTCAAGTTCATCTTGATCTCTTCAATTTTCACATGGCAGTTTGAAGTGAGCAAGATATCATCAACGTATAATAACAAAATCGCAAATTTCTCCTTTTCCCTCCAGATAAACATCGTAGACTGAAAGGGGTAAGGTTCGAATCTCAACTTTCGCATTACCTCAGTAAATCGAACATACCATCGTTTAGGGCTAACTTTCAGCCCGTACAAAGATCGTTTCAATTCGCAGATTTTATTCTCTTTGAAATTATTCGATTTACCTAGTCGTTCGGTAAGACCTTCAGGAATTTCCATGAAGACTTTCTTTTCTAAGTATCCGTTCAGAAATGCAGTTTTAACATCGAATTGTTTCACCTTTAATCCAAATTTCCTCGCAATAATTAAAACAAATCTAACGTCGCTAAGCCTAGCTACCGGGGCGTAGACCTCGTTTCTTTCGTAATCATTAACATCAAGGAAACCTTTACCTACTAATCTACTCTTATAACGTCGTGAGCCATCAGCTTCAAGTTTAATTTTATTAACCCATCGCGATTTAACAATGGAAGCTCCCTTCGGTAGATGAGACTTATCTATGATTCTCCACGTTCCGCATTTATCGTGAGAGTCAAATTCTTCGTTGATAGCCTCAATCCATCTTTTTCTATCCTTGCAATTCATCGCTTCTTTAAAACTATACGGTTCATACAGATCATCGTTATTTAATTTAGCTACAAATGCATCGCCCATATCTACATCGATTTCTTCATCCTCGCCTTCCATTTGATAAATATCAAATTCTCCACTACTACCTATGTATTCACCTAAATCTTTCGTAAGTTCATTGCGTTTGTCATTCTTAGATTCATTTGTAGACAGTTCATCTTTAGTTATCGTTGGTTCATTTTCTATCATCGTAGTTTCGTTTTCATTCATCGTAAGTTCCTTCACCTGAGATGATTCTTTCATTAGGTCTTCAGTAATAGTTGGTTCGATCATTTTGTTTTGTTCACTCGTCTGAATTTCATCGTCATTGTCCTGTGTTATCACTTCGTTCTTATCGAGATTTTCGTTCATTCCATCGCGTTCAAAGATCAGCTCATTCTCGAGAGATAAGTGTGAATCAGAACCATAATAATTGCCATAGACTCGTGATTCAACAAAATCAACATGTTTAGATCTATCAGATTTCTTTTCCTTAGGAAAATATATTTCGTAACCTTCATCATCGCAACCTATTAGAAAACCCAGTTTTCCTCGCCTCCTGAATTTTCTACTATTCTTATTGTCGTACATACAGGCCAGACAACCAAATCTACGAATATATTTGATTTTAGGAGAGTACCCATAAAAGATTTTGAACGGTGTTTTGAAATTTATTGAGCTGTTCGGAGTTCTGTTATGAACGTGAATTGTGTATCCTAACGCAAATCCCCAGAAACAAAAAGGCATCTTCGCACTTATTAAGTTTACAGACACTTTCAGTTCAATTTCTAAATTTAATTTTTCTGCACAACCATTATGTTGTTTGATGTATGCCGCGCAACAGTCAATTGAAATTCGTTCTCTCTCTAAGATCCTATTCATGTTCGTCGTCTTGTACTCAGAGCCATTATCCGTCCTGATCGATATTAAATTTATTTTCGAGTCTTCACCATCGCCCTTCGCTTTCCTAACTTCGCGTAAGTATTTTTCTAAAGTTATATGAACTTGAGTTTTGTCAGTCATCGTAAAAGCCATCGCAAATCTTGAATAATCGTCTGTATATGTGATTATGTACTGAGCTCCAGTTGTGAAAGAGCTTGGACTAATTTTCCCTATTAGGTCCGAATGGACTCTTTGTAAGATTCTATTAACTCTATGTCGCTCTTCTTTACACGGTTTTCTTTTAGACTTAGCTACAATACAGTCTTCGCATTCCAAAATTTCGTCAGTGAATTTTACACCCTTAAGTTCAGGAAGAACTTTTGCCAGAATTTCTAAGTATGATTTCGAAGCATGATTCAAACGTTTATGCCAGAGTAATCCAAGACACTCTCTCATACACTTAACTCGTTTACTATTAATGTTGTTCAAGTCGTTTATTTCAAAAGGATTTAAGTCATCGTCATTTTCGTCGCTATTGTTTCTTTCATTCATTATCCCGTCGTCAGTTATATCATTGTTATTGTTTAGTATTGTTTGCTCCTCTTCATTTCTCCCTCCTATCTGAAAAACTTTATTTCTTTTTGGTTTACTCCCTCCTATCTCAACCTTGTTAGGATTAGAATCGTTTAATTTTCTCTTCATCGCTTTTAGAGACTGAAGTAAAAAACCTTTAACAGTATTATCAGAGTTGGAGTAGGGGAGTTTAAAATTTAGTCGCCCAAATTTGTCCATCAAATTTACCAGTTTTTAAAACTTTACCAGATTTTCTATCAATTAATTCAACTACCTCGTTTGTAAATAATACGTTCATAAAATTAATCACTCGCTTAATTGAGAAAAGATTTTCAGATAAATCAGGGGCATACAATACGTCGTTTAAACTTCGTAATTTTTCATCGTTTCCAGTTACAATATCGCCTTGCTTTCTTACGATCAAGTCGGCGTCAGAATTTTTATTCGCGCATCCAATTCTTTTCACTCGTTTCAATTCGTTTAACGTCGCAAATGCATTCATTTGTTTACACATATGTTGGGTTGCACCTGAGTCAGAAACAAATTCAACATTATTAGATTTTTCAAAATACTCACGTTGCTGAGCTGCACACGCTCTATCATCGTCATCATCGCGTTTATCTTCCCTGTCGTTTGCGTAAGAAGCCACACCATCGTAACAGCTGTCATCATCGTCAGTGTCTTCTTCTATGTATACCATTTGATCTCGTGTGGGTAGATGTCGTGTTTCAGGATCGTCTTCGCAGCAGATTAACATCGCTTTCCCAGCCTTTTGTCGTAACCTCGCAATACGTTGAGCAGTAATTCTCGGCATCTTTTTCATTCGTCATCCAGATCCTTGTTTACCTTTCGGAGCCGTATTCTTTTCCTCGCTTTTGTTGCTCACAGGTGGTCTAGATGTACCACGTTGTAAGTTTGATCCTCTGCCGCGTGCAGGAGGAGTGATATTTCGGTGAGGGCAGGTAGCTGAGATGTGGGAATCTGTGTATTCCTCGCAATTGTAGCATTTCCACTTATGCTTATTACATTCAGTGCTTATATGGCCGTTGACCCCACACTTGAAACAAGTCACATTTTGTTTCTTTGCATCTGAACTAGTATTTGAACGACCAGCTTCTTTCCAATTCCCTTTCGCAATCATCGCAGTATCTTTTATCGCACATTGCCGTTTCAATTCATTTCGACTAACCTCTTCTTCAATTAGGAGTCGTCGTATCTCGCTAATCTTCATCGGTTCGCGTCTCTGCACGTCTGCTGAGTATACATCGGGAAAAGCCTCACGTGTCGCCAGTACCAAATTCATTGACTCTTGCTCAGGGGTCACCGTTCCCCCGCAAGCTCGCAATCATTCTACCACTCGTTGATAACGATTTACGAAGTCTGTAACAGGCTCGCTATTTACATCATACCTCATGGTAGCAAACTGTGTACTCAGCAAGTACAATGTAGTGCGACCACTCGGTTCTTTGAGTTGGTCTAAACTTTCCAGTATTTCGCGTGGGTGTGTAACGTCCCTTATCATCCTATGATGATAGTCATCAAGGCAACTTATGATGTAATTTCTAACCAACGTCTCAATTTTCTCGTCCGGAATCGCGCTAAACATCTCAGATTTCTTCGCACTTTGATCTATCACGAAATGGCATTCCTTAGCTTTCACTTCGCCGAGGACCTTGTCTTTCCACAAAGGATAATCGCTTTCTTTCGTCAACTTATCTAACGTGCGAAACTTCAAATTCAAAACTAACCGAGAGCCTTCGTTATTCTTTCTGTGAATTGATTCTTTCACCGCCTTTCCGTCTATGCAAACTTTATCAGCATTGCCATCATTTTTCGCGTCATTATTCACATCGTCTTTCGCATTGTCATTCAATTCATCGTTAGCATCGTTACTATCATCGTTAAAGTCTTCGTTAGTCTCCTCGCACCACAGATTCAAGGATTTGTTCTTGTAAGATACTCCGTCGTTTGTCAAAATCGGTTCTTGTCGTGGCTTCAAATTCTCTGCGATTTCATCAATCAAATTTGTTATCTCACTTGAAAATTCCGCCGTTATTGTCGTTAACTCGTCGTTCATCTCTTTCTTCGCAGTCAACAATACCTTGTTGAATTGTTCTCGTAACATCGCAATTTTCGTCTTGTATTCAAGATCGAGTCTCAGACGTCGTTCGTTCAGCATTGCCGTCACATCGTTGTTTATCTTATCGGTAGCATCGTCGGGTGGTACCTTTCTACGTTTCTCCTCGTTACTATCGCCATAGTTAGCATCGTCATCGTCATCATCATTATTGGAATTCCTCCTCGCCAATTCCCGCGTCATCGCCTTTGTCAACTTCGTTTCGTAGAAAGTACCAGTTTTTCTTTGTCTCTTCGTAGATCGTTTCTGGTCTTTATCAACACGCTTTCGTTTCATTAAACGTTAATTTTCGACTAGACATAATACAAACGATACATATTATTCAACGTGTTAGAGGCAATTAAACTCAATCCATATCAGTACTACAAACACCTATGCACGGGAGTCGCTAAACTCTTGATCCGGCTATAAATGAAGTAGTGAAGGCTAGAGGGTATCGAATCATGATTATGCCAGGTACAATATTGGGGCGACCGTTACGTACAACCTTTCTATCATACTCGAAGTGTGGATAAAGATCAGGTATATAGCAGTTCTACATCGTAAACTGTTCGGTTATTTACTTACGGGCCTCTTGATAGACCACCGACTTTATAAAGCAGATACAAGCACAACAGCAGTCGGATCGTTCTACGAATAGGTTGGCCAGTCCGTATCGGTAGTCGGAGACAACGTACCCCTGCTACTTATAAATTATGCCAAGCAAACCTATATGGAAGAGGCAGTTACGCTTAACTCTCCCAGACTTACTTGCAGTGTTCTACCAATTACCCAATTTCGCAATTATTCTAAATTGACCTCAAATTCCCTCGTAAATGACATGTATATTTAATGCATCGTTTTATTCATCGCGTATTATCCGTGTGAAGACATCGTGCCTCAAACTTCGCCATGCGGTTGCATCATTCATGAAAATCAAAAATTTCATTGTCCGTAGATAATTATGCATCAAAATGTTCGTCGTCAGATTCTCTAAATAACCATCGAATCAGAATTTCTCTTCATCACTTCGTTTCATTACAATTTCACCTTTTTTTGGTTTTTCGCCGCCACGAGGCCGGTGTCTTCACTAAGGATAGTTACCTCGTTATTTGATATTCGTTATTTGATATTCAAGCTCGTAATTAATAAATCACTTACTTCTCCGTGCGAACGATGGTACCATGTCCGAATATCGTCTCAATATCAGCAAAGTAAATAAACCAGAACAGATTCGCAAACTCTATAATCGTAACTTCGTCAAACAATCAAATTCACTATAACGCTTATATGGTGTACAAGAAGCAGATCGTATTCAATAATGTGTACAGTAGAGGTACAAGAGAGAAGATGAATATCGGTAGAACCGTATGCCATACGGAAGGTAGTTTTCATGTACAATCACGGTGACCACACACGCGAGATATTAAACTAGTTCCTAGCATACTTCGCAGTGTTACCAACAGGTTGATAACGGACTCATATCCTTAACAATTCCACCCAATGAATATGTCTGAATTAGGTTTGGAAACGCAAGTATAGGCTAGAGCCTTACGCCCGTTCTAGATATCACGAATTGTAACATTACATAGCGTTAGTTACATCCAGGACCATGGAAGTTTTGATACTTCTTCTGCGTTACAGACGTGGTACTGAAACAGTATCTTTGCGACTATGAATAAATCAAATAGATCAAGTAATTCTCTTTCCAACGATGTATAAATCTTGGGGAGTAGTTCCATTAGTTGTTGAGAAATTTGCGAAAAACAAGTATTTCGCACTTTTCTGATAAATAGCCGATTATGATAAGTACATACCCGATATTGCTCAACTGTGTCACACTTTCAATAAAATTATGCGTTTCTCTGCCGAGAACGCAGTTTAATACGGCTAGTCCCGAATAGCCCCAACAACGATAATTGCAAATAACTTTTCAACGGTTGTAGATACAATAAAAATTAAAACAGATTTATTCTTTTGAACGTATTTCGGATCACAAAATATAGGAAGTAAGCAGGAGAAAAATTTATTCGATAACGCGCTATTGCTATTTTGGAATGCCTACGAGATATCAACAAAAACCTTTCTCTCACTGCATAGATATGAAATTATACTCGCAACGTGGACGCACAATTTTTTTTTCATATGTTCACCAAAGCGCCCTCTACATGATGGCAACACAATCAAACGGGTAACACCATCATGTAGAAGCGCTACTGTCGTCACAAGTGAGAACAAACACGATTTCCCGAATAGCCCCGTCTTATGGTACTTTTGCAGTCACATTTTCATTCATCTTTACAACAATGTCTCCAGGAATATTCTTTGTCCACATTATTATATTCATGGTATCTACAGAACAGCAAATACAAAATATTGTCGTTACTCTATTGCAATAAGGTGCCACAGAAAAAGCAGCTGTTTTCAAGATCCCCTGCTGTCGGCATGCCTACAGTGCAGTCGTCTCGGAAGACCAACCAGCTGAAACGGTCGTAATGCTGGGTTGTGTGCCTACACTGGTCAGCAGTTGCTGTAGCTCCATCACATCAGAGAATTATCAATGTTTTTGTTGATCATTATCAACTTTGGGCCAGTTTTATGAAATCTATTGAAAACGACGATTCGTTAGTGATCGTATTTTAATTATTTTATTATATGTCATTATTAATTTCAATGATGGCAAGTCAAGTATGTACCCTATATTTTATAAATTTGAATGACGCAATCACAATGCTGTTTGTTGTAATTTCTTTCATTTCATTATTTTCCAGCATACTACAAACGATTAAGTTTCAATAGAAAAGAGATCATTCAATGGAGTGTGGTATTTAACGTATGTATTTAATTTTAAAACAAAAGTACGTTGTAGTATAAAAAAAAAGACATAGGTACGGTCATTAGGTGAATAAAAGGGGTGTGGAGACGTTCATCCAGCAGGTGCTACTGATACCATCAATGAGTGAAATTTTAGCATAAGTTGTAAGGCCAAGCGCCACGGAAAAAGTCCATTCATTTCTGGATTCATCAACACGTTGAATTCAAATTCGATCTCGATCCACCACTCCATTCCAAGTCTGAAATGAAAGGTAGAATGTAAGTTTTCATGAAGGTCATGCAAGAGAAATTGAAGGTACAGAAATACGGATAGTACATACTGCAGTGGGTTGTCATATCCTTGTTCTAAAACGAAGTAAATGAGAGAATTTTCCTCCATCTCAGTACAACTGTTGGGATTGGCATGTGAGTTCGCACAAATCTTCTGTAAATCGAATTACATACTTCTTTCACTGTAGTTGTCTACTCTGAACGACTGCGCAAGAGCACGGAACGAGAGACCATGCCCCAAGTATCTAAGGGAGTTACAAACATTACTTTTAGGAATCATTTCTGAAATTTGTACGAAAAGACTGCAATAAATTTGTTAGGGTGTACCTCAATGTAATTGCCAACCGTTCATCTGCTGTGATTGGTCGACGAAAATTACTACTCTTTGAAATGTCACTGTGAATAGCACACAAAATGCAGTCAAATGTATGTACGCTCATTTTAAAGTAGTCATAGAACTTATCAGGAAATTGCCGCAGTTTGACACACAACGTTACATATTCCCCTGTAAACATCCAGTTAACAGTAGAATACAATTTTATGGTTTTTATTCACTTATCTCATCTACTTACCAAGTTTATCATGCTCCAGATTCAATTGGTGCACCCAGATACTTCTGCCTAGGATACGTTTTCTCAGAGTGCTGTCTAGTAGGAAGTCAATCCATTCATCTGAGCTATCATCACTGTCTGTATCCATATCGATTGACAAAGAAATGCTAGCCTAGATACAGAAATACAGATTCTTCTTCACGCCCAAAACATAAACCATAGTGACAAATTAATTCTGTCACAGGGTGAAGAGAGGGGGTCTGGTTCTTATCAGCTACTTCTTATCATTACGTCACAATCTGGACTCCAGAGGAGGAATGTTACTTGTAAATATGAATGCGAGACATTCAAACATTTTTAGTTTCGATAGCATATTGAAAAACTAACAATTCTGAACGTTAAAAGTGACGTATAAACGGAATTTACGAATTGTTATCACGTATCCATCTATCAAGTTATTTCTTCTTTCTTTCCTTTCGATTAATTATTGTTGCTACATTTCGTAACATGGAAATGGAAGATCCTTGTCGCGATGAAGAAAATTGCCAAAGCATTTGAGGAGAGTGGCATTTTCCAAATGTAGTTGGGTGTATTGATGGAGAACACATACGCATGCGCTGTCCGGCTAAAGGTGCATCTATGTACTACACTTACAAGTCTTTCCATTCGATAGTTCTACAAGGGGTTGTTGATGCCCATTGTCGTTTCTTATTCATTGATGTCGGTGGGTTTGGCGAACAAAATGACGGTGGTACTTATCAGGCCTCCTCACACTCTGATTTTATAGAGGCTGATGAGAAGTTTCCTCCGAACAGGTTTATCCCTGGGATAGAAGTCGCAATGCCGTATACATATGTAGCAGATGATGCTTATCCATTACAAAAACGTTTATTGAAGCCTTATGGTGGAAGTCGATTAACAAGAAAACAAAGAATATTTGATGGTCGGCTTTTGAGAGCAAGAATTACTGTTGAACGCACCTTCGGTATCCTAGCAGCTAAATGGCGGATTTTGCTAAAGTCTATTGAGACGTCAGTTGATAATGCCGAAATTATAGTCAAGTGTGCATGTATGCTGCATAATATTGTGATCGATAAGGATGGTATTGATGAACAAAGTATGCGGGTTTATAAAGAGTGTTATAATAAACTTACTGGTGTAGGGAAATCACGGAGAAACAATTCAAGTCCAGGCGAAGCTATTCATTTACGTGATATTTGGGCAGACTACTTCCAAACTTCTTGTGGTTCAGTTTCATGGCAAAATAGATATTTGAATAACTAAATGATCAGTTTGTTAATCACTTTTGTATCTTACATATTAATGATGCAACTTATAAATGCCCCATTGGCAATTTCTCTTCTTTTTTTTTTTTTGAAAGATTGATTCTTATTTATGTACTTTCATTCGAGAGAATATTTTCTTTGTACTGCAGTATACCAGGTTCTGCTATGAAAGAATAAATTGAACTTTTATGCATCATATTTTTTGTTTGTTTTATTAGAAATGAAAAGAAACGCAGTCAACAATACTGCAAAAAAGAAATATCGCGAAAAATAAAAAATATGACAACGAAAACGTCTTAAGAAATATCTTTTACTCTACGAAAAACGAAAAGAAAACGTAGAAGATAACGATATTGAAAATTAAAAAGATCGCGAACAATGAAAAGTATTACAACGAATGGAATGACTGAAAACGTCTTTAAAAAAAAGAGTATCTTTTGCTCTACGAAAAACGAAAAGAAAAAGTAGAAGATAGCTCCATTTCCACGACCCCCCACCTGGATTTTCGAGGTCGCCATTTACGTCATATAATTGTACTCAATTTGTACCATTTGTACCTCATAGTCTCAGAATTTGTACCCCCTCCCCCGACCCTCTGTTATGGAAACAAATCTGGGGGGCTATAGAAATGGTAGCCCCCCAAATTTATTTTCAGGATCGCCGCTAGGTTTACATAATTGTACCTGATTGGTACCATTTGTACCTCATAGTCTCATCATTTGTACCCCCTCCCCTGACCCTCTGTTATGGAAACAAATCTGGGGGGCTATAGAAATGGTAGCCCCCCCAAATTTATTTTCAGGATCGCTGCTAGGTTTACATAATTGTACCTGATTAGTACCATTTGTACCTCACAGTCTCAGAATTTGTACCTCCTCCCCTGACCACCTGTTATAGAAACAAATCTGGGGGGCTGCGAAAAAAGTTGTAACTTTCACAGGAACCTGCGAGGATTGGTATGAAGCTCATACAATTGTACCATATACATCAGTTTGTACTCTCTTCCCTGATCACCCAACTTGTCTCCTCATATATAAATATATACTATTTGAAAGTTGGATTTCTCTTCTCAAGTCTCATCTTGGAAGTCAAACATCTTCCAAGTTGCCACTTTCTTCATAATGTATAATACAAAAATCAAATTTCTCAAACTTTCCTCTTCATTTACGGACTCTCTCATTATGTGCTCATGATAAACTGTTGACGTGAATAAAATCTGAGAATATACTCTCTCTCCCCCACCCCCCGGAAAAAAATGATAGCTGGTTTCCTACTACAAACCTGTGTAAATAAAACCAATAAGGTGTAATACTTCTTCTGACTATTTTTTCTTTGGGCATTGACAAAAATAAGTGAAATGTTACAGGTACATGTATATTGTGACGTTCTACCAGTCGCCAAATATCTCTTGACACCGATAATAAAGAACAATTACGAAAACCGAGCTTTATTACTGGTACCGCAAGTACAACACTTCTAAAACACCGTTAAACTGTAACACAATCGCGTTAAAGAACGAGAACACGTTAACTATCGCTTTTTAGATTACAACTGAATCGCTTTATCGGGTTGCTGCCGGCTATTTATAGTCTCACCCTTATTTCCGGAATTCTCGAGATTTCTTCTAGAATGGCAAACAGGTTATGCAAGAAACCTTACAATCAATCGAGCACGTTCTAGGTTGTTCAAGCGTATTCGGCGAAGTAGTTAAGCGATAAGTACGCTTCCTTGCGGTGTCTGCTATTATTAAAAGTTTAGCGGCGTGTGCAAGCTTGGTGCTTGCGCCTTCATAGCAGAACGCCACAATATTGTAGTCTTTTGAATGCAGCATTTGATTTCTGTTTTCTTTGTTCACACAAGGGAGGAAAAAATTAGTAGGTATTGAGTTATGGATATATGAAACACCTAATTTCTGAAAGGTATATTGGAAAGAATGAAGCGTGTACTAATAAGCTTACTCAAGATGAATATCATTGAAATAAAGTGGGAGAACATCATTACAATTATTTAAAACAATATTATCACTCGTAATAAAAATATGAAGTACATTCTAAAAAAGAAGTAAACAGTTATAAAAGTGGGCAAGTACCCAAGAAAAATTTAGTAAAATAATGTATGTAGGCAAACTATATTGAATAAAATAGGTACTGTATCTTCACTCTACAAGATTTGCGGGCAAATTTAGGCGATTGTTGAAGATCATCAAATAACTGCCACCTATCTGAATGAAATCTCCAACAGTATGCTGTGTAGTGACCCATGGCGCAGGAGAAGCCAGATATACACCCAAATCATGAGCCGTCTTCATAAAGATTAACAAAAGCTCGTCTTTATGATTGACAATCCGCTGGAGATGTTGGATAGAAATGAGAAACTATAAAGAGACCGAAAATACCCAGCACTCATTTTGCCATAAAAAGAGGGTGGACTTCTACGACGTTCTCTAAAACCCGGGAAAGCGCGGAAGAATTTGTACAATGCTTTGAAAAACTAACCAGGAAGGTAGAGAGTTACAGGGAATCATACCTGAGGCAGATGTGCGTGAAAACTTTCTAATCGCGACACAGAATGCTTACCCTGAATTGATACGCAAGTACAACACATCAAACGGAAAGATGTCTATTGAGGAAATAAAAACCCTTTTGCTCGATGAAGAGGCCACCAAGAAGGCAGCCAACAATTGCGCAGGTGAAGGGTGTGGGTGTTTTTTTAGACTGGCCCTTCCGATACTGTGCAGAAGAGAACAAATCTGTCAGGGTACTCAACCCTGAGCCAATCAGAATCGAGAAAATTTAGAATTAATCAAAACAGAGATGGCATACAATATCATTACTGATAAATATAGACGTATTTCTACTTTTATGCGCCCCCGCAGGTTTGGTAAAACCTTATTACTTAGTGTATTTGAAACTATCCTCAGACATAATGACGAAGGTCTTGAATTGCTCCAAGGTACGTACGTAGAAAACGTAGCAAAACACTTGACAAATTATACAGTGTTAAGGTTCAATCTTCAAGACTTGAACACAGAAAAAAAATTTGAAGACGAATTGTGGGAGTATGCTGTCTGGAAAAAGAATTTGTGAATTCTTGGATCTGAAATACATTCGTAAAGATAGGAGGGAGCAGCAACCGAATAAAGGTTCCACCATGGATGAGGAGGACCAGATAGAAAAAATCACCTTGCGACTTCCAATTAAACGGTTGAAGAAACCGGTAGCAGTATTGGTGGATGAGTACAACATTGCCTTTGATAGCCCACATGAAGCAACTCGAGAATATTTCTTCAATTTTTTTTTTATCATTGAAAGATTTGGAGGCTACACGTGAATTGGGATTTGCGTTTATTACAGGATGCGATAAACTGAGAATGAATATCAAAGGGTACAGCTCAAACCACGGACTGAGAACGACTCTTGGGATACAGGATATTTCTGGTGAAACCAAATTCGCACACCTATTGGGATTCACAGAGGGGGAGATCAGGAAATATTATCATAGGTTGGCACAACTTAAAGCTGAAGCATGTGATAATAAGCCAGTTGAAGAGATTTACAGACAGATGAAATTCCAATACAATGGATACCAATTTGGAGACAATCATTTGTGGGTGTTTTTTTAGACTGGCCCTTCCGACACTGTGCAGAAGAGAACAAATCTGTCAGGGTACTCAACCCTGAGCCAATCAGAATCGAGAAAATTTAGAATTAATCAAAACAGAGATGGCATACAATATCATTACTGATAAATATAGACGTATTTCTATTTTTATGCGCCCCCGCAGGTATGGTAAAACCTTATTACTTAGTGTATTTGAAACTATCCTCAGACATAATGACGAAGACCTTGAATTGCTCCAAGGTACGTACGTAGAAAACGTAGCAAAACACTTGACAAATTATACAGTGTTAAGGTTCAATCTTCAAGACTTGAACACAGAAAAAAAATTTGAAGACGAATTGTGGGAGTATGCTGTCTCTTATGGCGTCGGAAAATAAATTCATGAATTCTTGGATCTGAAATACAGTCGTAAAGATAGGAGGGAGCAGCAACCGATTGAAGGTTCCACCATGGATGAGGAGGACCAGAAAGAAAAAATCACCTTGCGACTTCTAATTAAACGGTTGAAGAAACCGGTAGCAGTATTGGTGGATGAGTACAACATTGCCTTTGATAGCCCACATGAAGCAACTCGAGAATATTTCTTCAATTTTTTTTTGATCATTGAAAGATTTGGAGGCTACACGTGAATTGGGATTTGCGTTTATTACAGGATGCGATAAACTGAGAATGAATATCAAAGGGTACAGCTCAAACCACGGACTGAGAACGACTCTTGGGATACAGGATGTTTCTGCTGAAACCAAATTCGCACATCTATTGGGATTCACAGAGGGTGAGATCAGGAAATACGAGTATTATCATAGGTTGGCACAACTTAAAGCTGAAGCATGTGATAATAAGCCAGTTGAAGAGATTTACAGACAGATGAAATTCCAATACAATGGATACCAATTTGGAGACAATCATTTGTGGGTGTTTTTTTAGACTGGCCCTTCCGACACTGTGCAGAAGAGAACAAATCTGTCAGGGTACTCAACCCTGAGCCAATCAGAATCGAGAAAATTTAGAATTAATCAAAACAGAGATGGCATACAATATCATTACTGATAAATATAGACGTATTTCTATTTTTATGCGCCCCCGCAGGTTTGGTAAAACCTTATTACTTAGTGTATTTGAAACTATCCTCAGACATAATGACGAAGGTCTTGAATTGCTCCAAGGTACGTACGTAGAAAACGTAGCAAAACACTTGACAAATTATACAGTGTTAAGGTTCAATCTTCGAGACTTGAACACAGAAAAAAAATTTGAAGACGAATTGTGGGAGTATGCTGTCTCTTATGGCGTCGGAAAAGGAATTTGTGAATTCTTGGATCTGAAATACAGTCGTAAAGATAGGAGGGAGCAGCAACCGATTGAAGGTTCCACCATGGATGAGGAGGACCAGAAAGAAAAAATCACCTTGCGACTTCTAATTGAACGGTTGAAGAAACCGGTAGCAGTATTGGTGGATGAGTACAACATTGCCTTTGATAGCCCACATGAAGCAACTCGAGAATATTTCTTCAATTTTTTTGAGAAACCAACTTTGATGATCTCGTTTTACCTTCCTTTGTAGTAGGACTGCGCACTATCACGCTCGCCTTGTTGTGTACAGAAAAAAATATACAAAAACTTTTCAGAAACGTTTGTTGTAATTAGTACAAATAGGGCCAACACCATAAACAATATATAAATAAATTCAAAAACATTACTGTATGAGTGATTAACAATTTTTCTTAAAGGAAACGCAAAATAACAAAATGGTATCACAATATTTATGGCACCTGATGATTAGAATGAAAGGTAATGAAAGTTGACTTATAAAATATAAAAATACTTAGGATTATTACTTATTAGAAATAATCTACAAGTAATCTTCAATTTTTTGAACGCAACTCAAAATAACAAAATTGTATCACAATATTTATGGCACCTGATTAGAATGAAAGGTAATGAAAGTTGACTTATAAAATATAAAAATGATGATACTTAGAATTATTAGAGATAGGAGTAATTTTCAATTTTTTGAACACAACTCAAAATAACAAAATGGTATCACAATTTATGGTACCTAATGAATGATAGAAAGAACTAAAGGTAATGGAAGGTTACTTATTATTTTACATATTGAGAAAAAATAGAAATAGTGTTCATTTCAATCGCCTCTGCAAATATTGGATATTTTCATTTAGCCTTGCTGCCTCTTCCTCTTTTTTCTCTTTCTGAGCTTGTAGAATAGCGAGCTCATGTTTCATCCTCTTTTTCTCAATGTCTTCAGCATTGTCATTATTTGCTTTCCGTTTAAGATACTCTTTTCTTTTTGAAGAGGCGGCCTTCACATATGAGATCATGGACTTTTCAATAGTTGACGATAATTTCTCTAGATCAAATTTATACTTCTCTTTAACTGCATCATAGATAATCCGCTGCCCAACCAAAGAGTGTTCTTTGAGATTGTCAATAAGGCACTCTTTATTAACGGAGAAGGAGCGCTCCACTGCGGCATTGCTGGGAAATAAGATGAAAATAATCTTTAAAAAATCGGCAAATTTTGAGAAAATTGGATGAAATTCATTTATTTTCAATAGGAACTGGTCCAACCGCTGGTTGTGTTCAAACTTCTTGTGGTATTCTGAAACAACTTCATCTTTGCAAATGTTGAGATATTCTTTCAAAAGATGATCTCCCACGGAGTCATCTATTATATTATTGCTTGTAAGCGCTGTCAGCAGTAAATTTATGCGCGGCTCTCTCTTTGTAGCATTCAACATGACTTTCGGCGATAGTGCAGAGGCACCTTTCACGATCTCATTCTTCAGAGGGGCTTTCAACATGAGCCTGAGATACGTGGCTTTCAGAAAATCCCGACAATCCTTCTTGAACCGTACAATATCCACCACTTTCACGTTCTTCAGAGCCCTCTTTACACCAAACCCAATGTCAACATCGGTCACAGGTTTCAAATTGTTGTCTCTGACAGTAGTACGCAATTCAACATTAACCATGAATCTGCGAGCAATTCCGGTGATTAACTGACATAAATTTTCATGAAGAAGAGGAAATACTGGATCGTTTGTTTGGAAAAAGGTAAAAAAAAATTACATTCCTCAGCAACTGATCGTAGAAACTGCATTTCTGCTTCAAGTAAGTTATCCTTCAATGCGTTCAAAATATAATGATAGTTACTTGAATCTGGAGGGTTTTTTTCAACGCCATGAATGTATTTCCTCATAGGCTCCAAAATTTCAATACCTCGTTTCAGAACAGAGGCATTTTCAATCCATCGTATAGCACAGAATTTAGCTGGAAATTTATTAGTGTTTCTAAGCCGCTTATACTCGCATCTACGCGACGGAAAATCCTTCAGTAAATAATATGTTTTCCGTAAGTACTCATGAACTGACCAACCAACTTTTTTGTGCGATGTTTTGTATGCATTGTGCACAATGTGTAATGAGCAAGTACCAACGTCACACAATTTGCTTTGTAGAGAGTCGTCTGCGTCTAACAATTCTTGGAACAATCTAAAAAGTTTCAAATTCACATTTGGTCCGTCCATAGAAGTCTGAATAATTTTGCCAACATTCAAACCTTGCTCATTATCAAGTTCAAACTTGAGTGCAGCTAGAAGTGAGTTTGCGTCACATTTCTCTAAAAAAACGGAACTGAGGTAGCTCCTCCACAGAATCCCAAAACCTGACAATGATATCCATCTGGGCTTTGGAGCATACTTTGTTCAAACTTTCGTCAAACGATATTGCAAAATACTGTACTTCTGCAGAAGATAATTTCTTGGCGAGATCATTCTGAAAGTATGGTGCTAATCCAAAAGTGATATAATATGCAATTTTGTCTTCCATTATGTGGAAGTTTTGGGCTGTAGGACTGTCGGGAAACATTAATGATAATATTTTTGATGAGTTTTGTGCACTTCGATTTGACAGGTGGCACATCACAGTGTTGACGGCCCATAAAATCTCTGCTCTCATCGTGGCTATTCCCGTCATGTATAATTGGGCACCTGACTTGACAGTAGAAGTAGATGTTTTTGCACTAGGTTCAACAGTAGAGGTAGATGATGTTTTTGCGCTAGGTTCAATAGTTGAATTTGAGGTAGACCGCGAAGGAGACGTGGGTTCTGATTCAACAACTGAAGCAATAGCAGTAGAACCTTCTTTCTTATAGGAAGGCAGAGGAGCTTGTATATGTTTAGTGATTGGTTTTTCATACGCTGTATGGTTCTTACCACTTGCATGCAATCGTAAGGCCGTCCGTCCAGTGTGACTCACATTGATGAAACTTTTGCACAGCTTACAAAACGCTTTGAATTTGCACTTTGAATCTTCAACTAGCCATAATGGAAATTCTGAAAGCCAACTTTGCTGGAAGGATGTTTTACCCGGCATTTCTGTATCACAAGGGTGCACACATTTAAATAAACACGGCAATATACTTTCTTTCTAAGCGTTAATGATAGATAGAACATACAGCGTTACACATGATCAGATTTTTGTTGTCCTAAATTTACGCGCTTCTGGTGTATCATAAGGTACGGCACCTAGTAGTGAGCAGTCTAACATTTATTTTTGCTTGATAATTGAATAAGTGGGTCAGTATTTCATCTATTCGAATGGTTGAGGGCTCATATTGAAGGGAGAACGTTCTATAATTTGATACACTCGTGTAATTGATATTTATAGTCGAAATGAATTTTTTGGAAATTAATTAAATTTGTCGTATTTCTTCACCAGAAGTGAGCACAATAAAAATGAAAAAATCCAGTAGTGGCCACCCAATAGTCAGCATTCCTACCAGTAGTTGTCACCCAGCAGTAAGCACATAATGAAACTTTATACACTTACACAATGCTCTTTAATTAAGTAAGTAATTAAGTAACTCAAGTACATAGTAGATCAGATTTCTGGATATTAAATGATAGGAGTCCATAGCGCCCATAAGGCTGCGGAGAATCTATTTTTTTCACGACTTCTGTGAGCTCAAATTCGCTAATATCATCTTCCTTGGGAAAAGTAAAGATAGATTCTTGTTTCGCTTTTGTATTTGCTGGTCTTACAAATTTTG
This sequence comes from Aspidiotus rigidus, assembly GCA_035079385.1. Classification (NCBI taxonomy): domain Eukaryota; kingdom Metazoa; phylum Arthropoda; class Insecta; order Hemiptera; family Diaspididae; genus Aspidiotus; species Aspidiotus rigidus. Next base: position 763,159 of record JAVHKY010000072.1, on the reverse strand, counting down.
CAACGTATTTTCCATCTTCTTTTTCTTCAATAACTTTGCCCAAAAATCGTCGAAATTTTCCTGGTTGCTCTGTCAATGTAAACTTGACAATCACCCAGTCACCTTTAATGATTCCCTTGTTGGTATTCGTATTTTCAGTTTTTCTATCCATCTTGTCTTTCATTTTTTTGGCTAAATCTGCCATTTCATCCTCATCAAAAGATTCTGGGGCTGAATTGCTGCCATCGTCTGTCCATTCTTCCATATCATCAGAGCTTGAAGACTCAGAGCTCACGGGCTTATTCTTTGTTGGCCTTCCTCTTCTTCCTTTAATGACGTTTTTCTTCTCGGTTTTCTTCATCGCTTTAGCTTTCCGGGCATTTTCCTTTTCTTCTTTCTTCTTCGCAAGCAGTAATTTTTTGTCTTCTTTTTCCTTCTCTCGCAGTAATTTCTTGTCCTCTTTTTCCTTCTCTCGCGCTTTCCGTTTCTCTTCTTCATCCTCGTAATGCTTTCGCCATGCACGGGAAGTGATGGCGAGCGGAAAGTCTTTCTTTTTTTTCCCATCATTGGTATCTTTGAGTGCTGGCCACTTCAGGGCCGAGCTGAAATCTTCAGAGTATTTTTGAGCAGGTGGAATAGATCCTATTGGCGTTGAACTACGCACATCTGAATAAGGTAGCACCTCAGAAGGACTCACATCCATGGAATTGTCGCGATTAGACTGCTCAATGGGGCTTATTCCTGAGATGTCTGATAAGGAATTGGTTTGATGGACATCAACAAATAATCGCCTCGATGAATCAGTGTGAACATCAATAGATAACACTGTCATTCGCCTCCAAACTCTAAATAAACCTCGTTCTTCAGCATCAATAGCAGGACTACCATCACATTCTTTAAAGCACATCAATTTTTGCGGAGATATGTGATTTTCGAGATATTCCAAGGGAGTAACCGCTCCATCAAAGACAGTGCTGCTTGTACTTATTGATGTTGACGAAGAGATTGGTTGATCATCATTTTGGAAGCTCAAAAAAGCATCAGTGAGCTTGTTCTTCTTCAAAATAAGCTTACTGAAATCAATAGAATTTACACTGAAAGGGCATATTCCAGTAGCACGAAACGCGGATTCTATATGACGAACTGTGATAGTATCGACTGCTTTCGAAAGCAATGTTGGAAATTGAACCTTGGTAATTCGTTCTCCATCGTGATCAAGACGCCAATCCGCAACAATCTTTTTCCACTCACTCTTGAACGGTCGGAATATCCCCACATCTAGGGGTTGGAGGACATGAGTGGCATTTGGATATAGAGGGATTACTTCTATTTGTTTTGATACGCAGAAGTTACTCAATTCTATGGTCAAGTGTGACACATGTCCATCCAAGAACAAAATGACGGGCCGCGTTATATTCTTGGCTGTTAGCCAAGGCTCAAATACGTTGGTAACATACTCAAAGAATGATCCCGTTGTCATCCATCCCGTCTTACTACGTCCCATTCCCCAGTCTTCAGGAACAGCTTTTGCAATTTCAGCCGGAATCCGTTCATATTTGTACACTATCATCGGCGGAGCAACAATTCCAGCAGCGCTCACATTCATTAATACTGTAACGGCCTCTCGATCACTGTTTCCTGCAACAGCATACACTGTCTTGTCTCCTTTTGGTGCCAGAACTCGATCTCCTTTTGGTGTGAGGAAAAACGCCGATTCGTCCGCATTAAAAACCTAGGAAACGGAAGATATTTATTCAAGTTAAGTCGCATCAAGTGGTTTTTATTAATCGAGATCAGTGAAATAAGTAAGTAGCATAATCAACAAACCCTATCAGGTTCGCGAAGAATTTTCATGAGATCATTAGCTACTAGATATTTTTCGGTGACTTCAAACCATTTACGAATATCTTCTTCGTTCAAACGGGCTCGACTTCGCGCAAGACACTGAGGCGTACGTAAGGTGATACTTGGATGTCGCGCGAGAAATAATTCTAACCATTTCACTCCCGGCTTGTTATTTACGAATTTAGGATTAATTATATCAAGCTTATTCAAGGTATCTTAGGTGAAAGAGAAGTTCAACAACATTATGATAGATATAAGAAGTAAGAATTTTTGGGGTGTAAGTTACTTAGTTAAGTTACTGATCTTGTTATCAACTCACTTGCACGCTTTTTCGTAGCTGGTGAGAGGTAACTGGAAAACCCCTTTCTTTCATGGAAATTATCCATTTCTCTAAGACGTTTTCGCAAGCATACGTTAAACTGGGTTCCGGCCCTTTTCGATTCGACAAATGGTGACCACGACACTTGTATGATAGAGTGGAACGGGGAACATTGAAGACGTGAGATGCTTTCAATATGCTCATTCCATTCTTGACTTTCGCAATTGCTTTGTTCATATCATCAACTGCATAATTCTTCTCTCTTGACTTCGCTTTAGGTTTCCCCATCTGCAGAATTGATAACAGAGTTTAAATTCGATGTCAAATCATTGAAGAACTGCTTCAGAATCCCAGAAAAACTGACTACCGACTACTGGCTTCATAACATTTATCATATATTTCCAGTACTGAGCAACTCCTGATCAGTATTGGGAAGTATATCAAAATTGTCATCCAATAGTAAGCATTCGCATTTTAGCTCTGTAGATATGAATCAATCAGCGAGATAATTACTAGTGATAAAATAAATAGATATACTAACCGTCAGTATTAATCCCAACTCAAAACGTCAAAAATTTTCTTCCATTTCATCGAAAATATCGAATTGACGAATCTAATTATTCTGCTAGCGGGCTTGAGAAAATTGATAAACTCGAATCATAGATTGATAACTTTTTTTTTTTTCTTTTTTTGTGACGTTGATAACTGGTATTTCACGGTTGGAAAATGAACTGCACATGTCTTACTGTTCATCTGTGGCGAATTGTCAGAATATCCCTGTAGTGTGTTAATAAAGACTACACAAATAATATAATTAGATATTTATTAGTATAGAATATAGACGTACGTCTTCTCAAGTAACAAGAAACGATATATCTAAAAGACCAAGATAAAAGACCAAAAGACAAAAGCAATCACTAAAACTCAAGGTAAATAGGTCACAGGGTAGGTTGCTTCATCTGTACACAGCCTTCAGACTTAGCAGCCGGCCACCACACTCTGACACTCCTCCCGTGGACAATGACTAATGTCTAGCTAGGTGTGGATACTCAAGGTGGTACTAGAGATGAGGCAGGACCTATATAGTGAACTCTTGAGCAATCTCAGTTTGATGTGTAAGTGTAAGATATAATTTCTGTCTTGTTTCAGACTTCAAAACAATTTACTTAAATATAATTTGAATGTAACAAACAGGAACTCATTTGTAATTAATTAATTAATTCATAATAATAACTTTCTCATTTGTACTTTATCACAAAAATTGAGATTCAATGTTTCTTAATTTTAATGTAAATTTAGGTAAGGTCAGCAATTTCTCCAAGCTGAGAGCCAATGACATGTGTTTCCTGTTTGACCATATTCATGGACTCTTATATAAATGAATCTGTAATCATAAATACATAATTTATGTTAGTTAACATAGATCAATGTTCATTAAGGTATTTCTACTTTTTATAAATTTATCAGTTTGTTGAGCTTTAGTGAAAAAGTCACCCAACTGGTTTTCAGTGGAGACCCATTTAATATCTATTTCTCCTTCCAGATATAGTTTTCGTACGTAATGATAGTTAAGATGCACTAGGTGCCTTAAGGTTTTAGATTCTTCAGTTTTGGCAATCTTTAGTGCCGCTCTATTGTCCTCATGTAGCATAGGTTTTATTTTACAATTAAACAGAATTTTAATTAGATTATTAATTGATACCACTTCTCTGCACGCTCGACTCATAGCCACATACTCTGCTTCGGCTGATGAGAGTGAGACATGTTTCTGAAGTAGTGTTTTCCAGTCAACTATATTGTTGTTTATTATTATGGCATAGCCTGTAGTTGACTTAGCCTCTGGTTCATTTATACCTAGAGACGCATCTACATAAACATCAAATGTTTCCTCTTGGTGCTTATTATAGGTGTAGGTTAGGCCTAGGTTTGCTGTATCTCGTACATATCTCATCACTCTTTGAACAGCTTGCCAATCTTCATAATCGTAACTACACTGCCTCCTCCCTAAACAATTTACCGAGTACGATAAATCTGGACGAGTAGTGTTGTTTAGATAAAGTAACGCTCCAATGGCATTACGATATGGGTAGTTACGACGTTCAAAGCCAATAGGATTTATACGCGATTTTGATTTACCTACAAGAACAGTCTTTTGACCTGTCTTTTTATTTATTTTAATGTTGACATGTCGTTGATTAATTTTTAGTGCCTTTACTTTACGGTTTGCCTCATTGGTTAGCATAGGTGTTTTAACTGTGCGTTTACTTTTGCCCAGATCATACTTCTGAAGCATTTCTTTAGTCCAGTTTTCTTGATGTAGTTTAATTATTTGGTTTTTACGGTCCCTTTCAATTTGAACACCCAAGTAAATTTTTGCTTCGCCAAGGTCTGACACTTGGAAAGCTTCATTTAAGCCATCAACCACTTCTTTTTCCTTCTTTGGGTCATTAGTTGCAATTAATATGTCGTCGACATATATCAATAAAACAAGTATTTTATTATGGTCTTTCCAATAATACAGGCATGGTTGATACTCGTATTGAGTTAGATTTAATTTCTTTAATACAGTAGTAAATTTGACATACCACCGCTTAGGTGACACTTTAAGTCCGTAAATGGCTTTCTTCAACTTTAGTCGGTTTCCTTTTTCAAAATCAGCTGATTTATTTAGGTAACAGCCAAGTCCCGGAGGCACTGTCATGTAGATATCATGTTCTAATTCTCCATTCAAGAATGCCGATGTTACATCTAAATGGCGTAGAGTTAGATCATATTTGTTGGCAAAAATAATGATTAGGCGCATATCAAGTTGACACGAAACAGGTGCAAATAGTTCATGACTCTGATAGTGAGTAGTATCTTTAAAACCTTGCGCTATTACTCGAGCTCGGCGTCGTATACCGTAAGGTTTAATTTGCACTTTGTAATGCCAACGACACGTAACAACAGTTGTGTCAGCAGGTACTTGATTATTTGGAATTATATCCCATGTTTGATATTTGATGAGACACCGAAGTTCTTCATACATTGCCTTTCGCCATTCTTCCCGATCTTCGCAGGTAGTTGCTTGTTTGAATGTGATAGGTTCATAGACATTTGTGCGGTCTACACCCGTTACCATAGTTGTATCATCTACTCTTGTATCTGGATAAGTAATTGCAATAAAGTTGGATACTGCATTCCCTTCTGCAATTTTTCAAACTCGTTGACGTGTCATTGGTAAATCATATTGAGGTACAAATGCCTTAAGTTCATCATCATCATCATCAGAGTTTATTACTTCATCATCATGATCAGATCCATGTACATTGTCATCATCAGATGGTACTTCATTTAGTTCTGCTGGATCTAGGTGTTCTTCCACAGAATCTTGACAGCATTCACAAGTATCTGATTGAATAAATGTAATTGGGGGGGTAAGAGTAGCTTTTGCTCCTTGATAGTCACCATATACTTTCGATTCATCAAACACTACATGTTTAGTTTTAGCAATATTCGAAGATCTTTATGCATTAGTATTCTGTAACCAGAGTTAGTTATACCAACTAGATAGCCTAGCTCTCCGCGAGGGGCAAACTTACGTTGTTTATTTTTAGTTAATTTTGGTTTAGTTACCGCTTGGCACCCAAAACGCCTGAAATTCGATCTTTTTGGCTTTCGCCCAGTTAATTTTTCAAAGGGGGATAGACCACCCAATGATTTATTTGCAGTGCGATTATGAACATATGTTACGTAATCAAGGACGATAGGCCAGTATCCCATGGGCATTCCTGCGCTCAGAAGTTGGGCTGTTATTTTTTCTTCTAGTTCAAGGTTTAGGCGCTCTGCAACAGCGTTATGTTCGGGGGTTCGGGGATTACAGGGGTCTAAGATAATTTTCTCCTCCTCTAATACCCTTTTCATTTCTTTTGTTGTGAATTCGGTGCCGTTATCGACATGCAATTTACCGTTTGCACATGAAAACTGACGTCCTTTATTTTGATTAATTAAATGATGAATGGGTTGATAGTCATATCCTAGTAATGATCGCATCTTTTGAAGATACTTCCGCATTGAGACATGAACTTGCGTTTTATCGAACATTGAATAAGCTTCCGCATACCGTGAGAAATCATCAGTAAATGTAGTTATATAGCGATGACCAGACCGGAAACCACATGGGTTTATAGGACCCATTGTATCAGAGTGCACTTTCTCCAAGATACGAGAAGCCTTTTCACGTTTCTGGTCAAAAGGCTTCTTTTTAGCTTTTGCAAGTTTACAGTGTAGACAATGCTTTATATCTTCACTTAAGACAACATTTTTTAATTCTGGCATATCCAGTTTCATTAACCTCATTTGAGAAAGTGAAGCATGGTTTAAACGATAGTGCCACAATAACCCTTCCGTTTCTTTTAGACGTCGTTCAATACGACGGTTAGTTAAGTTGATTACATCTTTAATATTCATTTCTGAACCTTTGCTTATTTCAGCTAACACTTTATTTGTTAAGACATCGATCTCATTCTGTTGCATTATTCGTGTTTTGGCTTTCAGTATAGGTTTAGAAGATGTATTGTTTAAAAGAGGATGCACGGAACTTGGTTGCAATGTCTGTGCATGCTTCTTTACCTGAGTTGTTGAAGGAGTATTACAGTCCGCCAAACCATCTTGGTTTGCCAAACCATCATTTGATACTCCTCCCGTTCCTGTTGTAAGAGGAAGAGCCTTTTTAATTTTACGAATATAGTTTATAGTACTTTTAAGATTGTTATCACGAAACAATTTTATTTTACTACTTATTGCATTGCGAGTTGATTTGTTTAATTTATCACAATTAGTGTGTTTAGGTTTAGATATTTTTGATTCAGTGAAGGAGACTTGCGATACTTGTTCTAACGTCATTTCTACTATCCAAAACCGGCCATCTTGTTTGGCAATATGCACTGTTTTACCAGTGTTAATATCAATTAGATGTTTTTCATCTCCAATTGTTAGAAAAATTAATTTATGTCGTAAACGTCGTTCAGAAAGTAAATTCATTGGACAGGACTTAGAGTATCGAACCTTCCGAAGTCGAACAAGTTCATTATCATAAGGGTTACGCATGATAACATCACCAGTGCGATCTATAATTAGAGATTGTTTGTTAGCACATCCCATCACCAAGGGTTTGTTTAAATATTTTACACTAGTTAATGCCTCAAGTTGGCATGTAATATGATGAGTTGCACCACTGTCAATAGCCCACTTGATTTTATTTGAGTTAGTTAAGGAAGTGGTTGTTAGACCAGACTTCTTTTGTTTATTAGCCATGAGAACATGGTTTAATTTACTGCTAGTTGAAACAACATAGTTTAATTTACTTCTAAGAGAAATGGTAGTTAAGTACTTACTAGAGTAAACGACCATCGACGCATCCTTCTTTGCGACTTCCTCTTCCAACTCAGATGACGACGATGATTTGAGCGATTTTGACTGACTACAATCGGTATCAGAAGCACTTCCCATAGCTTGCGCACTCAGGATGAAATCATTCTCAAGGTCATCTAGTAGTTCCGGTTCATAGATTAGGTAATTTTTATTTCGCGGATCTTGCATCAAGGAAACCTGCTTCAAATTTCGCGCCTTGCGACGCATATTCAAGGTAGCCATATGTTTCTTAGCAACACGTTTTAAACCTTTGTAGTGAGGTTTCTTTTTGGACAGGTTTCCCAATATATTTCTTCCTTCTGGTTTCTTACTTCCAGTAGGCTTTTCCGCTTTTGAGTCAACTGTGCGTGATGGGTTATCTTTCCGATAAGAACGCGAATATTCTGGATCACGACTTCGTCCATTATATGGTCGGCGATGACGAGAGGAACTCCGACGACGCTCACGACTGTAAGCTGACGAGCGATCTTGATATGAACTGTACAATCTCTTTTCCGCCCCGGAAAACATGACTTCTCCTTTATTGATTTTCATTCGAAGCGTCTGTTCTTGTTGCCGCTGTACATACGCTCGCAAGTGGCTTTTAAGCGTTTCCAACGATAAACCTTCACAATTGCCTGTTTGTTTCGCCGTCTGTTCCGCTATCCATATTTCATTTGCATATTTCTCAATTCCCAAGAGAAAATACTTCTTCTCTTGTGCAGCCGTCAATTCGCCGCAGGAACGTAATGCCTCACAGGCTTTCGTGTAGTTATCATTATATTGATTTACATCTTCATTTCCGTCGTATTCCATGGCGGTTATTTGACGTAAATATTTCAACTCTGCCGCATCACCTTGAAAATTCACAACACGAGATATGCGATCCAACAGTTCCAACGGTGTCTTTGATCCAGTCACTTGTCGCAGAACGGAATCCGAACACTGCGTTTCGATGTAGTTTATTGTCAACACCACCGCAGCATTAAATTCTTCATCACTCCAATTCGCGGGTTTTGGGGTCCCATCTACCAAACATCCGCAATGATGAGCGCGCATTTCCTGCTCTATACGATGTCGCGTGAGTTTCCAATCACATTGCTTGTTGATAGTTTTCTTAAGATGCGGAAACTTAAGATTTGGTTTCGGAAATTTAGCCGTCCGTGCCGTACTTACACCTGACGCATACGATTCATTCTCTGAACGATGGACTAACACATCAGTGCCCGTAAATGGAACAATCGCTCCTGATTTCTCATCAACTTGTCGATCTAAAATAAATAAATTACCTTTAATTACATCGTACTTTCGCACGGTTAAAGATCTTTTCAGATCATTAAAAGTTGTTATACTTTTCGATAGGTTTCGATCTCGACGTCTGTAGGAATGATCTCTAGACCGGCTTCTACTTGAATAACTACGTCTCCGATACGTGCGAGATGAGCGATACGTGCGAGATGAGCTCCGACGACGATTCTCTTTTTCAGTCAAACACTCCCTTGATTGACGTTCCCTCGATTTTCGCTTTTCAGCCGATTTACCATCCGTATTTTCTAACGACGGTGTTTGTTCCAATTGATTATTCTCCTTCATGACCGTGATATCTTCACCAAGACGAACTGACTCCGTCGAGTTATTTTCAACAGGTGCGAAGATTGTACTCGGATCACGCGTAACGCTATCTAGAAAAGGATAATATTTACATACTAAGTTACTGAGACTCGTTACTTTCGCACATTGAGTTTCAGATAGTTCAACAGTATTACTTTGTTTATTTACGTCTGGTACGTTATCTGGTTTCCCAGTTATTTCTTGCGATTTATTGAATTCATCCGGCGTCAAAGTTGATTCAATCTCCTTGATAACATGTACCTCAGCCGTTGTTATCTCCATTGGAAAGGCCGCAATGTATTTATCGAGTCGTTCACGTCCTTCTTGGATTTCCCCTAGAACTTGGTTGCTTGTTTTATGGAACTTCGAGATTTGTGCTACTACGTTCTGTAAGTACGTGGCCGATAGTTCTTCAATCAGTTTTGTTGTTTCTGTTTCGAGTATTTGCATTTCGATATTCCGGTTTGCGAGATGATTCGAAAAATTTTTCATTTCCGCGGCAATTTTTGTTGAATCATACATACTCTGTTTTCGTCTATCTCTTATTTCGCTGGACGACGGTGACGAGTCCGACGAAGTACTCAAGTGTCTTCGTGCCCGCTTCTTATGCGACCTCTTTCTTCCCATATTTGGTGTAGAAATCTTTTCAGCTTTAATTCAACGTAGTAAGCTAGTGAAGTCTAATTTTTATAGTTCACTATCATAAAATACTCAGTTTTTACTTGACTATTGTTAACAGTATTCGTAAATTCGTTCAGAGTAATCTGATTAGATTTGCGCCGATTTTCTGTGACGTACTGCCAATAAAGGGCTTTTGCACGTTTACACGTTTCCTTCGGGATCCCGATGCCGATTTTTATTAGTTACCGTTTTGGCTTTTCTTTTCTGTGGTTAGTTCAATCACTACGTATCACGTACTTTAGCGCTCTCTATGCATCTACTTTTGTTTTCTTCAATGTCACAGATTAGAGTTTTATCGTGTGTGATACTGTCTGACAGATGCATGGCTTCTCGCTGCTTTCGCACGCGCAGCGAGCATCTGTTGATAGGATTTATTTTTGGATACTTTGACATCTGACTTGATTTGAAGATTTACCAGCATCTCAAAATTGTACTGCACTGTTATCCACTCACGATAAAAGGCTTAGTCCTTACTTGTGCCAGAATCAAAACGGGTGATCAGTCCAATATAAGCTTCCAACGTTTTCCTGAACTAATTTACTAACTACCTTTTTATCTTTCGTGGCCAACCAGCTAGTAGTTGGCCAGCGAACTGCAACATACGTTCGCTTACCGTTGTTCAAATCTCCAGATGCCACGACTTCTGCAAGGATTTGTGATTTTCTTAGTTTCAGAGTCCATACCTTGTTCACGTGTGACGAAATTTCTTCAGTTTTCTTCAGTTAGGTTATTACGAATCGAGGAATTAAACTCGAATTTCGCTTAATTAATCTTAGAGTTAAAGTGTTTCCACTTTAGTTTCTTAGTTTCGTTCACTTGAATTGATACTGGTATGGTTTTCGTAGCTGTACGATAACTCGTTTTCACGAGTGTAGTTAGTTTTATTTTAGTTAACCAAGAGTAACCAATCTGAAAGAATTTTATCACATACCTTGGTATACCATGTCAGAATATCCCTGTAGTGTGTTAATAAAGACTACACAAATAATATAATTAGATATTTATTAGTATAGAATATAGACGTACGTCTTCTCAAGTAACAAGAAACGATATATCTAAAAGACCAAGATAAAAGACCAAAAGACAAAAGCAATCACTAAAACTCAAGGTAAATAGGTCACAGGGTAGGTTGCTTCATCTGTACACAGCCTTCAGACTTAGCAGCCGGCCACCACACTCTGACACGAATCACTCTTGCCAATCACGCTCTCTACCGCTAAAACTAGCATATACAAAAATGAGTGCTCACTACTGGGAAGGTGCTCACTAGTGGGTGCCGTACCTTATCTGTTTGGAAAACCTTCAAGACAGCGAAAATCGGTTTTGGTGACTGACACTGACTCTACCCGTGGTCAAAAACTTGAAACAGGATGTGAAAGAGTTTCACTGTGTTCATCAGTGACGAAAATCTCTGATATTTAAATGATAGATTTCCACTCATCGAAGAACGGCAGTATTAACGTGATTTATCGATAGTATTGTTAGTTCTTAAATTGCATTTCGGCGTATATTGTTGTTCAGAAAAACATTTTACAGATGAGATTGAGCACCAATGTCTTGAGTTAAATATCGCCACTCGTTCGATTCGCTGAACTCGCTCATCGTTCGAATCGACGCGGTTTACCAGAAAGAAGACTAAGGTTTTCTCAATATCAATGGTAGTGTAGTGTTAACCTATCGGCAGCATGTAACGTTGTACGTTCATGTTCTATCATTAAATAATGAAGATTGAAGACCAAGTGTACTTACTAGTAACTTTTAGTTCTCGAAACCTCAGTTGAATGGATAACTCCCGAGAAACTTGGTACACGACAAATCACATACTGTCAGATTATCGGCTTGAGCTCAATTAAATAATAATCAGAGTTAGAACAGTTGAACTACTCGCAAGACTTTATTAAATCAAAATCAATAATACAAAGATGGTAGTCTCTAACCTAAGACGCGTAGCAGAAGTAAAAGTAAGTTCTTCGGAGAGGGAGAGTCGAACTCGTTGAACTAAGGTTCCAGATCTTGAACGTGTTACCACTCATACGAAACACTAAATTAGTTCATACTGTACATCGCAGTGTTACCAAACAGGTTGATAACGGACCAGCAACTTCAACACTCCCTCCCCGGATATCCACCTGTATTCATCGTATTTTCAAGCAGACATCGTTTAGACTTCTTCGCAAATAATAACTTGAGAGGTAGTTAGAACATCGTCATTCACTTATTTAATTTTTCTCTCACGTAACTTCGCAATAATATGAATGACACTAAACATTACATTTTAAATAATAGTAAGTCAAGGAATATAAAAAAAATCCAAAATCTTGAATGATTATGAAGTAAAAAAAAATGAGTATACCACAATTCGTGTAAATAGATATACAAAAAATCCTTAAATCTAATATAATAATTGCCAACGAATAACGAAAGTCTTAAAACTAATTTTAATAAAGAATGACTTCAAAGATTAACTAGAATAGGGTATCGTAGTTGTTTGTTTGAGTATCACATTCGCAAGTAGGGAAGAACAATCACAGTTCAGAGACATTCTTTGTTCATCAGAATACACGTTGCAACTTCATCGTAAATTTTTCATTCGCAGAATACTTCGTATCATTCCTCATCGCTTGTTGATCGTAATCTTCGCCAGCACTTCGCATTATTCAACGGTTTTATTCACGACCATTGACCTGCAATTAATTGTACCCATCAATTTATTTCGAAAATACGAGAATTTAGGGTTTGCCAAAGCCTTCGTAAAGAAATCGCCAATTTGTTTTCCTGATTCTATCCATTCAATCTTAATATTATTACATTTGGTCTCAAATCGTACGTAATGATAGCAAAGATTTACTAGGTGTTTCAGCGTTTTCGATTCCTCAGTCAAGGCAAGTTCAATCGCAGCTTTATTATCTTCAAATACTATAGGGATAAATTTAGTCGTTATAAGTCTCCTACACATCTCACTTACGCTCGCTAATTCTCTACATGCCAGGCTCATCGCTACAAATTCGGATTCAGCTGACGATAGAGAAACATGTGTCTGTTTCTTAGTTCGCCAACTGACCAAATCGCCATACAAATAAATTGCATACCCGCTCGTAGATTCGCCCTTAATAACATTTATTCCCAAGGAAGCATCAGGATAACATTCAATTCCATCACTTAAGCCTCGGAATACCAAACCAAGATCTATCGTAGACTTTAAGTATCTAAAAACTCGCTTAACCTTCGCCCAATCTTCTTCATTGTAGTTACTTTGTTTTCTACTGAGTACGTTCACAGAATAAGTTATATCCGGTCGAGTTCCGTTACTCAGATAAAGTAGACTTCCTATCGCTTGTCTATAAGGAATTTTTCCTGGCTCAAAATTATTCGTATCGAGGTTTGAAGCTCAGCTTCCTTCGTTTTCATAGGTGTTATCTTCTTCTTAATTTTGACTTTATCCATATTAAATCTATTCAACATCGTCTGTATAAATTTTTGTTGATGTAAGAATATCGTTCCCTCGCTATCCCTTTCGATTTCTATACCTAAAAATTTCTTCGGTTCGCCAAGGTCATGTACCTCAAATTCCTTCAATAGATTTATTTTGATTTCATCAATTTTTGCGTCGCAGTTCGATGTCAGTAAAATATCATCAACATATACCAATAAAATCGCGAACTTTTCTTTCTCTCCCCAGATAAATAAAGTCGACTGAAACGGATAAGGTACAAACATCATTTGTTGCATAACCTGAGTGAATCTCACATACCATCGTTTTGGACTCACTTTCAACCCATACAAGGATCGTTTTAACTCGCAAATGTTATCGTCTTTGAAACTGTTTGATTTGCCTAACCTCTCAATAAGTCCTTCAGGAATTTCCATAAAAACTTTCTTTTCCAGATAACCATTTAGAAAAGCTGTTTTAACATCGAATTGTTTTATCTTCAGTCGGAATTTCCTCGCAATGATAAGAACGAAACGTACGTCGCTTAACCTCGCTACGGGTGCATAAATTTCGTCTCTTTCATAATTATTAACGTCGAGAAAGCCTTTACCTACTAATCTACTCTTATACCTTCGTGAGCCATCAGCTTCGAGTTTTATTTTATTTACCCATCTAGATTTTACAATCGAGGCTCCAGTCGGTAGGTGAGATTTACTTATGATTCTCCAAGTTCCACATTTGTCGTGAGAATCAAATTCTTCGTTAATCGCTTCAATCCATCTTTTTCTGTCTTTGCAGTTCATCGCTTCTTTGTAACTAAAAGGTTCGTACATATCATCTTTTCGTAATTTAGCAATAAAAGCATCGTCCATATCTATCTCAATTTCTTCGTCTTCCTCTTCCATTTGATAAATATCAAATTCTTCGCTACTACCTATGTATTCGCCTAGATCTTTCGTTAATTCTTCGCGCTTATCAAATTTTGAAACATTCGTAGAAGGTTCACTTTCAGTCACCATTAGTTCATTCAGCTGAGTTTGTTCCTTCGCTTGATTATCAGTAATTGTTGATTCATTTGTCTGTCCTTTGTCATTTTCAATATGTGATTCTGACTCACCCTGTTCAGGTTCCTTGTTCAATTCGTCGTTTTCACCCTTCTCAAAAATTAGCTCGTTCTCAAAGGAGAGGTGAGAGTCAGATCCATAATAATCACCATAAACTCGCGACTCAGCAAATTCAACATGTTTTGATCTCTCAGACGTCTTTTCTTTTGGAAAGTAAATCTCGTATCCTTCATCATCGCAACCTATTAGAAAACCCAGTTTTCCTCGCTTCCTGAATTTCCTACTTTGTTTATTATCGTAAAAGTAGGCTAGACAACCAAATCTTCGAATATATTTAATTTTAGGCGGGTATCCATGAAAGATCTCAAACGGTGTTTTGAAATTTATCGAGCTGTTAGGAGTTCTGTTGTGGACATGAATCGTATACCCTAACGCAAATCCCCAGAAGCTAAAGGGCATCTTCGCACTAATTAAATTTAAATACTTTCTGTTCAATTTCGAGATTTAGGCGTTCTGAGCAACCATTGTGTTCTTTTATGTAAGGTTGACAACAATCGATCAAAATTTGTTCTCCCGCTAAGATCCTATTCATATTTGTCGTTTTATATTCGGTTCCATTATCCATTCTGATCGATATCAGATTTATTTTCGATTCTTCACTATCTCCCTTCGCCTTACGAACTTCGCGCAGATATTTTTCTAAGGCAATATGTACTTCAGTCTTATCAGTCATTGTAAAAGCCATTGTAAACCTTGAAAAATCGTCTTTGAACGTAACTATGTACTGAGCGCCTGTTGTAAAAGAGCACGGGGTTATTTTTCCCATCAGATCAGAATGGACTCGTTGTAAGACTCTTTCAACTCTGTGTCGTTCTTCGTTACACGGTTTTCTTTTCAACTTCGCTACTAAGCAATCTTCGCATTCAAGAATTTCGTTAGTAAATTTCACTCCTTTTAACTCAGGGAGAACTTTCCCTAGAATTTCTAAATAAGTTTTGGAGGCGTGATTCAGTCGCTTATGCCAGAGCAGTCCTAAGCACGCTCTCATACACAAGACTCGATCGTCGTTAATCCTATTTAGATCGTTTATTTCAAAGGGGACTAAATCATCGTTATTTAATTCGCTTACATTTTCGTCGTTCAGATTAGATAAATCATTACTATTATCCTTCTCTATTGTTTGCTTCCCTTCACTCCCTCCTATCTGATAAATTCTATTTCTTTTAGGTTGACTCCCTCCTGTCTCAACATCGTTAGTACTCGTATCATTTAATTTTCTTTTCATCGCTCTTAGAGACTGAAGTAAGAAACCTTTGACGGTATCATCAGATCGAGAGTTAGGTAACGGAAATTTTAAACGCCAGAATCGCCCATCAAATTCGCCTGTTTTTAAGGTTTGACCTGATTTCCTATCAATTAATTTGACCTTTTCATTTGTAAATAGTACATTCATAAAATTAATCACTCGTTTGATGGAGAAAAGATTTTCAGATAAATTAGGAGCATACAATACGTCGTTCAAGCATTTGAGTTTTCCTTCATTACCGATCACGATATCGCCCTGTTTTCTCACAATTAAATCGGCACCGGAGTTTTTATTTGCGCAGCCTATTCTTTTCTCGTGTTTCAAGTCGTTCAATGTCGCAAACACATTCTTTTGATTACACATATGCTGGGTAGCACCTGAGTCAGAAACAAATTCAACATTATTAAATTTTTCAGAATACTCACGTTGAGAGGCTGCATAACTTCGGTCATCGTCGTCGTCATTTTCTCTATCCCTTGCGTAAGAAGCTACACCATCGTAACCTTCGTCTTCATCGTCAGTATTCTCCTCCATATATACCATTTGTTCCGTCGTCGGCAACAATCTCGTCTCAGGGTCCTCCTCGCATACTAACATCGCTTTTCCAGCTTTTCTTTGTAATCTCGCAATTCGTCGAGCCGTCGTTCGAGGCATTTGCTTCATTCGTCGTCCAGATTTATTCTTCGCAGCCGGTTTCTTTTCTTCGTGAGTTGTTGTGTTAGGTCCTGGTCGAGATGTTCCACATCGCGCACTTGTTCCCCTACCTCGCGCTGGAACATTCATATTTTGTAGTGGACACATCGCGGAAATGTGGGTATTGGTAAATTTATCGCAGTTATAGCATTTCCACTTATCCCTTTTGCATTCACTTCGCATATGCCCGTTCACTCCGCATTTAAAGCACGTCACAGGCGGTGATTTTGTATCTGTTTTATTCATGGATTGACCGGCCTCAATCCAATTTCCCAACTTCGCTACCATCGCACTATCCTTCGCTATTTCCCGACGTTTCATCTCGCCCCGGCTGGCTTCCTCCTCAATGAGCAACCGTCAAATCTCAGCTACCATCATTGGTTCTTTCCTCTGGACGTCACCCGCGTAAACTTCAGGAAAGGCCTTGCGCGTTGCAAGTACAAGGTTCATTGACTCTTGTTCAGCGTTCACCGTTCCACCGCACAATCGCAGTCTTTCTACCACTCGCTGGTATTGGTTCACAAAATTGGTGACTGGTTTGCTGTTTAACTCGTACCTCATCGTCGCAAATTGCGTACTTAAAGAATACATCGTTGTCCTACCGCTTGGTTCCTTCAGTTGGTCCAAATTTTCAAGCATTTCTCGTGGGTGGTTTATGTCGCGGATCATTCGGTGATGATAATCATCGAGGCAGCTGATAATGTAATTTCGTACTAAATTTTCCATCTTTTCGTCAGCAATTGCGTTGAACATCGCAGGTTTCTTCGCATTCTTTGAAATGGTAAATTCGCATTCCTTCGCTTTGATTTTGCCTAAGATCTTATCTTTCCACAATGGGTAATCGGTGTCCTTTGTCAGTTTGTCTAATGATCGAAATTTTAGATTTAAAACCAATCGCAAATTGTCGTTTGTTTTCCCACGAACTGTTTCTTTCACAACGTTTTTGTCAATTCGAACGCTCTCGTTTTCTTCGCTGTTTCTCACATCATTAACTTCATCACTCCAAGACTTCGTTACATCGTTCTCGTTTTTGTTCTTCGCGCTGTCATGAGACGATTTTCGTTTGTTGGACTTCTTCAGGTTTTCTGCTATATCTTCGATCAAGTGGGTTATTTCGGTCGATAATTTGCTAATAATGTTACTTAATTCGTCGTTCATTTCTTCCTTCGCCGTTGTTAATACCCTGTTGAACTGTTCTTTCAACTTCGCAATCTTCGTTTTATATTCCAAATCCAATCGCATTCGTCGTTCATCGAGCATCGCAATTATTTCGTTGTTGAGTACATCGCGGTCATCGTTTGGTGCATTTCTACGATCTCTCTTCCCACCGCGCTTATCGTCGTCATCTCTTTCGTTGTTTTTGCATTCGGAGCTCCTATTCGTCTATTAAACACATCGTACAGAATTGGTGAATGGTCAACATCGCATAGAATTCGTTATGTCGCAAATAAATTGTAATCAAAATCACCTACCAATTCCCGATCCATATCGTCGTTCAAGTTTGATTCGTAAAAAGCACCTATAGGTCGTCTTTTCTTCGCAATTCGTTTTTTTGTCTTTTTTGACACGCGGTCGCTTCATCAGTCCGTAAACTTCTGCTGATTGCAATACAAACAAAACATATTACAAAACGTGTCTGAAGCAAATAAGTTCGATTCTCTATCGATACCACTAACATCTACAAAAGGGAGTAATTACACTCTGAATCCTGCGTTAAATGGAGCAGTTAAAGCTAGAGTGTATCGAACCTTTATTATGCCAAGTATGATTTCAGGGCAACTGTTAAGTTCAACCACGAGGGTCACTACCCTTCTCCCATACTCGAAATGTGGATAAAAGACAAAGTATATCGCAGTTTCACATCGATAACTGTTCTACTGTAACTCATCTCTCTAACGGGTATTTTTGGTAGACCACCGACCTTCTAAAGCACTTACTACAAATACAACAGCAGTTAGTTCGTTCTACACCCGGGTTGGCCATTCCACGACTGTAGTCGGAGATAACGTACCCCTGCCATTCATAAATTATGCCAAGTAAACCCATTCGAAAGAGGCCAATAAGCTTAACTCTTCCAGATTCACTTGCAGTGATCTGCCAACTACCCAACCTCGTAATACGACATGTTTAAAAATGCATCGTTTTATTCTTCGCGTATTATCCATGTGAAGACAGCGTTCCACAAACTTCGCCATGCGGTCGCATATTTCGTAAAAATCAAAACTTCGTTTTTTTTACCAGATAATTTTACATCAAAATCTTCGTCAGAGGATTCTCTATCCATCTATCGAATCCATATGGATTAACATCGCTTCTATTCGTTAAAACTTCGCTTTATGATTTTTGTCGCCATGCGGTTGGCGTCTTCACAATGGATGTCTACCTCGATAGTGCTAATCTGATTCGTAATAGTAGTTATGTCCCCCCTAGAGATCACCCGTCCGGGCCGCGTGGTACTGATTTACGGAGTACAGCTCACTTTTATTTTGATGTCCCCTTTTCAAATCAGTTGCTCTCATATGTAGTAAGTATAACATCGTTTTCCCATTCTTATTCCCATTTTGTTTGAGAGTGAAATATTCTTTAAAGTGTTATTTCCACATATTTTAAAGAAAAAATATTTCATTTCTTTCGCTGTTAATATACGTGGAGATATTAGAATGTTAATTTTGTGTCGCAAACGAGCCATTATGTTTTTCACAATGTGAAACGTTTCAAAGTATTTTTCCTCAGGAAATAAACTATATATGAAATTTCTAAGGATGTCTTCGTGGAAGCAAACATATTCATGTTTCAACTGTATTCGAGTATGAAAAATACCGTTTGGTTTTCTATTGAAAAAATTCACTATTTTAGTGGATAATTGACAAAATTCAATAAACTCTCTCATATCTGGTACATATGGTTCAATATCTTTTATACACCCCCAATACGGACGATAGGGTACCCGACAGTATTTACATTTTTGATAGAATATACTTTTAAGACATGAATCCTTTAAGCTTTTAGGTTCATAACGATGACATACCGCTTCGTGAAAGTAAGCCATGTTAATGAGAATGACTGACTATCTGCCCTTACTTATATAGTTTTTTCAATGCTTTGTCTTCTTTTATAAATTTTTAATAGCTCTGACATATTGATTAGCAATATAATCTGGAACTAATCCCTCCCCACAATGAAACACTACCATCCCATAGTAAGCCACTCTATAGGGAGCAAGTTTCATATAAGCCATCGTTTCTGTTTCAAATTTCACATGATTTTTAACTAGGGAGACTATCCATTCATGTCTGTAGGGATGATGTCTCGATAACTCTTTATAAGGTAGATAAATTTTTGAATCCAGAGTTACTGTGTTGTAATAATCATGAGATTCCAGTAGTTTATGCTCAATAGAAAGACCATCCTTATCCTTACTATACCAACTTTCATAAGCAATAGTTTCATCACCTTTAAGATTCCAAATGAACTCTGTGAAAGATCTTGTACTAACAGTTTTGGAAAGAGTATCAAATATAGCGATGTCTTTATCATTAATGGCTACTACAAATATTATGAAACGAATACCCATTGGAAGATCCATTTTTCAGATGAATTTTCTTCGAACATAAGTACCTGAATACAATCTTATTAATCTATGTATAGTTTCTTTTCGAGTTTCATAGAATGAGCAGGGACACCTATCTGGTCTAGAAATTAAAGGAGAATCCCAAGACCATGGACACATACTCCAATACTCTACACAGTATTTATTGAGAATTAATTTCGACCCGATGAATTTTCGTTGAAACTTGTCAAAAACTTTTAAAATATTCTTCGTGTTCAGGCAACATATTTTCCTTGAACCTTTCGATAATTTCTCGAACATTAAGAAGTACAAAGTCAGCTATCAATGAGAAGAATATATTTACATCTCAAGTACAGTCATTTTCGAATAGGTAATGTAGGGTGCAACAGATCCAGTCAGATACGGTACAATCCAAATATCTATAAGTAAATGATACATTGATTTCTTCATAATATATGTATTAAAATCAGATGATCAACTACTTACATTATTTGTTAAGATTTAATTCGGTAAATATTTCGCTAAGGTCTGTCCCACTCATCCCTTCCACCACATCGCGGAAATTGTTGAAATTGTCAACTTTCATGTTTTTGTAACACTCACATACAAACGACGGTACCAGGACCACGCTACAGATACACTTATCGCATGCATCTGAACATATACATCCGTTCGATACACGTGTAACCTTAGGGAAAGACACTGTTGAAAAATAAAAAATGAGCGCCCAGGAGGTGGTGGTGGTGTAATACAAAAATAAATATCATACCAAGCGCCATTTCCCGACCGGTACTTGTTTTCTTCACCCCATCGAATCGAAGTAGCCGAGTTGTGCCCGAAAAAACAAGGTACGCTGCATTGTTTTCCATTAGGAAGTTACTGATTCGTTCTATAAGTAAATGTGATCTCATTTTTTCTTTTTTCATTTATAGGAATCAGGTAACAAATACTTACGAGGTAGAGCGGTCCTACATTTATCAAGGTAGACTTGAATTCCGTCATATGGTGCGTTATCTTTGCCAGCAACTCGTTTCACCATTTTTTTGGATGGTATAGATTTTTCCACGTTCTAATTTAGTGATAGATACAAAAGGTGGAAGAACAACACCACCACCACCTAATTCATCGAGGTGTGAGAGCACCGAATCAATATCATCATTGGTATCTACAGATGTCAATGACGATGTGGAGGAGGATGGAGGATTATTAGAGGAAGACTGAGAGGAAGAATTATCACACGACGACACTATTCACAACACCAAAAAATTTTAGAAGTATAAAAAACACAACTGACTGACACCGAAAAATTTTAGAAGTATAAAAAACACAACTGACTGACACCAAAAAACTGTAGAAGTAATAAGAAAAACCTGCTCAACTTCACAATGATTTCCACTGACCAAATCCTGAGATTTATATACTAAAAAGAGGAGCTTTATCCATTTCCCTGGTACCATGAAGACGGCGTTTTTTGAAAGAAAGTTGTTTTATCCATTGTCCGTTTGACCTATATTAGAGAGGATGTGCATACGGTTTTAAATTTTTTTTATAATGTATTGAAAAATTCATAATTATTTATATTTATTTATACTAGTGTCGGACCCTCCACCACCCACTACTCTAGTAGCGCCGACATTCTATTTTATTGTTCCCAAAAAATCGACCAAAAACGACCAAAATTGACCAAAAACGACCAAAATCGACCAAAAAAACGACGATGATTATTATAAAATCTATAGAATTTATACTAATGTCGGACCCTCCACCACCCACTACTCTAGTAGTGCCGACATTCTATTTTATTTTTCCGACCAATTAATACTTATAACCGTAAGGTACAGTGTTATAATTTTCTAAAATAATACGTTTATCAAAGTTGAAAGAGAAAGTCTTAGTCTGGTCTTCATTCACCAATTGTTTTGTCGTTTTATTCCTAACAATTTGATTATTAGTGACTTGAATTTTTTCAATTTCACCATCGATCAGTTTTTCCATGGCTTCGGCATTCAATTTTTCAGCATTTTTATGGTGAAGTGTGAAACCTTTTATTTTCGTAACATCTTGATTTTTATTAGTTTTGTAATAGTAGGATTTTGGACCTGAAGCTAGCATCCTTGTAATATGTCCACCACTTAACTCGTCGGTCCATTCACCTAATAAATCACCAGTAGGGATAGAATTCAGACCATTATCGTAATACATAATAGAATCCGTATCCATGTAGATTACAGCCTCTTTAAGTTCTGAAATTTTTTCATAGAGTCTGAGACGAGCGTGACTTGTGGTAAAAATAGCTATGAAAATATTTGTATTATAATTATTCTTAACGTAATATTCCTTGAACTTATAAGTTATTTGAACCATTTCATCTGAAATAAATATTAAATTAACATCTTCCAAACGTTTATCAAGTAAAAGCTCATAAAATCTACAAGGGTCAGAGACAAACTCGTTCTGTCCCATATTGCTACGTTGCCCAAATTTCCCATATAGAGAATTCATACACAATTTAGCCATTGTTCGTCGAACAACATTAGGAATAATTTTAGTAATATCTAATTCTATACCTTGTCTATTTTTCACGTCAGTTGCATAGGCTTCGTTAGAGGGATAATTATGAGGGCTGGATTCTAACTTAATTTTCATAAAATCGTTAATATAACCCTTAAAAATATCAGTACTACTCTTAAAATGCCATACTTCATAAATATCTAAAATTTTGTACCCCTCAGATATTGCTGTTTTTATTTCTTCCGTTGTCCAAGTGCCTACAAAGGCGCGTTTCTCAATAGAATGAATACATCTACGGCAAGAAGTCTCAGCACAGGTACGACACAGAGCAAAGACCAATTTTTCAGACTTATTCATTTTAATCTTAGATGGTAATGTGGGAATGTACAAGTCTTGAGGAGGCAAAATTTTACACTTAATAAGACCAAACCAATTCTTATCATAGACCTTAGGATTAAAGATCTTAGTTGGATGGTTAATGGTGAAGGGTTCGGAATATAGGACGCTCGGATAAAGACTACATATATCAATATATTTAATCTTTCTAACACCATCTGAATTACCCTTTAATTTTATAACTTCAGTGCGACCACCAAAGTATGCGTCACGAGGGTTCAGTGGTCCGACTATTTTCACATTTTTGTAACGTTTATATTCAGATGAGGCCTTCCACTGACATTCCCAGATCTCCACAATTTTATACCCCGCCTGTTTCAACTGTTCAGTACGCTCTTTTGTTTTCTCATAGAGGTCTGCCATTTTCTCTTTCTTAACATTATTTATACTTTCATCGTTATAACAGTTTTCACAACCATGCCAGAAACAACCGTGATATTGATAAATAATATTTGAAGATTCATCATATCCATCCACTTTGCTCCCACAAATGGTCACTTCACCTCCATTCAAAGCGTGCTTTATATTAGGATTTTCAAAACTATTTAACCAAGCAATAGAAGATTTAGAGTACTGATCTTTTAAATCAACATCAAAAACACCTAGTGTGTCAGACTTCAAGTACTTGTCTCGAAAAATAGCCATACACACAGAGGGTAATGTTATGTACATAAAGGGATCTATGTTGGCGATCTCCAAAAATTCTGTACGTAATTTCAAACAACTATGTCTTAAAATATCAACATCTGAATTACAATAAGCAATTAACTCTTTTTTAAGGTCAAAAACATAATTTTCGCGTATT
Organism: Aspidiotus rigidus; assembly: GCA_035079385.1. NCBI lineage: Eukaryota > Metazoa > Arthropoda > Insecta > Hemiptera > Diaspididae > Aspidiotus > Aspidiotus rigidus. The sequence goes on along the minus strand of JAVHKY010000072.1, from coordinate 739,557 downwards.
TTTTCTATGTACCATTTCAAGAATGCTTTTCTAGCCTCTTTTTTCATGGTATCATAACCGTAATATTTTTTGTCGGGAAGGGGACCGATATAATTTACATTAGCCTTAGTATTAAAATAATGAGGGAAATACCCTTTTTTTAGCTCAGTAAGACCAAATGTTTTAGGGAAGGATGCCAATGGAGCGGCTATGAAATTAAAACTATCAATAACTTTGATTTTAAGACTAGGAATTTCGAGTAACATTAACTTGGTACCGTTATAAATTGTATATGGAGTAATAGTATTTTTAACACAGTATTGCATAATAAATTGGGAATCGTATCCCTTTGCATAATGAGCGATATATGTGTAGCCTTTATGTGTAGGGGAAATTAACCAATTACAAAATTCGTCATTATTCTTAAAACTATAACTATTCCCGACAAAGTCATGTACTACAATTAAATTTGGTAAGTGAGTACCAGTTTCTTGCTGGCATTCGTAGTCAAAGAATAAGTATTTTTCATTATATTTACATTTTTTATTTTCTTTCTGAGGAAGTTGAATTTTTTGTTTTATAGTTTCAAATCTAGGTCCCTTATAATTTTCACATGTCACACCTAAGGTTTTAAAAGATTCCTCGTGGTTATGGAAACCTTTACAAGATAGACTATTTTTTGTTACCTGTTTTGCCTCGTCGTAGGCAGCATTCAATTTTATACATATTTCGTGACTACCACCTTTATCCGGGTGATTTTTTAAAATTAATTTTCTAAAATTATGTTTAACGACTTCGCGAAGATCTACGTTATTTACAACACAATTGTGTTCCTCCATAGGTATTTCAATTTGTTCTTCAAATTCAATAAACTTCGGCGGCGCACAGTTCATACATCCAAATTTACAACGACCTCCCTTTGCCTTAATTTTTTGCATGTAACATTCATGCTCATTCATTTTTACATATGCTTTACAATTAAAACATTTTTCCAAACCACAACCATGGTCTTCATGTCGAGTGCATATTTTAGCGCATTTATTACATTTATAGGAGACTAAACATACTGAGGTTTGGTGTTCACGGTAGCATTCTTCATTAAAACAATACCGGTTACAGTCGACACAGAAAATCTTATTTTTACTCGTAAGACTATGTTCTGTTTTCATACAGAGAGGACAAGGTGGGGTCAATTTCTTACATATGTGACCGTTTTTCTTATGGTATGCTCGATTACATCTATGACAGAAGAAAGATTCTCCAAAAAACGCGGTCATCGACGAAATGTAATCAAAGTGGTTACCGTTCTTATACATATAAATTTTTATTTCCTCTTCGCGAGAACCATTGTAAATTACTCTATTTAAATTTTCAGCGCAAACTACCTTAATCTGTATACCTAATAAATCTTCTACATTACGGATATCTTCTAAAGTAAATCCCTCCTCATTATATTCACCTAAACGTTTACATAGTTCTTCAGCGAGCTCAGTTTGTATTTTTTGACCCCATCTAATAGCTCGTATATTAGCGGGAGTCAATTTTCTACCTAATATCACGTCAGAATGATATGTCATACCTGTTATGATTGCTCGCGGACAACATAGATTATCGGTATTTTTAATCTGTACAATACATCTTTTTGTATGCTTATCTTTTTTTAAATTAATAATTCTTCGAGCACCTGACGATCCTTTAGGCATAGAAATAAATTGAAAATGAAAAATACAGTCGAGTAGGTCAACAGTTTCATCAGATTCCAAGATCTGACAAAGTTTTTCACTTAATTTTATAAGAATGTCGTCACCAGAAGACAGAACTCCGGTGGAAATATAACCGCGGGTAAAATTAGAATTTTCTACGCTTACGTTCAGTTTATCTCCGTTTTCAAAATTAACGGACTTTTTTGCAAAAGCAAATAATTCATTCATACACGCTCTAACAATATTACCCTCCTTAATTCTAGGCATCTTTTTCTTAAGCGTAATTTTAAAATGTTTTTCAGTAACCCCAAATTTTGTTCTGTGACTAGTTCCAGGTACCTCTATAATATTTACAAAACTAAGACCACCACCACCATAGTAAGTTTTACCATCGTTAGAGCTTGAGGAGTTGTCATCAGAAGAGGAACTATTGTCGTCAGAGCTTGAAGAGTCATCGTCAGAGCTTGAGGAGTCGTCGCTGTCTGTATCGTCGTCACTTGAGTCTGAGGAATCGTCACTGTCGCTGTCACTTTCACTGTCAGATAGGTCAAGAGGTGGGATTTTAGCTAGTAATTTCTTTTCATTTTCAGTCTCATCGTCAGAGTCGGACAAATATAAATCATTATTCAATAATTCTTCTTCCGTACAAGGTGGAAGAACACCCAACAATTCATATAAAAACGCGTCCATTTCTACTTCTACGGTCCCGCAATCGATGAAACCGTCTTCATGATGAGGGGAGGGAGGAGTAATAATAATTTGAGGGACATTAACACTTGGTAAATGAGGACCGTATCTAGGTTTAACATAACGATCTAAAGGAAGAGGACGAGTAGGTTTTCTTTGACAATACGTGTCTCATTCTTCACTTTTTGACACATCGTATGTCATTAATTTTTCAAAATTATTTTCAACGGGTTTCGGGGAAGAAATCGCGATTGTTTTACAACATTTTACATTTGTCACCCAAACCGGAACTGGTCTAGGCTTCCGTGCCTTAGTAAATATATCCGCAGCAAATGGAAAAATTGACGCGAGTCTAAAGTTATTCGAGATCGAAGAAATATAATTTCTTAACCATACGGGGATTTGTCTTGGTTTTCGCGACTTTGTAAATAAATCAACCTTAAACGGGAAAATAGCATCAAGTTTGTTAACATCTGACTTACATTGTCCCGTTTTTGATGGAAAAGATACAATAACCTTACGTTGTTTCGGCTTTTCTTCTTTATTTGGTAACGGTATGGAAACAGGAATGCTGACTTCTTCTTTAAACAATTCCTCATATGTTGGTAAGTCCTTGCTTGGTTCTGGTACCTGAAAAAGAACATTTTTTTCCAACGGTATGGAAACGCGAATAGGAGAAGGAGGGAATTCGTGTACAGGAAGATTATAAATTTCATCGAATTCTGAAACAGAAACTTCATTAATTCTTTCCAAAGGTATGGAAACACAAATAGATGGGAGCGCGGGTGTGTTATCGATAATATTTTTAATACTAGCAGGAATATTTTTTACCTTCTTATACTTACCGAATACACCAGCCTGGAAAGGAAAAATTTCATTAAAGTTTACTTCAGGTTCGGTTGTGGGGAGAGAAACATCCGCTGCGATAATTGCCTCGATGAGGTTAGATTTCTTAAGACTATAATATTTAGGAATACCATACCCGCAAGCAATCTGTTTGAGAGTATTTACATTTTCACCGTATAAACTATTCACATTTTCACTTTTTTTGGTGTTAGTAATATTTACACTTTTTAGGTTAGAAGTTTTTTCGATTTTTTTGGAGTTAGTTTTTTCTAATTCTATAATTAGGTTAATTTTTGTTAACTTATAATAAAATTGTATCTTACATTCGCGAGCGAGCTCACGTAATTTACACAATTTGTAGCCCTGAAAAGGGCTATTTTTTATAACTTGTACGAATGCTTGAGACATTGTATTATCGTATTTGAATACAAAAAACAAACACTATGAATACGCAGTCCAGGTTATCACCCCGGATTAAGCACGTCAGGCGCTGCGTAAAAAAAAAAACAAGTACGAAAAAACAACAGAAAGAGAGAGAGAGCAAGATGTGAACAGGAAGGTGGCGGTGAACGCAATGAAAAAACAGCGGGAACTTGACCTCTATTTATAATTTTTGGGTGACCAAAGATGCGCGTGCAAACAATTAGCGCAACTAAATTCCAATCACGGTCACCTACACACACACACACACACACATAATACAAATGACAAACGTACGTTGAACACCTCATTTGAATAGTCGTGATTGAATTCTAGCGTCGGCGGATATCAGCTGCACTCAGTCAATGTGAAGAGAAAATGAATCTATTTTGAACTATCGCGGCTGATTTGATTGACAATATCCGTCGCCGTCACGAATATCGCACTCGAATTCTTTCAGATAATTAAATATCTGTCGAATGAATCTATTTCTAAAACGTACGTTCAAATGTGAAAAAATATGTATCTGATTGTAAGTCCGAATATATTCTCTTCGTACAAATCACACATGTAAGTAACACAAATATATTTACTCACATAGAATTTTTCATGGTACCCAGTCAGGTGATTTTTTTCTAAGTGTGAACAGAAATTTGGTTCAACACGTACTCGAATACGTACGTACGACCGGTCAGGTAATCCATCGTTGCGAAAAGTGAGCTGTACTCCGTAAATCAGTACCGCGCGGCCCGGACGGGTGATCGGTACGGGGGACATAACTACTGATCTGTCACATCATATTTGAACTGAAATTCTGATGGCAATGAGCGATCAAATTGGATGAATTTTATCTTCAACCACAAAAGTTTCTGATTGGTAGTGTCATATTTTCGATACTACCTGCGTTACAGATGCATCATCCACTGGAAAAATAATGATGATAATTGATGACAATGTACGCCCAAAGGATACTAATACTAGAAATATATTCAAAAGCATAACGTACCATTACTCTCCGTCACTGTTGTATCGTCTATTTCATTATCATCCGCTGTAATTATTGTTGCACAATCATCCAGTCTTATCGTCTCATGTACTGCAATTTGTGTTGTACCATTGTCCTCAGAATTGTTTCCTGGAAGAATAGTGTACCAGTAAAGAATGATAACATTGTCACCATTACTTGCTTTGAAACTGAAATTCATGAAGCAAAAGTAAACACGTACCAATTAATATTGTCCAAGAATGAAGCTTTCATACATTTTCACTCTCTGGTGTCAGGACGCCTGTACTGGATACTATTATAGAATTATTGTCATGGTTCTTGTCGTTTGCTAAAATACAAAAATAGAGTGTTCCCAGGATGTTACCAAACTTCAGAAAGATTCAAGCGCATAATTGATAAAGGTATACCTAATAGTATATTCACCAATAGTGACATTGAGCTCTTGCTCAATACTTTCTACTTCATTATTAATGTCGTTGTTGTAGTCATTTGCTGAAATAAACAAAATACAGTGTTCATACTGACAAATATCTGAGCGCATATTTGATGAAGGTAGTAGTGTTGTTATTTACCAATAATGGAATCAAACTCTTGCTCAATACTTTCTATCTCAACTTCTACTAGGTAATACAGCCATGAATCCATCATGTGACTATTAGCAATAATTTGTATTTCAAAAACCTGACCGCTTAACAAACTGAGCGTTCTACGGAATAAAGCTGGTAATGATTAGTTTCCTACGCAGTGTTCTTTACGCTTGGAGCACCATATTGCACTGACGACAATGAAGGTCTTGTTCATGAGAACCTTTCGTTTTCTACATTTTACAGTTCTAAATCGTCAAGTTAAATAAAAATGACGTGTTTCACTGCATTCAGTATGAAATTTCCTTTACAATGATGGTAACATCTCATAATACGTAAAAATTTACTGTGGCACCTTATTGCAATAGAGTAACAACATGATCAGCAATCTCCTTTATCAAATTTGTTATTTCGCTCGACAGCTCCGTCCTAATAATCGTCAATTCATCGTCAATTGCTTTCTTTGCCGTTGTTAGAACTTTGTCAAACTGTTCTTTCAGCTTCGCGATCTCCATTTTATACTCTAGGTCAAGTCGCATCCGTCGTTCATCAAGCATCGCAGTAACATTGTTATTCAAATCGTTATTTTCATTGTTAAGTACGTTCTTAGGGTTTCCATCGCGTTCATCATCGTCATCGTGATCGCCGTGGTCGGAATTCCTCTTTGTATACAAACACATTGTACACAGAATCAGTTACTTGTCAACATCGCATCATCCTTACCTACCTAAACTTCCATATATTGCAACTACTACATTGTTACACCTACCGATTCCCGCTCCATTGTATCTAACTTTGTTTTGTAGAATATAGGTACTGGTAGGACTGCATCTCTAAAATTGGTGAAATAGGTAATCATACTTAGTTAATGAGAACCATTTAATATAAGTTGGAAGCAAAATACACAAAATAAGAAGAATCTTGTCAAGATACATGAACAATTGATAGTTTCCATTTACAAAATGTTTGGAATCACTCTGTCAATTCATACAGTATGTAACAATTTTTTTTGAATTAACGTTTTATTCTCAATTCAATTTGCCCATCAAAATATTCGTAAAGTTACAAGATGGAAGTTAAGATATATAGAATGATCTCAAACAAACCAAACGTCATACAATAGTAGTTTCTAGATACATTAGGTGTTACCACACACACGAGACATTAAATCATCTTATATTGTACTTCACAGTGTTACCAAACAGGTTGCTTTTGACCGAATAACACGAAATGAAATATTGTATTTTAAAGGAACTTGACAAATTGAACATTAATTTTGAAATGAATATCACAAAATTTAATTTAATTTCGAAAGACTCAGACCTGAGAACTGTCAAACAAAGTGTTAATAAACAGTAAACATTGAAATATTTTTATTTAGTACCCATTTTTTATTCTTCGAAGTAGCTAGGTACATTACTCGTCTGAGAGTAGTGATGCAAGATCTTCAAAGTCATCTAATCCTACAGTTATGTAATTGAAATTCTCATTCACCTGTAGGCCTACTTTGTCCACTTTGCATTTATTCTTAGCCCTACCTACAGCAGCGGTCGCAGCAGCAGCTTCTTTAACTTTCTTTGCTTCTAATCTTGCCGCTTTTCTTTGCTCAACTTCTAGTGCTTTTGCAGCTTGTGCAGCCTTTTGTAGTTCTGCTTGCTTCTGTTTCTCCAATCTCTTGCACTCCAGTTCTTTCTCCTTAGGAGCTTTAGCGGCCACTCGAACATCTTCTTTTCTCTTCTTTTCTGCTTCTATCTTAAGTACTGCAGCCTTCTTCTGCGCTAGTTCGTTGATCTTCGCCTCATTGCCTTGCGCACTGGTGAGTACATGGACAGATACCTTCGGTTGAGATTTAGCACGTTTCTTGGTCGTAAATTTCTCAATGACGTTCGGATTATATTCAGCGAATGTAGATTGGAAGGAATGTTGAAGATCAATATTTAAGGGAGAAGTTATGTCTCGGCCGAAGGGGTTCATCTGTTGATCTAAAAAAAAGAGCAGGCTCGATGTACTAATGTTGGATGGAAAAATTATTTTCCAAATTATGGAACTATGACGGAGCTACGCCGTCGCCATTATCAAATAACGTACACGACACATCGGTTATGAAAAGAGCACTTTAATCATGTAATCTATCAGATTGACTAGCTCTACTTTTAGTTCTAGTTCTCGTTCTCCATAACCTAGTATCGTACAATAGCTTATATACTAATTATTGAGGAGTCCGTACGTGTCTTTTTCCGCAATATCAAATTGTTGCGTGTTTGTTTTCAATTATGTTACGCTCGTCTTCAGTCATATTGCGTAAAACTGAAGGCTCGTGGCAAGATATGCGAAATTCTCGTCACAGGAACGTACCGGAAGCATTATTGGAAGGAGTGCCTGGTTACTTTTCAAATAATTTCTGTGTAATTAAACTTGTGAGAATTGTCAGAGCAATCCTTAAAACTAATAAATCAACTGAATAGGTAACCATGGTTTTATTAAAAATATAGGGGTAAGGAGTTTAATGTGGAATACCACTTGCAAAATCGCTATATCTGAACCTCTATTGCATCAATTTGAACGCGGCTTGGACCAAATGATAGATAATTGAGTCTAGTTTCATGTTCTTGATTTTCATAGCCACTACTCAAGGCACTTTCTCAAAATTTTGAATTTTGTGAAATTGTCAATTTTTTAAATTCAAAAAAAAAGGTGCCTAATGTGGAATACCATATTTATTGAAAAAACAAACACGTCTCCATCAACACCAGCGCAGTCCACATGCGCCCAGCGTTTGCATTTGCTGCTACATTGGATTCACTTATCGCCTGGCACATTGTAAAACCAACCATGACAATATAAACATGGAACCTTGTCATCGTCAAATTCGTCACTCACATCACTCACATCATTGTCAGTAATTACAAGGTCGTCAGAATCTTCTCGCTTTTTGTACTTTTTTGCGAATTTTTGCCATCACGTATTAAAATAGTTAGTATTCCACATTAGGCAACTAAGGTGATTTTTCGGATATTCGATCACATTTTTCTTAATTCGTTGATAATTTAAAAAAGGTATAGACGACCTGAAAGTACTTACTCTTTTCTTTCAAACGATCCAAGCACGTTTTCCAAATCTCAAATTTCAAATGAATTGATGAAATAACGACTGCAATCTCTACATTTTCTGATATTTTATTCACGCGTGAAAAGACAAACTCATAGACTAATAGAGACAATTTCTCCTAACTAGGATGTACATCGAAAAACTCATAAACGTGGTTAGTCTCATCAATGTTTACCAAAACAGAAGTGCATTGCGCGCCAGAAATATCTTTTAGCACACATCTCGATTTCCCATCCTCCTCAACCAAAAAATCATGGATCATTGCAGTATGGCGAGGTGGCATTTTTTGGTCTGGAAATAAGAAAAACTGATAAGAATACGAGGTATTAGTAGCTGTATAATAGATCATTCAGAAGTTATTGACTTAAAGCTCATCCCCATGCAGTGCACTTGATTGTTAGTAACATGGAAATTCCACAATACACATTACATTTACTATTCTACAGGCACACATAAAAGCGAAAGAAATTGACATTGATGTCAGTATCAATTCATCTTACCCAAAACACAGCGAAACACTTTTATTATCCTCTTACGTCTTCGCGCAGGTGGTTTGTCTGGATCTTCACTGTCTAACTCCTCCATATCTGTCACTTCTAAAAGATCAAGGCAGGAACAATTGATCCCAGCCACATTCGATCAGATCAGCCCTCGATCTCTTCTTATCAATTGATATGCAAATATCGAATTGTTTAGCAGTGAGCAGTTGCAACAGCGACACGGAACATTTATGTAATTAACTACTACTAATCTATTAATTCAATCATTAACTACGTTGACACGGAACATTTATGTAACTAACTACTACTAATCTACTAATTCAATCATTAACTACGTTCTAGCTACTTTCACCAGCCTCTTTTCAAGACAACAGAGTCAAATCGGTTATGCGTTAGAATCTGACTCCCTTCAAATCTCGTCAAATTTTTTAATAAAATCATCTACGTGAAAAGACGATTCCGAAAATGTGAATCTTTACCTGAGTAAATGCTTTTTTCCCAGAGAAATCGTCGAAAAAAGTTGCGATTTTAACGCGATTTTCTTGTATTACACGCACGACGTTGCTTCAAACATGGTCAATTCTGATGCGAACGTAGTAGTGAAGTACCCTGGTGAAATACATAGAATGGGGCGCGTCATGTCAATTTCGTCAGGCACAGTGTGTTCCTATCGAAGAAGAAAAACGTATCAAAGAAAAAAACGTAAGGGGGGAGGGGGTGAAGCCCCCGGATTTTCATTTTCTCACTTCATCTTCACCACATGTGACAGTGGGAATGATCACATTCACCGTTCAAATCTTAATCAATAATCAACTACCTATCTTGATAATATCCGACATCCGTCCGCCTGGCAGCTTGGGCGAACACGAGGAAAAATTATTCCATAAACCATCCATAGTATCAGTTTGCGGATCACGGCCGATGATTGTTTCGTTCATGGTTGACCCACTGCCTAGTGCCTTGGGTATATTCTAATTTGCACTTGGTCTTTCAATCATGAGAAAAACAATAGATCCGGTTCTTTTGGGTTCCAGACTTTGAAAAAAAAAAACAATAGAACTGGGTCTTTTGGGTTCCGGATCTTCAAAAAAAGAATAGATCCGGTTCTTTCGGGTTCCGGATCTTGAGAAGGAGAATAGATCCGGATCTTTTCGGTTCCGGGTCTTGAGATAAAGAATAGATCCGGATCTTTCGGGGTCCGGATCTTCAGAGAGAGGAGAAGATCCGGATCTTTCCGGTTCCGGGTCTTGAGAAAAAGAATACGTATCCGGATCTTTAGAAAGAGGAAAAGATCCGGATCTTTCCGGTTCCGGGTCTCAGGAAAAAGAAAAGATGCGGATCTTCCGGGTTCCGGTTCTCAAGGATGAAAAGTAAAGGTTCGGATCCGGTTCCCGTTTCGGTTCCCGGTTCCGGTTCCCAGCCCTGATAACTGACAGTGAATGACAACAACGCACTCTATATATTCCGTCACTCCCTCCGCGGATGATGTCATTTAATGAGTTTGTTCAAACTTCTGAAAGAATAATATTATCATACTCCTGGAATTGTTATCTATCATATTTCGTCAAGCTACACTCGACATCGACATCGTCAACAATAAATTCAACAAGAGAATTCGCAAATACTCATTTTATTTTGTTAATAAAGTCCTTAAAAAAGTATAGATTGTAGTTCGCAGATAATTCGTTAACAGGCTTCAAAAATGAATCGTACTCGTTTCATCTTTAGTTCATTGTAAGGTCTTTCGTTTTAGCTCCATTGACCTGTTAACAAATCAAAACAAATCATCCATCAGTAAATCACGGAATTTACAGAATTTTGGTGCTGGCAGAGCTTTTGTAAAGAAGTCTCCCAATTGATTCTCAGTACCTATCCACTCTATTTCGATATTCTTCAGCTTGAATTCGAGTCGTACATACTGGTAACATAAATTAATCAGATGTTCAAGTGTTTGAGATTCTTCGGTTTTTGCAAGTTTTATAGCAGCCCCATTATCTTTGTAAACAACAGGAGTCGTAATTACACCCAGAATATGTCGACAGATGTCACGCAAACTTGCGAGTTCTCTACATGCTGCACTCATGGCTACAAACTCTGCCTCAGCGGATGATAAGGCTATGTGAGTTTGCTTTTTCGGTCGCCAAAAATCATAATCGCATATCCTGTGGTCAATTTCCCCTCGTTATTGTTGAGACCCAAGGAAGCATCAGGATAGCACTTCATATTGTCAGTCGAGCTCGTAAATTTTAAGCCATAGGACTTTGTACCTTTCAGATATCTCATAATTCGTTTCACTGCAGTCCAATCTTCCATTGTAAAATCAATCTGTCTTCTACTTAATACATTGACTGCATATGTGATATCAGGTCTTGTTGAGTTACTCAAGTACAAAAGACTACCTATTGCTTGTTGGTACGGAATAACTTTCCTATCGAAAGTTTTGTTAGATTTATCAAGTATCTTAGTTGTTTTTCTCTCGTTATCATGAGTATTCATTGGAGTATTCACTGTTCTCACGATTAGGACGATGATCACGATTAGAACGATAGTTGCGATCTTGCTGGAACGAGCGAGGATAGTAGTACAGGCGGGTCTTTGGTACACTTTCCCTATGATAAAAATTCATTAAATTAACAAAAAATACACTCCAAAAAAAAATTAACGCTCAAACGTTTCCGAAAACATTCAGACATTATTTTACTTGTTTCTCATACTTTTTCAGAGAAAATCACCGATCTGGTATAAGAAAATGGACTTTTTAAAATTGTAAGTTTCTAGACTACATATTGGTTCTGACTTGTATTTCAGACTTTTTTCAGAGAAAATCATCGATCTGGTATAAGAAAATAGACTTTTTAAAATTAGACTGCATATTCATTCTGACTTGTATTTCAGACTTTTTTCAGAGGAAAATCACTGATCTGTCATTTTCATCAAATTTTGTAAAATAAATCTTCTTGTGAGAGCTACATCCATCACTCGTAAAAAAAAATCAGCAAAACCGGTGCCCTGTGCCAGGTATTTCTTTTTCTTTTCCCATCATTTTTCCTGGCACAGAGCACTCGGAAAATTCGCACACATATGCGATCGTTCATATGCATACGAATTTCTTTTTTTTCGAATCGAACGCGACGAAACCTTGTAGGTGGGTATTAAACCGCCGTCGCTTCGTACATCCGATTACTCATAGCTATAGCTGGGCCCATACTATAGATATGAATAATCGGACATACGTTCGGGTATACTGAACCATTACGTCGCACTTACTGCATACCAGAGTAAGAACCACGAGTATACTGTCATACTTATCGCATACCGGAATAAGCAGACTGGTTGACGGGGTGCGCACATACTCTACGACAGAGACGTTGCGATCACGTAGAACAACGCTACGAGACGAAGCCATTAATTACGTAAGAGTACCCGCCAACAATTTAATAAAATTTCAGGTTCCTATATATACTTACGAATCGAGACTCTCGAAATTTTGTCTGCGAGTAGAGAGGTGACATAATTGAACTTTAATAAAGATGACAGTAAATTAGGTAGTCGCATGCACATCAAAAAATATTACCTCATCTTACCGTCCAATTCATGAGGTCAACAAGAGATTTTTTTGTAGAAATATCGTTTTTTTTTCTATCACATTAATGACGAATTTCAGCATTTTTCATCAAATTTTCAAAAAATTGACTCAAAATCAGTAAAAATAATTTTCAACGATTTACAGTAGCAAATTTTCAATTTGGTATACATTTTTAGTTTTTGCTTATTAGTTTAATTCATTCAGTCTATCATGTTTAACGGCATAAAGAGTTTTCGCGATAGTGATAGTATCCTTGTCATTTATACCGTATCTTCTTAAAGCCAAGTCAACATCTTTTACTGTCATGTCTACCAAAATATTGTGGGTCGCACTCGAAGATTTTTTATAAAATATCCCCGCTACACGAGCAATGAGATCGTCGTTATAACCTTTTGAATATAAATGGTTTTTGAAGTCAAGGACTTTCACGTCTTGGCAGTTTTTGAAGATGTAACGCATGGAGACGTAATGATACGACAAATCTTCCACTTTAGCGATTGAGCTCGGAATTACGAAATTGGGGTCGCTTATCTGTATATCTCGAATCATGTCCTTTTTGGATAATTTGATCGCTGGTTGGTGCAACTGTTCGAACTCCTCAAATTCAGTTCGAATCGCCGGACAGACTATGTCTTTCAATCTTTCCGCGCGTTCATTATCCTGTTAAAATTGAAAAAAACATTATAATTCATTTTTCAAATTCATCTTATCACTTTCCAAGTTTCCTATTTTCTGGTTGAGCACAACCGTTTCATTCTTTTCCTTTACTGGACGAGTTAGGAACTTGAAACGTCTACTATCTGGGAAAGACGAAAAAATTCGACGAACAAAAATAGGCCTAACCACACCCAAAAATTCATTGAAAAGACACGTAATACACTCGTAAATAGCTTTCTCTCGTACGGAAAAAACTCGAATTTCAATTCGTCATCATGAATTTTGAATAACTCATTTCCTGAAATGATTACACCCAACTGAATTTTTCCTTAACCCTTTCAGACTGTGGTCTGATGAAATGAGAGAGAATGACGAAAAAATTTGACGAACAAAAATAGGCCTAACCACACCCAAAAATTCATCGAAAAGACACGTAATATACTCGTGAAGAGCTTTCTTTCATAAATATAGAAAAAACTCGAATTTCAACTCATCACTAACTTACCTACTGCAATTTGATTAATTTACTCACTCCATTTTAAGGTAGGTACTGAACGTTTTGACGAATAGAAGAAGAAAAATCCGAGAAAAATAGGCTCACAGCTATCACGTGAACACCTAATGCTCTCAAAAATTCATCTCGACTCATCGGGGGAAAAAACACGTCATGAAGTCTTACGAACGAAAAAATTTGAAGGAATTTCGAATAACTTATCTACTGAAATGATTCTACCCGCCCAAATTCTTCCCTTACCCTTTTAGACCGCAGATTGACGAAATAACGAGAAAAATTATGACTTACTTTATCTTTTTCCGCTGACACTGCCATTTTCAAGTTCTCATCAGCCTTTTTCTCGAACTTATCACGTTCTTCCTTTGTGCGCTGGTGGTCCAGCTTTGTGCGCTGGTGGTCCAGACGCTCAGCTACAAGCTTGTGTTTCATAGCATTCACTTGCATTAAAGGATCGTTGATCACTTTGAGTTCATCATCAACTTTCGCGTATTCCTTAAAATCATTCAGACTAAATTATAAGAGAATTCCAATCATATGCTCTGTTAGCATTTCAGTTAATACTTACAGCGGCCAAGTCGATGGGTCTTGAAACGAACATTGCAAAAGCCTTTCTTGCGTTGAATAATAGTCTGGACAAACTTTGTGCGTACTGTTATGACCGAGTTGACTGTCTGATCAATTTTAAGAAGATAGAAATAATAGATTCGATTTTTACACGTGTATTAAATTATTATTTGACACTTTGAATACTCCAAGAATTAAGACTGATTTTGTACATGAAATCTTATAGCTTATATAGGGTAGTTCTAGGCTTATAGAATAATACAGGCTTGGGTTTATCAAAGTTCAAGAGAGGGTTCATAGTTTACAGGACAAAGTAGAAGATGAGATTTATACAGTATTGATGGTCTAAATAGTGAAGTTGATGGATACATTATAGGTACATTACAAAGTACAAAGGTTAAAGAGTATATGAGGATGCGTTATAATAAGTTATGTTACAGAGTTCAAGGTATAAAATAGGAAGGATACCTAATAGTAGGATATATTACAGAGGACAAAGTCCATAATAGGACATAGTACATGGTTTAAAGTACATACAGATTCAAAGTACCTAATTATTGAGTAAGGGTGGCGTAGCCAACAGAGATATAGTACATAGTTTAAAGTACATAGAGTAAGAGTGGCGTAGCCAGTCGTAACAGTACAATTGATTTTGAAATGTGAGAAGTGTGTAGTCGAACCAGATTTTTGATTCTGATATCTTTTTGTAATTGAATCCGATAAGTAAGTCCGATCCGCAGCTACAGCACGTGTACATGCTGATGGTCATGAATTCCTTTCTCTCTTTTCAACGCATGGCGAAAACGTGATAGTTCCTTCTCTCTCTAACTAATAGTGTCTTAAGGACTCTCCTTTTCGGAGCGTCTGTATACAATGAGAATTTCGTCACAATTTTCTTCTCTTTTCAACACACAGCGAAACGTTATAATTCCTTCTCTCTCTTACTAACGCTGTCTTACGTACGTATTTTCGTCATCTGTTTCCTGACTAAAAACCGATCAAATTGTATAAGCATTCTTCTCTTTTCAATACACAGTAGAACGGTACCTATAATTTTTTCTCTCTTCGACTAATGCTGTCTTATGAGCGCTCATATCGAGAGTGCGCGGATGAAATAAATATACAGTAGAAAAATCATCTGATCGTTTAGCGTATGTATTCTGACTAACTAATGCTGTCTTATGGGTGCTTCTACCAAGAGCGCGCGTCTATATTAATGTATAGGTATTCTTGGGCAAATTTCATCTCTAGTTGGATTGGTTTATCAAAATGGCATTGACTGAAAATAGCTGACGCTCCTAGTATGAGCACGTTGAAGGTTACTTTGTTGCAGACTTAATAATCTTTTTAAGTCAGAAGTATTTTAAAAAACTGAAATTTTATATGTACATTTAAAAACACTAATATTATCAAATATAAATTTTATGATTGGTTCTATCATATTTATTAACCATTTAAATGGAAGTCTACAGAGATTCTTTTGTTGATGAAGATGAATTTGATTTTGAGAATATTATACCATATTTCAAAGTTCCTTTTGATAGAACAAGATCAAATTATGAAACTTTAATGAACCCGCTTTCTGATAAAATTCAACATTTACCTGAAGACAAAAAGAAAAAGTATAGTAAACTAATGATAAATATTATTGCTCACTTAAGTGTTTTATCTAGAATGGTGGAAAAAGAAATAGAAATTCTAAATATGCGCCAGCAGAGCAGGCTTGTCCTGCGGATTCCTCATTAAATATTATTTATTCAAATTAGTTCATTTCTTCTTCTGGATATCACTGTTATCTCTCTCTTTTGAGTGTCAAATTTCATACCAAATTATTATTTTTTATTTTTATAATTCTTTCTATCTGACTCATTTAGGTTAATTGTTTCCCACTCATCACCTATATCTGGAGGGTTTTCTGGAAATTCGTTGTTTTTAGCATTAGAATGAAGGGGTGTATTCCTGGTTCTACTTTTTATATGAGTTGCGCTACTAGTTGCTGCGTGATTAACTCGAGTTGATAAACAAAATTGACCTAATCTATTTCTAGGAGTGAGAATATTTCTCTTTTTTGTTGCATGAGGGATATTCCATAATTTCAATTTTTTCCGCACAAAAGAATCTGACACATTATATTTTTTTATAAATTCAGATACTGGATTTTTTATGAAATCAAAATTGATCATCAATTCTTTTATTTTCTCCAGTTCCATTTATAAATAAAAAATTTCTATACATTATGGTATACTGTACATAGTACATGGTCCATGGTTTGATATAATGTATATAGTATATGGTTCATAGTATGGTATACAGTTTGGTACATGGTTTTAAAAAATAAAAAATTTCTTTATAATAAATAAAAAGCAAAATGATTCTCTCAGGAATTAATAACTACTCAATTTCAAAAGAAGAAATGGGTTATGTCAATTTACTAGTTTCAAAGTATCCTGAAATAAAGGAATTGAAGGACACAATAAAATCATCAAGTCAAACTATAATATTAATCAATTACATGAAGTTTATAAAGAAAATAATTTAGATTTCACAGAATTTGAAAATGAGAAAACATGTATTTTGAAAGTCACAAACTTATTTTTCTGCTTTAGAGTATTAATAGCTGCAGTTAATAAAGCAGGAGGTCAATTAAAGAGATTATCTCATGCTAATAATCAAGTAATGAAACAGAAAGATAATATAATTGAAGAAAATAATGAAAGAATGAAACAATTAAATAAAGAACTAGAAGAAATGAAAAAAGAATTAAGTGAAAAGGGTAAAAAACAAGTAGAATCTATGCAACTAAAAAATAAAAAAATAATTGACTTGAAAAATCAAATTGTTGTAACCCCAATGAATTTTGGAAAAGCTAAGGCAAATAGTGTTGCAGAATTTACTGAAAATTTAGGACTTTGTTTTTCTGATTTTAATATTGAAGATGGATATATTAACATTGATGAATCTCAAATAATAACCCCCGAGTTCCAAACCGTGCTTAGTCCAAAATCAGTTTTGTTGGGAAATCAAAAAAAACGTTCGTACGCGAGACCTGTTTATAGTATTGCATTGGTTTTTGCTCTGTAGCAAGTAGGATGGATGCCCGATCAGTGTTGCCAGTTGTGAATATGAACGTGTTGTTAGTTGTCGAGTTACAGAGTCTCAAAGTGGGGAAGGTCGTGGACTAAGTACGTTTTGGAAATGAAAACAATGAATCTTCTTCGTAGAAACCATCTATAACCTGCGTGATGAGTATTCATTAACGGCTTTTTTGTAGTACCTACATCAGATATTACTGTTGTACCTGTATTGATGGGGAAAAAAATTCTTGAACACTTTTTATGCTTCTCTGAATATATTATAGAAAATAGTATGAAAAATTCATTCAAAAGAAAAATAATCTACAGCTAATCTACAAAATGCAGCCGTCTTGCACGCTTCGGGGGTGGCTTCTCAGCCACTTCAAAAGTTGACTGAGCACCCACACATGAGCTATTAGAACCTTTTGGGCGTCCCCTCTTTCGCGGTCCAATTTCAGCCACTTGAACAGACGGCTTGGCATGCAGCTCATTTTTCCCTTTTGTTTCACTACCTTTTGGGCGTCCCCTCTTTCGCGGTCCAATTTCAGCCACTTGAACAGACGGCTCGGCATGCAGCTCATTTTTCCCTTTTGGTTTACTACCTTTCGGTCGACCTCTTACAGGTGCACTCGGCAGCTCCATCAACTGAGCACGGATCACGTCTTTATCTGGTTTGTCAATAGAATTTCGCAGGGCATCTGAGTAGAACTGGATTACATCTTCAGAGGGGTTTAATTTCGTAACCAAAAACTGAACATCTGCAGCCTTCTTCTTTGTGACGCGAGTTGACGACGGTTGTAGGAGGGGTTTTTGAGACCGAAGACGAGAAAGTGGCAAAGTAGATATGTTTCTCTCCGTGAAGGCACCACCGTACGAAACTTTGAAACCCATTGAAGAGCTACCTTTGAGGAATCTCCAAATACGATGTTTTCGCATACCTATATCTGTGGGTAACTTCACCAGACGATCTGCGAGCTTTTTATAATTGAAGACTTGAAAATCCTTTCCATATGATCGTACTTTCGAATATTTAGCAAAAATTTCGCGATACCCGTCAGGTAACAAAATTTCTTCTTTTTTCTTCACCTCACGTTCAATTCTTCCAAACATTCTGTCTGGGGCCATGTATGAATGTCCAGACACGGGGAACAAGAACACGACTTCATTAAAAGGCACCTTTCTCTTATTCACAAACGATAATAATGAAGCTACCATCGTTGTATTCTTGTTTTGCCCTCCACACGAATCTGAGACAAGAACTAGACGTCGATTGTAGCGCTTTGCTGCTCGTTTCCTAATAGAATTCAAGAATTTCATCAGGCAGGACACAATCTCGTTTGATCCACGCCCGCTTTGTGACTCCAACCATGAATAAGAAAAACAGTTTTCCTTCTTCTTACTCTTACCTCGTACAACAATACCCAGATTATATAACCAGAGCTGGCGTTTGTAAAAAGCATCTGAAATGTTCGTCCTTGGTAATGGCAATGTTTTCTGAAGGTCAAAATTCACCACAATAGTATCGCGACGTAGCGATTCTTCCCGTACAAGCGAATAAAATCTTTTTGCTCTCAGCTGATGGAGTTGTAGTTCTAATTTTTTTGCTTCACGTTCTTGAGGCGAGCCAGCTTTCGAGGTTTCTTTTAATTCACGACATTTAGCACATACATCTGTGCGAGGGTGACGGAACGATAAGTTAAACCTGGTCCGAAAAGTATTATAATACATCCACAGATTTTTCTCACTGGCTGGAAGGCCAGCAGCCTTTCTTTCCGAAAACCACATGTCGAACATTCTTTTAGTTGTTAGATCGCATTGTAAGTACTGTTTTCGAGTCCTCTCACGCTTGTAATGACTCTCAGTAACCTTGAACTTGGAAATGTGTTGTACCATGGACGATCGAATTTCTTGCCATCGATCTACCTGACGAGCACCACCACGATTCTCAGGACGAGCTTCACCATTCTCAAAGTCAAATGATGACATAGAATTTAGTCGTCGTCGAGCTAAAAAAGAACCACAATATCAATAAATCTTGTTCTAAAACTACATTCATTTCGGCATACAGTCATTCTTCATTATCATCTTACTTATTTGAACAATATTACGAAAGGCTACTGCACATACAACAACACACGTTCCGTCAACTTTTCGAACACAGTACTGAGTATTAGTACGTTTCTTTCTCTTCGAATTTTCTTTTCGTGGTCTCTCACGATCTGGCGAATACGGGGTAATGTACCGTCTCAGGAATGCACTTTGTGCCGAACTGTCCTCCTTTTTCGAAAACCGAGATGCGAAATCTGATAAAGAAAATCATAACAAAATCATGGTGCCAACGTTCTTTCAATGCACAATGTTTTCCGTAGAAAAAGTTTTCACCTGCAGCATCTTCCTGCGACAATAAGGCGACTTGACAATACGTTCGGCTCTCTTCAAGGTGGTTGCATTCAAGTCTTGGAGGTGCACGAGCTTCTGCCGAATTTCGAATCCTTTTTTTAATGTTCTTTATCCAGGTTTCTGGTCTTCTTTTCCTTTTTCCAGCTGATTTACCTGACGGCGATACCGGCGTTGCAGTTCCAATTTCCTGATACAATAACACCAAATTACTCGTGTTTCTAAGACAAAATACCCTCAGTGGAAGTATAAATCATCGTACTCACCATTATTCTAAGAACTATTCACCCTTTCGAACATCATTAATCATAAAAATACCAACATTAATGCACAAAGTTATTCACAACTCCTTGATGAGAAGATGCGTAGTACGAGAAGAGCCGGCGTTTCTTGATAAGGCGGATATTGCATCTTAGAAATTCGAAAAACTAGACTTAGAATATCAGGAAAATTATGTGGTATGGCTTGAAATGTGCGTCTCGACTTCCTCTACCAGATGGCGCTGAAAACTGGATTTTCAAAATTTTGGACTAAGCACGGTTTGGAACTCGGGGGTTCTTATTTGTAAATGGAAAGTATATTAACGAAAAGAAAAAAGAAATTGGATTGAATGGAAGAGATGCACCAAGAGGAATTAAAGATAATGATGAGATAATTATTAAAAATAAGAAATGATCAATTTGGTTCTATTTTGCAAGGTATATTTGAACGTTTTATTTCTTGGAAGGTTATTAAGACATAATTTGAACATATATGTCTTTGAAGGTTTTATGACAATTTTTATGTCTACTTTTATATCTTAGAAGTTTTTATGTTGGTTTTATAACTTGGAAGGGTTTGAGAAGGTTTTGGGAAGGGTTTGAGAAGGTTTTGGGAAGGTTTTAGGAAGGTTTCATATCTTATTTTGAACGTATTTTGAGAAGGTCATTGTGTAAATAAATTTCTTCTTAAAAATTTTCCTATGTAAATACTTGAAAATTATTGATGGAACACAAATCTCTGATCATCAAGTTAGCACAAAATGAAAGATATTGCTCTAAGTGTAAAAAGGTGAAGAATGTAAATGAATTTGAACAATCACATTCAAATAAAGTCCTTAGATCGATTGAAAATACCACTCCAACAATGTGTAAGGAATATGCTACTCCACCTAAAACTAAAATGACAATAGATTTATCTCAAAATGAAAAATATTGTCCAGGTTGTAAGTCTGTAAAAGATCAAAAGGA
Source organism: Aspidiotus rigidus (assembly GCA_035079385.1). Taxonomy (NCBI): domain Eukaryota; kingdom Metazoa; phylum Arthropoda; class Insecta; order Hemiptera; family Diaspididae; genus Aspidiotus; species Aspidiotus rigidus. The sequence goes on along the minus strand of JAVHKY010000072.1, from coordinate 718,703 downwards.
TTTCAGTAATAAACAAGATTGGTGTAAAGAATGCAAGAGTAAATTAATGAAAGAATATTATGAGAAGAATAGAAATGATCATAAAACGGTAGTTCTAAAAAATTATAAAAGTAAACAAGTGAAAACTGCTTGTGAATGTGGAAGAACTGTTTTGTTAGTTTCACTCAAAGCTCATAAGACAACTCAAATACACAAAGATATGTTAGAAATAGAACAACAGTTTAAAAAATAATTTTTTCTTTTAAAAATTTTTTTCTTAATAAATAAAAAGGAAAACTTCATTAAGAAAAACATTAATATTAAAATGACATCTGTAAGAGAATTGAAAATCCTTGCAAAAGGTAGAAACATAAAAGGCTACAGTAAAATGAGTAAAGCTGATTTATTCAGAGTATTGAATCTTGAACCACCCCCAACAGTGAAAGACCTCAGAAAAATTGCAAAGGATAAAAATATAAAAGGACACTGTAAAATGAATAAAACAGATCTAATCAATGTATTAAGTTCTACAAATTCAAAGGATCAGGACAAATCTGCTTTGTTGGCACACAAGACTGTTCCGCTAACACATATATTTCCATTTGAGGATTCGTTCTATGAACCTGAACTGGAAAAACTGCAAAATATTGAGGAGCTTATTCAAATCAAAGAAATTGCATCTAGATATATTAAAAAATATAACGCTTATTCATCTGATTATACTATTTCTATTAAAAATGATGTATTAATAGAAGACTCCTCAAAGGATGCGCAAACAGATTTAATAACAAGAGCTCTCAAAGAAATGATTAAAGTAGTTAAAAAACGTAATAACTTTAGAACAGGCGACAGAATAAATATTATTGTGAGAAACCCTGTACTTTTTAATCCTATTTCAACAGGCTATCAAAGAGGGGATTCAGTTCAAGAGTATGTAGAATTATTGTTGGAAAGAATTTCACAAATTTTGACTTCAAATGAAAAACTTGATCTTACAACTTCTACTTTCAATATAAATGTAATTGCAATGCCTCGAGGAGGTCGTAATACCAAAATTTTAAATTTAGCCCTAGCCAAACAAACTAAAAAATCTATTATTGAAATAAGAAATAAAGATAATCTATGTTGCCCTAGAGCTGTAGTTGTAGCATTAACCTACCCTGAAGAGAACCCCCCTATTAATACTGTATTTAGTAAAGAATTTTCTAAAAGTGAAATTAAATATATTCGTATTGGGAGAAAATTACAAACAGATCTTACTACTCAATTATGTAATCAACTTAGTGATTATAACCAGGAAGGTTTTACATTAGATGATATAGCAAATTTGGAGAAACTAATAAATATTCAGATAAATGTTGTTTGTGCAGAAAATTTTAATTCAATCATATACAAAGGACCTGAAAAAGATATAAAAATATACTTGTATAAAAATGGTAATCATTATGATGTAATTTCTAAAATGGCTGGTTTTCTTGGATCTAGTTATTATTGTCATAAATGCAATAAACCTTATGAACACAAAGATAAACATAGATGCATTGACAGGGTAATAAATTGTAGATTATGTCTTCAGAAAGAGCATGTAGTTGACTCAAAGAAGAAAATCTTCTGCAAAGATTGTAATAGATATTGTTTTAATCAAGAGTGTCTTGAAAATCACAAAAATAGTTTTGATGGTCTGGAAACTGTTTGTAATACTATATTCAAGTGTTTAGAGTGTGATAAAATCTGTTTAAGAGATAAAATATTTGAAGATAAGATCAACTATAATAGTACCCTGAGATTGTTTGCTACTGAACCCCATAAATGTGGTTTTGAAGAATGTAGAAATTGTTGGAAAGTAGTTGAAACAAAAACTCATAAATGTTATATGCAGTGGAAAAGACAAAAAGGTGGTAAATGTAAAAGAGAATGTAAAGGTAATCTTGAACAGTTTGTTAAACCTATAAAAGACTATGATTTGATTGAATTGAGAAATAAAGCCGAAGCAGAAAATATAAAAGGTTTTAATAAAATGAATAAACAAGAATTACAAAATAGACTAAATCCATTTCCTTTTGCAAATTAAATTTTTGGAGAAGAAGAAGAGAAAAAATTGCCTGACTGTACTTATACTGAAAATTATATATTCTTTGATTATGAAGCCCAACAGGAGACAGGAACTCATATACCTAATTTAGTGATTGCTCATGATTTTAAAGGTAATGAATATAAATTTAAAACAAACAACGAATTTTGTAAATGGTTGATATCAAAAGAACATAGAGATTATACGTGTATAGCTCATTATGCAAAAGGTTATGATTCTCAGTTCATTTTGAAATATTGTGTTGAAAATACTCTTAAGCCTTATACAATTTATAATGGAACAAAACTTATGCTTTTAGAACTATCGAGAATAAATTTGAAAATCATTGACAGTAGTAATTTCATTAATGGACCCCTAAGTGATTTTCCAAAAACATTTGGTTTAACTGAATTGAAAAAAGGGTACTTTCCACATTTATTTAATACTAAAGAAAATGAAAATTATGTTGGACCAATCCCTGCAAAAGAGTACTATTGTTATAATCAGATGAAACCTGAAAGTAGGAAAAAATTCTTAGAATGGTATTTACAAAGAGTTCAAGAAAATTATATTTTTGATATGAAGAAAGAAATTATAGAATATTGTAGATCAGATGTTGATATGTTGTTTAAAATTTAGGGAAGAATTTTTAGAAATAGCTAATATAGATCCTTTCCAATATTTGACAATTGCTAGTGTCTGTATGGCTATCTATAGATCTAAATATATATGGAAAGATACTATAGCTGTTGTGAATGAGCCGATAGAAGAAAAATATTCGAGACAGTCTATAAGTTGGTTAAATAGTCTTGAAAATCCTAATATAAAACATGCTTTGAATGGTGGTGAGCAAATGATCTGTGGAGCAAAAGTTGATGGTTTTGATAAGAAAACTAACACTGTATACCAATATTACGGATGTTTCTGGCATGGATGTCAAAAGTGTTATAGTGAGGATAGAATAAATAATGTTAATCAGGAAGAAATGGGTGATTTGTATGAAAAAACAAAGGAGAGAAGTAATAGAATAAAGGAAGCTGGATATAATTTAGTAGAGATGTGGGAATGTAAATGGACTAAATCATCCGAGTATAAAACTAGTATAAAACCAGAGATAATTGAACCTTTGAATGAGATGCATTCTTTGGAGGAAGAACTAATACATTTAAATTGTGGACAAAATCTACAAAGAATAGGAAAATTAAATATATAGATGTTTACTGTTCAATATTATGACTATTATCCTATTGGTCATCCTGAAAAACTTATTGAACCAGAGCGTCATGATAAGAACTGGTTTGGAATAATAAAATGTAAAATTCTACCTCCAAAGAACTTGTATCATCCTGTATTACCTGTTAAGGTTAAAATGGATAAAAATGAAAAATTATTATTCCCATTGTGCTTAAAATGTGCTGAAAAGAAAATAAGGAAATGCCCTCATACTGATAATGAAAGAATGATAACAGGAACATGGTCAACAATTGAAGTTAATAAAGCAATCAAAAAAGGATATAAAATTCAACAAATTTAGTCTGGCATTTTGAAAAGAAAGGAAAAAATTTATTTAAAAAATATGTAAAAAATTTTATGAAGATTAAACTAGAATCTAGTCCTCATAATTATAATTCAAATGAGGAATATATACAGGATATAAAGGAAAAAATGGGTATTGACTTGGATCCTCAAAAAATTGAAGTAAATCCTGGTAGAAGAGCTGTAGCAAAAATATGTTTAAATAGTTTGTGGGGAAAGTTTGGTCAGAGACAAAATATGAGTCAAACAGAGTATGTGACTAGTGTGCAAAGGTTTTATGAAGTTTTACTAGATGATAGATTAATTGATATAAATGTAGATTATCTAACAGAAGAGACAGTACAAATGAGTTATAAATTTAAGGATTATTATGTTCAAAATAATACTAGTACTAATATTTATATAGCTTTATTTACAACAGCAAATGCTAGATTAAGACTGTATGAAAAATTAAATGAATTAGGTGAAGCTGTGATTTATTGTGATACAGATTCTATAGTTTATTTTGATAATGGTTTAAATACTATCAAAACTGGTGATATGCTAGGAGAATGGACAGATGAGCTCAAAAAGGATGAATATATCAAGTTGTGGGCGTCAACAGGTCCTAAAAGTTATTATTATAAAACTAATTTAGGTAAAAATGTGACTAAAATAAAAGGTTTTACATTGAACTATCAAAATTTAGAAAAATTGAATGGCAATACAATGATAAAACTAATTAAGGAAAATATGAATGAGCTTGAACAGACTTCTGTAGACTTGACTTACAATAGAATAGATAGAGATATAAAAACTAAAAATTTAGTAAATATAGTAGAGACCAAAAAGTTTAAATTTGAGTATGATAAAAGAGTAATCTTACCTAATTATGATACTATACCATATGGGTACTAAAAATGAAAATTAAATATAAGTAGGTACTTAATAAGTTTCTGTTCAAAATATTAAAGATCAAATTTATAAAAATGGAGAATGTTCAAGAAATTAATTTTTATGGTAGTATATATAGAGACAAAGCATAAGAAATTTTGAAGCTATTTTTGATGAATTTCATTGGTGTACAATATGTGGACGAATCAAAAAGTAATATTTATTAAATTGGAAGAAGTGTACCATAACAATAATATTTCTTTTAGAAAATGTATAAAAATTCTTGACTCTTTGAATTTCTTCTAGAATGTATAAAAATTTTTAATCTTTCAAATTTCTATTAAAATCTTCAACTATTTTATAAACTTCTGATGCTGATATTGGTTTAACAAAAGTAAAACTTTTATATAACTTTTTATAATCATCATAATTATTTAATTTTGGAATTATCATTCCTTCTTTATGTTTAACAAATATTTCATCAAAATTAGATTCTTCTGTAACATCTATAAGGAGACAATCTGTAGCCATATAACATGTTTTATTATCAATCATTTTAATTCCAAGTTTTAATTCATCATGTTCTTTTTATTTTCTTATATTATACAAATATTTTATTTTCATATCAATATTTTCCAAGAAGTTGAATTTTGTGTGAATCAAATCAACTACTTTTTTATCTAAAGAATGCATCTTTATATATTTAATTTATAATTTCATTTTAAACTTTTTTGAAAAATAAAAGTTAGCACAATTTTGACTAAATAAAATGAGCAAAGATGAATCTTCACTTGGGAAAAGTTAGCACATTTAGTACTTTTAAAATATCTTGAGAAATTTTTCAGCTAAATGAGTAAGTGGGGTGAACAGTCGCCTTTTAAAAAGTTCAACAACTTAACCAAGATTTTTTGAGCCTGGATGAAATTAGCACAATTTATGTCATTTAAAAAGTTCGTCTACTAAACCAAGATTTTTTGAGCCTGAATGAAATTAGCACAATTTATGTCATTTAAAAAGTTCGTCTACTAAACCAAGATTTTTTGAGCCTGAATGAAATTAGCACAATTTATGAACGAACTTAAACAGACTTCTATAGACTTGACTTACAATAGAATAACTAAAACTAAAAATTTAGTGAATAAAGTGGAGACTAAAAAGTTCAAATTTGAGTATGATAAGATAGTAATCTTACCTAATTATACCATATGGGTACTGAGTTGTTGGTACAAATGAAATTATCTGCAATTTTCACAATAAAAACCTATATGATGTTCTTTTTTATTGTATTGAATATGCACAAGTACATTCATCAAGATGGAGAAGATAAGGTAAAGCACATCTAGGACATTTATAAACACATTTTTTCTTATATTTGTTATCAATAATATAATATTGTACTTCTTTTTATTACATTGTTTACATATAATTCTCTAATTTCCATCTATTATATTTTTTAAATCTTTTTTAGTCATATTATTTATTGTAGGGTTGAATGTTATTTTAAATTTACTCAAATCTATATTTTTTATTGAGTCATACATTTTTATTTTATTAATAATAAATTTTCATGAAAAACAAATGAAATAAGTAAGAATCCTTCAAATTGTATAAAAATTTAAATCAATTCAATGGGGTTTTTACACCAAAAATAAATTTCCCAGAGGAAATCCATAGTCACAGCTGTGCATTAAGTGTACTAGGCTTTGCTGAGACAATGAAAATCTGTTAGTTAATAGAAAAAATAATTTTAGGATTAAAAGTACCTCTTAAACTGGATGTTAGCTGTAAAAAGTGATGATTTGCCAAGTAAATATAATGTTATAAACATAGACCTCTCTTGTTACCTTATTCAATATAACTATGAAGATTCTTTAGAATTATTGAAAATGAAATAATATACTAAAGATTATAAAGAAAATTAACCCTCCTCTGAGTCAATATCTAATTCAAAATCATCCTCTCTTATAGGTGATTTATCATAGTTATCAATAGGTCTATCTATCTTCATTCTATCCTTTTCTGTCATTCTCTCTCTTGTTCTATCCTTACATTTTTGAGTAAATTTTTCATATTCTTCTTCATAGTCATTATAATTATCTTGCATGCTGTTTTGATTTTCCATTTTTGATTATTTATATAAGTATAAAAAGGTTGATTGATATTTCTAGTTAAAAAAATAATTGGGTATTTATTTATTTTCTGTTCCCTGATTAGATTTATTTCTCAAGTTATCACAAGATGTGCTAGCTGATAGTAAACTATTATCTGGTTTATTGATTATCTCTATATTTGGTTCATTGATTATCTCTATATTTGGTTCATTGATTATCTCCATATTAGGTTCATTGACTATCTCCATATTAGGTTCATCTATATCTGATTCATATCCTAGATCAGCTTGAGGTTGTGGATCATAGAATCGAATATCATCAAAAAGTGGACTACCACCAAGGAATAAGATTTCCGCATTTTTGATTGCTCTTATAACTTCCATATACTCTTCAGGATTTTCTTCAAAATGAACTTCATAGATATTGTCTTGGTAGCTGCTCTCACAAGTATTCATATTTTTCTAAGTTGATAAACATTTGTAGACTAGATTTAATTATAAGTTTTATACTTTCTTTTCAATAACACCATTTTTATTAAGATTTTAAAATGTAGGTCTCACTCCTACATGAGAAACACAGAGAGAAAGGTTGAAGTAATTTTTCTGGAAAGGCTCAGAAGTTGGCATCACGGACCCTGTAAACTGCGTACGATTGTCATGAATTTTTTCTGACTGAATAGGAAAAACGTACTTATTTTTTGTAATTTCTGACGTGGGCGAATTTGGCGCCCGCGTGATCATGGGGGAATTATTTCCCATCCTGTATATTCATAAAATCGATGTATTTTGATTGAAAATTGATGAAACTTCAGGAGGTGTGGATGTACCGTTTAGAACAAGGACGGTTTTTCTGTCCACGTTTTTTCTGACCAAATATCACTGATTAGCCTACAGAAATCACATTAATTTCTGCCTGAACATTGGGTGAACATTTGTGCGGTAATATGATAGGAAAAGTGTACCAAAGACTCATCTTCAGGTTTCTTGAAGAAAGTATAAAAAGATGCTGAATTTCTCTGAAATATGGGTCAGAACCGATATGCAGTCTAGAAACTTATAATTTTATACCAGATCAGTGATTTTCTCTGAAGAAATACAAGTTTGAATGAATATGCAGTCTAATTTTAAAAAGTCCATTTTCTTATACCAGATCGGTGATTTTCTCTGAAAAAGTATGAGAAACAAGTAAAATAATGTCTGAATGTTTTCGGAAATGTTTGAGCGTTAATTTTTTTTTGGAGTGTATTTTTTGTTAATTTAATGAATTTTTATCATAGGGAAAGTGTACCAAAGACCCGCCTGTACTACTAGTATTCACTGTTCTCACGATTAGGACGATGATCACGATTAGAACGATAGTTGCGATCTTGCTGGAACGAGCGAGGATGATTGTCATACAATCGACGATTATTTGTAGTGTGGTCTTTGTGATAGTCTTGAGTTTCTGATAAGTCAACCGTCAAAAATTTCTGTTTGACATAATCAAGAGTGAGAATATTTTTTGGCAGAGCGGTCACCGTGTTATAGAACGTGAATAGCGGAGATCGTACGTCTTTAATCCCCGAAATTTTCTGGAGAAACGTGGCTCGGAGATAGCCGTCGTCAAATACTGTACCTCGTTCCGCATACTCATTAATAATAGATTCAAATTCAGTCACAAATCGAGTCTTGTTTTTGCCTGTAAAACGGAGACGGTCTTGGCGATTGAAGAGTTCAACGGAGTCCTGAACTTCGTTGGAACCGTATAATTTCGATAGTACTTTAACAGCTTCGTAAGCTGTATTGATGTTCTGGAGGGAAAGCGCTATATGTTTCACCACTGATGCTCTTATATATAGTAACGTTTGGGCATTCTTTATCGCACGACGATCTTTTGACAAGCTTTCATCACCCCTTTTCGTCTCAATGAATTTGAGTAAACCTAAGGCTTGAAGATCCATGTCAATCATGTTGCGCCATGGCTTGAAATTTCTATGCCCGGAAAGGCGCTCGTGATCCGCAATTTTTCTAAAATTGGGGATCAGAATTGCGAGAATTTCTCTCGTCCAAACGATTTTGGACCGCCAAGTCCACCGCCTTCTTAAATTCCTCCATACTTACGAAGGTAATAGGATTATTTTCCTCATTCGGGTCCTCGTGAGTATTTACATCTATTTTGCTTGCGGACTCAGACGTAACACTACTCTTACTTGTTTCTGATTCGTCCGATGAGGAAATGGCCGTTGAAGTTCTATCCTCTTCCACTACATCATCACCTGCCAATAGCTCGTCTTCATCTTCGACTTTCGTAGCTTGTCTTTTCTTAGGAGCACGTGCATTTCTTTTCGCCATCATACACACAAAGATGATTATAATGCAATATCTTTCACGGAGAGGAAAAAAAAAAAAAGAAAAAACGGATTACGATTGAAAGTTGGAGACGATTACAATTATACACCAACAAAAATTTTACAAAACGAAAAACAAATTTATCATTGTCTTTTCTTAGGAGCACGTGCATTTCTTTTCGCCATCATACACACAAAGATGATTATAATGCAATATCTTTCACGGAGAGGAAAAAAAAAAAAAGAAAAAACGGATTACGATTGAAAGTTGGAGACGATTACAATTATACACCAACAAAAATTTTACAAAACGAAAAACAAATTTATCATTAATTATAATTAATGTCGAAGCAGGTACGAATAATTACGAAGAGAACTTCTGAAGTCCGTACGCTGTGAACGTAAAGTGAAGCATACCACGAGACTACCCAGACTTCCCTACCTATAGGAGGCAGGTATTAGGCTTCCGGACTACACCCTGTTCTTATATGGATTGAGTGACTGTGATCGATAGTAGGCGCACAGAGGGCGCTAACGTCAACAAATTGTTTCTCAGTTGTTCAGTTCAGTCGTCTTCCAATTTCAAAGTTTCGAACACAAAATAGCAGAATGATAATCATGACAATCATATGAATTTTGATAATAATAAAAATTTTCTGATAATATTCAACGTATCGATGTTGTGCTGAATGATAGCCGATAGCACCCTTGCTGTCGACACGCAGGACCGAGTGAGCGCACCCCGGTGGCCACCGACAGACACCACATTCGACGGTTTGTAAACAAAGTGTGCTTTATTATTATAGGATTGTTACTGTTTCAATTGAATTATCATTCATCGTTTCATTTTTGTCTTTGTTATTCGTAGGCTCGTCGTTCTTCCTTTCGTTATCAATCACTTCGTTGTCTTTAATTTCGGCAAAAATAACTTCACTCAGAATTTATTCAAATTTTACTCTTTCTTCTGATAACCTTGTTTCAAAATCGTCTTTCAGCTCGCGCAAGGTCTTCTCAAATTGAGTTACAATCACATTGTAAGCATCTTTTTTCAAGGATTGTTGACTTTGATTCTCTGATTTGTTCGGTTCGAATGTGTTTGCGTTAGGGTTCAATACTATTCATTCAGGATTCTTCAAGTTGATTCTTTTGTCTGTCGTTTTGGAACTGCTTGTCTCGTTTACTCGTTGTTCCATTCATACCTAATAGATTAATCGTAAGTTGGATTATTCACTCATTGTTATGGAACTCGTATATGTTTATCACGTTCAACTCACTTTTTTATTATTTCGTTCGTTATTCTTTAACCCGACTTTTGTCGCAGTTCCTCGTTGTTTGTGTATGACTTTTGCAACATGCTTTGCAAAGGCTTGACCACTTGCGTCTGATCCAATTTGTCATTTCATTCAGACACCTACAATTCAAAAGTATTCATTACTCATCTCGGACACTTTTGTGCGCCAAGCATCAACACATTCAGGTATTTGTACACAAATGATAATTCATGAGAGAAAAGTATGAAGCTCGACTGCAGCTGTAAATGTGTAACCTCTCTGTAGAGGATGTCCACCATCGCAGACCGTATTATAATGGAATATGATTAACTTACTAGTACTTCTTTTGTGAGGGTTTGAACTGATTGAAAAAGACTCTCAACTGTTTTGCGGAGACTTTCAACAACTATTTGAGGATCATCATTCTGGAATGAAATACAACAAACAGGTTAAAAAAAAGTCACTACACTTTCTATTTCATGATATTGTAGGTCTAGAAACAAATGAAAAATCACAATAAAAATTATGCATGAAGCAAACTAGCATGGGCCTGTATAGCGATAAGGTAGTTGTTTTTCTCCTGCTGTGGAGGTAACATGTTTAGTCGTTGTAGTTTTTCAACTAGTTTTGAGAATCTAGTATTGAAGTCAAGTGCACTCTCTTGGTTAGGATTGAAAACGAGATCATTGAATTTTCTCAAGTATTGATAAGCAGCCATTTCCCCTCTTGGGTCAAATATTTTCTCCAGTTTTTCCAATATTTCCTTCGGTTTGTTTACGTTCATCACCTGTCTTGAAAGATCGTCATCCAAGTGTTTCTGTACATAACCGCAAACTGTATCTTTGGCCGCTTTCAATTCTGTCTCCGTCCAGTTTGGAGTTTGTATCGAGTTGTCAATTAGATAGGACAAACCATGCGATCGTATTTCTAAAACCAGGCGGTGTTTGTAAATTTGAAAATCTGAGTTCTTCTTCAATTGCTCCTTTATTGACTCCATTCTCCATAATTTTCTATTAACATATGAGCTGGTAGCACAACTTTCCTCTGGTTGTTCGTTCAAACAATTTTCCAACTTTTTCTGCTCACTAAGAATATTTTCCAACTGCTTCTTTCGAGTCTGAATTTCCTCGTTCACTGCCGCATGTAGTTTGTTACGAATCTCATTTGCTTCAGTTGCTAGTTCCTGTACAGTACGCGATAACTCTTTCACCGTTTCAGATGCCGTGTTAGCCACTTTGTGAATTCGTGATGTAAGGCCGTCGACTTTAAGATTTACCGTACTTGACAATTTTGACAATGCTGTTTGTCCGCTTTCATACGATGACTTGTACGTGTTTAACTTCGCATTGATTTCACGTACTTTATTGGTAATTTCAGAGCTGTCCATGCTAACCGCATCACCCTCATTAATTGATCCAACCATTTTCAAATATCTGTTAATAGATAAGCATGCCAATTTGCCTTTTTCCTTTTTTACTAATTACAGTCGGAATTTTGCTTGGAACGATCGTGATCCCTGTGTCGTCAACGTTGAAAACCCGTGTGGGTTGAAAGTTGTACTTTGAGTAAGCCTCCTCCAGAAATTTATAGAATATCATGACTTTACTTTTCGTGAAACCGTGGACTCGAGCAGACGACGTTCCTGTTGGTTTTCAAACAGATAAGACATCTGAATGCCTCCGTAGAAATAGATCGTACCAATACCGACCAGCCATTTTGTCTTTCAAACTAAAAGGATGAGGAATTTTGTTCTTTGTTGCCAATTGAAAGGCAAATCGTCGTACGTCGCCTCTAGTCAGACCAAAGAAATTACGTTCCATTTCTAGAAGGTACGATACAAGCATAGCTTCGAGATCAGCGGGAAAAATAGGCTTCCTTCCAATCTTTGTATGGATTACATCCTCAGGATTAACGTCTGTCTTTCAAACATACCTTTTGAGAGTGCTTCTCGGTAAATTATACTCTCGGACAGCTCTTTTGATACCAAGTTTGTGAGCTCAAATCTTCTTTACAACTTCAATCATGACATTTTCGTCCCATTTCTTACAAGTTTTTGCCGACTTCAACTTGTATGGACAGATAATTCGACGAGGCATCTCTGAAATTACGTAAAATTCACGTTAAAAAAAAATTTTGAGCAAAATACTGCATGATTCTTTCTTTTTGTTGGGGGGTCCAAATTATTAACATCGGAAGCTTTTCGAAATTTGATTGTAACTTGTTGAGAAAACTTTGAATTTAATGAAACTCACCTGGTAACAAATAGCCAGAGTCCTACTCTCAACGTGATATAAGTTTGCTTCTTCCTGCAGTTGAAAACAAAAATGAAAAAAATTCTTGAAGTTCGTCTGCAAAACTTTTTCACTTGGCAAAAATTTTCAATCCATGATATCTCGTGATAAAAACACTGTGGAACGATCAAAATCACATAGATAGTGACTCTGTGTACACGCACTTCACATCCATCCTATGACCGCTAGGGAGCGCTGCACCATTCTCGTGATAACAGGGGGGTTCAAATTACCTGCGGGGGTCCAAATTACAACCTTCTCCTCTGCATATAAAATGAATAGTTAAATCCAGAAGTAATCAAATTGAATTCATCTGACAACTCTAATGGTCTCAGTCCACACCCGCCAGAGTTTGAGAGTGCCAAAGCCACTGGGCTGTTGACAGTGCAGACTGATTCTATAAATTACGTCAGTTTACACTAGGTGTAGACTGGAATGATTAACTCTAATAAGGAAAAGTTCTGGTCCTAGCTGTCGGCTTACAATAACTGTTGGACGAAAGATTTTTGAACACGTTTCGGCGTATTTTGTGTAGCTAACGTGGACCAGTGAATCCCCACGCTTTCTGCAGCCAAATTGATCAGTTCTAACTGCATAGCACAAGCAGACACACCGTTTACTATAATCTACGTTATTCACACCCGGCTGAGATAAAGAAATAATTTCTGTAGAAACGAAAACTGTGGTCATCCCACGGAAAAACTTACATATTATTTATATAGCGTAGACGTTTGAGTTAATCGATTGAGTAGAAAATAATACGAATAACTTTCCGAAAAATCATAATTCCGTGTATAAACGAACGGAAAAAAAATATAATAATATTAAACTTATATATATAGAAGAAATAATGAACGAAATAATGTCGAAATAACGATAGTTGTCATAATAGGATTAACTCAAGTACTCAGGAATATATGGCAAAGAAAATGAAACTTGAGCTTAGATTCGAAAATCACGTCAGTAATACTTTGCTCATCTAGAACACAAATGATCGTGGATAATAATAATTAGTAAAGTTGAAATATTACGATCTTCATTTAATCACTAATTGATCACAAATCTTAACGAAAATCTCAGGTGTAACTGGTTTAGTTAAAATATCAGCAAGTTGTTCACGAGTACCAATTAGATCCATACGAAAGATATTTTTCTTAATGTATTCCGAGGGTTTGTATAGGTTTATTTCAACAAATTTAAGGCGACTTCTACTCACTTTAGATACACAATTACGATAAGTTGCACGATTATCTTCGTAGAACGTTACTGGTAATTTTACATCGCCAAACAGTTCTTTTTCAAGTCTCAGAAGAAATAATACAGCGTGAGACGCATCATTAACCGCTCGGAGTTCTGCTTCCGCAGAGCTTTCAGAAATACTAGACTGCAGACGAGAAGCCCAGGAAATTATATTATTCGAATATTTAATTAAGTAGCCAGTCGTAGAAATACGAGAAATGTCAGCTCCAAAATCAGCATCAACAAAAGTTTCATACTCTCTAATTTTCAAAGTTGAGGGGCTAAATTTCAAACCATAGGTAGTTGTTCCACATAAATACCGGAAAATGTGTGCCATGAGTTTGTAATGTATTGGTTGTGGATTCGATTGAAAAAGGGCTAAAAATCCAACAGTAAATGCAATATCAATTCGTGTCGTATTAGATAAATACAGAAGAGAGCCTAGGGCTTTTTGATACGGAAAAGAACGAACAACTTCATTAGGTTTCACTTTATGCTGAGAAAAAGGAGGTATGGGATACGATTCGAACGAACAATTCTTGACTTTATATTGATCTATAATAGAGCGAGTGTACTCTTCTTGATGAAGAATGAGAGAGTTATCAGGTGAACGAAGGAATTGAATACCAAGAAATCGATTAGGGAAACCTAGAATTTTCATACGAAAACGAGATTGGAGTTGTTTAATTATACGATCAAGTATTGATGAATTATCGCCTGTCAGTAAAATATCATCAACGTGTATGAGAAGTAAGACTTTCACGATTCCATTATCTTTTAAAGCATAAACACAAGGTTCACGAGGAGAAGCAACAAAGCCGATTGATTTTAGAAAACTATCGATTGTACGATTCCAACAGGTCGGCGCTACAGATAAACCATACAGAGAACGATTCAATTTTCCAACATGTGTCTTTCTGTCAGCAGTAAAACCTTGTGGTATTGAGATGTACTTCTCACGATCAATCATACCGTTTAAGAAAGCGTAATCTACATCAAGTTGTTGAATTTCCCATCTATTTTGCACTGCTATAGCTAGAACCCACTTTACACATACACTATTGGGAGTGGGCGACGCTGTATCTTCTTTCTTATAAGTCTCAGTATCACGGCAACCAACAGCCACTAAACAAGCTTTAGGAGTTCCATCCGATTTAATTGAGAAAACCCACTTAACAGGTACAACTTTCATACTTGGTTTCCTTGGTACAATCTCGAAAACATCATAATCACGCATTGCTTGCAATTCTTTATTGATAGGGCCTTGCCATCTCTGCGCTTGTGCTCCTGTTGTAGTTTCAATAAAAGTTAGAGGTAAAATCTCATTGGTGTAATACTCTTTATCAAATTGACCAAAGTTCGAAAAAGACGTGTCAGGAATTTTCGTTACATTCACGGCAATATTTGCTGAACTACTTTCGTCACCGTCAGACCAATCATCATCAATTTCCAACGTTTGAGTAAAAACTTCATCATCTAAATCAAATTCTGTTGTAACAGCGAGCGAAGACGCATTGGTAGAGTTAGAAGTAGAAATATGCTCTTTATTCTCACTTGGTTGTTTGACAGAGGAACCATTCGAAATATTCGTAACAGAGGTTAGCACGGGGCTACCCCCTCCCATTGGAATAACACTATCTACTGTAGAATTTTTATTAGGGAACTCAAGAACACGATCTTCAGCCAAAGGTGTATGGGCATCAGTAGGATATAAAGTTAGGTTCTAGGAATTTGCCCCTTCTGCGCACGCCTAAGTCCGGCTTTTGACGGCGATTGAACTTTCTTTCTCTGTCTAAATGACGGCGATCTCTTTCTAAGAAGGTTTGTCCGGCTATATGACGTCGCGGCGGCGATCTTTTTTGTACGAAAGGTTGTCCGGTTATGTGACGACGAGGAGCGCGATGTTGTCTTTCTGTCTAAGTTATGACCATGTCGTATGTAGAAGTATTTGTATAGGTATAAGGAAAAAAAAAAATTAATTTTACATGTCGAGGGTGAATATCACGAACGTTGTTTTTTTAATTAAGAATAACGTTTTTCGTTGGGGGTGGTAGATGGTCGTTAGGATCTCTTTCTGACTCTTCAACGCATGGGCGGGGAATAGTGAAACAAAAATCGTTATTTACTCGTCGGTGGTTGTTCAAATTTTGGAAGAATAACGAGTTGGTCGACGGTTTTTACGCGGGTATCACCACATGTTAAAGGGAAAGACGGTGACTGTAATAACATTTCCTGAAATAAGACGAAAAAGTAAGAGGGTTTGATCGATCAAGAAGCGCATATCGCAGATGGTAAACATTCAACGGTTATGTCACCCGCGGTGACGTTGTCCATCTAGTAAAAATTAAAAGTCGCCGAGTTAGTTGATGCCGGACAGTCGCTCTCTGTGTACTTGAATTCTGCCTCCTACAGAAAAAAAGTTATTTTCGAGTTGACGATTTTATTTACCGTTTTTTCGTGTTCGTTGAATTTTCATATTTCTTTTTTCATTCGTTTATTATTCGAGTAAGTACAGAAAACTAAATCATTTTTCGTGTTTTTTTTCATTTTTTAATTTGTTTTGTGGTCGCGTTCAAATTTGCAGTATGAATTTCCGAGGTATTGTTCGTGATAATTTTCCAGCTCCCTTATACGAATACCAACCTCTACATCCGGATGTTAGATATCTCGTTAGGGCGCTCGACATTTTTCAACGTATAAACGAACCGGGCATAGTGTTAACGGAGGTTAGAGATAATCGCCCGTACGATTTTAAATAATGGGTCCAAATATGAAGCCATTACAAAAAATTCCGCCGGCAGATTATCTCTAACCTCCGTTAACACTATGCCCGGTTCGTTTATACGTTGAAAAATGTCGAGCGCCCTAACGAGATATCTAACATCCGGATGTAGAGGTTGGTATTCGTATAAGGGAGCTGGAAAATTATCACGAACAATACCTCGGAAATTCATACTGCAAATTTGAACGCGACCACAAAACAAATTAAAAAATGAAAAAAAACACGAAAAATGATTTAGTTTTCTGTACTTACTCGAATAATAAACGAATGAAAAAAGAAATATGAAAATTCAACGAACACGAAAAAACGGTAAATAAAATCGTCAACTCGAAAATAACTTTTTTTCTGTAGGAGGCAGAATTCAAGTACACAGAGAGCGACTGTCCGGCATCAACTAACTCGGCGACTTTTAATTTTTACTAGATGGACAACGTCACCGCGGGTGACATAACCGTTGAATGTTTACCATCTGCGATATGCGCTTCTTGATCGATCAAACCCTCTTACTTTTTCGTCTTATTTCAGGAAATGTTATTACAGTCACCGTCTTTCCCTTTAACATGTGGTGATACCCGCGTAAAAACCGTCGACCAACTCGTTATTCTTCCAAAATTTGAACAACCACCGACGAGTAAATAACGATTTTTGTTTCACTATTCCCCGCCCATGCGTTGAAGAGTCAGAAAGAGATCCTAACGACCATCTACCACCCCCAACGAAAAACGTTATTCTTAATTAAAAAAACAACGTTCGTGATATTCACCCTCGACATGTAAAATTAATTTTTTTTTTTCCTTATACCTATACAAATACTTCTACATACGACATGGTCATAACTTAGACAGAAAGACAACATCGCGCTCCTCGTCGTCACATAACCGGACAACCTTTCGTACAAAAAAGATCGCCGTCGCGACGTCATATAGCCGGACAAACCTTCTTAGAAAGAGATCGCCGTCATTTAGACAGAGAAAGAAAGTTCAATCGCCGTCAAAAGCCGGACTTAGGCGTGCGCAGAAGGGGCAAATTCCTAGAACCTAACTTTATATCCTACTGGCATCTCCAAACATTATATTTTTGTTTATCGATAGAATACATTCTTCCGTTGTAATCTGAGATTTGGGATTGTACACACGATATCCAGTAGAAGTATAACCAATCAAATACTTAGGGTCAGTACGAACATGCCATTTATGGCCTCGAGGAATATTACGAACATAAACCTGACATTCAGAGCCAATAACACGAAGTTGAGATAAATCAGGAACTTTACCATAAAATACTTCGTAAGGTGTTAAGAAATCGATAGAAGAGTGCGGAGTACGATTTTAAAGCCAGCAGGCTGTATCACAAATCTGTCCCCACAGATACGTAGGAAAACCAGAATCAAAAAGGAGAGAGCGAATACGTTCTTCCAGTGTTCTATTCACGCGTTCCGACGTACCAGAATGTTCGTGAACGTCGGTTTCAGCAAACTCTGGTTTTGCTCCATACTTAGATAAAATCTCCAACACAGTTTTATTGTCAAATTCTCCTCCACAATCAGTTCTCAAACGATGAAATTGTCCTGGAGTCGGATAATGAGCTCAAATTTCAGTGTACGCCTGATCTAGCATTTCGGCTGTCTCACTTTTACGCTTCAACACAAATACTTGTAAAAATCTAGAATAATCGTCTAACACAATTAAAATATACTTCTTTTGTGTATGAAAAGTGCAGGGAGTAATCGGCCCAATAAGATCGCTATGAAGTATTTGTCCTACTCTAGTTGCTGATTCTCTATCTTTAGTAAACGATTTCCTTGTCATTTTAGCTTGGGCGCAAACGGAACAACACTCTAGTTTTTCGATACAAATTAAAGGATCAACGCCTTCACTAACTTTGAGAAGTTTATTTACATACGGAGCCGAAATATGACCGAGTCTACGATGCCAGAGTCGGCCTGCTTTTTCAAATTGTTCTCGTTGAACGGGAGTTAATTTCTTGTTCCCTAAACGTTTCAGGGCCAGTTGTACAATCGACGGCTCAACTCTCGTTCAACCTCCGTTCAGGTGAACCGCTGTTGATCCGTGAACTCGCGTTCAGGCTTGAATGTGTTGTACAATGAAAGATCAACGGTGGTTCACGTGAACCGAAGTTCAGCATACCAAATCTAGTTGTTGAAACAATTTCTTACATTCTAAGTAGAATAATCTGTGATTTTCCTAGATTTTTAGACTTTGTCTGATAACAGATTATTGTTTGTATGATATTTTTGAGTTTTATCGGGGTATTCCAAAATTTGTTTCTATAAAATATTGGACATTATGAAGAGTTTATTCAGCGCATAATCTAATAATACGTAATTACTTGAAGTATGGATTCTGACGATGATAGTCAAACGGACAGAGAAAGTGAAAACCTTACAGATGATGAAGATTTCCTGGAGTTAGTATTACTGACTGCATTTCCACGGAAAAAGAAGAACTTCAGACAGCGACAAGATCATTTTATGCAGTGGACCAACCGAGAGTTCTATGATCGTTTTCGTTTATCGAAGAACACTGTTCGATACGTCGTCAGTTTGATTGAGGACAAAATATCGTCTCCAACTTGCAGGTAGGATACGAGCTTCGGATACGAGTATGAGGGTCATTGGTAAAACTAGACAACATATTTACGATTATTGTTTTAGGAATCAAGCAGTATCGGCGGAACAGAAAGTTCTCATGACACTGCGTTACTACGCAAGCGGATCGTTCTTGTCCGTGTGTGCCGATTTCATTGGTATCCACAAATCTACAGCAAGTAGAATTGTGAGACTAGTTTCTCATGAACTTGCATTACTACGTCCGCATTTCATTACATTTCCACAGACTGAAGTAGAAATTGATCACGTTCGCCAAGACTTTTTCAACATAGCGCGATTTCCTAAATGTATTGGTGCACTTGATTGCACTCATGTAAAAATACAATCTCCGGGTGGTGATAATGCGGAAAATTATCGAAATCGCAAGGGTTTCTTCTCACTTAATGTTCAAACAATTGTCGACGCTAAACTGAGGATACAAGATATAGTTGCACGTTGGCCGGGAAGTGCCCATGATTCAATAATTTTTTTAAATTCGTCAATTCGTAGGAAATTTGAGATTGGTGCAATGGGTGACTCCACTCTCGTAGGAGACGGCGGATATGCCCTGAGGAAGTACGTAATGATTCCGTTCGAAAACCCACAAGGTGTAGGACAAGACAGATAATATAATGAAGCTCAAATTCTAACTCGCAATCCAGTGGAACGTAGTTACGGGGTGTGGAAACGACCGTTTCCTATTTTGGCTACAGGTATACGTCTAAAATTACAATCAGTACAGAGTGTCATAGTCGCAACTGCAGTCCTGCACAACATTGCTTGTCATTTTGGAGAACAAGATCACAAGGTGCCACTTGTCTTGGAGAAAGAAATTGATGAAACAAATACAGTAGGGGTATGTAATGTAAATAATTGCAGTGACGAAGGTGTTAATAAACGGAACAGATTAGTCAGATACTTCGACAGTATACCAAACGCATAGTAGTCTTCTTTCTGAAGTTGAATTCCATGACTTATGAAAAGCTCAACGGATAATAATTTTTTATTTAATTTCAAGTACCTAAGTGATATAGTCCTCTATTTTCTATTTTAAGAGGCATGTGAAAGTGAAATTCTTTCCATACCAAAAATTTTCAAGTACAATTTCAATTTGCTTGAGAACTTCAACGGATAATCATACATTTAATTTTCTGTAAGTATTCACTTTTATATCGGATAGTAATTTATTTTGTTCTACAAAATTATAGGGTAATAATGTATTGGAAAATATGTTCACTTTTAGGTATATCAGATAGTAATTCATTTCGTTCTATGAAGTTATATTGGGTAGTAATTTATTAAAAAGTTGTGTATTCATATTGCGTTTCGTTTGTTTTCTCTGGTTCAAAAATGTCAACTGTCAACCACGAGTGATGTCGCACGAGCTTTCAAATTATATTACCAACTTTTACCGACTTCAGGAGGTATTGTATTCTTTCGCAAGGTTGAATTTTTGGTTTGGAGTGAGTTTTCTTTGCGTCTCAGAGAGGCTAGATGACGATTTTGATATTGGCTCAAATTCATATGCGTGTACGGACGGACTTTTTTTGTACCCTAATTCTCTCCGTGGCTGTGGGGTTGATTGCCATGATATTCAGAGTTATTGAAGTCGTGTACGTGGATTTTGTTATAGATTATTATTTATTTTAAATCGGATTAATAGTTTTTGTGCGGGGAGTCGAATACTATTTCGTTAACTAGCCCGCCCGCAAGGAAAGGAATGTTCGTTATGGTATCGTCATAGTGTGTTTTACAAAGTTTTAGTGTGTGAGAAAGGGGATAGTGAATAAGGCTACGCCAGTTTCAAAAATGAACTTGTGAGGGAAAACGAGAATGGAACATTATATTGATAATCAATTTATTGCTTACGAATTCTTTGTCATATTAAAATAACGTATATTTTCGATGGAAGAAGTAAATAAATTAATAATGGTTTAGGCTACAAGGCTAAGTCCAATAATCAACAATGGATACTTGTACATTTTTAATAAGGTGTGCGTGAAAGTCGGGTATGCTTTCGCGATGCGAAAGCTTTTTTCTGGGGGTTTGAAAAAAGAATTGAGAAACTGGATGAAAAAATGTTGTGTATTATAATCTCTCATTTGTTCCTTCTTTTTCCTTTTTTTTTTTTCAAACACAAAATGAAATATATTGCTAAGCAATTTCAACTCACATGCAGATTGAGTTGCGAGAAAAGCTAGACTGCAAAATTATAATTGCAAAAACCGTACGTTATTAAAAAATAAATACGAGAAATGACTACATAAAAACATTGTTAAAGAAGTACCCAGTATTAGGAAATTGTACATCACTACAAGAAGAAATGGGAATCGATATCGTGTAATAACAGAAAAAAACAAAAAATAAATGAATCAGAAAATTGCAAAAACCGTACGTTATTAAAAAATAAATACGAGAAATGACTACATAAAAACATTGTTAGAGAAGTACCTAGTATTAGGAAATTGTACATCAGTACAAGAAGAAATGGGAATCGATATCGTGTAAAAAATTCTGATCTTTCCAGAAAAAATTTCCGCACAACTTTTTGAAAACTTTGTAGCCTCTACTGGAGTGTTCGTTTTATTAAATGCATTAATTGAAAAAAGTGGGAAATCTTAATTTTTTAAGAAGTTTTGTTTTTTCTTGACATTGAAAACCTGTGGTCAATTTTTGAAAATTTTTTTCAGCTCCTTAAGCTGATCACCACACACTTTTCTGGGGAAAAAATGAATTTTTACAACTTTTTTTCTCATCCTAGGAGTACGCAATTTGATATTTCAGCCTTACGACGTATTTAAATTGCAGCCACGATATGAGATTCCACAAAATTTGTCCTACCGAGAAAGAGGAGGAGGAGAAGAAAAAGTGTCCCCTAGATTCTTAATAAAGAAAGAGGAGTATAATGAAAAAAAGACACAGTCAAAAAAAAAGCGACAGAAATTTTTTGTTGTTTCCTAACTTTCTCTCTCTTTACTCAATGAGACGTGTCTGCCGTCATAAATTTATTGAGTACAATCTGTAATGTCTTTGTTTGGCAACCCTAACAGTTTGGCCCTACGAATTTTTAGCAACTCCATCTCCGCAACATGCTTTTCCTTCATGCAAGAGATACGCGCTCTTATTTCTTCTTCCTCGAGACTGCGAATAGCTTTCTCTTTCAATAGCCTTTCAGCGTGGATTTCTTCTTCTCGCGCCATTCTTCGTGCAGCAATCTCTTCTTCTTTCTCGCGCTTTGCGACACGATCTTCGCGAAATGCTTCTTCTTGGAGTTTCGTTAAAGCCAGCTTCCCCATTGACCACTCACTCAACTGAGTTTGATAGTTGCGCTTTCGCTTCGACGATTCATCCAACTCTGTACACAGAGTAGTAAAATTAATTTCAGGATGAAATTTGCTTATACATTTTTACTGCAATTTCGTGATTCATGGCAAAGGAAAAAGTTCTCACCAGCAGCGTTCTTCAGGCAAGATGTTTTTGGGTCCTTTAAGAACGGAATTGTATTACCGGACCACTTTGCGACGTACTTGTTTCCGTTGCTGCCACTGTCATCTTTTCTTCCAGGTACCGTGCTGTCCGAACTGACAGTTGATACCAGTGGTAGCCGCTGGGTACGACCATCTGTAATATTACAAATACTTTTTAACGACATATCTTCTGTATGTACACCCAGCCTACTTTACTACAATTCCGTGTATTAGGCTAACCTTTGCCCGTCAGCACACTCTACTGTATGGGAGGATAATCTGTAATTAGAACGGTCACAATTTCCGGAATTGGGAAACCGAGGTGAAAATATCATAACTTTGGTGTTATATGGTTTCCGGAATAGGAAGATCGGCGCGAAAGAGAAGGGGAATTACAAAAATTTCGATTTTCAATTTTGAATTAGTTTCTCAATATAGAAAGGGAATCTGTTTTACATACGTCATGTAGTTGGCTTACAAAAATAAAAAACTCACTTTCATTTGTGCTGTCTCCAGCACCTGTCATCTCGATCTCATCGTGCACTAGTTCAACGCCTGTACCAAAGACAAAAATGGAGAACATACATAATGTAATCAGTAGACTTGTTCGTATGATTCAAGATGAATTCAGGAAAATATTGAAGTACTTGTATTTCCGGCCACTGTAGAGACCTCGTAATCACCTTCTATTAAGTTGTTGTAATCGAGGCCGTCCTTGTCACCCTCGTATGGGAACAAATCTAAAAAATGGACCCGAGTTTAAGAATGAGTATATACTGTGTGACTGCATAATCGTAATTCATCTGAAGGTAAATTCGTATCTCCTTTCAATACCTTGGTCATTGTCGTATATAGCGACATCGCCGCTGACTCGATTACCGAGCAGACTCTCCAAATGATGGTCGTTTTGGGTAAGAGTGATTACTTCTTCTTCTCCTCCTCCTGTCTTCTTTCGACCTTTCTTCTCTGCAACTAATTTATGTTTCAAATTTTTTTTAAGAATACTGTACTCCTGTTTCAGAAGCATGGAATTCCGGTATGGTCCGCTCCGCTTGTCATTATATTGCCTCTCGATTTCTCTCCATGCTTCATCTCTGAGAATGAAATTCATTGTGAGCATTCGAATATATCCAATGAGGGCGTGAAGAGGAAGAAATAAAAATGCTTTCAATCCTTACATATCATGTATACCATCCTCCGATTCTATACCAGCGCATTCGACGAGATTCAACAAGTGTTCCATCTCAGACTGCGTGAGAGAGCACTGCGATGAACTTTTCTCTTTGGCGTACCTTTCTTTTGTTTGTTTCTTCAAATTTTCATATCGTCTCTTAAGGACGTCGCTATCTCGATGAATGCCGTCAGTGGATTGATTGAATTCTTTCTCAATGACAATCCACTGACTCTTTTTCAACCTGTTTTCAGGACGAATGTTAAAATCTTTGGTGCCACAAGAAAATATTATGTAATCCTCCTTACCTATTGTTGCTGTGGTCCGTCCGACGACACTCGATTATCTCCTTATACTTATTTATTAGGCGCATCAAAGAGTCGTCCTCAATTTCCGAGAATGGAGGACTTCTCTTCAGCGGTCTATAATTGGCAGTTAACATTGTTGCCATGGTAGAAATAGAAAGAGAAATAGAATATGTATTTAGATACAACAATTGTTCATAAAGCAAAGTAGAAACAATTCTTTTTCCTTTATCATGAGAAATACGTAAAGAACCATAGTATACGATTTTACGCGCGCTTTTTCGTCTTCACATCAGCTGATATGTATCAACATTCTCCTCAACCAATCAGAGTACAGTTCACTCCTTGAACTGCTGTTGAACGTCGAAAATCGGCTAGTCAAGTTCAACACTCGTTCTACCCTCGTTCATGAGGCGTTCAACGCTGAACGTTCATTGTACAACTGGCTTTTTCCTTGATCCGCAGATCAACAGCAGTTCATGCTGAACCACGGTTTGAACTACGATTGTACAACTGGCCCTCAGTGGTTTACATTTGGTTTTAAGACACATAGGTTGTAACACAACAGAGGGATTCGTTAAGGTTTGATCATTAATTTCTAATGGAAGAGATAACACGTCGTACTGCGCATTTAAGTCAAAGTCGAAAGTGGTATTTAGACATTTCAACTCACCTGGTTTATTAAACGATAATTTCTGAGAAAGATCTGCACTTAAAGTATAACCCGTAACATAGTAAATACCATTTCTTACATCGATCGTTGTTAATTTCGAATTCAGTTTCCTATTAACGATTAGACCGGATTTAATATTTCAGATTACAGTTGTTTTGAATTGTACATTAAATGCATTCGCGCTAACGATCATTTTGTTGGCATCAGGAACAAACTGTATATTTCTAAGAATTAAGACAGTTTCAGACTTTTGGTACCGGAACAAGACTGGTAACGAACCATACCCAAACGAATTCAATGTTTCAAGATTTTGATCGACTAGGATCGTTACTGGTTGAGGTTTATCATATTTCACGAAGTTGATAAGGATTTCTTTCGATTTCGATATTGAGTAGTTTGCTGCTGAGTCTAAAGTGAATACTGTACAGGTACCAAAGTCTGATCTACGAAATGTGAACTTACTTTGAGAGTTTTGATTAGGACATTGGGCACCAACATGGCCAAATTCGAAGCACCGGTAACATTGTCGGCCTGGGTTTCTACACTCAGCCTCAGTATGAAAGTATTGACCGCACTTTCCACATTGCAGTTTGCGTTTCTCTTCTTCTGTCGATTCACAAAGTTGTTGTAACTGATCTTTAGTATAAACAGGGCGCTTGCCAGGAATCGAAGTAATATTGTTAGTCTTCTTAGGAGCAAATCTGGTACTAGGTTCAGATTTTGAACGATCATGGTTACGAATATCATCATTATTTCGAGGACGTTTAGAATCAAAGGATTTGTTGTCGTTATTGTAGCGTTTACGATATGAGTTTTGATAATTAAAGGCACTATAAGCACAATCAGGACGATAGTCACGTTTTTGTTGATAATCACGATCTTGACGAAAATCACGATCTTGACGAATGTTACGATTCGGACAAAAGTTACAATCTTGATGAAAGGAACGATGATTATTGTCGAACGATCGACGAGTATTATTTGTACGGTCCTTTTGGTAGTCTTGAGGTTCAGATAGATCGACTGTGAGGAATTTTTGTTTAACGTAATCAAGGGTGAGAATGTTCTTAGGTAATACAGTCACAGTATTATAAAATGCGAATAACGGAGATCGAGTATCTTTAATTCCCGAGATTTTCTGAAGGAACATTGCTTGTAGATAGCTGTCATCTTATACAGTTCCGCGTTCAGCGTATTCATTGACGATTGTTTCGAATTCGGTTACAAACCGGGTCTTATTGTTCCCGATAAAACGTAGACGATCTTGGCGGTTATATAGTTCAACAGAATCTTGTACCTCATTAGCTCCGTATAGTTTCGATAATACTTTAACTGCTTCATATGCTGTGTTTATATTTTGAAGAGACAGCGCGATGTGTTTAACCACTGACGCTCGTAAGTATAGCAATGTCTGAGCATTCTTTATAGCACGACGTTCGTTCGATATACTTTCATCTCCCTTTTTCATTTCGATGAATTTGAGTAAACCTAAGGCTTGAAGGTCCATATCTATCATGTTGCGCCACGGCTTAAAGTTTCTATGTCCGGAAAGGCGCTCGTGTTCCGCTATTTTTCTAATTGTAAATTGGGGGTCAGTACGAGTGTTGCGTTCGTCCATACGAAGTTTTACCGCGTTATCAACTGCTTTTTGGAACTCGTCCATACTTATAAACGAAAGATTTTTAGACACTTGCTTGTCCTCTGGTGGTTCTGGGTCGGAGTCGGAAGAATTAGATCCCGTTGATTCAGAGTCACGGTTTGATCCACCGTCACTGTCGTCCTCACCAGACTTGTCGACATAGTCATCGTTTTGAATTTCATCAGCAAGTAGTGCATCCTCATCAATCTGAGTTTCTTCTTTCTTCTTCGATTTATGAGAATGTGTGCTCATGGTTATGATAGTTACGGTTGATCTGGGTTTAATTCGCAAAAAAAAGGAAATCTCTAAATTCACTACAATCACTAAATCATTAATTATAATTAATGTCGATACCGTTCACGATATATTCTGAAGTCCGTACGTTGTTAACGTATAAGGAGAAGCATACCGAATAACCACGAGACAACGAAGACATCCCTACCTAAGCATGGTAGGTATTAGACTTCCGGACTACACCGTGTTCCTATACGGATAGAGTGACTGTGATCAATAGTAGGCGCACAGAGGGCGCTAACGTCAACAAATTCGAGTTTACCATCACCGTCAGCTTCCCAAACTTTAAATGACTAAGCAAAGCTTTCAATAGACTATGGTTCCTAGATCAGGTATTTTATCGAAGTTGATCGAGAATTTTTTCGAGTTCGAGTATTCCAGTACGTGTTCTAGCAATACGTGATCACGTTTTTCCATCTTTTGTAATATTCGAGTAAATTGTAGTGTTTAGGTGTTCGTTACTAGTCCAGATAATCGATAACTATTCGAATATTCAATTCCAGTTCCAGAAGTATCCAGTATTCAATTTAATTTTCATTCCACAGGTGGTGAGGCTTTGGTGTCATTATAAGGATGTCCACACATTCAAATTTCTAGCGTTAGTATCAGTTTTGAATTGTGACATGCCTGATTAGAAAAATTAGTTCATCAAGGTCACCAAACTCCTGTTTGGTCTATAAGACCCAATGCGTTAGAGAAAGAAAGAAAGAAAGAAACGATACAGCATGTAATTCTTCGAACCATATGTTTCACAAACGCAGCCCTTTCTGAGAAACCTGAACAACAGAATGTTTGCTTTTATTATAAGACAAAACGGAGAGTAAATATGACGTATTTTCAAAGTCCACTGTTTTTTGTCTACTACCTAATATAATCAACGCAAACTCTTCAGACTCTTTGAATTCCGATGCAGATATACAAACAAATTCTTCCAGTACCTCTTTTTTACTCCTTGATTTAGGGTGACAAAAACTTCTTGATGGAATCGGTTTCAATATTTTTCTTTGGAAAGCTGCCACATCATTTTTCCAATAACATTTCTCATCGGTGGACGACCAAATTTCTACATCAGCTTCTCTTTTACTATCAACCAATGTTATACATAAATTAAATCACAGCTTAGTAACGCGAGTTTCAAGATTAGTACACAGGGAATTACATATAACATACTTGGTCCAGAACCATGAGTAACGCCACAGCATGCTTGCATTTCGCCAAGTTACGAGCAGTACAAGAGCAGTGTCCATACACAATTTCATTATCATCACCATTACGACTAAACTTGTAGTCAACAGCAAACAGTTTGTTCTTTTCTCCAGGGTTTGAAACCTGGACACAGATTCCTCGGACAGAAAACGATCGTTTGTTTGATTCCACGATCCCAACTTTCTGTATCGTAGGGATGGCGATGCATTTTACTTTCGACACAAATGTTACAAAACTCGTTATCGCACGCGAATTTGATGTGTTCGATTCCGGTTGAGCACTTTGTTAATTTATCGATATAAACGAACAAAATATGTCCCAGTCTTTGGTGCCATCGTTCCTGATATCAGGCTCAATCTTTTCAGTATTTGCAACGTAAATAAACGAACGATCATATAGAGACGCGAACTCAGTAAATTTGAGAAAAATTAGATTTTTGAATAAATTACCTTTTATTACCAACACGCTATTTTTAAATATTTCCACGATGGCTCGAATTTCTTCACCCGCTTTGGCTACTCTGATTATTGCCCTTGATTGTTGCTCATTTTCCATTCCCGCGTTTGTTTTAACCATGTGATCCGTGCACGCGCTGTCCAGAACATAGCCGTCATGATCTACCCAGGCAGTGTTAGATTCAATACAATTTGCCTCCGCGCTAACATATTTACTTGTGTACAAAAATTTTATAAATTCGATACCAATGAATTCGTTGTTTATCTCTGTTCTATCAATACAAAATAAATTGCAAACATCTTCGACGCCGAGATAGTCGTCATACGCGCTGCTAGGCAATGTGGTGTGGGGAAAATGGTTAAACATTAGGTTTAATAATTCAAAATTACTCACATTTTGATTTTCGCTCTTGGTCTCTGTGATACCAACAAAATGTTGTTTTTCAGCGAATTTGTTGAGACGTGGGTTTTCCGTTGCCGCAAACTGAGCCGTTTGTTGGCTCTGATTACTCTGATTGCGGCTCTGGTCCCCCCCATTTGGGACAGTCCTTCCCAAAATGACCAAACTTTTGGCACCGGAAACATCGTGTTGATTCGTTCGCCACCGGTTGCATTTTCTGATGTTTATGAAAATCTTGATGAGTTTGAGGCTTGCCTCGGCCTCGCTGACGTCCGCAAAATACGTTTCTATTAGTTCCTCTGTAGCTGCCACAAAAGCTCGATTTGCCACAATAATATTTTCCTTGTCCTCTGCTATAGTTATTTCTATTGTATCCGTTTTTGATATTTGATGTGACTGATAGCGCAGTTGAGGCACATCTCGCATTGGGATTACCGTTTCTTTCCTTTCTCGCCGCATCCTCTGTTCAAATTGCTTTCTTCACTTCCTCAAAATCATATTCTCTGCTCGCACTGATCACGCGGTAATTTGACTTGATATTTGACCAGTTTTTCTCGTTTAAAGATCCCAGTAGATTTGTTGCTAATTGGAATGAGCTTATGGGATGTCCAAGCAGACATAGTTGTGCTGCTATGTTGTCAATCTCTGCTATATGGGCGTCCATATTTTCCTCGTCAAATCTTATTTGCTACAATTTTGCCGTCAAACTGTTTCATTCCTTGATAGCAGTTCTACACTATAAACAGCATGCAGACATGCAGATGGTACTTTATCGCACTACACTTTTCATTGGTGTTGTAGATGGGATATTTTTTATCCGTCAAAATACTCTTTCTTATACTTTTCAGCGGTATTTTTGAGGTATTGCATCAGAATGAGCGTGAAATTTCCTTTCCGTTGGTACATCAAACTCAAGATTCATAAAAAAATGTAGATAGTACCTTATCGCACTAGGTCATCGCCTTCTTTGTGGCAATGGTTGTGGGGGTCTGCAAAATAATTGATTGAATTTCTGAGAGTAAGTAAGTAAGCCTATTTGGACTCGCGCTGTCCAACTTAGTCAAAACCAATAGCAGTAACAAATCACTTTCAAATTTAGGTTTTTTCACCCTGTCATAAATATTTTTAAATTTCTCTTCTTGATACGATTGAATGGAACATCTTGAAATAATTTTTTTAGAACCTCTCAGAAATTTCAAATGAAATATATTGTTACCGACTTCTCACTTGAATGGCAGAGATGATTGATAAGACGTGTAAAAAATACTGTAGTTTAAAAGAGAAAAAAAAAGACTTCAATTATAACTATTGCACTATGTTTTCAACTTATTTAATGAAAAATTGTGATAAAAATATGTACAGAATGCATTGAATGAAAAATATATTGTGATATTTTATGTTATGTCGATACTTTGATTTAATAAAAATTACCTTCTTTTTGTTATCATTTTTAATTACTCTGCGTACAGTGTGTAATTATGGGACAAATGTGGATCCATCTGGACCAAAGTCACATTATTTGAATCTGATTTGTATACAATGCGATAAAATACACCGTGTTTCCTGAAAGCTCGAGAGTCCAAAAAGATTAAAAATGGCTACCATTTATCAGTACTTTTAAATTGGTTGTTTGAGCAGTAAAAAAAAAAGACAATCTACAGTATCACCAGCAAATGACCAATCTTATAAGAAACAATTAGTTGAAAAAAATACAGACGCAGGGAAATATAGGGAGGCAGCAGTAAATTGATATGATATTGTGCGTTTGAAAACAAATTATCATCATAGTAAACCAAAATTAAAAGCCATAGTTCTGCAGAACTCAGAACGCAACGCACAAATTGCTAGCGCAAAATGACTGCAACTTTCTTGCCGCATGTATATGGTTGGCTATAAATCAGTCTTATTCATGTATCTCAAAAAGTAAAGACTTCTATTAAAAAATGAAGAGAACCAAATTAATTTGCCTTGTAATGTCCAATCTATTGAAACTAATTTTAGAATTTTCAAAAATAAAATTTTGAAATTGATCCCGCTTCATAATAGCAAAATAAATAATTTTTGTTCTCTTCATTTTTTCATAAAAGTTTTCTGTTTTTGAGATACATTGAAAAAATTCAATTATTGCCATACGTATGTGCGTGTTTTAACGTGGGAGTCGCGCGACGGTCACGCTTCTGTAGTGATAGATTATCTCCAAAATCAACTTTCTAACATTGCATAATATATGGTAAGTCAAACTACTTGGCTTTTTGATATTACTTCGCAGTATACAAATGAAGATGCCAGGAGAAAAGTTTGTGGACAGTATTCATTGGTCAACACAATTTGATTGTTCAAGCAGTACTAAAAGTAAATACAATAGCGCATCATCACGTCTATGTTGTTAATTTTCCAACAAACCTCCATAACTAAATCTAAATGATTATAAAAAGAACGTGTATGGCATGAGAAGCATTTTCAGACTGAAGAAAATTTCTCAACATGGACAGGGAAAATGCAATTTGGTCATCCTTATCGTGTTGCGCTTAGTTGAAGGTTACCAAACAGAATTCAACAGAATTGTTGCTGAGCCAAATGACTGTTCGCTGCAGTTCACATTCTTGCGGGGCGTGGTTGTGACCGTGTGATTGGGGCAAAATGAACTGACTTTCCGTTAGGTTACAATATCAATAAATTGCAAAATATCGAAAAATGCTGCTTGCTGAAGTCTCTTCAAGTCTTTGTTTACTTTTCTATCAATAGATTTTCCCATAAACGAAAGTAACTTTTAAAAGTCCATGAATATGAAACCTGCGATGAGAAAAGGATGATGCTCATTACCCAAGGCAGGAATACTATTTCTGTCTGATTGGATACGGTCAGGATGTTGCAGTCAAACAATACGGCTTAGGCTTTTGGCTGAAGCTGATGACCTTGAAAAATACAACGTAGGCTTTCGGCTTTCCATCAGCCGAAACAATAAAGCTGGCTTTGTTAATCTGAGTCGCTTTTGTTTGTGCTCCAAAGATGGTTGTTTAACTGAAGGATCTTAGCGGCTGTGATTAGTGTGGTTTAAATATTTCGCTACTCTCTCGAAAGTACACCTTTTGTATCAATATGATCAACCATAATAGTAACATACAAGAAAGTGTTAATTTGAAAGCTGGCTTTCTTAACGTGAACTGACTATAGTAACAATTAAACAGCGGACCTGACAGCGCTTCGGCCGCGTGGCGTGGAATTGCCACATTTTTTAAAAAACGCGGTCGTTTCTGCCAGTGTTTTCTTCAAAAAAAGTGACAATTTTGACACGCCATGCGGCCGAAACACCATCAGACCTGCTGTTCAATTGTTAGTTAAGTGAAATTTTGGAGAAAATCATCGTCAGCCGAAAGAAGGTAAAAAAATACAGCTTAATTCAGCTTTTGGTTGACAGCCGAAAGTATACGGCTTTGAAAACGCTGAAGCCAAATACCCCAAAAATACGGCTGAATACGGTTTTTGGCTTTTGGCTTTCGGCTGGCTGCAACACCCTGGATATGGCATCTGATCAGACAGAAATGGTGTTCCTATCAGTGAGTAATGAACATCCTTCTTTCTTCACAGATCGCATACAAATGAAAACAGAATATAAACAAAGAAAGGGAGTATCTCTTTTGTAATCTAGAGGCTTTGTACTTTTATAAAATTGATCTCTCCTCCCTTCTAGACATTCTGTTTCAAAATATTGATTTGTTTTCAGAATGTTAGTTTTACTTATGGGAAATTACATTGAAAAGAAAAGTGAACAAAGACTGAAGGAACTTCAGCAAGTAACATTTTGCGACCTATTAATATTGTGATGTAAATGAGAAATCAGTCTATTAATTTCAATAAAGTTTGCTACCACGACAAGCGCGTACTTTGGAGCTATATATACCGGGTGGGGCAGTAAGATGTTACCAGTTAGAAGGGCGTTTGCGCTAAATCTGTTGTAGCGCGAAAACGCAAAACGTTAGACGTATAGTTTAAATGTACGAATTTTGTATCTCAATTTTATCTTGAATTTGAGCCATATCCGAAGTTTCTACTACTTTTCTGAGTCGAGTTATGGACCAAAATGTGACAAAAATTGACCAATTTACCAAGATTTCCAAAATAAAAAATTGAAAAATCTCCCGTTTCCAAGCTTCATCGGGTTATTTAGGTTTTTTTTTTTCGGAATCTGCGTTAAATTTCACTTCACATAGAATAAAATATGAAAGTTTGACGAATTTTTAATTTTTAACAATTTTGGAAAATTGATCAATTTTTGGCACATTTTGGTTTATAAGTCGGCCCCGAAATGTCGTAGAAATTCGAGTAGGGGCGCAAATTGAAGATAAAATTGAGATACAAATTTTGTAGATTTAATGTGTGCATCTAACCTTTTGCGTTTTTGGGCTGGTGTGAATTTAGTTCAAACTCCCATTTAACTGGTAAAATCTTTTTACCCCACCTGGTATAGGAGGGGGACTTGGAATTCTTTAGGAGGGCGTTTTGCATCTTATGGTTGTTCAAGCATTGTATATCTGGAGGGGCCTGGGGCTAAGTTGATTGATGTATGAAGCATTGCATATCTAGTTACTTGAAGGGGCTATCTGTTAGGCTATACCAGGTGGGCCAGAAAGATGTTACCAGTCAAATGGGCGATTGCGTTAAATTCACTCCAGTTCAGAAACAAGAAATGTTAGATGTATGCTTCAAATCCACAAAACATATATCTCAATTTTATCTTCAACTTGCGCCCCCACTCAACTTTCTACAAATGTTTTCAGTGGAATTATGGACTAAAATGCGCCAAAAATTAACCAATTTGCCAAAATTATTGAAAATTAAAAATTGTTTGAACTTTCATATTTTCTTGATTTGGAAATAAAATTTGTCCCTAATTCCAAAAAAACGATCTCATTATCCCTAAGAAGCAGGGGTATTATCGATTTCTTAATCCAGACATCGTTGCAAATTTGTCAATTTTCAGTTGGCTAAAAAGGGTTGTACAAAATTGAGTAGAGACGCAAATTGAAGATAAAATTGAAATACAAATTTGGTAGATTTGAAGTATACATTTAACGTTTCACGTTTTTACGCTAGAACAGATTTTGTGTAAACTCCCATTGAACTGGTGACATCTTTCTGGTCCACCCGGTATACCTACACTGACCACCGAGCTATACAGGGTGCGCCAAAATGATGTTTTAACAATTTGGACTAAATTTGTTCTAGCGCAAAATGGCAAAACGTTACATGTAAACTTCAAATGTACAAAACTTGTATCTCAATTTCATCTTTAATTTGCGCCAAATAGAAAGTCTCTATGACTTTTTCGAGCCAAGTTATGAACCAAAATATGCCAAAAATTGACCCATTTGCCAAAATTCTCGAAAATTAAAAATCGTTCGAACTTTCACATCTAACTTGACTTCAAAGTGAAATTTAACGCTAGTTCTGAAAAAAATATTTGAATAATCCTATGAAGCTTGAAATTGGAATTTTCCATTTTGTATTTTGGGAAATCCTCGTAGGCTGGTCAATTTTTGAACTCGTCTCAGAAAAAAATGTAGAAAGTTAGGTAGGGGCGCAAATTAAAGATGAAATTGAGATACAAATTTTGTACATTTAAACTATACATCTGACATATGATATTTGTAAGAGGGGGACTTGCAAAATTTTCGAGCTCCGAGCTTTGCCGGCCGACCAGATGTTTTTTCCAGAAACCCCCAATAAAACAAGTCCCCTGTTAGAATTGAGATTGAATGAACGACGGCTTCCTTAAGAATGCTGAATGAGGAACGCAGGGAACCTGTTCTATAGGTTGAAAATTGATACATCATATGATCCGCATTAGGATAGCCCCTTTCCGTAACGAGACATGCAATACTTTATATATGAATTGGCTTAACCCCTTCAATGAGCCAGGTATGCAATGTTTCAAATACCATAAGTCCCCCTTCTATCATATACTTACTACACGCCGTAGAATTTTTCCAAGCTCTCTATATAGCTCGAGAGTCGAAATTTTACAAATTTCTAACTGGGTAGCGCACGGTAAATTGAAAAAAAAAAAAACTGTATAGGTTCCTGTTAACATTTTCAATCCCCCCCCCCCCCGCTTGCCCTGCTTCCTTATAAAATACTGGAACTCGGTGCTTGAGTCATCCTCGCTCTTGTCTTGAGTCGAAATTTTTCAAAGTCTTCTTGATGACGTCACGTCCTCTGACAGGTTATCTATCTTCTTTCTTTGCTCCTTAGTCGAAATTTCCCGAAGTCTCGAGCTATGCTATCGTCTCCCTCCAAATCTCCCGACGATGCCCCATTCCAATGTTATTCCTCCTTTTTTTCCCGGGTCAGTCATCTCCCTACTATGTATCTTGATGATGTCACGTTCTCTGGCAAGCCATCATTCTTCTTTCTCTGCAACTCAGTCGAAATTCCAAGTCCTACTCTTCAATAGAAGCCCTTAGTTCACGACATATTAAAAGGAGTATATTGGGCTAACTGGCTGAGCCTACTTTAGCCTAGTATATTTTAGACAAAAACTTGTAAAAGTTGCACGAGCCTGTTTGTTAGCCCTAATAAGAGAAAGTCTAGTACATGTATAGTATTCCTATGTTGGGAGGGTTTTTTGTCACGGTTTTTCCAGGAGAAGTCCCAGTCTTCAAACTGTATGATGGGAAAGAAACTTGGAAAAAACAAAGTTGATTCTTAGCAATAAACTCTCGATGGGCAGAGCCCCTGTTTCTGATAAGGATTTCCTTGTTTGTGATGAAGTCAGACCATCGCATGCCGAAAATCCTCAACAGCTGCCTTGGCTGAAAGTTTTCAAGCTCCCTGCCTGTAGAACAGGTTCCCTGCGTTCCTCGTTCAACTTTGTTAAGGAGACCGTCGTTTTTCATATTAGGCCCAACATCTTTCTCTGCTTGAAGTTTTTTCGATAATTTTTCCCAACGAGTAGATATTGTATCCGTGGAAAAAAGTGAGGAATGAAACCCTGGTTGAAAAGGAGAAAATTCTGTAATCGCAACCTTGGTAGAAAAACGTCACAAAGTAAGTTTCCTTTGCGGTAAAACTTCAACAACCACGCCATGAAATGATGTCTACATACGTTGGCAAAGAAAGAAAATCTTTCTTCTGTTTTGAGACACGAAAAAAAATACGAACAATATTATTATTTTGAAGTTCAAGCGCGAGCTTGGTAGAAAAAACGGTACAAATAACAGAATAACACCACGAGGAGAAAATTATTATGACCAGGTTAAGAACCCGACGCAAAATATTTTCACACACATACCTTCGTTATACCTATCATGCTTAATAAAAAATACCTATAAAGATGAAGTACATATTTCAAAAAATGTTCGAAATTATGTAACGGGAATATGTGCAGAAAATATTGTACAAATACGTACCCATACACAATGTCTTATCAGAATAATTTTATAAAGCGTGTGCAAGAAAACATTGTACGTATATATTTTTTGCTTGAAAATTAAGAGATAAAAATTTAGATATCTCAGCACAATTGCCTTCATATTATTATTTTCTCTTTTTCAACCAGTATAGATAGGGTTCAGTTCCTCACTTTTTTCCTCGGTTACAATGGCTACTCGTAGGGAAAAAGGAAAAATCACCGAAAAAACTTCAAGTAGAGAAGGACTGCAGAAAGTCCATAATTCCCAATTTGGATCGTATTTGAAAAGTGCACAAAATAAAGAATTTTAGATCCGATGACAGAAGAGTGCTTGGTTGTATCATCTGTTACGTTGAGATTAAACAATGGTAACTGAAGAGAAATTTATGTTTTCAGAAAAATTGTGCCCTACATACTTGGGGTATAATGAAAGAAACTGACTTTCTAGAAAGTTACAGTGACTTGCCTAACTGTTGCGTAGATTTACCACATGATGAACCTCACCTGTAGGATGGGCGGTGCTGCACGTATGACACAAGCGAATACTTCTAAAAATATGCTTGAGGGTGAATGGGCTTTAATACGCCGGACGGGAACCAAAGGGATAAAGAATCTTGCTCACTTTGGTAGAAAATTTTCCGAAATAAGAGAGAGGGATCCATTTGAACCTTGTTTAGCGGGCAACCCGCTATCCCTTTCGTTGGCGAACTTTCAGAAAATTTTCGTCCGCGAGGGGCCCGAGGTTGATGACGTCATTTGGACTCTCGAGCTATATATGATAGGAGGGGGACTTGGAAAAAAACGGCTTCCTTAAAATTGCAGCGCGTTCAAGTTGTCATGTCATCATTTTCGGACTTAGAAAAACCTCAGGCTCTAGGCTTCATATGATAGGAAGTGGACTTATAAAAATTCTCGGGACAGCGGTATTGCAGTATCTAATTTTTCTTATGCATGTTACGCGAGAGGAAGGTAGTGAGATCGGGGATCTTTCTGATCATCGTGCCAACTTTGATGTTGACGTTGTTACGAAGGGCCAAAGTCTTTATAGTGTTAACCTCCCTCTAAAATTCATGAAGAGGCATTGGGATGAGAGCGAGTGTGCGAGTTTGTGGGCCATGAGAGAAAAGAACGAGCCATCAATGAAGATATCCGTAGTGAAGCGTTTTCTGTAGAGGCCAAAGTTGAATTGGCCATGGATGATGAGTATACTAAGGTCCATAGAATTAATTGTCTGGCCATCAACCTTGACCGTAAACTCGATAGAAGGGTAAAAAGAATTTATAAATTCAAGGAATTCAGCCACCTCCTGCTCAGGTCCAGTTCACAAGCGTAGGAAATTATCAACGGTACTATGCCAAGAGACGACCTGAGGAAGGAGGGGGGGGGGCTGAAAGAGATCATACTAGAATCTGGATATGAAAACCTCGGAGATCAGGAAGCCCAGGGGCGACCCAATGGGTATACCAACTTCATCTGGGAATTCAAAGAAACGGTTGTTAAATTTATGGAAGCAATGGGACTAGCAGATATGAAGGAGTTCAAGAATTCAGTGAGCTTGTTATGAGAGACGTTAGCTCTAACGAGTAGCTTACCCATGGCCTGGAGTGTGACTGGCTCAGCGATGTGAGGAGACAAGAGTATTGAAGTAGGTAGTGTAGGCAAATAAGAAAAAAAAGAAACATTTTGCTGGAGCAAACGTTTCTTTGCTGAAAATGATTCAGGATGTGGTCCTGAACAACATGATAAAAATTCTGTGTTTTCCTTCCGGAGCTTCTTTTTTTATGGAGATTCCAACCCCCCAAAAATTAGTTTTTCGCCTATATCGCACGAAATTCAAATTTTATTTAAAAATATTTCAAACAAAAGTTGTTCTTTGTTAAATTTCTCACCAATTAACGTGTTCAATGTTCAGCCTAGGTCAATCAGTGCTCCGGCAAAGCCTGCAAAGACCGTTCTAAAGAGGACCAAAATCAATTTTTCCATTTACGAGTATCTCCCAAAATATTGAAACTTCATGAAAACATGTTTCAAATAAAAGTTGTTCCTCGTTGAATTTTTTATCAGATGAGTTATTCAGTTTTCAGAATAGAATAATTAGTCTATGAAAAACTCGGCGCTCCGCGCCTCGCCAGGGGGGGCTCCGCTCCCTGGACTCCCCCCAATTGATTTACTTTCAGTGAAACTGAATAGATAAGGCGTGGAACACGTTCTTTGTTTCGAAATTTTCTGGTATAGGCAAATAAATAAAGATCATATTTCATGTCTTTCTTAGTACACATATAAGACTATTTTGCGGTTGAATTTCTTATTTATTCCATTTACCCCACCTTCTTAGAGGAAGGAGAAGGAGAGGCTTAAAGAAAGTGAGATTATCTATTCCTCGAGTTTCATATTATAATTTTACTTCTCTAATTGCGCTTATGGATTCAGATCTAGAAACTATGATTGTTGAGTATAAGTACCCTGGTAAAACTGAGTCCAAAAAAATTTCTGGCATAGCCAAATAAATGAAGATCATGTTTCATGTCTTTTATATTTTATCAGTGATCTTGAAATATTTCAGTCTAGGCTTCTACTAGGTCAAGTGTTCGTGAGATATTACTCGTTTACCCCGTTACCTACCTTGGCGTCGTATAAGTCTTGTATAAGAAATATTTTGAGGTATCACCTATTGTATTCAATGGTATGAGAAAATTCAAGTCTTCTATGAGAAATGTGAGGTATCGCCTTTATGAGAAATATTTTGAGGTATCGACTTTTGTGGGGCTCACTCGCTCCGCTCGTTCGCCCCCTGTCTTGCTGTTGTGTTAGAATGGTATGAAAAATTTAAGTCTTCTATGAGAAATGTTTTGAGGTAACCTTTCGTGGGGCTCACTCGCTCCACTCGTTCGCCCTCTTTCTCGGTCCCTATCTCGGTTTAGCATAAGTCTGATATAAAATATTTTGGGCTTCCGCCTTTCGACTTCCTGCTGTAGATTTCGAAATTTTTCCAAGTCCCAAGGTCATCTGCACGGACGCATGCAAATTATGAAATCAGAGTAGGGATCAGGATTTCGAAATTATCCCGAACTATCCCAAGGTCATTTGCTTTGAATTCACCATGCGGGGTGTACTCGCAAATTTCTGAATCACCCACAGGGTAGAGATGTGGACGGACGTGCGCTGACGTTCGCACTGATTATTTCTGTTGAACGAGTTACAAAATTTCTCATTTATTCCCCTTACCCTACCTCTTTGAAGGAAGGTGAAGGAGAAACTCAAAGAAAGTGAGATTATCTTTAGAATTGAAAAGGTCTATGCGCCTCGCCAGGGAGCCTACCTTTTTAGCTACCTGAAATCTGTTGCTACCTAACATGAGATGCTATGGAAAATCTGTCGTTTTTATCTGTCGGTCGATTATGCTCGATTTTTCAGAAATACCTCCTCGATATACAAGACATGTTCCACGTCAAAAAGTATTTTTCCTGTTTTGAATGTTACTCAATGACGTTGGTATATTTCATGTAATACCGGTATATATGTTACAGTTGAAACCCGAAATCAGTAAATTCTAAAATTCACTAGTCAAAACTAGTTGCCACAAATGACTTTAGTCAGAACTAGTTTCGACTAGTTAACTCTAGAATTTACCGTGACCCTCAGTGTTGGAGCTAGTTTTAACTTAAATAATTTCAGGTAAAACTAGTTTTTACTAGTGAAAAGTAGAATTGACTAGTAAAAAGTGAAATAGAGAAGAAATTATGATTGTCGGGGAACACTAGTTTTAACTAGTGAAAACAAGAAGAGTGAATCCAATCAGTAAAATGAATTTCTTCCCTAGTACAAATGTAATTACATTTTTATCAAGGGTGTTGGAGCAATTTTTTTTAGAGGCCTCCGGAACGAATACAGAAAATGACTCTCCGACTCCGGTTGCCTCCAGTGGACACGTTTGGAGGCGTCTTCTGACCTCCAGAGTATGTCTCTGGAAGTACCTCAAAATGCCTCCAGCGCAATTACTGAGATTGGAGAAAATGCCTCCGGCGGCACTGTCGAAGAAACCGAAGACGTCTTTGGAGACGCCTCCGAAGGCACTTGTAACGTTGATCAGTGTGACCAGATGTAGCATATTGGCCTACCAGTGTTGCCA
Organism: Aspidiotus rigidus; assembly: GCA_035079385.1. Lineage (NCBI taxonomy): Eukaryota > Metazoa > Arthropoda > Insecta > Hemiptera > Diaspididae > Aspidiotus > Aspidiotus rigidus. The sequence continues at coordinate 678,466 of JAVHKY010000072.1, read as the reverse complement.
GATGACAGATGATACTCACAAGGTGTATTTTAAACTTTGGCTTTTCTTCGAACCGAGCAGCGCTAGCATCAAAGTGGCTGAATGAGGGTTCGAGGAGTAGAATACTGTTGAAAAAAGTGCCTCCTAAAGGATCTTTGGAAGCACCTCCAAGCCTCTAGGTGGAAACAAGGTACCTCCGGAGGCAAAATGCTCCAGCCTCCAACATCTTGGTTTAAATCCTCACCATCTTCGCTTCATTGGATGCCGAGGCAAGGTACCTCCAGAGACAAAATGCCTCCAGCCTCCAACACCTTTGAATTTTTATTTTTCACAAAGCTTGTTTGTACTTGAATGGTGTGCGTCAATTAGTCACTGTTAGGTTTGCTCTTGTAACGTTTATAGGCCGACGAATACGTATGATGTACGGTTTAATGTTTGAATTAAGGAAGAAAAATTTAGAACTTTTTCGTATATTTTATTCCAGTGTGAGCTACTTATCCTCAAAGTTGAGCAGAACTACCAAATATCTATCAATTTGGCCGAAGTATGTCTGGAAATACCATCACCTTTTGAACTCGAACAATTTCAATTCATTTCAGTTATAACTAGAATTTACTGATGAATTCAAACAATTTTTTTATTCTAGAATTAACTAGTCAAAACTAGTTCTGACTAAAGTCATTTGTGGCAACTAGTTTTGACTAGTAAATTTTAGAATTTACTGATTTCGGGTTTTAACTGTAACATATACACATAATTTTATAAAATAGCTCGAGGAAGGAGGTCGTTTCTCGCACATGACTTGAGCTCCTCCATTCGTCCTTTGCCCTGCCTATGAGTTTTCTACGCTTTCTAATAGGAGCAGTGTACGTTAGCCTGCCGACTTACAGTAGTCTTACATTTGGGGCGGAGGGACTTGATATTATTCAATCTTGTCATACTCTTCGCCTGTGATTACTGAGGAATCTTCATCAGTACTGGAATCATGCAGTCAGCTTCCTCGTCTTGACTTAATACACCTTCCAAGTCGTCGTCAACGTCGTCTACTACCTCTAATACTGCACCAGCATTGAGGCAAGTTTGCCAAAGACACATTGGTGAACATTTTCCTAGGAAGAAAAAAAAAAACAACTATTTTCAACGAAAATTCAAACGATAGCCTACTTATGGTTGAAGCATGATACTATGTTGTTTGAGAAGTATAGTGTCGACGATTAACACTGTAAGAAAAGATTAAGAAAGATGAATTTGGCTCTTCCGCCGATGAAAAAGTGACCAACGTCTTGAACAGTACCTCTTCATCATCGAGGTCGAAATGACTAAAATACACGTTTTGTCTTCGATGAAAGTGCTAAATTACCCTCTTTTATCTATATGGAATATCTGCTGTTCATCTGCTTTTCGGCAGCCACGAGCATTCCTACATCCTTTGGCGCAGTTGTACGAGGAGGTCTGGCGCGGCGCTCAGGCTTTGTTCATTGTTATAGGCTCCAATATCCCATCGATTCGCTTCCATCCCCACTCTAATGGATCTTTTTCATGACCAAGCCACAACTGTACTTAATGGTACACTCTGTATAAATGAAACCGTGCAGCGTCTTCAGTGGAAGGTAGAGAGGCCAAGTCTATTTTCCGGCAGACTTTTTTCGCGAAAGCTTGAAAATAACATTTATTCAATGGCTCGTCTCTTGTACTACCATAGATCAGAGAGTACTGCAGCCGCCGTAGTGTCTTTGATACGACGCGACTTCAATTGTTTTTATTTCAATACCTGGGTACCATGTGAGTCATGAATATGCGAAAAATATTTATTTAATTTTCATTTTTTCAATATTTCTATCACTGTTAAAAAAAATAGTCTTTACAATCTGTAATGAGGCAAGACTTCCATAAATCAGTACCAAAACTATCTGAACATAAGAAAATTATAGCACATTCTTATGTTTTCAACATCGAAAGCTCTTTTTTGCAGACTATTTGCTCTATCCTGAAAGCTGAATAGCTCATTTGGTAGGAAATTCAACGAGAAACAACTTTTATTTGAAACATTTCTTAATAAAATTTCAATTTTGTGAGATACATGGAAAAATTTATTTTGGTCCTCTCTAGAACGGCCTTTGCAGGCTTTGCCGGGGCACCAATTGACCTAGGCTGAACATTGAACACGTTAATTGGTGAAAAATTTAAAGAGGAACAACTTTTGTTTGAAATATTTTTGAATAAAATTCGAATTTCGCGCGATATAGGCGAAAAACTAATTTTTGGGGGGTTGGAATCCCCATAAAAAAAGAAGCTCCATAGGGGAAACGCGGGATTTTTAGTATGTGGTTCAGGACCTCATCCTGAACCGTTTTCAGCAAAGAAACGTTTGCTTCAGCAAAATGTTTTTTTTTCCACAATTTTTCAATTTAATAACCATGTAAAATTTTCTTTCGAAAATAAATAGTAAGAAATTATTTCTCAGTTGTTCAAATTAATTTTCTGTGTTCATACACCTATACTTGAGTAGGTAATAATAATTGAGGAATATTATAATATTGTCACTCACTTCCTCCCCACTCTTTCCGGCTAGCGAAAATTCTTTCGCGAGCACAACAGAGAAACTTCCATGAATGGTGACTACTAGCAAATAGGTGATGATAGGCCAAAGTAATGAGCGGACGTGTCGTGTAGCAGTGCTGTACAAATTTGTCTAGAAAGAGGTGTTATCAAAAAAAAAAAATGAGTCCGCCACTTTCTTTTATCACCTCCGTTCTGCTGATGCTTTCTTGCGAACAATTTGAGGCGGTTCAAGTGACGATTAAAGAAGGTACCTTAGAGGGTTTCATATCCACATCTCGAAATGGCACCGAATTCTGTTCCTTTTACGGAATTCCTTTCGCTAAACCACCAGTCGGCGAACTTAGATTCGAAGTAAGTTTCAAAATGGTTTTCTCAATTTACAAAGGTATAGGAAAAGTATCTATATTTTTCATTTTTTTCTGAATTTTTTAGCCTCCAAAGGAATCCGATCATTGGGAGGGTGTACGAGAAGCGAAAACGCCACCTCCAGTTTGCATTCAATCACAACCTTTTCTGTTACCATTTAATCCAGCAGGAAACCAGATCTTAGGCGAAGAAGATTGCCTTTATCTAAACGTATTCACGCCCAATGTAAGCGGAAAACGTGGACCCTTACTGCCAAAAATATCATTGAGAATAACTCATATGTGCTCCGATTGTATACGTAGGTAACTCCTCCATCTCTTCTGCCAGTCATGTTCTACATCCACGGTGGTGGATTCTACTGGGGTGGCAGCGCTCAGAATGGACCTGAGTACTTTATGGACCATCCAATTGTCGTTGTAACAATTCAATACCGAATTGCTATTTTGGGTGAGTAATTTCGAATGTGTACCACCTATAGAAAACATCAAAACAAATTGGCTCTTACATACATTTTATTTTTCAATAAAAATCACGACGTTTCGACGACGTAGTCGTCACCCTTAGGTGAACAGTATAGAAACAGTCACCTGCGTGTGCCGTGAAAAACAACATTTTCGAAATACAAATTTCTCGGAAAATAGGAATATGTTTGACTCGTGATTGGTGCGATGTCTTCAGTCGGCTCATCACACGAAATTTTACGATTTTCTGTGAGAAATTTGCCCATGTTTAAGTGCCGGCAGTTTGAGTACGGTAAATGAGGAAATACAGCTGAATGCTGATAACAATAGAATACGAATAACAAAGTTGAGACAATGATACCATGGCTTTATTTTCAGGAATTATTTGCGATAGGTAGACAACATTCAAATTTGGAATACGTACATAGGCCTAAATATATCAAATTGAAACACATTCATTTTTATCGTTTCTCGTCGTTTACGTAACACCCAAAATGTAGACTTATCTTTGTTTCCTATATGTTAGTCGAGTTTGTCAGTTTCCGTGATGTAATCGCCGTTCGAGCGTCTAGGTCAGCTCGTTTGAAAGCGGCACAATCAGGGAGAACACAAAGGGCTCGCAGCTAATCACTTTTACGAGTAATTTAGATGGGTTGACGTCAACGCCAGATAGAAACGCGAAGACGTTTCCGTTGGTGGGCGAGTGTAAGGCGGAAAAATCTTTTTAAAATATTATTTTACTCCCTTTTCACCTCCTCAATAAGAGCTTACACTTCAAGTGGATACAGATTTTGAATTTCAAATCGCTTCTGGTTGGGCGGTTGGCAACGACAAAAAGAAATTGAAAAGTTTGGAAGCGAAAAGCGCAACAAAATGGCTGGAGGCGGAAGCTTTTTATTTTGCTCTTTCACACTGGCCTATCGCTTTTGAATTTTGCATGTTTTGGTCCAGAAATTCAATTATAATTGTTCTCAAAGCAAAAAAGCAGCTTCTTTAGAAATGGATAGCGAAATTAAAACGTTAAACAAATGTCAAAAATACCAAAAACCGAAGGCAGAAGTTTAAGTTGAGTCATTAGAAAAATTTGAAAAGCCTTAGCATTATTGAACTGCTTTCTTAGGCCGACTGAACTATACCTAATACATGATGGTTGTTCAACCAAAAGCGCTGGCAGCTGTATCAGTGTTTGTTCCATGGATGGGTATGAATCAACTCGCAAATTACATTTTTGGCATTTGTAATTTGGATCATTTTGGACTAAGGTTCAGGATTCAAGTCACAAATCCTCTTATGATTGAAGATTTGTGATTCAAAACATTTTTCCTGATTTGTAATGATCATTTAGATTTCAATCAATCTTAAAATTCTTTATTCTTTATTTTTAATTTTTTTTTTGACATGTTTCATGTCTTTGCTCCTCTCCCTACCCTGATTTTGAAACTTGCGTGCGTCCGTGCAAATGACCGTGGGATTTGGAAAAATTTCGAAATCCTGATCCCTACTCTGATTTCGAAATTTGCGTGCGTCCGTCCGTCCGTCTAGCCAAATGACTTTATATACTAGACCTATACTAGGCTGAAGCTGTCATTATACTAGGTTTTATACTAGCTTTTCTAGTCTTGAAATATTCTAAACTGGACCTACACTAGATCAAGTAAGAGGCCAAACGAGCCGAGTGAGTGAGCCCTCCAAAAGCCACTAATGATCCTAAAAGCTATTAGCTTAAAAAATTTTCTACAGTAGACTTATACTAGATCAAGGAGGGGAGTGAGCTTTCCAAAAGGTATTATCTTGAAATACTTATTCTAAAGTGGACCTATACTACTAGATCCGCGAGTGAGCCCCCCCCCCCAAGCCACTAGCTACTGAGACTTGAAACATGATCTTCATTCATTTGGCTATGCCGGACAATTTTTTTTTTCAGTCATTCATCTTTCAGTTAGCCTAAAAGACTATAATCAAATGAAGAACGAATTCTTTACAATTCATTGGAAAAGAAAAAATATCAATTTACGTTTTGGTGAAGTAAATTGATACTTTCTCAATGATTTTCTAAAAGACTACAAAACTATAAAATTGAATAGAAATTTTCCATGATTTGACGAATAACATTACATGGCATCACCTTAATTCGAGTGTAGCGTGGAAAATGGCGCTCCTAGCAGAGCCTTTACAGGCAAATAGACCCATGTCAAAAAAATTGTTGTATGTGCATTTGATTGTGATGGTACTGGTGCGTGGTTACAAACACACATACAGCACATTGCTCAAAACGACGATTGTTGAAATGCAGATACGGCAATTCAACTTTGTATGGCAGAAATGCAGGCATCAGCTGAAGACTTAATTCTACCCAACACGACTACCCATTATATGAGGTGTGACCGTACCGCACTTTGTCCCCCTCCGCTCATTTGGTCTCATTAAAATTTTTGGATATTCTCATTTTTTCCATAAGCATCCATATAATATATGAATCTGCATCAAAAGCCAGCTTGATTTAAACCCAAGCCAAAAGCTAAGACAAGCCAAATTTTTTCAACCTTTTTTAACTTTTCCAATTTTTTGCAAAATGGGAAAATTTACAGCAATATCTTTCATTTCCACTAGAGTCAAAAGCCTACAAAGTCATCAAGTCAATATGAACACAAGCTGGAGAATAGGTATCTTTCACAAGTGTAACAAAGCCCTAATTCTCCTGATTGTTTCTTCTGTACACAAAATCCTGTACAACATTGATCAGCCAAAAATAAAAATCAGCTAAATTGAGCTAGGCAAATTGAGTCAAATGCATGCTGAAATTTTCAGAAAGCCAACAGCTGAAAGTTATATTTTTCAAGTTTTTTTTTTTTTCTTTTCTTTTATACACCCGGTATTGTGAAAATAATAAAAAAATGAAAAAAATAAAAAAATAAAAAAAATAAAAAAGATAAAAAAAATAAAAAAGAAAAAGAAAAAGAAAAAAAGAAACATTACAAAACAAGGAAGAAAAAAACAAAATTACAGAATTTAGAAGGAAATAAAAAAAAATCCAAAAATAATAATAATAATTGAAAAAAAAAAATGAAAAAAAATAAAAATAAACAGGGTGTTGGAGGATGGCAACTAGGCCTTACCTTGTTTAACAAATTTGTTATGAATTATGTGAGTCAAATTGTGATGGATTCCGGAAGATTTTTAAGGAAATTAAAGATATGAGGGAAAATTGATAATTCTTCGGATGAGAGAAGGTCAATAGCTCGGAGAGGGGTTGGAAAATTTAAATTCATACATTCTGAATAGAGTTTTTGTCTTAAATTTGGTAATTCTGAGCATTCAAAAAAGTAGTGCTTGATGTCAGTAGATATAAGATATTCATCCTGGCACAGTTTGGCACAATCATGGATTTCATTGATTTTTCACCTAATATTATTTGAGGAAATTTAACATATTCAAAAATCCATCATTTTCCAAACCAATATTTCCAATGTATAAAAAATCACCAATTTTATCATTTTTGACCTAATATTTGAGGAAATTTGACACGTTCAAAAAATTATCAATTTCTTCATTTTTGAGTCAATATTCAAGAGAATTTAATAATTTCAATTCTATAAAAAATTCAGGTGAGATTTTCCCGCTTTCTGTGAAATTTTTAACTGTATATCATATTCATCCCAACGCAGTCTAGCACAGTCACTGCTTTCTCCATTTTTAAGCTTATATTTGAGAGAATTGAGTAGTTTCAATTTTTTCACCATCTTCTAGGAGGTACTATCTTATTCTTGTTATATTACTTCATTTTTAAGTAATTTTATAAACTTTTCAACACATTTTATTTTGATGAAAGGGTCTAGCACAATTATATTCAATTTTCAATAACTCCCTTGTATAAAATCTCATATAAAGGGATTCAATTTACTCTCACAACAAAAGCTAGGCACCATTGAACCTGTATAAACCTGTACAAACCTGTCGGTGAGGGAAAGTTAACCCCTACGCCCATAAAGGACCACAGACAATAGATTATGAATCATGCTGATTTTAAAGGTAAGATAGCTTCAATGACACACTAAAATAAGTAGGTTAAAATTAGTCGCTCAAGTATCGACAGCTAGGGAGGTAGTTTGGTGCGCGGAGCCTGCTCTATCCGGACTGTGTTTGTTGGAATATTAAGGACTTCCGTGCGGCCCGCTTAGAGAGGCCTCGATAAATCAGAAAGGACAACAGGTATCTCCCATTTTAGATATCTATAGCAATTAAAGTCAAACTCGCGACTCTTTCCTTTATGGAATAAACTAGGACACTACTACAGTAGACAGTCCGCCAAATATATTTCTTAACTACTGTGCGTGTGTGTGTGTGTGTTTGTTTGCGTAATACAGTATAAAAACATACAACATGCACTCAATGTGAAATCACTCTCTCTAGGGTAATAAGCACCAAAGATAAGATCACACTTATCTGTTATAAATGTGAAGAAAAGACCTGACATTTTATAGAAAAATGGCATTATCAGTGTACAATTTGTGGGAATTTTAGTAAAATAGGATTCTAAATAATATGAAGTCATTTTTATTAAATAGAATTATACATACCTTGTATTTTCCTTAGAATGATAGGAGTGGTTGAAGATTTCTGTTCTAATAAAATGTATTCCTAACAGAAGAAATCTGAATATTATAAAAATTAATCGAGATAAAAATGGACAATTCACTTTTGGTATTTTTGAAAAACCTGAAACTGGAGTTCTATCACATTGCAATGATAATAAATTGATAAAGATTCTACAAGAAAAGTTCGTATCAATTTGAATAATAATCTAGTCATAAAAGCAGATGGACAAAAAGAAAATCGAAGTAACAAAAAGTTTGATTATTTATCTTTCATAGATAATTTAGAAGGGTTTAAGTGAGTGTCCGAAACATCAAATTTTTGCTTGAGTATTCTCATATAGGTACTAACTACCTGTACATGTTAAATATGAGAAAAAGAGTGGTAAATAAATTTTAGAACCACAAAAGAAAATAATCATCTCATAAATTTTTATTTTTCAAAACAAACTTATTCATCTTACATAAATAAAAAAATCTTTACGGAAAGAAAAAAATATGGACCTTCGAAAAATTGTGATACTTAGCTAACCACAAAAAAATAATCTTCTTATACTCCTAGATGCAGGGCGGATAATGTCCTATTTATTATTAAATGAAGACGCACCTTGTCAAAGCTTGTTAAAAATTTGAGTTTTGTCCAAACCTAATACATCTTATGAAGCTAGTAATTCATCTTTATTGAACAATTCGATATTTTTGTCGTGAACATGACAAATCTTGTCTCTAGCTTTTGGGTATTTTTTAGTCTGTTCTTTCAACTCGATAAAATGTTGATCGTTCAAACCACATTGATTTTTAAAATCTGCTACTTTGTTTGGATCACCCTCAAGGGTTTGTACATAGTCCTGAACAATCGCGGCAGCTTCGCCAATGTAAATAAACGATGTTATAGACTTCAGAGACTAAAAAAGAAATATATCATTAACGTTTTTCAAAAACCCTACATAGATTATAATAGAATATGATTAACTTACTAGTACTTCTTTTGTGAGGGTTTGAACTGATTTTAAAAGACTCTCAACCGTTTTGCGGAGACAGATGAAGCTGAAATTTTTGGCTGCAATACTCTGTTTATTTCTGTATTTTGGTGCCATTTTTGTGACGTCACTTTCACTGAAAATGATTCAAGTGAGGTACGAAACTAAAGAAGTATTTTATCATCAATGGCTTCTGAATAAAAAAATGAACAAAATTGGCAGAAAAATTATCAGCGTTCAAGTGACTATACACAACCCTAAGACACTTAAGAAGGGAGATATAGTGGAAGTGGACAGACAGGTGGTAGAAAATTAGGTGTGTCTCCTGCTGATGGCTGCATCACATTTTTAATTTTTCTGTCCTTCAAATTGATTACTTTACTGTACATTGATGTAAAATGCAGAATATGGATTTGAATGCAGCCATCAGCTGGGTACTTGATTTTAGACAATATATTGTTGTCCATTATTCGCTTCTCAGAGCACCTGTAGAGGGCGCTAAAAACATCTATGAGACATGGAAAAATTTTTGCTTCGAGGAGCGACAATGTTATTTTTTACAACTTTGAAAAATTCCAAAAAACCTAATCTTCTAATATATAAAGCAGAAAGTTTGTCCGTCCTCCTGTCCGTTTATAACTCGAGAACTACTGGGCCGATCGCTTTCAAACTTTCAGGATATATTGTCCTCATCCCAGAGCAGCACATAGACTCATAAAAATAAAAATTTGACGGGGAGGTGCTGAGTAATTTCAAAAAAGGGCGAAAACAATGACTTTTTTCAATATAAAAAAACGTGGTGGTGTAGCTTGCCATCGAACGCGTTGTTCCAACGTTACCGTTCAAAGGCGTTGAGCGCGCAGTTATAAAAATTAAGTTATGGTGATAACTCGAGTTTTACTCATTTTTATGAAAAATTGAAGAGAACAAAAATGGTTGCCCCTTTAATTTCCTTTCGAATGAGCCCAATTCCAGATTTTTAGGAGGAAATTTTGGAACTATTGGTATTTTGACTGATGCGTATTCAAGATCATTGTGTTTACAGAGAGAGAGCATTTAAACCGGTTGCTCTGGATGAATCTACAGAGACTATTCGAGTTTTACGTATCCAATTTTCGATTTTGAAAGGAGACGTTTATGTAAAATAATTTCTTGAAAATTTGCTCTTCTTTTGTGACGAGTAACTATACATTAGGTAAATATCGTCGTCAGAGTTTGAAACTACCTAAGAAAAGGTACTGGGTTCGAGAAAGAATTGAGAAAATTACATCCGGTTTCTCATATAGGAAACGACTGAGTTCGTCTCATGCCTCTACACAGACTGATGTAATGCTTCGGGGATATGGCAGGCTTTTTACCTACTGTCCATCTATTTCCTTAATCATTGCGACGGTTCATGAATTAGTCCGTTTTTTGCTGCAATACAGCCCTTACCTGTCAACTCAGCTCTTACCGTTAAAATCGAAATATTTACAAAACACTGATATCTACTCAACACACAGCTGGCGGTCAGGCGCGCCGGAGGCGCGCTGCCAACCGCTAGTTCTGTAAGTTATAATATGTATTTTCAAGAAGTGGCAACTTCAAATGAAAGGTGATTCTCTATTCTACAAATGAAAAAATTCTTCTGATGTCCAGGAGGTTTAGATACCCTAAAAGAGTGATATTGAATGGATTTTGTAACCAATGTTGAAAAATTTTATATTGCGTTCATAATGCCGCGCGTTGCATGACTGCTGAGTTCTTCATATTTTCAACAAGTATTGCTCTGGATGTCAAATATCTCCCTTCTTTAGTGTCTCACTCATTCAAGCCGGACAGCGCTAGTGTCGCGCATAACATGCAGAGGAAAATTGATGGGCAGTGCGGATGACGAGCGGAAGGTTTTCTTAAATTGATTTGAATCAATTTTTATAAGTGAATATCACTTGTCAAAAACTTTATGCTCTGCAAATGTTGTTCCCTCAGTGAGGAGGAGGAGGGGCAATTTGTACTCGCAGATTTCCAATAGTAGGGCGGGAGGTTTTAGTGAAGACATTAAAAATCTTATAAAAACAAAAAAACTTGAATTTCTGTTAACTTACTGTCAGAGCATTGAAAAAAAAAAAGAAAAAGAAAATTCATAGATGGACTTGGTAACACAGCCGTTATATTTTCATTATGGCTAGTGACCCGCATGCAGTGATTTAAATACGTGAATTACCTTACCGCCTCTGTTTAACTGATCAAATTTTATTATCAGGATTTTTGAGTGCAGTCGATGAAATCCTTCCTGGTAATTACGGAATGAAAGACCAATGTGCAGCGTTGAAGTGGGTACAGAAAAACATAGCCGCATTCGGAGGTGACCCAAAGCAAGTCACAATCGTCGGCCAAAGCGCAGGCGCTTGTAGCGGGGATCTGCACCTATATTCTCCTCTGAGCACCGGTAATCTCTCAAATATTATGTAAATTAGGTATGTACTTATATTTTTCGATCATTCAAATCTTTTCTCTTTTTTTTGTATCAGGATTATTCCACGGAGCTATCGGTGAAAGTGGCTCAGCCTTAGCGGTTTGGGGTGTTTCTAATTCGAAAACAGCGAGAGAGCGTGCTAAGGCTGTTGGCGTACTCTCAGGTTGCGCAGAATTCGATTCCAAATCACTAGTGGAGTGTCTAAGAAAAGTACCTGCCGAGCAATTTGTGACCACTTACAACAAATTATTTGTAAGTCATATACCCTCATTTATTTGGATGGTTTTATGTGGAATGTTTACAGGATGTGTGAAGAATTTCTCTTCTAGGTGTACGATTTGATACCTTCGGCTCTATTTGGTCCGGTTATTGAGCCTAAGTGTGTAAAAGATGCATTCATGACAGAAAGTCCGTGGAGGCAACAGGTTATCAATGACGTACCTTATGTGACCGGTGTGAACGCGGACGATGGAAATTTGCTTGTGACAAGTACGTATTGAGAGAGCTCGGCGTTAGCAATCGAACCTGTGCTTGAGAGCAGTGCGCGGATAGAGACGTGAAAATTTCTTCTTAGAAATTCTCGAATCAGAACTTACTCTACAACATTTCGCGTATTGAGAGAATTTTCAGAATTTCGCCTCTACAGGGAGACTCAACTCTTTATGGTCGATTAATACAATTAATTCGGTTCTCTAAAATATGACCAGAAACATCTAACGACGACATACTCAACGATTAAAACGTACGGAGTAATTTGAATAGAGCCACAGAAATGAAAAAACACCGGAGCGCTTTCGATTAAAAAACCATCGTCAACGGGGACGTGAAAGCAACTGAACCAACTCCGGCCGACAACAAGAACTACCGAGGAGGACATGACTGAACTAGCGAGTCATCACAATGTGAATCATACTCGTAAACTAATTCAATCAAACCCTCATCAGGTATGTACCTGTTAAGCACATTTAGGTTATCGTTATTCAGATGGCGAATAATTTCGATGTGTTCTAGCGCAGTACGTTTGAAAGCCGAGGACTCTCTATGGAGGAGGGACTCGGATCCCTCTATGAAACCATGGCCAGTGGTAATAAGATGGTCCGCAAAAGCCGAATCACCCAATTTCTTCTTTTCCCACGCCTTCCTATGCTCATCTATTCTAATTTTGAGCTGACGTCCTGTCTCGCCTATATAAATTCCATTACAATCATTACACTCAATTTTGTAAACCCCGCTTCTTTCGACCAGTGGGATGGGGTCCTTTAACTTAACGAACAAGCTTTTTACAGTGTTCAGATTGTAAAACACTGGCCGAAACCCAGATGGGCGGAGGACACGACCTAATTGGGAAGAAAATTTCCCCAAAAACGGAAGCCTAATCCAACGTTTCTTACTATCTGACGCTGGATTACGGGGGAGGGAGGTAGTGGAATCAAGGCATTTCCGAGTCAATTTCCTATGGACCATCAAGTCAATATCCAAGCTGATCTCGTTCACTCTGGCCAAGTGCTTTATAGTCAAGAGCTCCTGTTGAAAAGCGAGCTGACCTAATGGAATACTCGTCAACCGGTGGATATAACTATTAAAACCGGCATATTTGTGAGCAATCGGGCAGAAAGATCTGCCGTGGACAGTAATATCGGTCGAGGTATCTTTTCTATATATGGCGAATTCGTGGCCGCCTTCTCTATTAGAGATAGTAAGGTCCAAAAAATTTATAGATGAACCGCCTACTTCTAACGTGAATTTGATGGATGGGTATGAACTGTTAAGATACCTGAGAACCCCCAAAAGGAGATCCCGTTGACCGGTCCACAAACACAACACATCGTCGACGTACTTGTGCCAATAATATATATGACCCAAAAACCCCTGACCAGAGGAAAAGAGATCAAGCTCAAATTTAGACATGAAAACCTCCGAAATGAGGGAACCCAGATGAGAGCCAATAGGGATACCTACCTCCTCAGGAAATTCGAAAAATTTGCCTTCAAATTTGCAAAAGTTGGGAGACCAACAAATATTGAGTAAATTAAAAAATTCTGTCAACTCTTCGTGACAGATATTAGATTGGATCAAAAGGTCTCCCATATGTTGCATGGCAGTAGCTCTAGGGATACTCGGAAATAATCCGACAACATCAAAGGAGCATAGGGTTGAATCAGGCGGAAGAATGTCATCCTTAAGCTTATTAGCCAGAGAGACCGAATTCTTCACAGAGTAGGATGACTCAAATTCCACTCTAGATTTGAACCAACGGTCCAAAAATTTCGCCAAGAAGTACGTGGGGGAAGACACGAAAGAAACGACCGGCCGCATCGGGGTGTCCCTCTTATGAACCTTAGGTAGCCCGTACAAGAGGGGCGGCACTAGATTGGGCTCAAGAAGCATTCTTTTAAGCTTAGGGGTCTTAATAATAAATTCACAAGTGTTTATAACACGTCTAACTTCTTTGACGTGATTTGGAAAATTGAAATCCGCATTTTCCTTGGCGCCACACTGGTCGAGAACTTCATAGACCTTGGAGACGTAAGAGGACTTATCCATAACGACAATGGCATTCCCTTTATCAACCTTAGTAATGGTTAAGCCCTCCTCCCTGACCTTCACGTTAGAAGTAGGCGGTTCATCTATAAATTTTTTGGACCTTACTATCTCTAATAGAGAAGGTGCCCACGAATTCGCCATATAGAGAAAAGATACCTCGACCTATATTACTGTCCACGGCAGATCTTTCTGCCCGATTGCTCACGAATATGCCGGTTTCAATAGTTATATCCACCGGTTGACGAGTATTCCATTAGGTCAGCTCGCTTTTCAACAGGAGCTCTTGACTATAGAGCACTTAGCCAGAGTGAGCGAGATCAGCTTGGATATTGACTTGATGGTCCATAGGAAATTGACTCGGAAAGGCCTTGATTCCTCTACCTCCCTCTCCCGTAATCCAGCGTCAGATTGTAGGAAACGTTGGATTAGGCTTCTGTTTTTGGGGAAATTTTCTTCCCAATTAGGCCGTGTCCTCCGCCCATCTGGGTTTCGGCCAGTGTTTTACAATCTGAACACTGTAAAAAGCTTGTTCGTTAAGTTAAAGGACCCCATCCCACTGGTCGAAAGAAGCGGGGTTTACAAAATTGAGTGTAATGATTGTAATGGAATTTATATAGGCGAGACTGGACGTCAGCTCAAAATAAGAATAGATGAGCATAGGAAGGCGTGGGAAAAGAAGAAATTGGGTGATTCGGCTTTTGCGGACCATCTTATTACCACTGGCCATGGTTTCATAGAGGGATCCGAGTCCCTCCTCCATAGAGAGTCCTCGGCTTTCAAACGTACCGCGCTAGAACACATCGAAATTATTCGCCATCTGAATAACGATAACCTAAATGTGCTTAACAGGTACATACCTGATGAGGGTTTGATTGAATTAGTTTACGAGTATGATTCACATTGTGATGATTCGCTAGTTCAGTCATGTCCTCCTCGGTAGTTCTTGTTGCCGGCCGGAGTTGGTTCAGTTGCTTTCACGTCCCCGTTGACAATGGTTTTTTAATCGAAAACGCTCCGGTGTTTTTTCATTTCTGTGGCTCTATTCAAATTACTCTGTACGTTTTAATCGTTGAGTATGTCGTCGTTAGAGGTCTTTATGGTCGGTTAGGTTATCTGGCCGCCGCCGGTTGCTCACAGGTTCTGCACTCAATAATCTTCCTAACGGTGGTTAGACGCTTAGAAAACCTCTCTATGTAAGGTAGAGGTGGTGTTCCTTTAATAGAAAACTGTAGTCTCGAGTGTGGAGAAAACGGTTGGTAAAAGTTTCTTAATTCTGGATTGGTACTTTTGGGGTGAATATTCTCTTACGAGTACTATCAAGTTTTAAAGGATTAAAACGAATTCAAAGTTCACTGTAGGCTGATTCTCTCTAAATTACGTATCGAGCTACCACACCTAGCATCTCTAAGTATGATTCCTTATTATCAGGGGGCTTCCTCATCGGCGTGATCTCATGAGGATTGATAAAATTTGTTTGTTCTCAGGGATACGTTCATTACCGATGGTTATGAATGAGTGGACTCGTGACTACGAGCGTCTTCTTCCTATCTCATTGTATTATTTCGATAGAACAGACCCGGAAAACGTGCACGCCATGACTGCGGCCATTAAAAATTTCTATTTTGGAAATGAAGATATTAGTTTGAAGACTAGAAACAATCTAAGGGACGTAAGTATACTTGTTTTTACGGCGTCCTTCGTGCCTGAAATTCTAGACGGTATTGAGCAGTAGTAAGGGTTTCTCATCATACTCATATTTTCGCTATACGTTTTGCGAGCGATTGCTGGTAAATTTCTAAGACGGGCCTAACGCCAAGTTCTCTCTTTTTTTGAGAAAATATCATTGACTGCTGAAATTTGTATAGTATCTTATGGGAGAAGATTAAAAAACGTAATTTTACACAAATATGGTGAAGTTTTTGAAAAAAATGCAGAGAATGTCATTCGATATTTTGAGCTTGGTCTTGTTAAGATCGATCAACTACGAAGCGAGTTATTAACGTTTTAAAATTAAAAGTCATACAGAGGGCGAAGCGCGGTGAGTTCAAAAAATAAAGAATCGTTACTCTTTCCATCATATTTATGAACTTTTCCCCCGCGGAATCGAATACTTTTCGCAAATCAATGATTAACGGGTTTTTCTATAAGAGCCTGTATAAAACTCGGCCCCGTATCTCTCATGACCGCGATGTTGCCAGCTTTAATATTCTGGCCTGATACTAAGGACGGCCATGGTTTTGTAATTGATTTTTAAAATCAGTTCTGAACTCTTACAAAGCGTTCTGTCAATTTTGGAAAAAGAACAGCGCAGCAAGAGTAGAAACTTTCTCTTAATACTGTTTTTCGTTTGATTTGATCAGATATTCTTGGAAAAAACTTTCATGAGCCTTGCAATTCTTCTAAGAATACTTAAGAGGGGTTAAAATTCGATTAAGAAAGCTTTGAGTTCATCAACTCCGCCATGCTTTCATGAATTACGTAACTACGCAAAAACTCGCTGGTCAACATTTTTTACAGTCGGAGGGTTGAAAAGAGGAGAAGAAAGGGATAGAACCGGCGAATTGACCACAATGTGGTCGAAACAATCGTGCGTTAATAAATTTATGTGCGGGTAAATGCCTTGTTTCATTGAATAATAAATGTATTCCGCGCACGAGTAAAATTATCTTTTTATTAAATTTTTTCCAAGTTCCTAATAAGGTTAGAATTTCTCAGATAAGCCCCCTTTATAATAGGTTCCTTTGAAATTTAAATAGAGTTCAATCTTTGAGCTTCAAAGGATAGAAGATGAGTTAGAGAGAGACTGGGGAACATTTCAACCTTGAAGCTATTCCAAATTCTTCAATTTCAGATGTTTACGGATGGATTCTTCGCCGCAACTTCTCTCGAGGCTGTTCAACGTGTCAAAAGCACAAGATACTTTTATTTGTACGACCATGAGAATGAGTACTCGTTTGGTGAACTTCAGGGAAATGTAACTAACGAATTTGGTAAGAAGAAAAAAAAAAAAGACCTGAAATTTAAATAAAAATAAAGAAAAAATTTATTATTGTTATTATTAACAGGGAACCAGTTCTATTTTTTTTTCCCTGAAAAATTCGCCATGTGTTGCACCGTTTGGCGAAAAATTTAGACTTTCGGTGGTAGGAGGGGGACTTGAAGAAATTTTGATTCGTGACCCGTAATATATGAATTTATGGTGTTTGAAGCATTGCATATCTGACTCATTAAAGGGGCCAAGCCAATTGGTGTACAAAGCATTGCATATCTAGTTACTTGAAGGGGCTATCCTAGTGCGGGCCATATAATGTATTATCATTTTCAACTCATAGAACAGACGGTTCCCTGCACTGGTTAAAAGAAAACCGTCATTTTTTATAGGTGTAAGCCATGGAGACGAGCTCATCAGTCTTTTTAATTTAACGGGAATATTTCCACCCGTAACAAAAAGTTCTCCCGCTGATTACGCAGTCTCCGAGAGGATGGTCAATTATTGGGTGAATTTTGTGAAGACCGGGTTCGTATGAATGTTTATAAAATACTTTAAAGGTCTTCTAATATCATACGCAACGTGTAACGTTTTATTCTAGGGATCCTAACGGTGCTGGGCGGAGGATTTGGTACCCATTCAGGTCGGATAATTTTGCGTATCTACACATCAAGACCGAATCAGACGACATGGAGGAAAGGTTGCACTACAAAGAATATGTTTTTTGGAAATACTCTGTCTTTCCCGTTTTTGCTCGTTCCTATAATTAATTACCCACCTAATTATAGAAAGTGTTTCTGGTTAGTTGATTCGAGAAGAACATTGTTTTAATCTCGTTTAATATTTTTCAGATGTATTATTTCAGAGAAAAAATCTTTTCGGGCCTTCTATTTTCTAGAAAATAAATCCTGATTTCTGAATGAATCTCGATGTTTTATTTGAATGTTCCTTTGAGACCTATATGAAAACAAATTTACGACCCAGGGTCTATGTGCTATCAATTCTACGCTAGAGAAAGTATAAATTTAAGATCGCTGACTTCCCGGTCAGTTGTTTAGGTTCTCTGATTTATAACAAACAACCAGAAATTTATATCAGTATATCTGACGATAAAATTCTAGCTATCAGTATTCCGAAAAATGAGGTAACAGATTGACTGCAAGTTCTTTTTGAACTCGTTCAGATTAAAAGTGGGCATATATCTTACAGATGGATAAATGTCCTTGAAATACTCTTGTTTTAAGCATGTTAGAAGCCTACTCGAGAACTGTTCGTCATTTCATTCATTCAAATAATTCTCTCTCTTCACATGCATAAATTTACGTAATAACTTTTAATTATCATATTGTTTCTCCCCTTCTTGCTCGCCTATTACGGTCGGCAGAAAATCTTACACGAACGCTACAGAAAAGCACTTATGAATGATGACTACGTAATCGGTACTGAAGATAGGCCTGAATACAGATATTATAATGAGTAGTTGTGTCATGTGGCAGTAGTCCACTCTGACTCGAAAAAAGTGCAGTCAGAAAGAAAAAAAATGGGTCGGTCGATTTTATTTGTCGCATCCGTTTTACTTGTGCTTCTGTGCGAACGATTTGAAGCGATTCAGGGGACAATTAAACAAGGTACTTTAGAAGGTATCGTATCCACATCTCGAAATGGCTCCGAATTCCATTCCTTCTACGGAATCCCATTCGCTAAACCACCTATCGGCGAACTCAGATTCCAAGTAAGTTTGGAAACTGTTTTCGCAATGTACAAAAAGAGTATAAGCCTATCCATCTTCCATCTTTCATGAATTATATAGCCTCCAAAAGAACCCGATCATTGGGAGGGTGTGCGAGGAGCGAAAACGCCACCTCCAGTTTGCATTCAATCCAAACCTTTCCAGCTACCAGTTTATCCTTTAGGAAACCAGATTGCAGGTGAAGAGGACTGCCTATATTTGAATGTATTTACTCCCAATGTGAGTAGAATCTAAATTGAAAATTAATATTTTTAAAAGTAATTTGTCTGTTCTGATTATGTAACTTATGTTCAGGCCACCTCCCTGTCTCTAGTACCAGTTATGGTTTACATCCACGGTGGTGCATTTTACTGTGGTGGCAGCGCTGAGCATGGACCTGAGTACTTTATGGACCATCCAATTGTCGTCATAACAATCCAATATAGACTCGGTATCTTTGGTGAGACATTTCAAATGTATATCATCTACTTTTAGAATCAATATTGCTACATTTCAGAACTATTGAATCTTGATGATGTTGAATTCACTTTTTTGGATCGACCACGACAAAATAACTAATGTTGTCTCGAACACCTTGAAAGTCCACTCTCACTGTAACTGAAATTTCAAGCTCTCCAATGTTCTGATTGAAGAAAATAAGTACTGCTACCATTTTGTAGCCTCCGGAGATTAGCATTCTAGCCCACTTGCCTTCGCATCAAAGCCCTCATCAGATCCATACGCGTTCTGATTAGTTCATGGGAGGGCTACAAATGAGCTCAGCAGAGGGATTTCTTTTCGATGGCTACAACAAATCTTCATCAGTAATTATAACCGTTGATACTTGTGAACGATGAAAAATAATGTGTCACACTCGGTCTAGGATTACGGAAATTCGGAAAGGAGATGAATATCATTCATAGAGAGAATCTCGGTAGTTCTGAACTCAATGATTTCCATGATAGCTATATAATAGTGAACTGCATACGAGGATGCAAGTTTTGTTACTCCTTTATTAGACCACCAATATTTTTCTAGTCTCTGTTCAATTTTTTCCATAGGATTCTTGAGTGCAGTCGATGAAATTCTTCCTGGTAATTATGGACTGAAAGACCAATCGGCAGCCTTGAGATGGGTGCAGGGCAACATAGCCGCATTTGGTGGTGATCCAAAACGAGTCACAATCGTTGGTGAAAGTGCCGGTGCTGGTAGTGTGGGTCTTCATCTGTACTCTCCTCTAAGCACAGGTAATCAACTGCCGAAATATTGTTTCAAATATTGTTCCCTAATGATGAAGTCTACCTTCCTCGCATCAGGATTATTCCACGGGGCCATTGCTCAAAGTGGATCGAGCTTAGGGCCGTGGGCTGTTTTAAAATCGCAAACAGCGAAAGAGCGTGCTCACACTGTTGGCGTACTCTCAGGTTGTGTGGAATTAGATTCAGAAGCACTGGTGGAGTGTCTAAGGCAAATTCCTGCCCAGCAATTAGTGTCCATTCAGGATAAGTTTTATGTTAGTTATCTCCCTATGATTTATTCTGGCGACTTCCTCTACAATGTTTGTACAATAATATGTACATTTTTCTTCCAGATCTTCGACTTGACACCTGCAGTTCGATTTGGTCCGGTTATCGAACCTAAGAGTGTAATTGATGCGTTCTTGACAGAAAATCCGTGGAGACACCAAGTCATCAATAGCGTGCCTTTCATGACCGGTGTGACCGCGGACGAAGGAAATTTAATGGCTACAAGTACGTACTGAGGGTTCGGCATAAGCCATCAAACTTGTACTTGAGAATGGTGCAAAATTACGAATGAACTGTTGATCATGGACTATTTTAGTATTGGAAACGGTTTGGAACGGTACTCGCTCAATATTGGTGGCGGGATAGGGGTAGCAGTGCGAGCGATCGACGCCTCTACCAAAAATCTAGGAGTTTTCCAGGAACGGTCCCAGTTTTATGAGCATATAAAATATAAACTTAACCCTACCGGATCTAATTTATATTCCACCAGCGCTGCTGCTCAATTCTGTTTTTTTATTCTACCTACTAGAACTGAATTTTAATTCAGGTTAAATTTTCGTCTACCATCAAATTGATTTAGCGTTTGCTGTTGCCAGACCTTGGCTGTAATCTAATACTAAATTGTAGATGATCATCTGTAAGTTGCGCAGAGCTCTTCTGCCTCTCCAGACTCAGTAACCTCAAGTATGATCGCTTGTTACAAGGGGCGGGAGGATTCCCGGCATGATCGCATTAGGAGTAATGAAATCTATGCGTTTATAGGGATACGTATGGATGAGTGGACTCGTCATTACAAACGTCTTCTTCCTATTTCTTTGTATTACTTCGATAAAGCAGATCTGAAAAACGTATCCGCCATCACCGCGGAAATTAAAAATTTCTATTTTGGAGATGCTGGTATTAGCACGAAAACTAGAAATAATCTAAAAGAAGTAAGTTTATTTTCGTACCTGAAGTTCTAGAAGTTATTGAGTGGCTGTAATTATCATAGTTTTTCAAGTCCTCCTTTCTATCATGTGTGGCTTAAAATTTGAAATTTCCTCTAGTCCCTACAATTTATATAGCTCGATGGTCAAAAACTTTGTAAGCACGTTTCCTTTGATATATACAAGCTCTAGAGCCAACATTTTTCAAGTCTCCTTCCCCGCTCAGAAGTCAAGATCAGTTAAACGAATCCGTTCTATCCATAATAAACGCGAAAACTTTGCGGATCTTGCTGTTAAAATTGGTCCTGGTTTTAATAACCAGAAAGTTTGTGCCGAATTAGTTGCATGCGTAATAATTCGGAAGGAGTGATTCAAGGTTTAAAGAGGAAGATTAGAGAGGGAGATTTAATCGTCATTAAGGCTGACAAGGACAATGCTGTTGTGGTGATGGAGAAATCCGCCTATTCTTCCAAGGTCCACGAGGTCCTCCAGCAGTGTGGTGCTAAAGAGAGTGAGGATTTCAGCTCCCGAAGCACGTCAAAGAAGTTAGGAGTGTCATCAACAGGAGTGAGGCTATTATTAAGACTCCTGCTATGAAAAAAGCCCTCCTCGTTCCTAACCCACACCCACCCTCCTCTACGGGCTGCCTAAAGTGCATAAGAACAATACCCCGATGCGACCCGTTATTTCTTTCGTCTCCTCTTCTACCTACCTCCTTGCCAAATTCCTTGACCGTTGGTTCAAAAATCGCATTGATTTTGAATCTCCTCATTCGGTCTTGAATTCGGCCTCTTTAACTGACGTCCTAAAGGGTGAAAGTCTTCCCCCGGGAACGACCAATTGTTTGATGTTGTTGGTTTGTTCCCGAATATTCCTAAGGCGGCTACTATCCAGCGTATGGGTGAGCTACTCGTCAAAGCCAACATTCCTCACAATGAGCTTCATGAATTTTTCGATCTTCTGAATATTTGCTGGTCCCCCAACTACTGTAAATTTGATGGAAAATTTTTCGAGTTTCCTAATGAAGTAGGGATCCTTTAGGCTCTCTCATCTCCGAAATTTTCATGTCCAAGTTTGAACTTGACCTCTTTTCCTCGAACCAGGTGTTACTCAATCATACTCACTATTGGCACAGGTACGTTGATGACGTTCTATGCACCTGGACTGGTCCCCCAGATCTCCCTGATGAGTTTCTGAGGTATCTCAATTCCTGGTACCCTTCCATCAAATTTACGTTGGTAATAGGGGTATTTTCCATTAACTTTTTGGATTTATCGATCTCTATAATAGACGGTATCCATAAGTTTGGAATTTACAGGAAAGATACTACGACCGATATTTTAGTCCACGGTGGTTCGTTCGGCCCTGTTGCTCAAAAGATGGCTGCATTTCATAGCCTAGTTCACAGACTGACACGTATTCCTTTGAGTTCGTCTGCCTTCAAGAAAGAATTACTCACAATAAAACACCTGGCCAGAGTGAATGGGGTCAATGTCGATGTTGAAGTGAGGGTTCGGAGGGGAATTACGAGGAGCTTTCTTGATTCCACCACCTCCCTCCCCCGAGATACGATCCGTGATCGTCGTTTGCGTTGGATCAGTCTCCCTTTTCTGGGGAAGTTCTCCCTCCAATTGGGTCGGGCCCTCCGCCCGTTTGTCTTTAGACCCGCGTTTTACAACCCTACCACAGTCAAAGGGCTGTTTGTGAGGCTGAAGGACCCCCTACCTGTTGATGAGAGGAGTGGTGTGTATAAGTTGGAATGTAGGGATTGTGGAGGCTTTTATATTGGTGAGACCAGCCGCCAAATGAAAGTTAGAGTAGCTGAGCACCTGAAGTCTTGGAATAAGGGACACTTAGGGGAGTCAGCTTTTGCTGATCATCTGATAAACAGCGGCCACGGCTTCCGTGAGGGGTCAGAAAAGATCCTCCTAAAGAGAATTCCTACCGTAAGCGTATCGCCCTCGAGCATATAGAGATGATGCGTCATCTCAACACCGATGGCATTACTGTACTCAACTCGTACATTCCGGAAGATGGCCTGATTGAACTGGTCTATGATTCACACCGTGATTTCTCGTTTGGCCAATCTCAATACCTTGTTCTTCTGTTCCATTCATCAGTTGCTTTCATTTCAGTCCTGAAGATTAACCGAAAGCGCTCGTCGTTTTAATTTTCTGCGGTTTGTAGAGTTTACCCTCCTTTCGAAGTATTCTTTCTTTCGCTTAGTATGGATAACCGTAATTTACAGGAACGTATTCTTTTAGGTCAAGATCAGGTTAAGTTGGCAGACGGGCAGAAACAATTTTGATCCTAAGCCGTTATCATTTTTCTATTTTTGCTGCTAACATTCACCAGTGGTTCACATATGTGAAAAAACGACAACTTCCGTAACGAAGTTGAACGAGGAACGCAGGGAACCTGTTTTATGAGTCAAATGGGACTTGGTATTGAAAATTCAAGGAAGCCTAGACCTAGATGAAGCTAGTATAAAGAAGGCCTAGACCACTATAAGCCTAGTATAATATAGTTTGAGAGTCTAAATTTTTCCAAGTCCCTTTCAAATCATATATAGCTCGAGAGTCGAAATTTTTCTTTCCCCCTCCCATCATATATAGTTCGAGAGTTGACATTTTAACAGGGAACCTGTTTTATGGGAGGCTTTTTGAGAAATTTGCCGTGCGCCGTTTGTCATCCAGCAAGAAACTTGGAAAAATTTCGACTCTCGAGCCATGATAGGAGAGGGACTTGGAAAAATTTCGACTCTCAAACTATATTGACATGTTCCATGTCTTTTCTCTCGCCGGACCCCGATTTTGAAACTCGCGAGTACACCCCCCTCCCCCCCGTCCAGAGAAATCTCTACCCCGTGGGTGATTCAGAAATTCGCGAGTACACCCCGCGTAATGATAATAAATAATTATATTAATTAATTAATAAATAATTAAATAATTAAATAATTAACTAATTAAATAATTAAATAATTAAATAATTAAATAATTAAATAAATAAATAATTAAATAATTATTATAATTAATAACTAGAAAATTTTCTAAGTCCCTCTTCCCATCATATATGGCTGGATAGTCGAAATTTTTCCACGTCCCCTAGACTTGAATTGTCTCATACCATTCCAATACAACAGCGAGACAGGGGGCGAACGAGCGGAGCGAGTTCGCGCTAAGTCATATTTCTCATAGAAGACTTGAATTTTCTCATACCATTCCAATACAAGAGCGAGATCGCTCGTTCGCCCCACTAAAGTTGATACCTCAAAATATAGAACACCCACAATTACCTCAAAAAATTTCTCATACAAGACTTATACGACGCCAAGATAGGTAAAGGGGTAAACGAATAATATCTCACGAACACTTGACCTAGTAGAAGCCTAGAATGAAATATTTCAAGATGACTGATAAAATATAAAAGACATGGAACATGATTTTCATTTATTTGGCCATGCCAGAAAATTTTTTTATACTAGGCTTATAGTAGGTAGGCCTTCTTTATACTAGCTTTATCTAAGTCTAGGCTTCCTTGAATTTTCGATACCATATCCCATTTGACTCATAAAACAGGTTCCCTGCGTTCCTCGTTTAACTTCGTTAAGGAAGCCGTCGTTTTTTCTAAGTCCCTCTCCTATCATGTATAGCCCGAGAGTCGAAATTTTTCCAAGTCCCCCTCCTATCATAAGCTCGAGAGTCATTTTTTGTAAGTGCCCCTCCTATCATAAGCTCGAGACTTGACATTTTTTCTAAGTCCCCCTCCTATCATATATAGCTCGAGAGTCGAAATTTTTCCAAGTCCCCCTCCTATCATATATAGCTCGAGAGTTGACATTTTTTCTAAGTCCCCCTCCTATCATACATAGCTCGAGAGTCGAAATTTTTCCAAGTTTTTCGCTGAACGGCGGACGGCAAATTTCTCAAAAAGCCCCCCACCTGCACCTGAGTGTGTAATATGGACTCTCTTCGTGCTTTTCATGAAACGTCAAATAAATTTCACCATGGAGGTGGGAGGGTCCCCCTTAAAAATCATGAACTTAGAATCTCCATCCTCCCAAATTCTACTGGTACTCTGGCATATGATTTTAATATTACTCGTAAGATTGCCTAAACCGGGCAGTCTATCCACGGGGATTCTTTTCGCCGCGCCATTCTTAGAAGCGTGCCTTGCTCATAAATTGGCCACCCTTCTTCTTACTCCTCGTAACTTCTAAAAAGAGATTAATATCGTTTCTCATATTGCGCTCGCTATCAATTATGATATCGATGTTCGCAAAATTGTGCCCAGAAAGAAGAAAGACATTGATTTGCAGAACGGCACTTTCTTTCACGACCTTGGTGACGCTAGAAACGGTACACGTTGGATTCGCGTGCTCCATCTGGGCCATATTTCCCACAAATTTCAAAAATAATTTATACATCAAGACTGCTGTTTTTACAGCCTTTCCATCCTTCGACACCTCCCCAACCTAAAGGATTTCATCCCCTCCCTCTCCTCCAAAGGACAGGGATATACAGAATCAGTTAGGGCGATTGTAATGCCATGCGTAGCTGGGCTCTTGAGAACCACATGGGTGCGTAAATGAGTATAGATCAGCTGTTCGCAGTGCACAGCCTCAAAAACCTGCCTTCGCTCGGCACGGACCACACTTCCTCAAGAAAGAAGGTATATCTACTTTACAGCTCGTATTGGTTGTGACGGATGGGAAAATTCCAGCTCAATTTTTTTGAACATTATTGGCTCAAAAATGACGTTAAATCGACTCAACTTACCTGAAGTTGTGAACAGACAAGGAAAGTAAATAGCCAAAATTTCAATTTGATGGTGTAGTACAGGCGCTAAATACATAGGACCTCGCATTTTAGGGGGGAAAGCTGGATTTTTTTGAAATGTCTCAGGACAAGTGTCCTAAATAACATACTAAAAGTCCAGACCCCCACCTGCGCCGCTGGAGGATTTGTGGCACGTTCTTGCCCTCCAAAATCAGTTTTTCATCAATATCTCAAATTCTTGAAGTCCTACAGAAAAGTTGTTGAAACAAAAAATGTTCCTCGTTAAATTTTCTACAAGAGTTACCCTAGGTCCAACCGTTGGCCAACAAACTTCGTTTATGTAGTCCAATATTGGAGTTTTCGCGAGTTTTTTGAAGGTAAATAGATAGAAAACGCGCTCATGACTGTTAGGGGTTCTCCATTCCACACGTATGTGGTAAAGCTAAAAATTTATTCCCTATTTTCCTCCATTGAGTGTATAAAGTCAGTGCTCAATGGAGGAGCAATGAAGTTCAACTATGTACAAGCTATTTACAATTTACATGATAAAATACCGAAAATGAGTTCTCGAGACTTCTTTCAACTTCTTACCCCCTCCTTTCCATGCCCTGCCTGTCCAACTAAAGGCGTTCGTTGTTGACAGGAGCGGTTGTCCGATACTAGTTAGCCCGCCGACTTACTGTGGTTTCACAAGTTAGAAGGGGTTCTCACATATTGTGGACTCAGTTGCTACTTTACTCTTCGTCATCTGTGTTGAAAGCTTCCTCATCTGAGTCCAAAACTCTTCCACTGAAGGGAATAGGGTCATCAGCCTCGTGGGAGTCTAGCACTGCGTTCTCATCCTCTTATTGAACCCCAGGGTTGAGGCAGGAGACGCCCATACACCCGCCGCACAAATTTGAGCATTTCAGACCTGAAATGCACAAAAACAGAAAATTATATTGTACGATCCTAGAAGCAAAATTAATTCAGATAGAAGTATGCAGAAATTCTAAAAATTTCATATTTGCCTGATTTTCACAATCATGTGCTGGGATCAAATTTCTCCTAGTGTTCCTCTTCACATTATAATAGAGTTTTAAATACCTACAAAGTGTACCTCTTTACGATTTTAATTCGTTGCACTCATACTTTAACGTAGAGCTGTGCTAGTTATATGCCTGCTACACTGTACTACTTAAAATTCTACAATTTTAGTTGGTTACGGATGGACTTTTCGCCGCAACTTCTCTTGAGTTTGCTCAACGTGTCAACAGTACAGCATTCTTTTATTTGTACGACCATCAGAACAAATACTCGCATGGTGGATCTCGGAGAAATGTGACAGACGAATTAGGTATAAAAAAATGATTTAAAAAAACACATAGGTACTCGAATCGAACATTTCATTGGTGCAGATAAAAATGAAGAAAAATTTGTGTATTGTCGTTATCCAACAGGTGTAAGCCATGGAGACGATCTCATCAGTCTTTTCAATTTAACACGATTTCCACCCATAAAGAAAATGCCTACTATTGATTACGCGGTCTCTCTGAGGATGGTCAAATACTGGGTGAATTTTGTGAAAAACGGGTTTGTAAGACGGTTTAAATATAAAGCACGTTTGTCGTTCAATATCCTATACGAATGCGTAACGCTTCATTCTAGGGATCCTAACGGAGAGCGGAAGATTTGGTATCCATTTAGGTCGGATAATTTCGCGTATTTACACATCAAGACCGAATCAGATGACATGGAGAAAAAGTTACGCTACAAAAATTACGTTTTTTGGAAAGATTTCGTCTTTCCCGTTTTGAGTTCTGATTACTAATTATTGAAATTATACGTATATCTGTACCATTTTAGAGATTCTGATTACCGTAGTTGATTCAGACAGAGGTTTGTTTTTTTTCTGTGCAAATTTTTTAATGGAGAAAAATATTTTACTGTATCGACAACTGTTTTTGAATGGGTCGCGAAAAATAAGTTTTTGCGAAGAAATATTCGAGTTTTTTGTATCGACAACTGTTTTTAAATGGGTCGCTAAAAGATGTTTACGCGAAGCAATAGGTATTCGAGTTTTGAAAGAGAATAATCGAACGACGATTTTATTGTTTCATACTGCAAGAAAACGAAACTGTCCTTGAAAAATAAAGATTAAACTTTATTCCTCGCCACTTTGAGATTTTAAGCTCGAAAGTCCATTTTTTTCCAAGTTTCCCCCTTGACCGTTTCCAGTCTCTCGTAGGCAATCTTCTCCCGCAGGGCATATCCGCGGATGTCAGTTCGGCGAGAACGCCATTCTTCTGACCAGGCATCAAAATCACCAGGCACAATGAATTTCTCACCTCGTCGTCTGGACAAGCTTTCTTCAATTTGTCTAGAAAGTCTGTTGCAGTGTGGGGTGTCATCTGGGAAGCTGCTTCCGCCTTCTCAGATCATCTTGCAGAGCCATACTTTCCCCACAAGCTGCTTGGTCCTCACAGAAAAAAGCACACACCTTACGGCTACGACCGGGTTTTCATTGTCAGAGTTTTCCTTCTCCTACTTAGTCACTGGCAGAAACTCCATCAGGGCGAGGGAAATAGAGTGGTATGGGACGTGAAAGCCCAGATGACGATAAATGTGCATCCACCCGGCACAAGACGCCATCCTAGTTTTTACGTCCAGCCGCGCATCCCAGGGGTTTGCTCAGTCAGCACACACAAACCGCAGCTACGCGCGAGACAGAGTTCAGGTAGCGGCCCATGTGGTCAGTCTGGTCTGCTAACAAATCCCTCGATCCAGGTGACACACAGCCCAAGGGTCAGCTGAGTCGATGACACCAGAATCGGGTCTCTTCGTTCATTCGTTATCCCACTCATTCAAATATGTGCCGCACGTCCACAAACCCGAAAGCGCCCAGCAAAGGGCACACCACCGTCAAAAACAGACGATACACTGCGTAGGCCCCCCCACCGCGTCCAGGGGGTACCTTACGGGGGGTGGGACATCCCTAGACTATAAAAATCACTACCCAACCCAATTCTGGAACACTCTTTGGACAAATCAATGCAACCACGAATTCCTTCATATTAAAAGAATCCACGTCTCTTGGTCATTCTTCATTAGGAACGTGAGGCGAGAAGAGGTTACTCTTTAAGCCAAACAAAAATTAAACAGTCCCAAATAACTAACCCCCAGATCCTGACCCCTCCATTTGACTATTTTTTCTCTTGCCGTAATTTCTTACCTCTTCGTTCTTCCACAAGTACTCCCTCTCCCTCACACTAGCATCAAAAACAACCACAAAAGCATTCGTGGTACCTTGCAATACTTACAACTAACTACCTTTTTATCGAACATCTAAACAAACCAAATCGTTCGCTTCAATTCCACTCAACGTTAATCTCTTCCCTCTCATCCTTCGTCTATCCCTATACCTAAATCTACGTTATAAATAATTTTATCACCCGGCTAATAATCATATCGAATGGAATTGAAATAGAAGAAAAAAAAAAGTTAAACTGAAGTATTTTGTTTATTAAAGATTGATACGTAATTTTCATAATTTTGAGATCATGAAATTATTAAGCTTGTTTGAATTCTTGACTCTTGTGAAGTCACAGGGGTTATGATCGAACGATACCGTGTAGAGAGGTGTGTGTGTGTGTGTGTGTTTGTTTTCCATACCTAGGGAGGTCATGCGTCGGACTTCAACCAGCCGATGAGAGGTCATTTTTCGTTGGGTGGTCATTAGCTCTGGCCTCCCAACATTTGAAGTGCTTAGTTCGACTTCTCATCGCAAAGTACCATGGGAAAAGTTCGGGAATCTCCGATCTAATTTTTGACCTCCCAACTCATTTAAAATCCGACAGAAAAAAAAAGATACACTCCGTGCACAATTTGAATGCATAGAACCAATTCTTACGTTTTTCACTTCGTTGGCTTAGAGCAAAATGGTCGTATCTGACATTTTTGGGAATTTTGAGTTATATATATCAAAAGAAAGGAAATTTCAAACGCTTTCCAGTGGTACAACTGGTTTTTCGATTAAACTTCGATGAAAATGTTTTAAATCGCGAAAAGTAAAGGACGTATCTACAGCAGTGCCGAATCCAATAGCCCAGGAAAATGAGATATTAAAAGTGTTATGAAAAATAAAAAATTTCAGGCAAAGGTTTAATTGTTGGAATCTATCAAAGTTAGTCTCAGGAACATGTGAAAAAAAAACCGACCCCTAAGTGGTAGGCTTACACTGTAGGGGATATAGACGTGAACCAAAAATTGGTTTTCCGCATTTATTTCGAAAACGACGGCAGTTACGGGAAAATTACCTCAGTCCAAAAATGATTCTCATAAAATTTTCTATGAAAAAGTATATTTGTCATTTTTCATATAAACGCACCGTTCTGGAGCTAGAGAACGTGATGAATAAATGATTTTTGCAAAAGTTGTAAAATAGTAGTGTCATTATCCGGATTTTGTAAGGAAATAATTGCTACCCAAAATTTTAATGATGGAAGTTCTTAAGCATGATCCCAAGTAATACCAAAAAAAACCCATGGTCCCCAGCCCCATTCCCCTTTGCGGGGGGATCAAAATGTGGACCCGAAATCAGTTTTTCTCAATTTTCTCGCTAAATATGTACTTTTGAGGAAAATATCAAGGGACTGAAAATATTTTGCATACAATTCTCTACAAAAATGGTCTCTATAAAAATTTTCGTTACGATCATTTTCACGGAGTTAGAGCGCTTTGAAAGTACAGGAAATGTGAAGAAAATGTATTACACCGCTGGTTTTGTACAGGCAATAAAGACATCGTCGTAAACATTTTGGGGTACACAAGGGGAAATGATTGTAAATGGTTAAGTTTGGTGCCCCGAAAAACATATCAAAGTTCCTACCCCCACACCTTGTGCTAAATTTTTTGTGGCACGTTTTAGCCCACCAAAATCCGTTTCTTGCGAATATCTCGAAAAATTTGGGCTCATTGAAAAAAAGTTTTCAAACAAAAAATGTTCCTCGTAAAGTTTGTTATATTTTTGTGTACTTAAACTTCGTGGTAAGTTCAATTATAAGCTCAAAAAGTTCGTACAAAGTTGAAAGCTTTTGGATGAAAATCTTAAAAAATCCAGCTCCAATTGAAAAAAGTTTCGAACAAAAAGTGTTCCTCGTGAAATTTGCTATAGAATGGACTTCCTCAACTTTCTACAAAAATTGGTCGAAAGTTCGAAGCTTTTGGAAGCAAATTAAGCTCTTTCAAATACCTCGCAAGATCGAGCTCCAATGAAAAAGAAAATGTTTTCTAAGAAATTTCTTCTAAATTGACTACCTGTATTTTGTTTCAAAGTACGCTGAAAGCACCGAGCTTTTGAAAGGAAATCGATTTTTCGCAAATGTCACTCAAAATCGAGCTTGAATAAGAAAAATTTTTGGAGAAAAATACTCCTCGTGAAATTTACATTGATGTTTACATAGGTTGATTAGATATACTACATCAAGGTAGGCAGATTCTACACCGTTATTTTCCATCTTACTGATGGGATATCGAGGGGTTTGTTCTTGGGAGGTCCTTAAGTTTTGAATGATATACTCCGGCCAGCGTTTTTTAAACTGAGTTGAAAATACAGCTTTTTTGAACTACCTGAAAAATTTTTACATCAAACCTATTCAAACATATTCCTATCCATCTCAAAATAGGCTCATCTTCAAATCCTCAAAATAGCGCGACAAAAAATGAAGAAGTTAAAGACGAGAGCAACTATTCTCGAGATTTCTATGATTGTTTACTATTGAAAAAAACATTTTCTGTACTTGACCATGCATCACTGCTCTTGAGTGTAAGTGTCTCGTTCGGTGGGAGGTCTTCTTTCTTCGTTGGGAGGTCCGCATGAGGCATGCACTGGAAGAAGAGTGATGAGTTCCTTGCGTTGGGAGGCCTTCTTCCATCGTTGGGAGGTTTGCATGAGGCATACACTGACAGAAGTGTGTATGAGTTCCTTTTGTTGGGAGGTCTTCTTCCTTTTAGGGAGGTTTGCGTGAGGCATACACTGGAAGAAGTGTGTATGAGTTCCTTTCGTTGGGAGGTCTTCTTCCTTCGTTAGGAGGTCTGCACGAGGCGAACTCAATGTCCTGAAATTCCTTTCCCACCCTAAAGAAGGTTGTAACCGAAAAATCTTCCACCTCTACTAGAGCTTAATCCGATCCATCCTCGATCACCCTTTACGTTCTCGTCCCCCTCTTATTTAAAACTACTCGACTCTGTCCAAAATTCCGCACTCAGAATAGCTACTGCAGTATTCCGAACCAGCCCCGCTGAAAGCCTATACAAACATTGGCTTTTATCGACGCCTTCAACTAACAATCAACTTCCTCACAACTATCCTACAATATCCTTAAGTCCCCGTCCATCATCATATATTCCACCCTCACCACAACCAAAACTCCATAACCGATCTACGTTCCAATCTCGAACTCCAATTAGCACGCCCCTTCAAGTCCCATTGTCTTGACCACATCGTTCCCTCAACCCCTCCTTGGATCTTTATTCCATCCAAAATAATTCGCGACCTAAAACACCTCCCCCGTCTTTCAACTTCTTCCGAAGAATACCAGACACAGTGTAACAAAATTCTTAACAACATTCACAATTCTACACTATGTTTCACCGATAGATCTAAACATCAAAACAAAACCGGCTTTGCATACTCAATAGGTCCCATCACAGTCCCTCACCGACACCCCAACACCGCATCCGACAAGCAATCTTTAGTTGTTTAGAGCACATTCTCACCAATCTACCCTCCCGTCTTCCCCTCAACCCATTTTTGGTCATTTCCGACTCCCTACCATCACTTGATGCTATATCCAACCACACCTCCCACCTACTCATAAATCGTATACACACTCTCACTGCCACCTTTCACACCATCCCCATCCCATTATTCTTCATCTGCGTACCTGGTCACAAGGACGTCACAGGAAACGAAAATGCCGATAAAGCAGCCAAACTGGCAACCCATAACCTATCAATCAACTGCTCTTTCCTCCCGTCACGCTCAGATCTCTCCAAACATATCAACAAATTCACCACTCTTGCATGGTTCACTCTTTAGTCTAATCTCAAATCACTCTCGAACAATCTAGCCCAAATTAAAAATATTCCCATCCCATGGGGTTCTTCAAATCTGTTGACACGCATAGAAGAAATAGTCAATATTCGTCTCAGAATCGGGCACACCAGACTCACATACACCCATCTCATCTCTCATCTTGTGCCTCTCTCATTCCCTCATTGCGAATCTGACTCCCCCCCTCCGTTCAACACATCTTCTGCTGCCCCAACTTAACTCTTCAAATTATTTGACTTTCAGTTCTGTATTGACACATCTGGCGCGAGCTTAACAATTTGACGTATACCATCATCGTCTTCATAGTTCGGAGATTTTCTATCGCACGTATTTTGATGCTATTGTAAGTAAGAGTACGAATTTCAAAGAACCGACAATTGTGGAAGTTGTGCCAATTTTTTTTTGAGAAGTACGTATATCTATTGAAATTATTCGCGAACGTTTTCTTTTTTCTCTTTTGTATGGTAGGGGGACAAGGTTACACCCGTTCGGAGAAAAAAAAAAGTATTTCAGGACATGTAGAATTATTTTTCATATCAATTGTTCACGACTGAAAATATTCGATATGAATTTGTATACGGTAATTTGATAGATGCAAGCTTCCTGAAGGCTAAATCCTTTTCTCTCTAGATAGGAGTCAAACATCCAAATCATTTAAAAATAAGATTCAAGCAAAGAATCGTTCTAAGTCTCCTGATGACGTCACGATACATACGTGGACGTTATAATTTCTTCAAATGTCTGAACTCGATAAAGGTCATCTGTACGTGAATGACTAAATTAATATAGTATTCACACAAAACTTTCCAAGTCAGTAACCAGAATTTCAAATTCTTTTTGGATTGCTAAACGTCATCTATTTCGGTCATCTTAGGAATTGGAGTAGAAACGACCTAATGAGAGCAAAATTAAAGAGAAAACATTGGCTAGGGAGAAAAAATGATGATTGAACAACACAATTAATGAAATTCAATTAAAAATATTTTTCAGTCAGCCTAAAAAAAAAAATGATGAAGTAAGATAAATACAAATAAATAAGTCCTTGAAGAGAGTTAAATTTCTCATAGGATTTCTTTTCCAGCATGAAACGACGGCAATATGTCAAGGTATCGCCTTTCATGGGGCTCACTCGCGTTCGCTCAGCTCGGTCCCCCTCTTTCTTGGTCCTTTTCTCGGCTTAGCGTAAGTCCGATATAAAATATTTTGGGCTTTCGCCTTTCGCGGGCTTCACTCGCGGCTTTTATAAGAATGGTATGAGAAATATTTTGAGCTCGTACGCGCACGGTCTCTCTTGACGGGGGGGGGGGGAGTGTACTCGCGAATTTTCAAATGGTTCCACGAAAATTTATCGCACGAAAATTTATAGCAGAAAATTTATCGAATGAAAACTTATAGTAGACGAAAATTAACCGCAGACGAAAATTTATAGAATTAAAATTTATAGCACACTTAGTGGATATAAGATATTCATCCTGGCACAGTTTGGCACAATCATGGATTTCATTCATTTTTGACCTAATATTTGAGAAAATTTAACATACAATTAATTCGGTTCTCTAAAATATGACCAGAAACATCTAACGACGACATACTCAACGATTAAAACGTACGGAATAATTTGAATAGAGCCACAGAAATGAAAAAACACCGGAGCGCTTTCGATTAAAAAACCATCGTCAACGGGGACGTGAAAGCAACTGAACCAACTCCGGCCGACAACAAGAACTACCGAGGAGGACATGACTGAACTAGCGAGTCATCACAATGTGAATCATACTCGTAAATTAATTCAATCAAACCCTCATCAGGTATGTACCTGTTAAGCACATTTAGGTTATCGTTATTCAGATGGCGAATAATTTCGATGTGTTCTAGCGCAGTACGTTTGAAAGCCGAGGACTCTCTATGGAGGAGGGACTCGGATCCCTCTATGAAACCATGGCCAATGGTAATAAGATGGTCTGCGAAAGCCGAATCACCCAATTTCTTCTTTTCCCACGCCTTCCTATGCTCATCTATTCTAATTTTGAGCTGACGTCCAGTCTCGCCTATATAAATTCCATTACAATCATTACACTCAATTTTGTAAACCCCGCTTCTTTCGACCAGTGGGATGGGATCCTTTAACTTAACGAACAAGCTTTTTACAGTGTTCACATTGTAAAACACTGGCCGAAACCCAAATGGGCGGAGGACACGGCCTAATTGGGAAGAAAATTTCCCCAAAAACGGAAGCCTAATCCAACGTTTCCTACTATCTGACGCTGGATTACGGAGGAGGGCGGTAGTGGAATCAAGGCACCACCAGGAAACTGGAAAAATTTTTGATAGAAAAATGGATCCGTACCGAGTTGCGGAGGTGGCATGGGAAGCCGAATATTACCACAAGGTTGAACTTGTTGGTCCATTCTAAGCTTTCTGCTTTACTTTCGCCGGGTGAGTTGGATCTGTTTATCAAGTCGGTTAACCTTAAATGTCGGTCTTTTGAGGCTAAATTGAAACGTAAGAAAAATAAGAAGCTTAGCTCCCTCCTAAATTTGAATGCCTCCGCTGTCTAGGAATTGAGTACTGACGTCAGCGTTATCCAAAAGTTTCAACCGCGGATTATAAATTATAGCAATGTTGAGTTTGAGAGTGACGAGTTGTATCTCTTGGAGAAGGGGTTAAAATTTGGGTTATCCCCTCTTAATAATGCTAACACTTTGGCCAATGTTGTTGCGGACCTCGAAATAAAAATTGGGCCTGGGGTTAGTACTCAGAAAGCGTGTGCCGCCTTTGTCCGCGATACCTCCCTCCCTCGTATAAATGATCTGGCTTTTGAGGTGATTAAGAGGATCAAGAGGAAGGTCAGGGAGGAGGGGCTTAACCATTACTAAGGCTGATAAAGGGAATGCCATTGTCGTTATGGATAAGTCCTCTTACATCTCCAAGGTCTATGACGTTCTCGACCAGTGTGGCGCCAAGAAAAATGCGGATTTCAATTTTCCAAATCACGTCAAAGATGTTAGACGTGTTATAAACACTTGTGAATTTATTATTAAGACCCCTAAGCTTAAAAGAATGCTTCTTGAGCCCAATCCAGTGCCGCCCCTCTTGTACGGGCTACCTAAGGTTCATAAGAGGGACACCCCGATGCGGCCGGTCGTTTCTTTCGTGTCTTCCCCCACGTACTTCTTGGCGAAATTTTTGGACCGTTGGTTCAAATCTAGAGTGGAATTTGAGTCATCCTACTCGGTGAAGAATTCGGTCTCTTTGGCTAATAAGCTTAAGGGTGACACTCTTCCGCCTGATTCAACCCTATGCTCCTTTGACGTTGTCGGCTTATTTCCGAGTATCCCTAGAGCTACTGCCATGCGACATATGGGAGACCTTTTGATCCAATCTAATATCTGTCACGAAGAGTTGACAGAATTTTTTAATTTACTCAATATTTGTTGGTCTCCCAACTTTTGCAAATTTGAAGGCAAATTTTTCGAATTTCCTGAGGAGGTAGGTATCCCTATTGGCTCTCCTCTGGGTTCCCTCATTTCGGAGGTTTTCATGTCTAAATTTGAGCTTGACCTCTTTTCCTCTGGTCAGGGGTTTTTGGGTCATATATGTTATTGGCACAGGTATGTCGACGATGTGTTGTGCTTGTGGACCGGTCAACGGGATCTCCTTTTGGAGTTTCTCCGGTATCTTAACAGTTTATTCCCATCCATCAAATTCACGTTAGTAGTAGGCGGTTCATCTATAAATTTTTTGGACCTTACTATCTCTAATAGAGAAGGAGCCCACGAATTCGCCCTATAGAGAAAAGATACCTCGACCGATATTACTGTCCACGGCAGATCTTTCTGCCCGATTGCTCACGAATATGCCGGTTTCAATAGTTATATCCACCGGTTGACGAGTATTCCATTAGGTCAGCTCGCTTTTCAACAGGAGCTCTTGACTATAAAGCACTTAGCCAGAGTGAGCGAGATCAGCTTGGATATTGACTTGATGGTCCATAGGAAATTGACTCGGAAAGGCCTTGATTCCTCTACCTCCCTCCCCCGTAATCCAGCGTCAGATAGTAGGAAACGTTGGATTAGGCTTCCGTTTTTGGGGAAATTTTCTTCCCAATTAGGCCGTGTCCTCCGCCCATTTGGGTTTCGGCCAGTGTTTTACAATGTGAACACTGTAAAAAGCTTGTTCGTTAAGTTAAAGGATCCCATCCCACTGGTCGAAAGAAGCGGGGTTTACAAAATTGAGTGTAATGATTGTAATGGAATTTATATAGGCGAGACTGGACGTCAGCTCAAAATTAGAATAGATGAGCATAGGAAGGCGTGGGAAAAGAAGAAATTGGGTGATTCGGCTTTCGCAGACCATCTTATTACCATTGGCCATGGTTTCATAGAGGGATCCGAGTCCCTCCTCCATAGAGAGTCCTCGGCTCTCAAACGTACTGCGCTAGAACACATCGAAATTATTCGCCATCTGAATAACGATAACCTAAATATGCTTAACAGGTACATACCTGATGAGGGTTTGATTGAATTAATTTACGAGTATGATTCACATTGTGATGACTCGCTAGTTCAGTCATGTCCTCCTCGGTAGTTCTTGTTGTCGGCCGGAGTTGGTTCAGTTGCTTTCACGTCCCCGTTGACGATGGTTTTGTAATCGAAAGCGCTCCGGTGTTTTTTCATTTCTGTGGCTCTATTCAAATTACTCCGTACGTTTTAATCGTTGAGTATGTCGTCGTTAGAAAAATTTAACATATTCAAAAATCCATCATTTTCCAAACCAATATTTTCGATGTATAAAAAAATCACAAATTTCATCATTTTTGACCTAATATTTGAGGAAATTTGACACGTTCAAAAAATTATCAATTTCTTCATTTTTGAGTCAATATTTAAGAGAATTTAATAATTTCAATTCTATAAAAAATTCAGGTGAGATTTTCTTGTTTTCTGTAAGATTTTTAACTGTATATCATATGCATCCCAACGCAGTCTAGCACAGTCACTACTTTCTCCATTTTTAAGCTTATATTTGAGAGAATTGAGTAGTTAGTCTAATATGAAGATGCAAAAATGCTTTTACAAACTTTGCTATTCTAAGAATCCTAATCAAGAACTCTGCACAGTACAGCAAATTGTGGAGGAAAATTCTGTAAAATTAGACTTCAAAAAATTGGTTTACAAAAGTTCTTTTTGACCTCCTTTATAGTCCAAGTGTCAATCTTCAATCTTCAACAATTGTATTACTTCCAATTTTTCGATTTTCTACGCCTTATCTCCAGCACTGGTACGTTAGAAGTCCACTTGAGTTGTTTGTTGAATGATTCCCTCTGTTTGTATGCATAAATTTGCGTACCTAATAACCTTCGATCATTATATCGCTTTTCACCTTCTGACCCACCAATTCACCAATTATGTTCGGCCGAAAAATTTTCGGAAGCGCAAGAGGAAAGCACTTACCGTATATGAATGATGAGTACGTAATTACAAATAACAAAAGATAAGCCCGAATACAGATGATGAGCAGATGCGTCGTGTTTCAGTATTCGACAGTTCTGACTAGAAAAAAGGGCTGTTATAAAGAAAAAAAAAATGAGTTGGCCGATTCTATGTGTCGCCTCAGCTTTACTGTTGCACCTATGTGATCGATTTGAAGCGGTCCAGGTGACGATTAAACAAGGCACTTTAGAGGGTATCCTATCCACCTCTCGAAATGGCTCCGAATTCTTTTCCTTTTACAAAATTCCATTCGCTAAACCTCCACTCGGCGAATTTCGATTCCAAGTAAGTTCGAAAATTCTTTTCTCTATTTACAAAATGAGTAGCATGAGCATCCGTTTTTCATTTTTTATGAATTATCAAGCCTCCAAAAGAACCCGATAATTGGGAGGGTATACGAGAAGCAAAGACGCCACCTCCAATTTGCATTCAATCACTTCCCATCCTGTTTCCATTCAATCCTGCAGGAAACGACGTCATAGGCGAAGAAGACTGCCTATATTTGAACGTATTTACTCCCAACGTGAGTAGAAATAGAATTGATCTAGTATATATTTGAATGCAATTTGTCCGTTCTGATCATATACCTTACATTAAGGTGACCCCTTCGACTTTGCTGCCAGTCATGGTTTACATCCATGGCGGTGCATTTTACTGGGGTGGCAGCTATGAGCATGGACCTGAGTACTTTATGGATCATCCGATTATCGTCGTAACAATCCAGTATCGACTTGGAATCTTGGGTAAGGGATTTTGAATGTGTACCCAGATTATTTAAATTTGTGTTTGATTTCGACGATATTTCACTTTCTTGTATCTGCTCACTATTTATAGCAAGTATTCGAGACTTAATCTTCACTCTGATCGAATTTTTAGACACCATGTGAAAAAAACCATTCAAATTCTTGTGACTTATGATCATTTTGTGTTTAGATGCTTGAGAACGACAAAAAAAACTTATGCACTCAAACAGCGGAGTTGTTCATTTATTAAAATATGTACTACAGTTAAGGTCACGCAGTCTAGGGTAATTTATATTTGAAGAGGAAAAAAATAGGAAGCGGAACAGGCCCCATGTTCTTGCTGAATATTTAATTCTTCAGTGGAGTCTGAATTTTTTTAAATTTAGAAGACTTTTCATAATGGCCAAAGAGTCGTTTACACTGGGTTAAAAATTTTGTTACTCATAGACAAACATTTTTCTGGTCTCTGTTGAATTCATCACAGGATTCTTGAGTAAAGCTGATGAAATTCTTCCCGGTAATTATGGGATGAAAGACCAAACGGCAGCCTTGAAATGGGTGCAGCACAACATAGGCGCGTTTGGGGGTGATTCAAAACGAGTCTCAATCGTTGGTGAGAGTGCCGGTGGTGGTAGTGTGGGTCTTCATCTATACTCCCCTCTGAGTAAAGGTAATCTACTACAGAAATATCGTTTCAAATATTTTTTGATTTCTTTTCCAAAAATCGAAAGCTCTTTTTCTCTTATCAGGATTATTCCATGGAGCCATATGTCAAAGTGGATGTGCTCTAGCGCCATGGGCTCTTTTCAGTACGAAAACAGCAAAAAATCGTGCTGAAGCTGTTGGCGTGCTCTCAGGTTGTGCGGACGTAGACTCTGAAGCACTTGTGAAGTGTTTGAGGAAGATACCTGCCCAGCAGTTAGTGTCCACTCACAACAAATTTTTCGTGAGTGGTCTCTTCTAATTTTTCTCTGGAATGTTAACCGGAATGCTTAAATACGATTTGTGAATTTTTTCTCCAGATCTATGATTGTACGCCTCCAGTTCTTTTTGGTCCGGTTATCGAACCTAAGAGCGTACACGATGCATTCCTGACAGAAAATCCATGGAGGCAACAAGTCATCAGTGACGTGCCTCTTATGTCCGGTGTGACCGCGGACGATGGAAATATAATGGTTTTAAGTACGTATTGAGGAGGATTCGCGATCAATCCTGCACTTGAGAGAGCTGTGAAAATGTGTGGTTGATTATCGGCAATTTTGAGCGAAAAAATTGTGGTCTCTTCAGTATTTGTCGGAAGACCAGTTTAGGATGCGCGTTTAACATCAAGTTACGAGCAGTCAAAAGCTATAAATGTAGATGACCGCATCTCTAAATTACGCAAAGCTCTCAAGGATTAGTGACTTGTAGTATGATCGTTATCATTTGTACTAGATTCTCGACGTGATCGCATTAGAATTAATAAAATTTTTGTCTTCATAGGGATACGTGCATTACAGATGCTTATAGATGAGTGGACTCGTGACTACGAACGTCTTCTTCCTATCGCATTATTTTATTTCGATAAAACAGATCCGAAAACCGTATCTGCCACCACTGCGGCCATTAAAAATTTCTACTTCGGAAATGAAGATATTAGCTTGAAGACCAGAAATAATCTAAAAGAAGTGAGTTTTTCTTTTTTGAGCGTCTTCCTTGCCCCAAATTATGAAGGTTATTCAGGGCTCTAATTTGTGCAGCAATGGCCACATTTAGCCGGTGTTTGGTCCTCCTCTCAAGGTTCCCCTCTCTTACCTAATTGAAGTTTTTGCAGCAGAATTTTAGAATTGGACTTGTGATAAGTAATTGGCAATTTTCAACAAGAAAGCATGTTTCTTTTTCTGACGCATTCACAAGATGAGACTGAAGAACACATCTACTTCTTGAGCCTCGTGTAAATAGCAAAACTGCCCAATGATTCGCCCAACCGCTGGTTATGATTTATTCACTCGTCTTAAAGAGGCTTTAGCTGTAGATGGATAAAAGAGAGGAGGAACCTAAAAATTTGACGATATTTCAAATTTCCTTATTTCACTTGATTTGAAAGTGAAATTTAACGCTCATTCCGAGAAAAAATTCCTGAATAAACCCTATGAATCTTGAAACAAGGGGAATTTTCAATTTCTCAGTTTGGAAATTTTGGTAAATTGGGGATGGATAATTTTTTTAAATTAGAATCGTTCATCATACTAGAATTATATTAGGTTAATCGAGAGAGTCGTGAGCTCTTCACCAAACTTATACCAGGCTGATAATGGGGGCAAACAAGCGGGACCTAACATTATAAAATAGTAAGCAAAGAACTTGACCTTTATCTGTTTAGCTGTGTCAGAAGATTTCATCAATAGCTTTTTTATTGGCGCTCCCTCCTGAGCGCCTTGTTGTTTGTGCTGGTGAACGATGATGGAACAGGAACAGAATGGGGGTGGTGAACCTAAATGTGAGAGGCTACAAGGAGTCCTCTTCTTTATTACCTTCGCGGCAGATGTAGGTGCATGGTTCCATACCTCCGTTGTTCTTTGTTAAATGGAACCAGACTACTGGGGGTTAGTTTTAACAGGGAACCTGTTTTATGGGGGTCTATTTGAGAAATCTGCCGTGCGCCGTCCAGCGAAAAACTTGGAAAAATTTCGACCCTCGAGCCATATATGATAGGAGAGGGACTTAGAAAAATTTCGACTCTCGAGCCATATATGATAGGAGGGGGACTTAGAAAAATTTCGACTCTCGAGCCATGATAGGAGAGGGACTTAAAAAAACGACGGCTTCCTTAACGAAGTTAAACGAGGAACGCAGGGAACCTGTTTTATGAGTCGAATGGGATTTGGTATTGAAAATTCAAGGAAGCCTAGACCTAGATAAAGATAGTATAAAGAAGGCCTAGACCTACTATAAGCCTATCATAATATAGTTGAGAATCTAAATTTTTCTCGCTCGAGAGACGAAATTTTTCTAAGTCCCCCTCCTATCATATATGGCTCGAGAGTCGAATCTAAGTCCCCCTTCTATCATATATAGCTCGAGAGTCGAAATTTTTCCAAGTCCCCCTCCTATCATATATGGCTCGAGAGTCGAAATTTTTCCAAGTCCCCCTTCTGTCATATATAGCTCGAGAGTCGAAATTTTTCCAAGTTTTTCGCTGGACGGCGCACGGCGGACGGCGGATTTCTCAAATAGCCCCCCATAAAACAGGTTCCCTGTTAAAATTTCGACTCTCGAGCTATATATCATAGAAGGGGGACTTAGAAAAATTTCGACTCTCGAGCCATGATAGGAGAGGGACTTGGAAAAATTTCGTCTCTCGAGCGAGAAAAATTTAGATTCTCAACTATATTATGATAGGCTTATAGTAGGTCTAGGCCTTCTTTATACTATCTTTATCTAGGTCTAGGCTTCCTTGAATTTTCAATACCAAATCCCATTCGACTCATAAAACAGGTTCCCTGCGTTCCTCGTTTGACTTCGTTAAGGAAGCCGTCATCTTTTTATTTGCCCTGATCTCCGGAAAAGACCGTTTTAACTCATTCCGTTCACTTCTCCGCGCCTCGCACTCGAAGAAGGCGTGCTGTGGTCTAACATCCCATTGTGAACACAACTTATTTGCTACACTTTATCCTTTTTGTGTAGGTAATTGTTGAAGCACCCATAGCCACTCATCATTTATGTCAGATGAAAATTC
Organism: Aspidiotus rigidus; assembly: GCA_035079385.1. Taxonomy (NCBI): domain Eukaryota; kingdom Metazoa; phylum Arthropoda; class Insecta; order Hemiptera; family Diaspididae; genus Aspidiotus; species Aspidiotus rigidus. Next base: position 635,533 of record JAVHKY010000072.1, on the reverse strand, counting down.
AGCTGACCACAGTTCCGGACTATCCACTCGTCCTTTCCTGTTTTGATGATTTGTTTTTTCCACTTGGCAAGCGAGAAGCGCAAGGCCTCTTGTTCGACCCACAAAGTTTGGTGGGTGCTACTCGTCTCTTTCTTTGCTTTGAACCCCGGTGCTCACTTTTCTGCAAGCAGATCAACTGGCGGTGCACGCACTAGTACCTAAAGATCGTCTGTTGACTCAATGCGGTAGGCAGGACTAACACACCTGAGTGCAGTTTTTTGTTGGATTTTTTAGCGGGAAACCCGCTATCCCTTTTGTTGAGGGTACTTCCAGGAAATTTTCGTCCGCGAGCAAGATTGATGACGTCACGGAGAGGGAGGGGGACTTGAACAAATTTCGACTCTCGAGCTATATATGATAGGAAGGGGGCTTGTAAAAATTTCTACGCTCTAGCCCAACGGTGCTCAACCTACGGTTCGCGGGCCAAATTCGGCCCGCAGACCCGTAACAAGAAATAAAAAATTGGGGAGAAAAGGAAGAAAAGCGAGGAAAGGGGGAAAAATGAAAAATTTAATGATTAAGAAGTAACTTTTTAAAAGGTAGAGGATATGAAATTGTGTGCCTTCTTTTCTATATTTTTGCTGATTTGATAATTACCTATTAAAAAATAATGAACATTTTACTCTTTTTTGTGGCCCGCGAGAATTTTCAACTCATTCTATGTGGCCCCATGCCCAAAAAGGTTGAGCACCCCTGCTCTAGCCATATACGATAGGATGGGGACTTGGAAAAATTCCTATCTCCGAGCTATATATTATAGGGGGGGGGGACTTGGAAAAATGTCGACCCACTAGCTATATGATAGGAGGGAGACTTGGAAGGACGACGGCTTCCTTGAAATTGCAGCGCATTCAAGTTGTGCCGTCATGATTTTCGGGACTTGGAAAAACTTCAGGCTTTAGGGGACTCGGGACGCGGGTTCCCCGCTGCCATTGCAGTCCTGCAATGGCATCTAATTTTTTCATTTCTTTTCTTCTGAACCTAATTCTCATTGAGTCGGTTCACATTAGAGCTCCATAAAGGAGGATTGGCTTTACTACTTTCATGAGGAGTCTTCTTCTAGCTTCTGAATGGTTCTTCGCCATCTTCTCAAAATTAGTGGCGGACGCCGAGCCTGCTGTCAAATCAGAGCCTAGAGTACTTTAGCATCGTCTTAGTCTCGATTGCTCACGTTGCAAGCGATTGGTGCCTTCGTCTTGCCCATTGCTCCAAAAGTAATCGATCCAACGGATCGCAGCATGCCAAACTAGTACTTCGGTCTCCACCTCGGCAACAGAATTGGCCAAATCAAACCCTAGTGTATCGTCGGTGTAGGATATGAGTTATACCTTTCTTGCTAGTTTGCCGTTAAATGTGATGCTGTAATTTCTCCTAGTCTCCTTCACACCATGGAGTTTCCAATTTCTGCCGAGTCCACCTCTTCAGAATTTGCGCCAGTTACGTTCTACTGGACAATAAACCATTTTCAAATTTTTCAATTTCCAGATGTTTACGGATGGATACTTTGCCATAACATGTCTCGAGGCTGTTCAACGTGTCAATAGTACAACATACTTTTATTTGTATGATCATCAGAACGAGCACACGTGGGGTGAAATGGGGACAAACGTGACAGACGATTTAGGTGAAGAAAAAAAATTGAATACCGTATTTCAATGTTGAAAAATAGATTTTTTATTAAAAAAAAATAAAATACTATTTCATTACTATTACTATAGGTGTAAACCATGTAGACGATCTCATCAGCCTCTTCAATTTAAATGGGGTTTTTCCACCCATCACGAAAAGTTCTACCAATGATTACGCGGTTTCTGAGAGGATGGTGAAATACTGGGTGAATTTTGTGACAAATGGGTTTGTATGAATGTTCATATTGTACGGAAAAAAATTGGGTCATCCAATATCCAATGAAACAATATTGAATAGTCGTACGAATAATGCTTTATTTCCATTATAGAGATCCTAACGGAGAGCGGAAGATTTGGCATCCATTTAGGTCGGATAATTTCGCGTATTTACACATCAAGACCGAATCAGATGTCATGGAGGAAAAGTTCCGCTACAAAAATTACGTTTTTTGGAAAGATTCCGTCTTTCCCATTTTGAGTTCTGATTACTAATTATGAAATTATAATTGAATCAATTCGTTCCTACAAGTTACGGCCCGACGTATTGAGAACGACAAATACCACAATGAGTAAATGAACGAAAACCGACAAACACTACAAAGAGTAAATGTACGTAGGGAAATTGCAAAAAGCCGCAGAAATAAAACGAACAGAGTACCGCAACCACTTTCGGCTAAGAAGCCATCAACGGGCGGAGAATAAAAAGCGACTGACAGAGGAACAGTCGACGACAGAAAACAACGGTGAGGTCATGATTGAACTAACGACTCCTCGCGATGTGAGTCATACTCGTAAATTAGTTCAACCAATCCCTCGTCCGGAATATACCTGTTAAGTACGGTTAAGTTATCGCTGTTCAGGTGGCGAATGATTTCGATATTTTCTAACGCCATTCTTTTTAAATACGATCTTTCTCCGTGGAGGAGGGTCTCTGACCCCTCTCTGAAACTGTGGCCACAGGTGATCAAATGGTCCGCGAAGGCCGATTCCCCCAATTTGCCCTTTTTCCAGGCCTTTAAGTGCTCAGCCACTCTTATTTGGAGCTGGCGACCGGTCTCACCTATGTAAATTCCCTTACAGTCGTTGCACCTTATACAGTACTATAAATCCCACTCCTCTGTAAAGGTGGTGTAGGGTCTTTCAATCTAACGAACAGGCCTTTTAATGTGTTAAAATTATAGAAAACCGGCCGGAACCCAAAAGGCCGAAGGACGCGACTCAATTTCGACGAAAAGTGACCCAAGAAGGGGAGCTTAATCCACCGCTTTCTGCCTTCACGACTCCCCTCCCGAGGGAGGGAAGTAGTAGAGTCAAGGCATTGTCGCGTAATTTTCCTACGGACCAGGTTGACCTCGTTTACCCGAGCCAAGTATTTGATAGTACGTAATTCTTTCTGGAAGGCTGCTTGACTCAAAGGGATATTAGTGAGTCGATGGATGAAACTATTAAAAGCAGCTATTTTGTAGGCGACAGGGCAGAATGACGCGCCGTGGACAACAATATCGGTCGAAGTATCTTTTCTGTATATTGCGAACTCATGGGCCCCATCTCTTTCGGAGATGGTAATGTCCAGGAAGTTGATAGTAGAATTACCTACCTCCAAAGTAAACTTTATGGAGGGGAACTGAGCATTTAGATACTTAAGAAACTCACCAAGGAGTTCTTGGGGACCTGTCCACGCACATAGCACGTCATCTACATATCTGTGCCAATAGTGAACATGATTGGCCCGAGGAAAAGAAGTCAGCCTCGAATCTCGACATAAAGACCTCCGAAAGGTGGGAACCCAACGGGGATCCAATTGGAATGCCCACTTCCTCCGGGAATTCAAAATATTTATCGTTAAATTTACAAAAGTTAGGAGACCAGCAAACGGTAAGGAGGTCGAAGAACTCCTGTAGCTCCTCATGAGGAGTATTAAATTTAACAAGAAGGTCGCCTAAGTATTGGAAAGTGGCCGCTTTTGGAATGTTTGGAAACAGACCGACCACATCGAAGGAGCATAAAATAGTACCTGGAGGGAACATTTCGTCTTTGAGCTTCTTGGCCAAGGAGACCGAATTTTTGACGGAGTAAGGAGACTCGTATTCGATATGATAATTAAACCAGCGGTCCAGGTATTTCGCGAGCGAGTAGACGGGGGAGGATACGTAGGATACAACAGGTCGCATGGGAGTATTGGCCTTATGGACTTTGGGCAACCCGTACAACAGAGGAGGTACAGGGTTAGGTTCGAGCAAGTGTTTTTTCACTGAGGGTTTAGTAATGATAACGGAGCTTTTATTAATGGCATTCCGAACCTCCTTGACATAGTGAGGGAAATTGAAAAGGGGGTTTTCTGTGGCCCCGCACTGGCTTAGGACCTGTTCCACTTTAAAGTGGTAAGTGCCCTTATCCATCGCAACGATAGAATTCCCTTTGTCGGCCTTTGTAAGCACCGTCTCCTCCTTCCTCAGCCTCCTCCTCAATCCTGTGATCAACTCTTTTGCAGTATTATTTATGCGCGGAAGGGGGGGTGTTTCGGACTAAATCAGCGACCACATTAGCTAGGGCATCGGCATTATCGAGAGGAGGTAAACTGAACTTCAAACCCTTCTCTAACAGATTCAGCTCATCACTACTGAATTCCATCTGACTGTTATTTATAACACGGGGGTGAAATTCCCGGACCAACTCAACCTCATCATGGGCATCCCCGAGGGCTTGGGCCCTCACGTCCAAAAGGGAGAAAATCTTTTTGTTTTTTCCCTCTTTAAGGTCAGCCTCAAACTTACAACAATCAACATTAACAGACTGAGTAAATTTTTCCAACTCACGTGGGTGTAGCAGACTGGACAACCTCGTGTGTACTAACAGGTTCAGTCTAGTCGTGACGTTGAGACGGCCGTACAACCTTCGGAGCTCGGACCTGATCCATTTGTTTGTAATACAATTCTCCAATTTCTGGGTAGTATGAGGACAATCAGAATACAATTTGAACTTCACAAAATTTGGACTCAAACGTAACCGTAAACACCTCCGGAGAACCATATGTGGCAGGCATACGATAACCGCTGTTTTCGGAAATTAGAGAAGAATTGAATCGATTCGTTCCTGCAAGTTACGGCCCGACATATTGAGAACGACCAATACCACAATGAGTAAATGAACGAAAACCGACAAATACTACAAAGAGTAAATAATTCGGTCTCCTTGGCCAAAAAGCTCAAAGACGAAATGCTCCCTCCAGGTACTATTTTATGCTCCTTCGATGTGGTCGGTCTGTTTCCGAACATCCCAAAAGCGGCCACTTTCCAATACTTGGGCGACCTTCTTGTTAAATTCAATACTCCTCATGAGGAGCTACAGGAGTTCTTCGACCTCCTTACCGTTTGCTGGTCTCCTAACTTTTGTAAATTTAACGATAAATATTTTGAATTCCCGGAGGAAGTGGGTATTCCAATTGGATCCCCGTTGGGTTCCCACGTTTCGGAGGTCTTTATGTCGAGATTCGAGGCTGACTCCTTTTCCTCGGGCCAGTCTTTCTTAAATCATGTTCACTATTGGCACAGATATGTAGATGACGTGCTATGTGCGTGGACAGGTCCCCAAGAACTCCTTGGTGAGTTTCTTAAGTATCTAAATGCTCAGTTCCCCTCCATAAAGTTTACTTTGGAGGTAGGTAATTCTACTATCAACTTCCTGGACCTTACCATCTCCGAAAGAGATGGGGCCCATGAGTTCGCAATATACAGAAAAGATACTTCGACCGATATTGTTGTCCACGGCGCGTCATTCTGCCCTGTCGCCTACAAAATAGCTGCTTTTAATAGTTTCATCCATCGACTCACTAATATCCCTTTGAGTCAAGCAGCCTTCCAGAAAGAATTACGTACTATCAAATACTTGGCTCGGGTAAACGAGGTCAACCTGGTCCGTAGGAAAATTACGCGACAATGCCTTGACTCTACTACTTCCCTCCCTCGGGAGGGGAGTCGTGAAGGCAGAAAGCGGTGGATTAAGCTCCCCTTCTTGGGTCACTTTTCGTCGAAATTGAGTCGCGTCCTTCGGCCTTTTGGGTTCCGGCCGGTTTTCTATAATTTTAACACATTAAAAGGCCTGTTCGTTAGATTGAAAGACCCTACACCACCTTTACAGAGGAGTGGGATTTATAGTATAAGGTGCAACGACTGTGACGGAATTTACATAGGTGAGACCGGTCGCCAGCTCCAAATAAGAGTGGCTGAGCACTTAAAGGCCTGGAAAAAGGGCAAATTGGGGGAATCGGCCTTCGCGGACCATTTGATCACCTGTGGCCACAGTTTCAGAGAGGGGTCAGAGACCCTCCTCCACGGAGAAAGATCGTATTTAAAAAGAATGGCGTTAGAAAATATCGAAATCATTCGCCACCTGAACAGCGATAACGTAACCGTACTTAACAGGTATATTCCGGACGAGGGATTGGTTGAACTAATTTACGAGTATGACTCACATCGCGAGGAGTCGTTAGTTCAATCATGACCTCACCGTTGTTTTCTGTCGTCGACTGTTCCTCTGTCAGTCGCTTTTTATTCTCCGCCCGTTGATGGCTTCTTAGCCGAAAGTGGTTGCGGTACTCTGTTTGTTTTATTTTTGCGGCTTTTTGCAATTTCCCTACGTACATTTACTCTTTGTAGTATTTGTCGGTTTTCGTTCATTTACTCATTGTGGTATTTGTCGTTCTCAATATGAAATTATAGGTATATCTGTACCGTTTTAGAGATTCTGTTTACCGTAGTTGATTCAGAAATGGTGAACGTTTTTTTTTGTGCAAATTTTTGAAGGAAGAGAAAAAAAAGTAGCTTTCGTATGAATGTTTGATACAAAAATCTCTCTTTTGTGCTTGGTATCTTGAGCAATAGAATTAATTCGTTCTTAAATTTTATGGTTACACATTATTAAAAGAGATTGTACTCAATTGAGTAGCGGATTACAAAAACTAAACGAAATACAGCAGCCGCTAGCGCTTTCGGTTAAAAATAACCATCTTTAAAGCGTAAACGTAAGAGTAGTATATAATTAGTGTGATACAGACACACATTTTTTTTTCGAAGAAAAAAAAATGTGTGGATGTATCACACTAATTATATACTACATCCACATCTATTTACTCTAATTTAACGTTTTTTCAACATGCTCAACGAATCTCAACGAACGTAAAATTGATTCAAGAACCGATTTTTAACACACTCAATGAACTTTCAACAAACTCAAAATCAGTTTCAAGAATCAATAATCAGCTGCTTTAAAAAAATTCTGGCTCACATTTAATAAATACTACTATTCAACCGAAAATCCTGTATCATATTATTTAGTTTACTACTACTCAACCAAAATTCCAGCATCCCATTCAGCTTTCAATGGGACTCTGTCATCAGCCTCAGTCATCAACATAACAATATCATGAACCGTAATACTCAAACTTTCTAAAAATAGTTGGATCTGAAAAAACATACAACACAATTGTGAAAAAATGAATAACGTATGTTATTATCGTATTTAAATTTTAATATACTTCTGCAGTCTTCGCCCTCCATGCGATATTCTTTATTAGAACGAAACCTCTACAGTCTACTTTTGACCTGGTCACTTTCCTTGACTGACGTTTTTGGAGCTCTTTCGGGACTGAAATGTAAATCAATATTGAAAGTTATTTTACTGCACAGTACACTATGATGTCAATGTTTTGATCAGGACTTCTTCCTTACCGCTGTCGTAATCAAAGAGTGCTCTAATACTCTCTTTTTCAAGCTTCTCGGTGATGTCTAATGAATGGAATAAAGTTTCCCACCCGGAATCATCTTTCGGAACAGATAACTTTTGACGGTGATAATCCTTACCCCATAGGTGATATAAACGTTCAATTTTCGATCCAAATATGGCTGGACTGATGCTCAGATTTTCTAAGTAGGATGCCAATAATGATGCTTCGCAGGTTAATCGCAAATGAACTGTTATGTGCCACTGCTGCGATCTGGAAAGGTCCAGGTTACGAACCCAGAGGGGAATCATTTCCTCCTCTCTTAGGTCTATTGTTCCGCGCCCACCGTATCTCAATTCTAGGGCTTTCGCGACTCCTTTATAGTGATCCTAAAAAACAAAGATGGCGTTGTTCGTAGACTGAATTTTGTAATCACTTGACGGATCATGGAAAATATTTTCGAACCAACATCACACACGGAATATCAAAATAGTCTAGTTACCAGATCTTTCTCTAATTCCCATATTTTCGCCGCGTCCTGACGTGATTGTTCAAGTAACCGATCCCTTTCCGCCTTCACTTCGTCGTAAGAAAACTTCGGAACTACTGGTATCTGCAAAAATATGAAAAATAACATTTGTATGCGATAATATCAAACTATTCTGAATTAAGCACTTCAGAGTTGAAATCGTTCCCCATTTCACGTTAGTACGAGAAAGAAGTTGAGCGTGCACGAACACATGATTTTTCGAATATCATACAGTAGTTTGAATGAAAAAATATATTTCAACTTACTTCAGTTGTCATTTTCAAGTAGTTTCTGTCATGGGCACGACATTCTCCGAAGATGTGAACTCGAATTGGGCTGTGAAAGCGGCTACAGGCCAGAACTGCGTTCGAGGGTAAATATTACGGACGGCCAGATAACAGGATAAGGTATTTGAGCGCTTGACCGAGTACGTTTTCTTTTCCGTGAGCGAAACGATAAAATCTCGAAATAAATTTTTAATAAAAATAATATTGTTACCTACTCAAATGAGGAAGAAACAAAACGAGAAAAGCACGAAGTATAGGAACACGAACAGAAAAAGTGCAAAGCCGGTATCGACGGTAGACCCAAATAATCTAACGACGTGCGAACAACATTTATTTGTTTGATAACAGCGACAGCAAGAGGCACAGGCAAGAGGAGCCCACAGTTTGGTGCGGGTTCAGAGTGCTGGTGCAACGGCCGAGTTTTCAGTGATAAAAACGAATCGATATGAGATCGATATGTAATCGATACCTCCTAGAAAAAATGTAAACAACTTTTTTACGTGCTATTTTCCATAAGAGAAAAAGAGCATTTGATAATCGTCGAATATATTCTTGGAAATAGATATTTAACGTTTGAAATGGGTGTTACGAGAATCTAGGAACTTTCAGCTTTCAATCAAGCCCTTATCGAGCGTCATACGTTAGATATGTGGCGAGAAAGAAGATATGATCGAATGGATATCGAGACAACGTCCACTTTATTTAATACCTTTTTAGTCACCATGGTCAATTGCTTCGTGCCGGAATGTTACCACCGGTCTGATAAAAGTGATGATGGTAATAGCGGCGCATGTACACAAATCAAATCATTCCCGTCAGACGTGATACTCCGCCGAAAATGGATCCAACTAGTGAGGTGAGGAAATTTATAAGCAGTTATTGAGGTCCGTTCTGTGAATTACATTTGCATATTGAACGTCCTGTATGTCATATAGAAGGATGGATCGTCAACCTCATCGTACTGCTGCAATATGTACATTTCTCCCATATTTCATCTTTTTTCTTCTTATTGCATTTTAGACATTTTGATAGATCATATTTTTGTATATCAAATTTGATTGATAGATCTGATTCAGAATATGGTCTATATATTTTATCACCTTTCCTAAGTATTTCAAGATTGGGAATTAAATCTGCATCACACTTGGGACATTTATCTAATATTTCATCATAATACTTTTTATTACATTTGAGACATTTTTTTAAATCATGATCTTGTTCATATTCATCAATAATTACTTTCCTAGAAAATGTGCTATAATTTTCATTATTTTTTGGAATAATATTCAAATCATATTTTTGTTCATATTCATTACCTATTTTTAATAACCATCTTAAGAATATCTTTGAATCGTATTTTAAATTATGAATTAATACTGGAATGAATTTGAGCATTGTCAAGTTCAAATTACATTTATTACAAGCTGCTCCTCTAAAATTACCAGTAAAATGATCGTGATCTTTTATTTTTTCATTTTCATTTTTGAATTCATGATTGCAAATATGACAATGAGTAGCTGAGTTGAACTTAATAGCTTCATCTTTTCCCCAAATCATTTTTTCATTCTTCATTCTCAAAGTAAGTATGATATTTTTTCCCATGATATTCCATGATATTGTAGCAATTTATTGAAATATTTCATCAATGTCTCTATACTACTATGTCTCACTAATTGTTCTCTCATTTCATCTGAATAGAAACAGAAACTATTTGGAACGTGTTTATGAATATATTTTGTTGTTTTAGTTATTTGTTTATTCATCTTTTTCAATGTGCATTCAAAATCCAATGTTAAAGTATATGGATGATATTGTTCAGCATGAAATGAATAGTATTTTCTAATATTATTTTTATCAGTTGGCATTTTAATATTTTGTTTTTCATGAATACAATGTTCAATACACGGTATAAGATGAAGAGGTAATGACACAACGCTAAAATCGTGTCCGCAGTTTTGAAGTTGTACGTACGAACTTCCGCTAGGTTTGCAGCGAACACTCGGGCTGTTTCCCTGTTCCTTCTACACCCCACCTGCGCCGAGACGTTACCGTTGGTACCCTAGTATTGATGAAATTTCCAAGGATTATAAAAAATCCAAGAATTTACTTAGAAGGGTGATTCTTTCAAAATTTTATAGAGTAGATTAAATGGTATTTTTATGCCAAATATGAAATGCATCGGCTGGTTCCTGATCTTGCAATAAATTTTTGAAAGTAGCGGCGTTCCCATAAGACTCTGTACATTACCCATCACTTTCATCACAAGCGCTGCGCTCGGGATGTTCAGAACTACTTCAAAATCACGGACAGCGTTTACCACAGTCAGAATACGTTCGTGTCACTACCTCTTCATCTTATACCGTGGTTCAATATGAGAATTATAGTCTGTCTCTATTTGAAATTTCTTATGACATTTTATACAAATATGGATATGATTGGAATTTCTATGAATTTGTCCTTTTAATAAAGCACTTAAATTTTTAATGCCAACAATATGTTCTTTATACAATAATAAATTTATATGTCCTTCTTTGTTATGAAATTTTTGACTTTGATAATATAAACTTATCTCAACATCATGGTATCTGTAAATATTAATTGACCTATTTATGAAATTTTCATAAATTTGAAAATTTTCAGGCACTAATTCAATTGGGTATTGCATATTCAAGACTTCATATTTTGTAATATCATAGTTAGAAACTCTATCACCATTTTTTGCTACTAATTGTAAAATACTTTCCATTGCATATTCAAAACATCTTAAATCTTCTTGCTTCAGACATTTGAATTTATTAGTTTTCATATTTTTCACATTAATTACAACATTTCTTTGAGATAATGAAACTTGGTAATCCACCACGCAAAGGATTATTTTGATCAGAATGAATATCAACTTTAATTACTCTATCAAATCTATATCTTGTATTTCTAGCATTGTAACTATCAAAATTTCTTAATACTTCATTTTTTGCTGATGTCAGGGCACTTTTAATTGCACTCGAATGAACTATAATATTTCTTGTTGATCGAAAATATTTTCTATGTGTATCAACTTGTTCACCAGATAAATTAACTTCAATATAGTCTACAACTGCTACCAATTGGAAGCTTGTACTATTCTTTGTTTTCAATTCTCTTTTAGCAATTTCATAAAGTTTTTCATTAACCTTAAATAGAAATCTTATTAAATCATACTTTGCAGAATCACATATATAATCATGAATCATATTTCGCCAATTTCTTGTAGTACCTTCTCTCACTTCAATATCCCTATCTCATCTTAGGGGTAATTGTTCAGGTGTGTCAGTACTGAAAATACTGGGATCAAATTTAAATTGATGGAATTTTTGATCTGGTTTACCTGTACTAAAAATACTATCATCAAAATTGAATACCAGTGATGTCTTATTTTTCATCAATTTTTGGGCCACAAGTTTTACTAGATAATTTTTCTTCAATCTTGAACATCCTTTTATATTTTCCTTTTTGAGGTAATTATATAATTCTCCTCTAGAGAATTCATTTTGAAGTTTTGTGATTAAATACATTTTGCTGATTGTAAGCTATTATTTATAAAGAAAAAATTTTTAAAGAATTTTGAAAAATTAAAAATTAGTTTTATATTTATTTTTTAACTTTTTTCTCAATAATATAAATATACTCATCAGATTAGAAAAATGTGGCAATTTTCAAGTTTATGAATAAAATCTAAAGAAATTGAAATAATAGTATGAGTTATTAGATATATATCAACTAACAAACATGATGAAAACTTCAATGAGACATTGTAGACCTTGTAATAAAACAACCAAACATTCAATTACAGAGGAAGAAATTAAATCCACATTAAAAAAAGAAGTTAGAACATGCACTCAATGTAAAATCACTCTCTCTAGGGTGATAAGTACCGAAGATAAAATCACACTTGTGTGTTATAAATGTAAAGAAAAAACCTGGCATTTCCAAGAAAAATGGCATTATCAGTGTACAATATGTGGGGATTTCAGGAAAATAGGATTCTAATTATTATTAGATAATTTAAGTCATTTTTTATTTCATAATTTTGAGTACAATCAACGCTCAGAATATTTTCTCACTCGTTCTCTCTCCTATACATTTGTCTTATGGGCACAATAGCAAAACGCTCGACTCATTTTATTGATTCTAAAAGTGAGTCTTGATTTATTATAAATGTGAGCCAGGTTTTTTTTTTTTTGGATCTGTTACCGTACTCGTCGACCGTTGAGAAAAATATGTGAGCTTGGAAAAATTACGCATTCATTCGAAATTATAGACGTTGAAATTCGTTGAACCTGTTGAGAAAAAAAGTGAGCTTGGAAAAATTACGGATTCATTACCGTATCTAGTCCATCGGATTTATAAGCGTATTTATTTTATCGGTTCTTGCTCTGATTTAATTGTTGAAATAGACCCCATTGAAGCTCGCTGAACGTACCAAAAAAAGGTGAGTCTGGATCTTCGGACTTGAAACCGTAAAGAATGGGATGCTGGAATTTTGGTTGAGTAGTAGTAAACTAAATAATATGATACAGGATTTTCGGTTGAATAGTAGTATTTATTAAATGTGAGCCAGAATTTTTTTAAAGCAGCTGATTATTGATTCTTGAAACCGATTTTGAGTTTGTTGAAAGTTCATTGAGTGTGTTAAAAATCGGTTCTTGAATCAATTTTACGTTCGTTGAGATTCGTTGAGCATGTTGAAAAAACGTTAAATTAGAGTAAATAGATGTGGATGTAGTATATAATTAGTGTGATACAGACACACATTTTTTTTTTTCGAAAAAAAAAATGTGTGTCTGTATCACACTAATTATATACTACTCGTAAGAAAGTGAGTAAATCAAACTCAGGAACTCGAAATGAAATTCATGGTTGAACCAGCTAGTGTAGGCGAATAAGGAAATTTAAAAACATTTTGGGCCATAAAAGCTTTGATGACTGAAAATGGTAGAGAATGATGTCTAAAATGACCCCCTAAAAATCCCACTAAATCCCCCTGAGCCTTTTTTTATGGGGGTTTGAACCCCCCAAAAATCAGTTTTTAGCAAATATCTCGCGAAATATGCGAGTTATGTGAAAAATACATTAGTTCAAAATTGTTTCTCATAAAATTTCCTATAAGATGGTGTATTTTATCTTGAGCCTAGTCCTTCCATTTGGCCGACAAAGTCAATTGAAATACCAATATTCTTCAAAACCTGTGTAAATAGCACTCTATAAAGTAGAGCAATGGCTTTTCACGGGCTTCACAACATGCACAAGTTTGGTAAGATGTATGAAAAACATTTTCAATGAATAAATAATGGGGAGAGGGGGCTGGTACCTTTCACGAATGTACTTGGTCATATACACGGAAATTCTTTTAAAATCATGAATGCACACGTTATGTTTATCACCTACGGTATACGAGTGCAGTAGTACTGAAAATATTATTTAGCGCGAAAAAATCCTCGTTCTCCGTTGCCAGGAGGCGGAAATTCATAGGCCAGAATTTTGCAGTTATAAAATTCGAAAGATCGGCGACAGTGAAATCGTTGATCACCATATCACAAAAGGTGAAAATTCGGAAAGAAGAGAAGGTGTCGACAGACCCCTTACTCTTATTTCAAAGTCGCGCTGTTGAAGGAGAGTAAGGGACATCTGCGCGACTGCTTCACGTACAAATTGGCACCATACTCACCGTTTCTTTTTGATGCTGTTGGTATAAGGAAAACGATAAAATCCTCTATGTATAATTGCTTTTCTCCTCTCACAGTGCCTGAGGACGAAATTACGGAGGAGTGCACTATGTTATCGATGGAGGCTTCTTGTTGCATCGCTTAATCTGGCCAAAAAATGTAACCTTTGGGGAAGTATGTTATGAATAATTGTGGACCTGATGTAACCGTCGTCTTTAATGGCCATGAAGATGAAGCAAATAATACAAAAGTGCCCGAGCGTACTCGAAGTAGTCTCAAAACAAAAGGGGCTAACCTACAATGCACAGAGAATGCGGAAGAGAAAGTAAAATAATCAGAATTTTTGTCGAGAGACAGTAATAAAACGATGCTCATATAAATTTTCCGCCAGAAACCCGTCGACAAAGCGTGTACAGTCCATGTAGCTAAAGCTGATGCTGACAAGCCCATTGTTGATACGGCAGTTAGCCTGCCCTCTCGCTTTACTACGGTTGTTGTAGGGCAGGATATTGATTTGACAGGCTAGTGGCTCTAGCTACTGAATCGGCACCTTTGTATTTTCTAAAACCTCGTGCAAGGAAGCAGTCGGAAGCTCTGTACAGCATTGTCAAGGCAGAAGGGTTACGTAATATGAGGAAAAGTGTATTTATAGCACACTCTATTAGCGTCTGCGATACAACTTCTTGTCTCCATGGAAGCAGTAAGACAAGAACGTTGAAACTAATATGTATGCCCAACTTTGACTGTGTTAGGAAAACCTTTTTAAGTCTAAACGCGACGCCAGAAAATGTGCTCAAAGAGGGTAGCGCTTTCATTACCACAAAGTCCACCTCCCTGAATGAGCTCCGGTTCCAACATTGCGCCAAGAAAACCCGGAATAAAGTCAACCTCGAGGCTTTGCCACCCACAGAAAACTCGGCCATATACCACTTATATGGGATAGATGTTACCATCAAATCCAAACTTGGATGGGCAATGAGAAAAACCCAACCGAACGGGGATGGAAACGTGTTACTAAAATCTTGGAGGCAATTGACATGATTAAACTTGCAGCGCCATCCAATTTCCTGCATTTAATTTAATGTGACTGCAAAAAGAGATGTAAAAACGCACGCAGTTGTCAAAAAGCTGGTAAACTATTCAATCCCTCAAAGAAAAAATTTCCCTGCAGCTTTGACACCTTCTCTGCTTTCCGAATTTTCACCTTTTGTGATATGGTGTCTGTGGCGTATGTGTATGTGTATAAACCTGTATAGAAAGTTGTAGATTGGATAGTGTGTACGAGTACATGTAAAAGTTAGTATGAATAAAGCCTTTACAGCGAACACGCGTTTTATCCTTACGTATTCGTATTCAACATTGGTGACCCTCGTACGTTCAAAAATGTCTTCGTTTTCGGTACGCGTTTCGAAGCTTTCACGCACATACGTGCGTCGTGCCGAATGACTATACTATCGTTTCTTTGTTTCTTTACATTGAGAAGAAAAAAACAGATTTTTTCGTGATATCGTAGAACAGCATTCGAACAAATTATCGTTTGATCTACATTTTTTTCTCGCGAAGCGGTTAATGAACAGTGAATTCTTTCTCGAAAGTGATTTTTTTCAAGCAGTACAAATGGTGAACTGCACCGGTTGTGGAAAATTTGCTCAAAGTGGCCGGGAAATTTGCGCGAAGTGTGAAACCGAATCGTCATCAGACGTAAATACTGGTAACGTTAAGGTGTCCGGAACCACCTCTATGGAGAGTTTTCATGGAAGAATAGAACTCCCGCAATTTTCGGGTGACGATGTAACTCTTTGGTGGGCCCAAATCGAAACCAGACTGGCATTGGCAAACCTAGCCACTGAAAAAGCGAAGTACCAATATGTTATCGCTGCCCTACCAATGGAAGTCGTTCGTCGAGTACCCGACTTAGTAAGCACGGAACCAGCTACAAACCCATATACAACGCTGAAAAAGCGCGTCCTAGAGGAATTTGAACCTACAAGCGCTGCCAAGCTCAAAAAACTACTTGAAGGTTGCGAACTAGGAGATAGGAAACCTTCTGCCTTACTACGTGAAATGAAACAGCTTTCAAATGGACGAGTCAGCGAAGACGTTCTACGCCAACTATTTTTCAAGCAGTTACCCAATTTTGTTACAACGATCTTAATAACTACCAGCGTGACTGATCTCAACAAGGCAGCTGAAGCAGCAGACAAAGTACACGAACAGAACCTCGTCCCAAAAATTGCTCCTGCCACGATAGCCGAAGCATCTGGAAGTCAAGGACCAAACCAATCTACGAACGAGCTCCTCATCGCATTGACCAATGCTGTAAAAGGATTGGCTTCAAGCAATCATCGTTCCCGACAATCATCTCGCTCATACAACACTCGTTCACGCTCCAACTCCCGAGCAGGGAAGAAGAAGTTCGACAAATGTCGCTACCACTACAAGTTTGGCGAAAAAGCCCGACACTGCCGAAAATGGTGCTCACAATATGAAGAATTTTCCAAAAAGGAGAAAAAATCGGAAAACTGAAGGGGGCGTGCGTCAACGCCGCAAGCCATGCTCCTAAAAGCAAGCGGCTATTCGTCTACGATCCCGTCAGCAAAGAGACGTTTATGATCGACTGTGGTGCAGATGTATCGGCACTACCCCCGCCGGAAAACCATAAATTGCCTGTAGATACAAACGTCCAACTGTTTGCTGCAAATCGAACCCCTATCAACACATATGGTACAAAAACGCTGGGATTATCGTTGGGCCTTCGGCGTCAATTTGAATGGAACTTTGTCATCGCAGATGTGGGCTACCCCATCATAGGAGCTGACTTCCTCGAGCATTATGGTATCCTACCAGACCTTCGGAATCGGCGACTCATTGACTCATCTACAAATTTGGGAAAAAATTGTTTCATTCGAGCCGTGGATTATTCCTCCATCAGCACCCTTGACAACACTACAGAATTTTCAAAATTGCTACAATGCTACCCTTCACAACATCAGGCGTGTAGGAGACATCATTCACAACACCGAGCATGTCATAGAGACCAGAGGACCGCCTTTAGCCGCCAAAGCTAGGCGCCTCCCTCCAGAAAAACTGCGTGCTACCAAAGAGATGTTCACAAAGCTCCTGGCAGACGGCGACATCAGACCTAGTAAATCACCATGGGCCTCACCCATCACAGTCCGACCGAAGAAAGGACCGGAAAAGTGGCGAATCTGTGGGGACTACAGAACCCTAAACAACGTCACAAAAGTGGACCGTTATCCTGTTCCCAACATTCTGGATTTCAACAGTGAACTAGTTGAGGCAAAAATCTTCACAAAGCTAGATATCCGACGCGCCTATAACCAGATACCAGTATCAAAGGGTGATATCGAAAAAACTGCCATAATCACACCATTTGGGTTATTTGAATGGACAGTCATGCCCTACGGACTTCGGAATGCGGGTCAAACATTCCAACGGTTCATCGACGGCATACTTCGTGGTTTACCTTGCGTTTATGCATACATAGATGACATACTGATTGCGTCAAGGACCCGTGAAGAACACACAGAGCATGTTAATCAAGTGTTGAAGCGATTGAACCAAGCTGGATTGGTACTGAATATTCCAAAATGCACTTTCGCTCAACCTGAAGTGTCATTCTTAGGACATATAGTTAGCAGTAATGGAATCAAAGCCTGCCCAGAGCGAGTAGAAGCAATAACAACGTACAGCAAGCCCAAAACAGTGGCTGATTTAAGACGTTTCCTTGGGATGATAAACTTCTATCGTCGAGCCATTGCCCACGCTGCTAAATATCAACGCCACTTGCAGGCAATTATCAAGACAAACAAGAAGAATGACCGCACCATACTACAATGGACCCAAGATGCGGAACAAGCTTTCAATGAATTCAAAGCTGCCCTATCCAGTGCCGCTTTATTAGCTCACCCAAATGAAAGAAGCCCAATAGCTCTCTACACGGATGCATCTGACAACGCAATAGGCGCTGCTCTTCATCAGATCAAAAATGGAGTGTTGCAACCACTGGCGTTCTTTTCTCGGCGACTTACAAACACAGAATCTCGCTATTCCACCTATGACAGAGAGTTGCTAGCTATGTACGCTGCTGTAAAACACTTCCGCACTCAACTGGAAGGACGAGCTTTCACAATCCATACGGATCACATCCCGCTCACCACAGCATTCAACAAGCACTCCAACAACGAGACTCCACGTCGTGCACGCCAGCTAGACTTCATTAGCCAATTTACCACTGACATTCGATATGTGAAAGGCGTTGAAAACATTCCAGCTGACACCCTGTCACGCATCAATGCAATCACATTCCCAACTGGTATTCCATATGAAGAAATCGCGGAAGCCCAGAAAAGAGACAAGGAGATGGCCGAATATCGCACAAATGGAAAAACCAACATGAAGTTGAAAGACGTCGCTATCGGCCTTCTGGGAATCAACGTCAAACTGTGCTGTGATACATCCAATGACCAGATACGACCATACATTCCACCAGAATTTCGCAGAATGATATATGAGAAGATACACAAACTATCACATCCGGGACCTCGAGCTACTGCAAAACAAGTCGCTCGCCGTTTTGTTTGGCCGTTTGTCAAACGCGACTGCAACAGATGGGCACAGAGTTGTCTAGACTGCCAGCGTTCAAAAGTGGGTAGGCATACAAAAAGCCCACTTGGGAAATTTCAAAACACCGATCGGTTCGCCCACCTACACGCAGATATAGTTGGCCCGTTACCACCCTCTCGCGGACTGAGATTTGTTGTCACGCTCATAGACAGGAGAACAAGGTGGCCTGAGGCCATTCCTACCAATGATATATCCGCAGAAGCGGTGGCCAACATCATTAGTCGAGACTGGGTACCTCGTTTTGGATGCCCTGCTGTCATTACAACCGATCAGGGCCGTCAATTTGAGTCCGACTTGTTCACAAAGCTTGCCGAAATATTGGGTACTCACAAAACCCGCACCACCGCTTACCACCCCCAGGGAAATGGAAAGGTGGAGCGGTGGCACCGCAGCTTAAAGGCAGCCGTAAAGGCATATTGCACAAATGACTGGGTGCCCATCCTACCGTTCATACTTCTCGGCCTCCGCACAGCTATCAGTGATGACACCGGCGTCTCAGCATCTCAGTTAACTTATGGTGCCGACCTACGCTTGCCTGGTGATTTCTTTCTCGACGGTCAATCCAAAGGAATCAATGAAGTCCCTGACTTTGTAAAAGATTTGAGCCGAGCCTTACGCGAATTTGGAAATCCTCACCGATCGCATAGCAACTCACCAGTATATGTTCCTGCGCGTTTAAAAGATTGCACCCACATATTCTTAAGGGTGGACATAACGCGCGGCGCAATCACGCAACCATACACAGGACCATACCAAGTATTAGAACGAACCGATAAAACCTTTACCGTGGAAATCAATGGGGAACGCAAAACCGTATCAATTGACCGTGTTAAACCTGCATATATCCTGAAGATTGCAGAGCTTCCACCAAAAAATCCACCGACCGAGACCATAAAGAAGAACCAACCTTCACGGACGGTCCGATTCAAGGGAATCTACGGTAAATAAGTCTAGCATGTTTATATTTGCCAAAGTTTCTTTGTACAGCGTTAATTGTGTATATTTTGAATTATTCGTTTTCCTTTCACTGTGCCTGTATGTATATATATTTTTTTTCTTTTTTTTTTCCTACACACTCTCATAAGCTCGTATTTGTAAAATTTCAACTTTTCAATCAAATTTTGGGGGAGAGCCTTTGTGGCGTATGTGTATGTGTATAAACCTGTATAGAAAGTTGTAGATTGGATAGTGCGTACGAGTACATGTAAAAGTTAGTATGAATAAAGCCTTTACAGCGAACACGCGTTTTATCCTTACGTATTCGTACACAACAGTGACCAACGATTTCACTGTCGCCGATGTTTCGAATTATATATTTTGATTCAATTTTAACCCCTTTTTGTAGTTACCGTTTTTTAAATTACTGCTTTTCGTTGGTCTTTCGATTTTTAAAAATTTTTCTATTTTTCAAAGTTTCATTCTTCTAAAATTGCCACTATTGATAGAAATTACATAGTTACGTGTCTGTCAATCCTAACGAAATATAGCCATTACTCTACTTTATACAGAGCTACTTACACAGGTTTTGAAGAATAGGGGTACTTCAATCGACTTTGTCGGCCAAGAGGGAGGGCTAGGCTTAAGATGAAATACACTATCTTATAGGAAATTTTATGAGGAACAATTTTGAACTGAAGTATTTTTCACATAACTCGCATATTTCGCGAGATATTTGCAAAAAACTGATTTTTGGGGGGTTCAAACCCCCATTAAAAAAGAGGCTCCAGGGGGATTTTTAGAGATTTTTAGGGGGTCATTCTAGACATCATTCTCTACCATTTTCAGTCATCAAAGCTTTTATGGCCCAAAATATTTTCATTTCTCATATTTGTGTCTAATTCGCCTACACTAAGCGAACTAGTTCAATAAATCCCTCACCAGGAATATACCTGTTTGTAATGTTGATGTCTTCGTTATTCCGGTGTCTAATAATTTCAATATTCTCCAGAGCGAAGCGCTTGAAATGCGAACTCTTCCTTTGAAGCAGGGCCTCAGACTCCTTTTTGAACTTTTGGCCACTTTCGATCAAATGATCAGCGAATGCCGACTTTCGCAATTTACCCTTCTCCCGTGGCTTTTTACCGACTTTTCGTAGAAAAGCGAGTGTTACACCCGTCACAGTTGTGGCAGAAAGGAGGGGAAATGAACTTTCTCGACGTTTTAGAGGCCATAGATCATCGCTACGTCATTAAAAAAATTTCAGGTTTCATATATATATATATATATATATATATATATATATATATATATATCAAAATTTGTCCGGACTTCTCCTCCGAGACTACTGGATGGATTTTCTTGAAACTTGGTCAAGTTGTAGTGTTATATCTTAAGTTGTGCACCTGCATTTTTTTTGACGATTGGATCAGTAGTTCTCCAGATATACCCAATTTAAAAAAAAAATTCCCTCCTATAACTCTGATATGGTTGGTCCAATTTTTTTCAAATGTTGATATATTGTAATTTACACGTCTAAAAATGTAATTGTGAACTTTTGGTGTTGATACGATGTCTGGTTCGTGAGAAATCTCAAATTGAAGCGTGAACTAATTTGATGAAATTTGCAAATATTCGAGCTACTAATATTTTGTAGTAGGTACTAAACTTCAGGTAATCGCTTTCGTCATCAAAAGCGAAGGGTAACCTTTGATTACGTAGATTGTCAGTGTAGTTGTAGCTAGTTTTATTCATTAAAGATTATACGCAAAGGATTGCTCACCAATACTATAGCATATCCTTACATAACATTGATTCATGAGAAACTCAACACAAACGAGCAAATCTTTCACACATATAAAACCATTTCATCACTCAAAAAAATGACAAAATTATACGCAAAGGATTGTTGCACTAATACTATTAACACAACATTCATTCATGACAGACTCAACACGAACGAACACATCCTTAAAATTCATTCATAAAGAGCGTATCGCCTTACGTGTGTGTGAACAGGTAACCCAAAAAATGAATAAAACTAGCTACAACTACACTGACAACCTACGTAATTAAAGGTTACCCTTCGCTTTTGATGACGAAAGCGATTACCTGAAGTTTAGTACTACAAAATATTAGTAGCTCGAATATTTGCAAATTTCATCAAATTAGTTCACGCTTCAATTTGAGATTTCTCACGAACCAGACATCGTATCAACACCAAAAGTTCACAATTACATTTTTAGACGTGTAAATTACAATATATCAACATTTGAAAAAAATTGGACCAACCATATCAGAGTTATAGGAGGGAATTTTTTCAATTAATGAGCTAATAAGAGCCTGTCATTAGGGAGTTATAATAAGCTTCCGCTTCTTTTTATTTTCAATAACATTTTTCGGTTATTCTCTCATAGATTGCGATGAGAGCGTGAATACAAATTATGATTGCATGAAGAGAAGAGCAGCTGGAAATAACATAGAATGATGCTCGGGAATTGGAGATGATCAAGAATGAATTATGAGTAGAGGGGTGAGAGATGGTGAGGAAAATGATATGTTGAATGAGGGAGGTATCAGAATCGCAATGAGAGCATGAAAGAAGGATATAAGTGATGAGATGGGTGTGTGTGTGAGTCTACAACAACCAACATTAAAAGATGCTTGAGAATCGGAGATGATCAAGAATGAATTAGAGAGGCAAGAGATGGTGAGAATGTGTGTATCTTATTGAGAAAACGATTCATTGAATAAATTGGAGTACTAGAGTTAAAATTTAAGCAAAAAACTTGATTGTAGATACAGATGAAAAGTCGTGTGTTGCTTACGCGGCCGCGTAAGCATTTTTTAGCTGAGCCACTTTAATTTGGATCTGGTGGCCATCAGTCATCCCTACATAGACTCCAGAGCTACCAGAACAAATCCGACCCATAAAACAGGTTCCGTGCGTTCCTCGTTCAACTTCACTGAGGAAGCCGTCGTTTTTTCCGTGTATATTTAACGTAACGTATTGAGCCAACCTCTTTTAACCTTTACATCCTATCATTTTTACTCAAATTCGACTCCATTTATTTCGTTTATTTTTCAGTCCAATTGCTTTTTGTCATTTGTTTCTTGTGAATTCTCGTTTATGTATAATTGACCCTGGATTTGATTTGATTTCTGTGTTTTAATGACCTCATCTTCTTTCTCGTTTTTTCTTGCCCCTATGTATTGTCCTTCTCTCTCGCCTCTTCGTGTGTGATTCTCTCTTTTTTCATATTTTTCCTCATTCATTATATTCGCTTGAGAATGGCAATACATTGAGACAAAAAAGTAGTTTAAATGACTTTCGATTGTATTCCCGTTGTTACGCTCTGCATAAAATTGTATGATAAAAATGGTTGAACTTACTAAAAAAAGTTATAAACATTGATAAAATTTCAGTAATATGTGACATTACAAGGAGCATGTTCGACTCCATAGTAGGCCACATAGAGCACAAGGTCGGCTCTCCAAAGAGGAACTCAGTGTTCAGAGAACACCTCTCCGTATTGTAGTTTATAATTTTGAGGATTGGTCTCCGGTTTGACCGGAACACACACTTTAATCAAAACTTGAGCTACAGAGTCTAGCCTGAAGCAGAGTGAGATTCGACACTGGAGAACACGGAGGGGAGGGTCACGCTTGACCGTATCCCAGGAACCTCGATTCTCATCTGAAGGATAAAATAGGCTGAGTAGGAGAGATATATGGATTGAGGCTCGGATAGACTAGGGAGAGCAGAGAAAGAGACTTGTAGTTTACCTCAGGGAATGTGTGTTCGAGTTAGCATTGCAGAAACAGCGAGTGTATCGTGTCAGTACTAAGTTTTGTAGGCTTATCTAAAATAAATAAAAGCAAGGGGAGAGTCGACAATCGAATATCGGATCACGTAGTGTAGTTGAGATTATAGAAATCAGTCCGAAGCCGGGACTAAATAAAGAAAGTTTGAGCTTTACGACATACCCTATACGCCACTCACGACCCTGCCATGGGTGTTCACGCTAACACCATCTTTTTAGATACTACAAATCTCAAAGTCAGAACCAATGTTCGGCGTGACGTACGTTTTCATCCCATTGAGAAAATTGATGTTATATCGCATTCGAAAACAAAGAAATATAAATTGCGACGGGACGTAATTTTAATTTTGAGAGAAAGAGAGAAAGAGAGAAAGAAAAAAAAAAAAAAAAAAAATCATAAATCAAATAATAAGTAAATAAAAGAAAATGTGAATTTAGTTGGAGTAAGAAGACTCAAATATGTAAATCAGAATAAATGGAACGAATATAACAGAACTAAATAAATCAAATCAAAATAAATAAACTAAAAAGAAATAATAAGAAATAATAACTAAAAATAAAGAAACCTGATGAGGACACCAGCAGCTGACGTGAGATTCGCAGAGGTTGTAGAATTTGACACAATTCGCCAGAATATGAGAAATTTATTTCGATGGATTACTGAGGGACATGTATTTCGAAGACCACAAGGAGACGATATACCAGTCTTGCCCAGCGTCGCAAACGGTTTTGGACGGTGACACAGTCAAAAAAAAAAAATTGAACGTTCTAACGTCAAACGTAAATGCTTAGACGCGCAACAAGATAAAGAAAAACTCAGTATACAGGATACGTATCGTACAGCGTACAGATAGGAAGTAATCAGCAGCGCCAGAATTACCAGCGTCGCGGATTACACAGTGAGCCAAGAAGAGGAAGAAAAAACACTCACGCAGTCGCGTGAGTAGTACACGACTTTTCTTCCCATAATGCAAAAAACATTGAGAGAGTCACTCCCTCTCTTTAAATTAAATACCAATGACCTGTCAATCATGTCAAACATTTGTAGAATAAACAATAAAACTCAGTTTATAAATTCTAACACTACGATGTCACATCAACAGATAACAGAGTAAAGATACCTATAATCCAATAAGGAAACCTGAATTTTGTTATAATTTAGGCTAAGAGTCATCTAAAACCTACAAAACGTCTCCAGAAAAACCACTCCCCCTCCCCCTGTCCAAACTGCTACGAGGCTATAACAGTTGTTTCTAATAAAAAAGAGCTCTACAATCATTTTTTCCCATACCTTATTCTTAGCATATTATTAGTCTAGTATACTGTATATTAGGATGAGTGGTTCAATTCTTTATCACTTCCGATTTCTGGCATCTCTTAAAGCTATCTCGAGCTGCTATTCCTCTCGTGCACTCATAAATTGCCTTCACGCTATCATATCACCATTTTCTATGCACACTCCACCCCAAAATTCTTCATCTGGGAATCCAGCTACAACGAGATCCCGAAAAACTAAAAAAATCGATGTCGAAACGAAAGAAGCAACCAATCACCCAATAGTCAACCCCTCATTCCTTCCCTCACGCTTCAACTATTCCAAACGTATTAACAAAATACCTCACTTTTCTAGCTAGAAAATTCGGTAAAAATATATAGCACCCAAGCCCGGTTTACTCGTTAGTCTAATCTCAAATCTCACTCAAAAAAGCCAGTCCAAATTGAAAATAATCTTTCCATCTCTTTTGACACCTCAAATCAACTATGAACCACTATTAATTATGTACCCATACATGAAAAAATGACAAATAAATCAATTATTAATTAAGAGTGAAATCACCCAGGTAGTCTCGCATCAGCACACTTGATGAAGATTAAAAAATTGTACTTAATCATTCAAACTCAAGGTTTTCACTAAAATCAGTCGAATAACAAATTAAGAAAAATAAAACGTGAACCCACATTTTGGTCCTCATCCCAACGAAATTCAAGGCAAGAGGAGGTCATTTTAGCTCGGCTGCGAATAGGCCACACTCGTCTTACTCATACTTATCTTGTCACTAATCTCGCTCCTCCATCATGCTCTCACTGTCTCCAAGAAAATTTATCAGTTGATCATTTTATTTTCTCATGCCCCGTCCTGCAATCCACTCGAACCTCCCTAAATATATCTTCCAATATCAATGCAGCACTAAACAACAACTCCGAAACCATCGACTCAACCCTAACTTATTTACGCACCACTCAATTCTACAACTTCATATAATTCACCAACAAATTCCGTTCGATCGCCACTCAATTCCACCAATACGTACCTAATTTAACCTAATTCAAGTAATGTTCTAAAATAAGATTGTAACGCCGAGCAAATAACCCTCGTGCAGTTTATAATGCTCGTAAAATAATAATAAAAAAAAAAAAAAAAAAAAACTATCGAGTATGACTAATAATAATGAAAAATAGCTAGAAAAATGAACAACTCGCCATTGCCACTATCCGTTCAAAAATAAATTTAACAAAACAAATAAAATTTGACAAAACAAAATTCAACGCTCTAGGGGCTGTGGGAAGCGAGATACAAGTGTACTAAATTTGAACGAAAAGGTTTCATCAGAAATAAAATCCAATGAACCCTTGGTAAAGAACGAACGAAGAATGAACCTGTCGAATGATGAAAGGTTCTTCACAATATACGTACTGATAACGAAAGTGGTAAACGTATGGGAAAATCCGCTTCTCCTAACGTAAGCAGCTACTCGCAGCTATTCGTAAGAAGCTACTCGTAATAGTGAAAAATTTTCAACAAAAGTAAAAATTTCTCGAGAACTACTCATCCGATCCTCAAAAAAAATGCAGGTGCACATCTTCAAATATAATACTACAATATGGCCGAGTTACAAAAAAATCCATCGGGTAGTTTCGGAGGAGTTCCGCGGACAAAAAGGTACTCGAAATACTGCAAAATTTCTCAACAAATTGAAAATTTCTCGAGAACTACTCATCCGATTTTCAAAAAAATTGCAGGTGCACATCTTCAGATATACTACTACAATATGGCCAAGTTACAAAAAAATCCATCGGGTAGTTTCGGAGGAGTTCCGCGGACAAAAAAATCTTATATATATATATATATATATATAAATATATATATATATAAATATATAAATATATATATATATATATATATAAGGAAACCTGAAATTTTTTTTTATGCTAGTTGTGATCTAGGACCCCTAAAACGTCGAGAAAGTTCATTACCCACTCCCCCTGTTGACCTTGCTACGGGTGTAATACCTCACTTTTCTAGTTAGAAAAGTCGGTAAAAGGAAGAGGAAGGGAACGAGGATAAGAGTACGGTGTCTGTCCGTACAGTATACGAACACATCGTACAATAGGAATGATAACGGGTAAAGGTAGGATGTTGACCGCATGAACACCGAGCGAAACCGAGTGAAATCGCCATACAAGCAAATTACGGCCGCCTTCACACATCCTCGATGAAGCCAAGAGTTCGTAACGCCACATAATATTTACTATTTTTTATAGTAAAATTGACCATTTTCTGCGAGCGGAGTGCCAGGACTATAATATTTATAGTCATTTAAATTGTAGAGATTTTTTTTCGTGTAGTCTAAAGCGGGCTCGCCAGCTAATTTTAATTGTGCGGTTGTATTTTTTTGAATTTTTAAATTTATATTTATTCATAGGTATTAAAAAAATATGAGTAGATGCACAAATGCTTTTACAAACTTTGCTATTCTAGATATCCTAATCAAGAACACTGCACACAACAGTACAGCGAATTGCAGAGGAAAATTCTGTAAAATTAGACTTCAAAAAAATTGTTTTACGCAAGTTCTTCTTAAACTCCTTTAGGCCTATAGTTCAAGTGTCAATCTTCAATTTTCAACATTTGTATTACTTCCAATTTTTCAATTTTCTACGCCTTGTTTCAAGTACCGGTACGTTAGAAGTCCACTTGAGTTGTTTGTCACTTTACCCATTTGAATGATTCTCTCTGTTAGTATGCATAAATTTGCGCACCTAATAACCTTCGATCATTACGAGTTATATCGCTTTTCACCTTCTGCCCCACCAATTCACTAATTATGTTCGGCCGAAAAATTTTCGGAAGCGCAAGAGAAAAGCACTTACCGTATATGAATGATGAGTACGTAATTGCAAACAACAAAAGATAAGCCCGAATACAGATGATGAACAGACTGCGTCTTTCAGTATTCGACAGTTCTGACTAGAAAAAAGTGCTGTTATAAAGAGAAAAAAAATGTGTCGGTCGATTCTAATTTTCGCCTCCGTTTTGCTGTTGCTTCTTTGCGATCGATTTGAAGCGATCCAGGTGTCTATTAAACAAGGCTCTTTAGAGGGTGTTGTATCCACCTCTCGAAATGGCTCCGAATTCTATTCTTTTTACGGAATTCCATTTGCAAAACCTCCAGTCGGCGAACTTAGATTCCAAGTAAGTTCAAAAATTGTTTTCTCAATTTACAAAATGACATCTGTTTTTCATTTTTTTTAAATTATCAAGCCTCCAAAAGAACCCGATAATTGGGAGGGTGTACGAGAAGCAAAGACGCCACCTCCAGTTTGCATTCAATCCCAACCTTTCCTGTTACCATTTGATCCTGCAGGAAACCAGATCACAGGTGAAGAAGACTGTCTATATTTGAACGTATTTACTCCCAATGTGAGTAGAAATAGAGTTGATCTAGTATATATTTGAATGCAATTTGTCCGTTCTGATCATCTTCCTTATATGTAGGTCACCTCCTTGTCTTTGCTGCCAGTCATGGTTTATATCCACGGCGGTGCATATTACTGTGGGGGCAGCGCTGAGCACGGACCTGAATACTTTATGGATCATCCGATTGTCGTCGTAACAATCCAGTATCGACTTGGAATTTTGGGTAAGGGATTTTCAATGTGTACCCAGAGCCCATTACAATTGTTATTTAAATTTGTATTTAATTTCGACGATATTTCACCTTCTTGTATCTCCACGTCGCACATCACACATCACTATTCATAGCAAGTACTCGAGGCTTAGTCTTCGCTGCGATCGAATTTCTAGACAGGATGTGAGAAAAACCATTCAAATTCTTATGACTTACGATCGTTTTCCGTATAGATGCTTGAGAACGACAAAAGAAATTTATGCACTTGAACAGCGGAGCTGTTTATTAGTTGAAATATACGTATACAATTAAGGTCACGCAGTCTAGGAAAACAATAAGAAGATTCTAGAATTCTTTCTGAATGTTTAATTCTTTAGTGGATTCTCAAATTTTTTAAATTTTTAGAAGATTTTTTATAATATAGTATAATAAAAACGGCTTTGGTATCACTTATGGTTTATTTGCATGAAGGAACAGTTACGTTTCGCTACCAAAACGTTTCCGATTTTTCATAATGGCCAAAGAATCGTTTACACTGGGTTGAAAATTTTGTTACTGATTTACAAACATTTTCTGGTCTACAGTATGTTGAATTCATCAAATTATATTCTCAGGATTCTTGAGTAGAGTCGATGAAATTCTTCCCGGTAATTACGGGATGAAAGATCAATCGGCAGCCTTGAAATGGGTGAAGGACAACATAGCCGCATTTGGTGGTGATTCAAAACGAGTTACGATCGTTGGTGAAAGTGCCGGTGCTGGTAGTGTGGGTCTTCATCTATACTCCCCTCTCAGTACAGGTAATCTACTGCGGAAATATCGTTTCAAATAGTCATCGAATTCTTTTCCAAAAATCGAAAGCTCTTTTTCTCTTATCAGGATTATTCCATGGAGCCATAAGTCAAAGTGGATCGGCCCTAGCGCCATGGGCGTTTTTGAGTTCGCAAACAGCAAGAAATCGTGCTCAGGCTGTTGGTGTACTCTCAGGCTGTGCGGAATTAGATTCCGAAGCACTTGTAAAATGTCTGAGGGAGATACCTGCCCAGCAATTGGTGTCTACTCACGATAAATTTTTCGTAAGGGATCACTTGTAATTTATTTCAGGAATATTAACCAGAATGCTTATACAATCTCTGAACTTTAATTTCCAGGTTCACGATTGGTCGCCCGCAGTTCTTTTTGGCCCGGTTATCGAACCTAAGGGCGTACATGATGCATTCTTGACAGAAAATCCATGGAGGCAACAAGTCATCAACAACGTGCCTCTTATGACCGGGGTGACCGCGGACGATGGAAATGTAATCGTTTTAAGTAGGTATTAAGGAGGGTTCGAAATAAGCGATCAAACCTACACTTGAGAGTGCTGCGAAATTGTGTGGTTGGCTATCAGTAATTTTGAATGAAAAAACTGCTGTCTCTCAGTACTGGTCGTAACCCACTTCATAAATTTATTTAGGGTGCGTGTTTCATATCAAGTTCCCAGCAGTCAAAAGTATGTGATCGAATGCTAAATTTGTAGATGATCAACTCTAAATTACGCAGAGCTCTCAAGAATAAATAATCATCCAGTATGGTCTCTTATTATTAGTACTAGGGGATACTTTCGGCGTGATCTCATTAGATTTATCAAAATTATTGTTTTTATAGGGCTACGTGCATTACCGATGGTTTTGGATGAGTGGACTCGTCATTACGAACGTCTTCTTCCTATCTCATTATTTTATTTCGATAGAACAGATTTGAAAAACGTATCCGCCACCACTGCGGCCATTAAAAATTTCTATCTCGGAAATGACGATATTAGCTTGAAGACCAGAAATAATCTAAAAGAAGTGAGTTTCTCTTTTTTGACCGTCTTCCTTGCCTCAAATTATGAAGGTTAATCAGGGCTCTAATTCGTGCAGCAATGGCCACATGTAGCCAGTAGAGTAGAAATAAATTACGATCACGTAACGAGTAAAAAATGTTTAATGGAAAAAATTAATCATAAAATGCACAACACGTGTTTCGTACCGACTGTGCGGCACATCATCAGGTGAATGACGAAAAATTAAACAAAAACATGTAAAAACTACAAACGGTGGACAAGAGTGCGAAAGGAAGAGGAAGAAAGCGAAAGAGGAGAAAGTATGAAGTCATTTTTTAGGTTGAAACATGATTATACATATGAGCAATAATTGGATTAACAAGGGTGAAGCGTGTATCCTTAAGGAGAGAAACGCCCGAGAGGGATGCTGCGGCAATTATTTCGACTTCTTCGAGTCTGTTGAGAAGGCGGCCCTTAGTAGCCTTATGAAGGAGCTTGAATTCAACAGAGTCAAAGGAGTGGTGAGTATCGAGGCAATGCTTGGCGATAGCAGATTTTTCAGGAAGTTGCCGACGGATGGCAGAGCGGTGTTCGGAGGAACGTTCGCGCAGGGTGCGACCGGTGATGTAGACAGCAGAGCAATTAGGAGCCGTACACCTGGCGCGATAAACTCCACTGCACTCTTCGGGGGGGGGGGTGTCCTACAGTGAGAAGGGGATAAAAAGCACAGCGGTTCCCATGGGATTCGAGTCTGCGAGCCATCATATAGGAGATATGGCCGAGGAAGGGCAGACGAACCCAGGAGGGGGAGCGAAGAGGAGAATGGGTACGCTGGGAGGAAGAGGCGGATTGTATGGCACGTTTAAAATATTTCCTGGATATAGCCTGGTCGATATCAATAGAGATGTTATTGAGGCGCGCTAGTTCGCTGATGTGGGCTTTCTCCTTATTGAATTCGCGAGGTGAGAGGGGAATAGCGAGAAGGCGGGGAATGAAAGCAAATAAGGCAGAGAATTTGTGAGAAAAATGATGGAAAGAAGTGCCATTGATGAGAACTCCAGTGTTGGAGGGCTTGCGAGAGGTAGAAAAACGAGGAGAAAGGCGGTTGTTCTCGAGGTGGGGAGAGATGGTGAGGTCTAAGTAATTGATGGAGGAGCCGCCAGTTTCGAGAGTGAATCGGACGTTAGGATGAATAGAATTCAAGTGTGAGAGGAGGGAACCGAGATCGGACGAGGAGCTACTCCAGACACAGTGTTTTGGCTATAAAATTGGGTCTCTCTCTCTCTCTCTTTACATATATTTCGCATTGACTGTCGATCGCATTGTTGTTTTTCTTAATTTTCTTATGTCCCTTTCAACATTAAAACTGTCTATCGCTGTACCCCGTTCGTCTTCCATGTTTTTTGTTTTGCAACAGCTACTTATTCCCTTCTTTCATTTGACTACACGTGTCAGCATTTTACACAACGTATGATTTTTTTATAGTTATTTGTGCAAAAAGGGAGAAAAATGGGCCATTTCTCATCGAATGCAAAGTTAGTAACCCGAGCCGAAGCCAAGGGTTGATATTTGCACAGAGTTGAGAAATGCTTTTTCGACCGTGTTGCACATAAAGTTCTTCTTTACACGATGAAAAAACGATGAAAAAGCCTAGTAGTTTTGTTACCAGCGTATATTCATTCCATATCTACCCTTTGCACATGCGCAGTACTGATTTTGACGCTACAACGACGCACATTCACGAAGTTGTCGTTTTGCCTACAAAACGAAGCGCTTTGTTCCCGTAAATTGAGTAGGATAAACGGCGTTATCGTATGTGTGTAGAGAAAAATTAATTTTTTTGCATCGAACGTGGGCGGAAAAGTGAAAATTATCGACTCGCGGAATGGTAGCCCGGAAGCGAACGTTACTCAGTGGCGGGGCGGTGCGACGCGCTTACCAGACTGCTGCGGCTAGCGTCGACTTTGTATTCACATTTTCATTCGGGTTTTCAATCATTTACCTATCTTCCTTCGCTCCAATTTTCTTGAACTTTTTTTTTTAATTTTTGGAAATGTGTAAAGCATCTTTTCACAATAATTTCAAATCGCCATCGAAATACCTTCATTATGAAAGTGACGTTTGAATTTTTAATTATGCCGTGGCGAGAAAATTCTGAAAAAATTCTGATTGGTTGTCTCAACGATCATCTACACATACCATAAATTATAGATAGGTATCTCACTGCAACGTACGTTCATGTAGAAAATTTCAAAGCAAAATCACAATTCTGGCTCCAGAACGACAAAAAGTTGAGATGGGGAGCTGAAACTTCTGGGGGAGAAGTTAGTTGGGGAGGTCTATCAGACAGTACAGGTTTGAATGGGATCTGCCACTGAATTCGAAAAAAAAAAAATACCTGAATAAACCGTATGAAGCTTGAAACTGGGGGAATTTTCAATTTCTTAGTTCGGAAATTTTGGTAAATTGGTCAATTTTTGGCACATCTAGGTGCAAGGACAATTTTCTTTATTCAAATTGTCTATCAATGGACAATTTTTTCTCATTTGGATCATTAATCATACTACATTATTATACTAACTTAAGCGAGGGAGTTGTGAGCCACTCAGCCTAATATATACAATATTATACCAAACTTATACTGGGCTGATAATGGAGGCGAACAATCAGGACCCAACATACAAAATAGTAGACATGAAATATGATCTTTACCTGTTTGGCTGTGCCAGAAGATTTCATCAATAATTTTTCTATCGACGCTCCCTTCTGTGCGCCCTGTGTGGTTGTGTTGGTGAATGTTGATGAAACGGGAGTAGCATACGGCATGCTGAACCTAAATGTGAGAGGGCAGAAGGTGACCTCTTCTTTATTATCTTAGCGAGAGATGTAGATACATGGTTTCATACCTCATTTGTTCTTTGCATAAATGAGGCCAGATTACTTGGAAAGTTTTTTTTATCTTTCCTGATCTCATGAAGAGACCGTTTTAGTTCACTCCGTTCTCTTTTTTATTCCCCGCACTCGAAGAAGGCGTGCTGTGGTCCAACATCCCTCTCCTCATCACAGTGTGAACACAACTGTTGCTAAATGTCACTCATTTTGTGTAGGTAATTGTTGAAGCACCCATGGCGACTCAGCATTTATGTCAGCTGACTCCGCTTCCGGTCCATCCATCTACTCTGTCCTGCCTTAACGATTTGTTCTTTCCACTCGGCAAGCGAGGAGCGCTAGGCCTCCTGTTTGACCCACTCGGCTTGTTGGATGGCCCTTGTCTCCTTCTTTGCTTCGATACCCACACTTTTCTGATAGTATGTAAAGCGTGTCTCTTGACTCAATGCATAGGCACTAACACACTTGAGTACAGTCCTTTGTTAAATTTTTTTCATTTCTTTTCTTCTGCACGTAATTATCATAGAGTCGGCTTACATTGAGCCCATATAAAGAAGGACTGGCTTTACTAATCTCGCAAGTAGTCTTCTTCTAGCTTCTGGAAGATTCTGAGTCATCTTCTCCAGACGAAGGCCGCAGCCGAGCTTGCTGTCGAACCAGAGCCCTGAGTACTTTAGTATCTTCTTAGTCTCAATAGCTCACGTTTCAAGCGATTGGTGGGTGGATTAAAATAGGATTGCCTTCGACTTTTCCTCTGTCCCAAAAGTAATCAATCCAACAGGTCACAGTCTACAAAACCTAGCACCTTGGTCTCCCCCGGCCAAATCAACCAGTAGTGTGTCGTCGGTGTAGCATATGAGTTGTACCCTTCTTGGTACATTGCCGTAAAATGCGATGTTCTACAAAGTAGTGCCCAGGACAGGGTGTGGCTAGTATATAGATTGTTCGCTAGTCAACATTTGTCCTAGTCTCCTTCACATCATGCAGTTTCCAATTTCTGCAAGGTGTCCCTCTTCAGAACTTGTGCCGGTTACATTTTCAAAATTTTCTTCCAGATGTTCACGGATGGATTCTTTGCCGCAACTGCTCTTGAGGCTGCTCAACGTGTCAATAGTACAACATATTTTTATTTGTATGATTATCAGAACGAGCACACGTTCGGTGCAATAGGGACAAATGTGACAGACGATTTAGGTGAAGAAAAAAATTGACTAAATTCAATGTTATAAAATGGATTTTAATGAGAAAAAAAAAAAAAAAATACTATTTCATTACTATTATTATAGGTGTTTGCCATGCAGACGATCTCATAAGCCTTTTCAATTTAAAAGGGGTTTTTCCACCCATCAAGAAAAGTCCTACCAACGATTACGCGGTTTCTGTGAGGATGGTGAAATATTGGGTGAACTTTGTGAAAAATGGGTTCGTATTACTGTTTATATTACACAGAAAAAAATTTGATCATCCAATATCTTATGAATCATTATTGAATAGTCCTACAAAATGCGTCATTTCCATTCTAGGGATCCTAACGGAGAGCGGAAGAATTGGTACCCATTTAGGTCGGATAATTTCGCGTATCTACACATCAAGACCGAATCAGATGATATGGAGGAAAAGTTACGCTTCAAAAATTACGTTTTTTGGAAAGACTCCGTCTTTCCCGTTTTGAGTACTGATTAATAATTACCGTTTTGAAGATTCTGATTACCGTAGTTGATTCAGAAATGGAGGTCGTTTTTCTCTATGCAAATTTTTTACTGGAGGAAAAAAAAAGGAGCTTTGATATGAATGTTTGATACAAAAAAATATCTTTTTTGTGTTTAATGTTTCCTGCCTTTCTATAACATATCTCGATCAATAAAATTAATTTGTTCCTAAATTTTATGGTTACATTTATTAAAAGGGATGGTACTCAATTGAGTCACCCGTCGGAAGTTCAAGCCACCCACCTTCGTTTGCAAGGTGTGGAAATTGAAACCAAGAAGCAAATGAGATACCTGGGCATCTGGTTTGACTCAACGCTGAGCTTCAGGCACCATTTCCTGATGGCAGCGGAGAAGGCGGGCCGGGTAGTTGGATACCTAAGCCGCCTGATAAGGAAGCTAGGAGGACCGAGAGAAGCAAAGAGAAGCATCATGATGAGCACCGCCTTGTCGGTCCTCCTATATGGTGCGCCAGTATGGGCCGACTCCATGAAATACCATACCGAAGGGTAATGATCCAACGAAGAGCTGCGCTAAGGTGTGTTAGTGCCTACCACACTGTCTCGACGGAAGCTCTTTGTGTATTAGCACGTTCACCACCAATCGAGCTCCTTGCTGAGGAGAGAGCGGTGGTGTTCAAAGCAAAGAAGAAGACAACGACCAACCAAGAAGCTTTACGGGTCAAGCAGGAGGCGAGGCGTTCCTTGCTTGTAAAGTGGAAAGAAAGAATTGTCCAGAGTGAGCTGGGTACATGGACAACCCGTGTGCTAATACGCGACCTTGACGAGTGGATGAACCGACACCATGGTCAGCTGAACTTTTACCTGACGTAGGTGTTGAGTGGCCATGGCTGCTTCAACAAGTACCTCCACGAGAAGTTAAGTAAGGTTGAGCAGGCAACGTGTTCGCATTGTAACCAAGGGCGAAATGATGGACCACAACACACCTTATTTCAGTGTGAGGCGTGGAGGCGTGAGCGGGACGAGCTTAGTCGGTCTCTGCAAGAGATCGGGGTAGATGGAAGCGCTCGACCCGAGTAGCCTGGTACCCACCATGCTAGGTTCCGAAGGAGCATGGAAACGGGTGTCTGCATTTGCAGCCACCATCATGAAGAGGAAGATGGACCAGGAATGGAATAGGCAAATGCAGAACCACGCTATGGCCTACTCAACACCTGTGTACCATCATTATCCAGATCTGCAGGAAGAAGAGGACCAAGATCTTCCCTGAAGAGAGAAGAAGATGAAGAAACTCCAACAGTGACCTACTGTATTGTGTATTGTGGTGGTGTTCGTTGTTGTGAGTGTTCTATGTTTTTGTGCATGCCAGGGGGGCACTGCAGCTTGGCAGTTGCCGAGTAGAAGAGGGGGTTCGCATAGGAAAATCCTCCTTCACTGAAGTTATACCCGGAAGGGTCAATTCCGGTGTTGGAGGAAACAATATTAAATACATACGCAACCCGCCCCTACTCCATTATGGATGACGGGCGGTGCTGCACATGCGACACACAAGCGAATTATAAAAATACTAGTTCAATCAATCCCTCATCAGGATTATACAAGTTTTGATCGGGGAGGTTTTCGTTATTCCGGTGTCTAATAATTTCGATCTTCTCCAGAGTCAAGAGTTTGGAATACGAACTCTCCCTATGAAGGAGGGCCTCAGACCCTTTTTTGAACCTATAGCCACTTTTGATTAAATGATCAGCGAATGCCGACTTACCCAATGTACCCTTCTCCCATGCCTTTTTTTTTAGCTGAGCCACTTTAATTTGGAGCTGGCGGCCGTCAGTCATCCCAACATAGACTCTAGAGCTACCAGAACAAATCCGACCCATAAAACAGGTTCTGTGCGTTCCCCGTTTTAGCGGGGAACGCGCTATCCCTTTTGTTGGGGGGTACTTCCAGGAAATTTTCATCCGCGAGCGCGGGCGCGAGCGAGGTTGATGACGTCACGGAGAGGGGAGGCGGACTTAGAAAAATTTCTACCTAGGAAGGGGACTTAGAAAAACTCCGACCTACGAGCTAATGAGTCAAATGGGATTTGGTATTGAAAATTCAAGGAAGCCTAGACCTAGATATAGCTAGTATGAAGAAAGCTTAGACCTACTATAACCCTAGTATAATATAGTTTGAGAGTCTAAATTTCAACTTCGCTAAGGAAGCCGTCGTTTTTTCCGCGGGCTATTGAGCTTACTTTTTTTAACCTTTACTTAGTATTATTTTTCCTCAAATTCAACTACATCTATTTTATTTATGAGTAGATGGACGAATGCCTTTACAAACTCTACTATTCTATGAATCTTTTGCACAGTACCGCGAATCGCTGAGGAAAATTCTGTAAAATTGGACTTCAAAAAAATTGTTCTACGCAATGGTCTTCCTAAATTCCTTTATAGTCCAAGTGTCAATCATCAATCTCCAACATTTGTATTATTTCCAATTTTTGAATTTTCTACACTTTGTTTCATATACCGGTACGTTAGAAGTCCACTTGAGATGTTTGTCACTTCATCCAATTAAATGATTCTCTCTGTTAGTAGGCATAAATTTGCGTACCTAAAATAACCTTCGATTATCATACAGCTTGACACCTTTTGCCCCACCAAAGCTCGCCAATCGCGAGCGCAAGAAAAAAACACTTCTATGAATGAAATGACAAAAGGTATGCCCGAATGCAGATGATGAGCAGACGCGTCGTGTTTCAGTAAGTATTCAACAGTTCGGACTACAAAAAAGTGTTGTCATAAAGAAAAAAAGAATGAGTCTGTCGATTCTATTCGTTGCCTCCGTTTTGCTGTTGCTCCTTTGCGATCGATTTGAAGCGGTTCAGGTGACGATTAAACAAGGCTCTTTAGAGGGTCTCGCATCCACCTCTAGAGATGGCTCCGAATTCTATTCTTTTTACAAAATTCCATTCGCTAAACCTCCCGTCGGCGAACTTAGATTCCAAGTAAGTCCGAAAATTCTTTTCTCAATCTATAAAATGAGTAGCATAAGCGTCAGTTTTTCATTTTTTATAAATTATCAAGCCTCCAAAAGAACCCGATCATTGGGAGGGTATACGAGAAGCAAAGACGCCACCTCCAGTTTGCATTCAATCACTTCCCATCCTGTTACCATTTATTCCTGCAGGAAACGACATCATAGGCGAAGAAGACTGCCTATATTTGAACGTATTTACTCCCAACGTGAGTAGAAATGGAGTTGATCCAGTATATTGAATGCAATTTGTCCATTCTGACCATGTGCCTTATATTTAGGTGACTTCCCTGACTTTGCTGCCAGTCATGGTTTACATCCACGGCGGTAATTATTTCTTCGGTGGCAGCGCTGAGCACGGACCTGAGTACTTTATGGATCATCCGATTGTCGTCGTAACAATCCAGTATCGACTTGGAATATTTGGTAAAAGGTTTTGAATGTGTATTAAGAGTCCACTAGAACTATCAGTTTGATTTGTATTCAATTTCGACGATATTTCACTTTCCTGTACGTGCCACGTTGAACATCACTATTTATATCAAATACTCGAGATTTAGTCTTCTTTCTGATCGTATTTTTAGACACGACGTGAAGTAAAACCTTCGAATTCTTGGGAATTACGATCATTTCCCGTAATGATGCTTGTGAAGGTCAAAAAAAATTTATACATTCGAACAGCAGAGTTGCATAATTGAAAAACATACAATTAAGGTCACGCAGTCCAGGGGCAATGAAAATTCAAAAAGTAGTGACATAGGAAGGTAATGAAACTTGAAGTATTTTCCAAATGCCTTACAAATGAATTATATCAACTTCTACGGAGTCTCAATATTTTCAGACCCAGAAAATTTTTCGTAGCTCGTCCATTTTATTAGGAATACTAACTTATCAAACCATAAATGTTGTTATAATTTCTGTTCAATTGATCAAATTTTACTTTTAGGATTCTTAAGTAGAGTCGATGAAATTCTTCCCGGTAATTACGGGATGAAAGATCAGTCGGCAGCATTTAGATGGGTGCAAGGCAACATAGCCGCATTTGGCGGTGATCCAAAACAAGTCACAATCGTTGGTGAGAGCGCCGGTGGTGGTAGTGTGGGTCTTCATCTATACTCCCCTCTGAGTAAAGGTAATCTACTACAGAAATATCGTTTCAAATATTTTTTGATTTCTTTTCCAAAAATCGAAAGCTCTTTTTCTCTTATCAGGATTATTCCATCGAGCCATAAGTCAAAGTGGATCGGCCCTAGCGCCGTTTGCAATTTTGAGTTCACAAACAGCAAAAAATCGTGCTGAAGCTGTTGGTGTACTCTCAGGTTGTGCGGACTTAGACTCCGAAGCACTTGTAAAGTGTTTGAGGAAGATACCTGCCCAGCAGTTAGTATCCACTCACAATAAATTTTTCGTAAGTGGTCTGTTCTAATTTATTTTGGGAATGTTAAGCACAATGCTCAGACAATCTGTGAACTTTTTTATCCAGATCTATGATTGTACACCTCCCGCTCTTTTTGTCCCGGTTATCGAACCTAAGAGCGTACATGATGCATTCCTGACAGAAAATCCATGGAGGCAACAAGTCATTAACAACGTGCCTGTTATGACCGGTGTGACCGCGGACGAAGGAATTATAGTCGTTTCAAGTACGTATAGGAAAGGGTTCGACGTAAGCGATCAATCCTGCACTTGAGAGAGTTGCGAAAATATGTGGTTGACTATCGGAAATTTTGATGCGAAAAAATTGCAGTCTCTTCAGCATAGCTCGGAACCCACTTTATAATTTTTCTAAGAGACGAAGGCTCTAGCTGGGTAAGGGGGGGGGAGAATGGCCTTGGTCGGAAAATGTTTCAAATGTCCGTCAAAATGTTGTCCCCAATGAGAAAACTCGAAATCCAAAAAATTGGACCCATGGGCTGCAGAGTTATTTTCAGGCCTAAAATCCAAATGGCTATATCTCAGGCAATAATCATCCCACAGCAATGAAACTTGGAGACATTTTAGTATATGTGAATGTTCATCCATGGTATGTTTTTCAAAAAAATCATTCGTATTTTCCCTAGTTTCTAACAATAACAAAACTTCAAACTCGAATAAAAAAGAAATCGGGGAGGGGGAGGCACCTGGGGAAAATCATTCATTTGAAGCGCCATATCCTCTACTACAACATACATGAGTGTCACAGTCCTCGGTGATGTGGAACATTCCCAAAAACATCAATATTTAATGAATTTCTGTGATTTTTCCATGATTAGCGGGGTAAACTACGACTGCTACCGCAATAGACCGCGAGAAATCAATAGTCAATGTTCGAACTGAAAAATACGCACTCCTCCGTGGGATGAAATGGGAATGTTGATAGACCAAAAATATATTTTTAGTGGGTATTTCGTTTATCGATTTGGTCAATTCTTATGCAAACACGTCCACCGATTAGGTGGAGTACGTTAGATTGAGAAAAATGGTTGAAAAATTCTCCAGTCGCTGGAACGTTCTGGAAATTACGAAAAATCGAGAAAATTCACTTTTCCAGCCTGGAGGACCGTTAGTTTTCATATTTCATTCATCAAATAGGTCAAATCTTACATAAACATGTTTACCAAGTTTGAAAAAAATGGTCAAAAAATTCTCCATTCCCTGGAACGTTCTGGAAATTACGAAAAATCGAGAAAGTCCACTTTTTCACCCTGGAGGACCGTGAGTTTTGGTATTTTGTCTATCAATTACGCAAATCTTATGTAAATGCACCCGCCGAGTTGTGAAAAATTATTAAAAAAATTCTCCAGTTTCTGGGATGCCCTCGAAATAGTAAAAACTCTAGGTAATCCACTTTTCCAACGGGGAGGACCGTGATTTTTCATATTCTGTTTATCAATATTCAATAAGGTCAATTCTTATGTAAATACATCCGCCGAGTTGGAAAAATATAGTCAATAAATTCTCCAGTGGCTGGAACGATCTAGAAATAGCAGCAAATCCAGAATATCCACTTTTTCAACATGGAGAGCCCTGATTTTTGGTTTATCGAAAAGGTCAAATCTAGTTTGGAAAAAATAGTCAATAAATTCTCTAGTGCCTGGAATAGTCTGAGAATGAAAAATTGAAAATATCTACTTTTTGAACTTGGAGAATCGTGATTTTTATATTCTGTTTATCAATAAGTTCAATTTTTAAGTAAACACATCTCTATTTCGAAAAAAATAGTCAGTAAATTCTCCAGACGCTCAGATAGTATTGTCGATTCTTATAAGAACAATTACGCCAAGTTTTAAAAAAATTGAAAAAGATTCTCTAGTCGTTGAAACGCTCTGGAAGTATTAAAAAATCAAAGGTACACACCCTCCACTATGATTCATGTGTTACTTTTCTTCCCTTGAGTCGCAGCGGTACAAATTGTGTTACTGGTAGCCGTGCACTCGCATGATGTGGAGGAATCCTTTCCCGAGACACAATAGAAGACAATCATCTCCTTTGTATTGTCATGCTCATGAATTCCAATATTTGAAGCATTGTCACCTCAACTTGAGAGAGGATTCCTGCACTTCATGCAAGTGCACGGCTCCTAGTAACACAGTTTGTACCACTACGACTTCAGGGGAACAAAAATATAAATTGTACCTTTCAAAGTAAAGGAAATGAATCTTAGGGGTAGGTATGTGTATCCTTGGTTTTTTACTTTTTCCAGAGCGTCCTAGCGACTGGAGAATTTATTCACTATTTTTTTCCAACTCGTAAGATGTATTAACTTATAAGATTTGACTTAATTGATAGACAAGATACCAAAATCAGTACTCTCCATATTGAAAAATTGGATTTTCTGAACTTGGTACTATTTCTAGATCGTTCCAGCCACTGGAGAATTTTTTGATTATTTTTTCCCAACTCGGCGGATATATTTATATAAGATTTGACGTAATTGATGAACATACGGTAATACCAAAACTCACGGTCCTCCAGGGTAAAAAAGTGGATTTTATCGATTATTTGTCATTTCCAGAAGGTTCTAGCGACTGGAGAATTTTTTGCCGATTTTTATGAAACTCGGCGTACACCCATGTTTATCTAAGAATTGAACGAATTGATGAATGGAATACCAAAACTCACGGTCCTCCAGGGTGAAAAAGTGGATTTTCTCGATTTTTCGTCATTTCTAGAACGTTCCAGCGACTGGAGAATTTTTAGACCATTTTTTTCAAACTTGGCAGACATGTTTACGTAAGAACTGACCTATTTGATGAATGAAATATGAAAACTAACGGTCCTCCAGGGTGAAAAAGTGAATTTTCTCGATTATTTGTCATTTCCAAAACGTTCCAGCGACTGGAGAATTTTTTGACCATTTTTTTCAAACTCAACGGACATGTTTATGTAGGAACTGACCTATTTGATGAATGAAATATGAAAAATCGCAGTTTTCCAGGTCGAAACAGTGGATTTCTTTACTATTTTCTGACTGTTCCAGCGACTGGAGAATTTTTCAACTATTTTTCTCAATCTAACGTACTCCACCTTATCTGTGGACGTGTTTACATAAGAACTGACCAAATCGATAAACGAAATACTGAAAATATATTTTTGGTCTACCTACATTCCCATTTCATCCCACGGAGGAGTGCGTATTTTTCAGTTCGAACATTGACTGTTGATTTCTCGCGGTCTATTGCGGTAGCAGTCATAGTTCACCCCGCTATTCATGGAAAAATCACAGAAATTCATTAAATATTGATGTTTTTGGGAATGTTCCAACTCACCGAGGACTATGGTACTCATGTATGTTGTAGTA
The DNA here is from genome assembly GCA_035079385.1 of Aspidiotus rigidus. NCBI lineage: Eukaryota > Metazoa > Arthropoda > Insecta > Hemiptera > Diaspididae > Aspidiotus > Aspidiotus rigidus. The sequence continues at coordinate 593,149 of JAVHKY010000072.1, read as the reverse complement.
GAGGGTATGGCGCTTCAAATGAATGATTTTCCCCAGGTGCCTCCCCCTTCCCGATTTCTTTTTTATTCGAGTTTGAAGTTTTGTTATGGTTAGAAACTAGGGAAAATATGAATGATTTTTTTTGAAAAACATACCATGGATGAACATTCACATATACTAAAATGTCTCCAAGTTTCATTGCTGTGGGATCATTATTGCCTGAGATATAGCCATTTGGATTTTAGGCCTGAAAATAACTCTGCAGCCCATGGGTCCAATTTTTTGGATTTCGAGTTTTCTCATTGGGGACAACATTTTGACGGACATTTGAAACATTTTCCGACCAAGGCCATTTTCCCCCCCTTACCCGGCTAGAGCCTTTAGGATGCACGTTTAGCAGTTAAAAGCTGTAATTGTAGATGACCGCATCTCTAAATTACGAAGAGCTTTCAAGAATCAGTAATCATCCATTATGGTCGCTTATTATAATGTACTAGAGGATACTCTCGGCGTGGTTGCATTAAAATTATTATAATTTTTGTTTTTATAGGGATACGTGCATTACCGATAGTTATGGATGAGTGGACTCGTCATTATGAACGTCATCTTCCTATCTCATTATTTTATTCTGACAGAGCAGATCTTAAAAAGGGATCCGCCGTCACTGCAGCCATTAAAAATTTCTATTTCGGAAATGACGATATTAGCTTGAAGACCATAAATAATCTTAAAGAAGTGAGTTGTTTTTTTTTTTGAACGTCTTCCTTGCCTAAAATTCTGAAGATTAATAAGCGGCTGTAATTGGTGTAGCAATGGCCGCCTTCGGCCAGTTATTCGTGACTGCGAAATTGGTTCACCTCTCAAGGTTCCCCTCTCTTACGTAATTGGCGTTTTTGCAGCAGAATTTTGGAATAATTGGACTTGTGATGAGTAATTGGCAATTTTCAACAAGAAACATGTTTCATTTCTCTCTTTTTGATGCATTTCACTAGACGAAACTGAAGAAAACCTCGACTTCTTAAGCTTCATGTAACAGTCGCAAAACTTTTACGAATGATCCGCCCGACCGCTGGTTATGATCGCTGCTTTACGTCCCCATTCGCAACGAGTTGTTCGCTCGTCTAAACAAGCCTTTAGCTATAGATAGATAAAAGAGAAGGGGAAGGTAAAAATTTGACGAATTTGCCAATATTCTCAAATATTCTCGATGTTCCCAGACGATGTTTTTTAAAATGCCTTCATTGCCTGGACTATCTTGGTCTCAATAACTCACGTTGCAAGCGATTGGGCCTTTGTCCTTTCTACTGCCCCAACGGGTCACAGTCTGCAAAGACCTAGCACCTTGGTCTCCCCCTCGGCAACAGAACCGGCCAAATAAACCAGTAGTATGTCATCGGTGTAGTGTATGAGTTGTACCCTTGTTGGTGGTTTTCCGTAAAATTCGATCGCTCGCTAGTCAAAATTTGTCCTTATCTTTTTCACATCATGGAGTTTCCAATTTCTGCAAAGTCTACCTCTTCAGAATTTTTGCCAGTTACATTCTGTACTTGGCAATAAACCATTTCTAAATTTTTCAATTTCCAGATGTATACGGATGGGATCTTTGCCGCAACATCTCTCGAGGCTGCTCAACGTTTCAATAGTACGACATACTTTTATTTGTATGACCATCAGAACGAGCACTCTCACGGTAAAGTAGGAACAAACGTGACAGATGTTTCAGGTGAAAAAAAAAAATTGAATATTTCGGTGTTATAAAATAGATTTTAATAAAAATGAAAAAAATACTATAGGTGTTTGCCATGCAGATGATCTCATCAGCCTCTTCAATTTAAAAGGGGTTTTTCCATCCATCAAGAAAAGTTCTACCAATGATTACGCGGTTTCTGTGAGGATGGTGAAATATTGGGTGAATTTTGTGAAAAACGGGTTAGTATGACTGTTTAGAAAAATATTTGGTCGTCCAGTATCCTATGAAATGCGTAATGCTTCATTCTAGGGATCCTAACGGAGAGCGGAAGATTTGGCATCCATTCAGGTCGGATAATTTCGCGTATTTACACATCAAAACCGAATCAGATGACATGGAGGAAAAGTTACGCTACAAAAATTACATTTTTTGGAAAGATTCCGTCTTTCCCGTTTTGAGTTCTTGATAATCATCTGTACCATATAAGAGATTCTGGTCTTACCGTAGTTGATTCAGAAATGAGGTCCTTTTTTTCTTTGGGAATTTTTTATTGGAGAAGAAGAAAAAACTTTCTATTTTTACGATTTCTATCTTCCAAAAAAATATCTTGATCTTTTATTTACATACAAAAAAAAAAAAATTACACGCATATATGCCAATTTGAGTTTCTTTTCTAGGAAGTTTCACGATCAGGAAATATTTTTTGTTTTTCACACCTTTAGTAGGATCAGTCATGATGGACAATGTGATCAATTTTACTCTGGTTAGTCGTGTCAGGAAGGAGTAAATTTCAAAAGTTGATTTTCAAAATTGCGTATGGTTTTTAAGATGTGTATTCCATAAGGAAGAATAATCTTATTCTTAGAATTTTATTTTTGAAAAATAAATCATGATTTCTTAATGATCCAACTTCGATGTTCTACATACGTATATTTGTACTAGAATATTTTTTTAAAGAAGATATAGTAATGTGTATTAATGGTACACAGGTACACGGCCGGTTTTAATCGACCGAGTCGTTCATCTTCAAGTGAGTGACTCAACAAAGGAGAGGAACTATACGAAGAAATAAAGCGTAGGCCTACAGGAACGAGACATGATTATATAATGGAAAGAATTAACATTATCTACCTATGATATCCGGCAGAATGATATCAGCAATCCATTAGCATATTCATGATTTACTCTTTGGTGGCACTATAAACAAGGTTGAAATCTAGGGATTTGAGGTCGTGATCCATGTCCAGGATATGCCATGAAAAGGCCGATTTCGCTACAAGCATCTTTATATTTCTTGACACGAGTACGAAATTGTAGCCTCGTGTGGCTAATGTACTGCGGGCCTCCACTACATTCAACGGAGTGAACCCCACATTTATCTAGATGGCTAGACTTGTCTTTAATGCTCGACAAGTGGCCTAGAGTCCGAAGAGTATAGAACGTAGGGTAAAGGCCAAGTTATACGATAAGATGCAAGTCCTGAGCAAGAGAGGCGTGTCGAGTTTATTTCTTGCGGTTCGTCCTGGAGTCTGAGGAGGTAGACAGCAGTCAAGCCTGTGACTGCAATTTGGATGCAACAATTTTTACATTTTTAGTATCTTTACCGACACCATACCTCACTGTTGGAAAAGCAGGAGTCCGAGTCGCCTCTCTTTCGTTGATGGACTTGGAATCCTCGAAACGTCGACCTAGGCCAGAAATCGGCGAGTTCAAGATTGTTCAACGGTTTTTTTCGAAAAATTTGATGTACGCGGTGCACCGTACGTCGCGCATCTCGCGATGTCTCACGAAAACTGACCAACCCTAATAAAAGATTTGAATTCGAAAAATTTAGACTTTCGAGCCGTGATGTATGATAGGAAAGAGGAAATGAGAGTAAGTGATTTGGATGTGGCCAATTCTAAGACGGGAGAGGATGACTTCTTCGTGGCTGGGGGGGGGCTTTTGATCGATTTTAGTTTGTCATGATGCTGTTCTTTCCAAAGGTTATGCCAAAAAGGATGAAGGGAACTGATGATGAAGAATGAAGCGAATGCGTTGAGTGATGGAGTTATTCAAGTAAGATCTTGTAAAAATATGAGAGAGGAAAATGAGTCAGATAGTAGGATATAGTTGAACCCGGGAGGACACTGGGTAAGAGTTGGAAGACAGGAGCGAATAGCGCTCAGCTTAGTAGTAAAAAAACGGAGGCGGAGTTCACGTCATCAAGTGTGCTGCAAGATGATTTGATTCTTGATATATTCGTCATTTTTTTGTGTAAACATGATTGATGGTAGTCAATAGTTGATTTGAGGTGTCTCGGGAGATAGGAATATTATTTTCAATTTGGACTAGCTTCTTTGAGTGAGATTTGAGGTTAGACCTACAAGTGAACCTGACTCGGGTGCGATATATTTGTTTGTTAATGCGTTTGGAAAGGTCGGAGCGCGAGGGAAGAAAAGGGGGTTGACTGATGTGTGATTGGTTGCTCGTTGGGCTTCGATATCAATTTTTTCCGTTTTCCGGGAAACTACACTAATATTAGGCTAAGAATAACGTACAGGAAAAAGTAATTGTGAAACTCTTTCTTTTACCGACTTTTCTATCTCAAAAAGTGAGGTATTACACCCCTAGCAAGGTTCACAGGGGGAGGAAGCAGTCTTTCAGCCTAAAAAAATTTCAGGTTTCCTTATCTCGTATATATAGGCCTATATAAGATTTTTCTTGTCCGCGTACCTCCTCCAAAACTACTGGTAAAATTTTTTTGTGACTTAGACATATTGTAGTCTCATATCTGAAGATGGGCACCAACAATTCGTTCGAGAATCGAGTGAATAATTCATCAATGCATTTTCAATTGAGCTGTTAATAAGATTCTGTAGGTTACGGTCAATCATATTGAAATCCTTAAGAATGTCCAGAGAAGTAATCAATGACCGCAGAAACAATTGTTATAGCCCCGTAGCAAGAGAGGGGGAAATGAGTTTTAGATCTAGAGTTGGCGACTATAAAAAACCTGGCTAGAGTGAATGGTGTCAATGTTGATGTTGAGGCGATGGTTCGGAGAAAAATTACGAGGAAAAACCTTGATTCGACCACCCCCCTCCCCCGAGACATGATCCGTGATCGGAGACTGCGATGGATCAGTCTCCCTTTTCTAGGAAGGTTCTCTACTGAATTGGGTCGGGCCCTTCGCCCGTTCGGTTTCAGAACGGCCTATTACAACCCCACTACCGTCAAAGGGTTGTTCGTTAAGTTAAAGGACTGTATACCTGCGGATTATAAATTGGAATGCAGGGATTGTAGAGGTTTTTATATTAGTGGAACCGGCCAGATGAAGGTGAGATTAGACGAACACCTGAAGGCCTGGAAAAAAGGGACGTTTGGGAAAATCAGCAATTGTCGATCACTTGATCAACAGCGGTCATAGCTTCCGTGAGGGATCCGCAAGTCTCCTCCATAAGGAGAATTCATACTTTAAACGGATTGCCCTCGAGCACATAGAAATAATTCGTCATCTCAATACTGATGATATTAAACGAAGAAGAAAAATAAGAAGTTGTCCTCTCTAATGAAGGTTAATGGTGATGTGGTTGAGGAAGGATCGAGTGATGGTGTTGACGTTCATAAATTCCACCCCCCCCCCTCATAAATAATAGTCAGGTAGTGTTCAATGGTGACGAAACAGCCCTCCTTGAGAAAGGTTTGCAATTTAGTCTACCTCCCCTCAAGAAAGATGAAACCTTGGCTAATGTTGTTGCGGATCTTGCTGTTAAGAGTGGCCCTGGTTTTAATACCCAGAAAGTTTGTGCCGAGATAGTCCGCAATAACCCCCGCATGAGCAATAAATTGGAAGGAGTGATTCAAGGTTTAAAGAGGAAGATTAAAGAGGGAGATTTAATCGTCACTAAGGCGGACAAGGGAAATGCTGTAGTGGTGATGGAGGAATCCGCCTATTCTTCCAAGGTCCACGAGGTCCTCCAGCAACGTGGTGCTAAAGAGAGTGAGGATTTTAGCTTCCCGAAGCTCGTCAAAGAAGTTAGGAGTGTCATCAACAGGAGTGAGGCTATTATCAAGACTCCTGCTCTGAAAAAAGCCCTCCTTGTTCCTAACCCCACACCCCCCTCCTCTACGGGCTGCCTAAAGTGCATAAGAACAATACCCCGATGCGACCCGTTGTTTCTTTCGTCTCCTCCCCCACTTAACTCCTTGCCAAATTCCTCGACCGATGGTTCAAAAATCGCATTGATTTTGAATCTCCTCATTCGATTTTGAATTCGGCCTCTTTAACTGATGTTCTGAAGGGTGTAAGTCTTCCCCCGGGAACGACCATCTGCTTTTTCGATGTGGTTGGTTTGTTCCCGAATATTCCCGAGGCTGCTACTATCCAGCGGATGGGTGAGCTACTCGTCAGAGCCAACATTCCTCACAATGAGCTTCAGGAATTTTTCGATCTTCTCAATACCTGCTGGTCCCCTAACTACTGTAAATTTGAAGGGAAATTTCCCTGATGAAGTAGGGATCCCTATTGGATCACCTTTAGGCTCTCTTATCTCCGAAGTTTTCATGTCTAAGTTTGAACTTGACCTTTTTTCCTCGAACCAGGTGTTACTCAATCATACTCACTATTGGCGCAGGTACGTTGATGACGTTCTATGTACCTGGACTGGTCACCCAGATCTCCTTGGTGAGTTTCTGAGGTATCTCAATTCCTGGTACCCTTCCATCTAATTTACGTTGGAAATAGGGGTATTTTCCATTAACTTTTTGGATTTATCGATCTCTATTGTAGACGGTATCCATGAGTTTGAAATTTACAGGAAAGGTACTACGACCGATGATTTAGTCCACGGTGGTTCGTTCGGTCCTGTTGCTCACAAGATGGCTGCATTTCATAGCCTAGTTCACAGACTGACTCGTATTCCGTTGAGTCAGTCTGCTTTTAAGAAAGAAGTACTCACAATAAAACACCTGGCTAGAGTGAATGCGGTCAATGTCGACGTTGACGTGATGGTTCGGAGGAAAGTTACAAGGAGCATTCTTGATTCCACCACCTCCCTCCCCCGAGACATGATCCGTGATCGCCGGTTGCGTTGGATCAGTCTCCCTTTTATGGGGAAGTTCTCCCTCCAATTGGGTCGGGCCCTCCGCTCGTTTGGCTTCAGACCCGCGTTCTACAACCCTACAACAGTTAAGGGGTTGTTTGTGAGACTGAAGGGACCCATACCCATTGATGAGAGGAGTGGTGTTTATAAGTTGGAATGTGGGGATTGTGGAGGCTTTTATATTAGTGAGACCAGCCGCCAAATGAAAGTTAGAGTAGCTGAGCACCTGAGGTCTTGGAATAAAGGACATTTAGGGGAGTCAGCTTTTGCTGGTCATTTGATAAACAGTGGCCACAGCTTCCGTGAGGGATCCGAAAAGCTCCTCCATGAGGAGAATTCCTACCGTAAGCGCATCGCTGTCGAGAATTTAGAGATGATGCGTCATCGCAACACTGACGGTATCACTGTACTCAACTCGTTCATTCCGGAGGATGGCCTGATCGAACTGGTCTATGATTCACACTGTGATATGCCCCTAGGGCCAATCTGAGACCCTTTAATTGAACAGTGTTTAGCAATTGAAGAGAGGATTAGTTAGACTGAAAGTAGATCGGGGAGCCGTAGCCATCCGAGACTGTTCGTGTGTACATTTAATATTAATATTACCCTTGTAAAATTGTTCCGTTTCCTTCAAATATGAATCGCAAAATTTGAAGAAAAAGTTGGTTTCAAAAATACGTCTGACGACAAAATACGCAGGTAGTGTTTATGTTTTCTCAGTATCCTCGTGAGTTATAAATATTCTGAAAAATGAAAGTAACCGATTGACCCAGAGGGCCGGAGTTCTTTTTTTCCACTAGTCAATCTTCAATCCGCAAAATTCGTATAATTTCAAAATTTTCGATTTTCTACATCTTGTTTCAGGAGCAGTACGTTAGAAGTTCACTTGCGTTATTTGTAATTCCATACCTACATTCAAATGACTCTTTTACATCCATAAATTTGCGTACCTAATAACCTTCGATTATCATTCTGTCCCACCACTTGCGATCCCAACAAAAAATAAGCCCGAATACAAATGATGAGCAGACGCGTCGTGTTTCAGTAAGTATTCAACAGTTCTGACTAGAAAAAAGTGCTGTCATAAAGAAGAAAAAAAATGAGTCGGTCGATTCTATTTGTCGCCTCAGTTTTATTGTTGCATCTATGTGATCGATATGAAGCGGTCCAGGTGACGATTAAACAAGGCTCTTTAGAGGGTATCGTATCCACCTCTAGAGATGGCTCTGAATTCTATTCATTTTACGGAATTCCATTCGCTAAACCTCCAGTCGGCGAACTTAGATTCCAAGTAAGTTCGAAAATTCTTTTCTCAATTTACAAAATGAGTAGCATAAGCATCTGTTTTTCATTTTTTATAAATTACTAAGCCTCCAAAAAACCCCGATCATTGGGAGGGTGTGCGAGAAGCAAAGACGCCACCTCCAGCTTGCATTCAGTCCTCACCTTTCCTGCTACCATTTGTTCCTACAGGAAACCAGATCACAGGTCAAGAGGACTGTCTATATTTGAACGTATTTACTCCCAATGTGAGTAGAAATAGAGTTGATCTAGTATATATTTGAATGAAATTTGTCCGTTCTGATGAGGTACCTTATATTTAGGTCACCTCCACGACTTTGCTGCCAGTCATGGTTTATATCCATGGTGGTGGATATTATTGTGGTGGCAGTGCTGAGTACGGACCTGAGTACTTTATGGATCATCCGATTGTCGTCGTAACAATCCAGTATCGACTCGGAATATTGGGTAAGGGATTTTGAATGTGTACCCAGAGCCCATTACAATTATCATAAAAATTTGTGTTCAATTTCGACGATATTTCACTTTCTTGTGTCTGCCACGTCACACTTCACTATTTATAGCAAGTACTCGAGACTTAGTCTTCGCTCTGATCGAATTTCTGGACGTAACGTGAAGAAAAACCTTCGAATACGATCATTTTCTTTAAAGATGTCTGTGAAGGACAAAAAAAATTTATGCACTCGAACAGCAAAGTTGCGTAGTTAAAAAACATACAATTAAGGTCACGCAGTCCAGGGGTGATGAAAATTCAAAAAGGAGTGATACAGGAAGCTAATGAAGCTTGAAGTATTTTTCAAATACAAACGAATTACTCGTATGTCAACTTCAACAAGTCTCAATATTTGCAAACCCAGGAGATTTTTCGTAGCGACTAACAAATCGTCCATTTTGTCAAAAATAACTCTAAATATCGTTCCAATTTATCTTCAAGTGCTCACATTTTACTTTTAGGATTCTTAAGTAAAGTCGATAACATTCTTCCCGGTAATTACGGGATGAAAGACCAATCGGCAGCATTAAGATGGGTAAACGGCAACATAGCCGCTTTTGGTGGTGATCGAAAACAAGTTACAATCGTTGGTGAGAGTGCCGGTGCTGGTAGTGTGAGTCTTCATCTATATTCTCCTCTGAGCACAGGTACCTAATCTACTTCAGCAATATCTTTTCGAATATTCTCCATACTCTTTTCCAAAACTCAGAAGCTATTTTTCTCGTATCAGGATTATTCCACGGGGCAATAAGTGAAAGTGGATCTGCCCTGGCGCCATGGGCGTTTTTGAGTTCGCAAACAGCAAAGAATCGTGCTCAGGCTGTTGGCGTGCTCTCAGGTTGTGCGCAATTAGATTCCAAGGCACTTGTGGAGTGTCTAAGGAAGATACCTGCCCAGCAGTTGGTGTCCACTTTCGAAAAATTTTATGTGAGTCATCTTTTCTGGGGGTGAGAGGTTAAGTAGAATCTTTATACGGTGTATGAATTTTTTTTCAGGTCTACGATATTATACCTACGGTTTTATTTGGTCCAGTTATCGAACCTAAAAGCGTAGATGATGCTTTCCTGACAGAAAATCCGTGGAGACAACAGGTCATCAACAATGTCCCTTTCATGACTGGTGTTAACGCGGACGATGGAAATATAATCGTATTAAGTAGGTGTCGAGGAGGGTTCGGCACAAGCGATCAAACCTGCGCTTGAGAGCGATGCGAGAGTATGGGATTAGAAGTCTCGGTAGTAAATATGTTTCTCCTTGCCACCTATACTCACTTCATTCATTTTCTTACAGCTCAATTCAGGATTAGTTTTAGTTCAACATGATGTTCTGAGCGCTCAAAAGCTGTAAGCCAGTGCTAAATGATCTTCTTTAAATTACGTAGAGCTCTCACGACTCATGGATGATCGCTTCTTACTAAGGGATATTCTCGCCGTGATCGAATTACGATCAATGAAATTTTTGTGTTCATAGGGATACGTGCATTACCAACGCTTATGGATGAGTGGACTCGTAATTACGAACGTCTTCTTCCTATCTCATTAATGTATTTCGATAGAACAGATATGAAAAGCGTATCCACCGCCACTACAGCCATTAAAAATTTCTACTTCGGAAATGATGATATTAGCTTGAAGACTAGAAAGAATCTCAAAGAAGTGAGTTTAATTTTTCTTGGAACGTTTTTTATATTGGTGAGTGGCTGTAAATTGTGTGACAATGACTGCTTTTAGCCCTAGTGTTCTTAATTTCAAATTTGGTTCTCGAGGTATCTAATTGACAGAATCAATGCGGTTTCTCAATTTATGACCAGATATACCAGACGAAGTCATACTCAAGCGAGTAATTCAATCGGAGTAATTTACAAAATTTAGCCACAGAATTTTAACGATGCCGGAGCGCTTTCGATTAAACAATCATTGTCACCGGGGACTGGAAAGCGACTGAACCAACTCCGGCTGTAAACTGGAAACATACGGGGAAATCAGGATTGAACCAGCGAGTCATCACGACCTCGAGGTGAATATCGGACCGGGGGTTAATACTCAAAAAAATTGTGCTGCTTTTGTCCGCAATACCCCCCCTCCCTCGCATAAACAATTACGCAATTGAGGTGATTAAGGGATTAAAGAGGAGGGTCAGGGAGGAGGGCTTAATCATCACGAAGGCTGACAAAAGTAATGCCATTGTCGTGATGGAGAAGTCCTCCTACGTCTCCAAGGTCTATGACGTTCTCGGCCAGTGTGGTGCTAAGGAAAACGACAGTTTCAATTTTCCTAAACACGTAAAAGAAGTTAGACGTGTGATAAACGAGTGTGAATTTATTATTAAAACTCCCTCGCTAAAAAGATTGCTCCTGGAGCCCAACCCTGTGCCTCCCCTCTTGTACGGGCTACCAAAAGTCCATAAAAAAGATAACCCGATGCGTCCGGTCGTATCCTTTGTGTCCTCCCCCACGTACGCTCTGGCGAAATTTTTGGACCGATGGTTTAAATCGAGAGTTGACCATGAGTCACCTTACTCGGTGAAAAATTCAGTCTCCTTGGCTGATAGGCTTAAGGATAATATTCTTCCGCTAGGATCGACCCTGTGTTCATTTGATGTGGTCGGCTTGTTCCCCAATATCCCCAGATAAACCGCCATGCAGCATATGGGAGACCTTTTGATTCAAACACATGTTCGCCAAGAAGAATTGGATGAATTTTTCAATCTCCTCAATATTTGTTGGTCTCCCAATTATTGCAAATTCGATAACAAGTTTTTTGAGTTTCCTGAAGAGGTTGGAATACCCATCGGTTCTCCTTTGGGTTCTCTCATTTCGGAGGTCTTTATATCTAAGTTTGAGCTCGATTTGTTCTCCTCTGGCAGTGTGTCTTTAGATCAGATTTATTATTGGCACAGGTATGTCGACGATGTGTTGTGTACGTGGACTGGTCCTCGAGAGCTCCTTTTGGAGTTTCTCCAGTATCTAAATAATCAATATATCCTCCTATAAAATTTACTTTAGAAATCGGCGGCGCATCTATTAATTACTTGGATTTGACGATCTGTAGTGGAGACGGTATCCATGAATTCGCCATATACAGGAAAGATACTGCGACCGATATTACTGTCCACGGCAAATCTTTCTGCCCTGTAGCCCATAAATATGCTGGATTTAACAGCTTAATCCACCGACTGACTAGTATTCCTCTCAATCAGTCAGCCTTCCAAAAAGAGGTATTAACTATAAAGCACTTGGCCAGAGTGAATGAAGGGAAGACATTGATCTTATGATCCAAAGGAAAGTTACTCGAAAATGCCTCGATTCCACCACCTCCCTCCCCCGCAATACGGCCCTAAACAGTAGAGAGAGTTGGATAAGGCTTCCGTTCTTGGGGCAGTTTTCATCTCAATTGAGTCGTGTCCTACGCCCCTTCGGATTTCGGCCTGTGTATTACAACCTCAATACCATAAAAAGTTTATTGGTTAGGCTAAAAGACCCCATCCAACTGGCCACGAGGAGTGGTGTGTATAAAGTTGAGTGTAAGGATTGTAACGGAATTTATATTGGCGAGACAGGCCGTCAGTTGAAAATTAGAATCGCTGAACATAGGAAGGCGTGGGAAAAGAAGAATATAGGTGAATTGGCGTTTGCGGACCACCTCATCACTAGCGGCCGTAGCATTAAAGAGGGGTCCGAGGTCCTCCTCTATAGAGAAAACGCGTATTCGAAGCGAAAAGCGTTAGAACACATCGAAATAATCCGTCATTTAAATAACGACGACCTTAATGAGCTCAACAGGTACATACCTGATGAGGGGTTGATTGAACTAGTTTACGAGTATGATTCATGTCGTGATGACTCGCTGGTTCAATCCTGATTTCCTCGTATGTTTCTAGTTTACAGCCGGAGTTGGTTCAGTCGCTTTCCAGTCCCCGTTGACAATGATTGTTTAATCGAAAGCGCTCCGGCATCGTTAAAATTCTGTGGCTAAATTTTGTAAATTACTCCGATTGAATTACTCGCTTGAGTATGACTTCGTCTGGTTTGACCTTTGTGCAGCAGTATTTCAAAATGAACAAGGGATGAGTGACTATACATTTTCAATTTTTTTTTTTATTTCTATCTCTCTCATTTCACAAAGAGAAACTGAAGAAACCCCAACTTCTTAGCTATAGATGGATAAAAGAGATTGAGGAAGGTGTGCTGTGGTCCTTCATTCCGCTTCTGATCACAGTGTGAAGACGACTGTTGCTCAACTTTATTCATTTTGTGCAGGTGATTGTTTGAAGGACCTACGACCACTCACCATTTATGTAGAATGAAAATTAATAGTCCAGTCAATAAAGATGGAAAAATGACAATTATGGGCCTTGAATGTGACGGAAGGTTTTTTTTTTGTAATATGCTCAGGATAACCCCCTGATTAAAACACCGATGAGTCCTACGCGATCCACCCCCTGCAAAGTCCCTCGGCCCCCCTTACCTCCGAAATTCAGTTTTTCGAAATTTTCTCGAAAACTAAGCATTTTAGAGAAAAAAGTTTCGTTCAAAAGTTGTTCCTCGTAAAATTTCTTACAAGATTCCTTATTCATTGGTTGGTCTGAAAATTGTCATTCAAGTACCTCATTTTGCTCTTACCAGCCATTTTTCATGTTATACCGGATTTTGTTTCAATTTTTGCATTTTTTGTAATTTTTTCAAGAATTAAGAAAATAATTGCACTGAAGAAAACTTCCTTAGTATTAACTCGAGGGATTTTGTACATTTAATGGTTGGTTAAAAAATGGCGAATTTTTTGTACACGTAAGCTATTTGTAGTATTCCAAAAAATCATATTCTTGGTTCAAGAATTTCCTACATATGTAATCAAAAAAAGTTACACACATCATTATGAATACAAAACATTCCTCCCCCCTCCCCTCAAATAATTACTGAATTTAATCCCGTATAACGTAAAATATGTCTTGAAAGAACAAAATGAGGTCCTTGAATGGCAATTTTCAGATCAATCAATGAACGTAGGGTAAAAAATGAATGGTGAATCTTGTAGGGAATTTAACAAGGAACAACTTTTGTTTGAAACTTTTTTCTCTAAACTGCTTAGTTTTCGAGAAAATTGCGAAAAACTGAATTTTTTGGGGAAGGGAGCCCAGGGGGATTTTGCGGGGGGCGGAACGTGTAGGACTCATGGGTATTTTAATCAGGCGGATTATCCTGAGCACATTACAAGAAAAACCTTCCGTCAAATTTATGTCCCATAAAAATTCTTTATTGACCGGACTATAATGCTGGCCAGCTGGTCATGGTTTCGGTCCATCCACCCGCCCTTTCCTGCCTAGCCTATTCGCTTTTTCCACTTGGCAAAAAAAGAGCGCTTGGCCTCCTGCTCGATCCTGAATGCTTGTTGAATGTCCTTGTCTTCTTACTTGCCTCGAACACGGCTATAGGTTAATTGGTGATAACGTGCTAATAAGCAAAGAGCGTCCGTTGACTCAGTGCGGTTGGCACTATGTCTCCTGAATGCAGCTCTTTGTTCGGTTTTCTCCATTTCTTTTCTTCTGTACGAAATCTCTGTGGAGTCGGCCCTGATTGGGGCTCCATGAAGGAGGACTGACATTGCTACACTCATAAGTAGTCTATTTCTAGATTTCTCCATCACTTCAAAATGGTAATGGAAGCTCAGCTTGCTTTCGAACCAGAGCCGCAGGTACTTTAGTATCTTCTTAGTCTCAATAAAATGTTGCAAGCGAAAGGTGGCTGGATTAGAATAGGATAGCCTTCTTCTTGTCCACTGCGTAGCTTGACCCGGCCGACTGGATCCAACGGATCACAGTCGTCGAAGCCTGGTTAACCTTAGCCTGCACCCAGTGGCGTCGCGTCTGGGTGAGCAGGGTGTTCATTGCACGTTTTTAAATAAAAAATCAAGAACTTTTACTTTTAATACTTGGTAATGATAAACTAACAAAGAAAAAAGACAAAATCGATTCTATAAATAAAAGACCAGAGAAAATTTTTTCCGTGCGGTTGTCAATTATTAAGTCATAATCGTAATAGAGCAAGGTATAGAAGTGCTAGGCAGCGTATATGATGTTCATAAGCAACATTGAACACTCTTCTACTGTGCAGTGTGTGTTAACGCCGCTGGTGTGGGAAGTGTGGGGGATGCAATCTCGTATTACATCGTAGGGTGTTCACTAGTGATACTGAACATCGCCTTATATAAATCAATGCAATATTTTAAACAGACTGTGTTTAAAACGTATATTTAACACATGTTTAAAACACACAACAAATCAAAATTGTGTTTCAAACGGAAATGTGTTCAAAACATGTTTTTTTTTGGTTTTGAACTTCCACGTCGTGGTTTCAAATATAAAAAATTCTGTGCGGGAAAAGCAATTTGTGTTTTCTTTCCTAATTATACTATCTTTGCACGCGAAAAAAATCCTCCCTTCCATATTTTCATTATTGTTCTTCACTAAAAATGAATATTTGACAATTTTTCTAAAGTTGAAGAAGTGAAAAAAAAATTAGAACGCTGTTCTAATGAATGTTGTTTTAAACGATGTTCAAAACCAATGTACAAAACATTCAAAATGTGTTTAAAACGATAGTTCAAACAGCAGAAATATGTCCCAAACAACAATTGAATGATTTAAAACGGTTTCAAATGATGTTTAAAACATTTAAAACGTGTTTTAAACGAGGAATTGAAAACCATCATTTAAAACACGTTTTAAACATGAAATCTGCTCTAAACTGAAAAAAATATGTTTTTCTGAAAAACACCGTTTTTTTTTTTTTTTTTTTTTTTGCAATCCTGCATCAAACACCCAAAAAAAAGGACTACTGCCTCACCTCAGTCACAATGTCGGTCGAGTCAACCATTAGTGTGTCGTCGGTGTAGCATATGACCTGCTCCCATCTTGTCCGCTTCCACAAAGTAGGGCCCAGGACAAAGTCCTCGTAGTCTCTCTTACCTACACCATAGAGCTTCAATTTTTACAATGGATAACTCTTTCAATAATTAATTAGACTCATAGTTCGATTTGAGACTAAGCTGGTTATGTGCCTGTTATATTCCACTTGATGATAAACCATTTCCAAATTTTTCAATTTTCAGATGTTTACGGACGGATTCTTTGCCGCAACTTCTCTTGAGGCTGCTCAACGTGTCAATAGTTCAACATACTTTTATTTGTATGACCATCGGAACGAGCACACTTACGGTGAAATGGGAACAAACGTGACAGAGGATTTAGGTGAAAAAAAAAATTGTATATTTCAATGTTTTCAAATAGACTTTGATAAAAATAAAGAAAGATTTTTCTACTATTATTATGATAGGTGTAAACCATGGAGATGATCTCATTAGCCTCTTCAATTTGAAAGGGATTTTTCCACCCATAAAGAAAAGTCATACCAAAGATTACGCGGTCTCCGAGAGGATGATCAAATACTGGGTGAATTTTGTGAAAACTGGGTTTGTATGAATATGTAGTTAGAAAACACTTTAGTCCTCCAAATATTCTAAAAAATGCGTAATGTTTTATTCTAGGGATCCTAACGGAGAGCGGATGATTTGGCGTCCATTTAGGTCAGACAATTTTGCGTATTTACACATCGAAACCGCTGCAGATCACGTGAGGGAAAAGTTATTCCACAAAAATTACGTCTTTTGGAAAGATTCCTTTTTTCCTATCTTGAGTTCCAATAACTAATCATCTGTATCGTGTATCAGTGATTCAAATAATTGGGACAGACGATTTGTGATTTTTGTTCTTGTCAAGAAAGAGAAAATGAAGGCTTTTTTGAAATGGCTTAATATTTTTGGTACGAACATTTAATAAAGAATCTTCTGTTTACGCTTCTTAGCATTAAAAAATATGATTTAGCGTTCACGTTTTATACCTATGAAAATATATAAACAGCTCAGCTTGTCAGCGATTTTGACTATATGGATTGGTCGGAATTTTCTAGCATTTTTAGTATAAGTCCAGTATACTGTAGATCAGGCTGAGAGAATCACACGCTCCACATGATTACCTGAACAGCCAAGTATAGGTCTGTGATATTATGCCCTGCCTTCTCTCTCTGGCCCTCGTTTACTACATATTAGGACTATGTAGTAGGTTATTTCGCTACAAGTTCCAATATTTAGCAAAGGTCAAAATTTTTGAAACCCCTAAAGTATGTCACGGTTAGACGGATCCGTTCCTCCAAGTTACGTCTATCCATAATATACAAGAAAGGACGAATACTCCGAAGGGAGAGTAAACTATGCAAAGCGCAGAAAAAAGATATAAAAACTACGGCTTCCTCAACGAAGTTAAACGAGGAACGCAGGGAACCTGTTTTATGAGTCATATGGGATTTGGTATTGAGAATTCAAGGAAGCCTACATCTAGATAAAGCTAGTATAAAGAAGGCCTACACCTACTATACGCCTAGTACAATATAGTTTGAGAGTCTAAATTTTTCTCGAATCTCGAGCTATATATGATAGAGGGGGGACTTGGAAAAATTCCCATCATACACGGCTCGAGAGTCGAAATTTTTCTGTTTTTTGTGGGACGGCGCACGGCAAATTTCTCAAAAAGCCCCCCTTAGGTTCCCTGTTAATATAGCTTTCAACAGCCTACAACAATAGAGTCTACTACTGAATGATATTATAAGTGAGTATGGGTTGCGTGAGTGAATCAAAAAAGGTAAAAATTGAATCTAAACATGATACCTGCAGAGAATTGTTCGTTCATACCCTTTTATTCCTATATTTTATTGTGTGCTTGTGTGAGTGTGTCAGCAGCCTGTATGTGTAAAATATGCTTTTTAAAAGGTGAAAATGGACATGATACCTTATTCTGAGGATAAAACGTAGTAATGACCAATGAGTTGATTCAACTATTGAATTGGAAAATAGCATATTTTACACAGACAGGTTGCTGACACACTCACACAAACACACAATAAAATATAATATGATTAAAAGGGTACGAACTAACAATTCTCTGCAGGTATCATGTTCAGATTCAATTTTTACCCTTTTTGATTCACTCACGCAACCCATACTTACTTATAATATCATCATTCAGTAGTAGACTCTATTGTTGCAGGCTGGTGAAAATTATATTTTGTTGTGTACTTGTATGAGTGTGTCAGCAGCCTGTATACGTGTAAAATATGCTTTTTGAAAGGTGAAAATGGACATAATACCTTTTCAATTCTGGAGATAAAACGGAATCCATTTTCACCTTTAAACGGCATATTTTACCCATACCACTATAAGCCTAGTGCATACCACACCTACAAAACAACCCACTCTTTACCTGACTTCATAATTTACAAAAAAGCCCGAGCCAGAGCTAGAGTTCTAGTCCGTTCTGCAAAAAAACGGTCCTGGATCTCATTTGTAGAAAACATAAACCACCCCGTGTCTATCTCTAACATGTGGAGAGATATCAAAAAGCTCACGGGAAATGGTTCCTTCCGCCAAATCAACCAACTAAAACTAAATGACTCTCTCATCACTGATCCGTCCACCATAGCAGAAACTCTAGCCGAACACTACGCTCTGGTCTCTTCCAACAAAAACTACGACAATACTTTCCTATCCCACAAATTATTTTCAGAAAAATCTCATATATCATTCGACCCCTCTCCAGGACATCACTATACATATAATCTCCCGATAACTGAAGCAGAACTCACACTTACTATCAACAGAAATCTCAGAAACGCATCACCCGGACAGGACAACATTCATGCAGCTATGCTAAAACACTTACACCCAAACGCCATTTCCTATCTACTTTCTCTATTCAATTCGATCTTTGAGCACAATTCATACCCTACACTCTGGAAAACTGTTATCATACTCCCAATTTTGAAACCAAAATCCGACCCACTTTTACCGAGCTCTTATCGTCCTATAGCCCTATCCAGCGTCCTCGGGAAACTTTTCCAAAAAATACTAAACAAACGACTGTCATGGTACTTAGAATCAAACAATCTCCTTTCCCCATTCCAATACGGTTTTAGAAAAGGACGTAACACTGTTCAACCCCTAATTGACCTCCAAACTCAGATCAACGAAGCTTCACTGAACAAATCAACTCTTTATTCCCTATTTTTTGACCTCCAGGAAGCCTTCCCAAGGGTCTGGAGACACTACATCTCACAAAAACTTCACGAAATTGGACTTCGCGGCAGCCTTCCAAATATTCTCCAAAGTTTTCTCGACAACCGCACACTAACAGTCCGAATACCAAATTTAACCTCTACCCCTCACATGGTCCAGAATGGTGTTCCGCAAGGAGAAGTATTCAGTGTACTCCTCTTCCTTGTTGCGATCAACGATATCACCAAATGTGTCAAATTTCCCCTAACACAACGCCTGTTCGCCGATGATTACAACATTTCTGTCCAATCCTCCAATCCCATAAGAGCACACAGATTACTACAAGATACACTCAACTGTATCACTTCCCGGACTTCCCTAAATGGCTTTCGATTTTCATCTCTTAAAACTTACTTAGTCATATTCAAATCTCGAAAACCCATACCCTCTTTACAACCATTATTCTTACAGAACTTTGAAATCACCGAACGCCAGTCCGCTAAATTACTAGGTCTACACTTCGACTATAAACTCAACTGGTCCTCACACATCAAAATTTTAAAAACCTCGTGTATTCGCGCCTTAAACATTATAAAATACCTCTCCCACCCTTCTAAAGGATGTAACAGGAAACTCCTTATTCAACTTTACAAGAGCCTCATCCGATCTCGTTTAGATTACGGAGCACCAGTCTATAATCTAGCTTCCGAATCAATTCTCAAAATTTTAGATCCTATTCAAACCCATTCTCTCAGAATGGCACTGGGTGCCTTCCGTACCAGCCCAAGACTTAGTCTATGCGCAGACGCAGCCGAACCACCTCTTCCATATCGCAGACTCATCCTGACTTCTAACCTCTTGGTCTCAATTTCTCAATTCCCGCACTCACCAATCTACAACACAATCTTCCCCTCAAAAACTAACCATCTCCCATCGCCGAACACCAAACAAATCCGTTTCCGTCTCGAACAATCTCTCAGCAAATCTATTTTAGTCCACCCCTTGCAGCCTATATTTACATCCCCCCCTCCTTGGACCTACAACGAACCTTGCATTCGACTTGATATTACACAAATCCCTAGCCAAAACAAATCTACCTACGTCACCCACATCAACCATATGATTCAGGAATACCCCGACCATATAATCTGTTTCACAGACGGATCCAAATCTGGGAATAGAGCTGCGTACGCTTATTCTGTGGATGGTCTCCTTGTCTCTCATCGAGTACACAACATAGCTTCGGTATATACTACTGAGCTCATGGCCATCCTCGCATGTCTTTCTCACCTCACTCAATTTCCACCGAATACTAACTTTTTACTTCTCACTGACTCACTATCCTCACTTCATTCACTACTAGACCCTGACAACTCACATCCACTCATTCAAAGAATCCATCTACTACGAACTACACTTAACACAATTAACTGCAACATTACATTCATATGGATACCGGGACACATTGACTTTCACCAACATGACCTCGTCGATGAAGCCGCCAAAAAAGCCATCACCCTCAGAAAAATCACGGATAAATCTCCCCTACCAGCTTCAGATTTCAAAAATTACTTCCGCTCTCTCATTACCCAACAATGGCATTCATCTTGGAAAACTCAACCTCTCAATAAACTTCTCCGCATAAACAAGGACCCCATACCTTGGGCAAGCTCCAATAGAAATTCACGAAGAGAAGAAGTCATCCTCACTAGATTAAGAATAGGTCACACTCGCATAACACACTCTCACTTAACCAATCCTTACATATTATCTCCTCCATCTTGCCCATACTGTAAAGAAGAATATCTCACAACTGACCATATGTTTTCATGCTCTCATCTCCAATCACTTCGCTCATCACTACAGGTCTCTTCCTCCATCTTACAAGCTCTCAAAAATGATTGCGATACTGTTACACTGTCACTACAATACTTACGTCTCACTGAATTCTACTCTCTCACCTAACTGTTCTACCTCAACAAATTCTTACAACTTAACACAAAATACGTTAATAATATATGTCTGTCAAAAATATTCATTTTATCATTCTATTATCTATTTAATTATTTATAAAATGTATTTCTCCCGCCATATTACGTACCTAAAATAACTTGTAATCCGTCGAGTAAATAGCTCAATAGGTAGCTGAAATGCTCGTTAAAATAAATAAAAAAAAAAAAAAAAAAAAAAAAAAATAGTATAATAATTATAGTTTGAGAGTCTAAAAGCTCTGGCCGGGTAAGGGGGAAAAATGGCCTTGGTCGGAAAATGTATCAAATGTCCGTCAAAATTTTGTCCCCAATGAGAAAACTCGAAATCCAAAAAAGTTGGACCAATTCGCTCACCCACACGGGCTGCAGAGCTATTTTTAGGCCTAAAATCCAAATGGTTATATCTCAGCCAATAATGATCGCACAGCAATGAAACTTGGGGACATTCTAGTATATGTGAACGTTCATCCATGGTATTCTTTTCAAAAAAAATCATTCATATTTTCCCTAGCAACCCACTGGGGTTAACTGCCTCCCGTCATAACTGTATTTCAAAGTATTTGCTAATTTAAACTTAATGTACCTACAAGTTTAAGATCGCAAAATAAATATTAAATAAAAAAAAAAAAAAAAAAAAAATATTTTCCCTAGTTTCTAGCTATAACAAAACTTCAAATTCAAATAAAAAAAAATAGGGGGGGAGGCACCTAGGAAAGATCATTCATTTGAAGCGCCATACCCTCTTTTACAACATACATGAGTACCACAGTCCTCGGTGAGGTGCAACAGTCCCAAAAACATCAATATTTGATGAATTTCTGTGATTTTTCCATGAATAGCGGGGTGAACTATGACTGCTACCGCAATAGACCGCGAGAAATCAATAGTCAATGTACGAGCTGAAAAATATGCACTCCTCCGTGGGATGAAATGCGAATGTTTATAGACCAAAAATATATTATTAGTATTTCGTTTATCGATTTGGTCAATTCTTATGTAAACACGTCCACCGATGAGGTGGAGTACGTTAGATTGAGAAAAATAGTTGACAAATTCTCCAGTCGCTGGAACAGTCTGAAAACAGCAGATAAGTGAGAAAATCCACTTTTTCACCCTGGAGGACCGTGAGTTTTGGTATTTCATTCATCAATTCGTTCAATTCCTAAGTAAACATGTACGCCAAGTTTGAAAAAATAGTCAAAAAATTCTCCAGCCGCTGAAACTTTCTCGGAAGAACAAATCATCGAGAACATCTAATTTTTTACCCTGGGGGACCGCGATTTTTGATATTTTGTTCATCAATTAGGTAAATTCTGAAGTAAACATGTCCGTCGAGTTTGAAAAAAATGGTCAAAAAATTCTCCAGTTGCTGGAACGTTCTGGAAAGGACAAATAATCGAGAACATCTAATATTTTACCCTGGAGGACCGCGATTTTTGGTATTTTGTTCATCAATTAGGTAAGTTTGAAAAAAATAGTCAAAAAATTCTCCAGTTTCTGCGATGCCCTGGAAATAGTAAAAACTCCAGATAATCCACCTTTCCAACATAGAAAACGGTGACTTTTCATATTGTGTTCATCAACAAGGTCAATTCTTAAGTAGATATATCCGCCGAGTTAGTCAATAAAGTCGCCAGTCGCCGGAACGGTCTAGAAATACCAAGTTCAGAAAATCCACTTTTTCAACATGGAGAGC
This sequence comes from Aspidiotus rigidus, assembly GCA_035079385.1. Lineage (NCBI taxonomy): Eukaryota > Metazoa > Arthropoda > Insecta > Hemiptera > Diaspididae > Aspidiotus > Aspidiotus rigidus. The sequence goes on along the minus strand of JAVHKY010000072.1, from coordinate 570,814 downwards.
CCTGATTTTTGGTATGTTCTTTATCATTAGGTCAAATCTTATGTTAATAAGTCTTACAAGTTGGAAAAAAATAGTCAATAAATTCTCCAGTCGCTAGGAAGCTCTGGAAATAGTAAAAAACCGATACACACCCGTCCCTAACATTCATTTCCTTTACTTTAAAGTGTTGAATGTTTATTTTTGTTCCCCTGAAGTCGTAGAGGTACAAACTGTGTTACTAGGAGCCGTGCACTTGCATGAAGTGCAGGAATCTTCTCTCGAGTTGAGGTGACAATGCTTCAAATATTGGAATTCATGAGCATGATAATACAAAGGAGATGATTATCTTCTTGTGTCTCGGAAAAGGATTCCTCCACATCATGCGAGTGCACGGCTACCAGTAACACAATTTGTACCGCTGCGACTCAAGGGAAGAAAAGTAACACATGAATCATAGTGGAGGGTGTGTACCTTTGATTTTTTAATACTTCCAGAGCGTTTCAACGACTAGAGAATCTTTTTCAATTTTTTTAAAACTTGGCGTAATTGTTCTTATAAGAATCGACAATACTATCTGAGCGTCTGGAGAATTTACTGACTATTTTTTTCGAAATAGAGATGTGTTTACTTAAAAATTGAACTTATTGATAAACAGAATATAAAAATCACGATTCTCCAAGTTCAAAAAGTAGATATTTTCAATTTTTCATTCTCAGACTATTCCAGGCACTAGAGAATTTATTGACTATTTTTTCCAAACTAGATTTGACCTTTTCGATAAACCAAAAATCAGGGCTCTCCATGTTGAAAAAGTGGATATTCTGGATTTGCTGCTATTTCTAGATCGTTCCAGCCACTGGAGAATTTATTGACTTTATTTTTCCAACTCGGCGGATGTATTTACATAAGAATTGACCTTATTGAATATTGATAAACAGAATATGAAAAATCACGGTCCTCCCCGTTGGAAAAGTGGATTACCTAGAGTTTTTACTATTTCGAGGGCATCCCAGAAACTGGAGAATTTTTTTAATAATTTTTCACAACTCGGCGGTTGCATTTACATAACATTTGCGTAATTGATAGACAAAATACCAAAACTCACGGTCCTCCAGGGTGAAAAAGTGGACTTTCTCGATTTTTCGTAATTTCCAGAACGTTCCAGCGAATGGAGAATTTTTTGAGCATTTTTTTCAAACTTGGTAGACATGTTTATGTAAGATTTTACCTATTTGATGAATGAAATATGAAAACTAACGGTCCTCCAGGGTGGAAAAGTGAATTTTCTCGATTTTTCGTAATTTTCAGAACGTTCCAGCGACTGGAGAATTTTTCAACCATTTTTCTCAATCTAACGTACTCCACCTAATCGGTGGACGTGTTTGCATAAGAATTGACCAAATCGATAAACGAAATACTAATAATATATTTTTGGTCTATAAACATTCGCATTTCATCCCACGGAGGAGTGCATATTTTTCAGCTCGAACATTGACTATTGATTTCTCGCGGTCTATTGCGGTAGCAGTCATAGTTCACCCCGCTATTCATGGAAAAATCACCGAAATTCATCAAATATTGATGTTTTTGGGACTGTTGCACCTCACCGAGGACTGTGGTACTCATGTATGTTGTAAAAGAGGGTATGGCGCTTCAAATGAATGATCTTTCCTAGGTGCCTCCCCCCCTATTTTTTTTTATTTGAATTTGAAGTTTTGTTATAGCTAGAAACTAGGGAAAATATGAATGATTTTTTTTGAAAAGAATACCATGGATGAACGTTCACATATACTAGAATGTCCCCAAGTTTCATTGCTGTGCGATCATTATTGGCTGAGATATAACCATTTGGATTTTAGGCCTAAAAATAGCTCTGCAGCCCGTGTGGGTGAGCGGATTGGTCCAACTTTTTTGGATTTCGAGTTTTCTCATTGGGGACAAAATTTTGACGGACATTTGATACATTTTCCGACCAAGGCCATTTTTCCCCCTTACCCGGCCAGAGCTTTTAGACTCTCAAACTATAATTATTATACTAGGCTTATAGTGGTATGGGTAAAATATGCCGTTTAAAGGTGAAAATGGATTCCGTTTTATATCCAGAATTGAAAAGGTATTATGTCCATTTTCACCTTTCAAAAAGCATATTTTACACGTATACAGGCTGCTGACACACTCATACAAGTACACAACAAAATATAATTTTCACCAGCCTGCAACAATAGAGTCTACTACTGAATGATATTATAAGTAAGTATGGGTTGCGTGAGTGAATCAAAAAGGGTAAAAATTGAATCTGAACATGATACCTGCAGAGAATTGTTAGTTCGTACCCTTTTAATCATATTATATTTTATTGTGTGTTTGTGTGAGTGTGTCAGCAACCTGTCTGTGTAAAATATGCTATTTTCCAATTCAATAGTTGAATCAACTCATTGGTCATTACTACGTTTTATCCTCAGAATAAGGTATCATGTCCATTTTCACCTTTTAAAAAGCATATTTTACACATACAGGCTGCTGACACACTCACACAAGCACACAATAAAATATAGGAATAAAAGGGTATGAACGAACAATTCTCTGCAGGTATCATGTTTAGATTCAATTTTTACCTTTTTTGATTCACTCACGCAACCCATACTCACTTATAATATCATTCAGTAGTAGACTCTATTGTTGTAGGCTGTTGAAAGCTATATTAACAGGGAACCTAAGGGGGGCTTTTTGAGAAATTTGCCGTGCGCCGTCCCACAAAAAACAGAAAAATTTCGACTCTCGAGCCATGTATGATGGGAATTTTTCCACGTCCCCCTTCTATCATATATAGCTCGAGATTCGAGAAAAATTTAGACTCTCAAACTATATTGTACTAGGCGTATAGTAGGTGTAGGCCTTCTTTATACTAGCTTTATCTAGATGTAGGCTTCCTTGAATTCTCAATACCAAATCCCATATGACTCATAAAACAGGTTCCCTGCGTTCCTCGTTTAACTTCGTTGAGGAAGCCGTAGTTTTTATATCTTTTTTCTGCGGTTTGCATAGTTTACTCTCCCTTCGGAGTATTCGTCCTTTCGTGTATATTATGGATAGACGTAACTTGGAGGAACGGATCCGTCTAACCGTGACATACTTTAGGGATTTCAAAAATTTTGACCTTTGCTAAATATTGGAACTTGTAGCGAAGTAACCTACTACATAGTCCTAATATGTAGTAAACTAGGGCCACAGAGAGAAGGCAGGGCATAATATCACAGACCTATACTTGGCTGTCCAGGTAATCATGTGGGGCGTGTGATTCTCTCAGCCTGACCTACAGTATACTGGACTTATACTAAAACTGTCAGCTAGTCAGCCTAACATACAGGATGCAAGGTTCATACTGAGCAAAGAAATACTGGTAGAGGGGGACGTTACTTGAAGTCATCATTACCAAAAAAACTAATCAAGAAGTCAATATAATCGGTAGAATTGATTCAAGATGATTGATATAATCAATACATTGACATAATTAGGAAGTGTGGACTACAATACAAAGGAGGTAGACGCGAGCTAGTTATCCTCTGATATGAAGAAGGCATAATTATTATTAAATCTTGTGAAGCCATCTTGATGAAGACGATTCTTTGTATTCCTCGATTTAAGGGGAGGGGGCGTGCCTTTTCCCACGGAAATGGTTCCCCTCTGCAATTGCAGGGTTTTCTATGGCATCTAAATTTTTTTTAGTGCCCGAAATGAGTAGTACGCACTCTTATTGTATGATCGCCCAAGAAGATTGGAACACGAATAGAGAATAAAACCAGTGGCCTTTTTTTTTAATTTTTGTTTTCAAGAAACTAGTCAATAAAAGAATAAGAAAAATGAATCCCATGATTGGTAGACAAAAATTCTTTAAATCATTGGAATCAATAGTTTATTGAATTGGAAAAGAGAATTACAAGAATATTTCATTTTAGTTTTTCTATCATGATGCAAAATATATGTTTCAAGAAGAAATAACAATTACAAACAATAATTCTCAATTTATAGCAAATTTCCCTCATTCTCGGCTCACACCTAATTGTACATTGACTTTCGTTGGTGTGGACTGTACGGGATCGATTTCGTTCGTAGGAATTCGAGGTAGAGGTAGAAAACAAATTTTGAAGGCATATATTGCTATTTTTATCTGTTTCAATGCAAAGGCTGTACATTTAGAATTGGTATCTGACTTGTCGACTCGTACACTTCTAGGTGCGTTCGATGGATTCATTTCTAGAAGAAAAATTTCTTCAAAAATTCGGTCAGACAATGGAAGTAATTTTATAGGTGGAGCTGTTGATTTAGAGAATTGACAAAATTTCTTCAGAGATAATGGAGAAAGTATTCATCGCTATCTGTCCGATCGAAGGATCGATTGGAGTTTTAATACTTCATGGGCTCCTTCTTTCGATGGCTTATGGGAAGCTGGCGTCAAAAGCGCTAGAAGTCTCCTATATGTCACATTAGGCAATTATCTATTCATCAACTTTGAACAATTGTCAAGTCTGCGCGCCCAAATTGAAGCTTGCCTAAATTCGAGACCGTTGTATGCTGAATCACCGGATCCCAATGATGTCGAAGCATCAACTCCTGGTCATCAAAATCGACTTAAATATTCGGACATTGTACGACATCAATTGCAAAGGTTCGGGATAGCTTGAAGGTCAAAATCATCCTAAGTCCTCCTCGTATCGTATACAGTGTGGTGCATGAGAAGTCGCACCAATGTAAAAGTCCCTATGGTGCGTCTTTGTGATGCACCAGCATACATAAGAACGTGTTATAGAGATGGTTGGAACACGACCCAATGCACCAACGCAATATAAGCAAGTGAACAACACTCCGTTTTCCTGTTAGGGTTTTTTTTGTTACGGTTTGTTCCTGAAATTTTTTTCTTTATCAGATTTTTTTTTTTTCTATCTATTGGCAGTTACAATTTTTTTTACAGTGCGTTTTGTTCACAAGATTTTGTTTCTGTCATTAAACATTGCTTACTCGAACAAGTCATTCTTTTTTATTGCTCAGGCAGGTTGCATGTACTTTATTCTTAAAAATCATGTCAACGAAATCGTCATTCAAATTCAAAAAAGAAAAAACAACGGGAAATAGGCTAATCGTTCAACATTTGAAAATGGAAATTTTCACTCGTAAAATTCATAAGTGATTTCTCGAACAACCCAACACGACGTTTGTTGCACAGAGAGGAGCTCACTTGCTTGTGTTGCATTGGTGCGTTGACCCGTGTTCCAACCATCACTATAACACGTCGTTTATGTATGCTGGTGCATCACAAAGACGCACCATAGGGACTTTTACATTGGTGCGACTTCTCATGCACCACACTGTATAGCTCGAGAGTCGAAATTTTTCTTTTCCCAATTGTTTGTTGGACGGCGTACCGCAAATTTCTCAAAAAACCCGCATCGAACAGGTTATCTGTTGAAAACATACTTTTCAATAGGACAAAAACATGTTTTCGAATTTGGAAAAACTTTTTTTTTTCAAATTGACATTTGGTAACACTGTAAAAAAAAAATCTGTAACGAGGAAAAACAATCCGAACAAATCTGTATTGTACTTGCAAGGGGGGAAAAATCTGGCACCACTGGAATCACAAATTTTAAAAATTTTGTGATTTTCGATTTGTGAATTGATTTGTGTCCATCCATGCGCTACGTTATCAGTATAGACCGGATTTTTCGGCAAGAAAACGTACGAATTTCGACACTGGACATTCAAAAATTCGGCACTATTCGCTTTTAAAAAAAGGAGGGGGAAATACGCATTTTTCAGTACATTTACTCACTCTCGATGAAGATTATTCAATTTCCAACCAAAATTACCTCATTTTTCACCAGAACTAATCAATTTAGGAAAAAAAATTTATCAATTTTCAATTAAAACTGCCTCACTTGAGAGCAAATTTTGTTGAATTTTTCCAATCAAAATTACTTAGCTTCAGACCCAAATTTATGAATTTTTTTAGCAAGAATTGGCCCAATTTCGGCCTAAAAATCAGTATTTTTCAAACAAAATAGACCTGATTTCGGGTAAAATTTTGGTAATTTTTAACAAATATTATTCACACTTTAGCATGAAACTTCTCAGGATTTGTAGTAATTTCTGCATTTATTCCAGTTTCGCCATTTTTCGGCAAAACAGGATTTTTTTCCTGCGTCCTATTTGTCATGATTCAAACTTCATTCTGATTCTCATTGATTTCGCCTTTCAGGAGAAAAAGTGTCAAATGCCGAGGAAACCGGTCTCTAGTTATATCAGCTGTAACTTAAAGGCGTTTAATCGCGAAAACGATTAGGATTTGTTTCTTCATAGGTCATCAGCCGCATTGTGGTTAGAGTTGAAATTTTACTCATTGAACTTGGCTGCACTCATTTATACACTTGACTCCAAGATTGTACATCACGATCGTTAATCGTTTCTCTTTCCTCATACATGTCAAGATACGACCCCTTGTCAACAAGTTCTGTAACTTTATTCATATACATAAATACATTATAATTTCATACAATCGATGATTTTTCTTTTGGTCTTTTTTCAAATGAATATTATTTTTTTCTTACACTCAATACGCGTAAAATGTTATGAAGTATGCACAAATGAACGCACGAACAAACTTACGCATTATCAATAACAATAAAATAATACAAGAAACAAAAAAAAAAAAGAATAATAAATAGGCACACTTATCTAGAAATATCGTTATTTTGACTCCTTTAAAACGTAACGTATTTCATAAAATAATCAGAATATGATTGTGTACAGAGCGCACTCGTAGATAAAATGTATTAACCACGCGATAGGTTTTAATAAAATAAAGACGAGTAAGCTATATTGAGAATAAATAAAACTTAGAGAGAAAAAAAAAGAGAAAAAAATTAGTAAGTCGTAATAATAAAAATTTTCGATACTTCGTTGAGCGCATTAAAGAAAAACAAATCAGACGATAAAAACGACCGAATAAAAAAAATATTACATTCGGGATGAGAAAGAAGAAGAAAGAGAGAGGGAAAAAAAAAAGTATTGACGAGTTATACAAAATCCAGTTACAAAGAACCCGAGTTAGAAAAAAGAAAACAGCGGATCATTATCACAGTTACGCCAGAAAGTTATATGAAGCATAATAATGGATTTTTTCTTCCAAATTTTATTCTACAATATAAAAAGTTCAAAGACTGGTTAAAAAAAGCTCGCTAGGTTTAGAAAAGAGAGAGAGAGGAAAAAAAAAAGAAAAAAGAAGTACGAGATTCTATTCTATACATGTTCGAATCCAACTGACATTTAAAAGAAAATCAAACCAATTTTACATGCGCGAAAGAAGATTTTTCACTAGTATGTTTCATTATAAATCACTCAATGCACGCTCAACTCGAGTCATTTTGTACTCAATAAATTCTTCCATCTGAGCCTTTGTGGCTATGAAGTAATCAATATAATTATAACAAAAGAAGAAAATTGCAATACACGATGATGCCCTGTACATAATAGTAATTTGAATAAAAATTAAAACAATTGACTCATTTTTTTTTTTTCTCCTTTTTCATTTCCTATAATTTATTTTTCACGTTTTTGGCAAACCACTCGATACATCGTCCTAATGATCATTCGAAAAATGATTGATTCTCTTTACTAAGAAGAGAATTAAATAAATAAATGCCGCTGGTAATACTTTTGACTTATACTTGTTATTATTATGACAATTATTATTATCTACTATCATTATCATCATCATTATTATTATTCGTTTTCTTCAATTATTATCATTAATCGATTGTTTTTATAAAATAAATAGAGACGTAGAATATACTTAGTGTACACAGCGGCGAATAAACGACACATTTTATATTTACACCTCATCCGGAGCGAGTTCCTCTCGATCTCCTGACGAATTAGCGTTCTTGTCGGTGTGCACGTTATTATTGGACGAATCCCCTGACGCGTGGTTCTGAGTTTTTCCTTCTTTCGTCGTGTTTTCCGCATCTACGAGCGCTTCTAAAGCTCTAATACGATTTTCGTGCTTCACGATCATCGTTTTCAATTTGCGAATCTCCTCTCGAAATTCTTTAATGATATCGTCCTGCAAAAAGAGAAATTACGAATCTTACTCCGAACCGTTACCGATATCATTTTAGTGAGGACTTTCAAGATCAAATTTGGAGAAAGGAAGTAGTGTGTGATTAAAAACAGATATTCGGTATTTGATTGATTGGTTATTCATGATAATTTTTTCCTCATCTCAATTGCTCACGACCTGATAATTCTCTTCCTAAATTTTAGCTCTTTGTTAAAAATTTTCTCTGCTAAAAACGTTGAAGCTCATTAATTTCAACACTAAAACCTGCTATAAATCTTCAAGCTCTGAAAAACCTAAGAAAATCATACATTGTTTGATTGATAATTCTTCAGATACCGAGAATAAGAAATACTTTCAGCTAGTTGACTTTGTTTACACAAGCACTATCTTCCCAAAAAAACGTTTAGTTCGGACCGGGGCACAACAAAATCCGGGTGACGGATGAAAGGTTCCCTTAAATCGATGTAAATCAATTTTCATTAGGTACCGAGGATGATTAAAAAATTTTACGCTCTACAAATTTCGTTCTCTCAATTTTTGCCTTAAATCGCTTTGTTCCCGAGTTATTTTAAAATCACTCAATGAACATTCAAATGGGAGAATTGCTTGGATCCCGTTTTCAATTTTGCTGACCATAGCGCTCCAAGCGGATTACCGGCCTGACATTCGGGCTGGGCAGCGCTAGAATCGCACACACAAAAAAAAACTCGAAAATTCGCGGATAGAGGTCCCGCTAGGAGCGCTACTTGTTCTGCGAAAAAAGTGATCATGGTGTTTTCCACCATAAGACGACATACTAATAAAATCGTAATTCCACCGTTTCCAATTGCTTTTCATGAAAAATGCAAAGAACAAAACTTGTTGCCCTTTCATTTTTCTTTCAGATGAATGTAATTTTAGATTTTTTAAATAACTTTTTTCATTTCATCACTTTTTTTGCAAGCTTCCTCAAGTTACCGTCATGGTAAACCTAGAGGGCGCCTCCTTTGCCTTTATTCGCGAATTGGTGGGTGGTTAGAGTATGATAGCCAAATAATGGAGCTCACGCTTCAGGCCTAAACTTACGATCCTGAAAAATACAAAAAATATGAAAAATACAGCTATTTTTTGGCTTCAGATTTCAGTTTTTGAAGTTTTGAAGCAAAACTTCAACTCTCTTGGCTTAAGCTTGCAATCTCTGAAAATATGGCTTAGGCTCTGGTTTCAAAAAATTTTTGGCTTTGGCTTTTGGCTAGCTATCATTCACTGTAGCTGGGGTGGGTGACGGTCGCAAAATTTCTTTAAATCAACCTAAATATTGATTTTCATGACAGAAGATGATTCAGAGAAATATTTACACCTAAAAAGTGCGCCCTCCAGTGTTTCAAGTCTGAATGTAAAATTGAAACACATCTGTGTATTTCTTATAAAGCATTTTTTTTGTTGACAACCCAAATTGGTAACGTAGGATAAGATTGACAATGTTGAGCGGTCTGTAGGGTACGTTGGGATAACGGATGTGGAGCTTGTGACGTCACAATAACTTAGTCTATTGATAACAGGGTTGCGATGTTTTAAGCAAACATTGTTTAAAACGTGTTTAAAACACACAAAAAAATCAAAATTATGTTTTGAAAAAAAAATATGTTTAAAACGTGTTTTTTTTTTCAAACTTGTTTTTTTTAATACATTAAAAACCTAGTTCTTTTTCATAGTGTCATTATTATTCTTCACTAAAAATGAATATTTTGACAATTTTTCCAAGGTTGAAAAAGTAAAAAAAAAAGTCAGAACATTGTTTTAAACATGTTCAAAACTGATATTTAAAACATTCAAAATGTGTTCGAAACAATAGTTCAAACTACAAAAATGTGTCCTAATGATTTGTAACGGTCTTAAACAATGTTTAAAACATTTAAAATGTGTTTTAAACAAGGAAATAGAAACCATCATTTAAAACTTTTTTTAAACATGAAATTTGTTTTAAACTAAAAAAACATGTTTTTTGTTCTGGGGTGATCATGAGTAGACTTTGTATTTGAACTTTTCATTTGCAAAAAGCGTTATCAGTCTCATTAGTTAGATTTGTGATATTGACTAGATTTACATTGTAAAAAAGTTTTCATTTTGCCGGGTAGAACTACAAGAGTGCGCTGCTTGTTAAGACGTGAGTATAACAGACAGCAAACAATGTTCCCTCGTTCAATATGCAGCATACTCTGGTAGTTGTATTCAAAGAGGAGTAAAAACTTTGGTTATTGTTACATCATTCATTTGGCAAGAGTACTCATTCTGCAGGAAATCGGTCCAACGGGCAATTTGGCTCCATAAGAAATATATGCGGAGCAAAGACTATCAGGTTACCAATTTATTATAAGAAGTTGATACAGGGAATATTATTTTATATTTCCAGTCAATCAGGTTTTTGTTATAAAAAAATTCTTTTCGGTATTATTTCATGTTTGGTTGCTCTTTGCTCCGCATGTATTTCTTATGGGAGCCGGATTGCTCGTTGGACCAATTTCCTGCAGAATGAGTACACTTGCCAAACAAATCAATCTCAATCTATACTTTTGTTACCACAAATAAATCAGTCCATTATTTGTCTGATATTTCTATGCCGCATAGCCTATGATTATGTTTCAAATTGAGTAGCGCTTGTGTTGTATCAAAAAGATGAGCTTTATGCGATGGGAACATGAATTCTGTGACCATTGAACCCATGATCAAATCAAATGTCAGGTGGTTTATGGCAATTCTCAATATAAAAAAAAAAAAAATGCAATCAATACATAAGCAAAGAGCATAAAAGCGTGAAGTGAAAATTGCTACTTGTCAAAATTTAAACAATTTGATTTCTTCTTTTAAAATAACACTGCTGCTCGGTTTCCTTATCTGTAATTCATTGAATATAATCTCCTTAAATTTGCCCACCATCTCATTCTTCAATTGGTCTCATGACGTCATCCAAAGATGGGCAGTTGAAGTGGCCAAAGCGTTGCAGCCAACCGAAAATCAACAGCTCGAGCCAAGAGCAGGGTGTCTACCAGAATTGAAAAATGGAAATAGTTGACATTAGTTGACCTTTTCTCGATATTTTATTTGATCTTAAAAAATATCAAACTCCCCCCTCCCCAAACTAATATTGTAATTTCGGTATTTTTTTATTCATTTGCAAGAATTAATATTTAATTGAGAAAAGGGTCATTTTAAAAGTCAGAAGTTTGTTGGTTTCCGGGTGGGGCAAAAAGACGTTACCAGTTAAGTGGGAGTTTGAACTAAATTCACCCCAGCTCAAAAACGCGAAAGGTTAGATGCACACATTAAATATACAAAATTTGTGTCTCAATTTTATCTTCAATTTGCGCCCCCACTCAACTTTCTACGACATTTCAGAGCCGAGTTATGGACCAAAATGCGCCAAAAATTAATCAATTGCCAAAATTCTCAAAAATTAAAAATTGTTCAAACTTCCATATTTTATCCGATTTGAAGATGAAATTTAACGCTGATTCCGAAAAAAAAACCTAAATAACTCTATGAAGCTTGAAAGTGGGTGATTTTTGAATTTCTTAGCAAATTGGTCAATTTTTGTCACATTTTGGTCCATAACTCGACTCAGGAAAGTCGGAGAAACTTTGGATATGGCTCCAATTAAAGATAAAATTGGGATACAAAATTCGTACGTTCAAACTATATGTCTAATATTTTGCGTTTTCGCCCTGCAACAGATTTAACGCAAATTCCCATTCAACTGGTAACATCTTTCTGCCCCACCCGGTATACCTTGATATTGTGCACATAGGAAGACACGTGAAAAAATATTTTTTACACAAATTTATGCATTTCTGGACTTTTTAGTTGACCTACGGATAGAAAAGTTGACTTTACTTGACTTAGTTGACCATGTTTCAAAAAAGTTGACTTTAATTGACTTAGTTGACTTAGTTGACCTGGTAGACACCCTGCAAGAGCTAACTATATTGCGTACAATCATTTCTTTGAATCCAGAGCTCCAGTTATTTCTATCAAAGGTTGTAAGCTGTGGTTGTAAGTTTAAATCAAACGCTCGAGTTTGTCTATAAGAAAGCCAAGAGCTAACGACGGAAATGGGCTGTATTTTTCGTATCTTCTTCAAACCACAAGCCGAAACTATCTTTTTCAAGGTCGTAAGTTCAAGCTAAAAGTTGAAGATTTCTTTCTTAATAAGAAAAACCGAAACCAAAAGCTATATTTGCCATATTTTTTCAAAGCCGAAGCTCGAGCTATCTCTTCTTGAGGTCGTAAGTCTAAGTTAGAAACTGAAGCTAAATATTTCAGTTGCAATGCCCTAATCATGGATCAGACAGTAAAGCAAATGTTTTTCGGAAAATCCAAAATTTGGTTCCACACGGAAGAAAATTACGAGAAAAACACTTTTGCTCTCGTCATTTTTCAAAAGAAAATATACGTAAGGTAGTAAAATCGATTCATTTGAATATTAATATAATATTCTCATGTCGAAAGATACCATCTAATGCCCACCTTCGCTATTACAGTGAATTTATAAGCAAATGCAAACATCTTTAATCTAGTCCTATTTGCTTTGAAGCAACCATCAAAATTATTATGATGTAGAAAATACACAATCCCAAGATTCAACCATGATAAATTTCTTCTTGTACAACATCAGCCCTATAACCTTCAATTTCTTTAAAATAAAAGCAATTATGTACACTAACCGACAGTGAAGGAGCGCTTAAATTATTGGTAACATTGCTGGCGGCTCCACTTCCACTTCCGCCACCGTGAGCTGACTTCCCGACCGCATTCGACGTCAACGCCGAACTTTTCGAGGAAGGTTTATCTAAAATATTCGATCGTTTGGTCGACTTGAACTCGGTAGATTTATTAGAAGGCGGCACGAAGCCACCTTTCAACGAAATTAATACTGGATCGGCGTCTTTGCCAGCGAACCATTCTTCAGCTTCGAGAGCAGGCGTATCGCCCACTGAATCCGGGTACAGATCCTCTTGGAACAGTTCAGACTGAAAAAATTAAAGACCATCAAAATATTAATATTTTGGCTAGATTCATTCGGATCATCAACTATCCTCTCCTGTGCGCTCATCTAAAAATGTCTTTAAAATGTTGTATGTATTTACAAACCTTTCTTGGTACAGTCATACTGATCACTTGGCATAATCCGGAATTGTTCAATCGGAAGAATCTTGTTATTTCGCACGAATTCACATCACAGCCTCGCTTCGGCATCATACCAATACCTCGTTGAGGGTCTGGTGTTTGAAAAGTGTTAATATAATGCACGAACGGAGCCTCCGAAGTAATCTCAAAATATCTGATCACGCTGTCACCCTGGAACGACGAGAAGAACGATATTACAATCACTTAAAACGAGTCATAAAAAGAAATGGAAACTGCAGAGAATAAAATATATTCATTTTCTTCAGCTTGGTACGCGGTGAACCCAATAAGGCAGAGTTAGGTGGATTGCCCTCTATCAATTTTACTTCCTTAGATTTTTTAAATCCATCATTAAAGGAGGAGGGGTTGTTAGTTTTGTTGAGTAATCATCATGAACGGAAACTTAGTCTCTGCGGAGTTGAAGAAGTGATGAAAAACAAGGCGAAAAGAATGTTATTGTTTTTAATAGAAAATTACCCTCAAGATAAGCAGACGAAGTCACTTACGGAAGAAAATTAATATTGATACTCAAATTTACCCGCATTAATAATGTGATTTTTCTCTTCGTTCTATGGTTATCAACTGACTTAAAACAGCAGTATCTTTCGAGAAGAATGCTAGGAATCTTCTTCTCAAAACAGAATCGTGAGCAAGCTTTGTGGGAAATTCCACCAAACTGTGAGATATTTCAAACCCTAGATGTTCGTACATAATGGCGTTCTTTAAACGATTAAAAACTCAATGCTACGGCGATTATGTAGTCAGTTATTCAAATTTCAGGGTAGTGAACGAGATCAACAATATCGCTGGTAGATCTTTGCTATTTTATTTTTTTTTTACATTTTTGTACCAACCTTGCCACATAAGTAGACTAGATTAGTGTCCGGATCGTATAACGGAAACATGACGCCGTTACTGGTGTCCAATTCGACTATACTAATGGGATCGTTGAGATGATGTGGATCGCGAAGCGCGTATTGTCTCTCAGACATTCTGCTAAATCCTGTAGTGAATACTAAACCACACTTCAGGAATATTGCGCGACTAGCTTTACTTCCTTCATGACCAATTGCTTCCTACAGAAAAACAAAAACATAAGAATATTAATATTGCATGAAATTGTGATGTAGGTAGTTTTTCCTCACACGACGAGGTTCGTTTTTTCCGGACCCATTTTTCCCACAATCATGAGCAATGGCGGGATCAATTTCATTCTAGCGACGAATCAACGCTCGAAAAAGACAAGTCAAAACGGTTTCTAATGGTAAGTGCTGATGAATAACTTGAGACGATTTCAGCTTTGATGGCACGCAGCAAGATTTTATACAATTCTGTTACTCCTAACTTCTGAGGAAAAGTGAAAAATCGAGAATTGAATCAGAGCTGGCGTGGATGAGATACGAGAAGATAAGAGCAGACCTCCCAGCCTCAAGAGGAGAGGTTTAGTTTTGAAACCCACTCCTTGATTTTGAACGAGAAGTTGGAGGAAGCTTATCTGCGATCCAAAAATCCTGGCGCCGTCCGTGGAGCCAACCTCAAGAAGGGGACAGCAGTCAAACTTGGGGGAAAAAATGGTTTTCAGAAGAACTACGAGATTCAAGCTTCTTGAAAAATGAAATTTCTATTGATAATAAAACTTGAAGCTTCATTTGAGAAGAAGACTTCCATATCTCTTGAAATCCAAGTGAATGCTACCTTACCCCCTCGAAAACCGGGTCAGTAGATTTGTGTTTGGGAGGATATGACGTTATAAGGATATGATATCTTGATGGGATTTTGAGTGAGCAGCAGAAGGAAAACTATACATAATAGTTTAAGAATAGGAATACTTTCAAGTATCCGTCTGGTTTTTATGACTCGGTGTTGGAAATTTTGAATGAAACCACTTCTATGGGCGTTATTTCATCCATTTTTTGCCTGCAAGGTGTAGAAATCACAATTAAGTAGAAGGTAAAGTATTTGGGCATCTGGTTTGATTCAAAGATGAGCTTCAGGCACCATTTCTTTAAAAAATGTTATATAACAAAATTTTTTATATTTAAATTTAAATATTGGATTGATAAAAATTATCATTTCTAAAAAATAAATATTCCAATTTTTTAATTTTAATATGAAATGAATAATGGTTTTTTATTAAAATTGTAATAATGAAAATTATTCTTGAAATTTGAATTAATTAATATTATTATTAGAATAACTGAATTTTTAAATAGGAAAATTATTAATATTGTTATAAAAATAATTATTATTCTTAGAGAAATAATTATTAAATTGGAAAAATTCATTATAATGAAAAATAAAATAATTATTTAGTTTATTTTAATAATTAATAATTATTGAATGATGTACAAAATCATAGACTATTTAATTAAATTTTATTGCGGTAATATTTTTTTTTTTGTTATAATAATTTTAATAATTAGAATCAAATTAGTGGTCAGTTTAAATTTATTAATATTAATTAATCAATTATATTATTTTGATAGAATATTTTATTTTGATAAATTTAGTTTAATATTTATAATTTATTATGGTTATAATAATTAAAATTTTAGTTACTTATTATAATTATATTCCATCTAAATAATAATAATCATTCATAATATTTATTTATATTATTTGTTTTTACAATAATTATATCAATTTCTAGATTAAATCTTATAATAATAATTTTTTGATGAGATTTATTAGATTTAATATCTTTTTTATTAATTATTTATTATAATAATTATTATTATATTATAAAAATAAGAATTTTAGTCATATTATTTCATCGATTGGGAGATATTTCAATTTTAGTTGTAATTTTTTTTTTTATATTATTCTAAAAATAATATTGAACATTAAATTTTAATATCAATATCATTTATTTATACTTTGTTTTTTTATAAAAAGATCTCAATTTCCTTTAAATTTATGATTAACTAAAGCAATAAATGCCCCTTTACCTATTTCTTCTTTAGTCCATTCATCAACATTAGTTACAGCTGGAGTTATTTTATTTTTCGATATTTTATATTATTTAAATTTAAAATGAATTGAATATTATTTAATAATTAGAATTTTTATTATAAAATGTTAATATTATTTATTTTTGATATAAAAAAGTTGATAGCTTTATCAAGAATAAATAATTTAAGATTAATCTTTTTTTTTTTTTCCTATTCATTAATTAATTAATATATTTATGTATTTAGATATATATTATTATTCAGGCTATATTTAAATCAATAATATTTTAGTGTATCGGATTAATAAATTACAATAATTATCTTTGTCAAGATATTCAACTTGTTATAATATTAATAAATTAGATTTTCTAGTAATTTATTTAATGATAATAAGTATTTTAATTTGTAGAGGTATAATATATTTCAGAATATTTATTTTTAAAGATATATTTTTCGATATAATTTATTTAAGTATATTTAACATTTTTTTTTTTTTTTTTTAGAACTATTCATTTAATAAAAATGTTTATATTAATTTTTACGGGAGAGCTGGCTACAGCTCCGTCGAACACACGCTGACACGGTCAATGCTCAGATATCTGGGTCATATTGTAAGGATGGACGATACAAGACTCATCAAACAGGGACGGAGCTAGAGTAGACGCAAGGGGAGACAGCGCAAACGATGTAAGGATGCGTGCCGCAAAGCCCCGAAGACAATTTTTCAGGAGAAAAGGAGGAAGGTTTTGACGCTTCACTTTTAGCGTTTTATACGCTTTCAAAATAATAGGGATTACTTCTGGAAAATTGTCACAAATATCCGCAAAGAAACCTTGGGGCTTGAGAAAAAGATATCCTTCAACCCAGTTTTTGATCAACATTTTGATGGGTCCTCCTTGAAAAGCATAAGATACCGACTTTTATGAGCAGCAACAATACTAGAGGTTTTTGGAATTGCAATGCGAACTTACGAAATGCTTAAATTCTCTTTATTTCAAAAAGAGAACTTGAAAAATCCTCGACCTCAGTGTTTCACACATGAGAAACAGCACCTCGAGAATTATGTGGTTCTCGAATATAGATAAGTCAAGAAAGAGGAAGCGAACGGCGAGAATTATGGAGCAGAAGGACTGGGTAACTTAAAGTGAATCAATAGGCCTAAAACTTCTCTCATCAAGCCAGAAAGTAATCGTGACCAATCAACGTTATTTCAGAATTAACCTCTTCCCCTTCCTTTGCAACAGAACAAAGAGGTTAATTTTTACTTTTTGATATTTCTATCCAAATCTGTAGTCAGAACCTGTCCGTCTATAAAGTCATTACGATCACAATCATACGTACTTCTTCGACTTCACCGGTTCGCGGATTAATGATTCTGATCTTCTTATCCTTACATGTAGTGACTAATTTTGAGCCGTCCCAATTGAAGCAAGCGCTATATATAATATCCGGATGACAGTCGATTCTTATGAGCAGTTCGCCGGCACCGCAGTCCCAAATTGCCACTTGATTGTCCGAACCTGCATCCAATCATCGTGTGGTGAGAGAATGAATACAAACGCATAATTATAATTGACGTTTGACCGCGCGCATAGCAAAAACTCGTCGACATTAACTATGAAAACCGTTAAGAGATGGTGTCTTCTCTTGTTCACGGAAGAACGCGCGTGCCATACAAACTAGTAAACCGTCTAACTTTCCAGAATATAATGAAGAAAAATTCACTTTATTTTTCGTCACGAAGACGACGAAGACGCGGTCAATGCGCCAATGGTCAAGCGACGTACATTCTATTGCATTTTTAATTGTACGCTACAGAGAATAGTTCTCTTGGGAGAAACTAAGATGACTTTACTGCCTGCGATAAAATAAAAATAAGAAAAAAATTTATCCTCATCTTACCAGCAGATAAGAGTACATTTCGTGCCGTAGGATGCCATAGGACTAAGCCTACTCTTCTTTGATGAAACAGCAGATCGACAATGGGCTCTGTAAGGGTTCTGTAAGAAAGGAGAAAATTCTTACGCTATACATTGCCGCATTTACGCCAGCAAAGGTAAGAAGTTTCGGAGCAATATCTTACCGAGAAATTCCACCATCGGGAATCTGCCACACTTTAACGACACAATCTTCGGAACCGCTAGCGATAACATTATCATTATGAGGACACCAAGCGATATCTAACACCGGACCTTTATGACCTCCGACCAATGCGTGGTCTGCTGCAATTCTACCAGTCTGTTAGAACATAAAAAGAGAAAATTACGATTACTTACATTGCTGTATACACTCAGATATATCACGAGTAATTCAACGGATTTCACACGAGTTACGCAATCCATTTTCCACGCATCAATCGACTGAAATGTACGCTGTTCAAAGATCACACAGTGTATTTTTTATTGTTCATCGAGCAAAAGGTTTCGAGTTTTTTTTTTTTTTTCTTTTCTTTCTTTCTTTCTTTCTTTCCGTTATAAGGAATACTCGGAAAAGTTTTCTCTCGATCAACTAGTCGATGTATACGAGTAATACAACAAGTTTGATTCAATTCTCGGAATCATCGTCATCTGTTTGTTTTCCTAACTCATATACTCCTCGTGGCGATAATAAACACTATACAGATTGATTAACGATAAGAAATCTTGAGAGGAAAATATTTGCACATTTCCCCATAGAATACAAAGACGGTTGTGTCTTGAACAAGTGTGATGATAATGTCGAAGTTCTTACTCGATGAATCCGTTCGCCGATTTCTGGTCAACACCTGACGTCGAGTCGACCTAGAATTCACTTCTTTCAAGGTATTCAGTCGAAATTGCGTCGATATATCGTTGAAATCGATTTACGTCGACGTCGATCCGGAGTCGATTTTCAAATTTTTTCATACACCTGAAATTGACGTGCTATGTTGCGCCAATTTTCAGCTCTCAGAAAATTTTAGGTCGACTATGAATCGGATAGTCCACGTGATCGACCTCAAATGGACGTCCTACTAAGTTATACTAAACTAAGAAATACGAGTGGAGGGAGACGTTGCTATGACATTAAGTTGTTAGAAGCGATTCAATAAGATCGATTTATCACATCAAGGTGTACAAGCAAGCTTACGTGTCTCTGGAGGAGACATGTTTCTGTGCTGTGTCGCTATTTTTCAAGCTCCCACACCCTTATCCTCCTCAACATCGAGATCAACTATCACCTCTAGGAGAGGAGGGGAGGGATTAAGGGTCTAATACTTTTACATGTCCTTACATACGGATGGGTTTTCACACAGATGCTGACATTTTTGAGAACTTCTCTCGGTAAAAATGATAGCGTTTCATGTATTTTCAAATTTTGATATCTTTCATCACCCTAAAAGTACGTTAGATAGATCTAAACCAACACCAGATAGATCTGAGCCACCATCAGATAGATTGGAACCTTCATTAGATAGGTCAGAACCAACACAGGATGAAATTGGGCTTACATCAGGTAGATCTAAACAAACATCAAACCGATCTGAGCCACCATCAGATAGATCTAAACCGACACTAGATAAAGGTGAACCAACATCAGATAAATCTGAATCACAAGTATAACAATCACGACTATCCAACACCAGATCAATCTGGACCAACACAAGATAGATTGGATCAACATCAGATACATTTGGACCAACACTGGATCAATTTGGGCTTACAACAAATAGATTCAAACCAGCACCAGATAAATCTGAACCAACATTAGATAGATCTCAACCAAGACCAGATGGTTTTGAACCAAAAACCACATCAATCTGGATCAACATGCATCAGATGGATCTGAACTAACATCAGATAGATCAGAGCCACTATCAGATAGATATAAACCAACATCAAATAGATTCAAACCAGCACCAGATAGATTTGAACCAACATTAGATAGATCTCAACTAAGACCAGTTAGTTCTGAACTAAAACCACATAGATCTGGATCAACGTTAGATAGATTTGGATCAAGACCTGGTCAATTTGGGCTTACTAGATAGATTTGAACCAGTTTTGAACCAAAAACCACATCAAACTGGATCAATTTCAGATGGATCTGAACTAACATTAGATAGATCAGAACCACCATCAGATAGATGTAAACCAACACTAAAATGATTCAAACAAGCACCAGATAGATTTGAACTAACAGTAGATAGATCTCAACCAAGACCATATGGTTCTGAACTGAAACCACATGGATCTAGATCAACATCAGATGGGTCTGAACTAATATAAGATACGTCAGGGCCACCATCAGATAGATCCAAACCAACACTAAATTAGGGTTTGCGAAATGACAGTTATGTAACTGTCATAAACAGTGACCAAAAGGAAAAAAAAATTTTATGACCAATTGACCCAGAACCATTCAAAAGAAAACTACTACATTGACCATGATTGTTTGACTGATGTTTTTGTCAAAACAGTCATAACAGTAATATTGAGAGTTATATTTTCAATGTTTTTTAGTTTAAAAACATGTTTTTTTTTTTGCAACAAAAATGTATTTTTTCAAAAAACTGTTTTTTTTAATTCAAAAAACTGTTTCTTTTTTAAATTTAAAAAAATGTTTTTTTATTCAAAGAAATGTTTTTTTTTTTTTTTTTTTTTAATTAATTCAAAAAACTGTTTTTATATTTAGACTGTCAAGAATTGTGATGACCGAATGACTTTTTAATAATAGCCATGACTCTTATGACCAGAGCCCGGATTCTTCGGCATTTGCCGAAAGATTTCAGTGCGTCCGGGAAGCATGAAGATGAAATAGAAATACGTTTTGGGGGTAGTAGAAGCTACTAACAAAAATTTATTTTGCCGAAAATTGCCGAAAATTTTTTTTTTGCCGAAAGTGGGTAAAACGCCGAATTATTGCCGAAACAGCGTATTTTTACAAATTTGCGAGAGATTAAGCAGAAAATATGAAATAAATCCGCTCGGGGGGTAAAGAATTCGCATGTAAGAAGAAAAATCATGTGGTGTCCCATTGTAATTCAGGTGAGTTCGCGTCGTTTTCCGACTACAAACAACTTCTCACTGACCATCGTACAAGTTTTCTCCAACAGAACATTGAAAAACATCTAGTTGTCATCTATAATCAGAAATTTTTGTAATATTATCGTTTTTTTCATAATGTCGGCCCCGAATTTCTCAATTTTATGTTTTTTTTTCTTTTTTGCCGAAAATTGCCGAAATTACAATGTTAAAGTGCCGAAATATGTAATTTTTTTTGCCGAAAAATCCGGGCTCTGCTTATGACTGTTTGACCGTTTCAGGAAAATACTCAATGAAACCAATAACTGTTACACATTTTAATTTTGAAAGTTGACTGGACCAATAACCGTTATTCACTTATAATTACTCTACACTAAATAGATTCAAACCAACACCAGATAGATCTGGACCAACATCAGAAAGGCCTGAACCAATTGAACCAACAACAAATGGATCAAGATCAATATCAGGTAGATCTAAATTAACATCAAACAGATTGGGACCAGCAATAGATAGATCTCAGCCACCATCAGATATATCTGATTGAAAACCAGTTCAATCTGAACCAACATCTGACAGATCTTGACCAACATGAATATAGATCTAGACTTGATCCAATAGCACATTATAGATTTTAACCAACACTAGAAAGGATTGGACCAACATCAGATAACATCACACAGGTCTGAACCAATACTAGAAAAATCTGAAAAGATTTAAAATAGATCTGCTCTAACAACAGATAGATCTGAATTATATCAAGTAGATACAAACAATAACCAAGTAGATATGAACCATCAAAAGATGGATCTAGGGCCTCATGAGGTAGATCTAAAACAACACCAGATTCACTTGGACCAATCTAATAAAGTAGAATGTTTGTCTGTCTGTATATCTGTATGTTCGTCCATAACTTTCGAACGCCTTCACCTATCGACCTGGAATTTTTTTTGAAAAATTTCGTTTTTTCTGGGTCAGGTTCTTAAATACATTTCGATGTTTTGACTCCCTGAAGGTGGAGTAGGAGGCGACAAAATTAGGAAAAACGGGCATTATCGAGTACTGAAACTGCTTTGCGCTGTACGTTAGACCTACGCGCGTTGAGTGGCGCAGTTTCGAAAATTGAATTATTGTGATAACTCGAGTATAACTCATTTTTATGAAAAATTGAAGAGAACAAAAATGTAGCCCCTGTAATTTCCTTTCGAATGAGCCCGGTTCCAGATTTTTAGGAGGAAATTTTGTGACTACAGTATTCGCTGTACTTCCATACTAAGTAAGTTATTTTATTCACAGTTTAAAAACACCTACATAAAGGATTTTACATCCGGTATCTCATACAAGAACCAATGTCTAGACACGGTGCGCACTGCGTATGGGCTAGCGGAAATGACCCTTTTTTTTACCTGTTGTCCGTGTGTTTTCTTAGGGACTGGCAAAATGTCAATGGATTTGTCTGTATTCTGCTGCGATACAGGCTTCACGCGTTAAGTCAGCTCTCAAGTGAATTAGTGTGTAAAAAATTTAATTTGGTGATTTTATTTTTGTGCGACTCGGAACTTTGATATTTTATAAGTACAGTCGCAGTTTTTGGTGTCTATTTTCTTATTTTTGAACAGAAAAAAAAATCATGTAATTCGGTAATTTTAATTTTTGCGCGACTCCGATCCATTCTTAATAATTTATTATCTCTTGGTTATGGGAAACTTTTAACCTCTTTTTCGCGCTTTGCATGCTAACCATTTATAAACATACCAGAATACAGTTTGTGTATGTTGAATTCTGCCAGTCCCAAGTCTGGAAAATGAAAATGTGAGGGAAATGGTTCAT
The DNA here is from genome assembly GCA_035079385.1 of Aspidiotus rigidus. Lineage (NCBI taxonomy): Eukaryota > Metazoa > Arthropoda > Insecta > Hemiptera > Diaspididae > Aspidiotus > Aspidiotus rigidus. The sequence goes on along the minus strand of JAVHKY010000072.1, from coordinate 547,775 downwards.
CTTACATCTTACGCGCATTTTTCAATTTTTTCAACCTTCTCTTTTTCTTTACTCTATGATGTATGTTATCATTCTCGGTGAAAATGAAGTAGGCTTAACAGTATTAAATTTTTGAAAAACGTAGCAAAAAATTCATCCGAATTCCGCCAAGATACCTACAAAACATACATACCTACAAGATACAGATACCTATAAAACACAGATATCTACTCAACACACAGCTAGCGGTCAGGCGCGCCGCAAACCGCTAGTATTAGATATATTTGAACCAAGACCAGATAAATCTGGGCAAACATCAGATAGATCTCAATCAACACTAGATCAATTTGGACCAATATGAGATAACTCTGATACAGACAGAATAAATCAACACAAGATGTGGATCAATATCAGATAGATCAGATTCATCATCAGATAAATGTGGGCCATATACCAACATTAGAAAGATCTGAACCAACACCAGATCAATCTGAACCAATATTATGTTCCAACACTAGATAGATGTGGACCACCATCAGACAGATTTGAACCAACACCAAATCAATCTGGACCAACATCAGTTAGATCTAAACCAACATCAAACAGATCTGGACCACCAATAGATAGATCTGAACTACCATCAGATCAATCTCAATCAGCATCTAATAGATCTTGACCAATATCAGATAAGTCTGAACTAACACCAGAACAATCAGGACCATCATCAGATAGGTGTGAATCAAACCCAAATATATATATAGATCACATCAAATAGATCTAAACCAACACCAAGGAGATCTGGGCTAACATTAGATATGAAACTTTATCAGATGGAACTGAATGAACATTAGATAGGTCTGGACTACTGTCAGATAGATCTGAAGCAACATACAAATGATCTGGACCATCACTGTATAGATCTGAACCAACACAAGATCAATATAAAATTTTATGAAATAGGGCTAAAATAGATCTGGCCCGATAGCAGATAGATCTTAACTACAACAAATAAATCAACAGGCCAACACTAAGTACATTTTGATATACAAGAGGTACTCTGGCGCCCCATCAGATAGATCTGAACCAAAATCAGACAGATCAGTGCCACCATCAGAATGGTCTGAACGTAAAGTTATATTTAGTATATAAATTCAACAAAAATGTACCTTGTGCCAAGCCGACGCGTCGGTATTTACTGCTATACTCGGAGTAAGAGTGATGCCGCGCGACTTGGAAATATTTTCATACTTCTTGGACTTGTAAAATTTTTCATTTTCGATTGTCGGACTTTGTGATATTTTCAACTGTGGGAGACAATCAAAAATGAAAAATTTTATGAAAATATTTCAAAGAGTTTTGACGAGAACTCGAAGTGAAGAAGTCGGATGTAATAGACTCCTTTTTACCCTTTCCCACCGGGGTTTGCCACAGGATTACGTCGAGTAAAGATGACCGTCTTCAAGAAACTACCAACACTTGAGCAATTCGGTGACGAGGAGTCCTGCTCGGTGAACTTCCGGGTGAAATTACCCTTGCGTACTCAGACTTTGGACGCAGAATACGAACCAAGATTTAAACAGATCGGACGAGTACAAGAAGGCCGTGTAAACGGAGACAAGGACGATCAAACTACCCGAAATGAAAAATCCATAGAAGAACGAATGACCTGTTTACGAAACTTTCTTTCCTCACTCTCGAGACCAATCCACGGCTGTTGTTCCTCACAAATACACGAAGACACTCGTACAGCTATTTCGTGCCCCGAAAAAGGTGCTCACCCGATTTACAAATAGTGTTAGAACGCTCCTTTACTAATGCTACCGCATCATCGTACTCTTGAAAACATATTAATCACGTCGAGGATAACGTAATAATTTCTTTTCAGCACACCGACGCTCGCGTACACACCATCAAAAAAAAAAAATAAAACACCAAGATAGGTTATGTAATATAGGTCAGTAACTAAAAACATTCCCACACGCGTCGTCCGGACTCGAAATATCTTCTTAAAATTTTCGCCGTCGTGGTTGAAGCTGATGTTACGTTAATCTCCTGGTATAAAGATAACGTTCGTTTTTGTATATAATATAATATGCGTATGTCTACACGAGAAAAATAAAATAACCTCCATCCTATAATATGTAGAAGTACCGTACAGTATATGTGTTATAAAATTATCATTTTTTTTTTTCATTCCTATCTTTCAAATTTCATTTCAATTTCCATCTTGTACTCTCTTCTCACAACACATCTTCTTTCACGTATAAAATACAGCATAATATTATTATTATTATGTACGTCCGCTTCATTCTCTTCTCTGACTGATGCTGGCGTGTTTCGTCGTGGACAACTTATTTTCTTCTCTCTATCTTTCTTTTACTTTTCTTCTCGATTTCTATCTTAATGAAGTGCACACGGCTCAATTCTGAGTCGGATGCGAGAGCTACACACACCGTTACCGCGTCAAAATTGTCTTCGTTTACCGTTAATTGTGAGAAATGAAAGAAGAAGAAGGAAAAAAAAAAAAAATAAAATAATAATAATAAAAGAGGGGAGAGAGAAAGAGAGAGAGAGAAAGTAAAAGAACAAAATTCACGTTGTTTTATTATTACGTGTTCGTCGTATATGTGACCCACGGCATATTGATAGAAGGCGAAAACCACGGCCAGAGATGGTGCGTGGTGTTCATCTTTCTCGATATTTTATTCATTTTTATTTTCCCCGAACGGTGGCGTATTTATTTTAGCGATGATGTCATATTTTTTGTACATCGGTTGCCAATTTCATTTTTACTACATTATCTATCCTCTACTCCCTTCTTTAAATATTTATTACGCCCCTGAAATATGTACGGAGTAGAAGAAAAATTATAAGAAGTAAGGAATTCGAATAAATGAAAAATTTATTTTTAACAAAATCTAGTGTAATTTAATCTTTGGGCAAGATAATGTTGGATTGAGCATCTTCAAGGAACGCTCTTCTTCAACCTCCGCCCTTAAAATGTACTCCGACTCTACAAAATTTGATTTTATCTGTAACACTACCCAAAAAATTAAAATTTGTTGAAATTCCCCGACTTCGGAATAATTGATTTTTGAAGTATTTTCTATGCTGAAAACGATGCTGTTTTCTGTTTCTTGAGATTGGCTCAATTTTTCTGTTTTACGTCTTCGTTTACTCGCCGCGGACCGTCGCGGAACGCATTGTAAGTAGCAGTATTCTAGTATGTAAACTTGCGTGCGTCCCGCGTCGATCCGCGGCGAGTGAACGTAGACGTAACACAAAAATGACGGCTTCCTTAACGAAGTTGAACGAGGAACGCAGGGAACCAGTTGTTTTATAAGTCAATAGGCTTTGGTACCGAGAATTCAAGGAAGCCTAGCTCTGGTATGAAGCTAGTATAAAGAAGGCCTAGACCTACTATAAACCTAGTATAATATAGTTCAAGAGTCTACATTTTTCTAGTTGGAAGCGTCTTAGAAAAAATTTCCACTCTCGAGCTGTATATGATAGAAGGAGGACTTGGAAAAATTTCATCCATCAAGCTATATACATTACAATAGGGTTTGAGTCCTCTCCCCTCTCAGAGATCTTTGGGATTTTTTTTCTTCATTTTTCAAATTCTACACTAAATTCTACATAAGAATTTGTTGAACTTCAAAGAAAAAATAGAAAAATGTTTTCATCACTTTTCGGAGTTTGTGCCCTTCTTAGCCCCCCCCCCCGGATTTTTTTTACTATTTTCCCTGGATTTCGCGCCAAGTTCTATTTTGGAACCCGTTAAGATTTTTTCAAAAAACACAATATATTTTTCCCTCAATTTGAAAGGGTGGGGGGGGGGGGTGGGCCCTTTGGACGGCTGGAAGAATTTTCTTAGTATTTTCCCGAATTCTACGGAAAATTTCATGAAGATATTCGTGGAAATATGTTGAAATATGTCATTTAATTTTTATCCCTATTTTAGGGGTTATCGGCCCTTCGGTGCCCCCAAAATGTCGGAAGAATATTTTGATAATTTCTTTCGAATTCGGCGGTTCGATTATATAAGGATCCACATAAATTGCGAACCAAAAGGAATATTTCGGTCATTTATATGCGAGAATCCCTTCCAGTTAGGCAACTCGCCATTACGGGGCCCCTATGGAGTTTGGACCGTGAAGCATCCTAAATGTTCGTTCCAAATTTCTTAATATTTCTACATGAAATGCAAGGTCGAATTGTCTACCCCCCGAACTAAAAGAGGGTGTGGTAAACTGCGGGGTTGACGTAGTTTGTATATTATTTTAAGTATAGGTAAGGGCCAAGGAAGTAATGTGGGAAATACGGGCTAGGTGAATTTTTTGACATGTTTCATGTCTTTCCCCTAATTCCGAAATTTGCGTCCGTACGTCCGGTTGTCAGACCATGACCTTTCTTTGTATCCTAGTTTTATACTAAGCTTATATTAGATCTATACATTTACAGCAGACTAGACTTGAAGGAGGGAGACTAAAAAGGAGATTTTCGGACCTCTCCTTCCTCCCTCATTGGTGGGCGTGGAAAGTTTTGACTAATAACCTTGACCTGAAACGAAATTTTCCGAATTCTCATCCTTGGTTAAATTACCGAATAAAGGCCAGTGTTACATTCACCCTAACACATCCCTAAGAGGGGGGAATCCCCCTCCCCCTGCCTAATCTTACGGGCCCTTATTCGGTGATTTTACCTCCTCCTTCTTCCGCTATATGCAGTTAACTAATTTCATTAGAGACCTGTTTTATTGGGGGGGGGGGAAGGGTCGAGAAAAACGTCCACCGTCCGGCAAAGTTCGGATCTTGAAAATTTCTCGTCTCCCTCCTATCATTGTATCCGTAGCTTGGGAGGTGGGGCCTGTGACGTCACAGTTTGATAATGTCCTAGGTCAGCCTTATGACGTCACAATCTGATGACATTATCGATCAGTTTTTTCCAAGTTCCCCTTCAATTATATACCGTAGCTCTAAAGTCTGGTCCTGTGACGTCACGATTTCATGACGTCATGGGTCCGCCTAGTAACGTCACAATCTAAGTCCCTCTCCTATCATATGTAGTTCGGACGTTCGGAGGTCGGTGTATATAGCCTGAAAGATAGCCTTTTCAAATAACTAGATATGCAATGGTTCACACACCAATTGGCTTAGCCCCTCTAACGAACCAGATATGCAACGCTTCAAGCACCATAAGACTCAGAACGTCCTTTCCTTGGTCTGTGACGACACAATTTGGTGACGTCATCGATCTGTTTTTATCGAGTCCCTCCTATGAGATACAGCTCAGAAGTCGGCGCCGGTGACTTCATAATTTGATGACTTCACGGATCGGCCTTGTGACGTCACAATCTGATGACGTCATAAATCTGGGGTCCCCGCCACCCCTCGTTTAAATCCATTAAAGAACCTGTGAGTTTTTACACTAGGCATATACTAGGTCTAAGTCTCCTTTATACTAGCTTCATACTATATCTACGCTTCTCCTCCAACACTCAGAAAATCCTTTTTGGCGAAGGGGATGGGTGAGAAAGTAGAGCATGTTGTTGAAAGTATTGCGGTGAGTAGGAATTGGAGACAATGTTGTACTCTGGGGCTTGAGGAAGTGGTTAGACAGAGGTGAGGAGATTAGAAATCAAGTAAAGTCGACGACGATGGACAGGTGATTCGACGGCTAGACTTGGAGCAAGGCTAGTGCGACAAGCGTCCGTACAAATGCGAATGGCGGAATTTTTGAACTGATGTGTTTAGAAGTGTAGATGCGATGAGGTTGCGAGTCCAAATATAGGTGATCCATAATCTACGATAGATCGGACTAGGGTATGGTAGAGGGGAAGTAGAATTTTACGATTGCAACCGGTAGAAGGATGGGATAGGATTAATATCTTGGCTACACCAGACATTTTTCGCGAAATAACCCCAAATAAAACAGGTTCCCCGTTCAAATTTTCTCGAACCAAGTAGAGATGGAAAAATTCAGTTCCTCTACGGGGCGAAGGATGAGAAATTTCAGCCATAAAATTGCAGTTACCTATCAGTGAATCGATATCTGACCCCAAAACCTATATTTACGACCACGGTTTGAATTTCATCAATCTTATTACAAATGTTTTTCTTCACTGAAATTCGTCAAACGTTCAAACTTTTTTCAAATTTCCCTAGCAGCCCCCCTTCCACCCACACTACTAATGAAAAACAGATAGAGATTGAGATTAGTTTCTCCTTTGTTTATTTCTCGCGTAAGAATGACCAAGAAGCACGCGATACTTTAGAGATATTTCAGAAGTACGATGAACAAAACGTACTTAAATTAATTTCCGAGTGATCAGCGTCTAAATTCAGAGAACTTCTACACGGCTTCATATTAAGGTACGTGTAAGAAAATCGACTTTTAGGATCGTGTTTCGCTAAATATTTCAGAACGAACACTCTTCCCAGGGTATCTTTTTAAGAAACTGAAGGAATTTCTAGAATCGAAAAAAATTTCTATACTGAAGCAGAAACGCATGCACGATGAATAGCGTTACTACATTGAGGAAATTAAGGTTCAGTTTCTTCCTCGTTCGATGCAAGCTCGTGTTGATAGTCCGAGATTTTCTAACACAAAAATACTCGCCGTCGCCGATAACTTCGAGCGAAAATTTTATATCGCGCTGCTACAACTCCCACTCTCTTAATTCTCTGAATCACTATTCATTTTTCGACCTTGTTGTCCACTGCCATACTCGTATTATTTACAACAGTTTTTGTATACGCACCGCGATACGTTTTCGTATTCAAATACACTCTAATTAACCGCTCGTATTAACGAATAAATGCAATATTTTTTTTTCTTTTTTTTTTTTTTTTTTGTAAACAAAGAAAAATATGTACATCTACTACGGCTTCGCGAACTTCGTGATGACTGAAAATCTGTCCGTAATAGTATATTGTACACCAAGGACGGTAAAATGAATTACGCGACATTTTACTGAACGAGTCGAAGACGAATTTTCACGCTATTGAATACCCAACTTATTATTTCAAAATATTTTAAAAATTCGTTCAATGAAGATCTAGCCGCTGAGTTTTGATTCCATTCCGAAACTAATTAGTACAAGAAAGAAAATTGAGAGAACCGCGGGGCCGAATCTAGGGGGATTTGGCGGAACGCTTCCCATCGACGAAATGTATGTTTCTATTATTTCCTAACAGGTTGCAATTACTTTAGAAAATTTCAAGTTGTAAATACCTTCAGAAAACGAAATTCATTATTTCTGTCCAGTATTAAAAATTCAAAATCTTGATCATAAAGGTATCGCTTAATCTTACCTATAAAACAGCTTAGATGAAGGATCATTGGCGATAATAGGCAGCTACGTACCCAAAATCGAATAAGGCTTCTTCGAGAAAATTCATTCCAAGTAATTACGAGTCCGAAAAATTTTTCCCTTTTCTCAATTGGATTAAATGAGTTGATAGATATAAGTTTACGTGTAGGCACCAGGAAAAACGGTCATTTCAGATTTACTCATCGATATAACTCGCAAATAATCGATAAGAAAGCTCAATCTACGTATGAGGGTCATTAGGAGAAATACAAATTGACTTCATTCGTTTGATAGAAGTCCAGGATGGATTTTCTGGACAACTTTTTAATCCTAACTATTCGCTTGAAAGAAAATCTAAGTTTTAGTATTCTCCGGGCTCCATTTCGCCAACCCCGCATGGCGGAATTTTGAGTCGTGACTAATGCCATAATTTTGTTCACATTTTGTTCAATTTTGTTCAACAAATTTCAAATTTTGTTCACTCATCGTTTCCCCGCTACAGCCATTTCAAATTTGGGGGGCTGGAGAAATGCAGCCGCTCAACTCCGAATGTTGGATTCGAATCCATGTGATAATCTTGTTCACATTTTGTTCAATTTTGTTCAACAAATTTTAAATTTTGTTCACTCGTCGTTTCCTCGTTACATATATTTCAAATTCGGGGGGCGGTGGAAATGCAGCCCCCATCTTCGAATTTTGCGTTCAAATCCATGTGACAATTTTGTTCAATTTTGTTCAGGAAACTTTAGATTTTGTTCACCCATCATGTCTCCGCTACATACATCCAACATTTTGGGGCCTAAAGAAATGTATACAGGGTGGACCAGAAAGATGTTACCAGTTAAATGGATGTTTGCGGTAAATCTGTCGTAGCGCAAAAACGCAAAACGCAAGACGTATAGTTTAAATGTACGAATTTTGTATCTCAATTCTATCTTTAATTTGAGCCATATCCGAAGTTTCTACAACTTTTCTGAGCCAAGTTATGGACCAAAATGTGCTGAAAATTCACCAAATCACCAGGGTTCCCAAAATGGGCTTGAAAATTAATTAATTTACAGTACCGAGCTGAATTTCGAAAATTTTAATAATCAAATTATTGTTTCTTAAGTGAATTTGGACGGGAAAAACGAGAAAAATAGTAACAAAATCCTAAGAAGCACCAAAATGCGCCCAAAAAGGGTCAAAATTCCTGCAAGTTGGAAAATTATTCAAACTTTTGAATTGTATTTCAATTTCGAAGTGGAATTTCGCGCTGAGTCCGAAAAAAATGTTTCGAAAATCCTTCGAAGCACCGACATGGGTTAATGGGGCCGAAAAAGGTCAAAATGTCTCTAAATTGGAAAATTGTTCAAACTTTCTAATTTCAATTCGATTTCTAAGTGGAATTTGGCCCTGAAACCAAAAAAAATGTTTAAAAAGTTCTTTGAAGCACCAAAAAGGGGTGAGTGGGACCAACAAGGGCCAAAATTTCCCCGAATTGATAAAATCGTTAAAACTTTCAAATTTCAATTTGATTTTCAAGTGGAATTTTGCGCTGAAACCGAAAAAAATGCTTAAGCAGTTCTTTGAAGCACAAAAAAGGGGTTAGTGGGCCCAAAAAAGGCAAAAATTTTCCAAAATTAGAAAATTGTTCAAACTTTTGAATTTAATTTCAATTTCTAAGTGGAATTTCGCGCTGAGTCCGAAAAAAATGTTTCAAAAATTCTTCGGAGCACCAAAATCAGTTATTGAGCCCAGAAAAGGCCAAAATTTCCCCGAATCGATAAATCGTTCAAACTTTCAAATTTCAATTTCTAAGTGGAATTTAGAGCTGAAACCGAAAAAAATGCTTAAACACTTCTTTGAAGCACAAAAAAGGGGTTGGTGGGCCCAAAAATGGGCAAAAATTTTCCAAAATTGGAAAATTGTTCAAACTTTTGAATTTAATTTCAATTTCTAAGTGGAATTTCGCGCTGAGTCCGAAAAAAATGTTTCAAAAATTCTTCGGAGCACCAAAATCGGTTATTGAGCCCAGAAAAGGCCAAAATTTCCCCGAATTGATAAATCGTTCAATCGTTCAAACTTTCAAATTTCAATTTCTAAGTGGAATTTAGAGCTGAAACCGAAAAAAATGCTTAAACACTTCTTTGAAGCACCAAAAAGGGGTTATTGGGCCAAAAAAGGGCAAAAATTTTCCAAAATTGGAAAATTGTTCAAACTTTTGAATTTAATTTCAATTTCCAAGCGGAATTTCGCGCTGAGTTCGAAAAAAATATTTGAAAAATTCTTCGGAGCACCAAAATCGGTTATTGAGCCCAAAAAGGGCCAAAATTTTTCCGAATTGGAAAATCGTTCAAACTTTCAAATTTTAATTCGATTTTCAAGTGGACTTTTGCGCTGAGTCCGAAAAAAATGCTTAAACAGTTCTTTGAAGCACCAAAAAAAGGTTGGGGGGCCCAAAAAGAGCAAAAATTTTCCAAAATCGGAAAATCGTTCAAACTTTCAAATTTTAATTCGATGTTCAAGCGGCATTTTGCGCTAAGTCCGAAAAAAAAAATACTTGAAAAATTCTTCGAAGCACCAAAATCGGTTATTGAGCCCAAAAAGGGCCAAAATTTCCCCGAATCGGAAAATCGTTCAAACTTTCAAATTTCAATTCGATTTTCAAGTGGACTTCTGCGCTGAGTCCAAAGAAATGCTTGAAAAGTTCTTGGAAGCACCAAAAAGGGGTTATTGGGACCAAAAAGAGCCAAATTGTTAACAATTTTATTCAGATGTAGAGCTAAATTTTATCTCAGAATTGAGAAAAACTTTGAAGGTTGGGCAATTTTATTGTTTTGGAAAAATGTTGATCCTTTTGAGTCCTACTAACCAATTTTGGTGCTTCGCGGAATTTCATAACAATTTTATTCAGATTTAGCGCTAAATTTTATCTCAGAATCGAGAAAACTTTGAAAATTGAGCGATTTTATAATTTTAGGGAAATTTTGACTCTTTTTGGGGCCTGTTAACCTATTTTGGTCCTTCGCAGAATTTTTCAACGATTTTATTCAGATTTAGCGCTAAATTTTATCTCAGAATTGAGAAAAACTTTGAAGGTCGGACAATTTTATCATTTTGGGGAAATTTTGACTGTTTTTGGGCCTATCAACCCATTTTGGTGCTTCGCAGAATTTTTCAACATATTTATTCAGATTCAGCGCTAAATTTTACTCTAGGATCGGGGAATATTTTGAAGATTACGCGATTCTTTCAATCAGGAAAATTGTTTTTTGATAATTCACAACTTTGGGAACCCCTGCTGTAAAATTTCGGTACATTTTGGTCCATAACTCGGCTCAGAAAAGTCGTAGAAACTTCGGATATGACTCAAATTAAAGATAAAATTGAGATTGAAAATTCGTACATTTAAACTATCCGTCTAGCGTTTTGCGTTTTCGCGCTACGACAGATTTAACGCAAACTCCCATTCAACTGGTAACATCTTTCTGGTCCACCCTGTATAACGAGGATCATTGGGAATCCTAATTATGCTTGGCCAGCGCAGTGCAGCAATGGTCAAATTGATATCCAGTCGACACTAAAATCTGATTCCAACTGTCGACTCCATTAAGACTCTATCAAATTGTGGACTTGAAATCTATGAAATTTCGACGTCGGTTGTAAGTCTTTCGCCGATGAGTGACGTACGATGAACCCAAAACGGAGGTGGAACCAAATCGACTCGCAATTGTCGTCATCGTTTCCAGTGCGCGTGTAGGCCTAGAGGCCCGTCTGCGGTGTCGCATCGATCTCGGAAGATGCTGACGCTGACGTATCAACAAGCTTTCTCCGGGGTCTGTTGCGGTCTCTCTCTTTCCAGTCGATGTGTACTTTTCAGCCCATTTCTGGGATTCGCCTTCCTCCATCCGGTGCACATGTTCTCGCCATCTTCTTCTATATTCTTTGACTCTCTTGACCACCGTTGTAATGTTAAGCTCGTTCTGTATATTCTCATTTCTTCGCCGGTCCAATAGCGTGTATCCCGCTGGTTTTAGTCAAAATGGCGAGTCGATTTGAAGTCGATGTGGTTCATCGAGAGGAGTATCTCGAAGATTCCGAAGTTCGATGCGTACTTTGCTGATTTCACTTAGTATACGAGTCTCTGTTCTAGACCGTTGTGTTTCAGAAACAAACAAGATGTTTCCCTTGCAAAGCATTTTATCCGTTTTGAAAACGTTGTCATTTCAGTCTGATAACGAATTTGAAAAAATTATTGTGGATCGTCTTACTCCTACTTCATTTTCTCGCCGTATAATGACCCAGTTAGTTTCAAGTTTTGAAAGATTTTCGAGAGTTTGAAAATATGAGAGACATAAAATGGTTGATTTTTTTTAATAGCTCTATTCCGTGAAAGAAATTCTGCAGCATACCCTCCAAACACGCTTGGGTCTTTGAGGATCGCGGTCATTTCTTATTTGGATTTATTTGGGTTATTCGTTAACCAAAATCATTGTTTGCGAATAAAGAAAAGTATAACTGTGTCCAAATCGTATACTTATATCAATTTTATCGAGAAATCATTTTAAAATTAGGATAACACGATTATTCCAATTAAAGTGTATACAAAGTGATACGACGAAAACTTTTTTCGAATTTTACTCTCGACTAATGGATGTTGCGTCGACCGGTTGTGTACGCGATTCGTATTCTAATACAGTAGATGAAAGTATAACGATGCGCTGATCAAAAAGAATTTGCATGAAGAACAAATTTCCGTTCGAATAAACTTTCAAAATGTACATAATTTTCTAAAACGGGTCCGCAATCATCATTCTAATGCGCAGTGATTTAGAAGTCATATCGCAGACGAATCTATGACGACTTTCGTTTATTTGCTTCTACGGGCTCGCGTGTAAGATCGCGTCCTTTTTGCGTGGTGAAATGCCTTTCCAACTATAGAGGTGTTTGTGGGAACTGCTGTATTTTCGAAGGGTTGATCAACTAATTTAAAACTCGTCGAGCTAACCTTAATCTTGATAGTGACCTAATTTCGATCTACGATATGCATGGTAGCGTGTCTTTTCACCTATTTCGTGGTTTTGGTGGTTCGAAAATTCTCGATAGTCATTTCTTATGTTTTTCGCCCACTATATTCCAGGAATCGATCATATTTTGGAGAGCGGAAGTTTTTATCGGTATTATGATCGAAAGCGTGAGTCGGGATCATTCGCTTTGTATCTTTGAAACACGCGAGAAACCTGTTGCGAGATGATTTCCCACCCAAGCGATTAATCAGATCGACGTAATTATCTGACGGAAAATTGAAAAACTTTCTGAACCTGAGAGTGGGACTTGAGAGAATTACTATCGCTGATTACTTCTCTAAATGATAAGCAATGCTCCATCGAGCAATGAGAGCTGTTATGCACCCAGCTAATTTTTGGTAAAATGGAAGGCGCTCTAAGCTTACGAAGTTTGTCTCCAGTTAGTCATCAAAACACAGCGGATGGAATCGATTCTTCCTTCTATATTACTGAATATACTCCAGCATCGACGTGCTCAAGTGTCTGCTGGTTTCGCCCATGTAGATGCTGTGACAGTCATGGCACAGTAATCTGTATGCACCGCTTTAACCAGTAGTTTGCTCGAAAAAGTCGAGTTATAATGCAAATCATGAGAACGCAAAGTATGGCTAAGTTTATTGGAAAGGCAATCGAAACAATTTGAATTTAACGGTGTAACGAGGAGGAGAGAGGGTTCCAGGAAGAGGAGTAGAAACGTCGAGAATCTGGCTAATCTATTCTTTGCGGATTGAACCGTCAATGTTGATGTTAACAAGAGCTTCATGGTAGAAGTTTATGCAATGGTTCATACACCAATTGGCCTAGCCCCTTCCAGTGGCGTAACTAAGAAATTTCTTAGGGGGGGTTTAAAAAATATGAAGAAGATACGAATGAAAAAAATTTATAATTGGTGCATGCATATATGAACGTATTTACAAATGAGGTTAATTAATCATCAACTCAAATTTCCTCGGCTTTGTAGCGAGCAGATTAATAACTTCTGACGTCGTAATTCCTATATCCCCGTGCACATTCAGGATTGCGAGGCCATTCAATCGGGTTTCGGAAGAAAACACTCATAAACTTGGGAAGCTCTGGGGGGGGTTTGAACCCCAACCCCCCCCCGTAGTTACGCCACTGGCCCCTTCAATGAACCAGATATGCAACGAATCAAACACTCAACGCCCTTCTAATGTACCTCATAAAACCGGTTCTCTGCCTCCCCTCGTTTTACTACGTGATGCGAAAACATGATCACCAGAGATCACATAGCCTGTCCTCTTCTACCCCGCACTCGCCTCCACGTGGTGCCCCTGTCACGCTGATCAACCTGGTGGAAGGCCGTGGTAACCAATCCAGGCGGGAAGGCAGGTCAGCAAACCAGAGAGTTTACGAGGGTGTGGTCGGGGCAAGATCCAATCTAGGAAACGGTTCCACTACACCGGATAGGGACAGGTCACCTATCCTGAGGAGCGGCAGCGGCAGACTCAAGTAGTCACAGTACGGTGGTGCCCACAGCCCAAAGTTGGGTTACTGCCCACGCCGCCCAGGCTCTCTATCAGCCCAGTCGTCGCAGTTACTGTGCCATGGGACCAGCTATAGATCAGTCGCGGCAGCAGGCGAGGAACTTGGCACCACCTCGCGCAGTCGCCTTCATCGTCATTGATCTTCTCTCGTCAATATACATCATGGACACGATAGCTGTAGAAAACTATTCCGGAGGTAAAATACACGGCCGCGGCTCCGTGATACTCTATCAGGACGTGATCCCACCAATGGAAGGGTGATAAGAATCGCTGCCTGGAATGTTCGCATATTACTTGACAATGACAAAGCTGGGAGATCTGAGCGTCGGACAGCAATAGTAGACGGGGAGCTGAAAAGATGCAACATCGATATAGCAGTGCTTAGTGAAACGCGCCTACAAGGAGAGGGCTCTCTGCAAGAAGCCAATTATGCATTCTTTTGGGTAGGATACCAAGGGAAGAAATCGCGACAACACGGAGTCGGTTTCGCAATCAAAAAAGAACTGGCCTCACAAATGAAGTCACTGCAGTGGGGGTCAATGCGCGAATTTCTAGCCTCAGATTTGAAACAGAGGGAAGCTGCCCGGTCAACAAAATAAGTGCATATGCCCCAAAACTGAAGGTGACGGATGAGGAAGAAGAGTGCTTCTATAGCACGCTTGGCGGGATAAACCTCATACTTGCTGGCGACTTCAATGCTCGCGTGGGCAGCGATAACATAGCATGGAAGGGAGTTACGGGTCGGCATGGACTGGGTAAGATGAATGGGAACGGCGAACTACGGCTATCAATCTGTGCATCCCATGGTTTGATCCTCACAAACACTATATTCCAACTAAAGGACATACACAAAGGCACATGAATGCACCCCAGGTCAAAACACTGGCACCAACTTGACTATGTGATCACGAGAAAGGAACATCTCAATGACGTGCTGGGCACGCGCGTCAAACGCAGCGCCGAATGTAGCACAGACCACCAATCGTGAGGATCCGTGTCTCCAAGCGCAGGATTAGGACCGCAAAATCAAGCAGACCGCCTACACGACCCAAAAACAAAGAGCAAGTTTCCACGCGAGATATCACAGCAGCTGAACAGACTGGCAGACAAGAGCGCGGACACAGTGGAGGACGCGTGGAAGATCCTTAAGGAAACTGTGAGCGAAGTAGGTCTGGAGGTACTCGGAAAGGCTCCAAAAAAGAGGAATCCCGACTGGTTTAACGAAAACAGTGAAGAGATCGAAGCAGCTTTAGCACACAAATCTAACTGTCACCAGAAACTTTTGAACGAGCCACGCGAAGTGAATCTCCAAAAGGAATACAAGGCAGTAGAGGCCAGGGTATTGTGGATAATGAGATACGCCAAAAATAAATGGTACAGCACTATTAGTAAAGCCTTCTTCCAAGCGGTTAAAGCGCCCTATGGTCCCACCCCAATAAAGGACGAAAACGGGACGCTTCTGAAGCAATCAGCAGATATACGAAACCGATGGAAGGAATATTACGAAAACCTGCAGGCGCAGTCGTAGAACAAGCAGTAGCATCATTACCCCGATTCCCAGAATTCTCGACCTCCAACACCCGAGGAGATTGAGAACGCAATCAAGCTGCTGAAAAATGGCAAAGCGTCTGGGACCCGATGCGCTTCCGGCCGAAATATTCAAACTTGGGGGAAAGCAGCTATACAAGAAGCTACATGCTCTCTTCCTGAAAATATAGGAAGAGGAAAGAATGCCGAAGAACTTCCGGGACGCCACTGTTGTCAACATATATAAGAGAAAGGGCGATAGAGCAGACTTACGAACTACCGAGACATATCGCTACTAAATGCTGCTGGGAAAATACTGGCCAGAATCATCACAACCCGCCTTCAGACTGCATTAGGAGCGCTTGTCCCGGAGTCGCAGGCAGGCTTTCGACCAGGTAGACATGATGTTTGCAGTGCGACAGATCCAAGAAGAAGTGAAGGAGCAAAACTCACAGCTGTATGCTGTCTTTATAGAACTAAAAAAAGCTTTCGACGTGGGACGGCTCTTCGTCGATTCGGATGCCGTCAACGTGCTGGAAAGTCTGCATGAAGGAAATGAAGCGGCGGTGAGCTAACGGACGGTTTCCCGGTAACCAGCGGGGTACGACAGGGATGCGTTGCCGCCCTACTGCTCTTCAACGTACTTATGACGGCGATGATAACCCTGGTGGATAGGAAGCTGCTCAACAGAGGCATCAGCATCAATTATAGATACGAAGGAGGACTATTCAACCTCAGGAGGATGAAAAGCCAAAAGGCCGCCTATCGCTTTATCACGGAACTCCAGTATGCTGATGACCTGGTACTGTTGGCGCACACAGAAACGGAAGTTCAAAGGATCACGGACACATTTGTCCAGATTTATGAACTCATCGGAATGGAAGTTAGCACGAAAAAAACGAAAAAACGCCCCCGACGACAGCAAAGTCAAAATTCATGGAGCGGAAATAGAAAAGGTTAGTGAGTTCTGCTACCTCAGAGGAATAGTAGCGAGCGAAGGCGGGCTAAACGCAGAGATTAGCCAACGCATACGAATACCCACACTCTTATAAATAAGGAAGCGAGAGCTGGACACCGTACAGAGCACAGGTCAGAGCACTCGAGAAATTCCACCAGCGTCAATTACGGCAAATCATGAACATCAAGTGGTCCGATTATATATCCAATGTACGTGAGCTGGAAATGGCCGAATGTGACTCTATAGAGCGAATCCTGGCTCGCAGTATTTTACGCTGGCTAGGGCACATAGATTACCCAAACAGTTCCTCTATGGGGAACTGACCTCAGGCCGTCGCATTAGTAGAGGGGAGAGGAAGAGATACAAAGATGTCTGCCATGCACTGCTGAAAAAGTTGAATGTTGAAAAAACATGGGAAGCGTCCTGTACGGAAAGAACGCAATGGAGGCAGAAGTGTCACACAATTTGCAGCGTCTTCGATAACAGACCGAGAAGGTCACTGTCACTTGATTCATCCCGGGATACGTATACCTGCGATCGGGCTCATCAGCCACCTCACAGCACACATGCGAAGACGGAACCCAGACCAGTGAAGAAGAAGATAGGATCCTCAGACAATGAGGCCTGACGATTACGTAAAAGAACAAGTTGGTTCTTTCAATTGAACAAAGTTTGTGGCATGGTAGAGAGGACCATAGTCTGTACCACAATAAGGTGATTGGGGAACGGTAGAATGATTTTAAAATGTAGGCCGGATTGAGGGGAAGAGCAAAGCTTGCTTGGTAGCGAGACCCACTGCGTCGTGTTCCGGTAGACCGATATGACCAGGGATTCAGAGATGAGCAATGAAAGACAGAGAAGATATTAAGGTTTGCAGGAGGATGAGAATGCGCTGAACGAGAGGATTGGAAGAGTAAGGGTTTTGTAATTGATTCACTTTTACATGGTATATTCCACGAATTTTTGAATATTGATCATAGATGATTGAAGGTTTAATAGTTGATATTGTAATTCTATTTAATTGATTGGAAATTCTCCCTTGACGTCACGGATATTTTTCGTAGAAAACTTCCTGACAACTTTTTCTATTTTCCATAATTGCTCGGCTTAACGAGGCTTTGTGCTGATTTCAACGTACGTATTGAGATAAGAAAAAGCATTCTCGAGTACAGAGTTTGTCATTATCTATAGGCTCCTTCACTTCAGTTCTCTAACGAGATCAGGCCTAGTACGAAAGTGCTGCTTTTAACCCTGTCAACACGACGTTATAAAGTCAAGTGCATCATAAGAAATTTTCTGGCATAGCCAAATAAATGAAGATCATGTTCCATGTCTTTTATATTTTATCAGTCATCTTGAAATATTTTAGTCTAGGCTTCTACTAGGTCAAGTGTTTGTGAGATATTATTCGTTTACCCCCTTACCTATCTTGGCGTCGTATAAGTCTTGTATTCTCGGTTGGTATTGGGTCGATTTATATGAAATTGAGAATAATTGAAGTTTTATATTTGCTGTATGGAATAGGGTTATTTTTTTGATAATCGGATTGATAGAATTAGAGATTTTTCGATTTTAATTTAGAAAAATTCGGAGCGGGGTAAGTTGAACGTCAGTTCGTTAACCATCCGGCGTTAAAGGAATGAATGTTGCTATGGAAAATGACGAGTGTTACTGACTTGTGCGCGAAAAGTGTTTCTTTCTCAGAAGGGGAGGGGGTTGTAAGTTGTGTATTATCAGTACACGAGATTGAATAAAAAATAATGGTTGGCAAGTTTTGAAAATGAATTTCTATCGGAAAACGACGTCATTATTGCCGTTATTAACGAAAACGACTATAAGTGAAATATAATGTAGGCTAGCCAATAATGAACAAAATGGAAACTAAAAGAAATAGAGATGTACAAAAATAAGATACAAAAGTCGGTTTTGCTTTCGCGCTGCGAAGGCTTTTTTGAGGTATCACCTTTCGTGGGGTGAACTCGCGGGTGCGTAATTTCTTGGTGACACCAGTGCCGGTGAACGCTGTCAATGAAGGATTCACGGAGTTGTTTAATCTGCGCGAGAGTCTCATCACTTATGAAGACCCGGTCGCGAGTGTGCTGCAGATTCCGAAGGATGCAAGAATTTGTATAGTAATGGAGGCATTATGACTGCATCAAATTCAAACGAAAGGAAACGCGAATGCTACTTCTATGGCGACAACGCGCAAACTTTGTATTGCTGTCGAAAATTCCTCAGCTTATCGACCGAAGCCAGGAACCAATTTGTAAGAAAACAACGTTTATGTCCAGAATACTTCGAAGCCATCCAATTCTCTCACATTTTCACAAATGGACATTTTCGGAAAGAATCATCGCCCATCAATCGAGCCTCGATAGCTTCCTGTACCACCGATCACATTTGGCTTCTCGGATTCAACTAATGCTCCAAAATGTCGCTGATTAATAAAATATTGTAAGAAGTGCAATAAAGTTTTTTATTGCAATGATATTTTTAGAAGAATACTGTCTCCGTCTTGATGTCGTTCATTTCCAAGGAAATGTAAATTAAAATCGTTGATCGTCGTGATTTGTCACACATTACGTACAAAAATGTAGAAGCTTATAAGAGAAATGCCGAAAGAGAATTCAAGTCTCCTATGAGAAATATGAGGTGTCGCATTTATATGAGAAATATTTTGAGGTATCACCTTTCGTGGGGCGAACGAGCGGAGCGACCTCTTGTATATTTTGAGGTATCACCGTTCGCCCCCTGTCTCGCTGTTCTATTGGAATGGTGTGAGAAAATTCAAGTCTTCTATGAGAAATATGAGGTATCGCCTTTATGAGAAATATTTTGAGGTATCACCTTTCGTGGGGCGAACTCGCGGTTATTTGATTATTTATTTATTTAATTATTTAAGCACACGGGGTGTACTCGCAAATTTCTGAATCACCCACGGGGTAGAGATGTGCACGGACGCACGCTTGCACGGACGCACAGACTCTCGGACTAATTATTTAATTATTTAAATTATTCAATTATTTAATTGAAGCCTTCTTTTCAAGAAGGGCGTATCTCGAAAAAACGCGTTTTGAGAAAAACGAACGCTGGTACGAAGCGTAGAGAAATCAGAATGCGAAGAATTGTGGTCAGTGCACAGGCGGCATCGATCATCTTTCAATCCCCCCCTATTACCTGTCCAAAGAGCGTAATTTAAAAAATTCGTTTACCCCCTTACCTATCTTGGCGTCGTATAAGTCTTCTATGAGAAATACGAGGTAGCGCGAACTCGCTCCGCTCGTTCGCCCCCTGTCTCGCTGTTGTATTGGAATGGTATGTGACAATTCAAGTCTAGGGGACTTGGAAAAATTTCGACTATCCAGCCATATATGATAGGAAGAGGGACTTGGAAAACTTTACCTATCTTGACGTCGTATAAGTCTTCTATGAGAAATATGAGGTAGCGCGAACTCGCTCCGCTCGTTCGCCCCCTGTCTCGCTGTTGTATTGGAATGGTGTGAGACAATTCAAGTCTAGGGGACTTGGAAAAATTTCGACTATTCAGCCTTTATTTATTTAATTATTTAATTATTTAATTATTTATTTATTGAATTATTTATCTATTTAATTATGTAATTATTTAATTATTTAATTATTCAATTATTTTATTATTTCATTATTTAATTATTCAATATTATTTATTTATTTATTTATTCATCTATTTATTTATTTATCTATTTATTTATTTATCTATTTATTTATTTATCTATTTATTTATTCATTTATTCATTTATTTATTTATTATTAATTCTTCTACTAGGTCAAGTGTTCGTGAGATATTATTCGTTTACCGCTTTACCTATCTTGGCGTTGTATAAGTCTTGTATGAGAAATATTTTGAGGTAATTATGGGTGTTCTATATTTTGAGGTATCAACTTTCGGTGGGGCGAATGAGTGATCTCGCTGTTGTATTGGAATGGTATGAGACAATTCAAGTCTAGGGGACTTGGAAAAATTTCGACTATCCAGCCATATATGATAGGAAGAGGGACTTAGAAAATTTTCTAATTATTAATTATATTAATTATTTAATTATTTATTTATTTAATTATTTAATTATTTACTTATTTATTTATTTAATTATTTAATTTTAACAGGGAACCTGTTTTATGGGGGGCTATTTGAGAAATCTGCCGTGCGCCGTGCGCCGTCCGCCGTCCGCCGTCCAGCGAAAAACTTAGAAAAATTTCGACCCTCGAGCCATATACGATAGAAGGGGGACTTAGAAAAATTTCGACTCTCGAGCCATATATGATAGAAGGGGGACTTAGAAAAATTTCGACTCTCGAGCCATATATGATAGGAGAGGGACTTAGAAAAATTTCGACTCTCGAGCTATATATGATAGAAGGGGGACTTGGAAAAATTTCGACTCTCGAGCCATATATGATAGGAGAGGGACTTAGAAGAATTTCGGGGGACTTAGAAGAATTTCGACTCTAAAGCCGTTTATGATAGAAGGGGGACTTGGAAAAATTTCGACTCTCGAGCCATATATGATAGGAGAGGGACTTAGAAAAATTTCGACTCTCGAGCCATATATGATAGGAGAGGGACTCAGAAAAATTTCGACTCTCGAGCCATATATGATAGGAGAGGGACTTAGAAGAATTTCGGGGGACTTGGAAGAATTTCGACTCTAAAGCCGTTTATGATAGAAGGGGGACTTGGAAAAATTTCGACTCTCGAGCCATATATGATAGGAGAGGGACTTAGAAAAATTTCGACTCTCGAGCTATATATGATAGAAGGGGGACTTAGAAAAATTTCGACTATTTATTTATTTAATTTTATTTAATAATTTATTTATTTAATTATTCAATTATTTAATTATTTATTTATTTATTTATTTATTTAATTATTTAATTATTTTCTTATTTAATTATTTAATTATTTAATTAAATAATTATTTAATTATTTATTTATTTATTTATTTATTTATTTATTATTGATTATTATTATTACGCGGGGTGTACTCGCGAATTTCTGAATCACCCACTGGGTAGCGATTTCTCTTGACGGGGGGGAGGGGGGGGGGGTGTACTCGCGAGTTTCAAAATCGGGGTCTGGCGAGAGAAAAGACATGGAACATGTCAAAAAATGACTGGAAAATCGAAGATATTGTGTACCCCCTCTGCGGTATAAGTTTATGGTCTTTATACACATCATACGTCATCTGTTTTGAATCAAAGATTTTAGAGTATTGCTTTGACAAATTTGAAAATGTTCTAATTTGCAGACTCTGTCTACCTCTTATTAATCGAGGTAGTTACATGTCCCTCGAAAAGGGGGGAAAAACGATACGACCGTCAGTCAAGGATAGCGTTGAAAATGTATATATATTTTTTTTCTTATTTGGTGAAGAAGAAGAAATGGAATATTTTTTTTTTTTGGTAGGGAAAAGAACACGAAACTCATCGACTCAGGCTTCTAGCTGAGATAGATCTGGAGCATTATCTCTCGCTCGTCGTGGTTCTGTAATCCTTCATGCATGGACTGGAAAGATGCGATATCGATGTCCGGCTGTGGACGCTCGCGCGAGATAGCAATTACAGATCTTACGGTGCGTCCGCGAGCCGATTGACTATTCTTTTACGGTTAATTTACAAGACATGTAATTCGAAAACCTCTTGCACACGACTTGGTCGACGAGGCTAGAGGTCATTGTCAGGTCAGTTATAGATATCAGCGTATATTACTATTTTTTTTTTGATTTCTAACCATCGACATTCTACTCAGATAGCTCACTCTCTTCGAATATACTTTCTTTCGGCAATTACTCGTTAAATTACGCGAAACTATCGAAAATAGAAACCATAAAACTATATGAAAACAAGATACGACTCGACCAACTTACGTTGAGCAGTCATTCGGTCATGGACTATAACGATCTGTGATCGTACTTACTCGTACTTCGGCGACATTTACATTTTTAGGACTGATCAGTTAGAAACTATTAAATTTTGATAAATACATATTAATTTTTTCTGCCATAAGTCGAAATAATTTTACGATGTGATTTGAAATCGTATACGCGGAATTATTCGTCTGTAAGGAAAATGTAATAATAAATGAAGAGAGATGGTATACTTTTTTAGAAGTTGACGCCGCGCCGTAAGTTGACTCGCGTATCACGCACGTGCCGTACGTACTTGACTATTTTTGGTCGTCTTACATTAGATTAGCCCGTTAACTCGGCCGCAGTATTGTTTTCTCGGCCCTGCCGCCCACACATTCAAAATGTAGAATTTATAAACGTATTCTAATTAATGTTACCCGATGTACGAAACAGAATGTATTTCTGTACGCGTTGCACGCGAAGAGAGAGGGTCGCTTATCTCGAAAAAGATCGCATTTTTGAACGCTCCCTTCCGTAGCATCGTATGAGAAAATTTTTTGATCGATCTGTACGACTCTAGCATATTTACGTTTTGACGGGTGCCGTGTTCTCTTTACCCCATCCCCTCCCTGATCGAAGAATTAGACGCTGCACCACCCTTGACCTAGTTTGAGAACTTGAAGAAAATTCAAGGTTCCCACCTATCAACAGAGTTGGAATTATTTCTCTTTCGCATTCGGCATTTTGTCGAACTTTTGAAAAATTGCGTGCCGACAAGTTGATTGATATAAGAAAAATGAATTTTTCTTTAAAGGCAATACGTACTTAGAAAATTGTCGATAACAGTTGGCGGGGTCACTATAGAGCACAATAATTATGGATCGAACTTATTTCAAAAAAAAAAAAATAGATGTGCAAGGTACCTCTGCCTCCTCAATCTTTTCCAGGGGTACAAACTATGCCGAAAATTTTCATCCTCGCGTTATAAACTACACTGAAGTTTTTCCGGTAAACGCCTCAAACATTTCCTTTCCTCTATCGGTGGAACAGAAGCTCGTCTCAACGGGGTAGCTGACCTGTTGATAAAGACGGATGTGAGAGATGACGTTCAGAAACAATAAGCAGACACCCTTTTCCGCCAAACTATGCCATACCAGTCATCGATCGCCAAGAGAGACTCACTATCGACAGTCTGAAGCGGAAGATCGTTGACCATAATCTTATTCTGAGACATTTATGATTTTAAAAAATGATAAATAATGGATAAATGAAAAATGAGCGGGTATTATTAATTTGTTTCTGAGTTCATGAGGACGGTCGTCACCTTGCTACCAAACATTTATCCCAACACTCGTTCTGGATGGAGCGAGGAAATCTATTTAACTCGGTAAAAATAACGATTCAGTTTTTCCACAGAGGGGGATTAGGATGTTTCTCATCTAACAAAATTCAGCGATTAAGATTCACTTACAAAAAGTTCACCCACAGATAATTCACCTGATAGAAATAGTGGTTCACCGTTACAAAAGTTCACCAACAAAATTCGGTTATATTTTCATCAATGAAATTGATTAATCAGTCTAATTCAAGTTTAATAATGATAAAAAATTGATTTAATAATTTTATTTTTGACAATTTATCTAATAAAATTAATTTTTATATCATTTTCTATATTTTCAAGTATTATTTATTTTTATAATTCAATTAAATTCAATTTTGAAAAAAAAATGAATAAAATAAAATAATTTGAATTATTATAATTTTTAAATAATTATTATTATTAATTTTTAAAAAAAATCTCGAGTAAATAAATTGATTTATTAAATAGAAAATTATAATGATTAAGAATAATGAATTAATATAATTTATCAATTTAATTTAAATAATTTGATTTATAAATATTAATATTTTAATTGAATAAATTTTCTTCATTAAATTATTATTATTTATTTAAATAATTTTATAAATAAAATTTGGTATATCAAAGCATCAAATAAAAGTCGAACAGCTGATTAAAAAAGGTGAACTCAAAAAAGGAAGATGAACTTTCCTGACGGTGAAAAAAAAAAACCTTACAGGTGAACTTTCCTGTCGGTGATGATGTATACATTCCTTCAAAATCTTTCGGTGAACTGGTAGGATCCTCCACAAAGGATATCCCTCAATATCATTATTAAACTAAGTTCCCTTCTCACTTTTAGAGTAGTTATCTCGTAATCTAGGACCAATTCCGAATAAGTAAATTAAATATTATAATATCCAAAATTTCTTAATTTCGCATAGCATTTTTTAAATTTTTGTACAGAGCAGTCCTTCCACTTCCTTCATCTCCTTCAGTTGGCGGATCGGTCGCGACCATCCCTACTACCATATCCTTCGCCGTCATAAACTACCAGGGTGTCTACCGCCCTTATAAACCCCAATAAACCTTATAGAAGTCCAATATTTGAAAAATAGTTTTTAAAATCCAATGAAAGCCCATTAACTTAATTTCTGACCCAATACAATGTAACTAACCATGAATTGATGTAGTCACTCAACATTTTTCACTGATATGAGACAGATTCTTACTTTCTTGCCTAGATCCCTCATTGTCTTCTTGATCGGATTACTTTGATAATTGTAAGTGGCAGTAAACTTCGGTTTCATTTCATATTTATGTAAGAATCCGATCCACACGTCAGAGCTAATTTGTCGGGCGTTATTAGACGGAATTGATAAAACGCTTATTTTCCTCACACTGGCTCATTGTTTTCATATAGTGTACGCAAATTAGAGCCATATTGAAAAAAAAAACATTTTGCTGGAGCAAACGTTTCTTTGCTGAAAATGGTTCAGGATGTGGTCCTGAACAACATACTGAAAATCCCGCGTTTTCCCTCCTGAGCTTCTTTTTTTATGGGGGTTCGAAACCGCCACAAATTAGTTTTTCGCCTATATCGCGTGAAATTCAAATTTTATTAAAAAATGTTTCAAACAAAAGTTGTTCCTCGATAAATTTCCTACCAAATAACGTATTCAACTTTCAGCCTATGCCAATTAGTGCCTTTGCAAAGGGCGTTCAAAAGAGTCCCAAAATCAGTTTTTCCATATATCTCATAAAATTGAAATTTTATTTAAAAATGTTTCAAAAAAAACTTGTTCCTCGTTAACTTTGCTATAAAATGAGCTTTTCATACTTCAGGACGTTCTTTCAACCCCCCAAAATTTAGTCTTTTGCTTATATCTTGTCTAATAGAAATTCTATTAAAAAATGTTTTAAACAAAAGTTGTTCCTCGTTAAATTTCCTACCACTTGACGTATTCAAGATTCAGCCTAGATCAATTAGTACCCTGGCAAAGCCTTAAAAGGCCGTTCAAAAGAGGACCAAAATCAGTGTTTCCATGTATCTCCCAGAAATTAAATTTTATGAAAAAATATTTCAAATAAAATTTGTTCCTTATTGTTAAATTTCCTATCAAATGAGCTTTTCAGCTTTCAGAATAGAGTAATTTGTCTATGAAAAAGTGTGTAGGTACATTTTTCCTGTAGGTTCCTCAAGTGATGAGGCTAAAATATTTCAGGTAATATATACACATAATTTTATAACATAGCCCAAGGAGGGAGGTCGTTTCTCGCACATGACTCGAGCTTCGCCATCCGTCCTATGCCCCTACCGACAAAAGGACGCAAAAATGACGATTCCACACTGAACTCTCAATCTGGCGTCGCTGCGCCTGCGCTGGAAAGAATGACAGATGCTTCTCCAAAGTGTTCTTCTTGGCCTCCCTGCGCGTCAAGTAATGCGTACAACAAGGATACAATTTTCAATGAAAACGGAAGCTAAACTTTCCACCCAAGGCTTAAAAGCTACTCCCAAATAACATGAATACATCCTGAAAGTTTTAAAGCAATCGGTTGGGTGGTTCTTGAGATCTAAGAGGTCAGACAGACTAAAATTCTGCAATATATATTTTGAGTACGCTTACTATCTGCGAGTTGCGAAGTCACCAAACACACAAAACGCGTCAAAAAAGGGTGACTGTACATCGACTCTTGATCGACGTCATTTGAAGTCAATCATTTATCAGGGTGTCCACTGAAAGGAAATTCTGAATACTTGACTTTTACTTGACCTTTTTTCGAAGTAAGCAAGAAGGAAGAAAGTCAAATTGGCAAAAAATGCTGTTTCTATTTTTTTTCAGCGGAGAACCCACTATCCCTTTTATTGGGGGTACTTTCAGGAAATTTTCGTGTTTGCGAGCGCGAGCGCAGGCGGGTGCGGTCCAAGGTTGACGAAGTCACGGGGGAGGGGGGGACTTGAAAACATTTCCACTCTCGAGCTATACCCTATGATAGGATTTACTATACGTTCTACTTTTTGAAAGACATTCTGTGGTGGAATACGGATCTTGCGGGTTCCAAACTTGCAACGGCATCAAATTTTTTTGTTATTTTTACTTGACCGTTAATGAAAATACTTGACTTTTACTTGATTTACTTGACTTACTTGACCGGTAGATACCCTGTTTATAGTTGGCCCATATACATCTTTAGAGAACTTGAAATCGACTAAAAATTGACGCAACAGAGCAGTCAATTTCATGCTGATGAAAAAATTTGTAGCAATAAAATCTACCTAAATCAACTTATTTGAACTTGATATGAAGTGAAATGGCGTTCATAACCGGAGAAGAACAAATTGATAATTAATCGACGCAACAAAGCAATCAATTTCAGGTTGATAAAACAAATCTGGAGCAGTGGACTTCCTATATGAACGTTTATTTAAGAGCAAATTTCAGTTTGTAAAAATTTTGGAGCAGTTGACTCTAAATTGATGTTGAATTTGGAGTCAACGTGCGTACATTTATAGGAGCTAATTAATGAATACGAGTAGAGCAGCTGATTCAAGGTCAATTAAAAAAAAAAAAAAACAATGGAGCAGTTGTATGTAAATCAACTCTAGTCCAGCAGTAAAATTAGCCATTATAATAAACAACAAATGGTACAGAAGCGAAATCCAGGAAAATTGTTAAAAGCCCTCTCGTGAGTCTTTTCCCAAGTTCCCCCAACATTTCGAGTAGAGCTTTTCCCCCAAGGGAGATGCAAGGGATTAATTTTTTCGTTTACCACTCCGTATTAATGATAATATTGAGGCGCAAAACATAGAATGCTCACTTGTCACGTGCTGTAGCGGCGTAACAAAGCATTTACAGAAAAAAATATGTAGAGAGCTTTTTTATAGGGAAATTTACGAGGAACAATTTTTATCCTAAAATTTTTTGTCTGAAATCTTTTGTTCGCAAATTAGAGCTAGAAAACCAAAAAAAAAATTACTCTTTTGCACTCTCCTGGGCAAAATCTCCACTTGGAATGTTGGGGAAACTTCGGAAAAATTCACGAGAGGGTTCCTCAAAATTTTACCGAGTTTTGCTTCCGCACCATTAGTTGTTTATTGTGACTTTTGAAAGAAATGAAAAATTGACGCAACAGAGCAGTCAATTTCAAGTTGACAAAAAAAATGTGGAGCAGTCGACTCTAGATCGACATTGATTTCAGCTCGATTTGAAATTGACCAGAGTACATTCCCAGAAAACTAAAAATTGATACAACGGGGCAGTCAACTTCAGGTTGATAAGAAAAATTTGGAGCAACGGACTCTGAATTGGCGTTGATTTGAGGTCAATTTAAAGTCATTCACAGAAAACTTTCAGTCGATCGTTAATTGACGCAAAAGAGCATTCCAGGTCGATAAAAACATTTGAACTGTTGACTCTGAATTGACTCCAGATAAATGTCAATTTGAGAATGATTCGAAGTCGACTACTCCACAGAACTGGGGAACTGAACAGTCAATTTTGACTTCAATTTATGAAACCTTTGAAGAAGTTGACTCAAAATGCACCTACAACTGACGTGACGAGTGACTCAAAATAGAGTCAACATTGGTCAACCTCAAAGTAACGTCAACGTGAGGTCACTTTCAACAATTATATTGAAGTAATTACGATCAAAACTTTGAAAGAGGTGGAATCTCGGTCAATTTCACTTCAATTATTGGTAGATGCTCCGCATGTCAACGAAAGATCGACGTATAGTACAAATACAATTCCTGCACTCACTCGGCACATAGTATGACACTATAAACCTCGTCTCCAAATTTCCTCTTCCACTGTCACAACAAGATTATTCTGATCACCACCTCGGTCCTTTGTGAAGGCTGGCTATCCTAAGAAATAAGGTTGATGAATCACCTATATCGGATCACAATCTTGTAGGAATAAGATCCAGGGCAAGTTTGGTCATCACGATCACAAGTCAAGCTCGATATTTGAAGGACCTGATAAAGATTTACTAGGTAGGTTGGAACTCGATTCCTATGTATTTTTGACTTGAAAATGTCTATGAGCGAGGAAAGACTAAGCATTTGTCCAACCAAAATGGACGACGTCAACGGATGGAGGTGGATTTGACCTACTTTAAAAACTTGAAAATCTTGAACATACTAAGTTTCCTAAATCCTCATTATGTATTGTATTTAAGTGCCTTTCTTCAAATCAAGAAGCGAGGTAAGGACCCGCCCTCTAGTACACAAGAAATTTTTCACGCGAAGAAACATTTATGAATGTGAGATCTACGTTCAAGCGACTTACTGACTCAAATTTTCACATCGCAATTTTCAAAACTCTTACTCACCTTCAATGTGAGTACGCTGTCATCCTTTCTCCTCCCATGAATGAGGAAACGAAAAGGGGGAAAAAAGAAGATACTTACAAACAAACAGAACAATACTCGATAATCTCGTGAAGATGCATGACATCAGTTTCTAAAATATAAGCGCGAGTATTACGCTTTATTTACGTGATTCGCGATATTGAATGCACGTAGATAAGTGTGACATAAGCGATCGAATATTAAGAATGTAGAAAAATAAAAATTATGCGTACTCGTAAAGGACGCGATTATAAAATGATCGGTTCGAGAAGATAAAGTACAAAGCTGAACGAATAACAGGTTGATTAATTTATCTGCTTCTCGCAGCACTCGTGAGTATGCAGTTTGTTTATTATTTGTAAATTACATCCACGTTTTCTTCTGGACTATGCGTAATCAATGACCTTACATTCAATTCCTACCGATCATCATTCACGGTTGGTTATTCTGGATTCGCGTATTAACCAAATCTACACCACTCCTCTCGCAACACGTATAAATCCGCGTGTCTTCAGATGAGTTATTCATTAATCGTGTTTAGACGATCTGATCAGATAGCAATAATAGTCCTCGTTGACAGTTTTAATTTTTTCTCACCGTACAAATTCTATAGAAGTTCTTCTTGAGGGAAACGCGATGACTCCTTATTTTTGAGGTGAATTAACCACTACTTCACGGATGCTTGAAATATAAACAAGTAGTCTAGGGAAGAAGATTGAGAGCGTGTACGTAGTCTGTAAATTTTAGTATACCGGTCAAATAAAGTAAATTATAAATAAATGATGGATGTCCTTCGGTAGGAGCGTAACACGATGCCAGTATGCTACAATGGCTCTCAGAATACCGCACGTCTGGCCTTGGGATTGAACCCTTGTGACCTAGCTCTTCTCTTTTCCTTCATCTTTAGATCACTTTGTACTATATCCGTCAAGAGGTCGCTTAGTCGAGTCATATTATACAAGAAACTGGTATAAGTCTCCAGCAAAGGTTTCTTTGTATACATTGGCTTCAGGCAGTCTCCTCAAGAATTCATTCAAGTCCCCCCCCCCCTCTTCCTACCATGGGGACCAAACGTTTTTAAAATATGAAACATGAGCAAGTACACCTGCAAAAGAGAAGCCCGATCGCACAACCACTGCCCTACTCTCAAAAGTTTAATCAAAATGTCAAGAAAAATACGGTTTCTCAATTTTTCTTGCAAACCGCATAACCTACAAATAAAATACCTCAGTACAAAATTAATCCTCATCAAATTTACAATAAAAAGATGTTCTTGTAATATTCTGATAAACACAATGGAAAACAAGCAAACACAATTACAAAAAGAACCCGCCAGCGTAGCTACTGCAAGAAAATGATGAAAAACTTCCGTTTTCTGTTTTTTTCTAGCAAATGGCGCTAGCTATGGTCCAAATAACTTAGTAGGGAATTAATTCTCATCAAATTTACAATAAAAAGATATTCTTATGATTTTTTTACTAACGCACTAAAAATCAAGTAAACGCACCTCCAAAGTATAACTCACTTGGGAAACAGCTACAGAAGAACATCAAAAGATCCAGTTTCCTCAATTTTTCTGGCAAACCGCGCTAGCTACCCTGAAAATACCTCAGTAGAAAATTGATTCTCACAAAATTTACAATAAAAACATATTCTCATGTTTTTTTGATTAACGGGATGATAATCAAGCAAACGGGGCTTCAAAGTAAAACTCACTTGCGCAACAGCTTCGCTAAGATATCAAATAAAAACATGAGTTTTCTAGATTTTCCTCGCAAACCGCGCTAGCTATGCTGAATATAGCTCAGTACAAAATTAATTCTCACCAAATTTATAATAAAAAGATATTCTCATGTTTTTTTGATTAACGGGATGATAATCAAGTAAACACGTCTTCAAAGTAAGACTCACTGCTTGCGCAACAACTGCGCTAGAACATTAAAAAAATATTCTAGATTTTCCTCGCAAACCGCGCTGGCTACGATGAAAATACCTCAGTACAAAATTCATTCTGATCCAATTCCCAATAAAAAGATATTCTTCTGTTTTATTGATTTATGGGATAATAAACAAGTAAATACGCCTACAAAGTGAAATTCACTTGCGCAACAGCTGTACTAGGACATGAAGAAGCACAGTTTTTTAGATTTTCCTCACAAACCGCACTAGCTATACTGAAAATACCTTAGTACAAAATTGATTGTCACTAAATTTACAATAGAAAGATATTCTTATGTTTTTTTTATTTATGGGATAAGAAACAAGTAAATATGCCTTCAAAGTAGAGCTCAATTGCACAACAGATGTGCTAGGATATCAAAAAACATGCGTCTTTTCGATTTTCCTCACAATTTGCGCTAGCTAAGCTGAAAATACCTTAGTACAAAATTAATTTTCACCAAATTTACAATAAAAAGATATTCTTATGTTTTTTTTATTTATGGGATAAGAAACAAGTAAATATGCCTTCAAAGTAGAGCTCAATTGCACAACAGATGTGCTAGGATATCAAAAAATATGCGTCTTTTCGATTTTCCTCACAATTTGCGCTAGCTAAGCTGAAAATACCTTAGTACAAAATTAATTTTCACCAGATTTACAATAAAAAGATATTCTTATGTTTTTTTTATTTATGGGATAAGAAACAAGTAAATATGCCTTCAAAGTAGAGCTCAATTGCGCAACAGATGTGCTAGGACATCAAAAAACATGCGTTTTTTAGATTGTCCTCACAATTTGCGCTAGCTAAGCTGAAAATACCTTAGTACAAAATTGATTGTCACTAAATTTACAATAGAAAGATATTCTTATGTTTTTTTTATTTATGGGATAAGAAACAAGTAAATATGCCTTCAAAGTAGAGCTCAATTGCACAACAGATGTGCTAGGATATCAAAAAAACATGCGTCTTTTCGATTTTCCTCACAATTTGCGCTAGCTAAGCTGAAAATACCTTAGTACAAAATTAATTTTCACCAAATTTACAATAAAAAGATATTCTTATATTTTTTTGATTTATGGGATAAGAAACAAGTAAATACGCCTTCAAAGTAGAGCTCAATTGCGCAACAGATGTGCTAGGACATCAAAAAACATGCGTTTTTTCGATTGTCCTCACAATTTGCGCTAGCTAAGCTGAAAATACC
The DNA here is from genome assembly GCA_035079385.1 of Aspidiotus rigidus. Taxonomy (NCBI): domain Eukaryota; kingdom Metazoa; phylum Arthropoda; class Insecta; order Hemiptera; family Diaspididae; genus Aspidiotus; species Aspidiotus rigidus. The sequence continues at coordinate 515,718 of JAVHKY010000072.1, read as the reverse complement.
TTAGTACAAAATTAATTTTCACCAAATTTACAATAAAAAGATATTCTTATGTTTTTTTTATTTATGGAATAAGAAACAAGTAAATATGCCTTCAAAGTAGAGCTCAATTGCACAACAGATGTGCTAGGACATCAAAAAACATGCGTTTTTTCGATTTTCCTCACAATTTGCGCTAGCTAAGCTGAAAATACCTTAGTACAAAATTAATTTTCACCAAATTTACAATAAAAAGATATTCTTATATTTTTTTGATTTATGGGATAAGAAACAAGTAAATACGCCTTCAAAGTAGAGCTCAATTGCGCAACAGATGTGCTAGGACATCAAAAAACATGCGTTTTTTCGATTTTCCTCACAATTTGCGCTAGCTAAACAGAAAATACCTTAGTACAAAATTAATTTCCACCAAATTTACAATAAAAAGATATTCTTATATTTTTTTTATTTATGGGATAAGAAACAAGTAAATATGCCTTCAAAGTAGAGCTCAATTGCACAACACATGTGCTAGGACATTAAAAAACATGCGTTTTTTAGATTGTCCTCACAATTTGCGCTAGCTAAGCTGAAAATACCTTAGTACAAAATTAATTTTCACCAAATTTACAATAAAAAGATATTCTTATGTTTTTTTTATTTATGGGATAAGAAACAAGTAAATATGCCTTCAAAGTAGAGCTCAATTGCACAACAGATGTGCTAGGATATCAAAAAACATGCGTCTTTTCGATTTTCCTCACAATTTGCGCTAGCTAAGCTGAAAATACCTTAGTACAAAATTAATTTTCACCAAATTTACAATAAAAAGATATTCTTATATTTTTTTGATTTATGGGACAAGAAACAAGTAAATACGCCTTCAAAGTAGAGCTCAATTGCGCAACAGATGTGCTAGGACATCAAAAAACATGCGTTTTTTCGATTTTCCTCACAATTTGCGCTAGCTAAACTGAAAATACCTTAGTACAAAATTAATTTCCACCAAATTTACAATAAAAAGATATTCTTATATTTTTTTGATTTATGGGATAAGAAACAAGTAAATATGCCTTCAAAGTAGAGCTCAATTGCACAACTCATGTGCTAGGACATCAAAAAACATGCGTTTTTTAGATTGTCCTCACAATTTGCGCTAGCTAAGCTGAAAATACCTTGGTACAAAATTGATTTGTCACTAAATTTACAATAGAAAGTTATTCTTATGATCTTTCAATTTATGGGATGATAAACAAGTAAATACGCCTTCAAAGCAAAACTCACTTGCGCAACAGCTGTCCTAGGACATCAAAAACACTGTTTTTTTCATTTTCCCCACAAACCGCGCTAGCAATGCTGAAAATACCTCAGTACAAAATCAACTCTCACCAAATTTCCAATAAAAAAGATATTCTCGTGTTTTTTTGCATTTATGGGATAAGAAACAAGTAAATACGCCTTCAAAGTAAAACTCAATTGCCCAACAGATGTGCTAGGACATCAAAAAACACGTGTTTTTTAGATGTTCCTCACAAACTGCGCTAGCATTGCTCAAAATACCTCAGTACAAAATCAATTCTTATCAAATTTAAAATAAAAAGATTTTTCTTGCAAACCGCGCTAGAAAGAAATACCCAAACAAAAAATGATCTACCTCAAATTTGCACAATAATAATAATAATAATAATAATAATAATAATAATAATAATAATAATAATAATGATAATAAAAATAGCCTTTTATTATTCTAATTTAATACACCGTATAATTGTACATATGATTATAGACCCATATCCTGGGCATAGGCCTCGCTCAACCTCGACCATTCGAGCCTGTCCCTAGCCACTGTTTCATAATTTTTATTTTTGATAAATTTGGTTCCTCCCATTTTGTTTTTTGTCCACCCCTCTTTCTTTTTTCCCACTGAAACCAGTTTGTTATCCTTGCGGTCCATCTATTATCCCTCAGTCTAGCAACATGTCCCGGCCAGTCCCACTTTCTTTTCCCTATTTCATGAATGAATTCCCGACTGTTCTTGACCTTTTTCTTAATATCTTTTATTCTAACCCTATCTTTCCTTCTAACACTCGTCATTGACTGCAACATTGAGTTATAAGTTACCCTTATTTTTTTCTCCAATTTCTTTGTTGTTGTCCAAGTTTGGGCTCCGTACGCCAATGTAGGTAATATACAACTATTCAGAATGTTGCTTTTATAACTGTTTCTGAATGGACCTTTGAAAATCCTTTTCAATGACCAGTATTTCTTCCAGGCCAGCGCGATCCTCCCAGCCACCTCTTCATCATTTCTGTTATTCATACTTATCAATTGCCCTAGGTATATTACCTCATTTGTCAACTCAATACTCCGTCCATCAATTTCTATTCTTCTTTTTTCTTTCCCATTGGATAAAATCTTCGTCTTCTCAATGTTTATTCCCAGGCCTACCTCTTTCCCCTCCTCATCTAGTTCCTTTATCAGACTTTCTAATTCTTCCATGCTTTTTGCTGTAAGAACTATGTCGTCTGCAAATCTCAGATGATTTAGATTTTGCCCATTTATATTTACTCCTTTATTATCCCAGTGTAGCTGCTTAAAAATTTCCTCCAATGCGGCTATAAATATAAGAGATGATAGAGGATCGCCCTGTTTTATTCCTTTTTCTACATTGAAATACTCCCCGGTCTTGTCTGTTATTATTCTGGTTTTAATATTTTTATACATGTCTTCTAGAATGTCTGTATATCCTTTGGGGGTTCCCTGCATTTTTAGTGCATTTAGCATATATCTGTGATTTACTGAATCGAACGCTTTTGTATAATCTATGAATGCTAGGTGTGTTTCCCTTCCTCTCTCGGTAGACTTTTCTATCAACTGGTTTATTACATGCAAATGATCAATTGTTGAATACCCCTTTCTAAAACCAGCCTGTTCGCCAGGTTGCTTGCCATCTAGAATATGTTTTAATCTAACTTTAGAAAAGACTTTTGCTATTGTAGCTGTTATACTAATTGGTCTACAGTTACTTATTTTGTGCTTGTCCCCTTTTTTGTAAATCAGTAGTATTTCTAAAACTTTCCAGGCCCCTGGAACCCTTCCCACGTCCAAGATTTTATTAAAAAATTTTGTCATAATTTTTATCAACTCATTTCCACCATATTTCAATTGCTCATTTACAATCCCGTCTACTCCCTTGGTTTTATTCGATTTTATTGCGTCTAATATCTCTGGGACTTTTTCTTCCTCCTCCCTCTCGTTTCTCACCTTTTTGCTCGCTATTCCTTTCTCTTCCTTATACAATTCTCTGTAAAATTCTGTGGCTATGATATTTATTTCATTTCGATTATAAACTTTGTTCCCCTTTTTGTCCAGCAAATATGCAAACTGCACAAAGGGTGTACCTGGTTGATATTTTCGATTGACGGAAGAAAATGTGTAAACAGTCATCAAGGTGAGATTGACACGTTATAAGAAACAGCCGCACTATTATTGCTGACTTGACTGGCCATCTTTTTTCTCCTGTTGCTTCAACGGGAAATGGACAGGAGACCTTCTCCTAGGAATTTTCCAGCAGATTATTTTTGTACTCAGGTTTCCTCATTATAGGTTGCGCAGTTCGCGAAAAAATCCAGTAAAACTGCGTGGTTTGATGTTTTTTAGCGCGGCTACTACGCAGGCGGGTTTGGGCTTCACTTTGCAGGCGTTCTTGCTCGATTTACATTGCGTTAATTGAAAAATCGCAAGAATAAATTTTATGAGAATTATTTTTGTACTGAAATATTTTTATCACAGATGATGCGGTTTTCGAGGAAAATCGAAAAACAGGCTTTTGTCGAACTTTGACCCGCTTGGGAAGGAAACGACCGCCCTCGCATTCACTGGCAGGCAACTCTTGTAATGTTTTCAAGTATAATGGTTTACAAATTGCATAAAGAAACTTTTGCTGGACTGTTTTGCCACATTCTTTTTTTTTTTTTTTTTTTTTTCAAGTCCAATTTGACCAAAGTAGTAATAGAGATAGAGAGCGCTGTATTTCAGAGAGGAGTGAACAGAGTCATATGCGCATTCGAGTATTCTTCAGGTTAGGCAATATTATGTAGTAACTTGATTAACCTTTGGCTGGAGTCTTCGAAGATAAAGGATTTCAATCCAAGATAATTAGGATTCTGGTTTATTGGAAATAGTTTTCCGTCTTATACATAATTCCTCTTCTTTAGCTGTTGATGATGTTATTACTGCTAATATTTGCGACAGACTATGGGAATGGTATACAGGTCCTAACGTGACTCTTTCTATGCCTGCCTGGTTCCTTGCTCAAGCTGGTCTTAGTATGGTTAGGACCAAACTATTCGGAACAAATTCTTCATATTTCTCAATCTCTTTTAGAGACCTATTCAGCTTACTCCGCTCATACTTGAATGAGATATCTACCTGCTCCTGACCATAATGGGAGAAAGGCGGCGGCTTCCACTTCTTTAACTCTAGATGAAAGCTTAGCGACCACGGCCTCGGTTCATTTATACATTCAAATAGAACACTACGAGCACACGTATCTACTCACCTAAGGAATTTGACTGTTAGAATCTTCCCCTTGCTTCAAACACAAACTCTCTCTTCTTGGCGAGAATTTTGAATCAGTGATTATTCACTCCTGCTGAATGATTTGATCGTGTGATATCCTGGTCGCGCTGTTTTTCAACGCATTCAAGAAAGTCTAACAACGATTCACACTCGACGCGTTCAGCCTGATCTGCGCCTCGCTAACCTATTTTTCCGACTACCTCGTCTCAATTCTTGTTTACTTTGCTGCGTCGTAAGCCACGGCCGTGCGTAAGTACCGAGTTTCGAAAAATAGTGTAAAATTATTTGATCTATTCGACGTGATACCTTATCGCCAGACGTAGAAATATTCGTCATAAATTATATAGACATAGAATGGCTGACGAAACCCAAAGTTTACACCTTATACGATAGAATTAATAAACATTCCTCTGTCTATAGATAGGCTATCGATTTCAACCTTGCGTTAGGAAACAATTTTCTTGAGATTCTTCTGTTCGCAAACCAAACGCTGAAGAACAGAAGAAAGACAATCTAGATCTTCGATACCTCCACCGATAAAGAAGAAGAAATTTTAGGACGACATGAAAATGTACAGGTCACTCATCATGACGTCATATCTTTTTTTAACTACATATATCTTTGATTCAAGACATTTCTCAAGTTCGCCTACCGATATACTCCTAAGTCGAAAACTGATTTCTTAGCCTAGTTTACATACGCTAATATTGTCTACTAGACCAGTGAAAGCTCCCTCACCTTCTTTGTTTAGTATCACCAATAGACTGATTCCCCGGTGACGTCACAGTGTTGATAACAGTGAGCGATAGTGAGTCAAAGTACCCGTATTACGATTATTGGGCCAAGAATAGACAGGGGACGATTCGATAACATACAGATATCCAAAAACAAGATGTTCCTAATATATTAGAGATCTCGATCTAGAATCTAGAAGTTCTCTGGAATTCAAATATATACGAGTAGCTTTGATTTCTAACGTACTTCTTGTTTTTGAATACTGTCTATTCTTATGGAATTCTAAAAGTAGCAGGGAACAAGCATTCAATCAAAATCGAAAATGTTGACGTCACGGGGAATGGGTCTATCATATATATCGGGTCAAAGACCTCCACGTCGTCCCAATAACATATCAACTCTATAACGCTGTCAAGACAAAGTAGATCCGTTAATCAACTCAAAAGCACTACGCAAACTAATCCCTTAGCCTAGTACTAAAGCTCTGAAATAATCCACTTCCTAGGATCAAGCCACCCTAGGAGACGTTATCACAGTATTTAGAAGTTTATAGCCACGTGAATTCCAGCTTCACCCTCTTCGCAGATAATCCCTTAACCTAAAGTATTTACTAATATTTTTTTACCAGACCAGAGGGCTTTGGAATAATCTACTTTCCAAGACCACGCATCGAAGGATTGAAAATTTTTGCCATTCAAATTTCAGTTTCACCTCTGTCCTTCTCTTCAAAGACATTTTCTCGCCAAATTTTATAATCTTTAGCATGTACTCCACGAGAGGATAATTGGTATACTTTCTTCTTTCAGTTTGCTCGCTTCCTCGTTCTCGCTCACTCGTTTATTAATGAATAGATTAAAATAAATAAAAATGAAAGAAAAGAAAGAAACGAGTTTATTATACGCTCGTCCAACAGTATGTACTTACGTACATCAAACGGACCATGCCATGTACACTCGTATTTACTATTATCGGAATCGAACTCGAATTCCGCAAGACCTCCATAAAACTCTTTTTAGTTAGTTACTAGTTTGCCATCTTATTCGTTGTATGACGACTTTCAGATAGAGAATAAGTTGTAAACTATAAAGGCCTATTCTGCTGAGCTCTTTGTACCGTACGAACGCGGTATACGTAATTTATTACATCCTACTGGTTATATCATTGCAAGTGTGCCTCGCGCGAATGTCCATTGACGAGTACCGAGTGTTCGATTCTCATATTCTCATGAACTATACTATAATTGTAAATTTCTACCGTTATCGCGAACTCATTATTACTAAAAACAAAGAGCCGATTCCACGTGCTTTTCTTCCTTCAAAATACCATCAAACGGCGACAATAAAATAGAGGAATAAGATGAAGCAACAAAAAATTAGAGGAGCTTTGACAAGCCGTGGTTCCTGAGAATCTCGACCATCCCCGATGAGGACTGACGAGAGAACGGCGGTGTACGAGATTTTCTAGAAGGACGGGAGATAGAGAGAACAACTTCGATGAGGCTCGGATTTTTCCCTAATCTCGTTCGACTAGGGCTGATCCTACTTCCAGATTTGGGACCACCATCCACAAGGTATACAAAGGAATGTGACAGTTTCACTTAGATCAGAGATAAAACCAAAAATTAAAAGAGCTCGGTTCACTCAACAAATATTTATCGTAAAAAATTTTTCGGATGTCTTTCTTTTTAGCCCAGAATTTCACGTCATAGGGACGAAGAGATCGTTTAAGAAACCATATACCAAGGCTCCACTCGGTACAAATTAAAGCTCTTCCTATATATCTTCTTATCCCTGAGAAGCAATTCGTTCGTGTGGTTTCTCCCCCATTGGAAAGACAGCACGAGAAAAAATGTCAATTGCTCACCAAAAAGGTAAGAAATAGGACATGGAGACTCCTATGCCAGATATTAATCCTTTCGCTCAGCTCGAATCCTCTCACTCGGATCATGAATGAACGGAATACTGACCTTGTTTAGAGGTAGTACGATAAAGGCACCGCCTCCGGCCGACTCGACGATAACGGCCAAGAATTTCGGATTGACCGAGCAGAAAGTCGAATCCCAGGACGATTGCGAGACCCGAATATTGTCGTAACAATGTTCTCTTTTTAGCGGCGTTCCGTAAACGTGGCGGAATTTACTACTTCGTACCACTCGGAAAGACATCTGTAATCAGAAAGAAAAAAGGCGACACGCCACGTAATACGAATTATTCTTTCTGTTATGCCTTCTTCTACATCAGTACTCGACGTACATACCAATTATTTAATACATTATTATACTCGTATATACAGTCGAGCGTGGGACGATTGTCGCGAAAAGCTAAGCTTCTTCACCGATTGAGGAGAGTTTGTACGTCGTCGTATACAAATATTATACAAGTTGCTCCAGTTTTCACAGGTTAACGGAGCAAGAAAACATATAATCGAAAAAGACGATTTGTATAACCAATATCGAATGAGTAACGTGATATTTCACAAACATATAAGTAAATAATAATCCCGGATCGCAGACAGATGACGGGGAAGTTGATACGGAGTCAGGTAGGAGTGAGGATTGCAGATTGTGTATCGCTCCACAATCCGCAGTCCTCACTCCTCCACACACACACACGCACCATGTCATCAGTGAGATCACACTTGTTTTATAACATGGACACGAGCGAAAAGACAAATATCAAGAATGCGAGAAATGTGGAGCTTCTACACCTCCATGAAAACAATTTACAAGACTAGCAGGTGATAAGTAATATGTAATTTGGTACAACTTTCAGCACAACCAGCACTTCAAGTGAGTGACTGAAGTCACTGGTCAACTGCGGGAACGCACATCAATTCATTCTGAGAGGATTGAGGGGGAGAGTACATAATGTGAATTTCAGCAGCTAAACACTGGATCTTCAGCACTGCCCGAAAAGTGTGTCAACAGTCGCTAATTTTTATGAAAAAAGTTTACGTGGAGGCCACATTTTGATGGAGGGTCTCCTTCCTTAGATCCGGGCCTCTGAATATGATGAGGTGTGAATAGAGCAGTGAACACTGAAAAGAAATCGAGTGTACTATTCGTAAACTACAGGGAATAGATACAAAGAGCTGAAGAAGGAACTGATTTAGAAGTTGTCGTGAAAGGGAGCGATAAAAAGACGCTTGAAGTGAATCCGGTAGTACCTAAATTCAAGAGGGCAAACCGTAAGTACGCAAAAATAGTCGAAGAGATCTGGTCCAGAACTACTCTCGCCTTAATGACAAATTCTACAACCAGGAAAAAGGGCTAGTGATGGGATCGCTACTGTCACCGGTACTGGTGGAGACATTCATGAATGACATGGAAAAGAAAATATTGAAAGGCAGCATCAAAAAGTGGGCTATATAACCTAATTGTGTGATCAGGTACTCGTAGACAGGTGGACTAGTTCCTTCTGGAAACAAATAAGATCAATGAGAGCATCAAATTCTAGTGAACCAAGGCAAATTTGAACCTAATACTCACACTGGAGAACAACAGGATAGAATACAAATTCTACAGAAAACCAACGCACACGAACACGACTTCTACCCTTACCCCAGGCACAAGTTAGCAGCAATATTCAGAACAACTGCTACCGAGCAATTTCTGTCCTGAAGAACAATGAAGAGAAGAGGAAAGAAATCGAGATGGTAAAGCAATCAACGGCTACTCTAGCGGCGTAGTTGACGGAGTCCTAGGGAAAATGGAAACAGAAGGGAACCCAGGAGAGTACGGTGAAAAGCACCTCGGACAACAGAGCGGATTCTCCGCTAAAAACTCTGGGAGCAGAAGGAGATCGCAAAGGCAAAGAGGAGAGAAGCGAGCCTCTTGAACAATGTGATTATGTTTGACAGTGAAAGGTTATTCAGCTTGGTGATTGAACAAGACGGAAAGAACAAAACCAATCAAAAGAAACACAACACTTAGGCGGAATGGATGAACCAATCACGACGCTGTATTGCAGTAGTCAATTGGATCACAATTTTAATGGGGTAACACTCAAAAGTATTCTTGTAAGGTAACTAATAAGGTTAGATAGTACACTTCAGATCCTTTGATTCAGGCCTCATAAGCATTTCACAGGGTTGCCACTTTTTTCTGAAGATGAAATTCCCTGACTTTTCCGCAAAAAAAAAAAAAGAAAACTCACCAAGAAAAAGAAAGTAGACAAAAATTTTCAGCTTCAACTTTTTTTGACATGTTTGGAAAAATTCCCTGACTTGTCCATGATTAATAAAATTCCCTGACTTTTCCCGGATTTCCAGAAAGTGGCAACCCTGTTTCGATCATTTTTGAAGGGAAGTTTTAGTCTTAACCCTTGTATACAATCTACCTGTTTGTTACAAAGTAGTAAGCGGCCTAGTGAAAAGTCCAGTAATTGGTCAACGAATTGTTAAAAATCTGAAGTACCTCTTTCATACTATTTTCCAGTTGTGGTCATAATTTTCGGTCCACATTATAGGATGTTCCAAACGTTCCATGATCGTGACCAATTTTCTATCTACAAAATAGGGACTCCAATGTCTTAGTAAAAATTCTTTATCTACAACAAAGGAGGTCCATGGTTAGTGATCAAAATTTCCCGCGGTTGAAGTTGGAATTTTCCGTCCTTAGCACAGCAACTCGATGAATGTGATAGAATTTCCTGCCCACAACTAGCTCTGTCCACAACACGGGTGTTCCACCAAAGTGGTCAAAATTTTTTGTCCTCAACATAGGGAATCCATGTTCGGAGTCAAAATCTTTTGTCCATAACAAGGAACTCTGTGGTATTGGTCAAAATTCCCCATGGTCTTGATCAAAATTTTATACAACATACAAATTCCGAGGTCTTAGTCTTTCTATCCACAATACAGGTATTCCATGGTCTTGGTCAAAATTTTCCACGGTCTTAATCAAAACTTCTTGTCTACATCTAGAGTTCCATGGTTTTGGTCAAAATTTTCCATCCACAACGTAGAAATTACATGACTGTGGTCAAAATTTTCCATAGTTTTAGTCGAAACTTCCTGAGTACAACTGTAGTTTCATGGTCTTGGTCAAAATTTTTTATCTACAACAATGTTTTTCAACTGATGTGCCGCGGTATATCCCTGTGCCGCAAGCTCAACTTGGGTGTGCCGCAAGATTTTGAATAAAGACAAACATCAACTAAAAAAAATTGCCAATTTTTATCTTATTTGGATGGAAAAGTGATCAAAAACCTTATTCGATCAGTACAATCCACCTTTTGATTGATTTCAATTCCATATAAGTTCTCAAACTTGACCCTAAATCTGTTCTAAATTCTCTGAAAATAAAAAACTTGCTTTGAGGTGACAAGAATATAGGTTGTGTTCCATGTCTCCTTACAACTTTTGGAACTAGGAGAGTCAGGAGGGGGAGTTCTTAATAGGGAACCTGTTTTGTGAAAGGCTTTTTTCAGTAAAGACAAGAAAGATCTACTGAATCCAGATCCATTTGCGTAAATTAGTAACAAAATTCAAAATTTTTCCCCATCCCTCCAGTAGGTCGGAGCTTCAGTCTTCTTGGGACTGTACTTTCGGTAGACGAGATTGTGGCCTAATTTATCCGTCTCGTACGGTCACAAATTCTATAATTGGGGGTGGGGATGGAGACATGAAAAAATGAAAGCGTCAAAGGATTTTGGATAAAATTTGATGCTTTAGAAATGCTGTGCCCCAGGAAGACGTGCACGTGGGAAAATGTGCCGCAATATGAGAAAGTTTGAGAAACACTGCAACATGGAAATTCCGCGGTCTTGGTTTACAACCACAACATAGCAATTCAATGGTTGTGATTAAAATTTTCCATGGTTTTCGTCAAAACTTCCTATCTACAGCTGTAGTTTCATGGTTGCGGTCAAAACTTTCTGCCAACAAGACATGAATTCCATGGTATTTATTGAAATTTTCTATCGACAACATGGTAATCCCTTCGTTGGGGTCAGAATATTTATGTCCACAACACAAAAATTCCACAGCAACATAGAGATTCCGTGGTCTTTGTCAGAATTTCATGTCCACAAAATAAGGACTTCATGACTAAGGTTGGAATTTTCTTTGGTTGTGACCAGAAATATATAGAAATTCTACCACAGTGGACCAAATTTTCCGTCTCCAACAAGGTAATTCTACAGCTGTGATCAACATTTTCCGCGATTGAGGTAATCAGTTTCTTAATAATTTGTAAACCGAACCAATCACAACACAGCATTCTTATAGCCATAAGATCACAAGATCAGAGAAAAAAGATCGCAGAGTTATATTATAAAAACTCATGGTTAAGGCCTTGTTCTCCAGTTGCGACACAACTGATGATGGGGTAACACCCGAAAGTACTCTTTTAAAAGCAACTAATAAAGTAGATTTGTACATTTGGAAAACCCTTTTCAATATTAGTGCTCTACTTACGTACACCTTACTCACTCATTATGAGTTCCAATAATAGCACACCAGACGTGGTTAACGAGGTTTCTAAGTTTCTGAAGACCAAGGCCAAACTGAGAGTGAAACATGTGAAGATTTGGTTCAATAACGAATGCTTAAGACGAGGCACTATTCCCAAGTATGTGACTATCAGGCTACCAGGAAACAGCGCAGCAGTGAAACGCACCAAGATGCAAGCCGAAAGATTGAGAGTGAAGAACAAAATTAATGAACTAAATTACCAGGCTGAATGGTTTACTGTATGATCAATATTTCCATCTGTCCAGGTTACTCCACCCGCTAGAATTTGAAGAAATTATGTTCGAAAAACGAGGCGAGGGGAAGAAAGAAGAGGATTATGTGGAAAAACAAGTGGAAGCCCAAACAAAACAGATCAAGAAGAAGCTTGCCGAACTGACCCGGAAGAAAGAAGAAAGAAAGGAAGAGACAGCGTGAACTGAGCACAACTTTGCTCCCAGAACCGAGAACCTATCAAGCGTCACGTTCACAGAAGAAGAAAAAAGACTACTGGACAAAGGCATCAGTACATGCAGCCAGAGAGGCTGAACCAGTGTAAGCTTGAAAGTATGGCCATTAGCTGCGAACAAGTAATCCAAATCATGGAACACGACGTGAGACTAGAAGACCGGACCAAAATTGGGAAAGTGCTGTTGGACATCAAAGAGTATATGTGCCGAACCTATGACAGAACGCGAATAATACAGAGGAAGGTTACAAATTTACAAAAGGAGATCTGACGGAACAACCTGATTTTGACAAAGGCGGACAGAGGTACCACGATAGTGGTAATATAGAGGAGGACTACACCCAAAAAGTGGGGTCATACATCGCAAAAAATGGATACCAAGGGCTGACAAAGTACCCAACACAGAAATACCAAGTGAAGATGACCTGAAAGCTGCGTTGAAACGGAACAATGTACCCGGCAATGGAAGGACGCTTCAGATGAACCCGGTTGCACCGAAACTCAAAGGGCTTGTAAAACTGCACAAAGCGAACCGTCCGATGAGACCTCTGGTCAACAGCATTCAATCACCATGCTACAAGATAGCAAAGATCGTAGCCACATTCCTGAAAGAAAACTACCAGTTTGCACCCAGACGAAGTATCAGAAACAACGGAGAGCTGATTGAGCAACTGGACAAGTTGGAGATCAAGAGTAACGACAAGCTGATATCCTTTGATGTGACTAATATGTTTGGTACCATACCGAAGGAGGAACTTTTCACTCTGCTCAAAAACAACAAATACCATGGAAACCCTGATGGGCCGAAGTAAGCCAACATAGTGGAAGAGATCTTGAGCCAGAACTACTGCCGCTTGAATAATAGGTTCTGCAGTCCGGAAAGAAGACTTGCGATGGGATCACCGCTGTCACCAATACTGGCGGAGATATTCATGTATGACATGGAAAACAAGATATTGAAGGGCAGCAAGTTCAGAAACTCGATCAAACACAGGGACAGATATATAGATGATATCCTAATTGTGTGGTCAGGCACTGATAAACAGGTGGATCTATTCCTTTCAGAAATGAACGCGATAAATGAGAGCATAAAATTCACAGTGGAAAAAGGCAATGAGACCATCAACTATTTGGACCTTAAACTCACACTGGAGAACAATAGGATAGAATACAAAATCTACAGGAAGCCGACGCATACTGACACCACCATCCCAAATGACTCCTACCACCATCTCAGGCACAAGTTAGCGGCAATCCAGAACTACTGCTATCGAGCAATTTCTGTCCTCGAGAACAACGAAGAGGAGAGGAAAGAGATTGAGATAGTAAAGCAGATCGCAGAAGCCAATAGCTACCGTAAGGCGTGGTGGATGGAGTCTTTGGGAAAATGGAAACAAAGAAAGGAATCCATAATTGATGGCATAGCGAGAAAGTACTCCGGATCGATACCATACATTAGGAAAGTACACAAACATGGTGATAAAGACGTTCAATGGCTCCGATGTAAATGTGGGTATCCAGAATAACCAACCCATGTTGAAGAGAATCAGCTATGACCAGACGGAACAAAAGGACAAGGAAAGCTTGAGTGGAGTGTACAAGCGCAGTTGTGAACAGTGCGAGGGTATCTACATCGGTGAGACTGGGAGAAAGTTTGAGATCAGGAAAAAGGAGCACAAAAAGTCGAGGGAGAATGAAGATGGGAAGTCAGTGAACAAGGCTATGAAAAGCAGCCATCTTGTGAGCAACAGGACCGAACGAACCAGTGTGGACTAAAACATCGGTCGTAGTATCTTTCCTGTAAATCCCAAACTCATGGATACCGTCTACAATAGAGATCGATAAATCCAAAAAATTAATGGAAAATACCTCTATTTTCAACGTAAATTTGATGGAAGGGTACCAGGAATTGAGATACCTCAGAAACTCACTAAGGAGATCTGGGTGACCAGTCCAGGTACATAGAACGTCATCAACGTACCTGTGCCAATAGTGAATATGATTAAGTAACACCTGGGTCGAGGAAAAAAGGTCAAGTTCAAACTTGGACATGAAAACTTCGGAGATAAGAGAGCCTAAAGGTGATCCAATAGGGATCCCTACTTCATCAGGGAACTCGAAAAATTTCCCTTCAAATTTACAGTAGTTAGGGGACCAGCAGGTATTCAGAAGATCGAAAAATTCCTGAAGCTCATTGTGAGGAATGTGGGCTCTGACGAGTTGCTCACCCATCCGCTGGATAGTAGCAGCCTTGGGAATATTCGGGAACAAACCAACAACGTCAAAAGAGCAGATGGTCGTTCCTGGGGGAAGACTTACACCCTTCAGGACATCAGTTAAAGAGGCCGAATTCAAAACCGAATGAGGAGATTCAAAATCAATGCGATTTTTGAACCATCGGTCAAGGAATTTGGCAAGGAGATAGGTGGGGGAGGAGACGAAAGAAACAATGGGTCGTATCGGGGTATTATTCTTATGCACTTTAGGCAGCCCGTAGAGGAGGGGGGTGTGGGGTTAGGAACAAGGAGGGTTTTTTTCAGAGCAGGAGTCTTGATAATAGCCTCACTCCTGTTGATGACACTCCTAACTTCTTTGACGTGCTTCGGGAAGCTAAAATCCTCACTCTCTTTAGCACCACATTGCTGGAGGACCTCGTGGACCTTGGAAGAATAGGCGGATTCCTCCATCACCACTACAGCATTTCCCTTGTCCGCCTTAGTGACGATTAAATCTCCCTCTTTAATCTTCCTCTTTAAACCTTGATCACTCCTTCCAATTTATTACTCATGCGGGGGAGGGGGTTATTGCGGACTATCTCAGCACAAACTTTCTGGGTATTAAAACCAGGGCCAATCTTAACAGCAAGATCCACAACAACATTAGCCAAGGTTTCATCTTTCTTGAGGGGAGGTATAGACTAAATTTCAAACCTTTCTCAAGGAGGGCTGTTTCGTCACCATTGGACACTACCTGACTATTATTTTTTTTTTTTTTGGGGGGGGGGATGGAATTTATGAACGTCAACACCATCACTCGACCCTTCCTCAACCACATCACCATTAACCTTCGTTAGAGAGGACAACTTCTTATTTTTCTTCTCCCTCAACTTCACCTCAAACTTCCGACACTTTAAATTGACGTCCCGCATAAAGTAATCAAACTCAAGGGGGAGGAGCATACCGGAGAGTCTCGAATGGACCAGAAGGTTCAATCTCGTTGTGATATTATATTTACCCTGATGAAGTAGGGATCCCTATTGGATCACCTTTAGGCTTTCTTATCTCCGAAGTTTTCATGTCCAAGTTTGAACTTGACCTTTTTTCCTCGAACCAGGTGTTACTTAATCATATTCACTATTGGCACAGGTACGTTGATGACGTTCTATGCACCTGGACTGGTCACCCAGATCTCCTTAGTGAGTTTCTGAGGTATCTCAATTCCTGGTGCCCTTCCATCAAATTTACGTTGAAAATAGAGGTATTTTCCATTAATTTTTTGGATTTATCGATCTCTATTGTAGACGGTATCCATGAGTTTGGGATTTACAGGAAAGATACTACGACCGATGTTTTAGTCCACGGTGGTTCGTTCGGTCCTGTTGCTTACAAGATGGCTGCTTTTCATAGCCTAGTTCACAGACTGACTCGTATTCCGTTGAGTCAGTCTGCTTTTAAGAAAGAAGTACGCACAATAAAACACCTGGCTAGAGTGAATGGGGTAAATGTCGACGTTGACGTGATGGTTCGGAGGAAAGTTACAAGGAGCATTCTTGATTCCACCACCTCCCTCCCCCGAGACATGATCCGTGATCGCCGGTTGCGTTGGATCAGTCTCCCTTTTCTGGGGAAGTTCTCCCCTCCAATTGGGTCGGGCCCTGCGCCCGTTTGGCTTCAGACCCGCGTTCTACAACCCTACAACAGTTAACGGGTTGTATGTGAGACTGAAGGACCCCATACCCATTGATGAGAGGAGTGGTGTTTATAAGTTGGAATGTGGGGATTGTGGAGGCTTTTATATTAGTGAGACCAGGCGCCAAATGAAAGTTAGAGTAGCTGAGCACCTGAAGTCTTGGGAGGAGGGACGCTTAGGGGAGTCAGCTTTTGCTGATCATTTGATAAACAATGGCCACAGCTTCCGTGAGGGATCCGAAAAGCTCCTCCATAAGGAGAATTCGTACCGAAAGCGCATCGCCCTCGAGTATATAGAGATAATGCGTCATCGCAACACTCACGGTATCATTTTACTCAACTCGTTCATTCCGGAGGATGGCCTGATCGAACTGGTCTATGATTCCACCGTGATTTCTCGTTTAGCCAATCTTAATACATTGTTCTTCTCCTCCGTTCGTCAGTTGCTTTCATTTCAGGCTTGAAGATGGTTTATTAACCGAAAGCGCTCGTCGTTTTGTATTTTCTGCGATTTGCAAGGTTTACTCTCCCTTCGGAGTATTCGTCTTTTTCGCGTTTATTATGGATAGCCGTAACTTAGAGGAACGGATTCGTTTAATTTTACCCAAAAGTACTCTTGTAAAAGCAACTAATAAAGTAGATTTGTACTTTTGGAAAACCCTTTTCAATAAAGAAAGAGAGTGGTGTCAAAATATCGCTTCATGTACATGGCCGCCTTCTTGAAGGCTTCCTGCCAGAAACTCAAGTTCTGCACTTCTTCAGAATACCGCCCTGCTATTTTCCAGGTACGAACCACGCGATAAAAGAAAGCTGACTACCCATAACCTCTACATTCGTGCAATACCGATCTCCCGTTGGGCTCATCAGCCTGTCATAAGAAAGGTCTGAGGACGACGACGACGATTATTATTCCGCGGCAGCTTTCTGTCCAAAACTAGAGAACCCTAGTTTATACGTAACGAATTCACTGACGGCGATCCTTAATTCGAGACATTCGCCGATATAATACTCGGACGTGTAATTACATACGTACACACAATGTAAACAACATGTGTCCGTATCGTAAACGCCCCCTCCCCTTCCGGAAATATTTGTACATTTATCGGTATCCGGCGGCCGGCGTTCTTCATTCGCGGTGGCGCAACAAATTATTATCGCTCGGACGTTTAATTACAACTTATACACATCGCCGATTTAACGCCAAACTAATTACTCGTTTTATTATTCAAATTTTGTTTCTTTCCCCACTACCTATTACCGTTTAATTGGTGACGCGTTCTTCATCGAAGTTTTAACTCTCATTCGGTATATAAAAAAAAAAAAAAAACTTCGTTATTTACAATGCAGAAAATATAATACGGATACGAAATTACCTTAAACACACATACACCATACGCACTCACACACGCACTTATCACGTGTACTCCTCACAGATATATACCGTGCGGTACAAGAAGTACAATGTAAAAAACAAGTATTTTTTTTTACCGCAAATTAACCAACTCTCTCTCTAGTATTACTCGTATACGTTACTTCTTTTTTAAAAAATAACATTGATAATGAGAAATACACGATCGAACCGAATGCTGATTAGTTAGCCAGCAGCAATGAGCAATTCTATTCCAGAATACACGTATAGGTATTACACATACGATAATGCAGCGTGCATATACAACGTATTGTTTACTATTGCAACGGAGAGAGAGAGAGAAAGAAAAGAAGTACATTCATGTACGTACAAAGTACTGTATGATACTCGTTTTTTTCCACAGTGAAAAAGAGGAAGAAAAAAAAAAAGGAAAAAAAAATTTTAACTAAACGTTATGGCTGTCTCGGTATATCGCTTCCAATATAATCGGTCAAAGAACGACAAATATTTACAGACTTCATTTGTACGTGATTCATAATGAAAATAAAAAACAGGAAACGCGACAAAAGCTCCGCACGGAATACGTAATAATTTTCACGCGCATTTCATTCTCCAAAAGCTCTTTCCGTACGTGTGCAGTTTCACCAATTCGATTTTAGGGTAGGACTGGCGGAAGGTGCGAGAAGATGAGTATAGTTGAAATGCTGTACCGCCGCGAATTAAAATTCGCAGAAGCTAGTATAATAGGCATGTTGATCGAATGTCATCAGTCGACTACAAGTAAGGAGCGCGAATTCCAACAGTCTCAGAATCATCTAGCAGAGGGTGGTCTTTGAAAGCGGTTTCTTGGACTCGCCAAAGGTATTTCGTTGAAATAATCGGTTCGCTATGCGAAACGACATATCGAACATCCTCATCTATAGCTCGTCTGCGAAAGAAGCTGATTTTTCGAGTTGACCTACTCGAGAGCAACAGAAGAAATGAAGATCATGTTTTTTGACTTCCATCAGTTTTGTGGAGCGCGAGATGCTTCTGCAAGATTTCAGCATTATCAAGAGAAGAAGTCGATGTAGATAGTGAAAAAATTTAAGGCAGCGCAAAAAATGAAGATCATATTTCATGTGCGTCTCTCACCCCTTTAGCCTTACAAGGATGAACATGAAGTCGACGCAAACATTAAAAGTAGGAGGAAAAGCAGGGCAGAGACATGGAGCTCATTATTAACGGTTATAAAGTATTGACAAAGGAGCCTAGAATAAATCTATTATACAGTATAACTGATTCAACTCCACCCGTGAACTTATTATGAGTCTCGCCTAGTATAGAGCTAGCATTGAAGGAGAGGTCAGAGGCTTAAGGACAGGAGTGTATACGTAATCTGCAGCATATTTGCGGTGGCTTTCCCCTATATCATATTGCATATTCGCTCATCGTAATGGTACTTGCTTTACATTGATCTCATGGCAGTGGAATTGAATATGCAATAATAGCATATCCATTCCCCTGCCATAAGACCAATGTAAACGAACAAGCATGCAATATGCTAAAGGGGAAGAGCCCTATAAATCTTGTATATCTCAAACTAATATAGGCTTTAAGCTGGGTAGCGTATTGTGCATTCATCAAGCGAACATATGTACATCTATGAATGAGATAGACAAGCAGCAAAATACCTCCCAAAAACACCCAATCGTCAACTCCTGACCAAACGAACAAACCAACCAATTTGACTGAACTAACTGGAACAGGCGATACACCACAACAATGCTCTCGCGGAAAGAAGACGAGATCTATCCAACCTTTAATATCATCTCACCCTGTCACAAATACATCAATTTTCAACTCCTTCATTAAACAGGGTAGGTCTACTAAAAGGAAATTCTGAAAATACTTGACATTTACTTGACCTTTCTAGAAAGAAAACGTGGGATCTGAAAAATGTAGATTGTAACGTCACAAGATTGACGTATGAAGTCATCAAATTGTGACGTCACAGTCCCGGACTTTGAAACTGTATAATAGGAAGGGAACTTGAAAGAAATTTATTTATGACGTCATCAGATTGTGACGTCATAAGGCTGATGTATAAAGTCATCAAATTGTGACGTCACAGTTCCGGACTCCTACACATAATGAGAAGAGAACTTGAAAAAAAATGGATCTATGACGTCATCAGATTGTTACGTCACAAGGCTGACCTATGACGTTATCAAACAGTGACGTCACAGGGTCCGCCCACAAGCTATATAATATGGTAGGAGAGGGACTTAGAGGCAGTGTGCTGCAGCCAGCCACAAGCCGAAAGCCAAATTCAGCCGAATTTCTACTGATAAGACAGAAGCCGAAAGCCAGCTTTAAGATGCTGAAAGCTGAGTTCAGCCAAATTTTTTTGGCTAACTTTTGGCTTTGGTGATTACAGTCTTTACATGGCGCTTCACTTCTAAAAACACTGCTTCTTGCTTCCCGAGGAGCCTCGTGAAAATGGCCCTAATAGATCGTCATTTCCTGGCATGTGGCAGTAACATTTTAACATGATTGATTATTTCATCAATTTCAACTTCAATATCTTCTTGACTTCTTGTACCTCTAACAGAGATCCTTTTCTCATGATCGCGTCCAATTTTTCCACCGTAAGCTAGCCAAATTTTTCTTCAACTAGCCGAAGCCGAAGCTATATTTTTCAAGGTCAGAAGTTTAAGCCGAAAGCCGAATCTTTCAGCTGCAGCACACTACTTAGAGGTGTGCTCAGAACATTTTCGAGCTCCAAGCTTTGCTGGTTGGCCGGAAAGCGGACGTTTTTTCCGAAAAACTCCCGATAAAACAGGTTTCCCGCTGAAAAAAAGTGAAATTGGCTAAAAATACTGTTTCAACAGGCAACCTGTTTTATGGGAGCAGGGGGAAGGGGGGTGTCAAAAAAAAAAACGTCCGCCGTCCGGCAAAGCTCGGAGCTCGGCAATTTTCCAAGTCCTTCTCCAAGTGCCCTCCTATCATATATAGCTTGGGGACGGAGCCTGTGACGTCACAATCTACATTTTCAAGATCCTCGTGCCCCAAAAAACAGGTTCCCTGCCAACCCTCGTTCAACTCCGTTAGAGAACCTATGAGTTTCTTTTTTCTTTTTTCAAAAGTTTTTGCTATTTTTACCGTTTTTACTTGATCGTTAATGAAGATACTTGACTTTTACTTGTTGACGTGACCTTTTATCAAATACTTGACTTAATTGATCGATAGACACCTTGTTAATAACCCACTGTTATCACTAATATTCAGCAGAAAACCTGGGCAGTGTGAATCTGGGTGAAGAACTTAGTACCCAGGAGGAGAAATCTGTCATCCATTCTACAGGAGTGTAACCCGAAATCATAATCTGGTGGAAGGAACCTAATATGGGAACCGGAGAGTAATCTAGGTGGCAAATTCACAATTCCTTGAAATCCATCCTTCTTCATTATGGGAAGACACTGTGTCTAACAAGAAACACCCGTCATCCAGCGACTCCGCCAATGGACAGTGTGGACTAAGGACGTCTGAGTCTGGAGGCTATACTTAGGTTGGACTCCTCTCTCCTCCCGAAAATATCAATGTCTGAATGAGGCAAGTAGTGAAACTTGAAATGGGTACTCGCAGTAGTACAAGCTAACCAGTAAAGTGTAACAAGAAAACCTATTCTCCGTCACATGCAGACTGAGGTTAGTCCCTGGGATGATAGAAACTGCTTCAGAGGGGTGCACACGAGGCTGATGCTACCCTCGAAGTAAGTTGAAATCATCCATTAATCAGAATCGAATATAAAAGGCGAGCCTTTTGGAAGCGACTCCCAAACTACCCAACCGATAGAGAAGAAGAGCGCTGTAGACCAGTTATTCAACTAACCCCTCCATTTCAGGAAATCGTATGGTTCAATTAACTAGGAGGAGAGGGAGTCCCCACCTACCTGTCCTATCCTACCCTTTTCCTTAACTAGCTACTCCACATAAAATGTCAATTCCATCACACGTCACAAGAGCAGGTAACAACAAAAACACGGACCAGTGCCTGGTTGTGCCCACTACTCTTTGCCTGACCAGTTCAGAACTTAGAAGGGAGACGAGCAAGGAGCCTAACGTTCCAAAGCGATGTAAGACAGCGGAGGTCCAACTGATAGTGTGAAAATATCGAGCGTTGGAGTATTAGGCGTTCCATTTGTTTCCGTAAAGCGTTCTATGGGCCGTCCTAGTCTGAGCATAATCAACCAGACGAAAGTGGTCCCATCGTTAGCGCTCCTGATGTAATCGGTCTGTGGCAGAAATTTCCACCGACGACGTGGATGCAGTCAAAGTCAATCCCCGAGGGCTGTGCACTACTCAGACCTCCCAGTGAATGAGAGTGATTACCAAACCCTACCTAAAAATAGTATAGTGGTGATACCTTCCCCGGACTTTATATTGTTGGCTGGCATTGGTGTGGTCTCATACCTTCTAAACAGGACTAGAAGAGTCTGTAACCTTAGAACCGCACTGCAATATAACAATATCACGAGTCCATCCGATCTGTTAGCGCTGGTGAAGGTAGCACCTTTCACACAGGACTAGATGAGTTTACACAGATGAATCGCACCGTTTACAGGTAGCAGATACTGCGAAGTACTGCGCCCACCGGGATAATGGTACCCTGAGGCTGTCAGCCTCCTCTCAACTTATCGTAGGGTTCATCACTCCCACAAGCATGATTTGTCCACGTCTTTTCAAGTCATAATCTCCACCCTCTTTCTTCTTAAAAGAAAAATTTATTTCAGAGATTTTTTTTTTTTAATATTTTATTTGTAGATTTGGCGAATCGTAGAAAATCCTCTGACCTTGGAAAAATTCCCTGACTTTTTCCGGTTTACCGAAAAATGGTCACTCTGTGGTATTATTGAATGGAAAAAGATGGGGTTTACAAAACAACGAAAAACGCACGGACTTTTACTCCTATCCAGTGGAGCTTGAATTTGGCTCCTTTCGCTATTCTAAGGAACTATATGAGATAGGTGGTATGCGCAAAAGATAAGAAGAGAATCCACGCCATATTGATGAACTCGAAGGAGGAGCAGTTTCCGCAAATTTTAGGAGTTCTGTGATGGAAATGTAAACATCAATTACTGAATATATCGATAGAAACGAAAAAATAAGCGAGTTTTCCTTCATTTTTTGCAGTTCAAATTCTTGTATTTAATGTTCAAAATTCTCTTAATATACTACTAAGATTAATCTTCCTTCAACTTCATCAATATGGCGATGGTCACGTTCTTGTCACTTGCGCATATCTATCTCATAATATAGTTTCTCACTCATCTCACTCTCGCGTGTAAGGAAATTATCCAAACAACCGACGACAGTACAAATTTGAGAGCATTTCAAGATTTCTACACGATCCAACCAACTTTACTTCGTTCCTCTCAGACAGAAAAGTCTTTTTATAATTTGCAGAGCTGATACGGGCGATATTCCCAGTTATTGGAGAATAGTCCACGAAAAGTCAGGGAAAAGAGGGAATGTCCAAAAGGAGCGATCTGGACAATTGGAGCTTTCACACCCCTGAGAAAAAACCTTTTCTCCAGATCGTACCTTTCGAAATTCATCCCTTTTGCCTTGAACTCTTCAAATACTGGACACATTATCGTCAGAAATAGTTCTCGAATCATGATTCCGTCTTCATATTAATCGATAAAATTGACCTGTACGACTTTATCTCAGCGACTCCGATCTAATTATTGTTGTTTTTGGCAGGCGGGGTAGGGAGCAATTCAGTTGGCATCGAGTCAACGTCCAGAGAATGACAAAAAGAGACGTAAAGGGAAGAACTAAGGAAACAAATACCAACGGATCGTCGGAGGGAAAATTCGAAACATTACAAGAATTTTTTTGAAAATGATAGAATTTATGTGAAAACACACAGCGAGCAGCCATGACAAATTCGTAATCAACGTCGAAGATCAATAAACATAATAAGAGGCCGACAATTTCGATAAACGGTTTTAAGATTGTGCATAAACTTTTTCCAAATGAGGAAAATTCATACCACTAAAATACTTGATAAATATCACGAATACGCGACACCAACGAAAATTTCATCGATATATTTGAAAAATTGTGGGAGAAATGATTTCATAGAAAAAATAGGGAATTACAGAACCGGCGTCGTCTACACAACAATTGATCGATCATTATCTTGATAACAGAACATCTCCCGAAAGATAACTCGAACAATGTTCAGATCATCATCGAACACCGCTAGCCCAGAAGTTATGGCCTCTCATCAGAGAAATATTTCGATGATTCCTTCTCGACGACAAATTAAACGAAAGATATTATTAAAAGACAGAGCAGCGTAGAAGAGTCGTGAATCGTAACCATTTGATATGAGCGTTATTCGCTCGCTTCGTTAGACCGTAAATAAACGCGACGAGAAAATTTCGGCGAGCTAAGAACTGTAAGGAAAAATTGAAAGCGTTTTTAATTAAGAATAGTCGACGAAATTGAAGACGATGTGTGAAGGTCATTATGCAGCGTGTACGCGTTCGCTGTCCGCAAAATTGGCAGAAATCGGCTTGTCGTCCAACGGTTTGAAATCGAATTCAAATTCCTTATTTAACACGCATTCTAAATCGAGAGAAGCTAATAGGGTCACGCCGAAAGTGATAGTCGTTACCGTCGACTCTTCTTCTAGCGACCTCCTGACATTTCCATCTCATTTACAAACCAATCTCTAAATCATGAAACTTTCGATGAAGATGCACACTTCCGTACGACGGTTATTTTCGAAGCGATCGTATACTCGCCGCTGACACTACTAATTCCAGCGGTGAAACTACACACATATACGACTCATCTTCAACACGGGCGTCTACTGTTTAAAATATAAATATTGTATCTTCGTTAGAATCGTTTTCTGTAGCGAATGCATTATCAGAGTAAGAAACGGATAAGACGCAGCCGCAACCACAGACAAGAATCCTTCTATTCTTCGGAGTCGAGATTTCTGGAAAAAGTATTGAGAGAGTCTAGAACAGTATTTCCACGGTAGAGTGGCTTTCTCACCTAGTAGGTACATAGACTTGATTCAAAACTTCGCGATCACGATTTAATCTTGCGGAGTAGCACTAGGATATTCAAGATCAGCATCATTCATTCCACAGGCTTCCAACAGGTTAGTCATTCATTCATCACGATCATCGCGAGCATCTAACGGTTAGTGAATAGACTCGTCCTTTAAATTGAATTTTCATTCGAGTAGAGACACACAGAAAGCAAAAATATTATCACCGAATCATCTTTAACGGATGTAATACGAGAAATTTGGGTAACAGAAAATTATGTGGAGAATGAGATTCGCGCGTCTACAAAATATAAATTAAAGTGTTACGAAGCTTACCTCGAAGTGGTATAAACTTTAAGCATACGACAGTAAGGTTGAAAATGACACGATTTATACAAAATTTCAATACTACACTCTAATCACTAAACCGCATGCTGATGGTCTAAAGATGTCGTGCTGATAGGTATTGCCAATATTTTCAAAATTTATCAACAACACCATATTTGGTCATGATTAATAAATTAAACAACTCCGAACAGTTAATAACACAGACACTAATTCACCGATAAATATAAAACTCCATCATCGTCGCGAGATAGTGAAAATAACTAAAACTATTTAGCTAAAAAAAAATTTATCTTATTCGCGTATCGAATCTCAGAATACACAACACAACAACAAACGAATCCATTTTGCATGCCGGTTTGATGAGAATTAATCAGTTTCTTCGTACGACTCCGGCCAGCATTCGGGTACATTGTGATAACGAGTGGGGGTAATTTTCACTGCCCTCTTTATTGCATACCATTCGTTTCTTCTCTTTTGTCAGACTTTAGATTGAAAGTTTATGTCATAATCGATCGTTGATCACGAATTTCATTGGTTGAAAGTTCTTATGATCTTTCATCCATAATCCGAGAACGCGTCTGCTGCTTCTGGCTGATTGCTGGAATGCTGATACGATAATTTTTTTCGTCTAAAAAATAAATGGAAAGTGAAACTGAACTTTGACAATAGGTACGTGGAAGTAGAAGACACGAGGTAAGGAAGAATAGCGAGAATACACCGGCATTAAAGGGTATTAACGGGTTCTTATTATTTTCAAGATCAAATGGTAAGGTCTAGAATGTAGGAAATTATACGGGAGAAATTAGCTCAAAAAATCAAATTTTATGTCAAAATGAGATGAGTACTTCCAATTTAAGTGCCTATACTTTTACCAGTGGATACCTATTTACTTTTTTTCGCTAGGTATAAAGTATAATTAATAATGGATACGTATTATTTCTTCGTCCGTAATTAAAAAATATATTGAAAAATGAAAATAGTTCTTTTTGTTCTTGTTCCAGCTTCAATACAAACGCAATACTAGCCCTTCTTCCTTCAGATATTACAATCATATTCATAATGAATGATACTAATTGGATCAAAGACCGTTGGTATTTCATGGAAGGTTAAAGTAATACGAAAATTGACAGAAATATGAGTAAAATAATAAAGAATGAGAAAATGATGAATTTTATTGAGTACCCACCTTGGTATTTCTGTTTTTTTCAAGGTAGGTTACAATGATGCAAAAAATTACAAAAATATTAGTAAATATTCACTCTGTTGGCTACACGTTAATGAGCTCACTAAAGTAAGTGAAAGAATTTTTAGTTGGATTGGGATATAAAAAATAAAGTAAAATGGTATCTAGTAATACGGGTCTTTAATTCCGGACACGATTTACCAAGGCTCTAAATTTCTGGAGAGCTTTTATTGGGATTTAGAAATGATAATAACGTGTGATTGGAAAATTTTTTCGAACTATTGAAGAAGGAAAATAGGGAGGAATACATGGAAAAATCTATAAAATTATGGGTGATGAATTTTACTGGGTACCTATCTTGGTGAAAATAAAGTACAGACGAATGATGATATTTTATCTCAATTGTATCTTCAATTTGCGCGCCTACCTACCTTTGTACGAATTTCCCGAGTCAAGTTATGGACCAAAATGTGCCAAAAATTGATCAATTTGCCAAAATTCTCGAAAATGAAAAATTATTCAAATTTTATCGGATTTGAAAGTAAAATTTAACGCTAATTCTAAGAGAGAAAGAAAAAAAAACGAAATAACCATAATATGAAGCTTGAAGGTCGGTCTCTTTTGGCAAATTTTGATCCATAACTCGACTCAGGAAGTTGGGTGGGGGCCCAAATTAAAGATAAAATTGAGATACATCGTAGACGTAAAATGTAAGTATAATTTCTGTGCTAGGTACCTACTTATTCTATCAAAAGAATCTATTTCTTCTAATCGTTCAACTATTATCCGTATATAGCAAGAAGAGTATCATAGTGTCTGATATAGCCTACGGTATCCACGCGTAAGATTTGAAAAATGGTTCATCAAATGAACAAACAGTCGGTAAAAGAATAACTCGAACGGGTAATCGTAGATAGGTAGGTAACATATGAAACAGAAACAGAAAAAATCAGCAAAAAATAGGTACCTAAGTAGTGCTGTGTAGGTAGCTAGTGTTTAAATTGAAATTTCAGTTGTACTCTGGTACCACTAATTTAGAAAAGTGCCTATATTAATGCACTTAAACTCCTGCATGTAGATACTTACTTGATGTACTTAAATTAGCGAAAATATAATGACTACGTTCTACCTTTATTCGTCTTTTTTATTTCTCCTAATTGTTCTGATTGATTGATATTTCAATTTCAGGTTACCGATATATATTCACAAAATTCAATTTTGATCTCGGTGCCCGGAAAGAAATTAGAAATACCTACTAAAAATTACCTAGTCGTCATTTTTTTATCTCTTCTCCCGTATTTATCTTTTTCGCGTTTCAAATACTGTAATATACATCTTTATACTTTGAAGATAAAAAACAAAACGATTTTCAGTTCGCTTCTGTTCAACAATAGTTTGGAATACAGAATATAACCTTTTATTGTGGTATTCGGATGTCTTCAATATGTACAAAGAACAATTAAGAGTCCAGGAATTCTTGTACTAACGCGAGCGTATTTTTAACCCTTATAGCTTATACTAGCTTAAGAAATGTAATAGAAAGTATTATAGTTCTCAGCACCAACTTTTCAAATCTTTTAACGAGCAATCGTTCGCTGTCAATGGTTTTTTTTCTTACCTTGCAATATCATTTCTACACATTACGCGGTACAGTTTTCATTTATTTTCTTACCACTAGTTCATGCGGAAGAAGAAAATGAGAAAAAAAAACGGAAGGGACGATAGCAATCTGTAGTTTTATAAGCGTAGGTACATGGTGACTCTGTATTTTTCTTAGATTTTTCCCCTCATTTCTTCTCTGTTTCATTTCTCAGCCTTCTGTAAGTTCGTTTATCGTTCCATATAATTAAAGTTTGGATTTGTATAATTCTGGAGGCGATAAATTTGATATAACTTGGCAGAGACCTTGTCGTGGCATACAACTGGAATCATCTCAGGTTGGTTGCTTCCGGAATCATGATACAGATCTTTGGAATTTTAATTGGCCGAAGCCACACATTGAAGTTTCGACGCAGTTAAACAGGGACGTGAATCTGTCAAAATGACAGTCAAATATTAGTGCTCTCCATTCGCTAACTACCGTATTCAATCATATCTTTTCTACATTGTCGCTCAGGTTCACTTTCCTTCATTGTGGATTTTCTGCATAAAAAACGAGTTTTTATTGAAATTTTTCCATTTTCTCATTTTTGCGTGCAATAAGTACTCGTATCAGTTATCGACTTTTGAAAATAATAAACATTTTACTAGAGGAGGAAAATCTGATTACAACAGGAATTAAATTTGTTGATTTTTCTTCTAATTTATGTAGAAATTTTCTACTTTCGCAGTTGTTCTAACAATTGGATGTGAAATACCTAATTGAGAAATTTTTTTGATACTAGGGAATGTAAGCATTTTCTCTCGTTTTTTTCCGTGTATAATTCAATAGATGTG
Source organism: Aspidiotus rigidus (assembly GCA_035079385.1). Taxonomy (NCBI): domain Eukaryota; kingdom Metazoa; phylum Arthropoda; class Insecta; order Hemiptera; family Diaspididae; genus Aspidiotus; species Aspidiotus rigidus. The sequence continues at coordinate 487,207 of JAVHKY010000072.1, read as the reverse complement.
GTGCTACGATTTAAGAAAACTATTTTCTTCATTATTTTACCATGCTTCATTTTCATTGCGTATACTTATGATATAATTTTTTAGACATTTATCTTACTTTTGTTTTTTTGTGTAGTTTTTTATATATTTATTTATTTATTTATTTTTTTTAATACACCCTTTATTGTAAAAATAATACAAAAAATAAAAAAAACTAAAAAAGAAAAAGAAAAAGAAGAAAAGAAACATTACAAAACAAGGAAGAGAAAAACAAAATTACAGAAATTTAGAAGGAAAAAAAATACAAAAATAACAATGATAAAAAAAAAAATAATAATGATAAAAATAAAATAAAATAAACAGGGTGTTGGAGGATGGCAACTAGGCCTTACCTCGTTTAACAAATTTGTTATGAATTATGTAAGTCAAATTGTGATGGCTTCCGGAAGATTTTTAAGGAAATTAAAGATATGAGGGAAAATTGATAATTCTTCGGATGAGAGATGATTTTTGGGTTACAACTATCTTTAGGGTGGGAAAGGAATTTCAGGACAATGAGTGCTCGAATGCATGTTGATTTTTAATTCCATTGAAAGTAAAATGATGAGGGGGGGGGGGTCACTCGTCCTGGCGAGATGCATAGCACAGAGTTTTTCTTTGAGGACTTTGGTAGAGGATTCGAGTGTCTAGTCGGTTACATTCAAGAGGCAGCACAATCATTTTGAATAAAAGTGCGCTGGAATGCGACCGTGTGGTCGCATAATGAAGTTCTTCATCACAACACCTCAGAACAATGGTTTTCAAACGGGGGAGGGCCGCAAAAACTGAAAGAAATAAGAAGTCTGATCGAGCAGAAAGTACAGATCTGCGTATTCAATAACAATTTTCTCGTGAGGGATCCGCAGCCTCTAAACTTCGAGAACCACTTTTAAACTTTTAGGCTTCATTTGATCCAATATGAGTTGGTCACGTCTTCCTGCTCTCCACTGGAATATAATTTCAAGAGAGATTAAAAATGTAATCGATTAGAAATTCTTAGCCTCGATAGAACGAGATGACTGAATTTTAATTAATATAAGTATCTCTCAATCCAAGAGAATTTATACCGATTTTCCATAGAGTTATAAACATGCATAACCACTTAGAATTTGCAGTCTTCTTGATGAGTCCTTCGAAAAAAGGGTAAGAGAATATGTATCGTCATAATCGTTTGAAAATTCGCACCGGACAGTGGTCCTGGTGCCTATGAACAAAAATTATTGTATTTGCGTACTTACGTGTTACATAAACGTGAAATAACAAATGATCAATAACCCGTTAATGCAGTTTGATGGCGAAAAAAAGACTGTACAACACCTATTTGTATGAATGCCTGACCTCGAACTTGACTCACGAAACAAAGAATATACTCAATTTTGTATCATCTTTTTCTATAAGAATACGTAATTACATCTTATGAGATAGGTAGTATAACTTAAACGTATTTATCGTAATCATCTCTGCGAGAGAGCAATTGTTTACTATAGGTAGGTACTTCTTTTATATGGATCATATTATGACGTACCGAATGGTACCCGTAAATGATTTCTGAAGCTCGAGTATACCGCTAAACATATCGATTCTGGCATTAAAAAACAGATGCTTATCGAGTGCTGTATTCTCTCGAAGTTCGGTGATTTTTCGCTAATTGCTCCGATTGTTTGTAACTCGAAAGAAGCAAATAGTAAATTCAAAATGTGTATTTCTTTCGAAAATTTCAAATTTTTCCTAATCAGTTTAATCCTCGTTGATGGTAAGTGTTCAGTAATTTAGAATAAGTATTATAAATGTAGACTTTTGGGGGTTGAAATTCATCTTAAATTAGGTCAGACATTAAGAGCGAAAAAGGATGGTACGGAGAAGAGAAAAAAAAAAAAAAAAATAGAAAACTCACGCGATTCGACTAAACTCACGTTAGGTACTAATAGGTCTCGAGGTTGGGTAAGTAGAAGCGTCATAGGGAAGAAAACGAAATTATTAAAAATGTTCGTTGTTTCTCTAAGGTCGATATATTATCTAAGTCCGAGTCGAGCAATTTTAACAAAGGTTGGAGCTTTTCCCTAAAAAAAAAGCTAAAAACGTATGTAAAATCAGATTGACTTCCTCCTATCCTTACCACCCCCTTAAAAATTGAAGAATGAATTTTTTTGTTTTAGTTTAATTTTATTATAGTTTGTTTAAGATTTGTTTCCTTCTTTTGTACGATGAAGAAAACGAAATACACTTCGAGCGTATAGGAGATATAATTGACAGAAATTAAAAGTCTGTATTAATGAATTCGGTTGAGAGGACGAAATGGAGATAATGATAGTCATGTAAGGGTTACCGCAATACGCACTGCTGATATAATATTTATGCACAAACGTGTGCGGGTAATACAGAACTACCTGATTTTGAACTCTAGTAAGCCCACAACCTACTTATTGGTGCAAGTTTTTTTCCTATCTCTGCACTCATTATTTTTAATATGCCTATCTGATGGTACGTCGCTGCAGAATTCTTCCATTTTTACACTCGTCCTCAGTCTACAATGTACACAATTGGTGCGATTATAATATTTTTTTCATTAATAAATGGTAAGTACCGATACCTAGTAGTGCAGTGACCATTCAAATAGGTGTAACTTTATGCAGTGACAAGTTCCAAAAAACGGGTAGGTATCCGATTTTTTAAATGAATTTATCCAGCCCGTCGAGGGATTTTTAAATACGTGAATATTATATCCATTAGTTGCACGATATGAGTTGGTAAACAGGTACGTAGTAGTCCCTATTTATTCTGGACTTGGGAACTGGGAATAAAATGAAAAGGTTAAAAATGTGTATACCGGTAGCACTTTTCATCGCACTTTACTTGTATGATCAGTAAGTCCACCTCCTTAACACTATTTAAAAGATATACTTACCATATAAGCGACAAAATCACGCTTAATTCGTCTGTCCAAATAACGGGGGGAGCTATCAAATAAGATCTTGAACTGTAACGTGAAATGAAGTACCTAAGTATCCTCCAAAAATATCCGACCTGAGAGCGCAAAAATTTATCTCGCATTCAAACGTGACGAAAAAAAATGTTACCATCGAATACTGGCGAAGGTCGCCGACAACGCCATCCCAAATATTTAATACTTAACCAAAAAATCTGTACATACTTATCTAGATGCGTTCTGCATAAGATCCGTCAAATCATAAATTTTTTCTCCCGCAAGTAAGTAGGTAAGAGTGGTCACGAGATGCACAACACGAGTAACCTGTTTCAAAGATAACACAGTTTTATGGTTTCCATCTTGTTAAAGCTATACTTAATCTGAATTGAATATAGAAGAGGCACGGTAGATTCCATACATTGAGCCACGACCTGTCGTTTTGAGTTATTGAAATTTCGAAATCAAGCCACAATCACGTCTTCGACTTGAACGCAATTTTTGCCAATTACATCTTCTTTAGACGTACTTTCGACAATTCGGTTCTGTTAGCGACATTAGCACGTCGCACGTACAAAACTCAACGGTACAAATCAATTACGTAAATAAATCGACCTACTCAATTTAGGCTTTGTTTGACAGGCATACTCATAATTATATCTTCGTTTTTCCGTATTGGTTGACCTTTTTGCAATAAAGGGTAATTAGAAAAGAAAGAAGAAAATATTATCTGAAGGAAATGGAAATTAGGAAATTGTGTACTACCAATTTGTTTTTGTTTTTGTTTTTTTTAATATGACACCCTTTATTGTGAAAAAAAAAAATAAAAAAAAAATAATAATAATAATAATAATAATAATAATAATAATAATAATAATAATAATAATAATAATAATAATAATAATAATAATAATAATAATGATAATAATAATAATAATAATAATAATAATAATAATAATAATAATAATAATAATAATAATAATAATAATAATAATAATAATAATTTCAATTTCAATTTCAAAAGAAGTTTATTTAGACAAATACAGCTCACTTGTACATAATTGAAGTAAAACGCACAACTTCTTTAGTACTCCCCCTATGCCCACAGGAGGGCGAGCAGGGAAGGATTACTATTATTAACAAAGAAAAGGATAAATAATCCAAACAAACTGGAAAATGAAAAATAAAAAAACAAAACAAAACAAAAACAAAAACAAGCCAATAAAATAATAAAATAAAGGATAAAAATAAAAAGTAAAAAAATAAAATAAAATAAAAATAAAAATAAAGAAACAATGGAAATATTACTTTTAGAGCTGTGTATGCACGGAACCCCCCCATCGCCCTTTAATTTGAAATGTTATTGTGTAATTATTTCATTCCCCCATATTTTTCCTTTAAAAATTTCTTATACTTGGAGTACTTTGTCTCATCTCTCACCTCTCTCGGTAATGCATTGAACAAACGCTGGCCTTGATACATGGCTTGTTTTCTGGAATGCTCTTTCCTCCACCTAAGCTGATCTGCACGTGTGGAGCCTCCAGAACGAGTCCTCAGCTCCGTATTATGAAGATGAAAGAACTCTTTGTGTTTGAATAAGAACATCAATAATTTGCATTTATAGAGCTCCTCCGTCCTCATTTTTTCCATTTTAGAATAAATCTCTGCCTCCGAGGTTCTTTTATTTAGCGACAGGATAGTTCTACAAACTTTATTTTGTAATACTTTAATGGGTTTTATATGAGCGGATGCTCCCCAATGAATTATCCCGTAACTAAATATAGACTCATAGAGAGATGTATACAGCCCTTTGAGATGCCATGAATTAAAGAAGTTTTTCAAATGGTAGAACAGATAATTTTGCTTCCTCAGTTTTGATTGCATATATATTGATTGATCCTTCCACGTTAGCTTTTCATCAATTTTCACCCCTAAGTATTTAATATTTTTCACCCTCTCTATTACTTGTGAGTCTATTTTTATCTGTAAGGTTTCCGCCCAGCCAGGGGTTTTGTAGGCAAAAACCATACATTTGCATTTGTTAATATTCAAATGCATGACATTGTTTTTAAACCACGGAAGCAGGATTTCTTGATCATGATCAAAGTGCATGAGGACTTCATCCCTAGACTCCCCACAGTACAGCAATGAAGTATCGTCAACAAACGTTACAACATCAACAGCCTTTAATGGTAATGAGTACAGATCATTTAAGTAAATTATAAATAAGATGGGACCTAAGACACTTCCTTGAGGCACTCCATACTCCGATGTAAGACCAGTACTGAAAACATTATTAATTTTGACCCTGTGTTCCCTTTCCAATAGATATGACATGAACCATCTCAAAAGCGGGCCCCTGATTCCCGCCTTCCAGAGTTTATTTCCTAGTCTTACATGACCAACAGTATCGTATGCCTTCGCCAGGTCCAGGTACACCCCCATAGTTACCCTATTTTGTTCCACATTTTTGACGATGGTCGTAATATGTTTAAAAAGAGCAGAGTCTGTTGATTTTTCTTTTAAGGAACCAAACTGATTTGGGTGAAAGTAATCAATGTGATCCAAGTAATTTGTCAATTTTTCTTTTACACATGTTTCAAATATCTTTGAAATTGTTGATAAAATTGCAATAGGCCTGTAATTTGAAATTTGATTACTTTCCCCATTTTTGAAAACTGGAACAATTACGGCTTTCTTCAATATATCTGGAAATATACCTTGTTTTATGGATTGATTGAATAATGGAGTTAGGATTTTCGAAAAGAATTTTGGAGACTGCTTGACCGTAGATGAGCAGATACCGTCAAGTCCACACGACTTTTTGGTTTTGAGTCTCATAATAGCTCGCTCTGTATCATTTTCTATCAGTTGAAATTCTGTCAGTTTTGTCTCATACTTTATACCATTATCTGTTGTGATCTCTGGTAACAATATATTCTCATCATTATTCAAAATTTCTAATTCTTGAATTATACCATTTTGAGATAACAAATTTTTAGGTACCTCATTAAAATATTTGTTGAACTTTTCTGCAATTATTTCTTCATTTCCTACTAAGGGAAGTACATCATTTCCAATTTTAATTTCTGTAATCATTTGTTTATTTTTAACTCCCCGTACAGTATTTATAATATCCCAATACATCCGACTATTATTTTTATTTTCATCCAGTAATGTACTATAGTATTTGATTTTTTCTTTTCTGACCTCCTTCTTCAAAAGCATTGATGTATCTTTAAATATCTTTTTCAGTGCACCATCCTCCCGATTTGAACGATGATTTTTATAGGCTACCGATTTCTCATGCGATAACTTTAGTAGCTTTTCAGTCATCCAGGGTTGCCTTGGCTTAGAAAATTTTTTGTTAATTTTATGGCAATTTCTATCTTTTGTGGCTTCATTCCTGCAGGACTGAACAACTGTAAATAGTTTATCAAAATAAAAGTTTATATTTTCTGTTTCTTTAATCTTATTAACCCATTCCCAATTTTCTTTTCTTAATAAAGCTATGAACCTTTGCTCATCAACTATCAATATACTATTTTTAAAAGAATGTTTACGATTATTAGTATTATTATCTCCAAATGAATTACTGATGATTATTTCTACTATCGCATGATCGGTAATCTGATGGTCAAGAACACGTGATTCTGTATGCAATTTTGTACTTCTTACTAAGACGTGGTCTAGGCAGCTGTTATCTCTAGTTGGCTTATTTTGGATAGATTTAAAGCCATTTGCCATTAGACTGTTTAAGTAACTAGCTGATTCTTCTTTATTCAAAAGGTTGATATTTATATCCCCTATAATTAAAGTACTCTGATCGTTTTTATGTAATATATTTTGTTCTAAGCTTTCGACAAACTGAGCTTTTGAGGATGAACAATCCCGATACAACAGTATTAGACTAACTGCATTATGTTCAGAATTAGTTACCTTAAATTTCATGTTGATAGCATTGGTACCTACTATTTTGATATTTTGTTTCTGAATAATTTCAATATGCTCCTTAATGTAAATTACGACTCCTCCCGATCTACGGTCATCAGTCCTAGGGTCAATAAATGATCTGTAACCCTCCAGAGGATAGAGAGAAAGCTGCTCTTCCATTATCCAGGTCTCTGTTAATGCGATAATGTCATAATTTTTGTTACTTTTTCCCAAGGAAGCAAGAGTGAGACAAAGTTCATTGTAATGAGCATTTAGGCTTCTTATGTTTGTACAAAATATATTTAGGTTCGGAAACATGCAAAAGACACTTTCGTACTAACGTGACCTGCTTCTTGCTCCTGATGAATGATTTTGAAATGCAATATAATATATCTTCTTCCCTTTTTTTTTTTTTTTTTTTTTTTTTTTTTTTTTCTTTCAAATAAATAAATGAGTGAACTAATAAAATGGAAAATAATACGGTTAAAGGGTGGTTCCATACAGCATCCATCCTAATACTACAAGGTGAAGGAACAAAGTCCATTCACTGTGATATACCTATAGGCCTACTTAAAAATACCCATTTATGAGAAAGAGTTGGAACAAGACTCATGGCTGTAGTTGAGAAATATATGCAGCAACATCTTCTACTGAATTCATTCTTTTCCAATTTCCATTTCCCTGCCTCATAACCACAATACAGTTTCTCGTATCAACCATGATCGGTGCGTCGGGAGTGATAGAATTTATTTTTTTCGCCTCGGATTTTGCATGCTTAAGGAGACCAGCTGTTGTTGACGTTAGATGTTCGTTCACGTAAATTCTTTCTTCCACTGATCCTCCGATCATTCTCACTGTGGGTTTCGCTTTTCTCGAATGAATTAGAAATTCAGTCCTCAGGATTCTGCTGACAAATCTCACGACAATCAGACGCGGTGATTTGTTCTCCTTATCCTTACGATTTATCCTATGCGTCTCATCCAAATCACTTTTTTGAAGCGGAAAGCCAACTTTTTCAGCAAAATTAAGAACAGTTCCAACTCGATTCTCATTAACAGTCTCAGGAATACCGGATATTATTAGTTCATTTCGCCTAGAGTACTGCTGCAAGTCAGAAACTTCTTTCTCCAGTTTGAAAATCTTTTCTTTATGTCCATCTATATCCTGTTGTATTCTCGGTAATATAAGCTCTACATTTTGTATTGATTCACTGATGGGATTTAACTTTAAATCTAACAATTTCGAAATGGACTCTAGAGTGAGTTCTCCCATAGTTTCTCTTCTTTTTTTAGAAAGTGATACTACAGACGTATCGGAATCGTCCGAGGAATCTTCTCTCTTACGACTACCTTTAGTTTTACTAAGAGAAGGTGTAGAGTTTTGAGATATAGATCGCGTGCATTCAATGCACCGCCACTTACTTTTAGCTTCCTCAGGGAAAGAAGCCCAAGATTTAGCCGAGATTGACGAGCACTGGAAATGGAGTACGGCTTCGCATACGCAGCAGCGAGGAAATTTTTTAAGTTTTTTAGGTGACAGACCTTTGTCACACCTTGGACAGATACCGTCAATTACCTGAGAACGTATATTTTCTTCCTTATCAGTAGAAGCAGAGTCACACATCACTGTTATACAATCATTAGGCGATGGGCAGGAAAGTTTATACTTTCATATTGTTTTACAACACTAAAGGTTTGTTCTCACTAAAATTCACTAAAAACAAAAGTTTAATTTTCATATAATTGCCCAGACTCGAGGAGGTTACGCGCACAGCTGATAATAATAATAATAATAATAATAATAATAATAATAATAATAATAATAATAATAATAATATAATAACCCTCCCCCCCCCCCATTATTGAATTGTTAAGGCGTAGAACACGTTCTTTTTCTTTTTTTTTTTCTTCTTTTTCTCATATTGTAATATAATATTCTTTTTTCTCTTTTATGCCGAAAGCCTTATAATCATTTCTATCGATATCTTCGCTAAAGTGTAGGCAAATTAGGGCAACGTTGAAAGAAAAATATTTTGCTGAAGCAAACGTTTCTTTGCTGAGAATGGTTCAGAATATGGTCCTGAACAACATACTAAAGATTTTGCATTTTCCCCCTGGAACTTCTTTTTTATGGGGGTTCAAGCCCCCAAAATTAGTTTTTCACATATATCGCGCGAAATTGAAATTTTATTAAAAAATGTTTCAAACAAAAGTTATTCCTCGTTAAATTTGCTCTAAAATGAGCTATTCAGCCTTCAGGAGGTTTTTTTTTATAGGGGTTAAAACCCTTAACAATTAGCCTTTTGCTTATATATCGAGCGAAATTGAAATTTTATTAAAAAATGTTTCAAACAAAAGTTGTTCCTGGTTAAATTTTCTACCAAATAATGTATTCAATTTTCAGCCTAGGTCAAATAGTGCTCCGGCAAAGTATGCAGCGCCGTTCAAAAGATACCCAAAACCAGTTTTCCATGTATCTCACAAAATTGAAATTTTATGAAAAAATGTTTCAAAAAAAAGTTGTTCCTCCTTACATTTCCTATCAAATGAGCAATCTAGTTTTCAGGATAGAGCAACTAGTCTGCAAAAAAGGGTTTTCGATGTTACAAATATAAATATGTGTGCTATATTTTTCTTATAATCAGATAGTTTTGGTGCTAATTTATGCAAGTCTTGCGTCTTGCATTATTACACATTGTAAAGACTATTTTTTTATTAGTGATTATTGAAAATATGGAAATCAAATAAATATTTTACTCATACTCTTGACTCACATGGTATCTAGGTATCGAAATAAAAACAATTGAAGTCGCGTCTCACAGTGGGATAATTCGATCTTCTAGCGTGCCAAAAATCAAGGTTGATGTGAATAGCCGGAAATTTCGTATGAAGGTATTTTTTGGAGCGTAGAACACGAATCTGAAGTCAAATTTACCATTAGTGGCCCTCCCCCACCCCCGCTATGCTCATGATAGGCGATATTTAGGTAACCTAAATAATTATTTATATTTTGTCATCGTTGTTTCCTTTTTAGGCCTATTTCAGTGCATAGAACAAAAATCTAGAGTTGTAATTTAGGTTTAGGGTTTTCACTGTGGCATAAAGAAGTCGTTTCAACAGTACATTACCATCAATCGTTCTAAAAAGCGTAATTAAGGATACTCAAGTTTCATTATCAATGCACTGGTAATTATTGATGCTGCGTATAACAATTCAAGATAATAGTGTATTCAATAAATTGTCTTCATCGTCCACAAATCGTTCTATCCCTAACAACAATTTAACTTCTTGATTGAATTCTTCATTCTTCTTCCGTGTTTTTGGTTCTCTCATGCTCGAAATGAATGGGTCAGATGAGGCCAAAAGCATGTGGATGACGTCTGCATTTGTGTCTTTTCGGCTAGTGTTCCGCGCGTGCTCTCTCCTCATTTTGCGAAAGACTTTGTTACTGACTTCGGCAGCCTCTTCAGATAGTTGTCCTAATAAAATAAAAAATTGTCGATCAATAAAAAACTGCCTCATTGTTGGAAATAAATAGAATCTTTTGTAGGATTATTTACAAGAATTTACCTAGAGGAAGAACCATTCCTTAGATGATGGCTGGTCCATGCATTAAAACAAACTTTATGCACCGTAGCGGGCATATAATACCAGCTATAAAGTTTGTTGTATCTTCTCACTGTATCCAAGGTATATTGCTGAAATGCTTCTGGAACTATTGGACGACCAGAACTGATTGCTGTCAAAATTATTCTCGAATCTCTGAATTCTAAAAGTCAATACATTCCTTAGTATTACCATCATTACAGCTAGTTCATAAGTATGAGCAACAGCATAAAATATTAAAATTTTACCTTTCCATTGATCATGGACAAAATCAATTTTTGTGGTCAATATAATCACATCTGAGGAAACTGAAGTGGACATATCAAATTCGCAATTTGGGTATCCATATCATTTTGTGTTGAAGAGTTGAAGTAGTTTTTTCAGGAGTTTCTTTGATGTCGAACTCAAATCAAATGGGTCGACAAAACCATGTTGAGGAATACTTAGCATTATCCCACAGAATTAATTCATCCTCAAGATAGTTGGCTGTGAGACGTAAAGGTACGATGGACCCAATGAATAAACTGTGTAGAAAAAATAAGTCAAGTTTTAAAAATAGAAAGTAATATTAAGTTTTCAATTTTCATGCGTACATTTATACTCCTGATCAACTTTAAAAATTATAGACCGATTCCCCGGTGACGTCACAGTCTTGATTAATAGTGAGCGATAGTGAGTCAAAGTACCGGTACCCAATTTTTTAATCGATATTACAATTATTGGGCCAATCATGATATCGATTTCCATAAGAACACACAGGGAACGATTCAATCACATACAATTATTCAAAAACAAGATGTTCCTGATGTAGGTATTAGAGATCTCTATCTAGAATCTCGAAGTTCTGTAGAATGCAAATAGTTTTTATTGCTAACGTACTTCTTGTTCTTGAATACTTAGTGAATGATCAAAACGTTCCCTATGTATTCTTATGGGATTCTAAAATGGCTGCCCCAAAGCCAGCAGCACTGCAGCAGAGAACAAGCATTCAATCAAAATTGGAATCGGTCTATAGCTCTATACAGTTAGAGGGCGTTATATTTGATCAATGAAAAAAAACAATCAAAAATGTTCGCACTTTTGATTTGGGAAAATATTCTCTGACAATAAGAAAATTCTTAAGGGTACCTATGCTTCACACAGAAAAAATACCTACGCAATTAATCAGGTAAATACCTATACAAAATTATAGGTTCCGAGGCAACTAATTACTGTCCACAAAAATGAACCAATTGTTATGAAATCTTTCAAAATGTTAGATGAGTGTTTGATACAGGTCTAAAATTAATTCAGAACTCGTAATATTATTTAGAACTCTTGTTATTGACGATCAAAAAGTGGTACATTTTGAGCTTTTTCGATCGTTGATAACAAGAGTTCTAAATAATAGGCTTATTACGAGTTCAGAATTAATTTTAGACCTGTATCAAACACTCATCTAACACTTCGAAAGATTTCATAGGCCTAAGAATTGGTTCATTTTCTGGACAGTAATTAGTCGCCTCGGAACCTATATTTTCGTAGGTATATTTACGCGTTTTTTTCCTGTGTAGAGCATACCTACCCTTAATGTTCATTAGGTACCTACTTTTACCTTGTCTCACTGTCCGAGGTTTCAGATATATGAAAACTCTGATTGTAAATTGTTTGTCCGAAGCTCCATCACAACGCCACTTATACACCATTGTATAGTTTGTGTACTCAGGTTTGAGCAATAATGGCTCTACTATAGGCAACAAGCAAATTCGCTTGGTACCTAACTTAGTATGATTGACCATATCTTGTAGTGGAATACAAGCTCCCAGTTCAGTTACTTCGATATTTTCTGGATAACAGTGCTGTTTTGCCTGGAATATACGTGCTCATATAGGCTGGATAGATGCGCGCGTTACACTGAATTGTATCTTTTCGAATATTATACTGATTCTTTGAGAGATCATTGTCTAGTAGAAATGCCAATGCCGCGTCTGGCGATATTTTTATTGCTTGCTTTTTTCCAGCAAAATCCAAGACCTTCCTCATCTTGGCAGCACGTCTTGGAGAAGCTGTAATATCCTTTAAAAGTTTTGCGGCTGTTCTCTTTCCGGACTTCACTAGTTTCATTTCTGTAGCGCGAACAAACTCGGGTGTTGAGCCACTTAGACCTAAATCATAAACATTTGTCGTGTAAAAATATGGGTACATAAAGATACTGTGTTCATATTTGTCAACCAAACAATTGTGCAAATAATTTTATTTACTGACTAAATCTAGAAGCCTTTCGAATTTGTGGGCGTTTAGAACTTTCTCCAAAACTCTTGCTGGGACGACCATGACTTCGTCGTATACCCTCTTGTTCATGTGGTGTTACTGCAAAGTGATCCCGAACAAAATTGAATGGCAAATTCAACCATGAGCTCTCCTTTACTAAGAATTTCTTTTCGTCAGAGCGGTATTTTGTCCACTTTGTTCTCCGAACCGGGCTTCTCAAACTGATTATTCCCCCTCCACTCCAAAAACAATTGTGGATTTGTGTACATCTAAAGTTAAGAGAGAAAAACAAAATGTAGGTATAATTTGCAACTTATCCTCAAAAAATATTCGAGTAATAATGATTTGAAAAATATACGAGACAAAGAACTAAAAGAGAAGTATAATTTTTTCAACTAATGATTCAATTAAAAGGTATTCAAAAGGCTACACCAGACGAGTGGCGTCTATTTTTATGCTCGCGTATCTCCGATCTCGCAATTCCCTGTTTAGGACCACACATCCTGAACGAAAATCGGAGGCAAATCAGAGGCGCAATTAGACACAACATGCACTGACACAACACAAAGGTGCACTGAGTGATATTAGTTGGTGGAAGTATTTGTAAAGATTTGATCTACTTATCTTTCCTTTTGGAAGACCCTCCACAGAGATTCATTCAACAGGAATGTTGTATTATTCTTTTTCACCTATCTCAGGCAGAGCATTAAATCTAGAGCACCTGTACTGAGTCTTGGTGTACGTTTCGCAGATGACGATGGCGATGTCGATCTTGATTTTTCAAAAATAGCATCCAATAGATAATATCATAGACGTGTTCTACGCCAAAAATTTTTCTAGCGCAGCCAAATAAATGAAGGTCATGTTTCATATCTGTTTTCGTAACCTCTCCAAGCCCCGTCCCTAATCTAGAAGGGCCTACCCACTGCCTAGTATATTAAGGGTATTTGGTGTACTACGCTCATGGTCCATTGATGGGCTCTTAGCCTAGAATGGCCTAGTATAACGCTGGACCAGTATATTGAAGGTGTACACTATACTAGGCTCATAGGTAAATTGACAGGCTCACTCCCTCTGCTTACCCTAGTTTTGTATCTCTGAACCTTAGAAGATGGGAACTTGGTCCTACTTCAGCCTAGTAATATTAAAGGCATACAGTATACCAGGTTCTGTTGAAAAGCTCAAACACTCCGCTCATTCGCCTACCCCTTTTTAGCCATTGAACCTTATAAGCCTACCATGAACCTAAATAAGCTTAGTATAAACCTAGTATAGAAACCCCACACTAGACTATATTAGGCCTAACATAGGTACAGTGAATATTTCTGATTTTCATTCTTTTTTCATGAATAGTTGTAGGTCGTCTGTTGCTGATCGGTGCCTCCAGATGTTTCGTCTCTCCAAATGTATGTCCGAATGAAAATATAAACTTCTATTTATACACGAGGTAATTTTTATTTTAAGCGAATTTTTTAAAAGTATCAGTGTAGCCTACTGAATAACGAGTCAACTTTGTGAATCAATTAAGACCAAAAAATTATTGTACGTGAGCTGGACTCGGGTTTATCAAAATGTATACCGTTTAAAATAGAGGCTATCTACAGCCAATTATACCTAACTTAATAATAGTTCGCGTATTTCAGTGCCAATCCGACCACACCGATAGAGATGAATATTAGTAATCCTGAGACAATTGAAAAAGCAATGTTTTTACAAGCTCCTATCAAATTCATCATTCATGGGTACACCGGACACAAAGACGGCTTTGTGAATACCGAACTCAGATCAGGTAATGATCTAAGCTTTGTTAATTCTTATAGGACAATGTAGGTAATTTTTGACGATAATCGTGAATATTTTCCCTGACACTATCAATGAGCAGTGAACAAAGTGAACTACGAGTTTTCAACAGGAAACCTGCGTTATTTGAGAAAAATGTTTGTCGTCCGCCGTCCTTCATTCTATGAAGGGTGGGGTGTATTCGGGAAAGTTTCATTCGGGATATTGCTCAGAAACCTACTTTAGGAACTAGGATACAAGAAATACGACCACCCAGCTACCTACGTAATTTTTTTAGGAAGAGGTCGTGAAAAAATTCTCGTTTAGGGCGGAGGCTGTACAGAAATTTTTAATATAGGTACGAACCTAAAATTTTTGTCCCGAAACACAACCTGACTACCTACTTTTTCGTACATACATGATTCTAATTTTGACATTATACAAAAACTGGTTCTTGATGAGTTTTGAGACTGGAATTTTGTTCCTATAGTTATACGAGTCTATATTATGTGTCACTCCTTTTCTAAGTCCAATCTATACATGAGAGGAAGGGACTTGTCCCTCAGTTTCTTTGGCCAAATTATATTTAGTAATGCACCAAGTAAACTAGCCTACTAAAAATGTGAAATTACTCTCCAGCTTACTTTCAGAGACCGACAGATGTCAATATTATTAGCATCGATTACGGAGCCTTGGTACGAAGAGGTTGCTATTTACATGCTATCCAAAATACAAATGTGGTAGCAAATTGTACAGCGCAGTTTCTTGAACGATTGCTAAGAATCCGCCGAGATTTGCAGTTGTCACAAATTCATTTTATAGCTTTCAGTATGGGAGCTCATGTAGCCGGTTTGATGTCTTCGTACTTCGGAATAGGCCAAATTGAGAGAATTAGTGGTGAGTGAGACAAACATGAATACAAAAGAAGATGATTCGACAATACTTATCTGAAATAATTTCTCATTCAGCATTAGATGCTGCATTCCCTGGTTACATTATGAGCGCTAGATCCCTCAAACAAGGCGATGCCAAATTTATTGACGGTATTCATACAAATGCCGGTGTGAGAGGTAAACCTCTACCGTACGCTGATGTTGATTTTTACGCCAATGGGGGAACATTTCAAACACATTGCAGTATGTTTGGTAAGTATTTGAATGTGACTGTGAGTTAAATCGGTCTTGAATTGTATATCATGATATACCAAACATTCTAAATAAAGAAAAGATATAACTTCTTGCATTTAAAATGATGGTGATAGAGTAGATGAGTTACTTGTATTTTAGATCAAGAGTCAGAGCTTTTTCAAAATTTTAGTCGTCAGAAATGACTGGGGCTACAGGCAGTGGAGGGAGTAGCTCTCTTTTTACTGACTGCTCTCCAGCTTTAAAGCAGGCCTGCTTAACTAAGCCGAAGCCATTAGCCGTTAGCCATTAGCCGGACAATTTTCATTTAAAATTAGCTAGCCGTTAGCCATTCAAATTGGAATCGCTAACGGCTGATATTTTCTCTTCCCCGCACCTAACCCCTCCACATTGGAGTGACCTCATCACCTACTTTCATCCGTTAGCTTTGAGCTCTTAGTGGTTAGCCATTCTATTTATGGGCCAAAATTAAGTAGCTGTTAGCTAGCCGATGAGAGTGGCTCTTGAGGGTTAGCTTTTAGCATAGTTTGTAGTCAATATAATCGGTTAAGCATTCCTGCTTTAAAGGACAGAAGCAACGGGAACCCAGACTTTTGATGACGTCACGATCCAAGGTTGGAATATTTTCAAGTCTCCCCTTTTCTACGGGTAAATTATTAAACTATCTTTCCGTCTTTTTGAGAAGACCAATTATTATTGGAGCGAAATAAAGAGGCGGGAGGCGTTTGATGAATGAACAATTTCAAAGTCAGTACCACAAATGGAATGAGTCAAAAGGAGATCGAAATCTTGAACTTCATGAATGATGTATCCGTGAAACAAGTTCTATCGAAACCAATTCTTCTTCTTTTCTCTACAGACAGTTCATGTAGTCATACGTTTTCTATCGTCCTATTTGCTGAATCTATAAATTCATTGAATGGTTTTTGGGGACTCAGTTGCTCCCCGTATACCTATTCTTTTGGGTATTGCGCAAGTAGTGACCACCAACTGTTTGGCGAATACGTTGATCATGAGTGAGTACTCACCAAATATTACCTGAACAGGACTTTTTTCTTCTTTTAATCTTTTCTTTTCTCTTTAAAAATTTCATCGATTACATTTTTTGTATTTTTATAGAGCACGAGGAACGTATTTCTTTAGAACTGCTGATTCGCCACCGTATGCGTTGGAAAAAAAAGATGGCATATTTTAGCGAACATGCTAAGTCCAGCACGCTGTCTTTCATAGGTTAAGGAAAAACCGATCTCATTTTTTTTTTTGCATAATCATATGTTTTTTGGAAAAATAATAAAAGAGTTATGACAAATGATTTGAAAAATGCATTCTTATTCTTTATTAATTCATTTTCATAATTTAATATGGAAAGTAATGCTTTGGAGCTATATATGCATCCAAGTGAATCAAAAAGAGAGAGCGAGAGAGAGAGAGATTCATGGTGTTACTCTCCGGATTCTCATCAAGATTTTCATAGAAATATACCTGTTTGCTCATAAGCTTAAGGCTCAAATTACAAAGATCTCGATTGTACAATTGATTGATCGGGTAGAAAAGGGGTCCTAGCACAAAAAGAAGTTTTTGAAAAAACGCATTTGAAAATTCAGTTTTACAGAATGCCGTAAAGAAAGAGTTTGAATGTTAAGACTGTCAAGAAAATTGATAGGGTAATAATTGTAAAAGGATACAAAACTACTAAAAAGTAGAACGCTCGGGTGTTTCTGAACTGATTCCGCTAGAGCGCGTCATTGTTTGTGATATTAGCTAGGGCTCTTTTGACGATTATCGATTTTTCATGTGTTCTAGTAGCGATTGTTTTGGATCTCAATAAGGTTAATATTAATGAAATAATAAATAAATCTATTTCGATCCAATACCCGTGCAGCTGCAAGGACTGCGCTGCAGTCATAATGGGTATTTTTGAGTATAAAATGGCTGTAAAATACCATAATTATGCGATTTTATCATTTACCAAACTAATGTTACATTAATAACCTAATGTACACTGTGCAAAATTGATATATTTTACCCCATTAGCGAACAACTTCTCAGTCTTTGAAAAAAAAAAAAAAAAACAATTACCAATATTTTACATCTTTACTACTTCCTACTATGAGCAATCAATCATGGAAGACGCTGCACTTCAACATAGTTTTCTGTACTCTGTAATCATTAGAATGGTTTAGAATTTGTACATACCAGATAATGAGGTGAGAGTGCTGAACTTATATCACCAAAAATTAAAAAAAAACCCTAAATCAAGCTAGGGTCCCGACCGCACGATGTTACTCTATTAGTTGGCTTACAAGAGTACTTTTGGGTGTTATCAGTTGTACCGGCACTAAAGACGAAGAAGGCCTGAAATATTATTTAATCTGATTGGCTTCAACCATGCTGCCTTGTGGTTGGCTCGTCCAACTCTGCACTACATTCCTATTGGCTATTAAATTTGCTGTGGTTTGATCACCAGGCTGAATAATCTTTATTTACTGTCAAATGTGATTACATTATTCAGAAGGCTAGCTTTTCTCCTTTTTTTGTCTGTAATCTCCATATCTGTTCCCAGAGTTTTCTTCTCTTCATACGGAATAACAGCAATTGTAGTTTGAAACTGTACAGTGGCTCGAGAGTGGACTCAATCAACAAAAAAGGGACGTACAAAATCAAGGAATTAATACAGCCCTTTGTGAACACACCTCAAAGACCGGTCGTTTGTTTAATTGAATGTGATAAAACTTCTCCACTGTGTTTCAAGCCTAATGAGAAGAAGAAAATGATAAGAACAATTCCCATTGTGCAAAATGCCGTCACAGTAGGGAACAGAGGAGACTTGTGACGCCTGTGACGGTATTTTGTGACGGCAATCACCCATTTAAAAAGCACAGTGATCCCGCTTTGTGACCCAACCGTGACGCAAATATGCGCCGTCAAAATGCCGTCACGTCTCTATCTGGTAGAACAATTCTTGCCAAATGTGTGATGCTGAAAATGGTTTTCCTTATAATATTATTGTGTTCAAATCTGAGTAGGATTTTTTGTACAAATTAAGATGTCGAGCTCATATATTATGGCCTACCAATATCATGTTTTCTTCATTGTTAAAATTATACATGATAATGTAGAATAAATAATTATCCAAATATAATTGTAATGTTGAACATGATGACCTACATTTCTTTCTCACTTCAAATTTTTTAAGGTTATCTTCTTTTACACATTGTAGCTCCCTTTTAGGATCAGTATGTAAGTTGTCGGGACAACTTTTATATGAACGAAGTTTTGCCTTCTATTTTCTCCTCGCAGAACGGCTACCTACTTTTTAGAAAATCGAAGGAAGACTTGAAGAATCAAGAAACTTTACAATTAAAAAAAAATAAATAATTTACTATCCACCTTGAGAATAAAGAAAGGTACCTAATTATAATATTAGAATAGCAGAAAGAGAATTCTAAGAATCTGTGACTGGATTTAAAAAAAAAAAATACAATAGATATACATACTTTTCTTTGTTCAATAAACAACACAAAGGTAGAGCCGAACTGTCACGTCGAGATTTTAAATTCAAACTATGGAGGTATGTACTAGAAAAATCATGTGTCTCAGGCTTTAGCTAGTATAGTCCCTCAGCTTTAGAGGAGCGGCAATTCAATCTTTCCTCATTAAAGTCCAACTTCTGAATAATGGAAGGAAGAAACTCTCTTAAAATAAATCTGAAGATTCGGCCTCAGAAAAAAAAAGCACCGTTTTGCCGATAAAGGAAGAAAATTCATAAAGACAGATGTAGAGGATGTATCAGTGGTTAGACGTCATATCATTGTATATCAATTTATAAGTCGCTGTAACTTCCTATCTCACATTCTTTAAAAAAAATTGAGCACACATAAAACAGAATCACAATTTCTTAAAGTAAACGACAGACTGTTTTACAGTCAATAAAATTTGAATTCTGCTCGTACTTCAGTCCAATGTTTATCGCAGTGAACAACTTACTTTTTATGAATGATTTAGAGTTGATAATCACCTAATACGAAATATTATGCAAAAATAATGAAAAACTGGAGGTTAATATCCATACTCCTTGTCGGATTTCTCAAACTGAATTGTATTGACGGGTAAATATTCATCATTAAAATTGTATCTAGAGTTACGCGTGGAAGAAAAGAACTTCGAGCCTAGCCTGCGCTGGCATGCCTCCTGTAGGGACAATTAGTGTAGCATTTCATATGCTTGCTCCATCTCGGAGATTGGCTACATATGACGGGCTCACCTACTCGGAGTCCGTTTGCCTCTATTCTACCCAGAATTGCTTAGCCTGACTTAAGCCTATACTCTGTGTTATACTACACTAAGCTTACTCGCTCCCCAAACCGATTTGCTATAGCTATCGGAAATCAATATAATATTATGAATCTATTACATCGATTTATCGCTAACGCAGTCATCATGGCTTCATAGTAAGGCCCCCCACCAGTAGAACTTATGAGTTATGTGCAAGCTTAGTACATTCTGTGTGTTGGGCTAACTGACTGAGAGCTCACTTATTGCTTTGTTTGTTCGTTTCCTCCTTCCACCCACAGTTTCTTACCTTAGTTTAAGCGTATATATTTGACTGTTTATAGCAAACTAGCTCATTCCGCCTCGCCCTCGTCTATATAAGGCAATATTAGTATTTCATAGCTTACATCCTGGGTAAAAATTTTTCCAAGTCCCTTAATCAGGTCAAGGTCATTGATGACGTCAGTGTAACAAAAAAATAATTCAAGTAGATCCGCGCCTGTTCTTTGAGAAAATATTTTTCCAATACTACGCGTTCAATTTCCAGACAACCTCTTGATGACCACAAGAATAATGATGAAACTTCAAAACTTGAAACAGGCGACTATGAAGAAATTTTCACCTCTGATAAAAACAAGAAGATACCATCGTCAATAGAAGTCAAAGAACCATCAACTGATGCTTGTAAAAGTGTTATTGAGGAAGGAAAAAATAATAAAGATATTGAACATGTTGCCAATGAACGAATCTTGAATCCAGAGAATAATGAATGTCCGTCACTAGAAATGTCGCAAACCAATGAATCTCATGAAGATATTCTCAAATCTAAAGACACTGAGGCAGGGTTGCCGGTAGAAAATCCCGGCCGGAGAGAGTCAATTTTATCAGAAAATCGCGAAAACGATTTGTCACCTCAAAGTCATAATGAAAAGAATCATTCAACAAATGAAGATGTGGACGAACAAAAAGAGTATGGCAGCGAAGTTGCAAATTTACTTGAGAGCGCAGATAATGAATATCTCACTCCTGAACAAATTCCTACACGTAGGAGTAAGTATGAACAATAATAAGTCTTTATCTCTGAAAATATTAGGAGCGGATTGGTGATTGATTCAAAAGGGATCCTCGATGTCTACCGTTCGTATAGTGCGCAGGGGACGGTAATTTGGAAAAACGATCATCGAGCAATGTATGCCAAAAGAGAAACTAAGAAAAAAACACGGTTTGAGAGTCAAAGTTCCTATTATACCTCGGACATCGAAAGTCCAATATCTTTATTAAGCTAGGTCAATTTTTACCGGATGGCAGACGACGGAACGCCAGAATTTTCAAAAAGACCCCTTACAGAACAGGTTTCCTGTTAAATGTTTACGAACCAGCTTCTATACATTCCTATGCGAAAGAGGACGGAGAAATTTAAAATTTCGAGCCATTCATAAGAGGAGGGAAAGCTAGAAGAGTTCCAATAATCAAGTATGAGGATTTCTTCGGTGAGTGGGAGGGAGCGTGGATATTCTGGATAAACACATCCATCGTCTATTCAGAATATTAGGTTCAAAGGAAGGGGGGGGGGGCTTTGCCTTAGTTTAGGGACTCAGAAAAATTTTATAATTTCGAGCTAGGTATACCATGGGAAAAGGACTGGGAAAAATTTACATAATATGTATTCATTATGCGGGAGGAGGTGGGAATATGGAAGAAGTCCGACCTTCTTGCTATACATTGAATTCAATTATTAACGAAATAGATGTAATCCCCTCTCTTTTTTTCTCTCTTTCTAAACCAGGTCGCCTGCATTCGCCTTAGTGGATAATATAACCAATGTCTTTTTGGAGGTCGTCTAAACCATAAACGCGCCAACCCAATTTCAATGATTTAAAATTTTTTTAGAACTGAAAAATGATCAAGAAATTGAAGTGAATGGAACTGTTAGAACTTTATCAGCTCTCACAAACAGCCAAAAAACTAGGCCTATCATTGAAACTTCGGAGCCATTTCCAATAAGTAATAAAGGTTTGGCTTCGGAAGACCCAAAAAATATTTTGCTGTCAGAATCTGAAGACGAGACTATTCCGATCCCCGATGGTGATGCCAGAGAAATCTCACAGCCAACAGTTACATTAGTTTCTGAAGACAGCAAAGAAAAAACAGCTCCAATTGAAGAAGGCTCAACTTTTAAGAGCGATGAAACAATATCACTTTCAAACAGTGTTGAAGAGAGTCATGAGCGAACACTCACTTCTTCAACCCGGGAGGCACGCGACTCAACCATCGAGAACTCCAAAGGAAATGAGCACAAAATTTTTGGAGCCACAGATGACGGAGAAAAATTTTCCACATCCAAAATTTTCATGGAAGTTCCTACATTCAAACATTATGCCCAGAATCCAAGTGATAAAGAGTCTGCCATTCGGGTAAATGATGCAGAAAAGATTTCAGAAGTTGAAGAAAACGAAGAGTTCACGTTTCCAACG
Source organism: Aspidiotus rigidus (assembly GCA_035079385.1). NCBI lineage: Eukaryota > Metazoa > Arthropoda > Insecta > Hemiptera > Diaspididae > Aspidiotus > Aspidiotus rigidus. Next base: position 464,808 of record JAVHKY010000072.1, on the reverse strand, counting down.
CAAGAGTATGTTCAATCGGTAGCAGATGGTAAGGACCATGTTTCAATTACAGAAGTTGACGAGAAACCGACAATTTCTAAAGGGAAAAAAAAACTTAGTTTTGTTCCTGAACATCTAGTAGAAGAGTTGACTTTTAGGAACGATGCCGAGCTTCAGAAAAATGACGTCGAAAAAGCTTTTCGAAAAGATACTGGTAAAATGCCTTTGCTCAATGAAGATTCCAATCATCAGAAAGTTGGATATAGTCAACAAATTTCAATCGATAAACCTCTTACCTTCGAAAATATGGAAAGAGGTGAAAGCTCTGGAGCCTACGCCTCTTTTGACGTATTAAGAAAGAATGTTGCTGCTACTTCAACTTCGCGAGAATACAATGACAGAGAAGTAAGTCACCTACAAATTATGAAGTGAAAATGCTTCCATATTTTGCTTCGTCTATGTGTGTGAGAATTTTTCTCTTTCTTTTTATGCGCTTACATACACAGAAATGAAGTACCAACCAGCTCCCCCCCCCCTCCTCAAGAGAAACAAAATTGAAAAGTTTGACCTTATTTTTTGTATCATTTATTCACATGTTTTATCGTCTTCACTTTATCCTTCTCATGGAGGCTTCATCTGGGAAATTGAAGAAATTTTGATTTTGAACTTTTTTATATCTTCCATGCAATTCGGCGAGCCGGTCGTCCGCTGGGAGCACTATAATCGACAATTTTTTCTATTTGAATATATTAATTGAATTATCTCAAAGTAATTAGAAAATGAATTGGCGAAAAAATTTGAAAGAACAAAATTTGTATGTAAAATTTCCTACAAGTTATCTTCTCATAAAAATTGATTTTAATCGCCTATCACCCTTGCTACCCATCCATTGTTTTGTTTCTGTCGAGTGCGATACTAGCGCTTACCGGCCCAAATTGTGTTCTCATGACTGAAGACTTGAAAAATACTGACCTCACGCCTTGATTTTGGATGACCTTGTAATACAACAACGCCCAAGCACGGCCGCTTTGAAGGTATAGACAAAGCAATACTTGCGTATGCTTGACTGTACACACTAACACGAGCATACATCCATGGAAGTAAGCTTGTTTTTACCCATGAATACACGCCGCTTTGAAGGTATAGACAAAGCAATACTTGCGTATGCTTGACTGTACACACTAACACGAGCATACATCCATGGAAGTAAGCTTGTTTTTACCCATGAATACACACACACATGCCGGACATAATCTGGCCTTCCTTCATGATGATGGCCATGCAACAAGCCATGGACGTAGAAAGGCAACACTGCATTCAACTCTGGCCATGGTTCAACTCACGTAATCACTAATTGTAGAACACCTGTCTCATAGAAAAATTGAGTCGCAAATTTTCTATGAAACTTGATATATCTTGACATACAACTGGTAATACGGTTTATTCTCATAAGAACCTATATAAAAATTGGCCTACAGTAGCGCAGTTGCCAATGTTACATTTATGGCTTGCTACTCTTGGGAGCTCTGCCTACAACAATGACATAAATTCGACCAACTTATGGTGAGGTAAGGAAGGGGTTACCGTAGCTCTTGTGGCGAGTGAGTAGCCCTTGTAGTGTGCTTAATAATAACAAGTTGAATGCGCTTTACTCGCTATGATATTCAGCTCAAGGGGTTTCCAATGATGAATAAGAGTTGGTAATGAGCAAAGCGCAATGACCGATCTGATATTTGAGTACCTAACCTAAAGAAAAAAATTTTATTTCCGTTGCCCAAATTGAGAAGCGCGTTATCCTACAATCTAAAATTTCCCACTCTTTGTCGGGAGACTTGATACACAGTGACACCGAAATTTCATTCCTAATGATTTCTTCCGTTTGGACAAACGCTATTTGGGAAAACGATCATTCAGGCATATTTTCATTTGAGGTAAAAAGTTATCTGGGTAAAAAGTATTCGGGCAGGGAATCCTATAACGGTCCGGAGGTTATATACAATCCCGAGTGTTGAGATGATGTACTGCTATTGTGAGGCTCCACAACAGAGTCACATCATATCAGCGGAACTGCGGAACAATGCGCTTCAACTGTGACGCTGACGTTGCTAGTCATAAATGAGTAAACTGCACTACTCGCAGAAAATGTTTGGAGAATCATTTATATAACTAGAGAAATTTCACGAATTCATTTGTGGAACATATCTGTCATATCATATCTCTGTCATAATGAGAGTTCTTTTGATGGACGCTTCTTCACACTACTTAGGTTACATGGCATCACTTCAGCGTCATACTGTCGTTTCCGGTTGTGCTAATTTCATATGTTTCGATATCACAATGGTATATGTCAACCCAATATTTACCTGTATATATAATTTTATTTGATTCAGCAGTTGATTCAGCCAAGAATCTCGCTTATCGACGATTACACCCCTCCCATTAGCGACCTCGAGCTTTCTATCTCTGCTAGGTGAGAAAAATTAGGTACCTACCTATTTTATCTGAAGAACCTTTCATAAGTAGGTATAGGAGTACAGATCTGGACCCTGTACAATTTTTCTTATTGATCGACAGATATTTAAATAAAACACATTCAATCTGCGTGGTTTACGTTCAACCATCGGACGGTAGATCATTATGGATTGAATATCAGAGAACGGAAATAATTTCAAATGATGGTAATCCAGATTATAAAAATAAGATTGTGCTACCTTTTAAATTTGGGAAACTCCAGCCGATCAAGCTGGAAATACATGGGTTTGACCCGGACGCTGAAAATTTGACTGATACTTCAATAGGAGTTGCTACTTTCAATTTAGCACAACTTTTATTCAGAGGTAGAGGTTTAGTAAGTAACTTTTTTGCGCACTATATTTGATAAGGTATTTAATACCTACCAACGATAATTATTGTACGGTTCATTATCCAGGTGAAATTAGACCTAAATTATGGGTCTGGGCAACCAACAAGAAGTTTTGTTACTATTAGCCTTTTGGAACTACCAATCGCGAAAAAGAGTGCACAAATTCGTATGGAGGTGGATGCTAGTATTGGCCGAGGATTTCATGCTTTAACTCTAGTCGGCGTGAAACCTTCACACTTCAGATCATTTATTACGATTTACATATTCATAGATGAAACAAATGAATTCAAAGAAATTCATGAAACTGAGGTTTCACAAATAAACAATTAAGTACAATTATTACAAATAATCTTACTGCACGATATCCCACTATGTTCCTTTTCTGTTATCCTCTAGACGGTCAGAACAACTTCAGCATCAACGAAAAATCGTTCGCATTTGCAATGGGAACCAATTTCATTACCGTATGCGACTTTGTCCAAGGGAGATCACGATCGACGTTTGAAGTTCGTCTGTTGGAGAGCCGGTGCGACTGGAGAAAACGAAACAATCGGAGAATTCGAAATTTCATTAAAACAGTTACGACGCGATCGTTCGAGACGATTTTCTCTGATAGATCCTGAATCAAAGGTATTTATCGCATCAAAATCGTACTGTAGAGATTTCTGGAAATGAAGAACGATCAACGAGGAACTTCTTCTCATTCTCAACAGAGTCCAATTTCTCAGAAAGGAGTAGGTACTTTATTTCCCCTTTCCTTTTCCGACCGTAATTTTAATGAATTCCCCAATGATAAACAAAGAAACTTCACCATTCTGAAATACAGAAACCTCTATCTCAGTACCGGTACCTAATAAGTATCGCAATCACAAAAATTTCGGATTCTATATTTCAGAATAAAACCAGTGACTCTTGGATAAATATCCGATATTTTCATGTATGTTCATTCGTAAATTACATCATGGGTGGTTTAAAAATGGAGACTTTGATCGGGATAGATTTTTCAGGTAAGAAAAATAAATCTATAGTTTTATTTCTTCATAACATCAAACACCGGTTTATCGCGATTTAGTTCATGAATTAAAATGGTTTCTAAATTGAAAGCGCTTAGCGTGTTCAATTCATTTTCATTCTAATTTTTATGGTAATAGTAAAATGAAATCTTATTTTCTAATACTATCATGAGCCGCAGTGTCGAAGAGCGTGTTTTTGAAACATTTCATTGTACTTTTAGGGCTTCATCGAGGTCAAAAATACAATAATATTAACAAATAATTTCATTTCAATTCCTTCAATTTGTTCCGTTGACACAAGCTTCAACTGTATTAATCTGAATTTTCTAATTTTCAGTACCTGCCCAATGTAAGCCTTTGAAGGACTGAGTGACTTCAAAATATTCCTAGGTTGTTTCGAGTAATTTCTTTTTCTTCTCCGCAGATACTAATGGTGTGAAAGGGGATCCAAATTCTCTCCATAATATTGATTTCTCGACAAATCGATTGAACGTGTATGAAGAGACCTTGACTTCAATTATTCCGATTATGGAAGAATATTCTCTCGACAAACAGTTCTCAGTCTATGGTTTTCCAGGATTTTCTCCAACCAAGGATCCACTGAGGACATATGAAGAGATATTTCACGTCAATTTAAATCCGAAAAGTTCCATATGTACCGGAATGGAAGGTAATATTTTCAAGCACTCTTATTTATCCCGTTTGCACTAAATATCATGTTCGTAGAATTCACCAAACCATTGATCTAAATCTTGCGTACAGGAATTATGACAGCTTATCGTAATGTTCTACAACAAATTGATAGGTTTAATCATGAACTCAACCTGATTCCGATTATTGAAGAAGTAACAAGATTAGCACGAAAAAATCCGAAGCATTACTACATTTTACTGATACTGACAACAGGAGATATATTCTATCCCGACTATCTACTGGGTAAAACGATGGAAGTAAGTGTATCATTTTGAAATGTACGTAGAAAAGTTGTATTAGTACTCCAAGTCAAAACTATTAAATTTCATCATCTTTTACAGGCTCTGAAGAATGCATCGTCCCATCCCGTTTCTATTATTATAATCGGTCTGGGTGATCGCAACTCGAAGTTTTTTGAATTGATTGAGACGAATTTCCAATACTCGGAACGTGAGATCGTTAAATTCGTTCCGGCTGAAAAATTCATTTCAGAGGCTAGAGTCGACAGGTCGCGTTTAGCAAGTGAAGCTGTAGCTAAAATCCCCAGCCAATTTTTGTCATACATGCTCCAGAACAATATACTGCCAAAAGACCCATCGACAGACGCGATTTATTTGACATCAAATCGTACCATCAACAATTAGAATAATTGTAGATGTCGTTTAGCCTCCATAGAATTATATTAATTGGCAAATCGAACATAATTTGAGGAAACGGTTTGACGTTTTTATCTATTCCACTCTCGTACAAAACAACCATTCCAACTAGAACATATTTTTATTTTCAAATTCGCACAAGAGTTCTTCATACAACGTAAACCTACTGAGAAAGTTGACAATATGATAAAAAAAAAACCTACAGACACGCAATCGAGCGCTCTTCATCGTCACGTACAAGAATGATAATTATGCATTTCCATTTGCCTCAGATATGCGAGCGGAGCAAGTATGAATAAAAATTACGAAGAAAATAACAACATTCAACTTGACACGATAATAAAAAAAATTAATATCTACCTAACAAGACGATATTTCCTTTTTTTTTCACCTTGGTTGGAAAGTACCGAATCCGAGTCCCACCCCTCTGTGAGTATGAGTAGCCAATCTGGCGACTTCGTATTGACTTTCCATCGAATTGAACAATTCTTCTTGCTTCTGAATGAGATCGGGTCCCTCTTTTTTGGTTTCTGGTGCAGTGGCTACAATAATACGGAAAGAAAGCTCAGACAAAATCTCAAGAAGTTAAATATCCATTGAATAGCTAGTTGCAGACAATCATTTTACCTGCGCTAGGATTCTTAATACCCATCAAACGCTGAAATTTCGCTGTTAGTTTGCCGTCTTGGTCACCACCAAATTTGGCTCCTTGCCAAATCGTTCCTCCGCCTTTACTATCTGCTGAGGGCGCCGCTGCGACTGGCGTGGTAATAATTGTCTTCTTTTCTTGCGGAAGAGCATTATTAGTCTGTGACAAAGAATGTAACCTCTTGCAAATGAGAAAGACACATGAGCAAGATTTGGTCCTATAATTGATAAATATAATAACCTGTTTTTCTTTATTCCCCCATAATAATCTTCGTTTCTGTATCTGCTCGGCGTATTTCGTGGGATTGACGGCCATTGGATTATAATATGAGGGTAAAGCGATACCAGTAGCCGATTTTACTTTTTCAACTTGTTCCTCCATCGTCTTTTGAAGTAGCATCTGCGGAGTCAACTGATTCGAAATATTTGAGTTAGTTTGATTGCTCCCAGAGACAGGTGCCTCCACAGCCATTGGTGGAACTTTCAATTCGATACCCAATTTTTCTAAAACTGAAGTAAAATAGAGTAAGGAATAATTGGGCTTCGACACAAATGGAAAGAATATCTCCTATTTCTATCCTCTAGGTAACCATCACCTTTCAATTTAGAAGTTGACTTCCAGTTCTTCGGTCTCGGCTTATCCCGTGATCTTGACCTACTTCTACTTCGTCTCGATCTACAACAGAAAAAATAAATATTTACCTATAGATATTTGCGTTCTCATATTCCCATATTTGTGACGTCAAGAAAACCTTCAATCTATTGTTGGAAGAAACGTTTGTTCGCATATGAAATAAGAGAAATCATCCTGGCACAGTAACGCAATCAGCTGTCTTACACAAGGTAAACAAGAAATAATGAATTCACTTTCATCGAAAAGAAGGTCTCATTTATTTTTCCTGAAGACCCAATATATTAGTTTTTTCTAAATAACCGAACATAACACGGCTTTTGAGGAGGGAGAAAAGCTAAAATCGTGTATCGATAATGTGAATAGATGCGACAAAACATTGTACAGTACGTTCCACATATGCTCTTTTCTCGACGTTAAATTTGTTGAAATATATTTACAATAGAAAACTGAACAAAACCGACTGTATACTCGACATACATCGTGATTTCAAACCTCGTATAGTTGAATAGTGCTTGAGATATTAGAAAAAGTTTTAAAAAACAAAAAGAATGATTTTTCTAACTTACTCTGAGTTAGACATACTTCATTCAAATTTCTCTCCCACGTACTTTTCTGCTCTCGGTGTAAAAATTATGAAGTCTATCGAATTCGCCAGAAGAATTATTAGAAAAATAGCAACAAGCTACGATTAGGTTGAGAAACGAAGGAAGTGACAATACGAAAGAAAGAAAGAAAAACCATCCAAAAATTGTCAAAGGTTAAGAACACTACAGTTTCGTACAAACCTATAGGGAGATCTGCGGCGACTACTGGTTCTATTTGGACTACCTCTACGATGGTAACGATCATGACTTCGAGATCTAGAACGCGATTTTTTTGACCGATATGATCTGAAATGCAAGAATTACGATTTTATCTTTGCAAATGAAGAATAGATTGGAAAATGAAAGATTATTTACTTGTGTCCACTGCGAGAAGACGATCTAGATCGAGAACGGTGGCGTTTCCTATCGTATTTCTCGATAGCATAACTATCCCTTAAAATCGAAAACAGAAACTTTGTCAATACCAACATAAATAATATTTGAAGTCAATTTTCAAAATGTACCATACCTTCTTCGATCTCGCCCATTATTTCGTCTTCTTCGATCCCTGTCGTCATCTTCACGTCTGTAATCTCTATTATATTTACTACGTTTGTTATCATCGCGTCTGTCTTCATTGTAACGTTTATTTTTCGAGGAATCAGTCTTCGAGTCATCATCCCGGACTCTACTCCGCTTATTACTATCCGAAGAATCAGAAGAATAAGACGTAGCCGGTGATGTGGATAAACTTTTCGAATAGTGGCGTTTTGTCTTCAGTGCATTACTTCGCTCATTATTTCCATGATCCGAGTGTTCACTTGACGAATCCTAAACAACATAAATATGCGTAACTGCATTTCTAAAAATAAAGAAGAAAAAAATTAATACTACTGCTTCCGGGGAAGTAAAAAATACATGCGTTTTGAGGTACAGACAAATTGATTTATAATTATTATTACATATGATGCATGAAACTTTTCTTTCATCGTCTTGAAGTGCAATCAATTGTCACACAAATAATACGCTACATGTTCGAGAATACAAAACAGTAAATTCTTCTGTCGCTCTATGATCTGGTGAGTGTCACATCGATCCCCAAACTTCAGGAACTCTTTATAATACTAATATGCAATACCGAAGTCGTCCACAACTACGGGTTTAAGTCGTTCTTCAATTGTATTCTAATTTAAAATATACAAAATTAGCGTACCGAACACGTCAATGACAACATCGTAAAGTAATTCATTTTGAAATTCGGAAATGAAAAGAAATTTGTTTTAAATCGTACATTTGTAAGTGAGTAAACTATTGGTTATTGATTCAACTTTAATCAACGACATTTACCTCTTCAAGAAATTCGCGAGTGAAAATAATATTGTATCAGCGAAAGAAATTCAACGAGCCATCTGCGTTTAAACAGCTCGTCGACAGTCAAGACCTGGACGAAATTACTCACCCTTCAAACGGTAGCGCGGGTGTACCTCGGCACAATTCTCAAAACTGCCTCGGAGTATCAAATATCTTCGCGTACAGCATACATCAGGCTGATGTTGAGTGAACATATTTTATAGATTTCAACAAGACGCGTGTTATTATATTTTCTTTATAAAAGTTTCACTTAATACTATCGTACTGTACACATATACGGAGACAGACTTTTCGAAAAGTGAACGCAGATGTTTTCCAACATAATGTTAGAATTAAATCACCCTCTCAAAATTATATTGTGGAGGTAAATATTTAGAAACGTGGTTTCTGGTTATGCTATCAGGTTCATCCGTAATTTTAAATCGAACGTTCAATGCTTAGGACTAAATCTTAGATAACATCAAGTATGATCAGTAATTTGTTCGCCGTTGAGATACTTAAAAGTTGGAAGAAAAATGAGAGAAGCGAGCTAAATACTGATCATTCTTTAGATAGTCTTAAGTATGCAAACTAATCGACACAATGTATTAATTCATTACCTCGCTCATATCCATGGTAATCGGCTCACAATTGGCATCAACTTCCACAGATTTTCCAGCAAATTTTCGGGGCATCTAGATGCCGTAGTAAAAAATAAGATGATATTACGATATTGATATAGAAATTGGAATAATTCGATTTTGCACGAATACAATGTTTGGGATAGGCCATTCATAAGCGATTGAAGGAATTCAGGAATCATTGATTTAAGAACAGCGAATCAGCTGAATAATCATAAATCAGAACTTACCACCTTAGATGGAGAAAAATCACTGTCACCATCGCTAGTATATACATTCAGGGATTCCATTATGATTTTTAAAATAATTTTGTGCACTCATGCGACTCGAGAACTTAGTGATATTGTTTCAATTGATAAAACAGAATCTTCGGAGTACATTGTTGAATAATTCATTCAAAAGTTGGAAATACGAGAAAACTATGGTTCTGATCAGGTTCTGTGCGCAGAGGAATGAGTAATGAAAGAACTACTATGTAGAGATCACAAGTTTTCGTCGTTTTCGATCATCCAGTAAAATCCGTATTCGAATTCTTCAAAAAATTTCATACTTCCATTTTTATTCTACCTAGTTTCCAGGATGAACGTAAACAAACAAGAACGACCTAGACGTGACGTCACTACTGGACCAACCTCTGCGGGGGTAGACTAGTTACTTAGTATAGTGACTGTAGGTAGCGCTAGTGTTGATGATCAAGAGGAGATTAAATAAAGTGCCAGTTGTAATAATTTTGTTCGACTAGATCTCTACCTTCCAACTAGAGAATAAAATAAAACAAATAAAAAGCATTACTGTAGAACTAAATGCACTTCAGCGCGCAAAATCAGCATCGTGCGTTTGTTTCACTAGCTATAATTGCTGAAGGGAGCACCCTTGGCCGCATCTTGTGATGATGGGTGAAACAGGAAGAAACAATAGCCGTAAGGAAAGAAGCCAAGTTTCGCGATGCAGTCTGAACGCAGTGGGTGAGTGATGAATGATGATCTAACAAGGGCAAACAAATTCACGTTTTTTCGCAGAAACAAGGTCTCTCTTTTATAAGTGAGAAATCCACTTTTTAGAATCGTCAACTTCCTCTCTTTTCATTTTTGAGCTCTCATCCAAAGAAAATAATCTGAAACCAAAACTGGAGTAAAAAATCTAGAATTGAAGACCATCTCTGTCGAAAGGGTGTCCATCCCATACAAGAAATACCTAGGTATACATTGAGCGGACGCCCTCTTGAAAGAAAGGTCCTCAATTGTTTACTGTTTTGTTTTTGATGTAGGTAGGTAATTGCTTACTTGTTTCACACAATCAAATAATATCTATAAATTAACAATTAGGTATAACATGTAGGCTTCTGAAGCGTTTTTTCCATCAGAACGAATGTAATTAATAACTGAACATCGGTATCTGATGAAGCACTATGTTGTCATTTTGGGGTATTCCGGCCTGAATACCATTGACTATATATTACTACGTAACAAAATAATTTATAGTCAATGTGAATACTGATGAAGATGGCCTGGCTTGTTTCATAAACAACCGATTCTATTGTTACAAAGCTTAAAAAATTGGGAATGTTTGCTCTTCCATTAATTTCCTCTTCTCTTAAGAATTCCACGGTATTTGTCAATAAATAAGAATGAATAATAGGCCTCATGATGCATATAGGCAATCGTTGTTTCCGCATTCGAAATAGAAAATACAAAATAAACTTTTTGACAATAAATATTGGAAGTAGGCCTATACGGGAAACCAAAAATAAACATTTTTGAATGCAGTCGTTTGAAACTTCAATAGGTAGCGATACCACAGTCTACGGTTGAATGATCTAAGAAAAGGGAACACATTATTGATTGTATCATATAATATTCAATCATATTTTTCGCGGTAAATTATTCAATTCAATTGAAGGAAAAAACTATAAAAATAGGCTGCTATATTTACCAGTTTTATTTTACTAGGCGTATAAGAATAAAAATATATAAGAACTTTTTTATTTCACTTGACGCTTACTCGTAAACGCGCGGATTATAATTTTTTTTTTTTTTCTTTTTCTAAATGACGAATGGTCATTCGTTTGAAAAGTACCCAGATAGAAATAGAAAATCCTTTTCTCTAGCCTAATGAAGCGGTCTATTTTTTAATTTTAATGAATAATATCGTTCCCGCAATTGGATATAAGTAATAATGTAGGCGAAAATTCCTAGAAAATCAGTTCAACCGTAAAAAATGCATGACAACGATTCTCTGACATAATTTTGGTTGTTTATTAACGTTTTATACATTTTTTAACCATACGCACAATAAAACAAAAATTATTTTATTTTCGTGCAATGAGAAATCAATGTAGAAAATCAGTATTTAGCCTATATAAGTTAAATTTTTAACCTTTGTCACAACTTTCAGGAAGGTAATTCTTAGTTTAATTCGGCTGATACTTGTCTTTTGAGCTGTTTCGATCTGTTACATAGGTATGTCCATCAGGCAGGGTACATCGTCGCAACCCTCGTCGGTTATAGGGCGAATGAAGAGAGGAATGGTAGAGATAAGTCACAGAAGTTCCGCAATTTGTTTACACTTTTCTATCCTCCACGAGTAGTCTGTTGCGTAGGTACTTTCTCTTTAAAGAGTTTATAAAAATTTGAGATAAGTATTTTAAAACACCGTTGACTGACTAGTCTGTATGAGGTTACGAGAATAATATATTATACCTACTCACAAAAACGGCGAAAGAGTTACGTATCATTCACATTTACAGTCTCCAAGACTTCCTTGAAATTCTGGATGACATCACTGTGTGATTTCATGATCATGGTCAGTTCTTTCGTCAACGTTAATATTCTGTCATTCTTCTCATTCATTATATTCTATTCGGAAGAGAGTCAAAGTCGTGATTAGGTCTATAATAAATAATCTACATACTTTTATTTGCTCAAACAAAACTGGTTCAGGATTCGATAAGAATTATATAACACTAGGAACTTTGAAGGATGACTAATGGTAACCTGAGCAATATATGACAGATGAAAGAAGGGGTGTGAAGCTGATACCTATCATGAAGAATTTTTTAGTCAAACTCTTACGTAATGCTCTTATATAAATAAAAATCTTTCACTATTTCTCGCTCATGCTGGTTATAAAAAAGTACATATAGGTACCTACTGAATTTAGTTAGGTATTAAAATAATATCAAATTCAACAATTAAATTATCCGTGAATGGTTAGGTAATAATGTATAATTTTTTTTCTTTTTTTTTCGTCTGTACCGACTAAAAGATTTCAGATTATGAATTTATTTGATTTATTATAGGCCTATTCACGTTTTATGTCTCTGTACTAAATGATTAGTGATAAAACTGAAATTACTTCGATGGGTACCTAATCGATATGATAATTTCATTTAACTTATTCAACTTGAAAAGTAGATCTTTACCGTCCTCAAAAAAGTCTCATATTAACTTACAATTTATGGCTCGTGAAGTTAGAACATTTTAACCCCCTCATTCACTTCAAAAGATCGTTCGGCTATCTCCGTACAATTATACTTATTATTATTTTACTTATATATTTATTGGTATTTCATTTCAAACCTGCATTTTTTTCATATTAATTGTCGCATTGCTACGATCATCAGCGATAAAGGCATCAATAATTTCAGTATCCTTAGACTCAGCGGCGCTTTTGAACTCGATAATTTTTCGTTCCATTAAAATATTCTGACGAGATGTTTTCTCTTGAAGCTTAAGGAATTCGAGAATCATTTTTCGTTGTAGTTCATCTTTCTCGTTTTTTACCTAGAGATTTTGAAAGTTACTTTATTTTAGGCCTAAAATAAAAAATGCGGACGTACACAATTGAAATCATACACATAAAAACTAAGAGGAAGTGTCCAGACTAGAGATGTAGGTAATTTTATTCCTATGACAAGTTTGGCGTCATGCCGAAACGGAAATTTTGAGCTCAGAATTTTCGAGAAAAAAAAACGATTGATGAAAATACCTGGCTGCGTTAGTCGTATGACGAGGCTTCACTCCAACCTCTCTCTCTTACATGAGAGTAACTCCCTTTTTGTCTCGAAGAAGATTTAATGAAATTATTAATGGCCTAACCCTAACGGAAAGATTTCGCGATGAGATAATACTAGGTATCGAAATTTTAATGGGAAAAGAAAATCCAGTCGAGGGCATTGAAAAAATTACGATGAAAAAATTTTTGTCCAAGGTGCCCATTTAAAATCGATAGGTTCCCGTCCAGAATGGTAACTTACCTGTTCACAAGAATATTCAAAAAAATCACATAAATATTGTAATTCTTCACATTTCGTCTTCATCATGAGTAATTGTCTTTCCAAGATCTGTGAGCAAATAAAATACTAGAATGATAGTGTGAAATACCCATCTACTTTCCATGCATGTGCTGCATTTTATGTGAGTATGAGCTTAAATTTTTCAGGATGACATCAACTCACATCGTTTGCTTTACGAGCTTTCTCATTGATTATAACTTTGTGTTGTAATTCTTCTACGCACTTCTGAGCTATTTTCAGAGGTAATACCAATTCTTGATTTTGTTTCCTTATGTTCTGGATTTCTATTAACATTCTGCATTTTTCATCCCTCATTTTTATTAATTTATCCTGAAATAAAAGTTGTAAGATAAGAGTTTTTTAAATTCAAATTTTAATATGAGTATTAGAAGTAGGTAATACTGCCTAGATTATTTAAAAAAGTTCATTTATCAGAAGGGGACAGAGGTGAAGGTTGGTCTACAGTGACACATCTCCTACAATCAGTGAATGAGCCCGACGAAATCCTTTTGATGGACTCAGGCTCATAGCCAAAAGGAGGAAAGGAGGTATTTAAGTTTTCAATCTCCTTCGTCAAAAATATAGCAATATTGCTATGCTAAACAAAGAAGGAAAGAAATGTGTGGAGAGTCCCATCCTCCGAATTTTCTTGAAGTCTCTAATACAAATTGATTCTGACTACGGGCCTGAACGGATTGGAAAATGGTACCTAACTTTTTCTCATCCTTCAAAACGTAGTAGGTAAGGATGAAAGCATAAATTAAGTAATCAAATTTATCGGAGATAGGCGAGTACAAAACTTTCCCGCAGAAAAACGTTTGTTTGAGGGAAGTTCCATATTTTTCAGAAACCTTGTTCAACAGTCTTATAAAAAGTGGAATTCTTGAAATTTTCATATCACAATTTAACAGCAGGTAATCAAAGTTATCAGATTATTAGGTTTTTCAGTACTTACTTTTAGCACTGAAATAAGAGCCAAATTTTTTGATGTTATTTCCGTGTAAAAATGCATCATGTCGTCGTAGATCTTATCGTGACTTTCGAGCAACATTTTGACGTACTTGTTCTTGCGTTCTTCTATTTCGTTAACATCTATTTCGTTTTTGAGACTCAATTCTTCTCGAAATTGTTCTAGGAATCTTTGGTATTTTTGCTCCAAAATTCTACAATTATCTTCGTAATTTGAACGAACTAGTGCCACAGTTTCGTCAGTATCCTGGAAAATTTTATAATTTTCAGTGCTGAAAGTGTTCCTTCATACTTCAGTTAGTCCATGTAGGGATTGTGAAGTCATTATAAAAATTGTGTGTTTGAATCCCCCGATAGAAGGGGACAGAAGAATTATCTCAGGGTTTGATTCTTATTGAGGAGGGGAACTCAACCTCGAGCGCTTGTAGAGAGAAAATTTAGAAAATTTTTTTGTAGAACAGTTTCATGTGGCAGTCGCGAGTTCGCGACCTTTATAATGATATGGGATTACGTACCTGAATTTTTAACCTAATTTGACGTAGGTGGAAATCCTCTTCCTCCAAATTTTTCACTTTCAAATCTTTTATATATTTTAGTAAGGAAAGTTCTTCTTTTGCATGGTTCTCCTCTGCATTTTTCAGCATGATCATGTTCTTCAACTGTAATTTTGTAAGGATATTTTTTAATGACGAACGTTTTAAATCAGGAAATAGGAAAATATACTTGTAAATACCTGTATAAAAAAATAAATTGATAATTGGTCTTCTATTCCTTGGTTTCAAATGTGCACAAGAACTAAGACGAAGAAGGCTAAAGAGAAAGTAGGCCTAATATTTCAGGTCTTCGAAAACGTATTTCTCTTTTCCTTACCACAGATTATTTTTGATGAACCTGAATATGAATGCAGTTTTGACTCGATTTCACACCTTCGACTTCAGAAGCTCCTGGACTCTTCAAGAGTAAAATACCTGAATTTCTAGAACGATTTTAAATACGTATCACACCCCCGTACCGACTGTAACCGCAGACCCTCGTTACCAACTTGATTTTATGGGTCATCCCCTCCGACAAAACAACCTTTTAAAATTGCTAGGCTCCATTCAATCTTCTGGGCTTTGCACTGCGCATCAGCCCTCCACCCCTCCCCGTCACCGCGCTTTCTCACTCACTGCTAACTTTTTGGCCTTGACCGTCCATCTATGAATCCGGTTAGACCTTGTAAATGAAATATAAGACTCCCGTAGTTATTTGAGGATGTGGACCTATACAAACCTCCATCTGTGATAATTGCCCATGTTGCTCGTACATAAAATGTTTGATGTTTTGTTGACAAATTTTCATTTCTTGTCGATATTTTACTTCGGCGTCTTCAAATTCCTTTTCTCGATTCCTATACGGTAAGTTGAAAAGATGACATTTTAATAACATTTTTCATTTTTGTTTTGGCTGCTGCGGTGTAAACTGATGAAGCTCAGCGAAGTCATACATCACATTTCTCGTACTATCGCACGCGCAGCCCTCAACTTGTAATCCATCGTCAATAAGGTAGCTTAGGTACTTAGTAAAACACAAAGATTATAAACCATATACGCACTTCAAACATGCACGACTTTCTTCAAGCTGTTGTCGAGTAATTTCCCAAAAGGTCCGTATTTTATCTCTTTCCAATTGAAAGAAATTTCGTTCTTCGCGTTCTCTTTCCAATTCTAGTTGAATTCGAGAAACGAAGGATTCTAATTGCTCTCGCGACATTTCAGAAATAGGTATACCATCGATGATTCCTGCGCCTCCTTTGGCACCTTTACCACTTTTCGATTTTTTCTTCGGTGCCTAGCGAGAAGAAGGATGTATGTAGTAAAATGTTTTCTCATTCATATCGTGTTTGATAATAACAATAATTTACCATTGTTCTTTCCTTAATGCCGCGATTTCCTAACTTAAAATGAGAACTTTCATACGTGTATAAAATTGTCAGATTGCAAGAGGTTGAAGTACGTATCTTCGAAAACAAGTTTAGTTACCATGGTGACAATCGCGCGCTTGGGAAAAATAATAGTTATAATTTCTCCTCACCCAAGGTTCCGTTTCATTGAGTACATTTGCTGATGAATTTTAAATTGAAGTTACCCTTCTTTTTTTATTCTTCTTCTTCTTTCTTCGAATTCTTTATTACAATTGAAGAAATTGGTGCAACTAATATCTAGGTAAATATCATCACTAAGCCTAGTATTTTGTTTGTTAAGCTAACTATATAGTTGACGGGCTCACTCAGGCTTGTATACAGGTGTAATATACTGTATATTAGGTTGACCAGCTCACTCACTCCACTTGTTCGCCTGAACAGCCTAGTATAAACCAAGTTTAAGCCTGGTATAGGCCTTTGACATCATATATGACTTTCCACCTCTCTCTCCAGCCGTAGAGTACCTACTACATATTAGGAATACCTATGTATCTCAATAACTGAGTTCAGTTTAGCTCATAGTCATTTTTTCACTTTCTTAATAGTGTAGGCTAACTCACTCATATTCAGTAGCAGAGATCGACATTTTCCAAATCTTGATAGTGGAACCTAGAATGTGTTGTTTGTTAGCTCTAGTGGAAAGGAAGCCTATAGTTTAGAGAACAAGATGAGGTAGTTAGCCCAACACATAGAGTACAAGACACCCCTAGTGTATTGTATCAGGCCTAATACACCCTAGTTTACTGTATGTTACCTGGAATGCAGAGAAAGCCGACTATAGGAGGCATGATGAGCTCATTAGCCCAACATAAAGTGTATGAAGTAGCTTCAGTAGATTGTATGTCGGACCTAGTATAGCCTAGTATATTTTGTGTTAGGCGTAGTGACAAAAGCCAGAATCTTGTAAGTCCTTAAAGTGGGTCAAGATCGCTGAGGACGTCATCAAGCATGACAAAACAACGGCTTTCTCAGTGTAGTTGAAAGAGGAACGTAGGAACCTGTTCTATGGGTTGAACTGGTTTTGGTATTGAAATGACTTTAAAATTAGTCTCTTCCCATCATATATTACAGCATTGTTAGTCCTATCATATATTTAGACTCGGATAAATCGAAATCTTTTCGAGTTCAACTCTTTTATTTATTAGGTTAGGTCAGTTTTTGCCAGATGGCGTTCGGTGGACGTTAAAAGTTTCAAAAAGATATCAGCTTAATTTGAAAGGGGGAAGGGACTTCGAGAAAGTTGAACGAGGAACGCATGGCTGGTGTAGGCGATATTGAGGATGGAATTCAAAATTGGACACCCGGAGAGTCTAAATAAAGTTGAAATGGCTTCTGCTGCTTCTTTCCCGTTGAAGGACTTGGAATCCTCGACCTAAACCTGAAATCTGCGAATCCGAGAGAGAAAGAAGAATCAGTAAGTTACTGATTTGCTGACGTCAGCCACTGGCTAGTACGAGCTCTGATTGATGTCTTTACTCGTGAAATACCTAAGTATTTTGACCAATAGTTTTGATCCAGATGTGAGACATTCTGCACTTGAATGTGATTTCTGTGGAAGAAAAATTTACACAGAATAGATAATACCTAGATATATATGAAGAGGCATAGGACGTCGACCCATGAATCAAACCCAGATTTGAAATAGGTGATTAGCCCATTTTAATATTGTAATTTATGATAGTGTAATACTATTTCCTATACTACAGAACTGTATAGACGCCCGGACGCATATTTTGAGATTAGGGTATGGATAGAGAAAAGACATGAAACATGTCAAAAAAATTAGATGCTATTGAAGGAGCGCAATGGCAGTGGAAGTCCCGAAAATGATGACGTGACAACTTGAACGCGTTGCAGTACAGTGGAAATTTTTGTAAGTCCCCCTCCTATCATGTATAGCTCGAGAGTTGGCATTTTTCCAAGTCCTCTTCTTATTATATAAAGCTTGAAGGCTGAAATTATTCCACGCACCCTCCCTACCCCACCAATCACATATAGCTCAGAAGATGAAACTTTTCCTATCATATAATTACTTATAGCTGGAGAGTCAACATTTTTTCAAGTCCCCCTTCCATCACATATAACTCGGGAGAGGACCCCCTCAACAAAAGAGATTTATTTGTATTTATTTATTTATTTATTTATTCAATTATTTATGGCATAAATTTAATCGCACGCCTCAAAAAACAAAATTGCCCGCCTATCGATAACATGCCAAGGAAACAAAATTGACACGCCTAAGAAATGTATTACACGGATAAAAACGAAGTAAGTAGTGCACACATCCTTATATAAGTTGTGCACTCAAGATCCAAAACACTGGAAATCCTATGAAACGGACAAATACACAAAGTAAGTAGTGCACACATCTTGATACAAGTTGTACACACAAAATCAAAACACTCAAAATCCATTGAAGAGGACAAAAACACCACCATGTAAGTAGTGCACACATTCCCATATAGTGCACACTTAAGAACATGCAGAACAGTATGCGATCCACATTTAATTCATTCAACTATAATATATCAAGTAAGTAAACTTGATACAGGAAGAAGAAACAGGAAAGAAGATAATGGAATGATTTGGTTTTTGACAAGTCAGCACAAGCCTCAAGGCAGCATTCCAAGTGGAGTTTTTTTTTTTTTTTTTTACTATTTCATAAAGACATAACAATATTGATACATATTAATGCAATTAATAAATATAAGTTTTCAAATAATTTACAACGGCTAAGCCCAACCGCTTCTTGAATAAATCTGAGTTCAACACTACATCGCACCTGTCTTCATAATAACAAACGCCGAGAAGAGTCGAAATTAACATCCGCCTACCACTTGACATGTGCAGCGTGAAAAGTTTCCTGAAGATCGAAAGGAAGCTCCAAATGGGCCTGAAGATTAGACTCCATCAAGAACCTTGATTGCCAAAAAGGGCCTGCGAAAAGGAAGAGTGGAATTGGCAAATCACGGGAAGGATCAGAAGTGCGAATATTGTCAAAACGACGAACTCTTGAGTACAAGTCAATAATGAAACGTCCGCGGCTATTGCACTGAACCATATAACTACCGCGCATCCCCTTGGTATCATACCTCTGCCGAATCATATTATTTTGACGACGAACCTCAGTATTTGACCAACCAGTGAAGATCTCACGACAATGCTCGAAATCCAATGCATTAACCAACTGACTCGACTGACTCCTCCGGGGTGGAACAACTGGGAAAACACCTCCATGAACAGTCATACCTCACTCATAAGGAGTTTGAGGTTTATGATGGGGAGGCAGTCTCTACTGTCAAGCCTATCCTGGCTGGAGTTCCTCACAATAAATGCAGCAAAATCATCTTCTTTTGAAATGCGGGTCGTGTGCCAGTCCTGGCGTGCATTTATGGCGTTCGTCATGATTTCAACGGTGTGTCAGTTTTTTTCTATGGCGGGAGGGGAACTGGCGGTCAATATAATTTTATGAGGCTTGCACTTATATATTTCCCTTTATTTATTTATGCTCTTCAACAGCCCAGGGAGCCAATTATAGAAGAGCACTATTGATATTTAATACAAGTACCCTTATGAAAATAAAACAACAACGAGATATTCAAATGGTGCTTCCGAAAATTGTGAATCCAAACCTCGGGCCCCACCCCAACCCAGCATTCAGTAAACCAAACAGAAAGAAAAATAGATTGCGCGGGTGCGGATACAGAGGACAACGATCTGACACCTCCATCAAAACGCTCGTTATTTTTCTGAACTCCTATCAATTATGAGGACGTACCGTCCGTCCCATCCTCATATATAGCTCGAGAGAGGAAATTTTTGTAAGCCCCCCTCCTGTCATATTTAGCTCGAGAGTGGAAATTCTTCCAAGTCCACCTCCTATCATATCCTCAAGAGTTGACATTTTTGTAAGTCTCGCACCTATCATATAAAGCTTAGGGGCTGAAATTTTCCCAAGTCCCGCCCCCCACCAATCATATATAGCTCTGAAGATGAAACTTCCCCTTCACACATAGCTCGAGAGAACATTTTTATAATTCCCCCTCCTGTCATATATAGCTCAGAAGCTGAAACTTTTCTAATCTCGTATCATATATAGCTCGAGAGAGAAAATTTTTGTAAGTCCTCTTGTCATATACATAGCTCGAAAGTGAAAATTTTTTCAACTCCCCCTCCTATTATATAAAACTTGAGGGTTGCAATTTTTCCAATTCCCCCCCCCCCCATTCATATATACCTCAGAAGCTGAAGCTTTCCCTTGTCCCCCACCTATCATATAAAGCTTGGGGGCTGAAATTTTTCAAAGTCCCGAAAATTATGACGTCACGATTTGAATGCTCTCGCGCTCGTTTTCTGTAAATACCCCCTCAACAAAAGAGATAGCGGGATCCCCGCCAATATAAAAAATTCACCTCCCCCTCCCCCCCCAAAAAAAAAAAATCAACTGAGCGTCGTTCCTCAGAATGGTTTTGTCACAGTAGCACTAGCGGATAGTATGTATGAGGAAGGGGACACAGAAGTGTGGAGTTTTGCTTACAAGGAAAGCGAGGGCTCTGGCCTTGTTTAATAATCAGGATAAATACAGGCGAGGACTCTTTCTTAGTTTAGGGACATTGTAAATTTTTGAAGATAACGATAGATATCCTAGAGAAGAAACCCGACCTAGTCGAAACTTTTGGAAAATTTTTAGTTCTTCAGATAACATAACGCGATCGCCGGATAGCTTCTACTGTAACATTCTCTCAAATCATCCAACATTCTGCGTATACCTACGTAAGAGGCATGAAGATCGTATGCTTTAGTAGTCTGTATTATCTGTCGACATCGTACGCAGTAAATATGCGAGCATTTCGCTGAACATCTTATTTACACATATACGCAGGTTTTTTTCCTCGCTTCATGCAAAAAATACAATTGAACTGCACAATTTGAGCCATTTTTAGAGGTCCGGGAGATACACCCCTTTTCTGTCCTCCTCCCCTCATACATACAGCTTTATTTTCGTAATATTTGCGCAAAATTATTAAAAATATTATAATGACGTATTCGCAAACGAATAGCATTGTACAAATCCTTGTAAGAGGAAAAGGAAGAAGATTTAGAAACCGAAAAAATTGACCTCGCCCATCAAGATCAATTTCATGAAGAACATTCGGATGATACTCGTAATTCGCTACGTTACACTGAACCATGCGTGAGATATTTGAATTTTTTACAAATATTTTTTGCGACAGACAGAACATTTATACTGCAAAATCTTTTTGTAGAAATCTAAACCACGAAATAATACTCGTTATAACTTAGGTATACAGAGACTTCGCGTTAGATTCGCTAATGATGTAAATTGTAAATTTCTCATACCCAGATAACTGTATACGATCGATCTTTTGATAATAATTAATGAAGAGTAATTACAGAACGATTATTTCGGAGCCTTGTGAAGAAAATAACCGCTGATTAAGAGGTTTTCAACGAATACACGATCATCGATGGCAGGGTAGCCTTCTTCTTTCGGAGTGAAACAATTAACACTAGCTGAGCTAAAACACCAAGGTTTATTAATTTAATAAATAAACCATAACTAATAACCATACCTCTTACGACTATAATTATTCATTAATTTTATTATCAAAAATGTTCTCCATTGAAATTTCCATTTCAAGTCGATCATGCAATAAGTCTTTGGCTTTCGCGCGACACAACTTGGTGGGAAAGAGCTCCAGTTTCCTCGTAGGTTAAAGAAGAAAAAAAAAATCATTCGAATATCATAGACAAAATACTGTGTAAGTACGAGTATTCTTTCGGATTTTATTCATCAAATTGGTCCATTCCATAAATACGCCAAATTTGAAAAAAAAAATTGTCAAAAAGTTCTCCAGTCACTGGAACGGTCTGGAGATGGAACAGAAAATTTAGAAAATTCACTTTTTCAACCTGAAGAATAGTGACTTCTGATATTTTGTTCATCAAATTGGTCCATTCCACAAATACGCCGAATTTGAAAAAAAAGTTGTCAAAAAATTCTCCAGTCACTGGAACGGTCTGGAGTTGGTACAGAAAATTGATAAAATGGTAAATTCTCCATTTGCTGGAACGGTCTGGAAATTGAAGAAAATGGAAAAAATTCACTTTCTCAGCCTGGAGAACAGTGATTTCTGATATTTTGTTCATCGGTTAGGTCAATTCTCATGTAAAAAAGTGCAACAAATTTGAAAAAAATAGTCAAAAAATGCTCCAGTAGCTAGAACAGTCTGGAAAATGAAGAAAATGGAAAAAATTCACTTTTTCAACCTGAAGATCAGTGATTTCTGATATTTTGTTCATCAAATAGGTCCATTCCACAAATACGCCGAATTTGAAAAAGAAAATTGTAAAAAAATTCTCCAGTCACTGGAACAGTCTGGAGATGGTACAGAAAATTGCGAGATTTGTTTTTTCAACCTGCAGAACTGTAATTTCTGGTATTTTGTTCATCGATTAGGTCAATTCTCATGTAAACAAGTGCACTTTTTCAACCTGGAGAACAGTGATTTCTGATATTTTGTTCATCAAATAGGTCCATTCCACAACGCCGAATTTGAAAAAAAAAAAATTGTCAAATTATTTTCCAGTCACTGGAACGGTCTGGAGATGGTACAGAAAACTGAGAAAATTTCTTTTTCTCAACCTGCAGAACTGTAATCTCTGGTAGTTTGTTCATCAATTAGGTCAATTCTCATGTAAACAAGTACAACGAATTTGAAAAAAATGGTGAATTCTCCAGTTGCTGGAACGGTCTGGAAATAGAAGAAAAAAAAAATTCACTTTTTCAGCCTGGAGAACAGTGATTTTTGATATTTTGTTCATCAAATTGGTCCATTCCACAAATACGCCGAATTTGAAAAAAAAAATTGTCGAAAAATTCTCCAGTCACTGGAACGGTTGGAGTTAATACAGAAAATTGATAAAATGGTAAATTCTCCAGTTGCTGGAACGGAGAACAGTGATTTCTGATATTTTGTTCATCGATTAGGTCAATTCTCCTAAGTGCACTAAATTTGAACAAAATAGTCAAAAAATGCTCCAGTCGCTAGAACAGTCTGGAAAATGAAGAAAATGGAAAAAATTCACTTTTTCAACCTGAAGATCAGTGATTTCTGATATTTTGTTCATCAAATAGGTCCATTCCACAAATACGCCGAATTTGAAAAAGAAAATTGTAAAAAAATTCTCCAGTCACTGGAACAGTCTGGAGATGGTACAGAAAATTGCGAGATTTGTTTTTTCAACCTGCAGAACTGTAATTTCTGGTATTTTGTTCATCGATTAGGTCAATTCTCATGTAAACAAGTGCACTTTTTCAACCTGGAGAACAGTGATTTCTGATATTTTGTTCATCAAATAGGTCCATTCCACAACGCCGAATTTGAAAAAAAAAAAATTGTCAAATTATTTTCCAGTCACTGGAACGGTCTGGAGATGGTACAGAAAACTGAGAAAATTTCTTTTTCTCAACCTGCAGAACTGTAATCTCTGGTAGTTTGTTCATCAATTAGGTCAATTCTCATGTAAACAAGTACAACGAATTTGAAAAAAATGGTGAATTCTCCAGTTGCTGGAACGGTCTGGAAATAGAAGAAAAAAAAAATTCACTTTTTCAGCCTGGAGAACAGTGATTTTTGATATTTTGTTCATCAAATTGGTCCATTCCACAAATACGCCGAATTTGAAAAAAAAAATTGTCGAAAAATTCTCCAGTCACTGGAACGGTTGGAGTTAATACAGAAAATTGATAAAATGGTAAATTCTCCAGTTGCTGGAACGGAGAACAGTGATTTCTGATATTTTGTTCATCGATTAGGTCAATTCTCCTAAGTGCACTAAATTTGAACAAAATAGTCAAAAAATGCTCCAGTAGCTAGAACAGTCTGGAAAATGAAGAAAATGGAAAAAATTCACTTTTTCAACCTGAAGATCAGTGATTTCTGATATTTTGTTCATCAAATAGGTCCATTCCACAAATACGCCGAATTTGAAAAAGAAAATTGTAAAAAAATTCTCCAGTCACTGGAACAGTCTGGAGATGGTACAGAAAATTGCGAGATTTGTTTTTTCAACCTGCAGAACTGTAATTTCTGGTATTTTGTTCATCGATTAGGTCAATTCTCATGTAAACAAGTGCACTTTTTCAACCTGGAGAACAGTGATTTCTGATATTTTGTTCATCAAATAGGTCCATTCCACAACGCCGAATTTGAAAAAAAAAAAATTGTCAAATTATTTTCCAGTCACTGGAACGGTCTGGAGATGGTACAGAAAACTGAGAAAATTTCTTTTTCTCAACCTGCAGAACTGTAATCTCTGGTAGTTTGTTCATCAATTAGGTCAATTCTCATGTAAACAAGTACAACGAATTTGAAAAAAATGGTGAATTCTCCAGTTGCTGGAACGGTCTGGAAATAGAAGAAAAAAAAAATTCACTTTTTCAGCCTGGAGAACAGTGATTTTTGATATTTTGTTCATCAAATTGGTCCATTCCACAAATACGCCGAATTTGAAAAAAAAAATTGTCGAAAAATTCTCCAGTCACTGGAACGGTTGGAGTTAATACAGAAAATTGATAAAATGGTAAATTCTCCAGTTGCTGGAACGGAGAACAGTGATTTCTGATATTTTGTTCATCGATTAGGTCAATTCTCCTAAGTGCACTAAATTTGAACAAAATAGTCAAAAAATGCTCCAGTCGCTAGAACAGTCTGGAAAATGAAGAAAATGGAAAAAATTCACTTTTTCAACCTGAAGAACAGTGATTTCTGATATTTTGTTCATCAAATAGGTCCATTCCACAAATACGCCGAATTTGAAAAAAAAAAAATTGTTAAAAAATTCTCCAGTCACTGGAACAGTCTGGAGATGGTACAGAAAATTGCGAGATTTGTTTTTTCAACCTGCAGAACTGTAATTTCTGGTATTTTGTTCATCGATTAGGTCAATTCTCATGTAAACAAGTGCACTTTTTCAACCTGGAGAACAGTGATTTCTGATATTTTGTTCATCAAATAGGTCCATTCCACAACGCCGAATTTGAAAAAAAAAAAATTGTCAAATTATTTTCCAGTCACTGGAACGGTCTGGAGATGGTACAGAAAACTGAGAAAATTTCTTTTTCTCAACCTGCAGAACTGTAATCTCTGGTAGTTTGTTCATCAATTAGGTCAATTCTCATGTAAACAAGTACAACGAATTTGAAAAAAATGGTGAATTCTCCAGTTGCTGGAACGGTCTGGAAATATAAGAAAAAAAAAATTCACTTTTTCAGCCTGGAGAACAGTGATTTTTGATATTTTGTTCATCAAATTGGTCCATTCCACAAATACGCCGAATTTGAAAAAAAAAAATTGTCGAAAAATTCTCCAGTCACTGGAACGGTTGGAGTTAATACAGAAAATTGATAAAATGGTAAATTCTCCAGTTGCTGGAACGGAGAACAGTGATTTCTGATATTTTGTTCATCGATTAGGTCAATTCTCCTAAGTGCACTAAATTTGAACAAAATAGTCAAAAAATGCTCCAGTCGCTAGAACAGTCTGGAAAATGAAGAAAATGGAAAAAATTCACTTTTTCAACCTGAAGAACAGTGATTTCTGATATTTTGTTCATCAAATAGGTCCATTCCACAAATACGCCGAATTTGAAAAAAAAAAATTGTTAAAAAATTCTCCAGTCACTGGAACGGTCTGGAGAGTGTACAAAAAATTTAGAAAATTCACTTTTTCAACCTGCAGAACAGTAATTTCTGGTATTTTGTTCATCGATTAGGTCAATTCTCATGTAACCAAGTACACCGAATTTGAAAAAAATGGTCAATAAATTCTCCAGTCGCTAGAACGGTCCGGAAATTTTGGAAAATCCCCTTTTTCCAACTCGGTGTATGTGTTTACAAGAGAATTGAACTAATCGATGAAAAAAATACCAGAAATCACAGTTCTCTAAATTAAAAAAGTGAATTTTTTCAATTTTTTACCAATTCATTGAATATTTGCTGCGAACTCGGCGGACGTGTTCACATAAGAATTGCCTCAATTGATAAAACGAGATACTGAAAATAGATTTTTGTCCAGCCAGAGTTTTGTTTCATCCCACAGTGCACTGTAGAAATCAGTGACCTGGACTTGGCTATCAGCTTTCACCTGTTCAGAAATCCTCGTTCCAGGGAAATTCTCTACACCATGTATGTCACCAGATGCATTCAACTTCATGGTTCTAAAACTGGTTACCATCCCAATACCGTAAGACGATTTTGAATCTATTGAATTTTTCAGCGGCGCTCTTCTCAGCTCTTCTCCTCTAAGTAAAAACATACCAAAATAACATTTCTTGGAAATCCTTCGTATGGTCTCGAGCAAATTTTCCGCCGGCGGGGGACTCCCCCTCACATTAGGCCACTTATCTCAACTTATTTCTCTTCGATGGTGGACAAATGCGATCTCTTCCACAAAATATCCTATAGAAGAACACGTATCCACGCCTTCCATAATCATACTCCGGAACGCTCTGGTTACTCTCTATAATTATTAAGTTTGAAAAAAGATCTTAAAAATACCTCGTCGAATCCACGCGATCAAAATTCTCGCATTACTGAAGAAACAAATTCTGACTGGGTCAATGAACCTATACCATTTACAGGTTCCATAGAAAAGAAGTTGCTGATGCCGATACCTCTCACCTTTGCGAGTAGATCGCGATCATTTAATATCTCCTAAAATAACGCCACAGTCTTGTCTGTCTTGGCTTCCTTGAACATCTGATGCTATTGAAAATAGTGTAACATAAAATCACGCAAACCTAGAGCATAATCGCTGCGAATCTCATCGTCTCTCTAATCGAAGGTCCTCCTGAATCGAGTTCGAACGATTAATCAGCGTGCCGCTTCCTGCATTCAAACCAGTCAGCCTATATTTCGCCGAGGCGCGAATATTGGTTCTGGCGGCAGCGGCGAAGACGTAGAAGAAAATAATGATTCGCTCTAAAATGATGACTTTATTTTTGAATTTGAATGGCGACGAAAAATTTGTTGTGGTCGCGCGTGTGCAGGAAGTCTAACTTCAACGTATTTATGTACAATAATCATCGTACAAAATAGGTGATAGACTAAATTGTAAAATAATATCGTAACACGATAATAGCGTTTTACAGCTATAAGGTGCAGAAGATTGTCCTTGACTCGAGAGTTAGACAGAACTTACCTAGTTCCGCATCGACGATTTTCTATCTCAGTGGATGAGAGAGTGACAATTGGAGTTGCGAGAAATCCGAATACAATTTCTTACGGGGAAAAGGGGAAGGGGGGTATCGCTTCCTATTATGTTATTGAAAATTACGTCGAAAGAGTTGTTGGTGGCAATTCTCTTTTGAATGAATCGAAATATTAATAACTTTAATTGGGTTCCGCCCAATTAAATCGGCACGAAGAGCGTGTTTTTATGTGCTTACTGTTAATTTCTTACAATTTTGTCAAAACTGTAATTAAAACGAAACAATCTAAGCGTATAGACTATTAGAAACTTGTCGGGTTTCTGCAATAAGGTGTTTTGTCGTCTGGATTCAACGTCTTATCGATTATGTTCCTCTTCATCATGAAGATCTGGCTGGGTCTGCAATTTTGTGGAAGTACATGTATTTCTTTGTCAGAAAGAAATGGCTTACTTAAAAGTAGAGTCAATCAAAACGTCACGCGCTCTAAAAATTTCTGGTCATCATTGATAACTTGAAATAGAGCGCGTCCTCATAGTCTTCGAATTTCAATAGCACTGAGACTGAGTGTTGTCACTGGGACTCGGGGACTTGAAGGTCAGAAAATTTCCCTTTTGAAGCATTGATCTAAGGCAAGAAAGTCGAATACTTTTTAATGGTCTTCTGTAAGGTCGAAAACTCGAAATTTGTACACATCAAGTCATCGCCTGAGTCGACGTCAATTTTGAATGTCGACCTCAAATGGGTCCGAAATGATTGGAAAATCAATATATTAGTGTAGGAAGCAAGCATATGAAATGCTAAACTACAGGTCTCTTGGAAGAGATACCTATGTTGACATCTAGGTTTAAGTACTGAAAATTTTTCGGGTTGCTGACAAGAGCCCCCTCCCCCCACAGTTGATGAGGAGAGAGACCAGCACGAGCGGAAAAAAATCATGGGTTCTTTAACGGAGTTAAGCGAGGGCTGCAGGGAAGCTGCTTCATGGGAAAAACCCACGGCTTCTTTGACGGAGTTGAACAGGGAGTGGCAGGGAACCTGTTTTATGGGACACGTGAAATCTGAAAAATGTATATTGTGACGTCACAAGACTGACCTATGACCTCATCGAATTGTGACGTCACAGGCCCGGGTTTTGGAGCTATATATAATAGGAGGAGCACTTGAAAAAACTGATCTACGACGCCATGAAATTGTAACATCACAAGGCTGACCTACGACGTCATTAAATTGTCACGTCACAGGCCCAGACTTTGGAACCATATAGGGGAGGGGAACTTGAAAAAAAAAACTGATCTAGGACGACATCAGATTGTGACGGATGTCATCAAACTGGGAAGTCACAGGCCTCGCCCCCAAGCTATTTATGATAGGAGGGGAACTTGGAAAATTTTCGAGCTCCGAGCTTTGACGGTGGACGTTTTTTCCGAAAAACACCCCGATAAGACGAGCTCCCTGTTAAGATATTGAGACTTATGACAAAAACTCATGGGTTTTTTAATGAAGTTAAACAAGGATTGCCGGAACCCTGTTTAATTGGAAACAGGGGGATTGGACTTGGAAAGAAAACTTTCGACATCCAAGCTATACGTGATAGGATTGGGAATTGAAAAAATTTTGAATTCCGAACTAGGGTTACCGCAGCCGGCCAAACGGCGGACATTTTCTCCGAAATAAGCCCGGATAAAACAAGTTCTTTTCTAGAGGAGGCTGAAGACTTCTTGGCTGCTGGTGACCGGTTTCCTGGCTACTAGTGGCCAGTTCCGCCAGTTTCTGACTAATTACTCGGCTATTGGTGGTCGGATTTTCATTTTGGGCTGGTAATGGATTAAATCGTTTGTGCCACGATTGTGCTGAATTCTGCCGAGTGTTAATGGTTGGGCGAGAAGGGGAGGAAGACCAGCGCAAATGTAACACAAAAGATTCAACTGACTCGCACTTTGAAATTTTATTTTGGGGAGAGGGTGTGGACATGGATCCGGATTTGAGATGTATAAAAAAAATACTAGAATTTATTGCTTTCCAGAATAATAGGAGTTGTGCGCGTGTCCACTTCTTATTTCCATTTACATTTAGCTGAAAAAAAAATTAATGAATTTCTTTCAGTAAATTTTTGCGAGTCCGGACGGTCTTTGTGTTCTTTCTAGAAATTGAAAGATTTTCCAGGTTTCAAACTCTCCGTTGTCTTGAAAAGGAAAGAATTAAGAAAAAAAATGTATGACGAGGAGGAAGATGCAAAATCACGCACGATAATTGAAAACACTAGCGCTTTCGGCTAATCAGCCATTCTCGAAGTGTGGAAAGCGACTAAACCCAGCACCAACAAGAACAAGCGACATCAAATGAGATCGCATGACCGAAGCGACGAGTCATCGAAATGTGAATCATTCCCGTAGACTAATTCGATCAACCTTTCTTCAGGAATGTACCTGTTCAAAACGGTAACGCTACTATTATTCTGATATCGGAGGATTTCTATTTCCTCAAGGGCCAGACGCTTGAAGTAAGAGTTTTCCCTATGAAGGAGGACTTCGGACCCCTCTTTAAAATTGTGACCACTTTCGATCAAATGATCAGCAAAGGCCGACTCCCCTACTTTCTTTTTCCTCCAAGCTTTTTTATGTTCGTCAACTCTAATTCGGAGCTGACGGCTGGTCATTCCTTTATAGACGCTAGGGCAATCTCCACAAGCCACCCTATAAACCCCGCATCAACCCTGAACTCTAGCCAGGTGCTTTATAATCATTAATTGTTTCTGGAAAGCGGCTTGACTCAATGGGATATGAGTCAAGCGATATATTAGGCTATTAAACGTAGCAACTTTGTGGGCAACAGGTACGAATGACGACCCGTGGATAGTAATATCGGTCGAATTGATCCGGTTCTCAAGTTTACGGTCGGACATATCGAAGAAAAGCTCCACAGCGCGGTTCTTGCAAATTGCCCTCCAGTTTACTTTTTCGAGTATTGTGGAGCTTTTCTTCGAAATATCGGTCGAGGTATTTTTCCTGTAAATACCAAATTGATGGACGCCGTCAGTGACGGAAATAGACAAGTCCAAAAAGTTTATAACGGAGCCACCAACTTCCAATGTAAATCTTATGGACTGTTTAAATAATGAAGAAACTCGCTAAGGAGTTCTGTTGGACCGGTCCACGCACAAAAAACGTCGTCAACGTACTTGTGCCAATAGTGTATATGACTCACAAACACCTGGCCTGAGGAGAACAGGTCGCCCTCAAATTTCGACATAAAAACTTCTGAAATAAGAGAACCCAGAGGAAACCCAATAGGGATCCCCACTTCCTCAGGGAACTCGTGGAATTTACCATTAAATTTACAAAAGTTCGGGAGCCAACAGACCCTCAATAGGTCAAAGAATTCGCCCATTTCCTCATGCGGGACACCAGATTTTACAAACAACTCGCCCATCCGCTGCATAGTAGCAGCCTTTGGGATGTTGGGAAATAACCCCACCACGTCGAAGGAACATAAAGTTACGCCTTGAGGGAGAGAAACATCCTTCAGGTTGTTAGCGAGGGTACATGAATTCAATACGGAATGGGGAGACTCGAGCTCCACTCTAGACTTGAACCAGCGATCGAAAAATTTTGCAAGGGAGTAGGTCGGAGAGGCGACAAAAGAGACTACGGGTCGCATAGGTACTCCTTCCTCATGAATTTTTGGTAGCCCGTAAAGGAGGGGAGGAACGGGTTGAGGTTCCAAAATGGCTTTTTTGGTTATAGAGTAACGAGAAACCTAACCTCTTTTTCAAAGTTAGGAAAGTTGAACTGGGCATTTTCCTGGGCTCCACTTTGGCTGAAAAAAAATGTAGGTATCAGTTTTAAAGTTTTTGTAAAGGTAAGAGGAATTATTAATCAATAGTTTACTCATTTCTGTTCTTTTTTTTTTCTGATGAGGAAGGGGCATGAAAGGCTTTGTTCAGGACCCACAAGTAATTATCAACTTCTAGTAAGACAGCGTCTTTCTCGAGGTGACGAAATTTTCTCTTGAAAAATCCTGTTCTTTTCGTAAGAATACTTTTTTCCAAGTCACAATGTGAATATCAATTAAATTGATCTAAGTTTTCAGAACGGTATAGAAGAAGACGTCCCTACTCATCTTCACGCACGTATCGTTGAATGTCTATTGAGAAAATGTACGGGTAGGTAACCAATTTGGAATTTTTTTACCTCGATTTTACAAACAATTATAAACTTCCGAATGACGTTAGCGATATTCCCGATTGAAATGATCCGTTGAATACGAGCGATTAAGAAACGTCTTGATCGATTTCAAACGCATTCCGCGAGTTACATTTCCTCCTCGAATCGTTTAATTAAATTTGAACTTGAATTCTGCAAAGTGAATGTATTTAGTTACCGGTCAATATTCTAGCGTATGGTACTTCACAGTTAGTACTTGATCCATATACAAGTTAAAATCTCTAGGAGGCCTGCCCCTGTAAACTTACACGGTGAGATCGTATCGTCATACGATTTCAAGATATCCTATCGCAGCTTAACCTTGTGACGAGTCAAGAGTCGTCATGTTCAGTCAGTCAGTTTGTCGCCTTCGTTCGCGCCATCAGCGGCAACGTTAATCGAGAACGCATCAGTGTTCGTCTCGATTAGGAATCAGCGTACAGGTGAAGTGATGCTTCTCAGTTTACGTGAATATTGAGCTTTATTGCTTACCGGTATCTTTTAGTTCAGTTCAATCAATTTCATCCTTTTTTCCGATGGTTTTTCACTCATATTCCTGTAAAATGAGATAATTGTACTCTATTGCGCAGGTGCACGAGTATAACGCGCTTCTGACCCTAGCGGGGATGTTCACTCGAATACTGACTTATCGGTAGAAAAAGCTTCATTATTTTTGAAAATAATTAATGGTAAGTGATTGATTTATTAACTATCTGCTTCAACATTATCTTTCACGCAAACATATATACAGGTTCATATTTTGATTTATTTTTTGGCAATACCTGCTCGCGTATCAGCATGAGCTTTCGCTCCTAAGTCAGTCGGCTGGAGGCAATTACCTCAAAATCTTCATTCCTCAAACAGCGACAATCGGGGAATTTAATATCTCATAATTACTGACCTCCTCAGTGAAAATTAAAGAAAAGAGTTTTGAATAAACAACTATAATCATGAAAGGAGGAAAAAAATTTATAATTTTTAGTCTAGATTGCGTAAAGAATAAAAATGGAAAAAAATGCACAAATTGGGTGAGAAGAAAAATTCTAGAGCTCACTGAGAGTAAAGAACGCAATTTCTTGAACGAGCGATCTAACGAAGCAGAAAATTCATGTGACTAAGGAATCGCCTCAATCGGACTTCAACCTGCGAATCAAGACAGTCTCAAAATTGTTCCATCACCAGGATATAAATTTGCCCTACAGGAGATTTCTTCGTTAGAAATTGTTGGTCGAATCTTCCTCATACCTATCAAAATACATTATATTCAGATGGAAGCTTTGAACCCGGTAAACATTATTCCCGATTGAAGCCCTCAAATATAAAGGGCTTCAGGGACACAAAAAGGAAACAGGGCTTCAAATGGGAATTAAAAGGGTAGTTTTTCCCAAATTAAGCCCTGTTTCCTTTTTGTGTCCCTGAAGCCCTTTATATTTGAGGGCTTCATGAGGGCTTCAATAGGGAAGTAAGAGGGGAACAGGGAATCAACAGGGCTTCAAATGAGGGCTTCAGAGGGTAGTTTTTCCCAGGGGCTTCAGAGGGCTTCAAATTGTTTACCGGGAAGACAAATGTCTAAAGATTATCGTAATTGATTTTTTTCTTTTTTAAAAGCTTCTTATCCCCAAATACGTATGTATCGAATATTTCACATCGAATTTCACGAGAACATTTTTTGTTGTACTGATACAAGATCAAAGAAGATGAAAAAAACTTTAGAATGAGGTTTCTCTTCCTCCTCGAAAATTTGAGACTTACACTATAAAAAAAAAAGACCAATAATAAGATTTTTATTTTTTGTAGTCGGACAAGGGATCTTCTACGTTTACGCTTTCAAGTAACTACTCATCAAATAGAAACAAATAAACCTGTTTTATGGGACGATATTTAGAAAGAACGTCAATTGTTTGCTATCCTTCCATCAAATTATGGGTCTGAGGAGGACGGAGCCCTCAACTTACTTGAGGAACTCGAGAGAATTTCTACCATCAAGCTAATTACATAGGAGGGGGCAGGTGATTTGAAAGAAATGTCAACTTCTAATCTTTATTTTGACAGAGGGGAACTGAGAGCTCGAGTTGTACTCATAAATATCAGGAATCAGAGGTGTTATGATCCCCTTGGTTCAATGAAGAAACCCCTGTCAAATTTTAATCTCTTGCAACGAAAAAAAAAAAAAAAATACACAGGACAAATGCCCCCCTCAAAAAGATAAATACGAAAAATTGTCTTCATCAAAATGGTTTTACAATACCGCTAATTAGAAGACTTAGGGAAATTCCGACCATTAAAAAGTTTATCCAAATCGCTTGAATGAGAGAATCAGTCCCATGGGAAGCTTGAACTCTCTTCCATGTGATCTTGAAACTATCATTTTACATCTCTTCTGATTCAAAGATCAAAATTAAGTCAAATTTTTTCAAGTTCCCTTCCCTCTACTAATTATGTACCTCAAAGTTCTCTCCCACGTTTCTCTCTTTCTTTTTAAAGCCCCGGATACTTTTGGTCAACCATCGCAGTCCCTTATAGTAGATCAGACCCTTCACCCCCAAGAAATTTTCCAAATCTTAGCTAAGACTTTCTCATGATTTCGCCTAAATATCCCTCTTCTATAGCTCGATGAGTTGAACCGAATTTTTTCTCGTGAAATCCCTCTCATCGTATTCTTTCTTTCTTCTTTTTCTTGGAGTTCTCGGGTAAGATCAACCTTACAAAACGTAACAGAAACTTTCTGTATTGTCTAGTAATGCTGTAGGAAATTAAAATTGGACTTATGAGAGTTTAGACCTTGCACTACCGGGACATTGTAATCATTTATATTAATACTTATAATTTCTAATTTTAGTGTGAATGGTGTGATACCTACATAACCGTGTTACAGGAATGATCGACTGGTTTCGTTCATGGCATCTATGGATAGGTCTACTCGTCAGTCATTATGGCATCTTCGAAGCGAAACCTGTGGCATCAGCTGAGCCATCTGTTTTGGAGGTATCGGCTGGCGAAACAGCGAAGCTCGAATGCCCAAGTAACGACGACAATCATAGATTTCAATTCTGGCAATTAAAAAGTAATGAAATTCTCGGCCCAGGAAATAGAATCAATGAGCGAAAATACAAGTACGAAGTGCTCAGCGGAACGCTTTATATTAAAGTACAGTAATTGTATATATAATTCATTATTTTTATAATTCGCGACACTAAGAACGAAAAGTGGGCTCGAGACATCCAGATTCTAATATTGTTGAGCTCATACCGATATCATCATGGAAAACCTTCACTCATATTGATCTCGTAGATAAAATAAATATTTTTCTATATCCTACCCATAAAATCGATGAATTCGATGGTGTTTAAATTTCTGTAGCATATAGGATGACCCTCGCTCCTGAAGTACAGTCTGATTTCTCATACAGACCTTTTATTTCAATTCACTTTTGATAACCTAAGAGCTTGAAAGTTTTTTAAAAAGAGTAGGTACCTATCAGTCAACAAGTCCAACACGCTGAATTGTTGCGAGTGATAGAAAATAATTAACAAAATCTAGACCCACTTTTCGCCTTAAATGTCATATTTTTGTATTTTTTTCTCCCAGTGTAGGAAGGCTTTAAAGTGATAATTAACAATATGAATTGAAGATGCTATATTTAGTTATCTCAATGGATTGAAAGTAGACAATGTTACCTGGGTCCCTAGGTACAACTGGACCAAGAGCACCACCAATTCATCAAGTGTGCTAGATGCATTTATATAATGAGCTAATATAAGGAAATGAGTTAAGGATTTTGACCAAGACCCATCCCCACACGCCAAGTAGTTCAAGGTCATCTGGACCCCGTGTGCACTGTGCATGTGCTTACATGTTTTCAAATCCCTCCCGTTGTATTTTTGAGTTGAGGAGTATAGTAAGGGCAAATTTTCACTACACCTTTCCCTCCCCCTCACTAAAGTTCATGTAAAAATATGAAAAACTTTCGAACTCCAAGTTTTGGTGGAGGCATGAGTCTTTTGAAAATGACAATCTCCAAGTTGAACTTACAAGGCTATAGACATGAGATAATTTCCAATTTTGAGCTTTGTGTAGACGGTCGAGGGTGTGGAAATTCGTCCCTCATCAAAAAAATTTTTCCTGAAGGGGGTCACAGAATGTTTGAAATGTTGTAGATCTGAGCAGTTACGATCTCATAACGAGTCCCTTTTTCGTTGAAGTATTTTGAAAAACAACCATTTTGCCAAATTCTTTGGAATTGAAATTCCAAAGGTGGTGACAATGACGTCAAGTCTTCGCACTGAATTTTGGTGAGATTACTGAAAATTTGTTGTAGGTACCCATCTATTCCTTGTCTACAAGCATGGACGGCAAGAAAATAATTAAAAAAAAAAATTGTAGAAAAAATAAAAGAAAAATATCTAGCTTTAAAGAATGATCATTGAGAAGAATTTTTATGACCAACCTCTCCTTTTCTTTTTTCAGCCCTTTTATTACCCTCTTCCTTCCAATACGATATATATAAACTTGTATTGTAACCGTGATTGTAACTTACATGAGCTCCGTTTAGGGAATTTGAATATTGCTAGATTACATGAATAACTCACACATATATTCACATTGTATACATGAAATGCATTGTTTTTCCTCGATGTGTTTCGCATTTCATTCTGTCATAAATGAACTAATAAAATTGAATTTATTCGTTATCTTATCTCACTGTTGCAGGCTGTTTCACCCAACGAACGCGGAATTTACACATGTTATTGTAAGCATTTAATGAATACCACCTACAATGCTAAATCCGTCATGTTGGTTGTAAAGTCGGACTGGCAACAGTTGTGGGACAATGAAGAAGTACGATAACGTATTTTTGAAATCAATCTTCTGAATACAGATTCACATTTTTATTGCCCTTGTGACGAGTACTTTATCTTCTAAATGGCCTTGTAAAACCATTAACTTCATACCCATAATACCTATGATAGATAATGTATGTGTCGTAGTAATTATTAGATTCAGATTTAAGTTGACACTATTCAATCGTAGTCGCTCGTCAGCTTCTTAAGCACAAATTTACTTATCTAACTTCTCTTTTTTTTGGTCTATGGATGGATTTTACCGCGTTCCAGCATGTGAAGAATTTTTGTTCATTTTTTTTTTTTCTTTTTTCGACTAGCAAGTATAGGCTATCTGAAATTACCTCTAAATTCTCATCTATTAAGTTATCCTAGACAAATCTTACACGTAATTATTGATTTCCAAAATGATATTAGGCTCGGTATTTAAATTATCATTGATTATTACTGAAACTAGAAAAAAAAAAAAAAAACGAGCGAAAATGCTTATGAGGACTGATTTTCGCGATAAAAACAGATTGAAAATACATTTTAATTTGATCTTTAATGTGATGCCTGCAATAGGTATCTACGATTATTTTTTCCAATCACTATAATAAATAATAATTTTCAGGTTAATCTTGTCAGAACTGGGGCGGTATTTTTAATAGTATCGCTTTGCGTGATGGCGATCTTCATTATCCGCAGAAATGTGAAAAAAGATAAACATGTACACTTTAAAGGTAGAGTTTTATACCATCTAAATACGCAGAGCTTCTCTCCCATAGCTTCATGATTTTGTATTGAAAAAATTATGTTTTCTTCTTCAGATGTCAAGGCCAATGGAGGTGTTTTGGATGAAATATCATCCAGAAAAGCATCCTATTCATTACCAAAACACGGTAAGAATGCGAATGCGAAGCAAGGTATTGATAATCCTGCCATGGATATAGACATTAAAAAAGATCCTGCGCCCAAACATGGCTATAAAAGTCGAGGGGATATAAAATTTTGAAATTTTTCGCTTGTTGACCGTTTCTCTTGATAGATAATTGTAGTTCCTATGCTAGTATTTTCGTTTTGTTACAAAAATAATAAGTGAATTTTGTAAAGTAAATTTTCTCAAAAGGTTCTAATATAGGTAGGTACATAATGTGTTTGGATATGTGATAAAATTTTTGATTAAAAATTTGTCGAAATCAATTTATTTTGCAATTACTGTATAATCCTTTTCAACATTTACCTCAGTGATGAAACATTCATGAAAAGACAATAGGTGGAGGGTACCAGTACCGAGTTTTCATAAAGAGAAAACAAGATTCCGCATCTGATATCAATCATGATACAATGGAGCCTCTTTTCCTAGCGCATCTATTATGACTGCCACACAATCACTGAAATGACGCAAGAAACATGGAGGTGTGAATGATCGCAATGGATCAGCACAATCTGGCCAATGGACCATACGCCAGAATGTGTGATCTATCAGTACGACAACTTTTTTGAAAATTAAACTCGCGCGCACTCTTCTCCGTAATACCAAATCGATAAGATAAACCTCTGGCCGATTCATTAAATCAAAGTTTCATTAAACACAACAATAACTTTATTTGAAAATTAGTCATATTCACTCTAATTTTGTTTAATGCAGGCTCCAAGTACCTATTCGAATAGTAAGAGAAACACACCAATATTTGGTAAGCCAGTGGAGAACCTTAGTTTCCTCAGCTTATTTTCAAATGATACATCATGTAACGTGAACTTTCTTAATTTTTTATGAAGGCGTTGTATTCCTTCATTTATTTGCTCCTTCGCCTTTCTTTCTAGAGATGCTACATATTCTGCATATGTACTTACATCAATCCGGAAAAAAAAAGTTACTGGTTCCACAGTAACTTGAATGGACAAATTGAATTAAAACATATAAAAGTAACTTTTTATTCACCGGATCTGGTTCATTATTTTTCTTTTCCTGCTCTTCCATTATCAACTGTGGACTCTTTTCTTGAGCCTTGACTCGTTTGAATTTCTTTGCAGCGATTTTTGGGCTAACCATTTTACCTTCATTTCATATCCTAAATGTAGGGATGGACGCCAATCTGGATTGTTTATTTCAGTGAATTTAGCTGGCGCACCTGAAATAATTTCACACATGTAACACAAACAATATCTCAAGAAAACAAGTTTACGTAGACTTGCATATAGGCCTACAAACTTAC
This sequence comes from Aspidiotus rigidus, assembly GCA_035079385.1. NCBI lineage: Eukaryota > Metazoa > Arthropoda > Insecta > Hemiptera > Diaspididae > Aspidiotus > Aspidiotus rigidus. The sequence goes on along the minus strand of JAVHKY010000072.1, from coordinate 426,045 downwards.
AATCAAACTCCTCACCTGATATGAAATGCTTTGAGCAAATTCTGAGATTATTAAAATTCAATTCATCCAAACCCTTACGATTCACGGCCGCGAGCCATGCATCCTGTTGTTGTTGCAATAGCTTCTGAAAGTTCTCATTAAAACGCTGCCTTGGAACAGGAATACGGAACAAACGGACACCAGCTTTCTTGCTACTATTAAAACAATCCTTCACGCAACAACGATGAACCATTCTTTCCGTTTTACATTACTTTTACTCATGAAGACTGTAATTACTTCCAGTATTGGATTGGAGTAGTCTATGGTAAATCAACGTTACTGATAACAGCCGGAGCCCCCAGTGAGTTTTCACGTGCCGTCCTGATACCTAAGTAGACACGTCACACGTCTCATCAGCCCACTTTCTCATCAATTTGGTATAAAATTTGCGTAAGTCTTTATAAAAAAAAACGTATCATTAGCTTGGAAGATCTGGAAAAATTCTGAAATTTAGTTTCAGTTCGATAACAGTATTGAAAAAAATTTTGATAAGTAGCAGGAGTCGATGTTAGCGCAATCATCACTCGTCCACGAGGAAAGGGAATATTTGAGCTATCATTCCTTCAGCACTCTCAGCAGAAATGGTACTGCAGAACGGATACGAAAAGATATCGAATTGAATAGAATGTAACATTCTATTCCGCTGATTCATTTCAGTACAAAATACTTCTCTCACCTATTCCCATCGCATAATTCCATCTCTAATTCAACAATAATTTTGATAATAATATTATTATTGATGTTTTATTGATAAGAACGAACAGCGTATATTCATCAAAATTTTCTTGTCCTCTGTCGAAGCGTAATTTCATTTTCGATATTATTCTGCCTTGGCTCATGACTTGATAAAAATATGAATTCAATTTAGCGCATGCATTTAGGAAAGGTATTTCGATTTTGCTATAATTACTAAGCTAGTGACGCGTCTGTAATCTTCGTTGATATCGAGTAAGTACACACAGACAGTGTTTATTATTTCATTTTTGGTAAATTATCAGAGTTAATTGTAATGATCCTTTAATCGTATCCCTGTTACAGTTCAGAAATACTTGTAGTTCAAATTTAAGTCGTAACACTCAAACGAAGCAAAATGCCCGAAGCAGATAAAAATCACGCGGAGGATGATGGCGACCGTGGTCAAAAGCTTACAAATGCTGATTTTCGTAAACTCTTGATGACACCGAGAACGACGCCAGCAAAGGCACCTCCAATCGCCTCTAGTTCTGCGTCTGCCAATAAACCTCAAGAAATTTTGAAAACTATACCCAAAACGGAGGAGGAAGATAAAGCTGAACGACGTCGTAAAAAGAAAATATTCTATGCGAAATTAAAGAAACAGGAGGAGGATAAAATGGCAGAACTTGCTGAGAAGTATCGTGATCGAGCTAAAGAGCGTAGAGATGGTCAAAATCCAGACTATCAAGTCGAAGATCCGTTAGCGGTAGCTAGTGGATATCGCGCCGTTGCTCCGGATGTGAAATCGGGTATGGACGCTGCTGAACGTAGACGACAAATGATTCAAGAATCTAAATTTTTGGGTGGTGACATGGAACATACTCACTTGGTAAAGGGTCTCGATTACGCGTTATTGCAGAAAGTGAGGGCCGAGATACAAACGAAAGAAATGGAACAAGAAGAAGAATTGGAAAAACTTGCTGCGAAGCCTAAGAAAGAGAAGAAAAAGGAAGAGAACGAAATCCAGTTTAAAACTAGACTGGGTAGGAACGTGTACAGAATCGAATTTGATAGTAATGAAGTCGAAAGAAATCCATTGTTCGCGCCTGGTAGGATGGCGTACGTTATCGAGTTGCAAGACGATATGGTTGATACGGATATACCGACGACATTGATTCGAAGTAAAGCGGACGTACCCAACTTAGAAGAGAAACCCACTTTAACCACAAACGATATTGTAATTAACAAGTTGGCCCAAATATTATCTTATTTGCGACAGGGTCCTAAACATGCTAGAAAAGCAAGACGACGTGAAAGATTACAGGTAATATGCTTCAGTATAATTTTTTTGTCTTCAGTACGCTTCTAATTCGTGATTTTGGTTTATAGGCTAATGAAGATACGATATTCCCGGAACTTGGTGATTACGTACCTTCCTCTGAGAAACGTTCGGACAAGAAGAAATCATCTAATTATTTCAACGATACGAAGACCACCGATTCTCGCGAGTCTCGTCGTACATACAGAGAAGAAAAGCGGGAAGCTAAGCCGCATACTAATTACAACCAGGAATCTAGAAGCTCTGGGTTATTATCCAAATTAGCGGCTGAACCTACTGGTTACGCAGAATGCTACCCAGGTTTAGAGGAGATGCAGGATGCAATTGAAGATTCTGACGACGAAGTAGATTACACGAAAATGGATCTTGGTAACAAAAAAGGACCAGTTGGACGATGGGATTTCGACACTCAAGAAGAATACAGCAATTATATGAATAGTAAAGAAGCCTTACCGAAAGCCGCTTTTCAATATGGTGTAAAAATGGCCGATGGACGTCGAACGCGAAAATATAACAAAGAAAAAAATGAAAGAGCTGAATTGGATAGAGAATGGAATAAAATACAGAATATCATACAGAAACGCAAAGTTCCCGAAAACGATTCGCATCCTTCTCAATTCAAAATGCCACGTTATTAATTCAATATGTACTCGTATTTCATGTGTAAATCAATGTTTGAAAATCATTATTTCCTGCTATTTGTAAATAAAATTGAAAAAAAAAACTAACCATCAAAATTTCAACTTCTTTATTACGCTTTAAATTTGTGTTACATATTAACAAAATTAATACTTTTTCAATACGCTCCGAATTTGTGATACAGACTGAAAGTTTTGAATGTGACTAGATAAACAAGTATAACTCCAACTTCTCGTACCAATCAGTGACTCCGATCATCATCAACCCATCAAATAATGGTCATTTTTTCTTTCCTTTGTTCGTTGACGCGATTAATTGCTCGCGAAAATTGGCACCATTCAATCATTTTTCGCAGAATTCTCTTTGTTTTTTACTTTCTTTCCGAGTAGGCTTGAAAACCAAACACTAATTTTCCCTCCAAGTTTGGCTTTCAACCAGACGCCGATATTTTTCAGAGAAAACAAAACTGGAATCATAACAGGCAAATAGAGAGGAATGTAGACAGCGTATTTCTGGTCATCGGGAAAATAGAGCAGAGCAAGAAGCGAAGGGTGGGTAAATGCGAACTCGCTCGCTAAAAATGTTTCAGTACTGGAATTCAAAGCGCCAATCAAGTCTCCTCCTTTCAACAAATTCAATGTGCTGCGAGCAGCCATCACCGCATTCACCACTGCCTCACCAACTTTATCGGTTATTACAATATTATTTATCTCCCCTAATAGTTGAGACAACGATATTAAAGTGATACGAGAAGAAGTGAACAGCTCAAGAACTCGCATTCTGTACAAAATATCGATCTCCCAAGGAGACACGACCATATCATCCCCGAGAAATACTTTGTAATCAGGTGTCAAATCCGTTAACCCAAGAAGCGTTCGAAACTGGAATAAGAAGATTCGCATAATTGATCGAACGTCGGGTTGAAGAGGAAGATTTTTTGCGCAGTTAGTCACGTTAGGATTCACGAGTTGCACTCCACCCCATCTAGCTGACAGAATAGCCGTACTCGGTTTACCGGAATGATCAACAAAGAAGGTGGGAGCGTATGCACATTGTGTAACGTATAATACGAAATTGATACATGGATTTTGAGCTACGCCGGAACCTGAAACAATGATGAGTTATTGTTAATGGAAAAGTCTTACATGGTCATAAAAGATAAAATTTTAAGCATCTTCAGAATACACGAAAACGAACCTATTTTCTTTTCGAGAGGCGTTATAATATGAGGTATTTGAACCATTTCGAAATGGTCTCCAACTTTTTTGGGTGTCTGCCCTAAGTCTATAAGGTACAACCACTGCGATTTGATTCTGAATTCGCTGAGACGAGAAAGATTACGAATAACAGGTCGGAAGTACGCTACGAGAATAAAAGAAAACAATATTGAATCCAATGCTCCAGTTTCCTTAGGTAAATTAAAAATTACACTCACTGTCGATTATTTCCCTGTTGTCCCAAACAAATTGTATTTTATCTGGTTCCGGGTTGACGACAGTAAATACGATATCGTACTTCGGACTTGGACGTACTTTCCGGAGTAAATCAATATTGTTAGACATCAAGCCAGGAGAAATGATCGATTTCACAGACTCCAATAACATTTCTTCGTGCAGAAGAACTTCTTCCAGAAACCGGTAAATGTTTAGAGGTTCTGAGACAGATGATGATTTTTATTTTACAACAGATTACTTAAATACATATTGGGAATTATATAAATTTCTAAATTACCTGTCATGCTCCCAAAGTATGCGGCGCGGTGCCTCCCCATTAAGATTCTCTGCGGCTTCAAGGTTTGCATTTCGAATAATTGTACATCTCTAGAAGTCTGTCCGACTAGTTCAACCATTTTCTCCATTTCTTCGACTTTATTTTCACAGAACTTCGATTGGATAACACGTATGTCAACTTCATACAAACCTGGTGAGAATATATTGCAATAGTTGGGAAATTTGTGGCAATTTAAATGAAAAAAGAAAAAAAGAAAAAAAAGAGACGATTAAATTACTCGATTCTGCAAATGAAGATTGTAAGGTACGGACCAAAAAATCCGACGATTTACAAACGTGGATATCTATTTTGATGTGGAATGTTAAATTCTGATATCCAAGTTCGGCTATATCTTCATATGGAAAATAACTCCTCTCAACCTCCGTCATTTTCCACCACAAGGGTACACCCAATAAAAGAAGAATTATGGCGAAAGATACGGCAGCCCACATACGTTCGTCTGCAACAAATCCGAATATTGAGAAATTACTCGAAAACTCACAGGTTCATTTTGTTTCAGTCAAAATACAAGGCAAACGAACCATCATCTTCGTTAAGAGTTTCCACTTCATCGACATCTTTCTCCTTAGAGCTTTTGTTCGGAGCTGAAGTTGATGCCGAATCCATTCTTGAAGTAACGTCAACTCAGTCCCCCCTAAAAATCATTCTTTTCAACACAACTTTATTCACAAATGGAAATTATTATGAACTTTGGAGTCTGAATACAGAAACCGAATTCACCGAGTGATAAGAATATTCTCGACTGATAGGAAGCGCAGCAAGCAGTCATGCAGCAGTGGTACCTTGCTTTCTGTCTTGTTTATGCGATTATCAAACGCTTTGGAGAAATGGTTTCTTCGTAGATTGATTCATTCATGCGGAAAGGTTTATTCTGCGAAATATTTAATCATATCGCTCGATAGCTTCACAATAATCACAACACGTGTGATTTTGTTGGAATGGCTTCCACTGCTTCTACCATGTGTTAATCAATAGTTAATCATCTCGTATTTTGCGCATCGTAATTATTTTCTTGCTCAGTCTTCAAAGTTCTCATATCCATCTTAACAGTTTCCGTGTCTGACGCTAATCGAGACGTACCATGGGTCGTAAAGCGAAGTTCGACAACGAAGAACGGCCTAAGAAAGGTAAAGGACGGAAAAGTAAAAAACAGAATGACCCGGAGGCTCCCTTCAAACTTGACAAAAAAGATCTTGAAAGTAAGTAAATGTATGACAGTTAGGACTATTACTATCGTAGTCGTCATGCTAAACGTTCTTTGTTTTTCACATGCGAAGAATCGGACGGAAAGAAACTCACACATCGACAAAAACAACGGGCAGCAAGACGAGAGAAGAAAAAACAAGTATGGAAAGAAAAACGTAAAGCCTTCAAGGAGAAAAAGCAGATGAAAGAGACCAAATCCGAAGGCGATAAGCCATCCGATATTCGTTAGTATCCGTTTTATTTTCGTCGTTGAACTCCGCGAAATGCCGAGTGGTATTAATAGTAAACTACTGTATCTGACAGCTAAATTGCAACGAAAGAAGCCGGAACTGACCGGAGCATCAGCTAAAATCAAACAAGAGCTGCTGGAGAAGTTTGGAAAAAGTCGGAAGAAAGAAGTTGAAGACAAAAATGAAGATTTAGAAAGTTACGACGAAATGAGCTGTGATGAAGATGAATATACTGTAAGTAGAGAAACTTCTTGTGCTCGTATTCCATTTTTTCGCGTAATGGAATAAATTTTTCAGGTTCGTAAATTAGCGGATGTGGATAGCGGCGCTGAGAGTGACGAGAACGATGATTTCGAAAATGGTAGTGACAAAATGGAGCAGGACGACGAGGACGATGATGATGAAAGTGAAAATGATGATGTAGAGAAAAAGAAGAAAAAGAAAAAGTGGGTACTATTTTTATTGTCTTTACTCTTATCCGTGATGACATAAACAAGGAGGACGATTTACTAAGGCTTGAGTATTATTCTTACTGAAACTAACTGACCTATTTGTACCCTTCGGTAATCGTCATTGAGTTCGTTCTGATGATGGTTAACAGTGAGAACCAGAACTTCATGTGACTTCGACCACTGAATTTGCTTTTCCGAATGAACTGTTTCCAATCCTTCTTTCTTTCTTCTTCGTTGTCTTTCAGTTCACCCATGAGTGGGTGAATTGAGTAGGATTATCAATATCTTATGATGTATTAAATATTTCACAGAGACGATGACATTCAGCTAAATATTGCCAGCGAAGATGTGTTCGTTTTCCCTTCAGAAGACGATGTTCAAGCTACCACTTCTATTCCAGAAGTAGAGCAACGTATAAAAGACGTTCTTCTAGTTTTATCGCACTTCAAGAAGTTTAGGGATCCGAATAGAAATCGACAAGAATATATCGAGTTACTTCGAAAAGATTTATGTACATACTTCAGTTACAACGAATTTTTGATGGAACGTATTATGAACATATTTCCTCTGGACGAACTTATGAGTTTCTTAGAGGCGAGCGAATCTCAAAGACCAGTTACGATTCGAACGAATTCGTTGAAGATTCGACGACGCGATCTCGCTCAGGTAATTAAAAATATGGAAGACGTAAATGGTTATTGTACGTTCACTAATTTCGTTTTATTCTTGTTTTCTTAGGCCCTCATCAATCGAGGCGTTAATGTAGATCCGATTGGTGAATGGACGAATGTAGGTCTTGTAGTCTATAATTCGCCAGTTCCTATCGGTGCTACACCCGAATATCTGGCTGGATTCTACATGTTACAGGTACGAACTTCGAGATAGTTCCGTATGAAAGTTGATGTGAGATACCACTATTTAACGATTCTTATGTGTAGGCCGCCTCCAGTATGTTACCTGTCTTAGCGTTAGCGCCTCGTGAAAACGAACGGATATTAGATTTATGCGCGGCACCTGGTGGAAAAGCTTCACATATAGGTATGGTGAATTCATTATTCATGCATATGTGCATGTTCGATATCTTTTATGAACGATGTACAAATTTTAAAGCATATCTCTTGACACTTTTAGCCGCTTTACTAAAAAATACGGGCATATTGTTTGCAAATGATGCTAATAAAAATCGAGTAAACGGAATAGTGGGTAATTTTCATAGATTGGGTATCACAAATTCCGTCATAACGAACTACGATGGACGAACCTATCCACAGGTAAGTTTAATCAAGTCTGGTGGTAGTTGTTCCTTCAGGTGGACTAATTTTAACATAATTTTTTGTGGACATAGGTAATGAAAGGATTCGACCGAGTATTGGTGGATGCTCCTTGCACCGGCACTGGCGTTATATCGAAAGACCCGAGCGTAAAAACGAGTAAAGACGAAATTGACGTACAAAAATGTTTTACTATTCAACGTGAATTATTATTAGCTGCTATAGACTGCTTGAATGCGCGTTCCAGTTCTGGAGGCTACTTAGTCTATTCCACCTGCTCAATTTTAGTAAGTAAAATTTACACGTACTCACGATTATTGGATTGTCCATCGTTCGTTTCCACTCAACTATTCATTATACATTGAGGAAATGAGCTGAGGAATCTTCAACTTTTTTTGGTAGAAAAGATTATATTTTTAAAATCATGACGTTTATTTTTAGCCTGAAGAGAACGAAGCCGTCGTGAATTACGCATTGAAAAAACGAGATGTGAAATTGGTGGAAACTGGTTTAGACTTCGGTACCGAAGGTTTTGTGAGATACAGACAATTTAGGTGAGATCGCGTACCTATTTCGATCTATTTACGATGGTCGAGATTGTTAATTGCTGTATCTATCGTTATTGTTTTCTTTTTAGGTTTCATTCATCGATGAATTTAACGAGAAGATTTTACCCACACACGCATAATATGGACGGGTTTTTTGTCGCAAAATTCAAAAAATTTTCTGATAAGATACCGGCTGACAGAAAAAAATCTACAGAAAAAGATTTTCTAGAATGAATTTGTACGTATTGTATTTTTGTTATAATAAATTATTCTTTTTTTTTAACAGTTAGACAACGCATTAACTTATTTTCAATGACTTATGTTTTTGATTTATTTCTCTTCTGGAAACTGAATATTTTTCTAGATTAAGTCTATACCTTAACGACGGAAAGGCAACGATTTAACTTAAATTATCTTCTTTGATTAAGTCAGCTGCTTTCTCACCTATCATGATGATTGGTATATTCGTGTTACCGCTAACAGTGGACGGCATGATTGATCCATCGGCTACTCGTAAATTTCGTATGCCACGGACTCGAAGACGAGCATCTACCACAGACTGCGTATCCATATCTGGTCCCATCTTGCACGTCCCGACCGGGTGATATATCGTGGTTATGAAATTTCGTATTTGGCATTCGTAATAGGCGTCGCTGAACTGTTTTAAATATTTGCATTCTTCGGTTTCAAGTTCGTGGAGTTCGGCCTCTCGTAGAGTTCGTGTGCTCGCGAGTTGTCGCAATATTTTCAAGCTCTTGGTTAGCGTTCGTACGTCTTCTCGAACTGTCAGGTATCCGCTACGGATACGAGGTGGTATCAACGGATTTGGACTCTTTAACATCACTCGTCCTCTGCTTCTCGGTCTAAGCAGTGTGGGTAAAAAATAGATGATACTACCTCTCGCGTTTACCTCCTCCATTTGATTTATAATTTTCGATTTGATATTAGCGTTCTTGAAAAATGCTCGAAGATTTGAATTTTTTGGTATACCCATGAAATGGAATTGTATGTCCGGATAGTCGTACGTACTAGGCGTTGAATTTACGAAGAACATCGTGTTTGTAAGTCTTGAATCGAGCTCAGTTCTTCTCGTCAAGTAATCGTAGAGTGCATCCGTCTCGGCAAATATTTTTTCCTTGGCAGCGATTTCAATTAAAGTACTGAAAGCGTAAATATGATCTTGGAGATTGTATCCGACTTGAAGATCGCTGACGACAGGAATGCCGAATTCTTTTAGATGTTCTTTAGGGCCTATTCCAGATAGCATAAGCAAATGAGGTGAATTTATAGATCCGGCCGAAAGGATCACTTCTTTTTTGGCATATATCCTCGAGTATTCTCCTTCGCGGTACACTTCTACTCCGTAAACTGTATTCTCTTCGTCTATCAATAATCTGGTCGCTTGAGTTTCTTTCATCACATCTAGATTTAACCTGTCTTTGATGGTGGCAAGATACGCTTTAGCAGTGTTCGATCTTACTCCGTTCTTCAGAGTACCTGGTATGACGGTGACTGCTGATTTCGGCGTTAAACTGTAGTCTTCAACAAATGGATATTTCAACTCCTTGGCGGCATTCCTAATAAGTCGTTGCATTTGAGTATAACTGAAAATTGATGAATTTGAAAAGTCGTCAACGTTCACATAACCGTCGTAACCGTGAATTCGTTTATCGAGTCTATCGATATTTACGCGCTCCAATTTTATGAAATAGGGTAGAACGCTCGCGTAGTCCCAGCCTTCGTTACCCAGCGCACGCCATTGATTGTAATCGTTCGGATGCCCTCTTACATATAACAAAGCGTTCATGGAGCTACTCCCACCGAGCATCTTACCTCGAGGCCAGGCGCACTCACCGTTAATCATGCTGCGGCAGGCGAACGCGTCCTTCTCGGTTCTATAACTCCAATCATATTTGGTATTCTGCATGGAACTGGCTAGATTAGGAATATCTGATTCGATCGGTGGATCAGCGCCTGCCTCGATCACCAAAATCTTCCATTCTTCAATTTCCGATAAACGGTTGGCAATCGCTGAGCCCGCAGATCCGGCTCCGATCACTATGAAATCATATTCGCGAGAACTACTGAGCACCTCGTCACTTTTATCCGCCGGGTAATCGGCTTCTAAACTGCAATAAGAATTAACAAGAGTTGTGATTAACTGCGAAAAAAGAAGTTGCGACGCGCCGATGCTCGTTGTATGACTGACGCAAGTACTGTTTATGTCTGTAGACATAATTTTTGTGGATGGATCATTCGAGATCGTCGTTGAAATAAAATTGAGGCAGACGAATGTCGACGATTGCGATGCTTATATATGAAAAACGCGTAAGGACTGCAACGGTGATCCGTCGTCCGAATGAAAATGTTATTCTGCGAATGAGATAATTTCCCTCATTTGTCCTCGTTGAGTGAATCTGGGTAATTTGCATCAGCACGCTGATGTATTATCTGACGCGTTATAAATGAAGCGATAATAGTCAATATATTATTGCTGTAAGTATTTTATCGAGAAAATACGTTCGTATTATTGACGTGTTACACAAATAAGTCTACGAAGTTGACCTCGTTTGTGGACAGGTAGTACATCAATAAGTATGAGAAGAGGTTTGAAGTTTAGTGTAAGGAAGAGAGAATATTTTACTCTCCGGTCTTGGTGACTCGTTCCGCTACACCTCGCTCCAACTGCTGAGAAATTATCTTCTTGCTTTTCACGAATATAAGTATGCATTCTATGATCGAAGAACTCGCGCTATTTAGACGCTTATTGGAATCGAACAAATTTGAGAGCTCCTTATCATCAAGGACTATTCACTGAATGTATGGAAATGAATGAAATTAAAATAACAATTTTATTTAAAACCGCAAAATTTAATTGAAGAATTCATTGGTGGATTACCATTTAAGTTAAGATAAAATACGCAGTGGAATTATTCGCATAAATCTGCTTGAATGCGCGTTCCAGTTCTGGAGGCTACTTAGTCTATTCCACCTGCTCAATTTTAGTAAGTAAAATTTACACGTACTCACGATTATTGGATTGTCCATCGTTCGTAGAGAAAAAGTTTCCACTCAACTATTCATTATACGTTGAGAAATGAGCTGAGGGAATCTTCAATTTTTTCTGGTAGAAAAGATTATATTTTTAAAATCATGACGTTTATTTTTAGTCTGAAAAGAACGAAGCCGTCGTGAATTACGAATTGAAAAAACGAGACGTGAAATTGGTGGGAACTGGTTTAGACTTCGGTACCGAAGGTTTTGTGAGATATAGACAATTTAGGTGAGGTCGCGTACCTATTTCTATCTATTTACGATGGTCGAGATTGTTAATTGCGGTATCTATCGTTATTGTTTTCTTTTTAAGTTTCATTCATCGATGAATTTAACGAGAAGATTTTACCCACACATGCATAATATGGACGGGTTTTTTGTCGCAAAATTCAAAAAATTTTCTGATAAGATACCGGCTGACAGAAAAAGACTTTCTAGAATGAATTTGTACGTGTTGTATTTTTGTTATAATAAATTATTCCTTTTTTTCAACAGTTAGACAACGCATTAACTTATTTTCAATGACTCATAATAATAACTACTTATGTTTTTGATTTATTTCTCTTCTGGAAACTGAAAATTTTTCTAGATCAAGTCTATACCTTAACGACGGAAAGGCGACGATTTAACTGAAATTATCTTCTTTGATTAAGTCAGCTGCTTTTTCACCTATCAATATGATTGGTATATTCGTGTTACCGCTAAAAGATAAAAATGGATGTAGCGCAAACAGTTGAAAGAGACGGTAAACAGGATTCGAAGAGGAACCGTAGGAATTCAGGTTAACTAATTTTCAATCTGAAGGCCAATTCCCCCAATAAAGATGATATGATTCTCATATTTTCTCAATTAGCCAAAGGCATAAATAGTGCAAGATGTGTCCACAAGCTGGTCTTGTAATGCTGATGGAGAGGGTTAAACTAGAGCCCAAAAATAACGAGTGAGGATAATTGAGAAGTTATCTGTCAAAAGGGCACCCGTCAAAGGGGTGCCCTTTTTGCGGATATCCACATTTTTGAATTCTCTGAACCATTTCCTATCAATATACAAAATTTTGAAAAAACGAAAAATTACATGTATGGTCACTCAACCTCATCTCCATAAGAAGGGCACCCGAGGTACACATCTTTATGGAATTGTCCCAGATTCATTTGTCGATCAATTTGAAAAATACGAGTAATTAGTGATCTGTAAAGATGAAAACACGCAAAATATTTTTTGTCATTATAGATTTTTTGATAAAATAAATGTGGAATGAGTAATCTGAACATGAATCTCCAAAGACGTATGTTGAAAATCAACTATTGCTCACGGGTGCCCTTTTGAAAGATAACTCCTCAATCATGGGCTGTCATATATAGTCGTTACGTCATTATTTATCTTCAGATTCCCCCATTTCATTGACTGATAAGAGTGATAACAGTTTACCACAATTTAAAGATGATAAGGGAACTACTAGAATTTGTTTTAGAATATAGGTATCAGTGCCAAAGTGAAATGCAAAACATAGTGCTTTTAAATGACACAAAAGAGTTCCACTAATTGTATCAATTTCTTACCCTATTAGGGAACTGCAAGGATTAATGATGACGTAACGACTAAATATGGCGATCCATATCCTCGCTCATTATTATATAGTCTGTTCACGTTAAGAAAGGGCTCGAAGCAGGGGTGGTGAGCCGTTCGGAAACGCTAACGGATTGGCTAAAAACCACGGTATAAGATGAAGAGGTAGTGACACGAACGTATTCTGACTGTGGTAAACGCTGTCCGTGATTTTGAAGTAGTTCTGAACATCCCGAGCGCAGCGCTCGTGATGAAAGTGATGGGTAATGTACAGAGTCTTATGGGAACGCCGCTACTTTCAAAAATTTATTGCAGGATCAGGAATCAGCCGATGCATTTCATATTTGGCATAAAAATACCATTTAATCTACTCTATAAAATTTTGAAAGAATCACCCTTCTAAGTAAATTCTTGGATTTTTTATAATCCTTGGAAATTTCATCAATACTAGGGTACCAACGGTAACGTCTCGGCGCAGGTGGGGTGTAGAAGGAACAGGGAAACAGCCCGAGTGTTCGCTGCAAACCTATAGCGGAAGTTTGTACGTACAACTTCAAAACTGCGGACACGATTTTAGCGTTGTGTCATTACCTCTTCATCTTATACCGTGCTAAAAACTAATGACCTTGAGTAGAAAAGCTAACGGAAAGTCTAACAGCTAACTGCGTGCAAAAAGCTAGCTAACGGCTAAAAACTAAAAGCTAACGAAAAATCAGAAATTTTTGATTTCTGGTATAAATTCTTGAAAATAGGCTTATCATCTGAACATTTTCAAGCGTTTTTTCGCGTAGAACGCAAATCTGCTTTTAGAATTGCGCTCTCTCTCTCTCCTGAAGCAAGAAGAACGTCATTATTGAAATTATTTCCGACTGGATTGCAAGTTTTGAAGTTACAAATTTGTTTTGCAAGTTTGTCTAGAATTATTAATTTTTTTGTTGCGATTATTTGTTTCATAGAATAGACAACGCGTCCAGATTGAAAATGTAAAAAGTAAAAAATCAGCAAACTGCTGCAGTGCTGCAAGCTGAATGAAAGAAATCAGCAAAAAGCAAAACAGCGCACGGCCGCACGCTGTCTACCTAGTGGCTAGTAGTACCTACCACGTCACCATGACGCCATTAATAATTAGTTTTGGGGAAATGGCATTATTTCCCGAGAGTAAAGAATACCATTTCTCCAAAACTCCTTCTGAGTTGCGCTCGGAATTGACCCTTTGCTTTTGATGCGATCTCAATTTTTTTCTATTAGCTTTTCATTTTAGCAATTCAACAACAGCTAACGGATAAGCTAATGTTTACATCCTTCTTGAACAGCTAGCTAACAGCTAGCTAATTTTGGTCCAAAATTGCTGGGCTAACGGCTAAAAGCTAAGGCTAAGGGATAAGCTTACCACCCCTGGCTCGAAGTAGTACAAAGTATGTATTTTGAGAAAGGATATACTCCGTTCACGTTAAGAAAAGGTAGAAAGTAGTACCTTGAGAACGGAACGCTCCTGTTAATTTCAATCTACCGTTCCGTTCTCGAGGTACTACTTTCTATCCTTTCTCAACGTGAACAGAGAACATGGTGATAAGAAAACTACCTCCTGCTATCCTTTCTCAGCGTACTACTTCGAGCCCTTTCTTAACGTGAATAGACTATAGGGCTGTAGTTAAACTAAGCAAGTTGGGTACGTGGGTTGAGGTGGATAGTCGGGTACTGGAGGTGTGGGTTATATATTAGGCTAAACTAGGCCGAATGTGTAGCTCAAGATGAGGCTACTAATTTCCTTTGGAAATGCACGTCCATATCTTAAAGTTAGGATTGATGACATCACTAAGGTTCCTGATCTTTTGTTTTTCCCGAAGAGAGAAATTTAAAACAAGCTTTTATTCATTAAAGTTTAGGTTCTTACTGAACTTACGTGTATCACGCGCTACAAAAACGGGAAAATTGATGGGTGATGTGGTTGAAAGGCGGAAAGTTTCCCTACACTGATCTGAATCGATTTTTATGAGAGAAAATGACTTGTAAAAAATCTTGCGCTCCATAAATTTTGTTCTCTTCATTTTTCCTCTAAATTATTCTTTTCCCGAGTTATCTCGAAATTACTCGCTGAACATTTAAATGGGAAAATCGCCCTGTTCCCGTTTTCAATTTTGTCGATGGTCTCAAATGAGCCACACGTCTATTTCATCCTCGATAAGGTCTTCTCATGGACGTCAGACAATGGAGGTCACGTAAGTCTTTGTTCTCCTTCTCCCTTCCCTCTCCTCCAGAACTTCCAGACCAGCCTCCCAGCCACCACTAAATTTCTTGGCTTTATCTTCCATTCCAAATATTCTTGGATTTTCCGCATTAAAACTTTTAAAAGCCCAATGCCTAAACTAACTGAATGTGGTTGAATATCTATCCGACGCTCGCACTGGTTGCAGTCGCAAGCTTCTCCTTCAGCTATACAATGCTCTATTACACTCTCAACTGGATTACGGGTCCCCGGAATCTACAGATCTCTGCGCACCAGCCCTATATTCTTCCGTAAAGGAGAGAAATGACTTTCTCATGTCGTTTCTCTGGAGCCAAAGCTGTACTTTCCGAAGATTTCGGTTCAAGCCAAAAGGTGAAATTTTCTATTTAAATAGCCCAAAGCCAAAGTCGAAAGTCACTTGTATTTTTCATAATTTCTGACAGTCAAAATTACATTTCTCAGGGTCGTAAGCCTCAGCCAATATAGCTGAAGTTGGATGTGATCAGAATTTTCAAAAGCAAAGCGAATCGCCTCAATTGCAGGCAGATTGGTAAAACAAGTTTCGACGTCATCCCAAACTTGTTTGTTCCCATAATTGGGATTTGGTTGATTGAAACGAGGAAGGCAACATAGAAGCACAATCTCAGCTTAGTTTTTTAATAATTTAACATTGTTACAAAAATGCTGAATTATATGGACGCGTTCAAGGTATTGAAATCATTTCTCCAAAATGCTCCCTCTTACAAAACAAAACATTTGAGTCGCATTCGGATTCTTTACAATCTTATTTTGTACATCAACATACATGTATATGCATCATAGATGGATTTGAAGATTTATTCTTTCTTTTCTGTCAACATTATCCAATACAATAGAGAAAAATTATGATAAAATTACAATATTATTATTCTTCACTTTCTCACAATCATGCATTTCTTCTAACTTCACGAAACAGTCGGAAATAAAATTACTTGAATGACCACCTACGAGCTTTGTTTGAAAAATCCTAGTGAAGAAATAAGGTGTTAACAATAAAGAGAAGAAAAATCTTTGGCGTTAATTTAAAAGAAGAAAAAAAAAAAAACAGAACAAAACAAAGTTGTAAGGAGGGCATGAATACTTGAAAACCCAAGCTTTTCGACTTTTACTGCAGCGCACTTCGTTTCTCTTTCAACGTAGTCCACAGATACGAAGACTTCTTTCATACAGTAGTACTTCATGAGTATGGTACGGTAGTTGAAGTAACAGACGAAGAGTTGTATAACACAGAACACAATGAAGGGAGGAGAGGATCATGAAACAAAGAATGATTCACAAAGTTCTGCTCTTTTCCAAGAAATCCTCCCCGCTCGTCATTTATGATGGCTGTGAACGTGTCCGCTCTCATAAATCAACGGAGTACAATTCTAAAAGGCAATTTAAGGTGCAGTAACTATCAATTTCGTGAGCAAAAAATGTAACAGGAAAATAGAATAAAAATAAAGTGGGAGGAACCGGTCAATATGGTAACGCATTGAGAAAACATCCAATGAGGTCAGTGCTAATATACAATGGGTTCTGGAAGGAACAAAATTACTCAAATTCATGACAGTCTCAAATACCAGGACATTACGTAATTGCGACATCTCAAAATTGAAAAGGCAATGGGGTTGCAATCACTGAAAGATGGAATTTCAAACACCACGTTTTAAAAATTACGCATTATTTGCATCCACCACTTCCAAGTGACACAGTCACGTCCATTCTCTTAATACTTCGTGTACTGAATAAATCAAATTCATACGGAGCATCCCCTCCTACAATCTATTACTAATACAATAAAGAAAAAGAAGAGGGGATAGCGAATAGGTAAGTAAAAAAAGTTTAACATCCGGCGAATCAATTACTCGTAAAAGCACAAATATATAAAACTTCTAATTTGAATTTCATGGGAATCAGAACGTATCATCTTACAAACATCAGTTTCTTATTACTCGATTTTTTTCTCTCCTCTCGTTCTCAGTCTCTTTCAAGAAAAGAGTAAAGTTTAACACACAATGAAAACTTATATGGAACAAAGCGAATGATATTACAAATTTGTTGCGCATGAATGAGTAAAACTGCATTCTTGAGTGGAAAAAGTTAAGTTTCACGGTTACGCCTACACCGTTCTAAGAAGCGAGTACACCTGACAACTCGACGGTGTCGACGAGAACAAAAAAAACAATAAACTAACGTGACTTCCAATCGTCAACATCAATATAGGAATAAATAACGCTCTTGCGAAGCCTGCGATAATGTACGCCATTTTCGCTTAATGTAAATGTACTGGAATAAGGCCTTCACACATATCATCAAACCTGTAACAAACATACAATACGAAAGAGTATTAGACTCGATTCTTCTCAATTTGGACTGATTACAATTAGGGGCAGAAGAGGGGTTTTCATTTAACCAAAATTCACTCATTTGAATGATCGTTCAGAAATCTTCAAGGAATTCGAATTCGGGACACCCTTTCCCTTCTCTCGATTAAGATGATACAGACAGTAATGCAAATGATATTGTTGGTATCAATATCCGTGGGAGAGTGACCTACTGAGGGTTATCTTACACAGCTGTCGGATTATATCCGCCAGTGTCTTTCATTCTGAAAATGCTTTTTCTGGTCAATAAGATCTCACAAAAGAGGTGATTCGCATTGCGAGTACAGTACACATATGACTTTATGGGCTATTCCCTCGTTATAGATATTTGACATTTCAAAATCCACCGTTTAATCACGCTATGAAAACAAACTACAAATTTAGCCAAAATATCTTCAAAAACTTTGTTACATACCGAATGCGGTTACGAACCACCATAACCACGCATTATTAACAGAAACATCGGCGGAATGTTTAACAATAATTGTCCACTTCGATAGGGATAAACCAAAACCGGACAGAGCACCGTATCGAGAGGCTACAGTATGACAGAAACACATCAGTAACAGGAACCCTATCCAATTCAGAGCGAGGGCAACTAAAAAAAAAAAAAAGACAAACCATGACATTATCTCCGTTTTCATTCTTCAAAAACACTCTCTCCATCAAGATTCACATTTTACTTACGGAAGAATGATATCACGAACATGCTATCAGTTCCCAATAATTTTGATTCTGGATCGGCATTGTGCTCGCTGTCTATCGTCAGGAACGAAAGAGTGCGCGACGAATTCGCTTCTGCATTCGGCAAATCCTAAGGAGAATAAGAAATACAATTAAAATGTAACGCGGTGAATATCGAAAAGTGGGAACGAAATAGCGCGAACTTACCGTACTAGGAGACACCAGTTCGCTCTCTAATGCTTTTTCACGTTGAACTTCTTCGTAGGTAGGTAACTTTATTTCGTACGGTGGAGGAGCACTGAAATCGACGGCAGGAGGTTGAATATCTTCACCAGGATGGTACTGAAAATTCTATACTATTAATATTACCCTAAATAGGAATAAACGTGCCAATGTCAAACAGAAAATCTCACTAACCATACTGGGCGCTAAAACCGAATTTCTTGTGGTTGCGCTGCTAACGTTGACGAAGTCTGTTGGTGGATATTGAACGGTCGAAGAGGCAACACCTTGAGGAAAATGTTGTTGCTCCAACACCATAAAACCACGACCAGTTCCTAATCTCGGTAAGTTTGTACTGGGAGCAGGATTCTTGAGAACGAAAAATAAATTCAGTAAACAGATAAAATCAACATTTTTTCTTCAGTTCGAAAGCACGCATTTACTTCTCTCGTTGCTGGAATAACGATGTCGTAATTATTTTGTTGAGCGTACGATAAGAATTCTGTGAGGTTCAATGTCACGTCGCCTACACAACGATCCATGACGTATCTTGCACTCGGAGACCGCTGAAAGTGACAGCATTTCGAAAATTACAAATTAGGATACAATTTATGCTTGATTATTGATAAGTACTAACATCACAGGATGAAATTGAATTCTCTGGCTTCGGAGGTGTATTCCTATTCGATTCTGGTGGTCTCGAACTATCTGATTGTAGATACACGTTTTCAGGAATGGAAATCATACATTCTTCAACAGGTTCACGTTCGAGTCTATTGAAATGACCAGATGTAGTTTCTTCTGGATTCGAATTCTAAAACAAAATAGTGATTTCAATGCATATTCAATCATAATTCGAACTTTTTTCCAATTCCTTCTTCAGACATCTAAAATGAAATCGCATCCTTTTAGGATAGCAAACAATTCGATCTACGAAACCGCTATGATCAGATGACAAATAAAATGATACAAAGGATTTTCCTACGTACAGAAGCAAAAATGAATCGTCATCCGAGGTACACTCACCTGAGGACTACTGGATTCTGCTTTGATGTCGGAAGTAATCGCTTGGTCTTGATCACTACTAGGATCAGAGTTACCGTGAAGTTCCTGAACGCGTTCGGACACAATTTGTGTATTCTTTAAAGACGCATCTTGCTCTTCAACTTTATCCTACAAATAACAATGATAATTTTTAGTCATCCTTTGTGGAACATCAAAGAGCTCGCAAGGCAAAAGGCAAATGAAATCAGAGAGAATATGAACGTCATACATGCAAAATGAAGTATTGTAAGCTCAGAACAAGTGTATACGACCAAAAATATGAGGACATACATATCCAAACGTACGTAAACGTGAGTTTCGAACTGGGTATGCTATTATTAGAGTGAAGGCCTTGTACATAATTATCGAAATTTTACATACCTCATCTTTTTTTGGATCCATATTGAGGTTCAAAATTAGAATCTAATGTGGTGAAAATGAAATATTTACATTCTCAGCAGTTTTTACAATCGTATTAGTCAAATTACGATTTACGAATTTACGATTGTATACTTCATCCAGCGTCAGCGTGCGTCAGACTCGGAATACCATTATGTCAGACCATAGACATAGGGAATATTACAGACTTACTGTAAGGCTTACCGAAGATGCCCGATGCGACGTTTGAAGCAGAACGAACGAAAACGCGCAACCGTTTGTATTCTATCCGTTCGTTCGTTCATCGTTGTACAAGAATCACTGATTCAGTGTTTTCAGTCTTTTGGCTTTGAAGCTTCAAGTCTTTGAAGGTATCGAATGATAACGAGTGATAAACTTTGGGTTCCCGGCACCTTATTTTTCGGGCCTTTCCGAGGAGTTTAGACTATTTATATTCATAGAAATACCTCAAATTATTGTTTTCTTAATAAGCCCGAACCGTCTGAAGCCTCATCCACTTCACAGTCTTCAAAGAGCAGCGTCTGCTGTGAAAAACCAGAGCTAACAACACACTACGCAGTACTTGCCTGCAAAATATAATTTTTCTCGTAAGCATTGCGGACCATTCCTTTTTCAAAATGATACGTATGTTCTTCTAATCGTTCGTCGACCATTTCAGTTTCGTTAAATTCATACGAATATGCCACTGAAATTGTATTACGCTTCATTCAGTCCTCCATCAAGATCTGTGATGGTCATGTTGAAGCTTCTGAATATTCCTCATGAATTGAAAGCAGTAGAATTATTCAAAGGAGAACATCTTACTCCTGAATATTTGAAGGTATGTAAATTATTTCAAGAAAATCGACTGAAATGAAATCTTCAATTGTTAATTATATAGTATTCCTGTGTACCTACTATTATTTTTCAGATGAATCCGCAGCATTCTGTTCCAGTTTTAGATGATAATGGATTTTTCGTTCTGGACAGGTATCTCCTACATCCTTTCAGATGTCATTTCTACATAATATGTATTGTGGCTATTCCTAATTCGGACCTGTTATTGATTTGAAATGTTGAAAATTTTGCTAGGCCTATCTTCGCCGGATATTCTCATTTTTTTGAAATAGGTCTTTCATGATTAACGTTTGTATTTAGTGTTTGGGTCAATTCAATAGCATCTCGAATACTTGTAGACCGTCTTGAGGCGTGATATAATTTTCACTCGTAATCTAATTCTGACTTTCTTTCATTAACAAACGATTTTTTTTTTCTCTTCGTTTCAGTCATGCCATTAACGCATATTTGGCCAATACTTACGCTAAAGATGATAAATTATATCCGAAAGATCCGAAATTGCGATCCGTTGTCGACCACAGATTACATTTTGATACTGGGATACTTTTTCCAACCTACCGGAATGTTCTCGTTAGTAATACTGTGTATTTGGTCTGTAAAAAAGATTTCATGGCGAATATTGGTCTAATTAACATGAGATGTCGATGAATTTTCTACTTTAGCGTGGTTATCGTTTGAAAAAGTTGACGGGCCTGTCGGAAGAGATTGTAAAAGAATTTGAAGACGTTTACAAAATGGTCGAAAGTTTCTTGAAAAACCACGAATTTATTGCTGCGGATGAAGTTACCATAGCTGATATTTCTGTTTTCCCTTCTTTGAAAACTATGGAGGTTTGTAAGTTGAAATAAGAAGAAATGAACTGGTGAAATGTCTCACTTAAATCTTTTTTTATTTTATAGATCCTTTGGCCACCACATCCTGAGAAATTCCCTCTCATTGTTTCTTACATGAAGAGGTGTCAAACAGAGATACCATGTTTAGCTAGTATCGTTGAACCTGGGATTGAAATGGCAAAAACGATACTTAAAGGTTTTAATTATAAATTATGAATATCGATGGGTGAGTTTGGACCCAACATTACCAAATCGCGTTGTCTTCCTATCACTTACAATTTTATTTTAATAAATAAAGCTCAACAATTAATCACCATTAAATGAATATTTTTTACGTTTTCTGCAGCTTTCTGTTTCTTTTTACACGAACCAAATTCCTGTTATCCTTTTTCCTCGAAGCTTTGCTGTCGTTTACTGCTGACCATGACGTAAAATTTTCCTCTGTGGCGATTTTACAGCGTCAGAATGTGCTTTCTGGCGGTTTTCGTGTTTGGATTTTGACAGACGTATTAAAATATCGACTTCTATAGCGAAGTGACCACAAGAAATTTTGCCGATGGGAGGCTTCAAAAGAAAAGAAAACTTTTGACTATTGAGCGATAAACACAGCTTTGATTATTAAAATTGAAATCAAAAGGTTTGTACCTGGTATAGGTTTCCTCTTACATGAACGAAGTTGATGAAATCTTACGCGAGCAGCGAACCAAATGAGCTGCGAGTTATCCTCATTGATTTTAAATTGTTTTTTATTCCTTAAAATACTTGGAATACCGTTTTCGTCGTATAAATGCGTTGCACTCTACTGCTCAGGGAATTCGTATATTTAAGACACCGTTTTACAAAACTATTGACAATGTGGTCAGTTCCTATAGTGCTATTCAATTTCAGAATTATAGATAGTGGATGCCATTTGCCTTTAGCTGTTGAAGTAAGGGAAGTATCTAATAAGTACGACCATAACACAGTAGTTCTGATGAATGAACTACCTGCATTAATGAGCAAAGGGAGTAAGTACACCATCCAACCTAGAAAAATTTGTTTGGTAGTGTCAATCTTCACTCGAAATACTATATGGTGAAGGGGGGTATTAAAGAAAAATTCAATCTGCAATTTGTATGCATAGAGGAGCAAATAGCGTTATATTACGTGTCTATCATGTACGTTTAGTAGGAACTAAGTGAAGCGTACCCACACTTTCCCACACCTCTTACAGCTAACTTGATACCAATTTTAAGTCGACTACAGTGCTTCTGGGTAACAACAGCATTCTAATTTAATATCGTGGCATTTCCGTCTCACCCGTCAATACTTTGTAACTATTTATGAGATGATTAAATATTGAAGCAGTTTTTCAAAGTACGGTGTATGACTACTACTGCTCTTCGAAATGTCATATACAGCACGTCTACAATTTTGTCCATCGAAAATTATATTCTATTTTTCAATGTGGTACACGTACAAAGTCACTCGACGAATCAGCATTTTGTACGTATCGGTATCTTATAAACAACTAAATAATTCAATGGATGTACGACTGTTGTATTTTATGAATTTTTCAGGCAGAAAAAACTCATTCCCGCATTCAATACGACGGACTACAATCATTGTGCAGCATATTGGAAAATATAATACCGCAAATTTCGTCCGTCCCGATCTCTTCTAGCATTGAGCGTTCTTCTAATTTTGTCGCGCGAAGTTATAAAGAATACCCCAAACTAACGTCTAATTTTGTTCGCTTGCCTTACGTGAACGATAAAATGCCTCTAAAATTATATTCCAATTTTATGAGTCCCCCTGTAAGAGCTGTTCTTTTCGCTTTGAAAACTTTGGATTTACCATTCGAAAAGCAACATGTTGATATTCAAAACAGCGACCATAAGACGGAGCAATATTTGAAGGTAAGTTTTTGTCCCCCTTTTGCCTCAGTTGTGTTATCCAGTTTTGAAAACTCGAAAACTAGAAACAGTAAACTGTGATTTTCAAAACGAGGTTTTTAGTTACTCGTTCTTGTATCTCAGTGTGAGAAATTTTAGATCTTACAGTCCGAAAAAATGTTATTTGTTCGTGTCTCTGGGCTGCAGGACCGTAGTTGAAGCATTGCTTAATTTTAGAAACCTGCTCCAAACTGACACACTATCTTTTAACGTGTATAAATTTTAAAAAACGGTTGATTGTTTGCGATTGTATGAATTATTTTAATAATTCTGCCTTCTTTTTTTTAGAAGCTCAAATTAGTTGTCTCATTTATGCTTTACGCCTAACGTCTGAGAAATGAAAGGGAAAACTTGTGATATCTGCATCTCGCTCTACATCATTATATTTGTATTTTATTTCTATTAGCAACTAAGTGTCAAAATTTTCCCAGTGAAAATATATAACATCTGTAGTTAGCTGCACATTTGCAGTAACTTATTATACTCGTACCATCTTTTTCCAATTTGTGACAAAATTCTTCTCTGCTTGTAAAATGGTAAATATGTTGATACCCATTCATTGTGCCAAAATATACAACCTTTATTCATTGTAGTAGTTCGACAGTTTTTTTTTTTTTTTTTCTCTCATTCATCTTGTTTATTATAAGAGTTGCAATAAATTACACTTACCTATATCTCTGCAGATACGTACCAGAATTGAGGTATTCGGGTTCGGTTAGGGCATTTATTATGTCAATGTTATTCATTCTCACCGTGTTTTGTTGATTAGTGTATCATTGGGTAAATCATGGCCTCTTTGGTCAGGTTCAACTTTTGCTTTTTTCATAGACTTTTTTTTTTCTTTTGGGCGGGGGGCGGTACTTGCCAAAAAATTTTATATGAAACGATGACGTCATTAATGGGGTGACATCTTGGGTTGACGATGTACAAAAGTGTGTAAAATTTTAGTGTAAATATTACACCTACTCAACAGTCCATGGAACTTGTCCGAGCGAAAATTGAGCGACAGAAAATTGTGATTGCTGAAAAATGAACATACGAAATTTGAACGTAGCGAAATTTAGATTTTGTAAAATTTCATCGTGTGAAATTTGGACATTACAAAATTTGAGTGTTGGAAAAAATATAAATTCCGGAAAATTGAAATGTTCTATAAGTCAGAAGAGAATAAATCTTATTAAGTGTGTGAATATGAGCGATACCCCTTAGATAAGTTACGAAGACTGTCGACGTCACCTTCCTCTTCATGAAAAAAATCTGGTGAATATAAATAATTTGACCTGGCCTGAGATGACAAATAATAGACAACTTTCGTCATTGCTTAATTTCTCAAGTGACTTTTTTTGTCTGTCAATTTTCGATACTTTTTTTTCTGTTGGTCAATTTTTGCTCAGACAAATTCCCTGACACCAATCGTTTGCAGATCGTTCGACCATCAACTTCCTCCCTTCTGTTCTTCTTGACAGTAAACAAATAAAAATTGGCACCTTCAAGCCATGGAGAAGAGATACTCTAAATTTTCCTTTTTGCATCAGTCCTACAGATGCAGAGGAACTTCTTAACTAGCTGATGGGCTCACTTACCCCTTCTCCCCCCTCCCTTCTCAGTCTAGTATACTTTTTATAGTTCAGTATACGGTATGTTAGACTAACTAAATTAGGTCAAGGTCATTGATGACGTGATACACACTACGTTTTACAATTTTATTACTATAATATGTACTTGAAAAATTTATGTTGGGAAAAAATCCGCCCCGGTGAATAATTTGTGTCCTCGAAATACCCGTGAGACTTATCACCCATCTTAAGTAATCAAAGTATCCTCATTTATCCCGATTTGAAGTTTCATGAAACCTTGTCGACCAATCAGGGTCCAGAGATTGAGACGATTCAATTCTGCGATTGATATCCTCATCCCGTCATCGTGGAAGAATTCCCCATTGTATCCTCATCACGGCTCCCTAAAAGAAGTCCAATTGTCTCCTCATTGTATCCTCATCCCATCCTCCTACAAGACCACCATTGGTTCTCATATATGGTTTGTCACCTTCCGCTTTGAGGTCATACTTCTTCTACAGAACCACTCAGACTTTGTGGGAATAAATCCTCATAATTGCAGTGAATCGACACAAAAGTCAATGGTCCTATAAGAATGCAGTTCAGCTGACTGCTCTCCAAAAATTATTATCTTCGCACACCCATTTTACCTTATATAGATAGTAGTCGCTTTTTTCTCTGCGAGTATTACTGCAACACTACTATCAACAAACACTTTGAGGAAGAAATGAGGATATAAAGAGGATATCAAAGTCGTCCTGTCCTCACTAGTGAGGACAGTCAACGAGTGTAGTGAGGACACAATGAGGGTGTTACAGTCTCTTATATGTTTCCTCATTATATCCTCATAATACCTTCAACATTGAGGATATAATGAGGTTCAGAAGAGGGCGTGGTCCTCATCGTGAGGACGTAATGAGATTTTATTCACCGGAGAGTCCAGTTCATTCTCAGCCATTTTTGGTTTTATTTGTTTTGTAACGATTGAGCCCGAAATTTTCCAAGTATTATTTCCAACTTTTTACAAAATCTCTCGTCAGGTAAGGTTGATTTATGGTTTTTCTGAATTCATCATCTTGTGATCGTCAAAACGCTGAAAGAAAACTTCATTATCGCTGGCAAACTTTCTACCAATGGAATAAGAATACCAATTACAATGACGGCCCCAGGAATTTTGTCCGAAGTAGGCCAACTTGAGGCCTGTGGATCGTCAGGTAGGCCTAGGATTAGGAAAGCGTGGATGGCTGAGGGGGTGCAGGGTCAGAATTTAAATTTCCGGGCAGGCCAAAGGGTGAGCCGAGAAATTTTTGTTAGGCCTACCCTGCCTAGCCTCCCCCTTGGGGCCGCCACTGATCGACTACAAAAGAATATTTACTTCTAGATTACGACTTTTCAGTGCTTTCTTCGTTTACTAGCATCACATAAATTTGTACCTATAATATTATGCTCATTGCACACGTTTAAAGAAGTATGAATCGATTTCAGATGAATCCCGCACACACAATACCGACCCTTGTGGACGAGGATGATTTCGCAGTATTTGACAGGTGAATTTTGTATTACCTTGACGTGCATTGAATTTAAATAATAAGATCTTTCGGTTGGTCTTGAATAAATTAGAATAAACAGAAGTGCACGTACAGCTTCTAGAAAGCACGCGTCTGTTTAAGAACCTAAGCTAATATCACCTAATCTCGAAGATTGCAAACATTTTTGGCCTAAATCCCTATAGATGATGAGCGTACGAGGTCATTAGAGGCCCTGAAAAATTTTCGAAGGAAGAGCAAGAAAGAGAAACGACTAGTTTATTTAAGCTCTTATACTAGATGCAATGATTCTGTTTTTTTTTTTAGTCATGCCATCAATACTTATTTGGTGCAAAAATATGCTGACAACGATGAGCTGTATCCGTCCGACTGCAAAGAACAAGCAGCTGTTAATCAAGTCATGTACTTCGAATGTGGGACCATGTTTCGAGCACTAAAATTTCTTTTTGTAAGTTCGACTACCCTCTAAGACCCCTTCTTATATAATCGATTTTATCAAACAAACTTTCTTAGGAGCAATTCTGTTTGAAAAAAACTATCACATGTCTCACGAATGAAATTGTCAACATGGTGGAAGATATTTACGAAGTTTTGGAAAAATTATTGGACGGTAAAGATTACGTAGCCAAGCAAGGCATCACCATCGCAGATTTCTCTGTCATTCCTTCATTGACGTCACTAAATGTACGTACGTTTTTATCTTTTTGTCTGTAAGAAATCTTAAGTTACCTGGGTGGAAGGGGGAGTGCAACCTTTTTACCTCTTTTTAGTTTGACATGAAAATGGACCAGTAACTTTATGTCAATTTCAAAAATTCGGAACCTCCCCTACATGACTACGTCACTATTATGAATATTGCCTTCCCCTTCTACTTTTGAGAAAGGTTGATTTCGCCACCGCTAGTCATTGAGAATCTTTTTAGTAGGGTGGTGGTTGAGAAGCCTCCCGCTGATAAATTCGTTCACGATGTGAATTTTCAAAAGAAAGACAGTCGTATTCCTTCTCGTATTGCAAACATTAATAACTTTTCATATATCATTTGATTTTTAAAAATAGATTATCGTTGCGGTGGATCCGGAAAAATTTCCTCAGCTGTCGGCTTACATGGAGCGATGCCGAAATAATTTTGTAGGATATGAAGAAATAAACGAACCCGCCACGGAAGCAATACGAGCTATATTTAGCGAGATCGACCTACAACTACCCTCTGATTGAGATTTTTATTGGCGTTTTCATCATTCTTATATTTCTTTTTTCTTTGTAACTTTGAAGTGGCTGCACTATAAATGCACTAAAGCACAAATGAAAGCTCAATAAAATCACACGTGGAAATACTTAAGAATTGAGTCACTATCATTGGTATCATTTATTCTACTTGAAAGGAGTTGTAGCACCACTAAGGAAGACTTCTTGAAGCCATATTACTTTGACGAAAGACACCCATTCTATAGAAGTCACTGTCGATGGAACTCTCTTCGGTTGTACCGTCATTAACAGTTGTCTGTGAGTACAGACCCCTAGAAACACAAGATCGCTAACTCGCCATCTACGCTGTGTTAAATTTTCGTACCCTGAAATCGTTTCTATAGTTTATCCCACCAGATGTCGCAAAGTCGCACTCAATGTATTCTTATGGGAGAAAAAAATTTCACGGATTCGCTCGAAGTTCGGCGCATATGAAAGGAAATTTTATGCAGAATAAATTCACATATCTTCATTTTTTTGAAAAACTGAATATTTGTGGAGGAAAATGAGTTTTAGTGTCAACTCTCCATAAGAGCCTGTGTTAAAGTGCTGAAGGTTGACTGCAGCGATTTTTGTACGTGTGGCAGAACCAACGAACTATCGAAGTTAGCGATCTTGTGTTTTTAGAGGTCTATATCTGTGAGTGATGAAGACCCGGCCTATTCACCGGTTAGGGCAAACAAAATTGGCTTCCACACTCTCGTTGTCTATAAAGTTTGGTAGGGGTGAGTGTGCGTTAGGAATACGCATGGAGCGCTACTGCAGCTCCCGTCAACGGTCACAACGAGTCAACATGAAACACAATTTTGACCTATCCACTGAAAAGTGTCGGTCCGCTGTTTTAGAAAAAAAACAAGAATATTGTCGATTTCACCTTACATTATAAAAATGTTTACAGAAAAAATCTTGAAGTACACCAACGTTTGCTGATAGATTCTTGAAGAAAAATCAGGAGCACCATGAAAAGTTTCATGGAGGTTTCAGGAATTTTGCGATCGAGTTTCCCAGTCCTAGCATACAGTATGTTGGGGCCACACTATCTTGAAACCTAGCATACGCCTGTATTGGGATTTAAACTTGGAGTTGGGGAGTTGGTAGCCCTGACGATATTCACCCTTTCGCTCAATGCTTTTTAAATGAAGAAATTTCACGCACCATAATTAATAGGATATTGTTTTTTAAAGCAAATACAAACATGAATTTTGTAGTCTGTATCATCAACATTAAATACAAAATAAAAAATTGTAGCCATAAATGATATATTGAAAAAATAACAGTTGATTGAAAATCAATGTACAAACGTACATAAATTCTTTGATTCACCCTTTCAGTAGCGCTCTCTAGTGTAGGTTTAAACCCCATACTAACACGCTTGCAGTATACTGGACTACTAGAGTATATTAGCTCCCTATACTAGATCTAGTAGGGCTTAGCATACAGTAGATAGGGGGCGTCCATAAATCACGTGAGGCAATTTTTGTGATTTTTCGACCCCCCCCCCCCCCCCTCAATTGGGTAGATATTGTGAGATTTGCCTTGACCCTCCCCCCTCTTATCTCGCGTGAGATATTCTGAAATGTGTATTTTTGCTTTAAATACGTTTATCTGAGCTGAATCGCGTTTATCTATTAAAGAAAACGTAATTTTCTCGATCACATTTTATATCTATTCAAAAAGGACTGGTTTTTATTAAATTTAAGCGAGTTTAGCAATATTTTAGAATGTATTTGTGTGAGAAAAAAATTACGTGAGATTTGTCGGCATCCCCCCTCTCCCTCACGTGAGTTTTGGTGAGACTTGGCTGGACCCCCTCCCCCCAAAAATGCCTCACGTAATTTATGGACGCCCCCATAGGGCGTAACATGCCACCCAATTCATAGATACACTAGTCCAAAAGGTTGATGACATCACGGATATTGATGACGTTTACAAGCTTGACGACGTCACAGGAAAATTCAAGCTGATGTCGTCACGTATATGTTGATAAAGTGACTAGCTTAATGACATCACAAGCAGATTCAACGGATAATAATGACGACGTCGCAAAGAGGTTCAAATTGATTCATATTATCTAACCTTTATCCGCGAAAATTTTCAAGTTTGGAACTGGGTTGCTCCTTTTTCAGATCTCTACTGGCACCCCAGCTGTCTATTGGAAATCTGCGAGTCCAAATCCAAGTTTATCTTCCCTCCTCCCTCCCTCCCTCTCTCCGAAAATTTGCGAGGAGTCCTTGACTCGATTCAGAATAGTTAGCTTACTATGAGTCTCCTAAAGATAGTTAGCTTAAAATATGGATTCTAGACTTATACTAGACTAAAAATAGGGGCAAACGAGCGGAGCGAGTGACTCCTTGAAAGCTAGTTAGCTCATTACATTAGAAAAAAAGGTTTGAGCTAGTTGATGTCTTCACTATGTCTCCATCCGTTATCGAAAATTATCTTGTCTAAACTGATGGCTGGATCGCACAACTACAAAAAGACATTAAAAAAGATCTTTATTTAGGAGAGGGTTTTCGTTGATCTTTATTTACTTGGCTCCGCCAAAACATTGTCAGGGAACTTTCCTACTTGTAAAATTTGCCTTGCGCCGTATGATATTCGACCAGAACAAAAACGGTTCAAGTCCAACTCCATCGGCTAAAATACACCAAGTCCCCCTCCTATCATATATAGCTCGGAAGTTTCCCCGTATTATATACAGCTTCATATTCGAATTCCAAATATTTTCGAAGTCCCTTCCCCATCAATCATATGTACACCTTGAGAGTCGAAATTTTGAAAGGGAATCTTTTCTGAAAGGGAGAGTTTATTGGAATTCATAGAATCAGCAATGGCCAGACAGAAAAAAAAGGACAAGGAAAGCTTTAGCGGAGTGTACAAGCGTAGTTGTGAGCAGTGCGAGAGTATCTACATTGGCGAGACTGGGAGAAAGTTTGAGATTAGGAAAAAGGAGTACGAAAAGTCACGGGAGAAAGAAGATGGCAAGTCACTGTTTGGGAAACACTGTGTAACAAAGAACACCACAATGGAGAGGGAATATTGTAGAGAATTGCGCAAAACTCTGGGAACAAATAGAGACTGCAAAAGCAAAGAAGAAGAAAGGCATCCTCTTGAACAACGTAATCACATTTACCAGCGAAAAATTATTCGGCCTAGTGATTAGACGTGAGAAGAAGAACAGAGCTGACCAATATAAGATGGCAGGAAACCAGGTAGTCAATAGAAACCCAGCATCTAGGCCAAAAGAGTGAACCAACACTAGGCAGCAGGTTATAGTCAATAAGAACATAGAAGAAATTTCTAAGAGTGAACCAATCACAACACAGCATTGGTACAGCCAATAAGATTACAGTGTGTTATGCTATAAAAACTCATATTTAAAGCCTTGTTCTCCAGTTGCGACACAACTGATGATGGGGTGACACCCGAAAGTACTCTTGGAAAAACAGTTAGTAAAGTAGAATTGTTCACTTGAAAAACTTTTTCAGGAAGAGGTTATTTTGAAAAATTTGTCGTGCGCCGTGGCACATATAACTGACTTACCGTAATAAATACTTTGGACTTGAAAAAATTTCGACTTTTGAGCCATCATAATATGATAGGAGAGGAATTTGGAAAAACTCACGGATTTTTTAACGGAATTGAACTAGGGGTGGTAGGGAATTTGTTTTATGGGGCACGTGGGATCTAAGAAATGTATATTGTAACGTCATAAGGCTGACTTATGATGTCATCAAATTGTGACGTCAATGGCCCGGGCTTTGGAGCTATTATATCAAAGTTTCTCAACCTTTCTTATATCGCGGCACATTTTCCCATGAGACAATATTACTACGGCACAGTATTTCCAGAACTCCAAATTGTATCGAAAATTTTTTTGCGTTTTAATACTTTTTTGTCTCTACTAATTTCCTCCTCCTAATTTCAGAATTTGTGGCCTACAAGATGGCTCTATGAGGCCTCACCCCTCTTTCTCTATACTGCGGTTCCGGGGAACAAGAGCTATGATCTTCCACCGGGACTCAAGAAAATTTGGCCACCAATATACGCAAAAGTATCTGGATGTTCCTTGCATTTACTGGAAACCCTCTGGGCTCTTCTAATTCCACAATTTATAAGAAAACATGAATATAATCTGTATTTTTGGCCCAAGTCACTATTATAAAGGGGATTGACCTAATTCAGAAATTGGAACATGTAGATCAGATAGTGCTTATGATTACTTTCTCGAGTGAATAAAAAAAAATTATCAATGGACTTCGAATTTTATTAAATATCATTTTGGTGAGAATGATTTTAAATTCTTACTCTCCTTGCAAAACAACGGTTTGAAGAAGAAAAATTTCGCCAAACTTCTTCAGTTATATTATGTACCTGATGAAGGACATTAGTTTTCCAAAATGTGTAGTTTATTGATTAAAATATGCAAATGCGGATCTTGAGCGAAATTCTTCTTCTTGAGAATGATAAAAGTGTTTCTTAAAAAATTAAAAATCGTGAGACCGAAAAAGACGTGTTCTTTGCCTTTGAGGTGGAGCGAATTTTCCGATCTTCACCTCTAGAAAATTAATTATTCGAAATTAATTTCATAATTATAGTTCTATTACAACATGAAACGCAGTCTCAGCTTACTGTGCTAAGAATGTGCCACACTGGTGCCACACAGTATTCAACTTGGTAAAACTACTTACTCTAAAAGAGTGTGTAAACACTAGGAGAATAGAAAACTACGAACAGTTGAATGTTGCGCATAGCTATTCCCGCGCAAACGTTCAACCATTTGTAGATTCCTGTTCTCCTAATACTTCTCTTCCCTATCAATGAAATATCGGCGTATTTTAGGCGCTGAAAGCATCTTGAAATTCCGCCGCGAAATGCTTCGGAGCGTGTGACGACCAAATTTTCTGCGGCAGATTTTTGTGCGCTGCACTGCGCTGCGTTGCGCGGCTGATTTTTTTCTGCTGTATTTCACGGCAGAAAATTCAAAATTTTCTGCTGTTATCTGCTCCTTTTTGCGCCGGGAAATTATCTAATTTTTCGCTGTATTCTGCCGCGTATAATTTGTTGATCGCCGTATTAAAGTAATAACAAAATTAATTTCAAGAACCTCATGAATTTTTCTTTATAATTCAAAAAAAAGTAAAAAGAAGAGAGAGAAAAAAATTGTGCTTAATTTTTTGCACGTCTGTCACTTGGGTTGAGCGGGGATCAATCCTGTCCTATCCTACCTAAGACCCTAACCTAGTCTCTTTTTTTGAATACCAATGCTAGAGGCAATTGTGCGTAGGGAATCTGCTTTTTCCAGGGAGGAGCAGGCAACCAACACTGCTCCTGACAGGAAAGAGACATGCCATTTAACCCCCAAGGTAATGGGGTTTGCCTCTGGCATGTTCTGCAGTTTGGAGAGCACATTAGGGGTGTCCTTGGTGGGTAGTAGTAGAATGTTCTTAGGGTTCTGTTCTGGCAATGCTGGCAGATATAGCTTCTTCTTGGGAGGTTCTTTCTTGGCCTCCTTGGTTTTTTGGGTGCTCTACTTGGCCTTCTTGGCCAGCCGCCGTCTTTCCCCGCGCTGCATCTCAAATTGAGGTTCAGTGACTGGTGAAATATTTAAGCTCGCTTCTTTTTGCCAAATTGCGGTGAGAGATTGGCAAATGCGCAATGTTTCAGAGAAATTATCGTTGTGTTGGTCCATAGAGGGAATGATGCCGATACGCTTGCCGTCTGTTGTGGACTCACAGCAAAAGGACCTCAAAAGTCCCATGTTGATTAAATCGGGCAAATGTGTGAGTGTTACACCTGTTTCAAGCACTGCAGCTAGTGTTACCTCTATAAAATTGTCCTCCATTGTGGCGGGAGAGATTTGCTAAGGTCTCGCATATGATGAAAGCGGATAAATGTGCGGAGATTTTTGTTATTTCACATGATGGAGGAAGTGGTACCAAGAAGTTTGTACTCTGAGCTTGTGGTGAGAGATCGGGTAAAGTTCCTTGCTTGTTCTTTCAAGGAATGGAGGGAAAGTTACCGAGAAGCTAATCTCTCGTTGTGAGTTTGCATAAGAGATCAGGATGGGCAAATTCATGAAAGTGCTTTGGTTTTTCAGACAATCGCGACAATGTTACTGAGACAAGCGTCCTCTGTGGTGAGCTCACGGTGAAAGATTAGCTAAAGTTCCATCTTTGATCAATGTTATATAATAATTATATAATATTAGGGGAACTTGAGAAAACTCATTTATTACGTCATCAAACTGTGACGTCACAGAGCCCGCCTCCCAAGCTACATAATATGTGACCCCGTCTACAGAAACCCGCCTTAGCGTTGAATATCGATTAGGAGAAAAGGATCTTTCGTAGAGGAAGGAGGATTCCTTTTCTCCTGATTGTAATTGAACACTAATTATGATAGTAGGGGGATTGGAAAAAACTGATCGATGATGTCATCAAACTGTGCCGTTGCAGGCCCCGCCCCCAAGTTATGTATGATAGAAGGAGATATGGAAAATTTTAGATCTTCGACCTTTGCCCGCCGGTAGGATAGCGGACGGTGGACGTTTCTTCCGAAACCACCCCCCCCCCCCAATAAAACAGGTTCCGTGTTGAAAATTTTTACTTTCAGGCAATATGTGTGTATATGTGGCAAAATGATGTTACCACTTTTTCCCTAGCTCTTACGTAAAAGTGATAACATCATTTGGCCTCACCCGAACACCTATGATGCGAGGGACTCAGAAAAACTTAAGACTCTTCAGGCTTTCAATTTGAATTGTCAATGTCCAGCCCGTAGATCAGGTTCCCTGCGTTCTTCGTTCAACATCGTGAGGGACGCTGTCGTTTTTCATTTTTTTATCTCTCATACTCATAAAAGTGAACTACATGTCATAAGCAAGAAAGTACTTATTCCATGACTAAGATCTTACTATTTACTCTACATCAGTGTCATTTCTAATTAAATTCAATTCCAAGGTATAATAATTTGTACCATTTTTTTTTTGTTTACATTTTAATGTCTCCCTACCTTCATTTCACTAATGGATAGCTGAGATTATTGTATATACTAGACCAAGGAAGACGCGAAAGTGTGGAGCTCCTAAAGGCTAGTAGCTTAAAATATTGTGAACTGGACTTAAACTAAACCACCGCTCGTTCGCACCCAAAGCTATTTAGCTTGAAATATTGTATACTAGACCCAAATATAAGACTTTTACTAGAGTAGAAAGAGGGGCGAACGAGCGGAGCGATTGAGCCCCTGAGAATATTTTAATAATAGACTTATACTAGACCAAGGGGGGAGGGCGCGCGTTCGTTCACCCTGAGAGTAACTCAACCTACTTTTTTAAGCACTAGCCTAACATATAGAATTAAACTAAGATTATACTAAGCTGAGACTTTTAAGTTACAAAAATGTAAAGTGTATTACACTTATACAAGTACCAATTGAGGACCTTTCTGTCAAAAAGGCGTCCGTTCAATGTATTTCTTATGGGACGGACGACCTTTCGACAGAAAGGTCTTCAGTTACTGAGAATGGATTGAACGGAACTGAGTCTGTGAGCCATTCAGTCGAATATGCAAGAGACTAAGCAAGTACAATCTTACATCAAGTACTACATTTTGTACGACCAACTGTTAAACCTATAAGCCTTATATAAGCCATTTTATAGGGTAGTGAAAAAGACATTAACAATTTTATTTATTCGGCTAGACCAGAACATTTTTTTCAAGAAAGGTATATTCTTTTTCTATGTCGGAAGACAAGGAAACGAAAATTTTCGTACGTACTTTAAACCAGCATATGGCAAACTATTGCGCAAAAAGCGAAGATCGAATTTCCTGAAAATTTATGGTTTTATGTCATTGTAGCTCGTTAATAAATTAGTCCATTTCCTACTTCACGCACATTAGTTCAGTTGTGAAAAGGTAGAAGGTAGGTCAACCTTGTTTAAAAATAGAAAAAGCGACTACAACAGTATTTATCGGTTTTCGTTGAAAAAGTATAGCCACGCGTATTTATTTTCAAATTGCGCTGAAGAGAATAGAGTTGCACTTTACGAGCAAGATGAAAGCTCCTATAATGACGATATCGCTGTACACAAGTGTCGAGCGAAAACTTCATTGTCGAGCTCGTCAAACCTTATTTTGTGACGTCAGAGGATGTGGCGTCGAAAAATGAATACCCCCGAGAGTGGAATTTTATTTCATTCCCGAAATTTCCGCGATCGTGAAAACGAACGAGTAATGTAATCGGGAAGTCGTTCAAAATCGCTGGACCGTTTTGGAACGAAATTGACGAGCAATTCGATATACGTAGTAAACGTCGCGTCATCCTCTCGTGGAAGAAAATGTGAAAACTGGTAAGGAAACATTATATATGTAGTCCGAAGCATCAGTCCTTTGTGACAACTTACACTTTGAAACTATTTTGTGAAAACGAGATTGCGTTTCTCATTTTCCTCGGACTCACTCGAAGACTTGACAACGAGATACTCGCATGCCCACATTTTTCGTGGTCATAACGTATTCGTATTTTCTTTCTGCTCGTTAAAGTAATGGTGGAAACACCATTTTTCGATGGGGAAGTGAAATTTCCTCAATCTTAGCCTTGCTGCTGTACTTCAGGCTAGGCCTATATAACGTCATACTACGCCGCGCCTTCTCTCTCCCTCTCTCTCTGGCTCTGGTTTACTGTTTATTAGTGGTATTTGGGGTAACTGAGTTTAGTTTAGCCTAGTATGTTATACGCATAAAGTAGCATAGGTGGAAATTTTTCCAAATCTCGAAAGTGAAATTATTGACATGGAGGAAGCCTAGTTTAGGGGTTAGGATGAAGGTATGTCAGGCTTAGCTAGCCTAATATTCTGTATATGTGAACAAAAAATTTTTTTTCCCTTGTTAGTTGTCGCATCTCGTAAGATACTTTCATTGAGGACTTGATACTGGCAAATTTTGGTATACTATCGTACAAAGCTTTACGGAGCATAAATTTTAAATATTTTTCTTCGATGAGCAGCATTTTTACAAAACCTGGATCCTTGGAGGGGGAACATTGTACATCCACGAGGGAAATGTCTGCCTAGCATGTGAACATCATGTGAAACAATTGTTCCCATCATTAGAGAGGTAGTGTTGTGCAGCTTTTGGAGCAAATTATTTCTCGTAGAGGTACTGTAATGTTATTTGTGAACACTTGTAAGTTAATTGTCAGACGCATTACACTTGTATTGTTACATAAAATACTGTTACAACTTGAGACAATTCCCACATTTTTGAGCTTGAAGCATATGAGTGGCAATAAGTCGTTTTGTGGAGTTGCATTGAGGTACTCAAGAGTATGTCTAAAACACGTTGAAAATGGGTAATAAAAGAGCAACAATTTTATATGCAATGAATGTTATGATGTGTACCTTGCTATTTTACATTTCGTTCTTCTTTGAAGTTTTTACTTATGAGTATAAAGAAGTACGTATTCATAAAAACTTTAGTCTCAATCAATTTAGAAATTATTGTTTTTAATGACTTCGCTTAACATTTGTCAACAGGTAGTGCAACATGGTTTCTCAGGATAGGTTGAAAGACCATTGTATATTTGAAATATATGCTCAGATCGAGAATTCAACTAAAGCAGTTCGACGACAGAGAGGGAAGTCAAAATGAAGAATTTGCATGGGCTACAAGACCGTATGTATTTTTTGCTTTCAAATTTGGAAACCTATTTTCATTGATACCTCAGGGCCGGATTTAAGATTTTTGGGCCCGGGGGCCAGCGGTGGTGGAGGCTCCTATTAAATTTTTAAACCCAATTGCCCCCCACCCCCGACTCGGAAGGAATAAGTGAATGAAAAAAAAAGTGAGGGTGGTGGAGGCCCCTTTTTGGTGGAGGCCCGGGGCCATGGCCCCCTTGCCCCCCCCCCTAAATACGGAGTTGGATACCTACGTATTAAGGAAAGCTTTTAAAGTTGGAATATGGAAAGGGATGGAGATCTCAAAATCGTTCACTGTTTTGATCTTGACTTGACTTGAAAAAATTTCAAGTTCGAAACCATTCTACTTCAAGGTATGTGAGAGATCTTAAAAACTTTCAATTTTTGAGCTAGATGGTAAGTAGATCGATACAGAAACAACCAGTGAAAAACTGAAGACATCATCATGTCGATAAATTAGGAAGTCTCTTCCATTGACAACACGTTAATTCAGGCGAGCGGGGAACTAGAAGGGGAACTTTATGGAGCTAAATTTATATCAAGACGTAGATTTTATTTTGACTACATAATCGATCTTGATTAATTAGATTGTAAAATTAAAAGATTACCCTCTCGGATCAATTGACCCATGAACAGCGAATCAAGAAGCACACGAGTTTCATTTTGTTTTGTACAGACCCGAAATACATGGTATAAATAATTTTTTTTTTTCTACTCGTATTTAATTTTCTTTTCCTTTCAGTTGGAGTCATAGATTTGATGAAGATTATGAGAAAGGACTACAGCTTCACAAAACGTAATCGACAATAAAACAAAAATCATATTAATAACACAAGCCGATAGCATTTGGAATATTCCGGAGAATCCAAGAATAGGAAACGAAGGGAGTCAAGGATTTCTGGACTTCGATTGAGAAGAAGTGATAGCTCTAATGTATTTTTGTTTTTCCCGTTAAAAGCATGATAATTAAACGAGCTCACTGCACTGCTTATAGAATTGTCTATATGTAAATTTATAAAAAACATTGTTATAAAAAAAAGTTGTCTTCAATAAATTATGTATTATCGCTATAAGTTAGGTACTTGCTTCTTCTTGAGTGACGGCTAGATCCACACCATGTCTACACTCGTAAATGGATAGTATCAAGTGCCCATGCAAAACCAACTTCTGAAAACTAATCAGTTCTACAATTGAAATATAATACACATAGATTCTCTTCCCAATTCTTGTTTCATATAACCCGTCTATGATGTCCCCAGCTTCCCATCTCGATCTTTGGCCTGGAAAAGGGCTCAATCGTTTGTGCGCTACGTTTGTACCAGATTGTGTCATCAAGTTTCTTGTTTATGCTGATATCCTTCCCCGCCAAACGTTGGGCTACGTAGACACGCAAGGAAGGCCCTTTCCCATTCAAAGTTTGGTCTGAAAACAAGCTGAATTTTATGCACTAAGGTTTCTCAATTAGAGAGGCTCCCTTCTTTTCCAATCTTATGGGGGAGGGGGGTGGCTGAAAACATACCGGACCCAATTTGCACAATAGATGGATTTTCAAGGTAAAAAGGGATGGGATCGTTCGTACGATGTTCCTTCTGGTACTTTGCTCTCTAATCGTTGCCTTCGGTTGTAAGTTCACGATGAGGGATTGGCGGAGGTCCTGGATCCGGTCAAGGTGGGGAATCGTGCGAATATCCTCGTTGTTTCAGGCGATGAAGGGAATGTTACCAAGGGACTCGTTTTCTCGTGCACGCTCGCGGCAAGAGATCGACTTAGGCCCCGCTATGATTGAAGCGGGCAAACGTGCCGAAATTATCGTTGTCTCAGAGACCATGGAGGGGATGAAACCATAGATGGCGGGATAGAGAGGCAATGTGGCAATAGTCTTTCCAGACGAAGAGTAAGGGGCAGCACAAAAGAGTGGAAAAATGGAAAATGCTTGATTTAGCAATAAGATGATCGAATGAAAATTTTTTCCCTCCTCATGAGAAAAATTTACGTCACCACTCATGAATGAAACCGAGAAAATCGTCTCGTGTTGGGGACACGCAGTGAGAGAGTGGCTATGTAACTCTATGTCCTAACATTCCGAGCAAATGCTCACTTCTAGCGATCAAGGGAACGATATACCGAGAAGCTTGTTTTCGGTTATGAGCTCGCGGTACGAGATTGACTACCATTCCGCGTATGATCGAAGCAGTCAAATGTGCAAACATTCTCGTTGGGTCAGGCCATGAAGGGATTGTTACTGGGGTGCTCGTCTTCTGTTTTTAGCGGGGAACCCGCTATCCCTTTTGTTAGGGGTACTTCCAGGAAATTTTCGTCCGCGAGCGCGAGCGAGGTTGATGACGTCACGGAGAGGGGAGGGGGACTTGGAAAAATCCCTACCTCCGAGCTATGTATGGTAGAAGGGGGACTTGGACAAATGTCGACTCTCGAGCTATATATGATGGGAGGGGGACTTGGAAAGACGACGGCTTCCTTGAAATTGCAGCGCGTTCAAGTTGTCACGTCATGATTTTCAGGACTTGGAAAAACTTCAGGCTTTAGGGGATTCGGGACAGTGGGTTCCCCGCTGCTATTGCAGTCCTGCAATGGCATCTAATTTTTCTGTACGAAGCTCGCGGTGAGAAATCGGTCGAGGCCCCGTGTCAAGTTGAAACGGGCAAATGCACAAAAATTTCGTTGTGCAAAGGGAGTCACAATGAGATTTTACAATTAAGGTTCCTCTTCCTTTGTGAACTTGTGTCATGAAACCAGCTTCGCTGCTGGTTCAGATCAGGGAGAGACAGACGCAAGTTCTCGTTGTTCTTGATAAAAGAATGTGAAACTAATAAGACGTTGGAAAATGCACTTTCCTCGCCTAGCGTAGCGAGAACTGACGCAAATTAGACCTCTTTGAGATGAACAGGACGTAACTGATTTTTTGTTGTCAATCCATAATGAAAAAAAGTTTTTGAGTAAGTTATCACAGCCAACATGTCTTGCCTCTCGGCCTCTTTAATTTTGACCGAGGATGGAGCTGATTTCTCATGTAAATATGTAGCGGGAGACGAGCTCCTGTATAACACTCCCTTCATCGCTTGAAACAATGAGAATCTCAGCAAGTTTGCCATGCTCGGTCGAACACGGGGCCGTAGTCCATCTCTCACTGCAAGCACCAAGAGAACGAGTTCCTTGATAACATTCCCTCCATTGCTTGAAACAACAAGAATTTCGGCATGTTTGCTCGCTTCAATCTCAGCGGGGTCTTAGTCGATCTCTCACTGTGAGCTCGCAAGACGCAACGAGTCCCTTTGTAACACTCCTTGCATCGTTTGAAAGAACGAGGATTTCCGCGCATTTGCCCGTTCTGACCAGATACGGGACCTCAGCCAATCCCTTACCGCGAGCTCACAACCGAAGATAACAATCGGTGGACAATTTTTTTTGCGCGGGGAAGAGTGTCTAAATATCCTTGATTATTTACATCATCGATTACTGGACTTAGCCTAATAGGCTAAACCATATTTCTTCTCTCGACCTCCTTTTCATCTAAATATTCGGCATCTCGATACAAACAATTCCTAAGCAATTTATTATCATGCAAGAATATCTTTCTAATATCTTCGAGCTCAGCTCACTTCCTGGTACCGTAGTAGATTGTAGTAGATTCGTACAGATTTTGCGTCATCCGGCTACCAATTCATATAGATTTCACGTCAACCAAATTCGACTTCTGTATAATTATTATTCATCATGGAAATACAATATATTATGAAATTATCGTCATAGGTCTAAGTATGAAGGAAACAGTAAGTCCTGAATTCTTGTTTTCATTTACCAACTCTGAAAGACTCATTATCGTGTATCTCCAAGTTCATACTCTTCAAATACGACTCAGACAACTTTGTCTTCTAAAAAGATAGCTTTGATTAAGTCGAGATTGAGTCTACCTATTCTTTGAAAGCAACCACTAAGCCTTTTCTGACTATATATTTCAGTAATCATCTTCGATTATGTCAATATTTTTGAATTAGTATTTACTCTTCTCAAAGTAGACTGACGGACTTCTTCCGTTTTCTGTCCGTTAGGGACATCAAGATAATTTAATTATTCATCAAGAAATTAAAATCACAACAGATCTAAATTAACTCGTCGTACAATTACTGTGTTTATTATATCTACTTTCTTTCGTAAACTCCCTTAAAAAACTTGTTGTGATTTCCCTACTAGGTCAGTACGATCCACGGCAAATAGCGACATACAAATCACAATAACTTGTGACATTCCTTCCATTGTTTGAAACAAAGAGAATTTTCGCACGTTTGCTCGTTCTGACCAGACACGGGACCTCGCAGCCAATCCCTTATCGTGAGTTTACAATTGAAGACAACAATCGGAGGACAAAGTACCAAAACAATAATAATACGAACAATTCCATCCATTTTTATCAAAAAAATCGACTAATTGTGCAAACTGGGTCCTGGGAAGAGAAGGGAGCCTCCAGAATAGAAAATCTCAGCAGCATAATTCAGAGTAAACGTGGCACATAAGGTTACAAGATGAATGGGAGAGGGCCACGCATGTCTACTGCTCCGTGGGAAGGAGACCAATACAAACGAAAAACTTGGTGGCATATTTTGAAGACAGGAGGAATTGAAGTTCTGTGATGAAGAAACATTTCGTCTAGAGTTCAAAATCATCGATTCTTCGATGAACGACAACAACACGGAGACGTGATCAAAATATTTCATATATTTCAAAAGAACGTCCTACCCTCTCCTTTTTTGAGCCACGTGACAGATGTTGAAGAAAGTATAGGTTGCAACCTGCAACGAATAAGAAAAAAAATATTATGAAGTTCTCCCTGTCTTAGAGCACGTAAGAATTTATGCAAAAGCCTCACATAAGAAATTTCCTTCTCATTTGATATAAACCACTTGGGCTTACGTGTTATACCTCGTGTACCTCGTGCAAAGTCACTCAGTCACGGAATGATGGACCTCTAGAAATAAAACAAATTGCGTCGAAAAAGTCAATTCTACATCTGTTCAGTCGTCTATTGTTCTCCTTTTTCTGCAGACACAGAAATTCCTAGCGCACCCGTTAAAAGCGAACTAAGAAAATGTGTTACATTGAAGGTCGTACTTACATTATTTGTACGAGTTATTGTTCGATGTAACTAAGTATTAAAAACATGGGTGGATTTGGAATTTTTATTTGCGCGACACTTATATTACGTGTCTCCTTATCTACGCACTCTTATCTTACGACATAATTGCGCAGTCTGTGGTAAAATATTTCTGCAAATTCAACAATAGGTGGTTTTATGAGTATTTCGCACTTCTGTTCCATTGTTCTTAGAAAGTGCTTTCCCATTTCTTGATTCTCTCTATGAAATTGAGACGTCAGCGCGACTAAATTCACTTCTGTGGGTGAAGTAATAACATGAGTCTCGAGGAAATTTAATAAGTATAATATAACATTTCTCCCACCTGCCATAAATTTTATATAAGCCACAGGGGAAATGGTAAGAAATCAAATTTAGTGTTTGCTGACAAAAAATAATGACACTGGGGATCTCGAGGTCAACAGATGGTAATATTTGACACTCCCTCCCACCCAGAAGAAAGGTGGTCTCGAGAGGCGCCATGAGGAGATCTCGCCTGGATCCACTTAAGCGACTTTCTGAGTCTATTGTACTTGAGGAAAAAGTTCCAAGGGGTATAGCGTACTCACCGACTTTGCTAACCGG
This sequence comes from Aspidiotus rigidus, assembly GCA_035079385.1. Classification (NCBI taxonomy): domain Eukaryota; kingdom Metazoa; phylum Arthropoda; class Insecta; order Hemiptera; family Diaspididae; genus Aspidiotus; species Aspidiotus rigidus. The sequence goes on along the minus strand of JAVHKY010000072.1, from coordinate 382,874 downwards.
AGAGGGAGGGTTGGCTTGAGGGTGACTCGTTGGTAGCGACCCAGTCAACAACTCGCACCAATGCATGGACCTCACGTTTATTCAGTCAATCAATGATATCTATAGTGGCCACCTCTACAGTAAAAGTCAACTGGTCTTATATGTATTTTTTGTCGCTCAGTCCATTTTCAAAGTCATTTTGTAGCTAACCCCTCCCTAAAAAGTGCCGCAGAGGGTAGAACGTCATAAAAATCTGAAGTGACACTGCTTTTGTAATCCCTCGCTAATTGAAGCATTAGCATGATTCTTTTACGGATAACTCCACTTCTAACGCACATAGCAGACGAAGTGGCGACTAGTGGCCAAGGATGACAATGTGGAGACAATGACCTCACTGCACACTACAGTGCAATTTTTCGCGTGTGCCGAGGTGTACCGCTAAACAAAATTGACGATTTATCATATTGGTCCCTTCAAAACGTCCACATAGACAACAATACTTGCATGCATGCTGAACTTTCAGCGTAGCGTTTTTTAATGCTATTACTTGCAGAGACCGCGAAAACCCCGACGATGCTATGACATGGCGTATTTTTTCGTCAGAAAAATAATGGCGTGATGAATCTGGGTAGCTCTGCAATTTCAAGTTGGTAGGGTGGTAACACTGAGCATGTTCAGTTATATGAAAACAGGGAAAGGTGTGAGGGCGAAAGAGTTAATTGTAATTGCATGTATTTCAAGATGTTCTGAAAACTTTCAATTTCGGAATAAAGTCCAGCTTTTTTCAATTTTCGACCACTGTAAGGGCGGCACGAGCGCTAACTGATCCTCATCATGAAGGACATTATTAAGATTAATTTTTCCCCCTATTCATAATTTTTTACATTTTTGTTCATGAATTTTGACGACGACTAGTTTCGTGAGAAACTCACTTTTTGAGTAATATCCGAATTTTTCTATAACATACAAAAGTTAACTCAATTCTTCTGCCGATAAAAGCCCCCAAAACATAACCATAACGCGTTGTTGCCGAACGTCCACTTCATGGCCTCATTTCAATTGATTTCTGAGGGCTGTCTTGCGGTCCACATGTGAATTTTTAAAAATTTATTGCGTCCCAAATGAGGAACATAAGGCATTAGGTCTATACGATACTGCAGTTTAAATTCAGAACATACATTTATGAAGAGGTGAAGATTTTGTGGCGTAGCCAAATGAATAAAGATCATGTTTCATGTCGGTTGTTTAAAAAGAACGTCAGGTAGTGTTGTTGTCTCTTACGAACAATATATAATAAACTAGCCTGTCCGCTCGTTCGCCCTCTTTCTTGGTCCCTGTCTCGCTTTAGCATAAGTCTGATATAAAATATTTTGCCTTTCGTAGAGCTCACTCGCTCCGCTCGTTCGCCCCCTTTCTTGGTGTCTTATGAATCTAGTATGAGAAATATTTTTTGAGCTATCAGTTTTTGCCCTTTTAACAGGGAACCTGTTTTATGGGGGGCTATTTGAGAAATCTGGCGTCCGCCGTGCGCCGTCCAGCGAAAAACTTCGACCCTCGAGCCATATATGATAGGAGAGGGACTTAGAAAAATTTCGACTCTCAAGCTATATATGATAGGAGGGGGACTTGGAAAAATTTCGACTCTCGAGCCATATATGATAGGAGAGGGACTTGGAAAAATTTCGACTCTCGAGCTATATATGATAGGAGGGGGACTTAGAAAAAATTTCGACTCTCGAGCTATAGGTGATAGGAGGGGAACTTAGAAAAATTTCGACTCTCGAGCTATATATGATAGGAGGGGGACTTGGAAAAATTTCGACTCTCGAGCTATATATGATAGAAGAGGGACTTAGAAAAATTTCGACTCTCGAGCCATATATGATAGAAGGGGGACTTGGAAAAATTTCGACTCTCGAGCCATATATGATAGAAGGGGGACTTAGAAAAATTTCGACTCTCGAGCCATATATGATAGGAGAGGGACTTAGAAAAAATTTCGACTCTCGAGCTATAGGTGATAGGAGGGGAACTTAGAAAAATTTCGACTCTCGAGCTATATATGATAGGAGGGGGACTTGGAAAAATTTCGACTCTCGAGCTATATATGATAGAAGAGGGACTTAGAAAAATTTCGACTCTCGAGCCATATATGATAGAAGGGGGACTTGGAAAAATTTCGACTCTCGAGCCATATATGATAGAAGGGGGACTTAGAAAAATTTCGACTCTCGAGCCATATATGATAGGAGAGGGACTTAGAAAAATTTCGACTCTCGAGCTATATATGATAGGAGGGGAACTTAGAAAAATTTCGACTCTCGAGCTATATATGATAGAAGGGGGACTTGGAAAAATTTCGACTGTCGAGCTATATATGATCTAGGCTTCCTTCAATTTTCAATACCAAATCTCATTCGAATCATAAAACAGGTTCCCTGCGTTCCTCGTTTAACTTCGTTAAGGAAGCCGTAATTTTTTCTTTGTCCCTGTCTTGGTTTAGCATAAGTACTTCTCTTCTTCTTCTTCTTCTTCTTCCTTCTTCTATACAGCATATATACTATAAACTAACCCGAAACGTAAGGAGGGGGGGAGGAGGTATTCGCAGATTTCTCAATCACCTCCCATGTATAAAAATTTTTCTCGAAAATTTTCTAAGTCTATTATCGGGGGGAGGGGGTGGCATTCACAATTTTCCAATAGTGTATGGGGTCTCAGAAAAGACGTGAAACATATCAAAATTCATCATTTAAAATATCTTTCACTTACTTTATAGAAAGTGTTTAACAAATATAATATGATTGTATTATGTACATATTGCTATATAAGTGCCGATATTAGGGTAGTATAATATAAAGCCACGACACTCCAGAGACATCATCTGACAAAATTCTGAAACATTTAGATGTACCTACCTATATTAGCGCGGAACCTGGTATCCCTTTTGTTGGGGGTACTTCCAGGAATTTTTCGTCCGCGAGCGAGGTTGATGACGTCACGGACAGGAGAGGAGAAAAATTCCTACCTCCGAGCTGTATATGATAGGAGGGGGGACTTGGAAAAATTTCGACCCTCCGGCCATATATGATAGGAAGGGGACTTCATACCTGATTTCAAAACTTAAAAACTTCCAACAGCATCTTTGTACTCAATATCAGTCGGGTTAATTTTTATATTGTAATGCTTTCGCCTCTAAATGATGAGCGAACTAGCAATTCAGGATTGTTTTTATAGCACCAAAATTTCTAAATCGCAATTCTAAATCCGATTCTTGTGCTTTAGAAGGGGTTCATTTTGTTATCCTCTAAATAAAATTATATTCTTCTCATTCACCAGTTCTAGCTATCTTCTACGGAGTCAGCAACAGCTGTTCCTGTGTAGAGACCATCATCAAAGGAAATGAGAGTAAAGAAGAGAAATAGTGATCTGTTGAAAATTTATGTAGATTCGTAAGGTACCATTCAACAATAGTGTATATATGAACAATGTTCCAAATAAAAGAAGTGATCGCTGCTTATACAGGTATAATGAAGATATGGACAATAGTTAGCTGGGCTACATTCCAACAGGTCTCTCGACTTTTTCGATTAAGGTGTTTCCACTGCAATCAGAGGATTCGTTCTCACAGATTGATGCAAAAGTGTATGTAGGAGATGCAAGATTGTAAACCGGGAAGTTGCTTGGATTTTATTTGAAAAACGTTTTATCCACTTGGCCAAACTTGAGGAAGAGGGAAGACAGATGTAAGGTATTTATGTCATAGATTTTTATACTCAATGTGATGGATTTTAAGTACCGTACTGTCTAGGGGGAATGGGATTTATCGTCTTCAAAGCTTCCCTACAAGAGGGGGGGGGATTATAAATTTACTCTCACTGATGCTTTCACGTACCGATGCCTTGAAACTAGAGAAGTTGAAGTCAACGTACAATTCAGCATTATTGGTAGATGAAAAATTTAATTTTGCAGCCCACCTTAAGGCGTCAGAACATTCACTTCGTAGGCCTGAGAATGTCCGCCTCTTACTCGTACATGAGGAGAGCATCGAAATGGAAACAGTAAAAATGATGAAAGCTATTCACAGGTAATGGCCTATTGTAAACGAGACAATCCCATTTTCTAAACTCGCTGATACTTTTTAACGGTAAGTTGCAGGAATTGAATAATGATGAATGCGATGAGTAATGATTGTATTTTTTCATGCATTTTTTTAATTGTGTATTTTTTTTTTTAAGGCTGCTCGACATATTCACCTGTCGATGGTCGATTGACCGAAAGCGCTCGTGTCATAATCATTTATACGGTCAAGTAAAATTTTTCCAGTTCTGAACAACGTTATCCTGTAACCCCTATTGTCAGTATGCCCTGTACAGTAATCACAATGATTTCTGAATCACGTTGCAAACATATAGACACGTTATTCGTGTTCTCATGATACTTTCTGTTTTTTAATTTTTCATAAAGTGTAACATCTTTCTTACTTCTTCCATTTTCAAACTTAGTAAATGGAATAAAAATTTTGTGTCTTCCATCTATGAAACCCGAAAATCATTCAGCACTCATCAAGAATATACGAGTATTACGATGTATGATTCGTATTATATTTGTTCGAGACTCATATTATTATTACTCCGCCCAGTGAAACTAGTCGTGCCAGAGGCGGAACTGGTGGGGAGGGCAAGTAGGCCAGGCCTCCTCAGAATTTTTCTAAATCTGTCCACTGGCCTACGTTAAAAATCCTAGTTTGGCGTCTGAGTCGTATTTGCTGAAGTAAAGAAAAAATGAAGGACTCATTAAGTTTTCCAATGCAATAATTTGAAGAGCGGAGCGAAATGATGAATTATTATGAAGTCATATCTATCGTCGAATTTGAAGAAATATTGTTAACACGAAACTGTGTTAGGAAGATACGTCATAACGGTGTCGTGCATGTGAAAAAATTCCACATCTATCCATCTGTCTGATACGAATACGTACTTACTCGTACATTGAACAATATAATTTGTATGAACTTCAATACAACTCATTGTCTCAGTCTTGCTTTCATGTGGCTCGGAATTTCTACGTCTGTAGAAAAATGAAAACAATAGATGATTGTGGAATTTTCTACTTACTTCGACGCAATTTATTTTTTTAGATTAGTACAAATTTCTGGAGACCCACATCTTTTGAATTAGGTACAAGAAGCGTTGGAATTTACATCAAAATACCTATATTATGTTTCAAAAAATTTTTTATTTTTGTCAGATTTTCAGTGTAAATTTTTGCCTGCTTTAAGATGGGGCGTCTTCTTTGTTGTAGATTACTACTTTCTTCCAAGTCCCCTTCCTAACTTTCATAAAATATTATGGCCCCAGAGTCGAAATGTTTTTATATATCAAGCCTCCCTCTTATTATACAATCATTATGGCTGATGGAAAGTCGAAAATTTCAACAGGAAATCTGTTTTATCGGATGGGCGCTGGAAAGAACGTCCACCGTCCGCCGTCCGGCCGGCGAAGGTTGGAGCTCGAAAATTTTACAATTCCCTCTCCTATCATACATAGCTCGGTGGTCGGTGTATATGGCCTGAAATATAGCCCCTTCTAGTAACTAGATATGCAATGCTTCATACACCGATTGACTTAGCACCATCGAATGAGCCAGGTATGCAACGCTTCAAACACCATAAAACTCAGAACGTCCCCTAACATAATAGATAATACAAAAAAAAAAAAAAAAATACCCGAGTAGCAAATTTAGGAATATTTTTGACCAACGGTCAGGACTGTTGGTCAAAAACGTTCCTCTTTTGATTAAATTTGCGATTCGGTTATTTTTTTTTTGCGTGTCATATGTTTTGCTGAATTGTGTACGTGTAGGTCCATGTCGCCAGCTCCCCCCTTTCCGATTTGGGGGTCCAAACCTATATGAGTCGTTTGTACTGCGTTAGTAGTGGATTGTATTGATTTCCAATCGTTTGTACTGCCTCCGCCCCCAGAGATCGTTTGGGGGGCTGGGGACATGCATCCCCCCCAAAATGAATTTTGGACTGAAATTATACTGCATCGCGCGACGCCTCACGCACCATGAAGCCTCGCATAGCGGCGATGTTTTCAGCCGAAATTTGCTGCGCGCCGTCAGATACGGCGCGTGATTGTCCAATCAGTATAAATTGTCTCTTGATGTAAAAGATCAAATACTTGTTGCAATATAAAGGTATTGAGAATTTTGGAAATAATATGTTAAAAATTCTCCACCTAAGCGACCCAATATCAAGCTTAACTAATGTTTTTCAATCTGGAGAATAGAGAAGGTTCTTAATTAATGGCTTGAGGAAACGAATTTATTCTTGCGTAAAATTATGTTCCTGGTTCAAAAGCAAGTACTGAATCAAAAAATTTTCACAAATGAGGGTGAAGGTAGAAACTAAACAAACATACTTTTATCTTGGAAAATTTAGTATGTTTCAGATCTCTAATTTTTTTTTCTGAATAAATTGTTCCTTTGAGTCAGGAGAAAATTATCAAAAAATTTTTTGGACGTTGAAAAATTATTGAGAGGACAGAATGTAAGGAGTAACTCCTGTTTTTGGATTGGAAAAAATAATAACCTTCTGTTCTCTCAATTTCCAATCGATTCTTTTCTAAAATTGCGTTAGATACCACAAGAGAATCAAGTAAAATTTGAACAATTTTCTTCATTTTGAAGCTTTGTAACGTTACTCAGGTATTTTTGCGGACTCTGCGCTAAATTTCACTGAGAAATTGAGAAAAATTTTGAACATCTCGATTTAAGATGATTTTGACCTTCTTGAGGCCAAATCACACTTTGTAGTGGGGAGGGTCTGAGATCGACACTCGGTAGTACAGACAGAGTCAAATAATTGAGCCATAGTTGAACCACTTATCACCAAACGAGATAATTTGGCTGTTCCGAAAAAAACTCCTCCCCCCCCTCATACTTCATCGTATATCTGAGGATGAAGGGGCAGTAGAAAAAATTCTGGTCAGTATAATACGCTCGATTGACGTAATATAAACAATACCCGTAACTCATTTGGGGGATATTCATATACACAGCCTCCTCCCATAAGGCAATATCTGAAAGCTGAGGCGATGGAAGTGATCTGAGGAGGATAAAACAGAACTTGTGTGATTTTCAAGTAGTACTAACGCAGTACAAACGATTGCGTCCATTTTCAACAATACATGAGCAAAGGGGTGGTTTTGGGATCCCTAATTGACCTCCACGTCATATCTTTGGGGGCGGGGGCAGTACAAACGAATTTTTGTCAATACTATCCGCTACTAACGTAGTACAAACAATGCAGCATAATTTCAGTCCAAAATTCCTTTTTGGGGGGATGCATGTCCCCAGCCCCCAGACGATCACGGGGACGGGGGCAGTACAAACGATTTGAAATCAATACAATCCAGTACTAACGCAGTACAAACGACTCATATACGTTTGGACCCCCAAATCGGAAAGGGGGAGGGCTGGCGACATGGGCCTGAAATGTGTCGCACCACTGTAGAACAGATCGAAATTACGTTCTTCTAGGTATTCCAAGTCCACCTAGCTCGGAGGTCGGAATTTTTCTAAGTCCCCTCCTATTAGACATAACTCCCAAGTCCGGGCCTGTGACGTCACAATTTGATGACACAATAGATCTGGTGCGTCAACATCTTTCAGATCTCCGTGCCCCAAGAAACAGGTTCCCTGCGACCCCTTGTTCAACTTCGTCAAGTTGAACGAAGGGTCGCCTCCTATCATATACAATATAGCTCAGAGATAGGAATTATTTCAAGTCCAGTCCGAACTACGAGTAGGTATATTATATGATACAAGAAGGACTTGAACCAGTTTTACAATAATGTAGGAAGGTTGGAATAAGAAAAGTCTAGAGAGAATTGAATTGTGAGAGAAATCAAATACGTGATAGGAAAGAGGAATGCAGTTCGTATCAGACGTATGTCCAATTTCCTTGCTGGAAACTGCGAACCCGAATAGTGTTGGGAAAAAACTTACTGATACCTGGATATTTTCAATATTCAATAAAATTTTCCAATTCAATTGAGAACACGAGTAAATCGTTCCATAATTTACTTTTATTTAATTGTTACACCCTTGCCAGACAAAGGAAGATTGTGACGACGAGTATGAGAAGTGTGTTGAAGGCTTCTGCAGAGAAACCGACCAATCGTGATGCCTGATACTTCCAAGAAACCGTTCGGATCCCGACAATAATTATACCCTTTGAATAGTTTATAACTTTTCTAATTATAATCGTTCTGGTTGATCTAACAAAATTCATTAATTATTGAAATAATAGGCCTACCGTTTGAATAAGACTATATTTTCTTTTCTTTTCACAATTTTTTTGCAGATACAAATGGAGAAGGGGAGGGGAATTCAACAGACAATTATACTGTAAATAATTACAAATACGAGTACCACTTTTGGTTTTTCTCCAAAGGATTAGATAAACAACTCAGAAATGAATATTTCTCCAAGCCCATCCATCCATGAATCAGTCTATTCTGCATTGTGTACGAAATTACTACTACGCGTCTTCGCAATGTCCACCGTAACATCTTTGATATTTTCGACAACCGTCGTCAGCATTGCATGGCTGTAATTTCATGAAGAAGATACGAATTTGAAATAATTTTCATATGCAATTATGAAAATGAAATGCATCATACATCGCTATAAAACTTTGATTAATTCTATATATTGTATGGAGGTAGGTACTCAATAAAGTTACTTTATTTCAAACTGCTAAATTTCACCTATCGTTTTCTTCACGCACTTTGTAAATTGTGAAGTATGATTTAATCGATATTTTTCATCAAATTAGACGCTCATAATTGTATGGGTGGATAACACCCAGAAAAACAATTTTAAAAGTAATTTTTCTGAATTATTGGAAATCAATTCATCAAAGATATTACTGGTTGATTGAACTTTATCATTGAAATGACGTCAGAGAGGCACCGCTAAAGACCAAAAATTTGGTTTGATTCTTAAAGTATTGTGTTTAGTTAAATACTCGTACTTGAGCAGATGCAGAGACAGCAATGAACGCGAGGATAGCGGAGAAATACAAAGTGTAGAATAACAGGGAGCGAATCGTCATCGTATTGTGGTTTGAGAAATTTGATAAGTATAATTCACACACTTCGCTTGCATCAAAGTTGAATTTTTTAGTAGGTAGGTACTCGTGTAGCTGGCTGGAAAGAATGATTTCATTGAAGTCTTCTCTGCTGCTTTTATAGGAACAAACCGATAGAAGAAAACGTCGACAGGTGTATTCGTCTGTTATTGGTAAACTTGGGAACAATACGTCTACAAGTGGTTATTGTATTACAATGAAGCTTAAGCAATTAATAGCACGTAAGTCTCCAACTATCTTAGCTCTTCAGTCGTACAGGTGGGGAAGAGCTGAAGGTAGTGAAAATTACTGAGCATGCAGTGATCATGAAATGTACGTGTAGGTACTAGTCGTTAAGGGAATAATGCGTGATATACTGCTGGCACTTTTGATACATATCGATAACTCTCATATTTTTTCTGCAAAACTAGCGAGGAATATCCGCCTTTTCGGAGGAAGGAGGTAGAGAGGTAAAATTTGAAATGAAGGAAAATTCTAGCACGTTTCATAGAGATGGTTGAAATCAAAAAATAGCGGAGGGGAACAAGTGCTCCGAAAAAAAAAAAGAGGTTTCCAGTTACAATAATTTTAGGAACAATAGCATAATTTTAAGACATTTGACAAAGTTGAGCATAAATCGAACCTATCTCGGCCCAGAGCCAAATAATAAAACTATTGATTTCCGGATCATCAAGATTATACTACAGCTGAAATAAAAGAAGAATGGAACACAAATTTTTAATTCGATATATTTTATTCCAGAAGTCGATGAGTTACAATTTTTTTTGCTAATACAAACGATTAGACAATTTTTTTTTTTTCGAGGATAGATGGATAACTTATTAAAAATATTTCTCCAAGCCCATCCATCCTTGAATCAGTCTATTTCAAAATTGTGTACAAAATTACTATCACGCGTCTCCACAATGTCCACCATAGCATCTTTGACCTTTTGGACAATCGCTGTCATCATTACATGGCTGTAATTTCAAGAAAAAAATATACGATTCAAATAATCTTTAAACTTGGTTATGAAAGTAAAACGCATCGTACGTTTTTATAAAATTGTAAAATTATTTCATATTTTAGTCCTGTACGGATATGAAGTTAGGTACCCAATGAAGTTATTTTATTTTGAACTGCTTAGTTTAACATCGAGTTCATACTTCTTAACGCACATTGGAAATTGTGAACAACCATACAGAGGCACTATCAAACGACTTCCCCTCCATCCCCAAAACACTAAAACTTTCTACAACAAGCAAACTCCCTCCCACACATCTAAACACAATTTCGCCGAGCTCATAGCCCTGAAGGCAGGCTGCTAGCAGCTCATTAATTAATAATAAAAAATAAATATGATCCAATCGATGTTTTTCATCAAATCAAATGCTCATATAATTGTACGGGCGAAAACACCCAGAATTAAGATAATTTTAAAGGTATTTTTTCTGAGTTATTGAAAACATTTAAAACAAATTAATTCATTAATGATTTATAACATTCCTTGAGTGAATTTTATCGCATAAAGTCATACCGGTATCATGAAAAATCAATAATATGGTTTGTTTTCCAAAGTAGTTTATATACATACCTGAGCAGACACAGAGACATTGGCGACCGCGAGCATAGCGAAGAAGTACATGATGTAAAATAACAGGGTACGGATCGTCATCATTGTGGTTTGAGAGATTAGATACTCACACTTGTTTTAAATTTGAATTTGCTAGTAGCTAGGTACTCGTGAAGCTGGCTAGAAAGAATGATTTCATTGGAGCCATCTCTGCTGCTTTTATACCAATAAACCGAGGGAAGAAAACGTCCTCAGGTGTGTTTCTCGTTTATTAATAAACTTGGGAACAATATGTCTACAAGTTGTAATTGTGTTTCGATGAAGGTTACCTAAGCAATTAATAACACGTATGTCTCCAAGTATCTTTACTCTTCAGTGTTATGGGCGGGAAGACGTAAAGGTAAAAGTTACTGAGCATGCAGTGATCATGAGACGTACGTGTACTAGTTGTTAAGCCAATAATGCGTGATACACTGCTGACACTTTACAAAAAATTGTCGATAATTCTCATATTTTTTCTTCGAACTCCAAGTACTCGAAAGTTCTAAAGGGTAAGAAGAAAAAAAAAAAGAAAGAGACGTGGCGGATTTGATCAAACAAATTATTTACGGCGTTACGGGAATTGGGGAGAAATTGAATTAAGGAAAAATAGTGAGACAAAAGTAATGAAAACGTTTGCAGCCCTCATTTAGGCTTAGGAATCCTGGATGTAGACTTTTCCGAACTCAAAAAACAAGGGAACAAAATAAAAGTATGAAAACTTTATCAATTCTCATTTTGCTTTTACAAGGCGCAGTGGTTCGTGAAATCAAAGTTTTACAAATTCGAACACTTTGTCTTGTAAATTTGAATAAAAATTGCCCAAAAATGATTTTTTTCCTCACTAATTTCTACTAAGACATCAAAATTATTTGTTGTTACTACAGCTAGTAATTTTCCTTATTTCATCGCATCTCGCATGCATATGGGTTAGCAGTATCATAATTTTCTACATAGTTTGGGTATTTTTTTTTTTTGCCGACAGACTTTTCCTTTCATTGTGTATATGCTAGCGGCATATTGTGAAAGCCGTCATATTATAAAATACCTCGGCTGTTTATAGAATGACAGAAATGAGACTCGATTGTAGTCACTTTATGTAATGACTAACATTTCATGAAATGACAAAGCGTCGATAGACAGATTATGAATAATGAAGAACCTCTTCGTGTGAGCGTGTAATTACCTTTTGCTCAAATTGATAAGAGTTACAGCAAGAGGATCTAGTGCAACATGCCCAAAAATGAAACTCGCCTCCGACACTAAATTTCTGGCTCTTACCATTGGTGTCACAATTCGTGTTCCCGTCCCTGATATCGACCGTGGGAAATTAGAGGCTCGATCAGTCTTAGCACGAGTGTTACGCGAAACTGAGAGCAATCTGTACGAGTTGGGCACCATGAAAGGACGATTAGACAACTGTGCTGGGTCCCAGTTCACTGTGTGCGCAGAAATATTTGTCGAGGAAGAGGATGTTCCGGACAATGTAATTTCTCTTAGGTCGGCCGCCAGACAACAGTCCGAGGACGCAGGAGGACATGGGCAGGGCTTTGTCCGTTGTCAATGTAAAAAGCTGTGTGACACCAATCGTTGCGTTTTCCGCCGAAAGGGTCTCACGTGCAATAGCAAGTGTCATAGCAGCTCGTCTTGCTCCAACAAATGAGCAATAAGTTTACCGTTTTCGTTTTTTACAATTCGCGTGATTCTTAGACAGCATTTTATAAAATGACTAGTCATTTCATAATAAGCCCAGGCAAATTTTCGACTCAATTCGGCTGTTTCTTAATTTGCCTAAACCTGACCGTCAATTCTTAGAAAGCTTAGGCGTTTCATAAAATGACAGTATTTCTTAATATGACGCTTAATATATTTCAATGACTGTAGGGTATTGAAGCTTTGAGCACTGCGCTCCATGCATGAGGTTGATCATAATTCTATAGAAAGATTATGATAAAAACTTTCTTTCAGTTGAAAAAATTTCAATCTCCCTCTCAAAATTTTTTCCGTGATCAACCTTTGGAGAAAAGTTGATGAAATATACGTAGGTAGGTACTGTACATATCATAGTCTCAAGAATAGTAGTCTGTGTTTTCAAACCTGTAATTCAGTGCGAAAGATTTTCAAACGGGTAAATAAGACTTTATAAACTTGGGTTTCATTGAAGAGAGGATTTTTTCACCTGCATTGATAGATGATTAGAAAAGGGAATAAAAACGAGGCTTTTTCCGCACAAAATTTTATCTGAATATTTATTCGACGTTACGAATATCCGTTGCTCTGTTTCTCTACTCCCTCAGCTATATCGACCATCCATTTGAACCTTACGGACGAACTTGTGTCATTCGAAGCAGTTTCTCTATCCACAAATGTTCCTGTCGATCTAGTTTTAACATCAGTATCAACCCATTGAGACGAAATAAAACCGCACATTTCACTTGATGAGAACCTCTTCTTGGATATCCTCTCTTTCTGTCTAAAAAATGGCTGTCTTCAGTTCCAAGGGGAATCCTATTCTCAGCTGCACGGTGTGGCTATGGGCAGCCCACTTTCTTCCTTGGCTTCCGAAATTATCCATGACGACCTTTTCAGAGAAATAGGCTCAAAATTTGGGCGTAATATCAAATTTATGACTAAATACGTGGATGACTCTCTCGAAGTTCTGTCATTACAAAAAAACCTACCTATACTGGTAGAATTATTCATTTTTTGTTATTCCAACCCTACCATTACAAATTTAATACCGCCTTCAACGGCAGATGGTTGAAAGTTTCTGACCCCGAATTTCATGACAAACTTATATTTGATTTCTGTAAATCACTGACCGCCAATGGCTATCCAAATAGTTTTATAAAACGTGTACTTAATTATTTATAAGCCAAAAGAAAGCAATATTATGACGAACCAAATTCAACGGAAATCTTACTCTATATCTTATGTAGGCCAGAACACTATGATCATTCAAAAATTCTTACACTCTTTAAATCCTGAAATTTGCATTGCGTTTGGTAACCACAACACCCTATATAACAAAAATGTCTTTTCTCGTACCTACTAAAAACTCATCTCTCATCTTATGCCTCTTTCATGCCCTCACTGCGAATCTGAACACCCCCTATCCGTTCAACACATCTTCTGCTGCCCCAACTTGACCCAACTCCTTAATTCCTTATCCATCCCCCACAACCATACAGAAGCACTTTCAGATCTCTTTCCCTCCATCCATATTCAACTTTTTACAACTAGCCAACTTCCTCTCACGCATATAATCACACAATCTAGCCGAGCTCATAGCCCTGAAGGCAGGCTGCTAGTAGCTCGTTAATTAAAATAAAAATTAAAAAAAAAAAAAAAAAAAAAAAAAAAAGATCCCAACCCCACAAAAAGAGCTAGTGTTGTTTACTCTATTCCATGTTCCGATTACCCAAATTCTATGTAGGAGAGACTAGTCGGTTACTATCTGCTAGAATCTCTCAACACAGCTAGAAATGACCACAAAATAAGAATGATCATACAGCTGTAGCTGTCCACTCCAAAGAGCACTTTTAATTTTGAAAATGTAAAAATTTTGGCCAATGAATCTAATGATAGAAAACGTATTGAAATAATAAAGAGCGCCAGCACTACTGTAAATTACAAGAGCGATACTGCGAACCACTACACTGCATGGGGGTCTGTCTTGAATACAGTTGAGGATACGCGCGTGGGGGGCGGAAATAATTAAATTTATTGGATACAACTTCCTAAATGTACTTTGATATTCAAGCGCAACGTCCGTATTTGCAGAGTTGTCTGATTCTATAGCACTTGCCTGCTGTTATGCCATGATGAACTGTGACAATAGCAAGTGGCAACACACTGTCATAGAAAGCCGTTTCTCTAGCTTCAACGAAATGCTTCGCATTCCTCTGTCAGACCTCTAAGATTTTTTAGCGGGGAATCCGCTATCTCTTTTGTTGGGGGTACTTCCACAAATGAGAGAGACCAGGTAGTTAAGGAAAATGTATACCGGGTTGTCCGCAGCCTGTCCGCACGTAACGTTTAATTAATTTACCAAGTCACAATTTTGTAAGTCGAAAGTTTATAACTGTATTTAAGTCGAAAATGATTTTTTTTTTTTTTTTTTTTTTTTGTAGGTCGAAAGTCACCATGGAATTTAGATAAACAAAATAAAAATAAACAAATCAAATCAAATGAAATAAATTACATTAAGCAATATAGTGTGAAACGATCTTGGTAAGTTATTACCAGCACGACCGGTTTCAATACGTTTGGCGTATCATCATCCTATATTATTTATTTAAATTGTATTGTGATTTGGTAAATTAATTAAACGTTACGTGCCTAAGTATTATTCTCATCTCAATTAAAATGGTTCGCACCTTAGAGAACAAAATCGCACCGGTAAAATATCTACCTTTCAGGGGTACTAAGGTAAAGTGGTAAAATTTGAAATGAAAGATCAGCACAACGTAGAGAAAATTCTAGCACGTTCCACAGTGATAATTGAAATCAAAAATCAGTATAGAGGACAAGTGTTGAAGAAAAAAAAATTCCCAGTTATATTTCAAGAAGGATAGCATAATTGTACTTCCTAAGATATTTTATAAAGTTGAGGGTAAATTAAAGCCAATCTATGAGTTATATTTGGTGCCAGAGCCAAAGAAGGAAACTATTATTTTCGGCTAAGGGATCATCAAAATATTATTACAATTGAAATGCATGAAAGAAGAATGAAACACAAATTTTTATTTCAATGCTTTTATTCCAGAAGTCAATGAGTTACAATTTTTTTGCTGATACAAACGGGGGATAAGAGGGAGGAGAGTTCAACAGACAATATTGATACTCTAGATTATTATTATCATTTTTTATTATCTTTTGGGATATGGATGAATAACTTAGAAATAAATATTTCTCCAAGCACATCCATCCTCGAATCAGTTTACTAAATTGTAAACGACATTATACTATCACGCGTCTCCGCAATGTCCACCATAACATTTTTGACCTTTTGGACAATCATCGTCATCATTGCATGGCTGTAATTTAATGAAGAAGATATATGTGTAAGTAAAATTCAAATAATTTTCTTATCTAATTATGAAACGCATCATGCATTTCTATAAAACTGTAAAATTATTATATATGATTCGTTGTATGCATCATATGGGGGTAGGTACCGGATGACAACCAGAAAAAAAATTTTAAAGGTAATTTTTCTAAATCATTGGAAAACTTTAAAGTAAATTAATTCATTGATGATACATATTGCATCAATGAACTTTATCATTGAAATGTCACATAAGCATCGCTAGAAATCCATAATATTAATATGATTTGATTTTTAAAGTATTTTAGGTACATACTTGAGCAGATACAGAGACAGCAGTGAACGCGAACATAGCGGAGAGGTACAAAGTGTAGAATAACATGGTACGGATCGTCATCATTGTGGCCTGAGGAATTTTATATTCAGACTTGCTTCGAAGTTGAATTTGTTAGTAGCTAGGTACTCGTGAAGCTGGCTGGAAAGAATGATTTCATTGTAGCTTTCTCTGCAGCTTTTATAGGAACAAACCGAGGGAAGAAAACGTCTACAGGTGTATTCATCTTTTATTGATAAAATTGGGAACAATGCATCTATAAATGGTGTTGTGTTACAATAAAGCTTAAGCAATTAACGTCACGTGTGTCTCCAACTACCTTAGATCTTCAGTGGTATAGGTGGGGAATACGTAAAGGTAACGAAAGTTACTGAGCATGCGCAGTGATCATGAGATGTACGTGTATACTATAGTCATGAAGGCAATAATGCGTGATACACCGCTGACTCTTTTCAAAATATTGATAACTTTCATGTTTTTTCTTCGAACCTCGAGTACTCGAAAGTTCTAAAGGGTAATAGGGAAGGAAAAAAAAAGAAAGATAGGGATGTGGTGGGTTTTCACAAGAAAAATTTTTCGCGATGTTAGAGGGAAAGATAAAAAAATTATAGTTTCATAGAAATTGAATTACGAAAAAATGGTGTAATGAAAGTAATAAAAACTTTTGTAACACTCATTTTCTTGTCCTAGAAAGAAGAATAGAAATTCTGAATATGAATTTTTCCGGAGTACACATTTTTTAGCCAAATATAAGAGAATAGAATTTCTGCTTGGGTAACCGTAGGCAAATTCTATCAATTCTCGATTTCCTCTTCCAGAGCATTGGTTGATGATATTAAATATGTACAAATTGGATTACTTTAACGCGTAAATGTGAATAAAAATTAGCCAGAGTTCAGGAAATTTTTTGGCTCCTCTATAATTTCTGCTAATACATCAAAATTATTTGCAACTGGTAATGTTTCTTTTGCTAGCAGTATCATAATTTTCAACCCTAAAATTTCGGGAAAGGGATTTTGTGAGGGCTTTTTGAAGATTCAACGCGCAGTTACAAACAGTAGATACATTTTACGTACATTCTAGACTCTCAATAATAATTGCTATATTGTTTTGTCCTATGTCAAAATGAAACGACTGGGCCTACTTCCCATGATATATACGAGTATATTCTAACAAACTTTATAAATTTCATTTTTATCTGTATTGTGAAAAAATTTGAATTTCCGTCCCAAAATTTCCTCCTGGATCAACATCTAAAAAAAAGACCTTACATTGTCTTGCGAACAGTGGTACTCTCTACACATTTTCTAGTGATGAAATATTTTTAAACGGGTAGGTACGAGAATCTTTAAAAGAAATTATGACTATCTAAATGTTCACTATAAGACAAGAACGCTTAATCGCAATTAGGTTGATTATTCGACGTCACCTAGTCATCATACCTGTTGATAAGCCTATTTCTGGTCTACTGCAAAGTCGACCAACATTCTAAAACTCAAAAGTCAAGATTTATTCAGGTCTCGAAATTAGGTCAGAGTCCGCACCCTTCGTAGCACTACAACTTGCCGGAAGTTCACGGCACCGCGGTTTACGCATGATTTTCCCGAATAACACCCAAAAGATAGGTTTTCCTCTTAAAAATATCCCCCACGGAGTTTTCCTCTGAGTTTGAGGAGATATTGCTTCCACATGAGAAGATCTGAGGTATGTATACGGTATCTTCTTCATGGTAATACCCCAAAAACTTTTTATCTAATGATATTTAATATACGGTAATATTCATTTTAAACTCAAATTCTGCCCTGGACGCCAAACATTACATCTTTACAGCGATGAGGAAAAAAAAAAAAAACGTTAAACGCTACAATATTTACTTTTGAACATGTATAATATAAAATATGTTGCACGACAAAGTTTGCCAATGAGTTTGCATCTTTCGGGTACCTACCTAATTGCTCACTCAGCTACGCCTCATTTGACAAACGTTGCCCTCGACTGCAAACACTCACTTACAAACCCTGTTGAGTAATATACTATAAGACATCTATAGACACCTTCCACGCAAACTATACTAGCTCATAGAAGCCCTAAAGATGGATGGGTCCTAATGGAATCACGACACGAGCAGCAGTTGGTGGGTGAATCACTGGCAAAATCCCGGTAAAGATACTCAAACTGTGCATTAAGGCTGCAGAGACTCGGTGATCTATACAACGAGGAAACTGATGATGTCGAGTATCTGCAACGCTTCCGAATTCTGGACGATGGCTTAACGCTAATACTCATTCTTGACTCATCTTTGTTTGGGGTAAAGGCCCATAATGACGATACTTCTGTGCAGGCAGCCAATTTTTCCCTTTTTCTGGAAAGCTATATGTAAGCCGACCGCTTCGTGGTCATCTGGATAACACTAATTGGCTCGCATTAAAAAAAAATCGAGTCTGCCATATTTTCATGCGTGCAACAAATTTTCTCTGGCAGATCTTCTCATACGGCAAATTTTCTCCGCCGAATTTTCATAAGACGAATTTGGAGACAAATTTTCGTCAGGCAAACCTTTACTGTACCAGCTGGTGGAAATTCTTATCTTCAATAGGACGACTCTTTGAATATAGTCCAAGTAACCCGTGTTTGTACTTTTTCTCTATAATTTAGAATATTGGTCCCTTCAACACTCTTTAAGTCTTACTGGAAAGAGGGCAGTTTGTAATAAGGTTTGAATTTTTACATGACGGTCAACAAGGCTCCACGGTACAGGCAGATGTTGAATTGAGTTAGTTTATGTAAATAGAGAAGCTAGCATTTCTCCTCCGGCGACACATAGTGTAGCACTTTGTAAACTTGCTTTGCTATGTTTTAATGTAATATTTCAATTTTATCGATTATATTGAATCGATTCTACCCAATATATCGATATTGATACATCCTCCTCGGCCATGACGGATTCACCGTAACGTCCTTCAACACGAGTATCTCTTAATAGAATCAATTCGTTTTTGTAATTTACGGTTACCCATAATTGAGAACGATGCGGCCGCTCGTCTCGTTTGTCTCTTCCCCGCCCTACTCCCTCGCCAAATTTTTATATCGGTGATTCAAATCTTGCGTAGAGAATCAATCGTGAGTATACTTCTGCTCGCGTGGAGGTTGAGTCTTCCTACTCAGTCAAGAACTCGGGTTCCCTGGCTGACAAATTAGAGGATGTATATCTTATCGATTTTATGGTCCTTCGATGTTGTTGGACTATTTCCCGACATGACCAATGGCTCCCACTATCCAGCAGATAGGAGAGTTGCTTGTTAAATCTGGTGCCCGCCGTCAGGAATTGTGAATTTTTTGACCTTTTGAACGTCTCTTGGTCCCTAACTTCTGTAAATTTGATGGGAAATCCTTTAAGTTCCCCGAGGAGGATCCCTATTGGATCTCCCTTGTTTTCTTTCACCTCGGAAGTGCTCATTTCCAAATTCGAGCTAAACCTATTCCCTTCGAGCCGGGCGGTTTCGATTCACGTCTATTATTGGCCCTGGTAAGTACGCGAATAATTTTTCTTGTGAAAACCCACCACATCTCTTTCTTTCTTTTTTTTCTTCTCTATTACCCTTTAGAACTTTCGAGTACTTGAAGTACGAAGAAAAAACATGAAAGTTATCAATGTTTCGAAAAGTGTCAGCGGTTGTATACACGTACATCTCATGATCACTGCATGCTCAGTAACTTTCGTTACCTTCACATATTCCCCACCTACACCACTGAAGATCTAAGGTAGTTGGAGACACACGTGATGTTAATTGCTTAAGCTTTATTGTAACTCAACACCATTTATAGATGCATTGTTCCCAATTTTATCAATAAAACGTGAATACACCTGTCGACGTTTTCTTCCATCGGTTTGTTCCTATAAAAGCTGCAGAGAAAGCTACAATGAAATCATTCTTTCCAGCCAGCTTCACGAGTACCTAGCTACTAACAAATTCAACTTCGAAGCAAGTCTGAATATTAAAATCCTCAGGCCACAATGATGACGATCCGTACCCTGTTATTCTACACTTTGTACCTCTCCGCTATGTTCGCGTTCACTGCTGTCTCTGTATCTGCTCAAGTATGTACCTACAATACTTTAAAAAAGAATTCATATTATTATTGATTTCTAGCGATGCTTATGTGACGACATTTCAATGATGAAGTTCATTGATGCAATATGTATCATCAATGAATTAATTCACTTTAAAGGTTTCCAATGATTTAGAAAAATTACCTTTAAAATTTTTTTCTGGTTGTTACCCGCCCCATTTAATTTGATGAAAAACTCGATTGGATCATACTTCAAATTTTCCATTTGCATGAAAAACTATGTAGACTGCAGGTTAAATATAATAAAGTATTCTTATTGGGAACCTACCTTCATACAATGTATACAACTAATCATTTTACAGTTCTATAGGAATGCATGATGTGTTTCATCTTCATAATTAGATGAGAAAATTATTTGAATTTTACTTACACAATGTCTTCTTCATTAAATTACAGCCATGCAATGATGACGATGATTGTCCAAAAGGTCAAAAATGTTATGGTGGACATTGCGGAGACGCGTGATAATAATTTCCTACACAATTTAGTAATAGACTGATTCTAGGATGGATGTGCTTGGAGAAATACGAGTATTTATTTCTAAGTTATTCATCTATACCCCCAAAAATAATAGAAAGTGATAATAATAATTTAGAGTATCAATATTGTCTGTTGAACTCCCCTCCCTCTTATCCCCCGTTTGTATCAGCAAAAAAATTGTAACTCATTGACTTCCGGAATAAAAGCATTGAAATAAAAATTTGTGTATGCATTTCAATTGTAATAATATCTTGATCATCTCTTAGCCGAGAATCAATAGTTTGATTTTTTGGCTCTGGGCCCAAATATGAATGAGCTCCATATATCGAGAGTAACTTATAGATTGGGTTCAATTTACGCTCAACTTTATAAAATATCATTCAAAGTACAATTATGCTATCGTTCTTAAAATATAACTGGAATCGAGCTATATATGACAGGAGGGGGACTTGGAAAAATTTCGACTCTCGAGCTATATATGATAAGGGGGGGGCTTATAGTAGGTCTAGGCCTTCTTTATACTAGCTTTATCTAGGTCTAGGTTTCCTTGAATTTTCAATACCAAATCCCATTTGACTCATGTAATACGTTCCTTGCGTTCCTCGTTTAACTTTGTTAAGGAAGCCGTCGTTTTTGGATTTATCGATCTCTATAATAGACGGTATGCATAAGTTTGGAATTTACAGGAAATATACTACGACCGATGTTTTAGTCCACGGAGGTTCGTTCGGTCCTGTTGCTCATAAGATGGCTGCCTTTCATAGCCTAGTTCACAGACTGACTCGTGTTCCTTTGATTCAGTCTGCCTTCAAGAAAGAATTACTCACAATAAAACACCTAGCTAGAAAGAATGGGATCAATGTCGACGTTGATGTGATGGTTCGGAGGAAAGTTACGAGGAGCCTTCTTGATTCCACCACGTCCCTCCACCGAGACATCG
Organism: Aspidiotus rigidus; assembly: GCA_035079385.1. Classification (NCBI taxonomy): domain Eukaryota; kingdom Metazoa; phylum Arthropoda; class Insecta; order Hemiptera; family Diaspididae; genus Aspidiotus; species Aspidiotus rigidus. The sequence continues at coordinate 361,212 of JAVHKY010000072.1, read as the reverse complement.
TCGTTTGCGATGGATCAGTCTCCCTTTCCTGGGGAAGTTCTCCCTCCGATTGGGTCGGGCCCTCCGCTCGTTTGGCTTCAGACCCGCGTTTTACGACCCTACCACAGTCAAGAGGTTGTTTGTGAGGCTGAAGGATTCCATACCCGTTGATAAGAGGAGTGGTGTTTATAAGTTGGAATGTAGGGATTGTGGAGGCTTTTATATTGGTGAGACCATCGGCCAAATGAAAGTTAGAACAGCTGAGCACCTGAAGTCTTGGAAGAAGGAGCACTTAGGGGAGTCAGCTTTTGCTGATCATTTAATAAACAGTGGCCACAGCTTCCGCGGGGGATCCGAAAAGCTCCTCCATAAGGAGAATTCTTACCGTAAGCGCATTGCCCTCGAGCATGTAGAGTTAATGCGTCATCTCAACACCGATGATATCACTGTACTCAACTCGTACATTCCGGAAGATGGCCTTATTGAACAGGTTTATGATTCACACCCCGATTTCTCGTTTGGCCAATGTTAATACCTTGTTTTTTCCCTTCTGTTCGTCAGTTGCTTTCAGTTCAGGCTTGATGATTGGTTATTAACCGAAAGCGCTCGTCGTTTTCTATTTTTCTGCGGTTTGCATTGTTTACCCTCCCGTCGGAGTATTCGTCCTTTGGCGTTTAATGATCATACAGCTTTAGCTGTCCACTCCAAAGAGCACTTTTAATTTTGAAAATTTAAAAATTTCAAGAATTAATTAATTTGTCCTGTAGGATTATATAAATAGAAAGTCGAATATGTCCGGCACTGCCGTCCAAAATTTGAAGAAAAATTCAAAAAATAAACAAATAAATGATTTATTTATTTATTTATTTATTAAAAACCCGACGTTTCGACAGTACAACTGTCATTATCAAGGGTTATAACGTGAATGAAAAAAAGAGAAGAGAAAAACAGAAATACGAATGAACTAAAGAATATTAGTCATGATGAGGTACACGTTTCATGACCGGTAAGTACAGGCCAATGACACCATCGACGTCGGATTTAAAGTTTACAGCGTTATCATTTTTCAAGATCTCGACAGCTTCGCGTATTTTCCTTTTTGTAGTATTATCCTCAAAACATATTATAGAAGGATTATCGAAATTAAAATTATGTCCCGTTTCAGTCGAGTGTCGGCACAGGGCGGTGGTATCCAGGTGGTTCGACCCTTGATAATGACAGTTGTACTGTCGAAACGTCGGGTTTTTAATAAATAAATAAATAAATAAATAAATAAATAAATAAATAAATAAATCATTTATTTGTTTATTTTTTGAATTTTTCTTCAAATTTTGGACGGCAGTGCCGGACATATTCGACTTTCTATTTAAAAATTTTGGCCGCTGAATCTAATGCTAGAAAACGTATTAAAATAATAAAGAGCGCCAGTACTACTGTAAGTTACAAGAGTGATACTGCGAACCACTATACTGCATGGGGGTCGGTCTTGAATACAGTTCAGGATACGCGCGTGGGGGTCGGGATTAATTAAATTTATTGGATACAACTTCTTCTTTGATATTTCAAGCGCAACTTCCGTATTTGCAGATTTGTCTGATTCTAGCACTTGTCTGCTGTTATGCCATGATGAACTGTGACAATAGCAAGTGGCAACACACTGTCATAGAGCCGTTTCTCTAGCTTCAACTAAATGCTTCGCATTCCTCTGTCAGACCTCTAAGATTTTTTTAGCGGGGAACCCGCTATCTCTTTTGTTGGGGGTACTTCCACAAATGAGAGAGACCAGGTAGTTAAGGAAAATGTATACCGGGTTGTCCGCAGCCTGTCCGCACGTAACGTTTAATTAATTTACCAAGTCACAATTTAGTAAGTCGAAAGTTTATAACTGAATTTAAGTCAAAAATGTTTTTTTTTTTTTTTTTTTTTTTGTAGGTCGAAAGTCACCATGGAATTTAGATAAACAAAATAAAAATAAACAAATCAAATCAAATGAAATAAATTACATTAAGCAATATAGTGTGAAACGATCTTGGTAAGTTATTACCAGCACGACCGGTTTCGATACGTTTGGCGTATCATCATCCTACATTATTTATTTAAATTGTATTGTGATTTGGTAAATTAATTAAACGTTACGTGCCTAAGTATTATTCTCATCTTAATTAAAATGGTTCGCACCTTAGAGAACAAAATCGCACCGGTAAAATATCTACCTTTCAGGGGTACTAAGGTAAAGTGGTAAAATTTGAAATGAAAGGTCAGCACAACGAAGAGAAAATCCTAGAACTTTCCACAGAGATAATTGAAACCAAAAATCAGTACAGGAGGACAAGTGTTTAAAAAAAAAAAAAATTCCAGTTATATTTTAAGAACGATACCATAATTGAGCCCTTCTTTTCAAGAAGGGCGTAACTTGCATAAACATCCCGTTTGTAAGATATTTTATAAATTTGAGCATAAATTAAACCCAATCTATAAGTTACTCTTGATCTACAAAGCTCACTCATATTTGGGCACAGAGCCGAAAAATGAAACTATTGAGGTGTGATATAACAATAAACTTTACAAACCGCACAAATGAAAGTAATTATAAATTATAGAGATCTTTCGGTTCAAAGAAGAAAGAAACACAAATTTATATTTCAATGCTTTTATTCCAGAAGTCAATGAGTTACAATTTTTTTGCGGATACAAACGGGGGATAAGAGAGAGGGGAGTTCAACAGACAATATTGATACTCTAGATTATTATTATCATTTTTCATTATTTTTGGGGGTATAGATGAATAACTTAGAAATAAATATTTCTCCAAGCACATCCATCCTTGAATCAGTCTATTACTAAATTGTGTAGGAAATTATTATCACGCGTCTCCGCAATGTCCACCATAGCATTTTTGACCTTTTGGACAATCATCGTCATCATTGCATGGCTGTAATTTAATGAAGAAGATATATGTGTAAGTAAAATTCAAATATTTTCTTATTTTATTGCATTTCTATAAAACTGTGAAATGATTAGTTGTATACATTGTATGACGGTAGGTACCCAATAAGAATACTTTATTATATTTAACCTGCAGTCTACATAGTTTTTCATGCAAAATGGAAAATTTGAAGTATGATCCAATCGAGTTTTTCATCAAATTAAATGGGGCGGATAACAACCAGAAACAATCTTAAAGTGAATTAATTCATCAATGATACATATTGCATCAATGAACTTTATCATTGAAATGTCGTCACATAAGCATCGCTAGAAATCAATAATAATATTAATTGATTTTTAAAGTATTGTAGGTACATACTTGAGCAGATACAGAGACAGCAGTGAACGCGAACATAGCGGAGAGGTACAAAGTGTAGAATAACAGGGTACGGATCGTCATCATTGTGGTTTGAGGAATTTGATTTTCAGACTTGCTTCGAAGTTGAATTTGCTAGTAGCTAGTTACTCGTGAAGCTGGCTGGAAAGAATGATTTCATTGTGGCCTTCTCTGCAGCTTTTATAGGAACAAACCGAGGGAAGAAAACATCGACTGGTGTACTCATATTTTATTGATAAAATTGGGAACAATGCATCTATAAATGGTGTTGTGTTACAATAAAGCTTAAGCAATTAACATCACGTGTGTCTCCAACTACCTTAGATCTTCAGTGGTATAGGTGGGGAATACGTAAAGGTAACGAAAGTTACTGAGCATGCAGTGATCATGAGACGTACGTGTACACTATAGTCATTAAGGCAATAATGCGTGATACACCGCTGACACTTTTCAAAATATTGATAACTTTTCTTCGAACTTCAAGTACTCGAAGTTCTAAAGGGTATGAGGGAAGAAAAAAAAGAAAGACAGAGATGTGGTGGGTTTTCACAAGAAAAATTATTTTGCGATGTTAGGGAACAGATAAAAAAATTACAGCTCCATAGAAATTGAATTACGAAAAAATGGTGTGATAAAAGTAATAAAAACTTTTGTACGTAACACTCATTTTTTTGTCCCAGAGAAGATTAGAAATTCTGAATGTGAATTTCTCCGGAGTACATATTTTTTAGACAAAAATAAGAGAACTTAATTTCTGCTTGGGTAAACGTGGGCAAATTTTCTCAATTTGGAAGAAACGTTAAATGCTACAATATTTACTTTTGAACATGTATAATATAAAATATGTTGCACGACAAAGTTTGCCGGTGAGTTTGCATCTTTCGGGTACCTACCTAATTTGCTCACTCAGCTACGTCTCATTTCGCAAACGTTGCCCTCGACTGCAAACACCCACTTACAAATCTTGTTGAGTAATATATTATGAAACATCTATAGACACCGTCCACGCAAACTATACCAACCCCTAAAAATCGGTGGGTCCTAATGGATGCACGACACGAGCAGCAGTTGGTGGGTGAATCACTAGCAAAATCCCGGTAAAGATACTCAGACTGTGCATTGAAGCTGCAGACACTATGTGATCTATACAACGAGAAAGCTGATGACGTCGAGTATCTGAAACGCTTCTGAATTCTGGACGATGGCTGAACGCTAATACTCATTCTTTACTCATCTTTGTTTGGGGTAAATGCCCATAATGACGATACTTCTGTGCAATTAAGCAGCCAATTTTTCCCTTTTTCTGGAAAGCTATATGTAAGCCGACCGCTTCGTGGTCATCTCGGTAACACTAATTGGCTCACATTATTAAAAAAATCGAATCTGCCAAATTTTCATACGTGCAACAAATTGTCTCTGGCAGATCTTCTGATACTGCAAAGTTTCTCCGCCGAATTTTCATAAGACGAATTTGGAGACAAATTTTCGTCAAGCAAATCTTTACTGTACCAGGTCGAAATTCTTATCTTCAATAGGACGACTCTTTGAATATAGTCCAAGTAACCCGTGTTTGTACTTTTTCTCTATAATTTAGAATATTGGTCCCTGCAGCACTCTTAAGTCTTACATAATTACTGGAAAGAGGGCAATTTGTATTAAGGTTTGAATTTTTACATGAGGGTCAACAAGGCTCCAGGGTAGAGGCAGAGGTTGAATTGAGTTGAAGTTTATGTTAATAGAGAAGGTAGCATGTCTCCTCCGGCGATACATAGTGCAGCACTTTGTAAGCTTGCTTTCCTATGTTTTAATGTAATATATCAATTTTATCGATTATATTGAATCGATTCTACCCAATATATCGATATTGATACATCCTCCTCGGCCATGACGGATTCACCGTAACGTCCTTCAACACGAGTACCTCTTAATAGAATCAAGGATGTCTTCCTCCGGGATCAATTTTATGGTCCTTCGATGTTCTTGGACTATTTCCCGACATGCCCAATGGCTCCCACTATCCAGCAGATAGGAGACTTGCTTGTTAAATCTGGTGCCCGCCGTGAGGAATTAAGTGAATTTTTTGACCTTTTAAACATCTGTTGGTCCCTAACTTCTGTGAATTTGATAGGAAATTCTTCAAGTTCCCCGTGGAGGATCCCTATTGGATCTCCCTTGTGTTCTCTCATCTCAGAAGTCTTCATTTCCAAATTCGAGCTAGACCTATTCCCTTCGGGCGGGCGATTTCAATTCACGTCTATTATTGGCACTGGTACGCGAATAATTTCTCTTGTGGAAACCCACCACATCTCTGTCTTTCTTTTTTTTCTTCCCTCTTACCCTTTAGAACTTTCGAGTACTTGAAGTTTGAAGAAAGAATATGAAAGTTATCAATATTTTCAATAGTGTCAGCGTTGTATTACGCATTATTGCCCTAACGACATAGTATACACGTACATCTCATGATCACTGCATGCTCAGTAACTTTCGTTACCTTTACGTATTCCCCTCCTATACCACTGAAGATCTAACGTAGTTGGAGACACACGTGATGTTAATTGCTTAAGCTTTATTGTAACACAACACCATTTATAGATGCATTGTTCCCAAATTTATCCATAAAAGCTGAATACACCTGTAGACGTTTTCTTCCATCGGTTTGTTCCTATAAAAGCTGCAGAGAAGGCCACAATGAAATCATTCTTTCCAGCCAGCTTCACGAGTAACTAGCTACTTGCAAATTCAACTTCGAAGCAAGTCTGAATATCAAAATCCTCAGGCCACAATGATGACGATCCGTACCCTGTTATTCTACACTTTGTACCTCTCCGCTATGTTCGCGTTCACTGCTGTCTCTGTATCTGCTCAAGTATGTACCTACAATACTTTGAAAATCAAATCATATTATTATTGATTTCTAACGATGCCTATGTGACGACATTTCAATGATAAAGTTCATTGATGCAAAGTATCATTGATGAATTAATTCACTTTAAAGGTTTCCAATGATTTAGAAAAATTACCTTTAAAATTTTTTTCTGGTCGTTATCCGCCGCCCTATTTAATTTGATGCAAGACTGGATTGCATGATACACCCTGTACTCCACATTTTCCATTTCGCATGGAAAAATATGTACTGTAGGTTAAATATAGCTGTTCAAAATAAAGTATCCTTATTGGGTACCTACCTTCATACGATGTATACAACGAATCATAAAATAATTCTACAGTTTTATAGAGATGCATAATGCTTTTCATCTTCATAATTAAATAAGACAATTATTTGAATTTTACTTACACATATGTCTTCTTCATTAAATTACAGCCATGCAATGATGACGATGATTGTCCAAAAGGTCAAAAATGTTATGGTGGACATTGCGGAGACGCGTGATAGTATAATGTCGTTTACAATTTAGTAAACTGATTCGAGGATGGATGTGCTTGGAGAAATATTTATTTCTAAGTTATTCATCTACACCCCAAAAAATAATAAAAAATGATAATAATAATCTAGAGTATCAATATTGTCTGTTGAACTGCCCTCCCTCTTATCCCCCGTTTGCATCAGCATAAAAATTGTAACTCTTTGACTTCTGGAATAAAATCATTGAAAAATAAATTTGTGTTTCATCCTTCTTTTATTTCAATTGTAATAATATCTTGATGATCTCTTAGCCGAAAATCAATAGTTTCATTCTTTGTCTCTGGGCTCCAATATGAGTGAGCTTCATAGATCAAGAGCATCTTATAGATTGGGTTCAATTTACACTCAACTTTATAAAATATATTTCAAAGTACAATTATGCTATCGTTCTTAAAATATGACTGGAATTTTTTTTTTTTTTTTTTTTCACTCCAATACTGATTTTTGATTTTAATTATCTCCGTGGAAGGTGCTAGAATTTTCTCTACGTTGTACTGATCTGTCATTTCAAATTTTATCACTTTACGTTAGTGCCCCTTCACCGCGAGCTCACCACAGAGGATGCTTGTCTCAGTAACATTGTCGCGATTGTCTGAAAAACCAAAGCACTCTCATGAATTTGCCCATCCTGATCTCTCATGCAAACTCACAACGAGAGACTAGCTTCTCGGTAACTTTCCCTCCATTCCTTGGAAGAACAAGCAAGGAACTTTACCCGATCTCTCACCACAAGCTCAGAGTACAAACTTCTTGGTACCACTTCCTCCATCATGTGAAATAACAAAAATCTCCGCACATTTATCCGCTTTCATCATATGCGAGACCTTAGCAAATCTCTCCTGCCCTCACAATGGAGGACGATTTCATAGGTAACACTAGCTGCAGTGCTTGAAACAGGTGTAACACTCACACATTTGCCCGATTTAATCAACATGGGACTTTTGAGGTCCTTTGGCTGTGAGTCCTCAACAGAAAGCAAGCGTATTGGCATTATTCCCTCTATGGACCAACACAACAATAATTTCTCACGTTTTGAACATGGCGCATTTGCCAATCTCTCAGTGCGAGTTGGCAACAAGAAGCAAGCTTGTGATAGCGTAAAATATTTCACCAGTCACTGAGCCTCAATTTGAGATGCAGCGCGAGGAAAGATGGTGGCTGGCCAAGAAGGCCAAGTAGAGCACCCAAAAAACCAAGGAGGCCAAGAAAGAACATTCCAAGAAGAAGCTACGTCTGCCAGCATTGCAGAAACAGAACCCTACAAACATTCTACTACTACCCACCAAGGACACCCCTAATGTGCTCTCCAAACTGCAGAACATGCCAGAGGTGAACCCCCATTACCTTGGGGGTTAAATGGCATATCTCTTTCCCATCAGGAGCAGTGTTGGTTGCCTGCTACTCCCAGGAAAAAGCAGACACCCTATGCACAATTGCCTCTAGCGTTGGTATTCAAGAAAAGAGACTAGGTTAGGGTCTTAGGTAGGATAGGACAGGATTGATCCCCACTCACCCCAAGTGACAGACGTGCAAAAAATTAAGCACAATTTTTTTCTCTCTCTTCTTTTTACTTTTTTTTGAATTATAAAGAAAAATTCACGAGGTTCTTGAAATTCATTTTGTTATTACTTTAATACGGCGATCAACGAATTAAACGCGGCAGAATATAGCGAAAAATTAGATGATTTCCCGGGGCAAAAAGGAGCAGATAACAGCAGAAAACTTTGAATTTTCTGCCGCGAAATACAGCAGAAAAAAATCAGCCGCGCAACGCAGCGCATTGAAGCGCACAAAAATCTGCCGCAGAAAATTTGGTCGTCACACGCTCCGTAGCGTTTCGCGGCGGAATTTCAAGATGCTTTCAGCGCCTAAAATACGCCGACATTTCATCGATAGGGAAGAGAAGTATTAGGAGAACATGAATCTACAAATGGTTGAACGTTTGCGCGCGAATAGCTATGCGCAACATTCAACAGTTTGTAGTTTCCTATTCTCCTAGTGTTTACACACTCTTTTTGATGCTGACACCGACACACCGTGGTCTCTGTGGAGGATGTGAGTACCTGTGAGACGCAAATGGAGCGAGAGAGTAAGTAGTTTTACTAAGTTGAATAGCGTGTGGCACAGTCTTAGCACAGTAAGCTGAGACTGCGTTTCATGTTGTAATATTATGAAATTAATCTCAAATACTTAATTTTCTAGAGGTGAAGATTGGAAAATTTGCTCCACCTCAAAGGCAAAGAACAATAGTCTGCGTTCGGTCTCGCAATTTTTAATTTTTTAAGAAACACTTTTATCATTCTCAAGAAGAAAAATTTCGCTCATAAGATCCGCATTTTGCATATTTTAATCAATAAACTACGCGTTTTGGGAAAATAATGTCCTTCATCAGGTAAGTATATATGATATAACTGAAGAAGTTTGGCGAAATTTTTCTTCTTCAAACTGTTGTTTTGCAAGGAGATAAGAATTTAAAATCATTTTCAAGAAAATAATAATTTAATAAAATTCGAAGTCCATTGATAATTTTTTTTTTATATATGTACTCGAAAAAGTAATCATAAGCACTATCTGACCTACATATTCCAATTTTTGAATTGTGTCAATCCCCCTTATAATTACTTAAACGTGAGGAACTTTCTGCAACTTGGGCCAAAAATACAGATTATATTTCATGTTTTCTTATGAATTGTGGAATTAGAAGAGCCAGAGGGGGCGGGGTGAGACTGTAAATGGGTGATTTGTAAACAAGGATGAATCGGATTAAGCTCTGGTAGAGGTGGAGGAGGACTTTTTGATTATAACCTTTGCATTTGCCTCTTTTGAGTATCTTTCTTAAAGAGTATTTCTTAACTTAGTATAAACCTAGTATGCTCACTAATTGACGGGGTTTTTTTGTAGTCTTGTAAATGTACAGTACATTGAATCTAATGCCGAGTAGCTCACGGGCCTGCTTGCTTCACTCGTCTTAACAAGTTATTATAGAGACTTATATATACGCCTAATAAAGACGCATGACGTCATAGTACCCTGCCTTCTCTCTCTCTCTCTCTCTCTCTCTCTCTCTCTCTCTCTCTCTCTCTCTCTCTCTCTCTCTCTCTCTCTCTCTCTCTCTCTCTCTCTCTCTCTCTCTCTCTCTCTCTCTCTGGTCCTAGTTTTCTATATCAAGAGTAATTGGAGCCAAAACTTTCATTTCAATGCACTTTTATTTCAGAAGTAAGTGAGTTACAATTTTTTTGCTGATAAAAAGAGAGATGGAAATTCATTAGAGAACACTGTTCCTTATTATCATTATCATAATTATTATTATTATTTTCTTCAGGGATGATAAACACCGGTAACTTAGAAATAAATATTTCTCCAAGCCTATCCATCTTTGAATCAGAATATCATATTGTGTACGAAATTACTATCTCGCATCTCCGCAATGGTGACCATAACATTTTTGACCGTCGTCACAATCGTCGTCATCTTCGCATGGCTGTAATTTCATGATGAAGAAGATATACAATTCAAATAATTTTCAAACTTATTTATAAACATGAAACGCATCATGCATTTTTGTAAAACTGTAAGATAAATTTTATGATTAGTACTATAAATACAGTCAACCGCTCTTTCCTTCCCTCACGCTCATATCTCTCCAAACACATCAACAAATTCATCACTCAAGCATGGTTCACTTATTGGTCTAATCTCAAATCACACACAAACAAACTAGGCTAGCTCAAATTAAAAATATTCCCATCCCATGGGACTCTTTAAATCTGTTAATACGCAGAGAAGAAATGGCGGCTTCACCAGACTCACTCACACCCATCTCATCTCTCATCTTATGCCTCTCTCATACCCTCATTGCGAATCTGAATACCCCCTATCCGTTCAACACATCTTCTGCTGCCCCAACTTGACCCAACTCTGTAATTCTTTATCCATCCCTCACAACCATACACAGGCACTATCAGATGACTTCCCCTCCATCCCAAACATATTCAACTTTTTACAACAAGCCAACTTCCTCTCACGCATATAATCACGCAATCTCGCCTAGCTCATAGCCCTGAAGGCAGGCTGCTAGTAGCTCGTAAATTAAAAAAAGAAAAAAAAAAGTATATGGGTAAGTAAAAGTTATTTGATTTTGAACTGCTTAATATAACCTCCAGTTCATACTCCTTCACGTATCGGAAAATTTAATCGAGTTTTCAATCAAATTAAATGCTCATAATTGTGTGAGTGGATAACACCGAAAAAGAAGATTTCAAAGATAATTTTTATGAATTGGAAATACTCAGGAAAAATTAATTTATTAGTGATAACAATTTCTGAGTGAATTTTATCTTTGAAATGACGTCACCCGGGTATGGTAAAAAAAATCAATAATATGATTCGATTTTTAAATTATTTTAGATACATACTTGACCAGATACAGAGACAGCGGACATCGCAACAATGGCAAAGAAATAGAAAGTGTAGTATAACAGGGTACGGATCGTCACCATTGTGGTTTGATAAATTTGATATTCACACTTGCTTCGAAGTTGAATTTGCTAGTAGCTAGGCACCTATTTGTTAAGCTGACTAGAAAGAATAATTTTATTAGAGCCTTCTCCGTTGCTTTTATACAAAAAAACCGAGGAAAGAAAACGTCTACAGGTGTATTCATATGATTATCATTAATAAACTTGGAAACAATTATTTCTACGCAAGTGGTTATTGTATTACAATGATAATTTAGCTCGGGCGGGGGCGGGTGGGGGGAGATAAAAGTGGGGAAAATTACTGAGCATGCTGGGATCATAATATTATTAAGATGTACGTGTACTAATCATTGACGCGATAATGCGTAATTCACTGCTGACACTTTGTAAAACATTATATCTTTAGCAAATGTAAATTTTTCCTTGAAATTGGTAAATCTGAATAGAAAAATTTGGCACTAAATTTCATTCTGTATATTTTCAGTTGATAAAGGCCGGCGGGTACGGCCGAAACGTCGTGAAAATCGAAAATATACCGACTGGAATTTAGTGCCAATTTTTCTATTCAGATTGTTCTTCAAAATTCAAGAACTCGAAAGTTTTAAAGGATAAGAAGAAAAGGAGAAAGAATAAGACGGAGATGTGGTGGATTTCCACAGGAGAAATTATTCACGACATTGGTAAAAATCAGGAAAAAGTTTGAACTTAGAAATTAAATTGAAAAGAAAAAGAAACGATTGCTATTACGAGTAGAAAGTAATGAAAACTTTTGCAACATTTATTATTTTGGTTACCTACCTAAAGAGAAAATCAAAAATCCTGAATGTGAATTTTTATGGAGTTGAAAATTAAGAGAGAAAATGTATGAAATCGGTTCTCAATTTTCATTCCTCATATTGTTCCAACTGGACCGGGGTTGATGAAATTCGATTTTCCTTAATTCGATCACTTTATCTCCTAAATTTAAATAAGAACTGGTCAAAATTTAGGAAATGGTTTTTATGCTCATCAATTTCTACAAAGATATCAAAATTATTTATTGTTGCTGCAGCTAGTAAGTAATGTTCCTTTTTCCATAGATTTTGACGTGGATATAGGCTATAACGAATCATAACATACGTGAACAAATTTCAAACTTTTGGAATGAACAAGAACTATATAGAAGTTATTTCTAGAGATATTTTCAACGCTGAGTACCCTGCCATTTACCGTTTTTCGATATTACCTCTTATTATTGTGCAATATTTATTTACTGCGGATTGTTGGGACGCGTAACCTATCTTATCGAGCTACAAAGTTTCAACGTGCGAGAAGGTACACTAGCCTGTCGCGATGAAGTGCGGGAATTACCACATAGGTACAGTTCATGTTCATTCCAAAAGTTTGAAATTTGTTCATGTGTGTATTTTTCAACATGTTTTAGGGACCGACTCCTTTTTCCGCCAGACTTCCTGCGAAGGAATTTTACAAGGGCTATTTGTCATCGTGTAACCCAGGATTGTTCAAGCTTAAGATTAATACTTGGGCCATATCCGGGAGTCACACCGGACTGTATTAGAAAATCTCTGTGTGAGTAGAAACGGGATTGTACAGTTTTATCAAATTATGCAATGTTCCAAAGGCTTCCAACGGACCCCACTTCAAAGTCCATGACACTACACAACAATTAAAATCGCGGCTTCTTGTTATGATCTCATTTAGTTGCCGCGCGTCGTCGCGAGACGTAACGTTTGTTCTCGAGCTTTGATCAAAGATGGCAGTATCAAGGCCCGATGAGGAACGTTTCGTCTTGGGACAATGCGCGGCAACTAAAGAAGGTCATAACGAGAAAACGCGACCTGCTGTCGGAAAACGGCATGCGGTTCTCAATTCAGTCCAAGAAATACTTTTAGATACGACTTATCTTATTTATTTTCAGAAAATTTTTTATTGTTGTATAGCGTAATATTTTCCACGTTTTAGATTTTTACCGCTCCTGTATCCTCATATCTTGAGTGATTTTCATCCGATTTTTTAGATGTTTGGCAATATAAATAGGTATTTATTTTTTGAACAGAAATTCAAATAGTTCTAATTTTTTTTTTGTGTATTTTGAGAAACATTCACCCATTGCTAAATATGAATTTTAGTTCGGGGGCCAACTCACAACCCCTGCTATAAGTTATACAACCAAAAAATCAATATATGGAAAAGATTACATTATTGTTTGTCTTGAGGAGATTTTGTCCCTCCATGAACTCATTCTGATGTTCTGTGGAATTATTTGGACAATTTCTTTGGATTCAGCGCTAAATTTCTCTACGGAAACAAATAACATCTGAAAGATCCCAATATACTAACTCGACCACCACTATGGTCGATGTTGGTCGGTTTTCGGTTGTACGACTGAAAATATACCAAGTACCTATCATGGTACCATCAGAAAAAAGTAAATATTTGAGGTAAACTGACCAAATGTTGACTATTCATTTCAGTTGATTGGTGGTCCGATATTATTGGGTTGATTTTTGATCATTATGCGGAATATACATTTTGGTCCATTTTTTGGTCATTATACTGTCAATGCAGACTGGAATTTTCCTTCGTTTTTTAGTCTAAAATTGATATTGTATATTTAGTACTCAATTGTAACCAAAATATCCAGTTAATTTTTGGGCAGACATTCCTAGGACATACCTCGGTCAATTTTCACTCGATTTGTCCTCAACATCTACTAATGTTTTCGCTCTCTTTTTCGGTTGTAAATGGGTTCTGTCGGGTCAGCCGTTTGACCGAAATTTCAGTTCGATTTCTGGGCAGATACCCCTAGGACATATCTTGGAACTTTTGGAACGCTTGCAAACTCGCAGAAAAAAATTGCACTCGTCTCAATATGACTCTGCTAACAAGATCACTATCTTCATTCTTCTCTTATCTCACTTCAGGAAAACTCAGATATAGACTGCTTTTTCCCGTCGAAAGTATGGTTCAAGTATAGTGGTCTGTTAATATCGCTTGAATATAGACTACAACAGACAATTTTATATTGCCTACATTGCCGATCTTTTCCGCCAGAAGTGGCCTAATTATAGTGGTCTGTTGACACTGATTGAATATTGACCATGAGAAACTGTTTTATGTCGTCAAGATTCCCTAGAAATCCACTGCTTTTTCGGTTAAAAATGGTATACTTAATTGCAGAGGGAATACGACCAATGACTTAGGATAGACCATTTTACGGTACCTACATCCCCTACAAATCGACTAATTTTTCAGTCAAAATTTTGTCCAAGTTGGTCTAAATATGTGTATGGTAAAGAAGAGCGGAAGTAAATCGACCGAAGAAGTTGGTTTATTATTGATCACTCATCAGAGCGATCGGTCAGTCTATTTTTGGTTGATATTTACTAGAAATTCACTGAGATGATTGGTCGATCTGGTTTATGGTTGCTCTAGTTTTTATTATGGGAAAATTCCTATTCTCTTATACTGCATTCATTTCTTTCGGTCATTTTCAGGGTCATTCCGGCATTTTTCTAGGTACCGACCTTAAATCTGACAAGAGAATCGAGTGAAATTCAAGAAATTCTTCATCTTAAGCGAATTTCAACTTTCTAGCTCACATCCTCACTTTGAAGCTTTGTAAGGTCATTCAGGTATTTTTGTAGACTCTGCGCTTTTGCACTTGGGAATTGAGAAAAATTTGAAGGTAACGCAGTAGCCATCCTCTTTCCAACCCTTTTTCTTTTATGATTTACTTTTTTTAAATCCTAAAGAGCGATTAAATCATACTCTTTTAATACAAGAAATCAAACTCGGCTCCAGTCCTTACAACGGATTGCTATGTCGGAGTACTATTGTTTTCACCTTTTTTTTTTTTTTAATACATTTATGCATGTGTATAATTTTTTTCCCCCCTATTCCTTTTTTTTTTTTTGTGTTGTTTTTTTAATAATTTTTCTCTGGTTGGATGTAATAAAAAAAAAAAAAAAAAATGTAAGCAGATTTTGGCCCTAATAAGACCCATTGTGGTGGGTTTGAGATCAACTCTGAATTATACACAAGGAGTCAAACAATTTAGCCACAGTTGAGTCAAATATCATCAAAAGAGATGATTAGGCAATTCCGGAGTAATCTCTACTCTCCTCTTTCATCCTATGTACATGGATGCGAGGCAGTTTATAGAAAATAAACTGAACCCAATTTATTAAGCTACTCTCGTATATCTGGGCCCAGAGTTAGGAGAATGAAATTATTCATTTCCGTCTTAGAGATCATCATGATTATATTATGACTCAAACAAAAGAAGAATACGATAGAAGACAAATTTTGTTTCCGTGTTTTTATTCCGTTTTTTTGGTGATACAAACGAATTACGTGGAAATTCATTAGAGGACACTGTACGTTATTATCAATATTATTATTATTTTTTTTTTTCTTCTGGGATGGATAAATACTGGTAACTTGGAAATAAGTATTTCTTCGAGCCCATCCATCCTTGAATCAGTCTATTGTACTTATTGTGTACAAAATTATTATCTCGCGTCTCCGCAAAATCCACCAAAACATTTATGACATTTTGGACAATCGCTGTCATCATTACATGGCTGTAATTTCATGAAGAAGATATGAAATTCAAATAATTTTCAAACTTAATTATGCGTACAATTATTTTATGATTAGTCGTCCTATATATGAAGGTGCAGGTATCCAATAAGTTATTTTATTTTGAGCTGCTTAGTTTAAGCTTTAATTCATATTTCTTCACGAAAATTGGAAATTGTAAAGTAGATGATTCAATCTAGTTTCTCCTCAAATTAAATGCTCGTAACTGTACGAGTGGATATCACCCAGAAAAACAATTTCAAAGGTAATTCTTCTGAATTATTGGGAACTTTGAAACAAATGGATTCATACATTGCTTGCGAGTGGATTTTATCATTGAAATGACGTCACATCGTACCTAAGAAATCAATAATATGATTTGATTTTTAAAGTATTTTAGATACATACTGGACCAGGTACAGAGACAGCGGACATTGCAACGATGGCGAAGATATAGAAAGTGTAGTATAAGAGGGCAAGGTTCGTTAACATTGTTGTTTGAGGAATTCGTATTCACACTTGCTTCGAAGTTGAATTTGCTAGTAGCTAGGTATTTGCTAAGCTGACTAGAAAGAATGATTTTATTAGAGCTTTCTCCGTTGCTTTTATACAAAGAAACCGCGTTTACATTGTTAAGAAATTTGGGAACAATGTGTCTACGCAAGTGGTAATTGTATTTCGATGATAGCTTAAAAAATTAGAATCTCTTTTGTCTCCAACTAACTATGTACGGATGTATGGGGAGGTAAAGGTGAGGAAAATTACTGAGTGAGCAGTGATCATGAGAGATACGTGTAATAATCGTTGAAGCAATAATGCGTAACACGCTGCTGAAATTTTCTAAAACATTATTAATTTCCATATTTTTACTTCGACAATAGGTACTCGAAAGTTCTAAAAGATAAGAAGAAAATATGCAGGACGAAAGACAGAGAAGTGGTAGATTTTTACAAAGGAAATTATTTACGATGTCAGGAAAAATTGTGAAGAAATTTCGATGTCAGAAATTGAATTTTTAAAAAAAATGCCCTTGGGAAAGTAATTAAAACTTTTACAACACTTACTTTCTGTTCCATTGGAAATCCTAAATGTGGATTTTTCCGAAATACTTACAAATTTTTTGTCGAAACATAGAAGAGAAAAATGTTGCTAGGGTAGACGCATGAAAATTTCATCATTTCTCATTTTGCTCTTACAAGGCAGTGGTTGATGAAGATAAATTTTTACGAATTCAATCATTTTATCTCGTTTACTTGAATAAAATCTTGCCAAAAAATTTAGGAAATGATTTTTATGCTCATTAATTTCTAGGAAGACATCAAAATCATTTATTGTTGCTGCAGCTGGTAATGTTCCTTTTTTCATAGCATCTTACATGCACATAGGGCTAGCCGTATATGATAATTTTAAACATTTTCTAAGTAGCTATTCTTTTTGCTGATAGACTATCTGGAAAGAGCTTTTTAATGAGTAGCCATGAACAGTAGATATATTTTACATTCTGGACTCTCAATAACGACTGCAATACTGCTTCATCCTGTACCAAAATGAAGCCTGTGGGCTCTTGACTTATGACGTCATCCGATTCTGATAGGCTCTGCTCCCCAAGCTGTATATGATAGGAGTGGGACTCAGACAAAACTGATCTATGATGTCATCAAATTTTGACGTCACAAGGCTTACCTAAGACGTCGTCAAACTGTGACGTTATAGGCCCTGGCCGCCAAGCTATATATTATAGGAGGGAGGCACTATAATATGATAGGAAGGGGACTTGAAAAAATTTCGACTCTCGAGCTATATGCGATTGAAAGGGTTCAGAGCTCCAATTTCAGCCGGCCTGCGGGACGGCGGACGTTTTATATAACAGGGAACCTATTCTATGGGGGATTTTTTGAGAAATTTGCCGTGGGCCGTCCGGCGAAAAACTTGGAAAAATTTTGAATCCTTTTGTATATAGCTTGGAGTCGACATTTTTCCATGTCTCCCTCCTACCTATCATACATAGCTCGAGAGTCAACATTTTAACAGGGGACCTGTTTAAATGGGGATTATTTAAGAAATTTTCCGTGTGCCGTGCGCCGTACGGCAAAAAACTTGGAAAAATGTCGACCCTTCAGCCGTATATGATAGGAGGGGGATTTAGAAGAATTTCGACCTCCGAGCTATATATGATAGGAAGGAGACTTGGAGAAATTTGGACCTCCGAGCTATATATGTGTCGTGAAATATAGAAATGAGGCTAAGGACCAAAATGTTAAATGTGCACGAAAGTGCGGTTTTACCTCCACTCTGTTTTTGCTGGGTTGTGTGATCAGGATTACGTAAAATACACACACACGTCGAACATATTTCGTTCTTCACTATGAAGGGGCTCGTTACGCAGTGCAGTGTTACTTGCACCATTGAAAAGAGCGTGAAATTTCCTATAAGAATCATGTCATAAACAGAAAGCTGAATTTTCGGTCCTTAGCCTCATTTATACTCCACGTCACATATGATAGGAGGGGGAATTGGAGAAATTTTTACTCTCGAACTATAATATATGATATTCCTGAGTCCCGCTCCTATCATAATATTATATAACTTGCAGGTCGAAATTTTTCCAAGTCCCTTTTCTATCATATTACAATTTGACTCATCGAACAGGTTCCCTGCGTTCCTCGTTTAATTTCGTTGAGGAAGCTGTCGTTTTTCGCCCGAGAAAATCATAATTTATGCTTTCACCTCGAAGCCCGACGGACAGCCAATTAAAAAGAAGAAAAAAAAAAAAAACTATAGAGCACATTCCCTGTCAAAATTTAGACCTCCGAGATATATACGATAGGGGATTTGCCCTCCTGTCATATAAAAAAAGAAAGAAAATGAATAAATGAATGAATAAATGAATAAATTCAAGTCCCCTCTTATCATTCCCCGCCCATCATATGTAGCTCAAGAAAGAACAGAAATTTTTCCAAGTCCTTTTTGACCGGATGTTGGGTGTTGGACGGCGGACCGCAAATTTTTCAAAAAAAAAAACCTATAGAACATAGGTAAAAATAAATAAATAAATTAATTAATTAATTACCCAATAAATCCTGAAAATCGAGTCCCTAACTTCAGTAGCCTCCTGTATGTTTCTTACGGGAGGGTTTAGGTAAAAATTGTAAATATCAGCTTCCACTAAATCAATACCCATCTCACAAAGACAGTTTGTGGACGACTATAGCCTCTCGCTGCGTTTCCCCAATCCTGGAAGGGCTCATAGACTTTTACAAAAAACACTAGACAATATTTCAACATGGTCGTCGGGACGTAAAATATTCCTCGTCATCTTCCTCAAAAAACAACCTCTTCCATCTATCCCACCCCTTTTTCTTCAAAATTTCGAAATTAAAATCGCTAATTCCGCTGAATTTTTAGGACTCTTACTTGTTCAAAAATTATCATGGTTTACTGACATTGAATTACTAAAAGCCAAATGTCTACGTGCAATAAATGTTCTGAAATGCCTCTCCCATCATCGTACAGGATGCAACCGAAAATTACTACTAAATCTATACAAAAGTCTTGTTCGATCTTGGTTGTTTTACGGATCCCCTGTCTATGATCTAGCTAGCGCGACTACTCTCTAGCTACTAGACACAATCCAAACCTCATCGCTCAGACTCGTACTGGGAGCATTCAGAACGAGTACAAAACTGAGCTCGTGCGCGGAAGTGGCTGAACCACCTCTCTCTGTGCGTCGAACAATACTCTCCTCAAACCTTCTAGTTTCTATATCTCAATTACCCCACCTCTCGATTCACAAATCTATTTTATCACATACTGATCCAGTCTCTATACGACAACCACACAAACATAATTATTCTCACTCACTTAGAATCCTCACTTTCTCATAAACTCAAAATTCAAGCTCTCCCCCCCATAGTTTTAGCCGTTCCTTTGTGGTTTTTTACCATTCCCAACATTCGACTAGACCTTACAGAAGCTCCTGAAATTGACAAATCAGGCGTCAGGCAACATAATATTCTAAAACTAATTGAAGAATTCCCCAACCATACCATTTGTCTCACAGATGGCTCTAAAAGCACAAGCGTAAAGCAGGGTATGCGTTCTCCATAATCGAGAAAATATCAATTATGTCATTTACGAAATACGGCGCGGCGTCAGTCTTCACAGCTGGATTAAACGGAATTCTAGCCTCTTTATCACAAATCACTCAGGCCCAGCCCGGACAAAAATATATTCTACTAACAGATTCGCTCACCTCCCTTCAAGTTATGACTGATCCCTTCTCAAGTAATCCTTTGATCCAACGTATTTTCATTACACTTCAATACGTAAACTGTCACCACACACTGGCTTGCCCTCGGTCACGTCAATTTTCCGTGGCACAATGCTGTGGATGAAGTGGCCAAAAAGGCTACTTCGCTACCAAAAATAACTGATTGCAAAAGACTTCAAGGTATGTTACTCTTCATTATCACAAAATTTTTGGCGCTCATATTGGGATAATAGGTCGAATAACAAATTAAAAAAAATAAAATGTGAACCCACATTTTGGTCCTCATCCTGTCGAAATTCTAGACAAGAGGAGGTTATTTTAGCCCAGCTACAAATAGACCACACTCGTTTTACTCATACTTATCTTCTCACTAGTCTTGCTCCTGCATCATGCCCTCATTGTCTCCAAGCAAATTTATCGGTTGATCATTTTTTCTCATACCCCGTCTTACAACCCACTCGAACCTCCCTAAATATATCTTTCAATATCCACGCAGCACTAAACAACAATCTCCGTAACCATCGACTCACCCCTAACTTATTTATGCACCACTCAATTCTACAAATTCATCTACTACAGGATACCAAGCTCGAAAAAATGCACTTCATAAGCTTAGACCCAGAGTGGAATCTCCAAATAAGTACAACGATTCATCGAAAAAAAAAAGTCATGTACGCCCCCCCCCCCAAAAAAAAGACTTAGAATCTCAGAGCTGAGGGTATAATGTTATAGATTATTTCCACAAGAAAAGTACCTTGATTAAAGGGTTGCGGTCACGTTTTCTGCCCATTTTATAGTATTTTCCCTCGAAGCTCACTTCAGGGGATGATATCAAAACTCATTAGAATTCTTTGTTTTTTACTTATATCTTGTAAAAATTTTATTTATTTCATAAATTATTACCGTACGTGATCGATGAATATTATATAAAAAAAATTCGAAAGATGATTTTCGCATTCATAAATTTTGTTGATCTCTAAACGCGAGAAGAAAGTGAGAAAATATGTATAGCAGTCTGCCTATCCAATATCCATAAAAAACTATAACAGCTGTGATGTTTTTTATGAGACATCAATTCAGTGCGACGTATGCGACCCCTTGCATGCATTGATCATGATAGGAGCTCTTAACAGTCGAAATATCTAAAAACATCTGCGGAGTTGCTTATTGAAAGCACGAATATCACAATAACCTCCCCGAGTACTAACGTACATGACAAAGTTTGGAATTTCTCACGCAAGCTTGTTTTTGAACGTATGAAAAATTACCTAAACAATGGGGACGTTTTCTCACATCAGAGCTATTGTAAGTGCAAGTCTGCACTCAACAAAGCTGATCTATTTGTGCTTTCACGTGTACAATCCCGTGTTCTTACCAATAAGTTTTATGCTACACAGTATACAGATAATCAAATTTTTCTATTCCTAATCACCTTCTTTTCTCCATTAAGTTTTCATAATTATAGTACCATATATTGAGACATTTGGAAGGTACCAGTTTGAGTCTTTTGTTACAATAGGTATTTACGGTACTCTTTAAAGGGTTACAATTAACTTCGTCTTTGCAATGAAATTTTCGAAACGTGAAGATAAGTCTAGACGTATTAGAAAAGTATAAATAAGTTCGTTGAATGGCCCGGACAAGACTTTTTCTTTGGCATCAGAAGTCAGGATTTACCTATTCCTGGCCCTAAATATTGCACATAAGATGTTTGCTCTGCACATAGGAGGTGTTCGAGACCACATTTTCTGGATGGTGCACATAGGAGGTATTCAAAACCGCTCCTACCGGCGTAATTTTGAACTTAGCACATACGGAATTTTTCCAGTCGATGCGCCTTGAAATTCCGCGTCCAACCATATAAAAAAGTGCAATTCTCAAAAAATAGCACATAGGAGGTTTTTTCCGATCCAACGACGATAATCGACAAAATAACTGAGATCGAGATCGCAAAAGATGTACTGGCGTTGAACGGTGAGTTTAGACACGTAAAAGAAAGTATCGAATAAAGCGTTAAACACATAGAAGTCAAAGCACCGTTGGGGTATCGATATTACAAAATTTGAGAACTGGACATTTCTTTGTTCCAATTAGGAATTTATTAATTGAGTTAATTAAGGAGTGCCTGCTTGTTCCAAGGGTGGAGTGGTTTCATCACGTTCATCATTATCCAGCAATCCCTTTTTTACGGAAAGTCGAATTTTAAGAATCAAACCTTAAGAAATGAAAGTTGCAAAAAGTAATCTCTTGACGACTACCGCCTCATATATGTTTTATACACGTGTATACAGTTTTATAGTCCTCATTGTTTTCAAGACCGATTATTCATGATTTTAGATCAGCAATTGATATTTTTATACGCCCCATTCCTTATATCATCCCTCTATAACGAATGTAAAACCAACAGACTGTTCAAACTTTAGTTCCGAGCCACTAGAGAGTAGGACTTGAAAAAACTTCACTGGTGAACTCAAAGTACGACGAGATGAAGAACTCAAAAAATGTCGAGCTACGGAGTGGTGAAGGGGAAATTTCACTGATAGGATAGGGTTTGTGTTTTGACAAATTTACTATTCTTCGTCAGGAAGGCCCTCCAAAATCATTAAACTTATTCAAAGAGAACCAAAAAAAAAAAATATTTCATTTCAAACATTTTTATTTGGAAAATATTAGAAACATTTTAGTTTTTTATACAAATTGACTAACAATTAATAAGACAGAGCTTGATACACATATATGTAAGAACGTGAACGTTCTTCACTGTCAGTTGCGTCACTCTCCTACTCACGGACAAAGTTCGGAGCTCCGACCATATAACGCTATTCCTCTCTCGTCCTGTTTATCCTTCCGATGCATTCAGCTGACCTGCCTTTCCTTCGGGAACTCGACCTTTTGATTCGATTCTGTGGAAACACAGCATCGCCAGATTTGTCAAGATTTAACATCTTACATATATTATTTTTTCCAGGAATGGGTTCAGAATGTAGAACGTTAAGGAAAAATTCAATGGAATCCAAAGAGTTTATCTGATTCAGTTAAAATCATGTACGTGTAGATTATGCTCCCACTTTGTCTCCACAATGTCTATCAAAGCATTGCTGATCGTTTGGACAATCATCATCATCCTCGCATGCTTGCAATCTTGAAGAAAGAATACATAGCTTAATGATTTTCATATCAAATTGCAAACCTGCACCAAAAAATAAATAAAAGTTGTATTAAAGTTCAGAAAAAAGATAATTCCTGGATATTTCATATATACCTGACCGGGTACAGAAACTGCGAATATTGCAACGATCGCTATGAAATAGGAAGTGTAACATAATAGGGCGCGGAATGTCATGATTGTGGACTGAGAAATTTTGTATTGACACTCGAGTTGGATTTGCGTATACATGAGACTTGACCTTCAAGGTATTTGAAGCTATTAACCTGTTCAATTAATTTTGGATCATTATGGGTCTTTCACAACATGTGACTCACTTTCTTCCCTCATAACTTCACTAGATCCTTATTCAAATAACCCCATGAGTCGACAACGCTTTTACGTCATTCTCCTTACGCCAACCTCTATCAAATCATTAGTCACCTTCATCTGGGTTCCAAATCACATCGATCACTCTCGACATGAGCCAAGAACTCCACCCTCTTACCAAAAATTACTGACCCAACTCATTCACCAGAATACGACCTTCAAAAATACTTCCGTTCCAAAATCCTAGCTTCTTGGCATAACCTTTGGAAAGAACAGCATCACAACAAACGAAGATTAATCAGAAACCTCCCTATTCCTTGATCCTCTCCAAATAAGAACTCCCGCAATAGCAGTTAAAGGCCCGTATCACTACCAATGTTTGAAATATTTTCCACGGAATTGAACTTCCGCAAAGATTCGTTTCATAAAACATAATTTGATGCTTGTTTTTTTGATCGTGGAAATGGCGCCAATAATTGAAGACTTGACAAAGAAAGGAGTTTAAGTGCTATCCACAAAATTATTGCGTAGGAATCTATTTTCCATTTTAGTCTCCACAAACTGAATTTTTTTTTTACTTCAATGTTGTCACATTGACGATGAGTACTATCTGCAAAAAAATTGATGTCCCAGAATAATGGAAAATACATTACTACGCAATAATTTTGTGGATGGCACTTAGACACCTTTCTTCTTCAATGCTTCAATTTCATCCACGGAAAATTTGAAAACAAGGATACTTTCACAAAATAAATGAATGAGTCATACTAGAAGACGTTGGAAGTGAGCGATCCCACTCTCAAACTATTGAACGCAAACTGAACGCTATACTGCAGTGCTTTTCAACCGGGGGTCCGCGAAACCGTTGTAGGGGGTCCGCGAGAGGTAGCAGTTTTCATAAATTTAACAGGAATGAATTTACGAAGTAAGAGGAAAAAAGCCATATAAAGTTCGCCATATCATTTGTAAAGGAATGATTGAGATTAAAAATTTTTTTGAAATATTAGGGGTCCGCGAAAATGTGGAATTATTCCTCAGGGGTCCGCGACCTCTGAAAGGTTGAAAAGCACTGCTATACTGCAACCCACCCTGATTTAAGCTCCACAAAATAGCATCAAAGGTGGAGTGGTAAAATTTAAGATGAAAAATCGGCGTAATAATGTAGAGAAAACTATAGCACATTCTATAGAGACGGTCAAAATCAAAAATTAATGGAGGAGAACAAAATATTGGGAGGAAAAGGAAAAAAGAAAAGTTTTCATATCTTTTTTAGGAACAATAGGATAATTATCGGAATTTTGACAAAGTTGAGCATAAATCAAACACAATCTATAAGTTACTCTGGTACTATGAAACTCATATCTGGGGTCAGAGCAGAAGTTCATCAAGATTACATTATAACTGAACAAAAAAAAAAAAAAAAATGGAATACGAATTATTATTTCAATACTTTTATTCCAGAAGTCAATGAGTTACAATTTTTTTTTGCTGATACAAACGGATAAGGGGTATATTCATTAAACAATTTTTTTTTTTTCTCGGGAATAGATGATTAACTTATAGAAATACATATTTCTCCAAGCCCATCCATCCTTGAATCAATCTATTATATTGTGTGGAAAATTACTATTACGCGTCTCCGCAATGCTGACCATAACATCTTTGACCTTTTGGACAATCGCTGTCATCATTACATGGCTGTAATTTCATGAAGAAGATATAAAATTCAAAAAATTTTCAAACCTAATTATATGTAGAATTATTTTATAATTAGTCCTATATGAAGTTGGATACCCGATGAAGTTATTTTATTTTGAACTGCTTAGTTTAACCTCTAGTTTATATCAACTTCACGCATATTGTAAATTGTGAAGTATGATCCAATCGACGTTTTTCATCAAATTAAATGCTCCAATAATTGTACGGGCGAAAACACCCAGAAAGACAATTATAGAGGTAATTTTTCTGAATTATTGGAAACATTTAAAACAAATTAATTCATTAATGATAATATTCCTTCAGTGAATTTTATCGCAATGAAATGAAGTCACCCAGGTATCATGAAAAATCAATAATATTTTTATACTTATACATACTTGAGCAGAGACAGAAACCGTAGCAACCGAGAGGATAGCGAAGAAGTACATGATGTAAAATAACAGGGCACGGATCGTCATCATTGTGGTTTAAGAAATTAGATTTTCACACTAATTGTTCAAATTTGCTAGTAGCTGGGTACTTGTGAAGCTGGCTACAAAGTATGATTTCATTGGAGCCTTCACTGCTGCTTTTATAGTAATAACCGAGGCAAAAAAACATCTACAGGTGTATTTATCGGTTATTAATAAACTTAAGAACAATATGACCACAAATTATAATTGTGTTTCGATGAAGCTTAAGCAATTAATACCATGTTTGTCTCCAACTATCTTAGCTGTTCAGAGGTGGAGGGGGGGGGGGGGGGGTTAAGAAAGCTAATGAGCATGCAGTGATCATGAGATGCACTTGTACTAATCGTTAAGGCAATAATGCGTACGATACGTTGCTGACATTTTCTAAAATATTGTTCATTTTCATGTGTTTTCTTCAAACTTTAAGTAGGAACTCGAAAGGTCTAGAAAGTAAGAAGAAGAAAAAGAAGAAAGTAAGACATGTGGTGGATATTTACAAAGTAAATTATTCACAAGGTTAGGAAAAATAGTGAATTCTTGAGAAAAAGGCTCTAAAGAAAGGTATGATAATCATTGCAACACTCATCTCTTTTTCTCAGAAGAAAGATTTGGAATCTTGAATGTGGATTTTTCTGAAGTTCCATTTTTTTTTTGTCGAAAAATAAGAGAGAATGTAGCTCGGGTGAATGTATGAAAATTTTATCAGTTCTGAATTTTCATTTCTCGCACTACTTTATCTCGTAAATTTCAATAAAAACTGGCCAAAATTCGGGAAATGATTTTCCTCCATTCTAACTTCTACAGAGATATCAAAATGATTTATTGTTGCTGCATCTGGCAATATTGATTTTTTCATAGCGTCTGACGTGCATATATATGCCAACAGTATCATAATTTGAACATCTTTCTGATACTTATTCATTTTGCTACCAGATATTTTGGAAACGAACTTCGCAAGCGCTTTCTAATAATTGAGAGCGTAGGTAGTTATGAACAGTACCTAGATATATTTTACATTCTGGACTCTCAATAATGATTGCGGTACCTACTGTTTTTATATATCCCGTGCCAAAATTAAAGAAGTATACGCTTTCTTCCGACGATATAGGCCCTACATCTTTTAACAACTTTTGTTCTCAGCTGTGATGTGTGCGACATTTGAATCTGGATCATTTTTCAAATAATGAGTCTTACTATCATCTTCAGAACAAATAATAAGAGATGTACAAGGATCTTTGAAGAGATTACAGCTCCCTATCGATGTTTATACCTACTATTAAACCGACAAAAAGCTCAATCGCGATCAAATTGATTATGCGACGTCATCTAGTTATATACCTTCAGTTTGTAATGTCTCAAAATTCTTCACGTTTCGTACAGTGATCAAAATGCTCAAAAACTTTGTAGAGATTGAGATAAATTTTGACTTCGAAACACATAATACCATATTTCACCTCCACACTCGCACTCGAACGTTTTCTGAACAACGTATTCAGTCCAGAAACAAAAATCCCGCGCTTTCTACGTATTTTTACAGAAATTGAGATGATTGAAAGAAATCTGTTGTTTTGGAATTCAGGACACTTCTGGCGGTCAGGAGTTGTCAGTAATTATGACAAATTGTAATTAAACGAATCCGTTACTCCAAGTGACGGCTATCCATAATAAACGCGACAGGACGAATACTCCGAAGGGAGAGTAAACTATGCAAACCGCAGAAAAATATATAAGCGACGAGCGCTTTCGGTCGATAAACCATCTTCAAGCCTGAACTGAAAGCAACTGACGAACAGAAGAGAAAAACAAGGTATTAAGATTGGCCAAACGAGAAATCGCGGTGTGAATCATAAACCAGAAAATCAGGCCATCTTCCGGAATGTACGAGTTGAGTAAAGTCATCGGTGTTGAGATGACGCATTATCTCTATATGCTCGAGGGTGATACGCTTGCGGTAGGAATTGTCCTTATGGAGGAGCTTTTCGGATCCCTCACGGAAGCTGTGGCCAATGTTTATTAAATGATCAGCAAAAGCTGACTCCTCTAAGTGTCCCTTCTTCCAAGACTTCAGGTGCTCAGCTGTTCTAACTTTCATTTGGCGGCTGGTCTCACCAATATGAAAGCCTCCACAATCCATACATTCCAACTTATAAACACCCATCCTCTCATCAACGGGAATGGTGTCCTTCAGCCTCACAAACAACCTCTTGACTGTGGTAGGGTTGTAAGACGCGGGTGTGAAGCCAAACTGGTGGAGGGCTCGACTCAATTGGAGGGGGAACTTCCCCGGGAAGAGAGACTGATCCAACGCAAACGACGATCACGGATCGTGTCTCGGGGGAGGGAGGTGGTGGAATCAATAAGGCTCCTTGTAACTTTCCTCCAAACCATCTCGTCAACGTCGACATTGACCCCATTCACTCTTGCCAGGTGTTTTATTGTGAGTAATTCTTTGTTGAAGGCAGACTGACTCAAATGAATACGAGTCAGTCTGTGAACTAGGTTATGAAAGGCAGCCATCTTATGAGCAACAGGACCGAACGAACCTTCGTGGACTAAAACATCGGTCGTAGTATCTTTCCTGTAAATTGCAAACTTATGGATATCGTCTATTATAGAGATCGATAAATCCAAGAAGTTAATGGAAAATACCCTTATTTCCAACGTAAATTTGATGGAAGGGTACCAGGAATTGAGATACCTCAAGACTCACAAAGAAGATCTGGGGGACCAGTCCAGGTGCATAGAACTTCATCAACGTACCTATGCCAATAGTGAATATGATTGAGTAACACCTGGTTCGAGCTAAAGAGGTCAAGTTCAGCCAATGTATAGAGAGGGGCAATCGCTGCACTGGAGTTTGTAAACACCACTCTGGTCCTTTTCGAGTACCGGATCCTTGAGACTCGAAAGAAGACGTTTTGTGGTGTCTACAGCATAGAAAGCGGGACGATAATGGAAGGTTTTGAGTAAACGAGATATTTTATGAGAAACACTGCCGAGGTAGGGAAGCCGGACCCATTTCTCTTTTTTCCCTTTCTGTTTGCCTGAAGATGAGGGACAAGAGAATTGGGAGTACATGAGGTGAGTTTTTTGCCGACTAACTCATGAATGTCTATTTTGACATTGTTGGTCTTCGCTATATGAGTGGTAGTGTCTAGTTCTTTTTTGAAGGCCGCTGAAGTGAGGGGGATAGACACTAATCGATGGATCATTGAATGAAAGGTAGAATGCTTGTGAGAAGGGGGATGGAAAGAAGAGCCACCAATCACATGATCAGTGTGAGTGGGCTTTCTGAAAATACTGAATTCATGTCGGCCGTCTTTAATGGCGATAGAGGGATCTAAGAAATTGATATTGGATTCGCCGATCTCGAGCGTGAATTTAATGGAGGGGTAGAAACTATATTGATGAAAAAAAAGGAAATCCTGGAGTTGAGGAATCGTACCTTTCCATAGACACAAAACGTCATCTACGTATCGGTACCACGTATTCCACCAGGTTCACAAGCATATTATCAGATTTCCATTTCTAGACTGTTCATGAAGATTTCTGCAATTAGAGGGGAAAGGAGACCCTATAGGAAGACCATCAGGGAAACGATAAAAATTTTTTCCTTTATTTATCTAAAATGGTTCGCACCTTAGAGGAAACCATCAATGTTATGAAGATTTCGGAGATGAGAGAGCCTAAAGGTGATCCAATAGGGATCCCTACTTCATCAGGAAACTCGAAAAATTTTCCTTCAAATTTACAGTAGTTGGGGGACCAGCAAATATTCAGAAAGTCGAAAAATTTATGAAGCTCTTCGTGAGGGATATTGGCTTTGACGAATAGCTCACCCATACGCTGGACAGTAGCAGCCTTAGGAATATTCGGGACCAAATCAACAACATCAAACGAGCAGATAAGTTGGAATGTATGGATTGTACGTACAATGACTCACATCGAAAAAGAAAACCATCTAGGGGAAAATAATATACAGCCTCCTTATGAATGTGAAATAGAATCTCCGAGTACCTAGATGATGCTAGAAGTTATTCCCACGCGTAGAGGGCTACTTATATGTGTATCTTCATTTTTTAGTGGCCCATTTGGCCACAAAGCTTATTACAGAAGATGATATGGACTGAAACTCATTGAAATTCTTCGTTTCTCACGACCTTATATTATTAACTTATTTTTTTTACTTCATAAATTGCCGTTGCTTCTTGTACGTCATTGGTCAGTTATACATGAGGAAAATGAAAGATGACTTTCGCATTTATAAATTTTTTGGTCGCAAAACGTGAGAAGAGAGTCAATGAAGTCCATGAGTCAGGATGGGTGATCTCCAAGAAATTATTCGCACGTGTAGTAGCTTGTTTATCCAATATGCGTAGAAAACTACAACCGTTAAGATGTTCTTTTCCAGTCATCACAAAAGTAGTGTGCCAAGTGTCTATAGCATTTGACATTTGCATACAATGATCTTGATAATGAAAATATTTACAAATATCTGTGGAGTTGCTTGTTAAGCCCACAAAATACTCGTAATATGACAGAAACCTCTAAGAGCACTAGCGTACTTGAAAAAATTTGGAATTTCTTTTGTAAGCTTTGATGGAATTTGTTTTGAACGTATTCATACTAAATACATAGGGGCATTGTCTGACATCAGAGCTATTGTACACGTAAGTATAAGTCTACACTCAACGAAACTTATTTCACACGTACACTCACGTATTCTTACCCCTGAGTTTCATGCTACGTCGTGCTAATAATTGATTTTGTCTGTTCCTAATGACCTTGTTTCATTACCTATTAAACATTACTTAGCTGTTCTAATCGTCCAAGTTCTGGCGTCGAGCACAAGTGTTCAGTCTTTTGTTACAATGCAATGTGTGGTATACCGTACTCTTTTATACGTAGGTTACAATCAACATTGTTTTTAAAAGAAAATCATCGAAATATGGAGAAGTCTAGACATGTTAAAAAGAAAGAAATACTCTGCTATTGCGTAGCGTAAGTTTTTTTATTTTAAGGGCCGTTTATTGCCATAAATTACAATTGCTTTATCGCTACAGTTGAACGCCTTCGACAAGACTTTTTCTTCGGTATCGTAAGTCAGTATTACTTTCTTGACATGTTTCATTTCTTTGCTCTGACCTTTACCTCGAAATTTGCGTCCGTACAACCATGATTTTGGGACACGGAAGAATTTTCGCCAACCTCTCTCCTACGTGATTCCTGGATTTTCGTCCGTGCGTCCGTACGTCTGACAGCCATGACCTTGAAACTTGGAATTTTCGCTAATCTCTGTTCTCAGGGATTTCAGACGAAGGTTCTAAGACGGAATTGCGGGAAAGATAATCAGCTTCAGAGTTTGATGAGCCGGGACGATAAAGGACTTGAAAGTCAAACTGAAGGAGTTCGTGAGCGAGATCGCCCAGTTCCTCATCTGTACCTGCTTTGAGGTTCAAGTATTGGAGTGGTTTGTGGTCGGTGATGACGGTAAGGCGCCGACCGATTAGCCAGAAGCGCCAATAGCGGATTGCCTCTCGGATGGCGAGGCTTTCGATATAAATGGCCTTTTTTTTTTTTTTCTGGGACTGAGAGAGTTTCTTAGAAAAATAAGCGACTGGTTTTTCTCACCCGTCAACCTGCTCCTGTTTGAGCTCCCCACTGCACTCGCATCAGTGTATATGAAGACGGGCTTTGTACGGTCGAAGATCGCTAAGATTGGTTCGGAAGTGAGTAAGCTCTTGACCTTGTCGAAGCTCGATTGACATACAGGAGACCAAAAAAAGGGGTCTCCCTTCTGGAGGAGCGAATGGAAAGGTTCGAGAAGAGCGGTCGAATTTGGAATGAATTTCCTGTAAAAGCTAATTTTTCCTAAGAATTGGCGCACGTTCTTTCGGGAGCGTGGAGCGCCAATGGCCACAAGATTATCCTTGATAGGTTTAACGGAATCAGTACTGAAAATATGACCCATCAGATACGGGATGGAGGAAGCAGCGAATCTACATTTTTCGAAATTGAGGCGAAACCTTTCCTCGTTAGAGGGCAGTGATAAGACTTCAAAGATGTGACACATGTTCATCGAAGGAGATACCATTTATGAGTGCATGAGAAGAATAGTAGTTGGAGATGGCATTGAGAGATTCCAGGAATCGGAGGTGATAAAGGATTGAGACACTCAGCCTAATATACAGTATACCAGATTAATACTAGGCTAAGAATAATGTATAGGAAAGAGTGATTGTAAAGCTCTTTTTTTTACCGACTTTTCTAGTTCGAAAAAAGAGGTATTACATCTGTACCAAGATCGACAGGGAGAAGAAGAAGTGAACTTTCTCGACGCTTTAGAGACCTTGCATTACTTTCAGTCTGATAAAAATTCAGGTTTCTTTATATAAGCCTATATTTAGGCTTAAATGAATTTTTTATGTCCGCGGATCTCCTCCAAAACTACTGGATGAGTTTTTTCGAAACTCAGATAAGTTATATATAGTCTCATACCTATCTAAAGATGGGCACCAACAAATTTTTTGAGGAATAATTGATAGTAATTCCTCAGCGCGTTTCCAATTGAGTTAATACGATATATTCGGTAAGTTACGCTTAATCATATTGAAATGAGAATATTCAGCCGAGTAATTGAAATATAAATTTGCAAAGATCGGAGAAACAGCTGTTATAGCCCCTGTAAGAAAGTGGGCAGGGGGAGGGGAATGGATTTTCTGGAGACGTTTCGTAAGTATTAGATGATTACTAGCCTAATTTAAAATAAAATTCAGGTCTTCTTATTGGATTATATGTGTACTTTTACTCTGTTACCTATCAGTCGATGTGACGTCATAATGGTAGAATATATAAACTGAGTATTATTGTTCATTCTATAAATATTTGACTTGATTTACAGGTCATTGGTATTTAGTCTCAAGAGAGGGAGTGATTCTCCCAATGAGTTTTGCATTGTGGGAAGAAAAGTAGTGTATTGCGTGAGTGCGTGAGTGTCTTTAGCTAAGATGAAAAGTGAAACGAAAGAAGAAAGAAATACAAATTTTTATGTCAATGCTTTCATTCCAGAAGTCAATGAGTTACAATTTTTTTTGCTTATACAAACAAATAAGGGGTATTCATAAAACAATTTTTTTTTTTTTTTGGGAGGGGGGAATAGATGATTAACTTAGAAATACATATTTCTCCAAGCCCATCGATCCTTGAATCAGTCTATTATATTGTGTGGAAAATTACTATTACGCGTCTCCGCAATGTTGACCATAACATCTTTGACCTTTTGGACAATCGCTGTCATCGTTACATGGCTGTAATTTCATGAAGAAGATGATATAAAATTCAAATAATTTTCTAACTTAATTATGTGTACAATTATTTTACGATTAGTCCTATATACGAATTAGTTCAGGTATCCAATAAAGTTATTTCATTTTGAGCAGCTCTCTTTAACTCATAACTATTTCTTCACGCATATTAGAAATTCATCAAATTAAATGCTGTAATTTTTCTAAATTATTGGAAACCTTTAAACTAATTAATTAATTCATCAATGATAACATTGCTTGAATGAACTTGGTCATTGATATGACGTCCCACAGCCATCGTAAGAAATCAATAATATGACTTGATTTTTAAAGTACAAATGTCGTAGATACGGTACATACTTGAGCAGATACTGAGACAGCAGTGAACGCGAACATAGCGGAGACGTACAGAGTGTAGAATAACAGGGTACGGATCGTCATCATTGTGGTTTGAGGAATTTGATATTCACACTTGCTTCGAAGTTGAATTTACTAGTAGCTAGGTACTTGAGAAGCTGGGTAGAAAGAATGATTTCATTGGAGCCTTCCCTGCTGCTTTTATAGCAACAAACCGTTGGAAGAAAACGTCTACAGGTGCATTTATCGTTTATTAATAAACTTGAGAACAATATGTCCACAAATTGTAATATTGTCTTTCGATGAAGCTTAAGCAATTAACATCACGTATGTCTCGAACTACCTTGGTTCTGCAGTGCTCCAGGTGGGGAGGGGGAAATGTAAAGAAAGCTAATGAGCATGTAGCGACCATGAGTGCACATGTACTAGTCGGGTAACGCAATAATGCGTAATACACTCCTGAAAATCTCTAAAACTTTGTTCATTTCGGTGTGTTTTCTTTAAACTTTAAGTAGATAGGTACTCGAAAGTAAGAAAAACAAAAAGGAGAAAGTAAGAGATGTGGTGGATTTCCACAAAGTAAATTATTCACAAGGTTAGGAAAAATGGTGAGAAATTCTGAATGCAGCAATTGAATTTGAAAAATATTCTCTTGAAGGAGGGAACCCAGAAGGAAGATTTGGAATCCTGAAAATAGGTTATTCTGGAGTATGATTCTTCTGTCGAAAAATAAGAATGAAAATATTGCTTGGGCAAACGTATGAAAATTTTATCGGTTCTCAATTTTTTTTTAACATCTGCAGTTTCAACGGCACCTCCTATCGATTCTCGGACGTTCTCCCTATGGGAGGACCTCTCTCCTCCCTTGTTGCCGAAGTGTTCATCGACGAGATGAAAAACAACATCTTATCATCAACCGTACATTCCGATAAAATATTATATTGGAAACGATATGTTGATGATATTTCGCGTATTTGGAACGGTTCGGACCCAGATATCGATTCTTTTCTTAATAAACTCAACTCATACCATCCATCTATTTCTCTAACTATGGAAATCGGAGGAAGCACCATCAACTTTTTGGACTTAAAAATATCGCTCCAACAAGGAAACTCCAACTCCATTCCAGAATTTGACGTCTAAAGAAAACCTACATTCTCCGGAGTCTCCATACACGCATCTTCGTACCATACCTGGCCCCATAAACTTGCTGCCACTATGTCTTCAATTCACAGACTTATCTCCCTTTCATTATCGAAAAGCTCTTTCAAGCACGAAGTTTCTCAAATTGAACGAATCGCTCTGCTAAATGATCTGAACGTAAACGTCAAGCAACTCGTAAAAAAGAAAAGATTGAAAAAACTTCTTTCAGAACGTAATTTCCATCCTCCTCTTCCTCTTTCTCAAAGTAAGAAGAAATGGATACGTCTTCCGTACCTCGGTAGACCCTCGCGAACGTTGGGGCGAGAGTTACATCGTCTAGGATACCCTCCTGCGTGCTAACCTTAAAGATTAAATCCCTGACGTGGACAAACCAGCGTTTACAAAATAACTTGCGGTGAGTGTCCTGCCACTTACATCGGCCAGACTGGAAGAGCACTTAATAAGCGAATACAAGAACACATTTCCGCTGCATTCTCGAAAAATCCCTCTAAATCGACTGTAGGTCTCCATTGTATTACGTTTGGACACGATCCTGAAAAACTGAGTGGTGAAATTCTTCATTCCTGCGGTAGGGGTCCCAGACTTGATCGTCTCGAAGGAGAGAAAGAATCAAATCATACAAATCTGATTGATACTACAATCTAAATGACATGGAATCGACACTTTTTAACCCGCTAATTCGATATATATTGAATCATCCGTCGACAGACAGAAAGTTAGATGAATCAACACGATCGAACTCGAACAGCTGAACAAAACCTTTCTCTCGCCTATCGCTCTTCCTCTCATTCTTCCCTCTTCCTCATATCTATAGCTCGATGATCAAATTTTATCGAGTCCCATGATCATCTCAAGGTCAAAACGCAGGATAGCGAGTATTCAACCCCTCCTCCTATGAGGAAGAATTGAAAACGAATGTAAGAGGAACAGACTTCTCAAATTTTCCCTACGTGGTGTGGAGGCGGAAATTTCAGTGTTTTGACAAAACCACAATCTTTGTCATGATCATCCTTCAAAATCATTAATTTTTTCGAAATTAACGGGAAAAATATTTCATCTTATACATTTTTATTTGGGAAATAAGTATATTGCAAACATTTTAACTCTTTTTTTAATAGAAGAGGACTCACGATGTATCAGGCAGCTGTTGATGATGTATATTTTTTCCAGGAATGGGTACAGAATGTGGATGGAACTCATCGAGTGAAAATTTGATTTAGTTCAAATCATTTATTGAAAAAGGGTTTTCCACTTGTACAAATCTACGTTATTAGTTGTTTATACAAGAGTACTTTCGGGTGTTATCCCATCATCAGTTATGTCGCAACTAGAGAACTAGGCCTTAACCATGAGTTTTTATAGTATATAACACTGTGATCTTATTGGCTATAACAACGCTGCGTTGTGATTGGTTCACTTCTTAGAAACTTATTCTTACAAAAATATGACATTGTGCTCTTATTGGCTAAAACATACTGCTTAGTGATTGGTTCAATCTATGGTCCTAAATGCTGCGTTTATATTGGCTACCTGGATTCCTGCCGTCTCATTCGTTAGTTCTGTTCTTCTTCTCTCGTCCAATCACCAGGCCGAATAATTTTTCGCTGTCAAATGTGATTACATTGTTCAAGAGGCAGGCATTCTCCCTCTTGGATTTTACAACCTCCATTTGTTCTCAGAGTTTTCTTCTCTTTGGGCGATTCTCTACATGTATGACTTCAAATATTCCCTCTCCATTGTGGTTTTCTTCGTTACAGTGTTTCCCAAACAGTGACTTGCCATTTTCTTTCTCCCTCGACATTTTGTGCTCCTTTTTCCTGATCTCAAACTTTCTCCCAGTCTCACCGATGTAGATACCCTCGCACTGTTCACAACTGAGCTTGTTCACTCCGCTCAAGCTTTCCTTGTCCTTTTGTTCCGTCTGGTCGTTGATGACTCTCTTCACCATGGGTTGGTTGTTCTGAATATCCACATTTACATATCAGAGCCATTGAACGCCTTTATCACCTTGTTTGTGTACTTTACTATATATGGTATCGATCCGGAGTACTTTCTCACTGTGCCATCATGGGTTCCTTTCTTTGTTTCCATTTTCCCAAAGACTCCATCCACCACGCTTCTACTGTAGCCATTGGCTTCTGCAATCTGCTCTACTATATCTCGATCTCTTCCCTCTTTCTTCTCTTCGTTGTTCTTGAGGACAGAAATTACCTGATAGCAGTAGTTCTGGATTGCCGCTAACTTGTGCCTGGGGTGGTGGTAGGAGTCATTTGGCATTTACGTGTAGATTATGCTTCAACTTTGTCTCCCCTGTCCTTATAGAAGGTAATAAGGGAAAAATCATTTCCCAAATTCAAGCCAGTTTTTATTCAAATTTACGAGATAAAGTGATCGAATTCCTAAAAATTTAATTCCATCAACCATTGTTCTGGAAGAGCAAAATAAGAAATGAAAATTGATAATTGATAAAGTTTTTGTTCTTTTACCCATGCAGTATTTTGCTCTCTTAATTTTTGACAAAAAATTCGTACACCGGAAAAATTCACATTAAGGATTTTGAATATTTTTTCTGGGAAATAAAAAGGAGTGTTGCAAAAGTTCTCATTACTTTCATCACACCATTTCTCTTAATTCAATTTCTATAAAGTCAAATTTTTTTTCGCAGTTTCCCTGACATCGTGAATAATTTCTTTTGTGGAAAACCACCACTTTTCTTACTTTCTTCTTTTGGAACTAAAGTTTAAAGAAAATACATGAAAATGAACAATGTTTTAGAATGTGTCAGCAACGTATATTACACATTATTGCCTCAACGATTAGTACAAGTGCATCACCTCATGATCTCTGCATGCTCATTAGCTTTTTTAACCTCACCCCCCCCCCCCGCACCTTTACTTCTGAACAGATAAGGTAGTTGGAGACAAACATGGTATTACTTAATTGCTTAAGCTTCATCGAAAGACAATATTACAATTTGTGGACATATTGTTCTCAAGTTTATTAATAAACGAGAAATACACCTGTGGACGTTTTCTTCCCTCGGTTTGTTGCTATAAAAGCAGCAGAGGAAGCTCAAATGAAATCATACATTCTAGCCAGCTTCACGAGTACCTAGCTACTAGCAAATTCAAATTTAAAACAAAAGTGAATATCAAATTCCACAAACCACAATGATGACGATCCGTACCCTGTTATTCTACACTTTGTACATCTCCGCTATGTTCGCGTTCACTGCTGTCTCAGTATCTGCGCAAGTATGTATCTATACAATTCTTTAAAAATGAACCATACGATTAATTTTTAGCGGTGCCTCTGTGACGTCATTTCAATGATAAAATTCACTCAAGGAATGTTATTATTAATGAATTACTTTGTTTTAAACGTTTCCAATAATTCAGAAAAATTACCTTCAAAATATTTTTTCTGGGTCTTTTCGCCCGTACAATTATGAATATTTAGTTTGATGAAAAATATCGATTAGAGCATACTTCACAATTTGAAATATGCGAGAAGATTGAAGAAATATAATAAACTAAAGGTTAAACTATACATTTCAAAATGAAACAACTTCATTGGGCACCTACCTAAATTCATATGATTTTAAATTTTACAGAAACGTATGATACGTTTCATCTACACAACTAAGTCTGAAGAATATTCGAATTATATATTATTTTTTTCATGAAATTGCAGCCATGTAATGATGACAGCGATTGTCCAAAAGGTCAAAGATGTTATGGTCAACATTGCGGAGACGCGAAATAGTAATTTCGTACACAATATAACAGACTGATTCAAGGATGGATGGGCTTGGAGGAATATCTATTTCTAAGTTAATCATCTATTCCCGAAAAAAAAAAAAAAAAAAAAAAAAAAAATTGTTCAATGAATTTTTTTCTTATCCGTTCGGATTCAGCAAAAAAAATTGTAACTCATTGACTTCTGGAATAAAAGCATTGAAATAAAAATTTGTGTTCCATTCCTCCTTCATTTCAGTTATCTCTCAGCCGAAAATCAATAGTTTCATTCCTTCGCTCTGGACCCAGATATACTATTACGAGTTTCGTAGAGTAACTTATAGATTGGTTTCAATTTATGCTCTCAGGGGCGGATTTACGGGTACATCTGGGGAGGAGGAACTTCCATTTTTCAACAATATTTTTCCTCGCAGTCAAATTAAACAATTTCAGTCTTTTTTGGAAGTTTTTGGGGGGGAACGTCCCCCCTGTTCCCCCCATAAATCCACCCCGTGCTCAAGTTTGTGAAAGATCCAACAATTATGCCATCTTTGCTAAAATATATCTGGAAATTTTCTTTTCTTTCTTTACAACATTTGTTTCCCTCCACTAATTTTTGAGATGTGACTAGAAAAAGAACAGATTTAGAAATTACTTTTTTCCGTATTTATGGCTTATAACTACTTGGTACCTATCTCGTTTGGGATTTAGGCCTATCTGGAAGTCACCTATAGTATTTCATTTGCAAACCGTTTCCAAGAATCATCAAAAACTTTATAGCAGGGAAAGTGAAAGTGTACCTACCTCCTTTTTTTTTTTGAAAAAGGGTGGACTTTGATGCTATTTTGTGGAGCTTAAATCAGGGTGGGCTGCAGTATAGCGTTCAGTTTGCGTTCAATAGTTTGAGAGTGGGATCGTTCACTTCCAACGTCTTCTAGTATGACTCATTCATTTATTTTGTGAAAGTATCCTTGTTTTCAAATTTTCCGTGGATGAAATTGAAGCATTGAGAAAGAAAAGAGTCTAAGTGTCCAAATTACTGCGTAGGAATGTATTTTCCATTATTTTGGAACATCAATTTTTTTGCAGATATATAGTACAGGTCGTCAATGTGACAACATTGAAGTAAAAAAAAAAATTCCGTTTGTGGAGACTAGAATGGAAAATAGATTCCTACGCAATAATTTGGTGGATGACACTTATTCAACTCCTTTCTTTGTCAAGTCTTCAATTATTGGAGTCATTTCCACGATCAAAAAAACAAGCATCAAATTATGTTTTATGAAACGAATCTTTGCGGAAGTTCAATTCCGTGGAAAATATTTCAAACATTTGTAGTGATGCGGGCCTTCAACTGCTATGGTGAGAGTTTGTATTTGAAGAGGGTGAGAGTTTCTGATTGATCTTCATTTGTTGTGATGCTGTTCTTTCCAAAGGTTATGCCAAGAAGTTAGGATTTTGGAACGGTAGTATTTTTGAAGGTCTTATACTGGTGAGTGAGCTGGGTCAGTAATTTTTGGTAAGAGGGTGGAGTTCTTGGCTGCACGACCAACGTTTTCCTGTCAAAGGTGACCGATGTGACCTGGAATCCAGATAGAGGTGACTGATGATTTGATACAAGTTGTCGTATGAAGAATGAAAAATTCAGGTTTCTTTATATAAGCCTACATTTAGGCTTAAATAAATTTTTTATGTCCGCGGATCTCTTCCAAAACTACTGGATGAGTTTTTTCGAAACTCAGATATGTTATATAGTCTCATACCTATCTAAAGATGGGTACCAACAAATTTTTTGAGGATTAATTGATAGTAATTCCTCAGCACGTTTCCAATTGAGTTAATACGATATATTCGGTAAGTTACGCTTAATCATAGTGAAATGAGAATATTCAGCCGAGTAATTGAAATATAAATTTGCAAAGATCTGAGAAACAACTGTTATAGCCCCCCGTAAGAAAGTTGGCAGGGGGAGGAGAATGGATTTTCTGGAGACGTTTAGTAAGTTTTAGATGACTACTAGCCTAATTTAAAATAAAATTCAAGTTTTCTTATTGGAATATATGTGTACTTTTACTCTGTTACCTATCAGTCGATGTGACGTCATAATGGTAGAATATATAAACTGAGTATTATTGTTCATTCTATAAATATTTGACTTGATTTACAGGTCATTGGTATTTAGTCTCAAGAGAGGGAGTGATTCTCCCAATGAGTTTTGCATTGTGGGAAGAAAAGTAGTGTATTGCGTGAGTGCGTGAGTGTCTCTAGCTAAGATGACAAGTGAAACGAAAGAAGAAAGAAATACAAATTTTTATGTCAATGCTTTTATTCCAGAAGTCAATGAGTTACAATTTTTTTTGCTGATACAAACAAATAAGGGGTATATTCATAAAACAATTTTTTTTTTTTTTGGGAGGGGGGAATAGATGATTAACTTAGAAATACATATTTCTCCAAGCCCATCCATCCTTGAATCAGTCTATTATATTGTGTGGAAAATTACTATTACGCGTCTCCGCAATGTTGACCATAACATCTTTGACCTTTTGGACAATCGCTGTCATCGTTACATGGCTGTAATTTCATGAAGAAGATGATATAAAATTCAAATAATTTTCTAACTTAATTATGTGTACAATTATTTTACGATTAGTCCTATATACGAATTAGTTCAGGTATCCAATAAAGTTATTTCATTTTGAGCAGCTCTCTTTAACTCATAACTATTTCTTCACGCATATTAGAAATTCATCAAATTAAATGCTGTAATTTTTCTAAATTATTGGAAACCTTTAAACTAATTAATTAATTCATCAATGATAACATTGCTTGAATGAACTTGGTCATTGATATGACGTCCCACAGCCATCGTAAGAAATCAATAATATGACTTGATTTTTAAAGTACAAATGTCGTAGATACGGTACATACTTGAGCAGATACTGAGACAGCAGTGAACGCGAACATAGCGGAGACGTACAGAGTGTAGAATAACAGGGTACGGATCGTCATCATTGTGGTTTGAGGAATTTGATATTCACACTTGCTTCGAAGTTGAATTTACTAGTAGCTAGGTACTTGAGAAGCTGGGTAGAAAGAATGATTTCATTGGAGCCTTCCCTGCTGCTTTTATAGCAACAAACCGTTGGAAGAAAACGTCTACAGGTGCATTTATCGTTTATTAATAAACTTGAGAACAATATGTCCACAAATTGTAATATTGTCTTTCGATGAAGCTTAAGCAATTAACATCACGTATGTCTCGAACTACCTTGGTTCTGCAGTGCTCCAGGTGGGGAGGGGGAAATGTAAAGAAAGCTAATGAGCATGTAGCGACCATGAGTGCACATGTACTAGTCGGGTAACGCAATAATGCGTAATACACTCCTGAAAATCTCTAAAACTTTGTTCATTTCGGTGTGTTTTCTTTAAACTTTAAGTAGATAGGTACTCGAAAGTAAGAAAAACAAAAAGGAGAAAGTAAGAGATGTGGTGGATTTCCACAAAGTAAATTATTCACAAGGTTAGGAAAAATGGTGAGAAATTCTGAATGCAGCAATTGAATTTGAAAAATATTCTCTTGAAGGAGGGAACCCAGAAGGAAGATTTGGAATCCTGAAAATAGGTTATTCTGGAGTATGATTCTTCTGTCGAAAAATAAGAATGAAAATATTGCTTGGGCAAACGTATGAAAATTTTATCGGTTCTCAATTTTTTTTTAACATCTGCAGTTTCAACGGCACCTCCTATCGATTCTCGGACGTTCTCCCTATGGGAGGACCTCTCTCCTCCCTTGTTGCCGAAGTGTTCATCGACGAGATGAAAAACAACATCTTATCATCAACCGTACATTCCGATAAAATATTATATTGGAAACGATATGTTGATGATATTTCGCGTATTTGGAACGGTTCGGACCCAGATATCGAT
This sequence comes from Aspidiotus rigidus, assembly GCA_035079385.1. Classification (NCBI taxonomy): domain Eukaryota; kingdom Metazoa; phylum Arthropoda; class Insecta; order Hemiptera; family Diaspididae; genus Aspidiotus; species Aspidiotus rigidus. The sequence continues at coordinate 319,014 of JAVHKY010000072.1, read as the reverse complement.
TCTTTTCTTAATAAACTCAACTCATACCATCCATCTATTTCTCTAACTATGGAAATCGGAGGAAGCACCATCAACTTTTTGGACTTAAAAATATCGCTCCAACAAGGAAACTCCAACTCCATTCCAGAATTTGACGTCTAAAGAAAACCTACATTCTCCGGAGTCTCCATACACGCATCTTCGTACCATACCTGGCCCCATAAACTTGCTGCCACTATGTCTTCAATTCACAGACTTATCTCCCTTTCATTATCGAAAAGCTCTTTCAAGCACGAAGTTTCTCAAATTGAACGAATCGCTCTGCTAAATGATCTGAACGTAAACGTCAAGCAACTCGTAAAAAAGAAAAGATTGAAAAAACTTCTTTCAGAACGTAATTTCCATCCTCCTCTTCCTCTTTCTCAAAGTAAGAAGAAATGGATACGTCTTCCGTACCTCGGTAGACCCTCGCGAACGTTGGGGCGAGAGTTACATCGTCTAGGATACCCTCCTGCGTGCTAACCTTAAAGATTAAATCCCTGACGTGGACAAACCAGCGTTTACAAAATAACTTGCGGTGAGTGTCCTGCCACTTACATCGGCCAGACTGGAAGAGCACTTAATAAGCGAATACAAGAACACATTTCCGCTGCATTCTCGAAAAATCCCTCTAAATCGACTGTAGGTCTCCATTGTATTACGTTTGGACACGATCCTGAAAAACTGAGTGGTGAAATTCTTCATTCCTGCGGTAGGGGTCCCAGACTTGATCGTCTCGAAGGAGAGAAAGAATCAAATCATACAAATCTGATTGATACTACAATCTAAATGACATGGAATCGACACTTTTTAACCCGCTAATTCGATATATATTGAATCATCCGTCGACAGACAGAAAGTTAGATGAATCAACACGATCGAACTCGAACAGCTGAACAAAACCTTTCTCTCGCCTATCGCTCTTCCTCTCATTCTTCCCTCTTCCTCATATCTATAGCTCGATGATCAAATTTTATCGAGTCCCATGATCATCTCAAGGTCAAAACGCAGGATAGCGAGTATTCAACCCCTCCTCCTATGAGGAAGAATTGAAAACGAATGTAAGAGGAACAGACTTCTCAAATTTTCCCTACGTGGTGTGGAGGCGGAAATTTCAGTGTTTTGACAAAACCACAATCTTTGTCATGATCATCCTTCAAAATCATTAATTTTTTCGAAATTAACGGGAAAAATATTTCATCTTATACATTTTTATTTGGGAAATAAGTATATTGCAAACATTTTAACTCTTTTTTTAATAGAAGAGGACTCACGATGTATCAGGCAGCTGTTGATGATGTATATTTTTTCCAGGAATGGGTACAGAATGTGGATGGAACTCATCGAGTGAAAATTTGATTTAGTTCAAATCATTTATTGAAAAAGGGTTTTCCACTTGTACAAATCTACGTTATTAGTTGTTTATACAAGAGTACTTTCGGGTGTTATCCCATCATCAGTTATGTCGCAACTAGAGAACTAGGCCTTAACCATGAGTTTTTATAGTATATAACACTGTGATCTTATTGGCTATAACAACGCTGCGTTGTGATTGGTTCACTTCTTAGAAACTTATTCTTACAAAAATATGACATTGTGCTCTTATTGGCTAAAACATACTGCTTAGTGATTGGTTCAATCTATGGTCCTAAATGCTGCGTTTATATTGGCTACCTGGATTCCTGCCGTCTCATTCGTTAGTTCTGTTCTTCTTCTCTCGTCCAATCACCAGGCCGAATAATTTTTCGCTGTCAAATGTGATTACATTGTTCAAGAGGCAGGCATTCTCCCTCTTGGATTTTACAACCTCCATTTGTTCTCAGAGTTTTCTTCTCTTTGGGCGATTCTCTACATGTATGACTTCAAATATTCCCTCTCCATTGTGGTTTTCTTCGTTACAGTGTTTCCCAAACAGTGACTTGCCATTTTCTTTCTCCCTCGACATTTTGTGCTCCTTTTTCCTGATCTCAAACTTTCTCCCAGTCTCACCGATGTAGATACCCTCGCACTGTTCACAACTGAGCTTGTTCACTCCGCTCAAGCTTTCCTTGTCCTTTTGTTCCGTCTGGTCGTTGATGACTCTCTTCACCATGGGTTGGTTGTTCTGAATATCCACATTTACATATCAGAGCCATTGAACGCCTTTATCACCTTTTTTGTGTACTTTACTAGGTATATATGGTATCGATCCGGAGTACTTTCTCACTGTGCCATCATGGGTTCCTTTCTTTGTTTCCATTTTCCCAAAGACTCCATCCACCACGCTTCTACTGTAGCCATTGGCTTCTGCAATCTGCTCTACTATATCTCGATCTCTTCCCTCTTTCTTCTCTTCGTTGTTCTTGAGGACAGAAATTACCTGATAGCAGTAGTTCTGGATTGCCGCTAACTTGTGCCTGGGGTGGTGGTAGGAGTCATTTGGCATTTACGTGTAGATTATGCTTCAACTTTGTCTCCCCTGTCCTTATAGAAGGTAATAAGGGAAAAATCATTTCCCAAATTCAAGCCAGTTTTTATTCAAATTTACGAGATAAAGTGATCGAATTCCTAAAAATTTAATTCCATCAACCATTGTTCTGGAAGAGCAAAATAAGAAATGAAAATTGATAATTGATAAAGTTTTTGTTCTTTTACCCATGCAGTATTTTGCTCTCTTAATTTTTGACAAAAAATTCGTACACCGGAAAAATTCACATTAAGGATTTTGAATATTTTTTCTGGGAAATAAAAAGGAGTGTTGCAAAAGTTCTCATTACTTTCATCACACCATTTCTCTTAATTCAATTTCTATGAAGTCAAATTTTTTTTCGCAGTTTCCCTGACATCGTGAATAATTTCTTTTGTGGAAAACCACCACTTTTCTTACTTTCTTCTTTTGGAACTAAAGTTTAAAGAAAATACATGAAAATGAACAATGTTTTAGAATGTGTCAGCAACGTATATTACACATTATTGCCTCAACGATTAGTACAAGTGCATCACCTCATGATCTCTGCATGCTCATTAGCTTTTTTAACCTCACCCCCCCCCCGCACCTTTACTTCTGAACAGATAAGGTAGTTGGAGACAAACATGGTATTACTTAATTGCTTAAGCTTCATCGAAAGACAATATTACAATTTGTGGACATATTGTTCTCAAGTTTATTAATAAACGAGAAATACACCTGTGGACGTTTTCTTCCCTCGGTTTGTTGCTATAAAAGCAGCAGAGAAAGCTCAAATGAAATCATACATTCTAGCCAGCTTCACGAGTACCTAGCTACTAGCAAATTCAAATTTAAAACAAAAGTGAATATCAAATTCCACAAACCACAATGATGACGATCCGTACCCTGTTATTCTACACTTTGTACATCTCCGCTATGTTCGCGTTCACTGCTGTCTCAGTATCTGCGCAAGTATGTATCTATACAATTCTTTAAAAATGAACCATACGATTAATTTTTAGCGGTGCCTCTGTGACGTCATTTCAATGATAAAATTCACTCAAGGAATGTTATTATTAATGAATTACTTTGTTTTAAACGTTTCCAATAATTCAGAAAAATTACCTTCAAAATTTTTTTTCTGGGTGTTTTCGCCCGTACAATTATGAATATTTAGTTTGATGAAAAATATCGATTAGAGCATACTTCACAATTTGACATATGCGAGAAGATTGAAGAAATATAATAAACTAAAGGTTAAACTATACATTTCAAAATGAAACGACTTCATTGGGCACCTACCTAAATTCATATGATTTTACATTTTACAGAAACGTATGATACGTTTCATCTTCACAACTAAGTCTGAAGATTATTCGAATTATATATTATTTTTTTCATGAAATTGCAGCCATGTAATGATGACAGCGATTGTCCAAAAGGTCAAAGATGTTATGGTCAACATTGCGGAGACGCGAAGTAGTAATTTCGTACACAATATAACAGACTGATTCAAGGATAGATGGGATTGGAGAAATATTTATTTCTAAGTTAATCATCTATTCCTGAAAAAAAAAAAAAACATTGTCTAATGAATTTTCTTTCTTATCCGTTCGAATTCAGCAAAAAAAATTGTAACACATTGACTTCTTGAATAAAAGCATTGAAATAGAAATTTGTGTTCCATTCCTCCTTCATTTCAGTTATCTCTCAGCCGAAAATCAATAGTTTCATTCTTTGGCTCTGGACCCAGATATACGAGTTTCTTAGAGTAACTTATAGATTGGTTTCGATTTATGCTCACAGGGGCGGATTTACGGGTACATCTGGGGAGGGGGAACTTCCATTTTTCAACAATTTTGTTCCTCGCAGTTAATCGAACAATTTCAGTCTTTTTTGGAGGTTTTTTGGGGGAACGTTCCCCCTGTTCCCGCCATAAATCCACCCCTCTGCTCAACTTTGTCAAAAATCCAACAATTATATCTGGAAATTTTCTTTTCTTTCTCTACATTTGTTTCCCTCCACTAATTTTTTAAATGTGACTAAAAAAAGAACAGATCTAGAAATTACTTCTATTTATGGCCTATAAAATCTCGTTTGGGGTTTAGGCCTATCTGGAAGTCACCTATATTATTTCATTTGCAAACCGTTTCCAAGAATCATCAAACACTTTACAGCAGTGAAAGTGAAATTGTACCTACCTACTTCCTTTTTTTGAAAAAGGATGAACTTTGATGCTATTTTGTGGAGCCTAAATCAGGGTGGACTGAAGTATAGCGTTCAGTTTGCGTTCAATAGTTTGAGAGTGGGATCGTTCACTTCCAACGTCTTCTATTATGACTCATTCATTTATTTTGTGAAAGTATCCTTGTTTTCAAATTTTCCGCGGCTGAAATTGAAGCATCGAGAACGAAAGGAGTCTAAGTGCCATTCACAAAATTATTGCGTAGGAATGTATTTTCCATTCTTTTGGGACATCAATTTTTTTGCAGATATAATACAGATCGTCAATGTGACAACATTGAAGTAAAAAAAAATTTCCGTTTGTAAAGACTAAAATGGAAAATAGATTCCTACGCAATAATTTTGTAGATAGCACTTAAACTTCTTTCTTTGTCAAGTCTTCAATTATTGGCGCCATATCCACGATCAAAAAAACAGGCATCAAATTATGTTTTATGAAACGAATCTTTGCGGAAGTTCAATCCCGTGGAAAATATTTCAAATATTTGTAGTGATACGGGCCTTCAAGTGCTATGGCGAGAGTTTGTATTTGAAGAGGGTGAGAGTTTCTGATTGATCTTCGTTGATGTGATACTGTTATTTCCAAAGGTTATGCCAAGAAGCTAGGATTTTAGAACGGTAGTATTTTTGAAGGTCGTATACTGGCAAGTGAGCTCGGTCAGTAGTGTTTGTCAAGAGGATGAAGTTCTTGACCGCACGATCAACGTTTTCCTGTCGAGGGTGACCGATGTGACCCGGAATCCAGATGTAGGTGACTTGATAGAGGTTGGCGTATGAAGAATGATGTAAAAGCGTTGTCAAGTCATGGGATTATTTGAATAAGGATTTTGTGAAGTTATGAGGGAAGAAAGTGAGTCACGTAATAGGTGTTTGAAGCTATTAACCTGTTCAATTAATTTTGGATCATTTTGAGTCTTTCACAATAAACGCCGTTACCTTTGTGTTTTCGATGGAGATATTCTCCTATTGAAACACCGAGCTATGGTATATAGGTTGTTTCTTCGTTTTCCGCCATAATACGTTGCTTGTCTACAAATAGAATAATGTTGCAAGGTGGCCTTCCCCTGTGATTGTTATGCCTGTAGGCTGCGTTTTCACCAATCTCTCAAGATGTGGTTCGTATAGATATTGAATGCTACGCATGAGGTTTGTTCTTTTGATCGTGGAAATGGCGCCAATAATTGAAGACTTGACAAAGAAAGGAGTTTAAGTACCATCCACAAAATTATTGCGTAGGAATCTAATTTCCATTTTAGTTTCCACAAACGGAAATTTTTTTTTACTTCAATGTTGTCACATTGACGATCTGTATTATATCTGCAAAAAAATTGATGTCCCAAAATAATGGAAAATACATTCCTACGCAATAATTTTGTGAATGGCACTTAGACTCCTTTCGTTCTCGATGCTTCAATTTCAGCCGCGGAAAATTTGAAAACAAGGATACTTTCACAAAATAAATGAATGAGTCATAATAGAAGACGTTGGAAGTGAACGATCCCACTCTCAAACTATTGAACGCAAACTGAACGCTATACTTCAGTCCACCCTGATTTAGGCTCCACAAAATAGCATCAAAGTTCATCCTTTTTCAAAAAAAGGAAGTAGGTAGGTACAATTTCACTTTCACTGCTGTAAAGTGTTTGATGATTCTTGGAAACGGTTTGCAAATGAAATAATATAGGTGACTTCCAGATAGGCCTAAACCCCAAACGAGATTTTATAGGCCATAAATAGAAGTAATTTCTAGATCTGTTCTTTTTTTAGTCACATTTAAAAAATTAGTGGAGGGAAACAAATGTAGAGAAAGAAAAGAAAATTTCCAGATATAATTGTTGGATTTTTGACAAAGTTGAGCAGAGGGGTGGATTTATGGCGGGAACAGGGGGAAAGTTCCCCCAAAAAACCTCCAAAAAAGACTGAAATTGTTCGATTAACTGCGAGGAACAAAATTGTTGAAAAATGGAAGTTCCCCCTCCCCAGATGTACCCGTAAATCCGCCCCTGTGAGCATAAATCGAAACCAATCTATAAGTTACTCTAAGAAACTCGTATATCTGGGTCCAGAGCCAAAGAATGAAACTATTGATTTTCGGCTGAGAGATAACTGAAATGAAGGAGGAATGGAACACAAATTTCTATTTCAATGCTTTTATTCAAGAAGTCAATGTGTTACAATTTTTTTTGCTGAATTCGAACGGATAAGAAAGAAAATTCATTAGACAATGTTTTTTTTTTTTTTCAGGAATAGATGATTAACTTAGAAATAAATATTTCTCCAATCCCATCTATCCTTGAATCAGTCTGTTATATTGTGTACGAAATTACTACTTCGCGTCTCCGCAATGTTGACCATAACATCTTTGACCTTTTGGACAATCGCTGTCATCATTACATGGCTGCAATTTCATGAAAAAAATAATATATAATTCGAATAATCTTCAGACTTAGTTGTGAAGATGAAACGTATCATACGTTTCTGTAAAACGTAAAATCATATGAATTTAGGTAGGTACCCAATGAAGTTGTTCCATTTTGAAATGTATAGTTTAACCTTTAGTTTATTATATTTCTTCAATCTTCTCGCATATTTCAAATTGTGAAGTATGCTCTAATCGATATTTTTCATCAAACTAAATATTCATAATTGTACGGGTGAAAACACCCAGAAAAAATATTTTGAAGGTAATTTTTCTGAATTATTGGAAACGTTTAAAACAAAGTAATTCATTTAACATTCCTTGAGTGAATTTTATCATTGAAATGACGTCACAGAGGCACCGCTAAAAATTAATCGTATGGTTCATTTTTAAAGAATTGTATAGATACATACTTGCGCAGATACTGAGACAGCAGTGAACGCGAACATAGCGGAGATGTACAAAGTGTAGAATAACAGGGTACGGATCGTCATCATTGTGGTTTGTGGAATTTGATATTCACTTTTGTTTTAAATTTGAATTTGCTAGTAGCTAGGTACTCGTGAAGCTGGCTAGAATGTATGATTTCATTTGAGCTTTCTCTGCTGCTTTTATAGCAACAAACCGAGGGAGGAAAACGTCCGCAGGTGTATCTCGTTTATTAATAAACTTGAGAACAATATGTCCACAAATTGTAGTTGTGTTTCGATGAAGCTTAAGCAATTAATACCATGTTTGTCTCCAACTACCTTATCTGTTCAGAGGTAGATGTGCGGGGGGGGGGGGGGGGGGTTACGAAAGCTAATGAGCATGCAGAGATCATGAGATGCACTTGTACTACTCGTAAAGGCAATAATGCGTAATATACGTTGCTGACACTTTCTAAAACATTGTTCATTTTCATGTATTTTCTTTAAACTTTAGTTCCAAAAGAAGAAAGTAAGAAAAGTGGTTGTTTTCCACAAAAGAAATTATTCACGATGTCAGGGCTGCGAAAAAAAAAAAAAAAACATGACTTCATAGAAATTGAATTAAGAAAAAATGGTGTGATGAAAGTAATGAAAACTTTTGCAACACTCCTTTTTATTTCCCAGAAAAAATATTCAAAATCCTTAATGTGAATTTTTCTGGGGTACGAATTTTTTGTCAAAAATTAAGAGAGCAAAATACTGCTTGGGTAAACGAACAAAACTTTTATCAATTATCAATTTTCATTTCTTATTTTGCTCTTCCAGAACAATGGTTGATGGAATTCAATTTTTAGGAATTCGATGACTTCATCTCGCAAATTTGAATAAAAACTGGCTTGAATTTGGGAAATAATTTTTCCCTCATTACCTTCTATAAGGATATGAAAATTATTTGTAGGCTAGCCGTATCATAAAGACTGTTTGGAAAGCGATTTCGCAAGGCCTTTTTAATATATCAGCGTAGCCACAAACAAGAGATGTATTTTAGATTCTGGACTCCCAATAATGATTGCGATTCTCTTTCATCCTGTGCCAATATAAAACGTGTAGGGCTTTCTTCAAATCATAACACAACTTGGGTCTCGCTGTGGTGTGAAAAATTGTGAATTTCCTTTCCGTCATTCCCTCCCGGATCAAACTTCAAATAAACGTTCTACCATTGGCTTGAGAACAGTGTTAGTGTGTATGTAGTCTGATGCTGTCTATATTTCAAGATGTACAAGAATCTCCAAAGAGAAGAAAGTTCCCTAAATGTTCACTGATGATATGGCTACAAGAGACTTTTTCTTCGAAGATACTCGTCATAATGATCTCAATCATTACCTCAAGCAATGTGGATGATTACTCGCCGTCACCAAGTCATCATAGGCCGATTGTAATACCTCAAAATTCTTCCCTTTTCGTACATAGTGATCTTAATGCTCAAAAACATTGTAGATATTGAGAAAAATTTTTTATTTGAAAAACTTATTTCATATGTTAAATTGGAAATCCATTCCTAAACAATGTAATATTCAGTCTAGAAACGAAAAACCACAATCCTTACATCGTTTGTACAGAAATTCTAATAAATGAGGGGAAGCTTTTGCTTGGAATTTGGCACGCTTCTGGTGGTCGAATGTTGTAAGTAGGTAAAGAAATATTTGTCTTTAGAAGAGTCGATAAAATTTCTTCCAAGGATGTTGATATTTCTCACCTCATTTCCTTCATAAAGGATCGGAGGGGTTAAGAGTACCTACAGTTTGTAATTTGTCTTTCATTTCGCTTAACGATCAACAAAACTTAAGAGCGGAAGCAGAGACGTTGAATGGAGTGAAGGTACATAACATAAAAATACTCTTTGCACTTACGAAATGCACTTCATAAGATTGAAATTAGAGCGGAATTTTCAAATAAATACGACTATATTCACATTGAAACAAACTTCCAAGGAAAAACATACACCCTGTTCAAAAATGTGAAGTAGAATTTTCGAGTATAGAGGATACGATGTTGTAAGTCATTTCTACGAGAAGAATACACTGATGTATTTGAAATAAACTTCAAAAAACTTTCGACAGTGGGATATCAGCTTCTGTTGAACCGATTTTCGCACTCTTTTCTTTGTTTTTCAAGTCGCGGATATCCATTCAAACATTAGGAATCATTAAAATCAAGTCTCTAACTCCAATAGCCCATGGAGGACACTGATTACACTTACGAATGTTGAAAATGATCTAACCCGAAGTTTCCGTCAGGCTAACCCAAATCAGCATAGGCAGCCGGATAGTTTGCTAAGAACAGTTGGAGTCGATGGAATAAGGTGGAAAGATAACGTTAATGTCGGTGTGTTGAATGTAAGAGCATTATATGAAACAGGGAAATTGACGAATGTCATCTCAGAACTAGAAGACCCAACATAGATAATAGGTACTTTGATACAGTGAAACCATAGGTGGATAAGAGTTCCGCTTCATAAGCAGCTACGGATAAGTTGCCGAGCTACTAAACCAAAATATTTTGGGGTTTGGTTGTTCAGTTGCCTGAGCAACTTAGCCGTAGCTGCTCATGTAACGGAACTCTAAGGTTTGGTGACAAAGCTGGAAAAAAGATAATGCACATGTAAATGGAGTATGTAGCAGTATTAGTCCTCGCAGAATTAGCTAACAAAATCGGTCATACAAAACAGATCATAAGCTCCTGGCTGCTAGATATCAAATAGTCTTGAAGAGCCTGAATAAAAAGGAGGAGTGATTACATTAACTGTTCATGAAAAACTGAAGATATCCAAAAATTTCATCAAGAAAAGTTTCACACTGAATTAAGAAAGCAAAAAGAAGATCAAACACAAGAAGGCCAGAAAATGTGGTCTACGTGGGAAAAGAAGAACCGGCATTGCGCGCAATCGAAGAAAAAATGAGAGGTATTGTGTCAGCAAACAAGAGACTGAAAAAAAAAAAAGTTTCAATTAGGTAGAGAAGTTGTGTGAAGATGCCACAACACCAGCATCATCACAGATTGACCAAAATTAAATTGTGAGGACTAAAGAATGCGATTAAGACAGCCAGCTAGGAACCATGAAGTTGTCGATAAAAATTCATTCCCAGCAGATCTTCTCAAATATATATCACATCATCACTCCTCGAAACTTTTGTTGGCCATAATAAATGCTAAAATCAGGCGCGGATCCACGGGGGGCACATAGGGGACATGCGCCCCCCCTAAAAAAAAAACGAAACAAAACAAAAACAAAAAGCAAAAAAAAATCTGTAGTTTCGAAGAAAATGTAAAAAAACAAAAAAAAAACAAAAAAGGTCCTTTAGACTTTTTTTGGATTATGTCCCCTCCCCTCCCCAAAGTGATCGTCTGGATCCGTGCCTGTAAAATTGAGTAGAAATTAGACGAAAACCTTGGCGAAATCCTGGTTACTGTTTGGATTTGTTGCTCAAGAGGGATCAGAGATGCCATTTTACTATCGAAAATAATAACAAAAAGAGCTTTTAATAAGAATAGAGAAATGCTAGCTTCTTTGTCTATAGCGTAACTCACAAGAAACTCATTGGAAATCTAAGGAAATACAGCATCGACAGATCATCGAGAATCTAGATACTGGAATCAGAGAGCAAACATCAGATTGGTGCAGAATATTCGAATGGTGAATGAGTTATTAAGAAAGGAGCCGGCAGGGATCATGAAAGAAGGAAGAATCAAAAGGATGGGAACAAAACTGAATGGGCATAGAATAAATGAGATTGATGCGGACAATAAAGTGATAATCGGAAAAGGAGGCGAAAATATAAAACATGATGGATAGGTAAACCATTAATTTAGTAATGATGAGACGTATCTTGGAAAAGTGTATTTTTCTGTACGAAACCTCTTATGTAAGGAGATCGACTCCCTCAAAAAACGAAACAGAACAAACCAAACCCAATAAATCCTGAAAATCGAGCCCCTAACTTCACAATGACCTCCTGTACGTTTCTTACAGGAAATTTGTACGCAAAAATTTAAATATCAGTTATAACCCCTTCCTGGGTTTTTCAAAATATGGATATGTGTGTCTACTACTGGAACCTACCTCGAATAGGAGGACCCCTGACATAGTTTTGGAAGAATCGGTATTCGGAATCCTTCCTTGTAAATTGATTTTTACATCAAATATTTGTCAGTTGACTCAACTTTTGTATTCTTGTTAGAAAGCGCGCAGTTTCTAATTTGGTTTGCATTTTAAATGACGATCAACAAGACTCAAGAGTAGAAGCAGACGTTGAATGATACTGGGGGCTATGTGAAACAATTTTTCAAGTTATATCATAAGGACACCGGGCTTGAAAAAATGCACTTCGTAAGCTTAGAACCAGAGTGGAATCTTTAAATATAAGTACAATGATTCACGTCGAAAAAAAAACCGTCATATGCGCCCCCTGCAAAAATGTGACTTGGAATCTCCGAGTTGAAGATGTAATGTTATAAGCTATGAGTACCTTGATTAAAGGGTTGCGGTCACTTTTGCTGCCCATTTTGCAGTATCTTCCCCCAAAGCTCATTTCGGGGGATGATATGTACTGAAACTCATTAAAATTCTTCGTTTTTTACTTAGATCTTGTACAAATTTTCTTTATTTCATAAATTATTACTGTCGTGTCTCATAGGTCACTGATGAATATTGTATGAGGAAAATTTGAAAGATACATTTCGCATTCATAAATCTTTTGATCTCTAAAAGTGAGAAGGAAGTCAATAAAGCCTATGGGTCAGGTGATTTTCAAGAAGATACGTGTAGCAGTCTGCCTGTCCAATATTCATAGAAAACTAGCTGAGATGTTCTTGACAACTCATCAAGTCAAAGGGACGCATGTGATCCCTTGCATGCATTGACCATGATATAGAAGCTCTTAACAGTCGAAATATTTACAAGCAACTGCGTAGTTCTTATATTGAAAGCACGAATATCACAATAGCCTAAACGAGTACTAGCGTACTTGACAAAGTTTGGAATTTCTTACGCAAGCTTGTGATAGAAGTTATTTTGAACGTATTCAAATTACCTGAATAATAAGGACGTTTTATCACATCTGAGCTACTGTAAGTGCAAGTCGGCACTAAAAAAAACTGATCTACCTGTGTTTTCACGTGTACAATCACGTGTTTTTATCTCCAAGTTTTATGCTACGCCGTACAGATGATTAAATTTTTCTATTTCTAATGACCTTGTTTTGTCCATTAAGTTTTCATATTATAGTACCATATTCTAACATCTGGAAGAGTACAAGTGTTCAGTCTTTTGTTACAATAGGTATTTACGGTACTCTTTAAATGGTTGCAATCAACTTCGTCGTTGCAATGAAATTATCAAAACGTGAAGGAGTCTAGACGTACCTATTAGAAAAGTATAAATAAGTTCGTTGAATGGCCGGGACAACACTTTTTCTTTGGCATCAGAAGTCAGGATTTACCTCTTTTTTTTTCTTTTTTTTTCAATTTCTCATCATATGTCTTACTATTGTCCAGGTTGGGCGAAGTTCGCGGGCCGCACCGCATTTCATGAAAAAATATTTGTAGCGAGAGCTAACGACAATTATACAAATACAATTCTATTAAATTATTCCCGATGCTGCTTGCAGGCCGCGTTTTGAGGTCCATAATTTTCGGCGAGTTTGAGATTTTTCCCACGCTGTATTCTTACTTATGGTCTAAAAATGTATTTATTTCCAAAAATTCATAACTTGGGTCCTACTTCCAAATGTTTAGCCATATAAGTAAAAAGATATTTTTAAAACAATTTCAATTTTTAATGTTATTTCTGATATCGGTTGATCCAGTCCTCGTCAGAATTACTATCTCAATTCTGTCGGAAGTGCTGTCACAGGACTTTTCCACAGTTGCTCGACGCACCAGAGTGTGTAAAATTTCTATTTAAATAACTCTATCGGTTCTGACAAGGTCTATCACGTCCGTGGTCTTACGGTGTGATTTTCTCCGTCCGCTAATTCGAATACAAATCATCCAGAATATCGCTTAAGACGAAAAGAAGGTATGATTTATTTTTTTTAATTTATATATTTACCTATTGATACGGGCCACAACTATTATTAATAATATATAATTAAGAAAAGAAAAAACGGCAGTGAATACCACTGAACAAAATAAATTTATTCAAAATACACAATTCAGGAGGAATCTCTACCCTCCCTGCTTCATCCCAGATCATTGAATGCAGAGGCAGTGCAGAAAAATTCTGGTCAATACAATCCGCTATTCTCGTAATACTACCTTACAACCTACTTATAACCACCAAATTCATGTTGAGGAACTGAGTTAATTGAACTTCTTCTAAGGATGGGGTGGTTTCATCACGTTCATCATTACCCAGCAATCCATTACTTACAGAAAGTCGAATCTCAAGAGTCAAACCGTAAGAAATGAAAGTTGCAGAAAGTATTCTCTTGATGACTACCGCCTCATGTATGTCTTATGCAGTTTTAAAATCCACATTGTTTTTTAGTTCAATTACTCATGGTTTTAGATGTAGAATTTACATTTTTATGAGGCCCCTTCCTTATACCTGTAGCTCGATGATAAAATTTTATCGAGTCCTATTATCATTTCAAGGTCAAAACGCCAGATAAAGAGTATTCAACCTCTTCTTCTATGAGGAAGAATTGAAGACCAATGTAGAAGGAACAGACTTTTCAAATTTTAGCTCCGAACCACTAAAGAGTAGGACTTGGAAAAACTTCATCAATGAACTCAGAGTACGACGCAAGGTTACAAATCGAAAAATTTCGAGTTGCAAATCCCTACGCGGTGGGGAAGCGGAAATTTCACCGATAGGACAGGATTTGTGTTTTGACAAAACCACCATTTTTTTGTCATGATGTTCCTTCAAAATCATTAGTTTTTTCGAAATGAACAGAAAAAATATTTTATTTTAAACATTTTTATATGTGGGAAATAAGTTAGTTTTTCTTATAAAAATGAACTCACGATGTATCAGGTAGTTTATGATATTTTTTTTCCAGGAATGGTTACAGAATAGAGTGAAAATTTGATTCAGTTCAAATCATTTACGTGTAGATTACGCTTCCACTTGGCTCCACAATGTCTACCGAAGCATTTCTGATCGTTTGGACAGTCATCATCATCATCGCATACCTGCAATTTTGAAGAAAGAATACATATTAATTTGTAGCTTAATAATTTTCATATTAAATTGTAAACCTGAACCAAAAAAGAAGTGATGAAATAATAAATAAAAAATTGTGTTATAGTTCGGAGTGAAGATAATTCTTAGATATTTCAAATACATACCTTACCGGTATACAGACCTGCGAATATTGCAATGATGGCTATGAAAATAATAGGAAGTGTAAAATAACACGGTGCGGGATTATTGTGAATTGAGAAATTTGGTATTTACGCTCGTTTGAAGGTTTAATTTGCGTAGTGATGCTGGCTAGAAAGAATATAACTTCAGCGAAGCCTCATAAATGCTACTCCTTTCATACTAACAAACCGATATCCCTCAAATTCGTTGCTCATTCCAAGTATTGCCATAAGTATACTCGGAAATCCAACTATGTTATGGAATCGGATTTTAAAATAAAATGGTTCCTTTTAGAAAATGAAAACTAGAATTTTTCGGCACTGCCGTCAAAAACCATAACCCTTGATAAAGGAAAGTCGCGCTTCCTAAACGTCGGGTACCCAAGTTTGTATTAAATGGTTTTTGACGGCAGTGCCGAAAAATTCTAGTTTTCATTTAGTAAGAGAAAAACCGTCAAGAATAATTCTCGACAATCAATCTCCCTGATTGTCTTCAAATGAAATGGTTCCAATACGGCCACCTTATATTCCGTTTATTTCGAGAATGAATAATAATAATAATAATAATAATAATATTAATAACAGCCCCACATTACTCCGATTTTGATAAACGGACTCGCGACCATCAACGATTCGTGAATGTCTGTGGTAAGGTATATTATATAGGACTATGGGCTTGCTACGGTGCCCTATAGTCCGGCTTGGGAAGGTGACAGAACAATGCGTTATAGTATGGTGAATATACAACCGGCAACCACAACCTTTAAGATAAAATCGCTCAAAGCTAAGTGCATAAACGCCATCAATATTCTCAAAAATTTATATCTCACCCCCATGCAAGATGCAACCAAAAACCACATCTCCAATATATAAAAGTCTCATCCGCTTCCAGGTTCTCCGATCTACTCTCAGTCTAACAAGTTTTCTCTTCAAATACTAGACACTCTTCAATCAACAGCTCTCAGAATGGCCTTACCTAGAGAGGCATTCCTTACTAGTTCTAATCTCAGCCTCTGCGCTAAATTAGCCACCCTCTCCACATTCGCACACTAATATAAACTGCCAAGTTCCTCGCACTGCCTTCTCCTCCACTGAAAATGACTTACTAAATTCACCAATCTCAATTCTCTTCTCCGTATTGAATCATCCGTTTTCCCATGGTTATTCCCTCATCCGACTATAATATTCGATTTAACGAGGACATCCTGGTCACCACAGAAATTATCGCAGAATTCCCCGATCGTATTATGTGATACACTGATGGCTCTAAAGTAAAAAATAAAACTGGCTTTGCATACTCCACCCACGGTAGAATTTCTGCCTTTTGTTTAAGAGAACTCTGTTTCCTTTTTTACTGTTGAGTTGAGTGCTTAATTCTTACTTAGCATCCTCCCGGACTCAACTATATTCTATTATGTGACTCACCTTCTTCCCTCATAACTTCACATCAAGATCCTTAAATTCAAAAACCCCATGACCATCATTCTTCATACGCCAACCTCTATCAAATCATCAGTCACCTCCATCTGGATCCCAGGTCACATCGGTCACCCTCGACAGGAAAACGTTGATCATGCGGTCAAGAACTTCACCCTCTTGACAAACACTACTGACCGAGCTCATTTGCCAGTATACGACCTTCAAAAATACTACCGTTCCAAAATCCTAGCTTCTTGGCATAACCTTTGGAAAGAACGGCATTACAACAACCTAAGATCAATCAAAAGTCTTCCTATTCTTTGATCCTCTTCAAATAGAAACTCCCCCATAGCAGTTGAAGGCCCGTATCACTACAAATGTTTGAAATGTTTTCCACAGAATTGAACTTCTGCGAAGATTCGTTTCATAAAATATAATTTGATGCTTCTTTTTTTGATTGTGGAAATGGCGCCAGTAATTTCATCTGCAGAAAATTTGAAAACGAAGATAATTTCACAAAATAAATGAATGAGTCACTGGAAGATATTGGAGGTGAACGATCCCACTCTCAAACTATCGAACGCGACCATTAGTGTCAAAGTGTTTGGTGATTCTTGGAAACGGATTGTAAATGAAATGCTTTTTTTTTTTTTTTTTTTTTTTATTTGTGAGCTATTCGACTACTCTATGGGTCATCAGCTCGCGAAAAGGTATTGTAGGTTGTCAGAGAAGAGGAAAGTAGTAGGTAGAGCGTAAGTATTGGAGAGAGTTAGTAACTGTTTCTGTGTTATTGCATAAGGCGGATGATAAGGAAGACGAGACGGTTGGTTTTGTAGGGCTGGACACGAGAATAGGTGTTGTACTGTTAGGCTATCCGATTGACAGTAGTTGCAAGGTGGAGGGAAGAGATTTAGTAGGAGGTGAGAATGAGTTAGTCGCGTGTGGCCAATCCTGAGTCGGCAGAGAATGATTTCTTCATGACGGGAATTTCTGTTTGAGGAGGACCAAGAGGTGGGAGGTTTTTATAGATCGGAGCTTGGTGGTCGGTAGTAGAGTCCAAAGATGATGCCAGGCATTCAAAATTAGGGAACGGTAATAGTTTTTTAGGTCGTATGATGGGGAAGGAGATGGATCTGTAATCTTCGGTAGTCGGTTAGCTCCCTTGACTGCACGATCAACCTCGTCATGTCCAGGAAGACCAATGTGGCCAGAGATCCAGATGAAAGTTATTGTTGATTCGATGGAAGTAAGAGTTTCAAGAGTAAGGTGGATACGTTGAGTTATAGGGGTTGTTGAGTGGATGTCTTGAATTGTTGAAAGAGATGAAAGAGAATCAGTTAGTAAGATGTAATTGTGTCGTGGTGGTCGTTGTGTAAGTTGCGAAAGGCAGTAGTTGATAGCACCAAGTTCAGCAGTAAATACTGAAGCTGAGTTACGGAGTCGTTTAGCGGTTATAGTGCCGTTGATTGAGAATGCATAGGCTGTTTTGGATTGAGATTTAGAGCCATCAGTGAATCAGATTTCATGGTTTGGGTATTCTGCAATGATTTCTGTGATTAGTGTTCGATAGGAATAGTTGTCCATTTTTGGGTAATTAGCGAGGTCGAGTCTGATAGATGGGGGAGATAGTAGCCACGGAGGCTTCGTTGGCTTGATGTTATTTACAGATAAGCTTGAAATACAAACGAGAGACCAAGTAGTTATAGGCCATAAATACTTAACAAAGTAATTTCTCAATCTGTTCTTTTTTAGTCTCATCTGGGACTCCTTACTTGAGAAAAAGAACCGACGGGACAATATCCACCTTTTGAGGGCATGTAAGTGGAGTGGTAAAATTCAAAATGAAATATCAGCACAATAATGTAGAGAAAATTACAGCACCTTCCATAGAGATGGTTGAAATCAAAAGTTGGTGGAGGATGGCGCGGTATGAGTTCAGATAAAAGAAGAAGTTTTCCAGTTATATTTCTGGAACGATATCATAATTGTCAGATATTTGTCAAAATTGAGCATAAATTGAACCCAATCTATGAGTCACTTTTGGTCTATGAAACTCATACCTGGGCTTAGAGCCGAAGAAGGAAACTATGATTTTTGGCTAAGAGATCATCAAGATTAAGTTATAACTGAAACGAAAGAAAAATGGAACACAAATTTTTATTTCAATGGTTTTATTCCGGCAGTCAATGAGTTACAATGTTTTTGCTAATACAAACGGATAAGGAACAAATTCATTAGACAATTTTTTTTTTCGGGAATTGATGAATAACTTGGAAATAAATATTTCTCCAAGCCGCTCATCCATCCTTGAATCAGTCTATTATATTGTGTACGAAATTACTATCATCCGCAATATCCACCAACACATTGGCGACCATGTGTACAATCGTCATCACCATTGCATGGCTGTAATTTCATAAAGAAGATAAGTATAAAATTAAAATAATTTTTAAACTTGATTACATATAAAATTATTTGTAAAATCATTTTATGATTAGTCCTATGTATGAAGGTATAGGTAAGTACCCAATAAAGTTATATAATTTTGACCTGCCTAATTTAACCTCCAATTCATATTTCTTCAGGCATATTGGAAATTGTGAAGTCGTATGATCTAATCGAATTTTTCATCAAATTAAAGACTTTAATTGTATGGGTGGATAATACCCAGAAAAACATTGTCAAAGGTATGAAGAAATATACTCAGAAGGAGTAAAGAAACAAATACAAGAACCGCAATAAAATCACACGACCGAGCGCTTTCGGCTAAACAGCCATTCTCGAAGTATTACATGGCTGTAATTTCATGAAGAAGATAATAAAATTCAAAAAATTTTCAAACCTAATTATATGTAAAATTATTCCACGTTGAGTCCTATATATGAAGGTATAGGTACCCAATCAAGTTTGTGATTGTATTTTTAGCTTCTGATGAAGGCTGCGGGTCAGCCGAAACGTTAAGCCTATAATTTGTAATATGTGCGGGCAGAGCCAAAAATAAAATAATTTTGAATGAAGAGTATGATCCAATCGATGTTTTTCATCAAATTAAATGCTCCTATAATTGTACGGGAAAAAATACCCAGAAAAACGATTTTAAAGGTAATTTTTCTGAATTATTAGAAACATCTAAAAGAAATTAATGCATTCAATAATGATAAAATTCTCAGGCGCGGATCCACGGGGGGCCATAAGAGACATGTCCCCTCCCCCCACCAAAAAAAAAGGCCAAAAAAACAAAAAAAAAACAAAAAATTTGTAGTTTTGAAGAAAATGTAAAAAAAAAGGTCCTTCAGACTTTTTTTGTATTATGTCCCCTCCCCCAAAGTGATCGTCCGGATCCGCGCTTGCATTCCTTGAGTAAATTTTATCGCAATGAAATGAAGTCACACAGGAATCATAAAAAATCAATAATATGGTTCGATATTCGAAGTTTTTTTTATACATACTTGAGCAGACACAGAAACAGTAGCGACCGAGAGGATAGCGAAGAAGTACAAGGTGTAAAATAACAGGGCACGGATCGTCATCATTGTGGTTTGAGAAATTAGATATTCACACTTGCTTTAAATTGGAATTTGCTAGAAGCTAGGCACTCGTGAAGCTGGCTAGAAAGTATGATTTCATTGGAGCTTTCTCTACCGCTTTTATAGCAATAAACCGAGGAAAGAAAACGTCTACAGGTGTTTTTCTCGTTTATTAATACATTTGAGAACAATATGTCCACAAATTTGTAATTGTGTTTCGATGAAGCTTAAGCAATTAATACCATGTTTGTCTCCAACTATCTTAGCTGTTCAGAGGTAGAGGTGCGGGGGGGGGGAGATTAAGAAAGCTAATGAGCATGCAGTGATCATGAGATGCACTTGTACTCATCGTTAAGGCAATAATGCGTAATATACGTTGCTGAGACTTTCTAAAATATTGATAACATTCATGTTTTTTCTTCAAACTTTAGGTACTCGAAAGTTCTAAAAAGAAAGAAGAAAAAAAATGCTTACGCAGCCGCGTAAGCAACACACGACTTTTCACCTGTATCTACAATCAAGTTTTTTGCTTAAACTTTAACTCTAGTACTCAAATTTATTCAATGAATCGTTTTCTCAATAAGATACACACATCCTCATCATCTCTTGCCTCTCTAATAGAGTCGCTTTCGTTTACGCTCCGGTGATGGTTGTTTAACCGAAAACGTTTAGCGGCTGTTTCTCTTGTGGTTCAATATAATTTGCTACACCTTCGGGTGTACACTCTTCTTGGTAATATGAATAACCATAAATTAGAAGAACGTATCGATTCATTCTTGATCATCTCCGATTCTCAAGTATCTTTTAATGTTGGTTGTTGTAGACTCACACACACCCATCTCATCACTTATATCCTTCTTTCATGCTCTCATTGCGATTCTGATAGCTTTCTCATTCAACATATCTTTTCCTGTCCCAAATTAGTTTCACTCCCGAACTCCTGACATATCTCTCAACAATCACATAGAAGCACTATCAGATGACTCTCTATTTGTTGTCAACATCTTTCAATTCTTCCAACAACTAAATTTCTTTTTCCACATCTTCACTTTTCAAAACCACTGAGCTCCCACTCTCTTAGTAACTCGTCAATTTAAAAGAAATCTAAATGTAAATAAAAAAAATGAAATAATTTTTACCTCTGCCTACAAGTCATCATTTCGCTTAAGTCCTTTCTTCATAACTCCAACTTATTCTATAAATCTTTCTCTCAATGAGGCTTACATATATCCTCACCATCTCTCACCCCTCTACTCATAATTCATTCTTGATCATCTCCAATTCCCGAGCATCATTCTATGTTATTTCCAGCTGCTCTTCTCTTCATGCAATCATAATTTGTATTCACGCTCTCATCGCAATCTATGAGAGAATTATTTTCAAAACTGTGTCGTCCTTGCACGTACTTATAAAAAGCTTTTTCCTTGAAAAATGTTATCTTTAAGAGAATCAAAAGCGCACACTTATGGATGAAAACTCAAAAGAGTTATGCAATAGCAACCGCCCCACCCCATTTTGCAAGCATAGGAGCAAGAATATCGCGTCATTATACGCCCCACCTTAAACCGGAGTATTTCAAAAGAATTTGATGTTGAAATTAAAGTGTTATTGAAAATTAAGTTGTGTACCTCGCGTAGTCTCATGTTTTTGCCACAGAGTGTGAGTAAGGGTTAGCCGCAGAATCAGTCACCCTAGACTCACACACATACACTTCTCATCCCTCATCTTATGCTTCTCTCATGCTCTCATTCCCTCTCCCACATCTGAACTAACAACACCAAGCTTATGACAGGCTCTTATTAGCTCATTAATTGAAAAATAAATTAAAAGAAAAGAAATAAAATGAAGCATAAAAGATTATACGTACGCAAAAGATTGCTCACCAATACTATAGCATATCCTTACATAACATTCATTCATGAGAAACTCAACACATACTTAAAATTCATTCATAAAGAGTGTATCCTTACGTGTGTGAACAGGTAACCCAAAAAATGAATAAAACTAGCTACAACTACACTGACAATCTACGTAACCAAAGGTTACCCTTCGCTTTTGATGACGAAAGCAACTACCTGAAGTTTAGTACTACAAAATAGTAGTAGCTCGAATATTTGCAAATTTCATCATATTAGTTCACGTTTCAATTTGAGATTTCTCACGAACCAGACATCGTATCAACACCAAAAGTTCACAATTACATTTTTAGACATGTAAATTACAATATATCAACATTTGAAAAAAATTGAACAAACCATATCAGAGTTATAGGAGTGGGGAATTTTTTTAAAAATTGGGTATATCTGGAGAACTACTGATCCGATCGTCAAAAAAAAAGCAGGTGCACAACTTCAGATATAACACTACAACTTGACTAAGTTTCAAGAAAATCCATCCAGTAGTCTCGGAGGAGAAGTCCGGACAAATTTTGATCCATATATATAAGGAAACCTGAAATTTTTTTAATGACGTAGCGATGATCTATGACCTCTAAAACGTCGAGAAAGTTCATTTCCCCCCCTTTCTGCCACAACTGTGACGGGTGTAATACTCGCTTTTCTACGAAAAGTCGGTAAAAGAAGAAAGTGTATGGTGGATTTCCACAAAGTAAATTATTCGCCAGGTTAGGAAAAATTGTGAAAAATTCTGAATTCAGAAATTGAATATTAGAAAAAGGCTCTTACGAAAGGGATGATATTGCAACACTCATTTTTCTTTCCCAGAAGAAAGATTTGGAATCCTGAATGTGGATTTTTCTGAAGTGCCATTTTTTTTGTTTAAAAAGAAGAGAAAACGTCGCTTGGGTGAACGTGTGAAAATTTTATCAGTTCTCAGTTTCCATTCCTCGCATTACTTTATCTCGTAAATTTGACTAAAAACTGGCCAAAATTCGGGAAATGATTTTTCTCCTTTTCACGAGTAACTTCTACAGAGATATCAAAATTATTTATTGTTGCTGCATCTGGCAATATTGATTTTTTCATAGCATCTGACGTGCATATATAAGCCAACAGTATCATAAGTTTAGAATTAAGATCATTTAAATTTATAATTTTATTTATAGTTGAATATTTAAATATAATTTATTTTACTAATTTAACAATTTTAATAATAATTTTTAAAAATAATTTTATAGAAATTTTTAATTTAATGATTTGAACATCTTTCAGGTACTCATCATTTTGCTACCAGATATTCGGGAAACGAACTTCGCAAGCACTTTTTAATGATTCAGAGCGTAGTGAAGAACAATGGATATATTTTACATTCTGGACTCTCAATAATGATTGCGGTATATACTGTTTCATGCTGTGCCAAAATTAAAGAAGTATAGGCTTTCTTCCCAAGATATATATTTTTTAACAACTTTTGTTTTCGGCTGTGATGTGTATGTAATTTGAATCTCCCTCCCAAAATTTTCTTTCCGGATTATTGTTCAGCAACGAAAAAAAAAAGAAAAAAGAAATTCAACTCGGTGAATCCTCGAAATCGATTCTTAACTTCAATAACCTCTGAAAAATATTTTTTTTTTCTTTTTAAATTACATCTGACTAAGAACAATAAATATTAAAAAAAAAAACAAAAAATAAAACAAAAGAAGAAAAATACAAAAAAAGGAATAGAAAAAAGAAGAGAAAACAATTACCGTATACTTTGACATAGGAATCCCTTGTGAGGACTGGAGCCGAGTTTGAATTCATGTATTAAGGGAGTACGATTTAAACGCTTTTTAAAGTTTATAAAGACTCAATTTCCACAACCGTCACTCTTGGATCCCCCATATCAAACTAACTAAATCAAAATGCATTCGAGCACTCAATGTCCTAAAATTCCTCTCCCACCCTAAAGAAGGTTGTAACCGAAAAAACCTTCTCCACCTCTACCAGAGCTTAATCAGATCCATCCTCGATTATGGATCACCCATTTACGGTCTCGCCCCTCCCTCTCATTTAAAACTACTCGACACCATCCAAAATTCTTCACTCAGAATAGCTACTGGAGCATTCCGAACCAGTCCCGCTGAAGGCCTCTGTGCAGACACTGGCTTCCCCCCACTTCACTATCGACGCCTCAAACTGACAACCAACTTCCTCACAACTGTCCTACAATATCCGCAAACCCCCGTCCACCATCGCATATTCCCCTCTCATCATAACTAAAATTCCTCGACCAATCTACGTTCCAACCTAGAACTCCAACTAGCACGCCCCTTCAAGTTCCATTGCCTTAACCACATCGTTCCCTCAACCCCTCCTTGGCTCTTTATTCCACCCAAAATCATTCGCGACCTAAAACGCCTCCCTCGTCTTTCAACTTCTCCCGAAGAATACCAAGCATAGTTTAACAAAATCCTTAACAACTTTCACAACCCTATACTATGTTTCACCGATGGATCTAAATATCAAAACAAAACCGGCTTTGCTTACTCAATAGATCACATCACAGTCTCTCACCGACACCGCAACACCGCATCCGTCTTTACCACTGAACTACAAGCAATCTTTAGCTGTTTAGAGCACATCCTCACCAACCTACCCTCCCGTCTTCCTCTCAACCCATTTTTAGTCATTTCCGACTCCCTATCATCACTCGACGCCATAACCAACCACACTTCCTCCCACCCACTCATAAGTCGTATACACACTCTCATTAACACCTTCCATAACATCCCCATCCCATTATTCTTCATCTGGGTACCTGGTCACAAGGGTATCCCAGGAAACGAAAATGTCTACAAAGCAGCCAAACTAGCAACCCGTAACCCATCAGTCAACCGCTCTTTCCTCCCCTCACGCTCGGATCTCTCTAAACACATCAACAAATTCATCACTCAAGCATGGTTCACCCATTGGTCTGATCTCAAATCACACTCAAACAAACTAGCCCAAATTAAAAATATTCACACCGCATGGGACTTTTCAAATCTGTCAACACGCAGAGAAGAAGTAGTCATCACCCGTCTCAGAATCGGCCACACCAGACTCACTCACACCCACCTCATCTCTCATCTTATGCCTCTCTCATGCCCTCACTGCGAATCTGAACACCCCCTATCCGTTCAACGCATCTTCTGCTGCCCCAACTTGACCCAACTCCGTAATTCCTTATCCATCCCCCACAACCACACAGAAGCACTTTCAGATCTCTTTCCCTCCATCCCTAACATATTCAACTTTTTACAACAAGCCAACTTCCTCTCACGCATATAATCACACAATCTAGCCGAGCTCATAGCCCTGAAGGCAGGCTGCTAGTAGCTCGTTAATTAAAATAAAAAAAAAAAAAAAAAAAAAAGA
Organism: Aspidiotus rigidus; assembly: GCA_035079385.1. Lineage (NCBI taxonomy): Eukaryota > Metazoa > Arthropoda > Insecta > Hemiptera > Diaspididae > Aspidiotus > Aspidiotus rigidus. The sequence continues at coordinate 293,884 of JAVHKY010000072.1, read as the reverse complement.
TAAAATATGAAAAAAAGAAAAAAAAAAAGGTCGGAAAGAGGATGGCTCTTGGGACTCACCTCCAAGGGAAAATGGAAAAATTGATTTGAATTTAAATGTTCATGGGAGGAAGTAGGTATATTTTAAAATTTGTGAGAAAATCGAAGGGTTTTCAGATGATAGGAGATCGACCTGTACTTGCACATGTACGATTACGTGTTCTTACCCATGAGTTTTTTTGCTACGTCGTGCTAATAATTAAATTTTGCTATTCCTAATGACCTTCTTTCGTCTACCTATTAAATTTTTATATTATAGTACCCACCATTTACATGTATTTCTTAGCTGTTCTAATAGTCGAAGTTCTGGCGTCTGGAAGAGTACAAGTGTTCAATCTTTTGTTACAACGTACAAATTGAAAACAAGGATAATTTCCAAAATAAATTGTTACGTCCTCCCTTTCTTCGGAGCACTACTTTTTCCCCAAACGTAGCAAACGTAGAGCAGCTGTTCGTTTAACAGCCGATCGCGCTGGAGCGGCGTATGCGACGCGACTCATGATTGTGACAGCGCGCGTCATTACTCATGATTACGGATCATACGCCGCGCCTGTAAAAGCCTTAGACTTGCGCAGCTTCAACACAGTTCGACTATCGCAGGATTACGAGCAACCAACCGGTCAGGCGACCAGCATTTTTACTTCCACTGCGGTCCGATGGTTGAGAGCCGACTCAACTTTCATAGTTTAAGTCGCGAGTAGACATCATCAATATTAAAAGCATTCGCTGAATGTACACAACTCTTCGAGTCTCCTCAGTTATTCGTCTACCAATAAGACGTAACAAAATGAAGAAGTCACTGGAAGATATTGGAGGTGAACGATCCCACTCTCAAACTATTGAACGCGGACTGAACGCTACCACAACCCAAACTGATTTAGGCTCCGCAAGATAGAATCAAAGTATACCATTTTTCAAAAAAGGAAGTACAATTTCACAATCACTAGTGTCAAGTGTTTGGTGATTCTGGGAAACTGGTTGTAAATGAAATACTACAGGTTATTTACAGATAGCTGCTTGAACCACAAACGAGAGACCAAGTAGTTATAAGCTAGAGATACGGATCAGAGTAATTTTTCATTCTGTTCTTTCTTTTTAGTCATATCTGGGACTCCGTATTTGAGAAAAAGAACCAGAGGGACAATATCCACCATTGTGGAGCAAGTAGGTGAAGCGGTAAAATTTAAAATGAAATATCAGTACAATAATGTAGAGAAAACTATAGCACATTCCATAGAAACGGTCAAAATCAAAAATTAATGAAGGAGAACAATTAATGTTGGAAAGAAAAAGAAAAGAAAAAGTTTTCATATATATTTCATGAACGATAGAATAATTATCGGATTTCAGACAGAGACGAAGCTGAAACAAAAGAAGAATGAAATACATGTTTTTATTTCAATGCTTTTATTCCGGAAGTGAATGAGTTACAAATTTTTTTTTGCTGATATAAACGGATTTAGGGGGATATTCATTAAACATTTTTTTTGCGGGGGTAGATGAGAAACTTAGAAATAAATATTTCTCCAAGCCCATCCATCCTTGAATCAGTCTGTTATAATTATTGGGTAGGAAATTACTATTTCGCATCTCCGCAATGCATATCATAACATTTTTGTCCTTTTGGGCAATCGTCGTCGTCATTACATGGCTGTAATTTCATAAAGAAAAAGGACAAATTAGGATTTTTCAAACTTAGTGAAGAAGATAAAACGTATCATACGTTTCTTCATAAATGTAAAATTATTTCATAATTAGTCCTATAGTTAAGTACCCAAGGAAGTTATTTTATTTTGAACTGCTTAGTTTTTATTTCTTCACGCATATTGCAAATTGTGAAGTATGATCGAATCGATGTTTTTCATCAAATTAAATGCTCATAATAGTACGAGCGAAAAAATTCAGAAAAACCATTTTAGAGTGATACCTAACATTCCTTCAGTGAATTTCATCATTGAAATGACGTCACACAGGTATCATGAAAAATCATTATGTGACGCGATCTGAGAAACCCCGCCACTTGTCGGAAAATTGATTCTTCCAATTACAATAAATTTCGATTCTCCACACTTTTCTTGACATTTTGCAAAAAAAAAAAAGTCTCAAATATAAGACTTCAAAGACGGGGGAAGAGAAAAACGTATCGTGAGAAAAACGTTGATAAAGTTTTTGCACTCATTTGTGTCGAATACGATTTTTTCTCGATCTTTTTTCACCTGGGGGATGATGATTCTGAAAATGATTTTTCATGCTGAAGATGATGGAATTGGCAGAAAATTTTTTTGAAGCCATAGTAAATGACAACTTTTCCCTTTTTTCGTTTTTTTGCTCTACTGTAAAATTCAGTTTTCCGACAAGTGGCGGGGCTTCTCAGTTTGATTTTCGAAGTATTTTATATTATACATACTTGAGCAGACACAGAAACAGTGGCGACCGCGAGGATAGCGAAGAAGTACAAGATGTAAAATAACAGGGTACGAATCGTCATCATTGTGGTTTAAAAATTAGATATTCACTCTTGTTCAAATTTGAATTCACTAGTAGCTGGGTACTTGTGAAGCTGGCTAGAAAGAATGGTTTCATTGGAGCCTTGTTGGCTGCTTTTATAGCAACAAACCGTGGGAAGAAAACATCTACAGGTGTATTCATATATTATTACAATAAACTTGGAAACAATATGTCTACAAGTTGCAATTGTGTTTCGATGAAGCTCAAGCAATTAATATCACGTGCGTCTCCAAATCTCTTAGATCTTCAGTGGTTCAGGGGGGTGGGAGACGTAAAGGTAAAGAAAGTTACTGAGCATGCGGTGATCATGAGATGGACATGTTAAGGCAATAATGCGCGATACACTGCTGACACTTTCCAAGTTATTGATAACATTCATATTTTTTCTTCAAACTTTATGTACTCGAAAGTTCTAAAGGGTAAGAAAAAAGAAAAAAAAAGACAGAGATGTGGTGGATTTCCACAAAAGAAATTATTCACGACGTTGGGGAATGCGATGGAAAAATTTTGTATTTACAGAAATTGAATTAAGGAAGAGAGGTGTGACGAAAGAAATGAAAACTTTTGTGACACTCATTTAGGTTTCCCAGAAGAAAGATTTGGAATCCAGAATATAGATTTTTCTGAAGTACGATTTTTTTGTCGAAAAATAAGAGCGAAAATGTTGCTTGGGTGAACGTACATATGAAAATTTTATCAGTTCTCAATTTTCATTTCTCATAACTTTATCTCGTAAATTTGAATAAAATTGGCCAAAATTTGAGAAATGATTTTTCTCCTTTTCAACTTGAGGTATGAAAATTATTTATTGTTGCTGCGTCTGGTAATATTTATTTCTTCATATCATCTGACACGTATATAAGGCAACAGTATCATAATTTTGAACAACTTTTAGATAGGTACTTAGGTATTCATTTTACCACCAGATATTCTGGAAGCGGACTTCGCAAGCGCTTTTTAAGGATTCAGCGTCGTTATGAACAGTAAATATATTTTACACTCTGGATTCTCAATAATAATCGCGATACTGTTTCAGCATATGCCAAAATTAGACGAGAAGTCTTCCTACCATCATATATCCGTACATACAACTTTGTTCTTAGCTGTCGTGTGCAATAATTTGAATCTCCTTCCCAAAATTTCCTCAATCATCCTTCAAAAAAAGTCCTACCATTGTCTTGAAAACATGTGTTTCTGTGCATAAACCTATAATAGTTCAGTCATATTGGACTTCTAGTTGGACATAATTGCGAAAGTACATTTCGGTTTGTTTGTGAAAGTGGTCAGAAAGACCACCTAATGAAAATACCACTAGCGCCCCGCCTCCCGTGAATCCTCTTTGTGACCATCATTGCTCCCAAAATTCAGTTTTTCACAATTTTCTCGATACCTAACTAATCAATTTGGAGAAAAAAGTTTCAAACAAAAGTTGTTTCTCATTGAAAGATACACTACCGATTTGTTACCGTATATCTGTTAGTTGTCTTGAAAATTGCTGACTAAGCAGTATATTTTGCAATTTTGAAGTCTTTTTTTTCTTACTTTTAGTAATTTTCTCAAACACTACATATTTTAGAGAAAAAAAAAAATTCAAATAAAAGTTGTTCCTCATCAAATTTACTACAAGATGCATTACTCACTTATAACTCTAAGCCAATGGGTTGGCTCGAAAATTACTGAATAATAAATTCACAGTCTTATATTTCATTCATGGTGCAAAGGTTTAAGCTTGAAATAATTTCCTTCAGAATGCGGGTAAAAGTAACCAACGTAAGTTTAATCTAAAATCTTCTCTGGATCAGTCGCATTTTTTTCTAATTGGTACATGTGATGTAACAAGGAGGGGGAGGAGTAGAGTCTCCTTCCTGATACCAACATAAACTATAGCATTTTAAACGAATGTGTAAAACCTATCGAGACAGCAGGCTAGATCAAATGATCTTGCTTATTCCGGTGAAGCTTACATCATAGACATAGCCAACAGGCTACCACCGACCACTCCAGAGAATACTCAAGACTCTGATCCCCAGCCTATCCGACCAGGATAGGACCGCAGAGCCAGCTCAGTCGGAAAGCGCGAGTACTCATCTGAAGGGTGGGATAACCCGAGGCTAGACCACAGATCCAGTTTTGGTATCACTTTTTGATATCACTCAGGCTATGAGAAACTTTTCTACGTGAGGAGGCTAATGTTGTACGCTGATTGAAAACTCTACCTCTTTCCAGACTCAAGGAATAGTCTGTCGTTATCATTATTCATCCTTCCTACTTCGTGTAGAAGACAGTACGCTCTTTGGTAGCGTAATAAGGTAAGATTGAGATAGCTTGACTCCGTACACGCACGAAAAGAATCGTACGTGTGCAACAAAACAAAACAAAACTACAAGGATTGGAAAACCAATCATACGGGCCTAAAAAGGGACGAGACTATGGGACTGCTATAAATTTAGAAAATAATGAAAGATCGAAAAGGAGGGATACGTACATCTTGTTTAGGGATCGTTTGACGACGTTCGATATACTATGAAACGCTAGTAAGTCTTAGCTAGACCAAAGATCGAATAACTGCTCAACGAGCGAGAAAGAAGAAAATACAAGAGACATTTTGCATATAAACACAAAATTTTATTCGATAACTAGACGATACGGAATTCGAAAGAAAAGTAACGATTCGCTTTTCAGTCGATGTACCGTCAACCAGTGATCTGTAAAATAAAATTAAAGTGCAAGATAGCTACTTATTTCGATGGTACACGCTATCATCCCGTTTATTCGTCTCGATTTACAGCTTTCTGGCAGTTGTCGATATTTAAGCAGTGCAGAACGTGCATTACGCTCAGGAATACTCGATTTCATCTAATTTGTCGACCCACGATAATCTGAGCGCTGCTGGATCAAGATGTGTTTTTCTTGAAGCCGATGAAAATTTATACTGAACACGGTCACGACTCGCGAACAGTCTCGAATACATTCATTAAGAAGGCCGGATCGACGGCAGTTTAATTGAATGAACACTATTCGATATATCCGATAGCTATGGGCCACTTATCGAAATTAGCGACACGTCGATCACAATAAAATAAACGAAAATTTGAATAAACGAAAATTTTATGTGCCTTTTCGATAAAAAAATATAGCTGTCGACTTTGAGGGCATATTCGATGCCGTCTTTTCGAAGACCACGTTTTCGTGTCCCGGAATTCTACATCCCAACGCGACCGCGATGTCGACGGGCGAACTTGCCACTCACGAACCGCCAACACGGGCCGAAAGAGAACAGCCAAGATTCCCCCTCTAACGATACGATGTTCCGCTTTACCGATAAGGATTACACGAAAAACGTAAGGAGAAATTAAAAGAGAGAGAAACGGAGTGATTAGGAAAAGGTAGGAAGGTAGATATCTAGATAAAGCGTTCCATACGAATCGTCGAAGTCGACATGCGGACGAACGCGGTGCAGACACACACACCTTATCGTCTGAAAAACGGTCGTTATTTCACATACATTTGATCCAATCAGTCACCGCTCTCCGCTTACCCTGTCACAATGGCTAGCAAATGAGTCCCTCGTCTGTACCTATCTTGGTATTGTTTCATGAACCTTTTCTCCAATTATCTACCGCCGACCGTAGATTTCTATACTCGTAAATTTAAGTTGATGTCCGATTCTCTGTAAATGTTACAAAGCTCTCTCGACACTATCATCTTCACAAAGCCTTTGACGCAACATCTCAGAACTCCAGATGAGTTTTCAGGTGATCGGCTACGGAGAGTTGCCTTTAAGCTGCTCGCATTCAAATGGGCCACTGCACGACGGTCTTTTCAACTGTACCAATGTTGTAACTGAACCTACAACCCTATGACCACGACTTCAGCTCTAATTTTCAACTCGGTAGAAAGTTATCGAGATTTGTCACTTCTCGTGTACACTAAGTATAATTTAGAAGTTTCAAGCACAATACCACGATCTGACTATTCCTTCAAGATCTCCATCATTTCATTTACTCGCTAGCTTTTTTTTTTTTTTTTTTTTGTCACCATCCTCTCAGGATTTACTCAACAGTGTTTGAAGCATTGTCCAACGATTTACTACTTCAATAATACTCAAGTACCTACAATACATGTAAGACTGAAAGGATCAACAATCATAGTTGTTCTTCGACCGCCATAGTGATTCAGAGGTGACCTATAGTCCCAAATACAACATATTTAAAACCCAGATGTTCGACATGCGAACTTGTTCTTACGCCGTTATGTAGTGACTCGGTGGTGATATATAGACACAAATACAACACGGCAACAAAAACGCTAAATTAATAAACATCGGCGGGCGCTACAACTTACAACTCTAAAACCCATCTGTGAGTTTAGTGCAACGTTACCAGCACTAAATGGTCGTGAAACCATGAGTATTCACACACACACACACATATTGCCTACAACATTTTTTTCCACAATACTATAATTACAAATCCTCGGATGACCAAGTTGACAAATACAACTTCTCCAGACCTTAGACAGAGCAGCCTCTATACCACCGCAACTAAGGGCGTTGTATTGAATTTGTTAGACAACTCGAGGCACTCTCACTCTTAGACCGGTACATTTCAACATGAATGGATCTGCCAACCACAAAGACCTTGGCCGCCAGGTTAGCCCAGATACCGCAATGGCGCCCTGCCTTCCTACTTGAGTTGCAACCAGTATTGATGCAATGAGATATTCCCAGCAATTTCAAAACCTCATTGTCTCCAAAGACTTATCACTTTCCTTCCTCGGACCAAAATGGGAGATCCAACAAAGAAACAGCATCAACTTAGATATCTGACTAAAAAAATACTTCAATGGTTAGGTTAGGTGAACTTCTTTAATTCCTGAACTAACGACTAAAATGAATCAATAATTCAATTTCAATGAATAGGCTTGGATCAATACCACTTCTATTCAATGAATTTAAAGCAGGTATTTAAAATATTAAAAAAACTATACAACAACCCTGATAAACTAGATCCACCAAATATCTCAGTCAACTTTGAGTAAATATCGACCAAAAATAGACAGAATGATCGCTCTGATAAGTGAACCATAATAATAGACCAATTTCATGAGTCGATATACTTCCGATCTTCCTTACCACATTTAGACCAACGACTGAAAAAATTAGACGATTTGTAGGATGGTGATGAAGGTACCATAAAATGGTCTATCCTCAGTCATTGGTCCTTCCTCTGTAATTGACTATATTTCAACCAGTTTTGACTGACAAAAACAGTCGATTTCTAGGGAACCTTGACGACATTTCTTATAGTCAATATTCAATCAATATCAACAGATCCCCATAATTAGACCACTTCTGACGCTAGAGATTGGTCGATTTCTGGGCAATACAGACGCCATAAAACGGTCTCTAGTCAGGTAATTATTAACAGACCACTATACTTAGTCCACTTTGGACGGGAAAAAGCAGTCTATATCTAAGCCTTCCTCAAGTGAATGAATAGAAGAATGAAGATAGCGATCTCGATAGCATGGTTATACTAAGACGAGTCGTACAATTTTGGTCTGCGACAACAACAAGGGAAAAATATATATACACCCTCTTCAAAAATGTAAATCAAAATCTGTGAGTAGAGGATGTAATGTTATAAGTCATTCCCACGATAAAAAGGCTGCGGTCACGCTCACTATAATATACTTGTCTATGTTTTATAGTAGCTTATTTTTCCCAAAGCTCACTTCAGGGGATGATATTTGCTTATGTTCATTAAAATTCTTCGTTTCTTATTACCTTCTGAAAATTTTCTTCGTTTCATAAATTACCGTCGATTTTTGTACGTCATTGATGAATATTAAATGAAAAAAATTTGAATGTAATAATTTTCGCAGCCATACATTTTTTGATCAAAAAAAAAAAAAAAAAAAAAAAAAAAAAGTCAACGAAGCCTCATAGATAACTGTGATAGCTGTGCTGGTGTTCTTTCCTGCCATCGAATGTGCCTAATATGTGACCCTCGCATACATTGATCCTGATCGAAGTTCTTAATAGTCGAAATATTTACAAATATCTGCGAAGTCGCTTATTAAAATCACAAATATCACAATAACCTATACACGAATATTAGCGGATTTGACAAAATTTTGAATTTCTTTCGCAAGGTTGTGATAGAATTTATTTTGAACGTATTCAAATTAAATATGTGGGAACGTTTTTTCACATCAGAGCTATTGTATACATACAAGTCTGCATACAACAAAGCTTATCCACTTGTACTTTCATGCGGACAAACACATTTTCTTACCTGTAAGTTTTATAGTACAATGGGTAAATAATCAATTTTTTCTATCTAACGACTCTTTTCAGTCATTTAAATTTTCATATTATAATATCGTATATTTTTCAACTTTCTTATCGTCTAAGTTCTGGTGTCTAGAAAAGTACAAGTGTTCAGTCTTTTGTTACAATGGGTATTTACGGTGCTTTTTTGTAGGTTTCAATGAACATCGTCAATAAAATAAAATCATCAAAACGAGGAGAAGTGTAGACACACAAAAATAAAGAAATATTCACCTAGCATAAGTTCGTCGAATGCCTTCGACTACATTCCCTTTCGGAGCCACACATCATACAACACATTCTCCTCACGTTTCTCGCCTTAGATTCAATTAACACCCAAACAATTTTCATATGGACCCTTGGGCTCATCGACCTCCCCGAACATGACGCTGTTGATCGAGCCGGCAAAGAAGTTACCTCTTTCACCCAAATAACTGCGATAATTCCCTCAATCCAGCTTAAGATTACGAAAATCACTACCTACCTTTAACTCATGACCAAATCATGGAATACACATTGGAAAAATCAAGCCAACAACAAACTCCATCGTATTAAAAAAAATCCCCGTCCTTCAGTCATCATCCATTAAGAGCACTAGACGAGAAGAAGTCATTTTTTGTCGTCTAAAAACAGGGCACACAGAAATTACTCCTACATAATTAACCCTTTCACGTTAATCCCTCCATCTTTCCCCTGCTCACAAATAAACAATTCAACAGATGACCATTTTAGCGAGGAACCCGCTATCCCTTTTGTTGGGAATACTTTCAGGAAATTTTGGTCCGCGAGCGAGGTTGTTGACGTCACGGAGAGGTGAACTTGGAAAAATTTCGACCCTCTAGCCGTACATGATAGGAAGATGATTTAGAAAAATTCCGACCTCTGAGCTATGTATGAAAGGAGGGTACTTAGAACAATTTCGACCCACGAGCTATATATGATAAGAGGGGGACTTGAAAAAATTCCAACCTCCGTTCTATATGTGATAATGGCGGGACTTGAAAAAATTTCATCCTCCAAGCTATATACGATAGGAGTCGAAATTTTTCCAAGCTTTTTGCCGGAGGCGAATGGCGCACGGAAAATTTCTCAAAAAACCCCTCATAAAACAGGTTTCCTGTTGAAAAATTTTCATAGAAGGGGGACTTAGAATATATCATCCTCCAAGCCATATACAATAGGATTCCGAATTATTTCAAGTTTAGAAAAATTTCCTGCTCCAAGCTGTATACAATAGGAATCAAAAGTTTTCCAAGTTTTTCGCCGGACAACACACGGCACGCTCGCGGACGGTGAAGTCACGCGGTTGATGACGTCACAGAGAGGGGGAAGGGGACATGGAAAACTTGCGTCTTTCGAGCTATATATGATAGGAGGGAGACTTGGAAAAATTTCGACACACCAGCTATATAAAATTTTACCAATTTTTTAGCGGACGGCACACGGCGTACGGCAAACATCTCGAAACACCTCCCATAAAACAGGTTTACTGTTAAAATTTCCACTGTTTAGCTATATATGACAGGAGGGGGAAGACGTCTTCCTTAAATTGCAACGCGTTCAAGTTGTCACGTCATCCTTTTCGGGACGTAGAAAAACCTCAAGCTCTAAGATTTACATGATAGAAGCATGACTCCAATGGCATCTAATTATTTTCTCCTGTCCCCCTTTCTCACCTCTCCGTTGTCACCAAGGCAATATCTCTTCTCGCAGTGTAGAGTGGTAAAATTTGGAGCGAAATATTCATCCTACAGGTGTATCAAGTACTGCCGAGCCACGATTGTAAGGGGAACATCGTTTTTTTTGTTTTTCTCTTTCGTTATTCGGTACTTTCGTCACGCTGCTAGCGATGAGATAGTAGCGCGATATCCACAAAACTTGTGTGTATGAAAAACAGTATATTATTTTACTCCACATAGGCGCAGTCGTGGTTCTCGAAATAATTTTTTTTCGCTGTTCTTTTACGTCAAACCTATTTGAAAGCTGTGCGTACATGCAGTGATCTACCGTTGTACGGCCTGTGCAAACAAAAATATTCTGTGTTTGTAGGTGCAAACACGGTTTCTTACTTTCAGAACAATATTTATTTCGCCCTTTGACGTTTTGGGACCAGCGATTATTTTTAAGACGATTTATTCACGTTAAAGTCAAAAGTTGAAATGAAAAAAGTAGGTAAAAACGCGAAAAATCCATAAAATCGACAATTTTCCGATTATTGAAAGAGACTGGTTTCCAGCTTCAAGTTCAATTTAAAATATCATGCGCCAGGAAGTAGACACAAATCCGAACTTTTGGACGGTGGGTATAATTTTGGCAGGAAAATAAGTCAATAAATGGAAAAACCTGGCGCGTACAAAAGAAATTAATATTTTCCAATAACTTGGTAGTAAAGGAGGAGAGAAAAAATATATCAGTCCACAATTTTTGCATGAATAAGAGGTGTTCAAGTGCTCTTTAAATCATAAATATTTTGACTCTGACTTGATAGGTCTCGAGTTATGTTAGTTCAAAGTACTGACAGTATTTATGGCCAGACTATGTAAGACATTTGAAAAAGTTGAGCATACAGTGTAAATGGCCCAATCTATTAGTTATTCGTGCACTACGAAACGCATATCTGGGCTTAGAGCCGAAGAAGGAGACTATTGATTTACAGGTAAGAGATAATCAAGATTATAGAGTGGTGAAACCAAAGAAAAATATAACACAAATTTTTACCTCAATGCTTTTATTCAAGAAGTCAACGAGCTACAATTTTTTTTTACTGATACAAATGGATTAGGGGGAAATTCATTAAACGATTTTTTTTTTTTCCGGGAACAGATGAATAACTTAGAAGTAAATAATTCTCCAAGCCAAATCATCCTTGAATCAGTCTATTACTAAATTGTGTACGAAATTACGATCACGCGTCTCCACAATGTCCACCGTAGCATCTTTGACCTTTCGGACAATCGCTGTCATCATTACATGGCTGTAATTTCATGAAAAAGATAATATAAAATTCATATAATTTTCAAACTTAATTATGTGTAAAATTATTTTATGATTAGTCCTATATATGAAGGTACGGGTACACAATGAAGTTATTTCATTGATCTAATCGAGTTTTTCATCAAATTAAATGCTCGAATAATTTTACGGGTGGAAAAAACAATATCAAAGGTAATTTTCTAAATTATCGGAAACTTTTAATCCGATTGATTAATTCATCAATGATAACATTGCTTGAGTGAACTTGTGCATTGAAATGACGTCATACAGGCATCGTCAGAAATCAATGATATGACTTGATTTTTAAAGTACGAGTATTGTAGATACATACTTGAGCAGATACTGAGACAGCAGTGAACGCAAACATAGCGGAGACGTACAAAGTGTAGAATAACAGGGTACGGATCGTCATCATTGTGGCCTGAGGAATTTGATATTCAGACTTGTTTCAAAGTTGAATTTGCTAGTAGCTAGGTACTCGTGAAGCTGGCTAGAAAGAATGATTTCATTGGAGCCTTCTCGGCGCTTTTATAGTAAAAAACCGATAGAAGAGGTGTACTTACTCGTATGTTATTAATAAACTTGGAAACAATATTCGTACGAAAGTGCTGGTAATTGTATTACAATGATAGTTTAAGAAATTAATATCACTTTTGTCTCCTGCTAACCTAGCTCTTCTGAGGACTGACTATAATAGTGTACAGGTGGGTGAGGGGGCGTGACGGTGAGGAATATTACTGAGCATGCAGCGATCATGAGATGTACGTGTACTAATCATCAAGGCAATACTGCGTGATACGCTGCTGTTTCTAAACACATGTTTCTTTTCGAAACTTCAGATACTCAGAAGTTCTAAAGGGTAAGAGAGATGTGGTGGATTTTCCCATAGGAAATTATTCATGAGAATCAAGACATTAGGAAAAACGGTGAAGAATTTTTTTATTCAAAAATTAAATACATAAAAAAAAAAAAAAAAAAAAAGCTCTGAGACCTTAGCGACACTTTTTGTTGTTTCCAAGAAAGAAGATTAGATTAACTAGAATTTTAGTCAACAAATAAATACGAAAAATGTTGTTTGAATGAGAAAATTTCATGAATTCTCAATTTTCATTTCACATTTTGCTATTTGTTGTCACTCGAGCTGGTAATGTTCCTTTTTTCCTAGCATTAGGGATGCATATAGACTATAGCAAAATCCTGATTTTTCTTGTAGGTATTCTTTTTAACGGTGAACCCGTTAGGTACTTTTTGAAAAATTTGCCATACGCCTTGCGTTGTGTGCCGTCCGGCGAAAACAAAAATAGTCTAATCTTGAAGAGTCTTAAATCTTTCTGATTTCTTTATATCATCGTGTATATAGCCAGGAAAAATTTTTTCTTATTCCCTTTCCTACATTTTAGTCCCTCTTCTATCACGTATTATGGCTCGAGAGTAAAAATTATCTCAAGTCCTTCTCCTACGTATTATATATCATAGCTCGAGAGTTAACATTTTCTTCCAAGTCGAAATCTTTCCATGTTTTTTTCTTATCATATATTAAAACTCCAGAACAGAAATTCATTCTCTACCTATGATATGCTATGGTCTAAAGCGAAATTTCAATTCTCTGGAGAATTTTCTGAGAAAACCGTCGTGCGCCGTCCGCCGAACAGACGGCTTCCTTAACGAAGTTAAACGAGGAACGCACGGCACCTGTTGTATGAGTCAAATTCGTTTTGGTATTGAGAATTCAAGCAAGCATGAACCTAGTATAAGGCTAGTCTTAAGCAGGCCTAGACCTACTATAAACCTAGTATGAAATAGGAGAGGACTTGAACAAATGTCGACTATCGAGCTAAATAGGACAGGAGAGGGACTTTCATAAATTTTAACCTTCAAGCTATATACGATAGGAGGGGGGCTTGAAAAAATTTGGACTCTCGAACCATAATATATAATAGAAAGAGGACTTGGAAGAAAATTTCGGCTTTCAAGCCATTATATTTTCGTATGATAAGGAACGAAACGGAATTGAAAAAATTAAGAAAGCTACTCAGTTTTCTATCCATTGAGCACGGCTGTTTAGCCGAAGGCGTTCGATGTGGATGCACATTATAGGCTAGCAGTATCATGATATTTCTTGCAGGTATTCTTTTTAACTGCCAACCTGTTCTAGAGGGGGCTTTTTGAAAAATTTTCCATACGCCGTGCTTTGTGTGCCCTCCGACCAAAACAGAAATAGTCTAAAACAACCCCTCGCTTTGGTTAGACTTGGAAAACATTTGCCTCTTGGGCCACAATATACGAAAGGAAAGAGACGTGAAAAAACGACGGCTTCCTCAACGAAGGGAGACCAGGAACACAAAGAACCTGTTCTGTGTGTCGAATTTAATTTGGTATTGAGAATTGCGAGTCAAGCTTATATCTAGTATTACGCTAGTATAAAAAATAGTATAAGTCTAGTATGATATTGTTCGAGAGTATAAATTTTTCTTGACTCTCGAGCTATATATGATAGGAGAGGGACTTAGAAATAGCTCAAGAGTCGAAATTTTTCCAAGTCCCCTTCCTATCATATATGGCTCGGGAGTCTAAATTTTTCCAAGTTTTTTGTGGACGGCGCACGACAAGTTTCTCAAAAAGCGCCTCATCGAACAGATTCCCTGTTAAAATTTTTACTCACGCGCCATATATGATAAAAGGACTGGGAAAAATTTCGCCCCCCGAGCTATATATGATACGGGAGGGATTTAGAAAAATTTCCATTATCGAGCTATACATTTCGAAGTTCATAAAGTAGGTCAAGTTCACTGATGACGTCCTGTTTTATATTAGGCTTATAGGAGGTCTAAGCCTCCACTTAGGTCCAGGCTTCAATTTTACTCACCTCGCTTAACTTCGTTGAAGAAGCCGTCGTTCTGAGTCCTTTTCCCATCATTATATTATGGCTCGAGAGTCGAAATTTTCCTAAGTCTCTTTTCTATCATGTTCTGTGACTGGAAAGTCAAAATTTGTCCAAGTCCCCCAATGAGTCGAAATTATTCCCAGGCCATATTCTTTATTAGTCAGAACACAGCGCATAGCCATTTTTACAAAAACCTCCCAATGAATGAAGTCCTTTCTAGAAATTCCGAATTCCAAGCTACATACGTTAGGATCGGGGCTTAATAAAATATCGATATTCGAGCTGTATATGATAGGAGGGGGATTTGAAAAAATTTGGACATTCGAGCCAAATAATATTATAATAGAAAGGGGATTTGGAAGAAAATTTCGACTTTCGCACCGTTATTTATAAATTCAGTTTTCTCAGTTTTCTATCTCTTGAGAATGGCTGTGTAGCCGAATGGACTCGACGTCTTAAAATTTATTGGGGTTTTTGTATTTGTTCTTTTACTCCTTTGATTATCTTTCTTAAGTATGGACAACCGTGAATTACGAAAAAATATTGATTCTACGTGGACACATTCTCTTATCCAGCTGTATACATAATAATGCGAGGGATTCAGGAATACATAAGAACCTCCAAGATTTAAGTCTCAAATCAATCATACTAGCAATTGGACCCATAGAACAGGTTCCTGCATTCCTTGTTCAATTTCGCCAAGATGGCCGTCGTTTTGTTGAAAGGCTTTTTGGGATGGGATTTAGCAAGGGCTTTCTATTGACTCTGTGTAATCAGAAATATTTTACATGATGGACTCTTGATAATAATTGCGACAACGTTTCATCCTATGCCAAAACGATACAAGTAGGCCACGTGCTTCACAATTGAATTTGTTAGTAGCTACGTACTCGTAAAGCTGGCAAGAAAGCATGATTTCATTCAAGGTTTCTCTGCTGATTCTAGCAATTTTCACCGGCGGTGACTTCGCCGAATTACAACTGACCATTCGTTTTCCCCAAATGGAAATTTTACCGACAGAATTTTGACCACCTTGCTGAGTAATTCGGTGAACATAAAAAAATTTGAATTACCGTATGTTGTGGTTTAAAATAAATAACCTTTGAGAAATCAATGCTATGTATGATATCTTTGTATGTTGGGGAAAATTAGCCAGCTCGGACTTGATACCATCAGAAGCAGACGCTGCGCTCTGCTCTCGTGCTTCGTGGAAACATCGAGAATATTTCTTCATTTTCTTCAATTTCTAAATCAAAATTTTCTCACGATTTTCCCTAAATAATTTCCTGTGGAAAAATCCACCCCATGTCCGCCTTTAATCTTCTATTTCTCCTTATCCTATGGAATATTCGAGGGTACCTAAAGTTCGAAGAAAAAATATGGAAAGTAACAATGCTTTAGTTAAAGTGTCAGCAGCGTATTACGTATTATTGCCTTGATGATAAGTACACGTACATCTCATGATCGCTGCATGCTCTGTAATATTCCTCACCGTCACGCCTCCTCACCCACCTGTACACTATTATAGTCAGTCCTCAAAAGAGCTAGGTTAGCAGGAGACAAAAGTGATATTAATTTCTTAAACTATCATTGTAATACAATTACCAGCACTTTCGTACGAATATTGTTTCCAAGTTTATTAATAACATACGAGTACACCTCTTCTATCGGTTTTTTACTATAAAAGCGCCGAGAAGGCTCCAATGAAATCATTCTTTCTAGCCAGCTTCACGAGTACCTAGCTACTAGCAAATTCAACTTTGAAACAAGTCTGAATATCAAATTCCTCAAGCCAAAATGATGACGATCCGTACCCTGTTATTCTACACTTTGTACATCTCCGCTATGTTCGCGTTCACTGCTGTCTCAGTATCTGCTCAAGTATGTACCTCTGTCGTACTTTAAAAAATCAAGTTATATTATTGATTTCTTACGATGCCTGTATGACGTCATTTCGATGCCCAACAAAGTTATCATAATTTAGAAAAATTACCTTTGATATCGTTTTTTCCACCCGTACAATTATGAGCATTTATTTTGATGAAAAACTCGATGAGGTCATACTTCACAACTTCCAATATACGTGAAGAAATAAGTATGAGCTAGAGGTTAAATTGAGTAGTTTAAAATAACATAACTTTATTGGGTACCTCTACCTTCATAATGTATAGGACTAATCATAAAATAATTGTAAACATAATTAATTTTGAAATTTATTTGAATTTTATATTATTCTTTTCATGAAATTACAGCCATGTAATGATGACAGCGATTGTCCAAAAGGTCAAAGATGCTACGGTGGACATTGTGGAGACGCCTAATCGTAATTTCGTGCACAATTTAGTAATAGACTGATTCAAGGATGATTTGGCTTGGAGAATTATTTATTTCCAAGTTATTCATCTGTTCCCAGAAAAAAAAAAATTGTTTAATGAATTTCCCCCTAATCCGTTTGTATCAGTAAAAAAAAAAAAAATTGTAACTCATTGTCTTCTTGAATAAAAGCATTGAAGTAAAAATTTGTCTTCCATTTTTCTAATTGGTTTCAGTTATCATTATAATCATGATGATCTTTCAGAAGATTGGGAGGACTTGCTTCTGTTACCGCACCGATCCATAAATGTTTTTTTTTTCTGTTTTATAACGTCCACTGCTGATACACAAATATGAAATTTGAAATTCTCCAATCTGAAAAGAGCAACTTGTAATTTCTTTGCCGTACTGTTGCAGTCATACTGCACTGGTCATTTCTTTTCAGCAATAGGTAGGAAATATGGATTTACCGCAATTACCACTCCAAACAGAAAGAGGTCATTGTCATACAAAAAATCCTAGATGTCTGACAGAGAGATTCGAAGTATTTTGTAGAAGCGAGAAAAGCAGCGTTACTCCTTGCCATTGTAATAGTTCATCATGGCATGACAGACAACTTTTGCTGGAATTAAGACAACTTTCAATAATTCCGCCCCCACCTGCGTTTCCTAAACTACATTCGAGACAGACCCCCATACAGTATAATGGCCTTAAAAATGATGTCAAAACAAGAAGCAACAGAAGCTATAAGGATCCTCTGATCTCTGTAGAGCAGTTGTTCTCAAACCTTTTAGGCAAGCGGCATAGTAAACGTTAAACGAAAATTTGGCGACAGACTGGATAAAAATTTAATGAAAAATAATCGAGACGCACCTTAAGTTGTGCAAATATTTGACGGACTTGCGGGAATAATTGAGAGTTGGAGTTTTTGGTCAAGACACAAGAACACTGTCTACTTATCAACCTTAGATTATATATTAAACTGAGATTCACAGCATAGATAGGTATGTAATCGATCATCGAACACAATACCATATAAATTTTGTGTCAAAATACCGAAAAACCTATAATTATGAGAAAAAAATTTTCTTGGTGTCGTATAAGAATGGTATGAGAAATATTTTGCGCTATCAGCTTTCGTGGGGCATCACTGACTTGGTTTAGCATAAGTCTGATATAAAATATTGTTAGATATCAATCTTGAATCGAAGAGTTAGTATTACCTATATAACAGTGAAATTTGAAAAATTCGTCATAGACACTTTAAATGATTGGTCACGAAATTAGTATCTTACAACCGATCACAGAAAGAGAGCGTCTTTCATCATCAAGAGTTACTCCTTCCTACTTTTGGTTCATAATTTCGCGGCTCACAATTGCTTGAGTTTGAGAACCGTTGTTAAAATGTAGAGTAATGGTTTCAAAACGATGTGTTGCAACGAACGACGATGCTCCCCGCAATAACTATCAATTAACCGCGACACTCGTAAGATTGCGTTTTTCATAAGGAGATGTATTCGGACCTCATCTCATGAAACTTGTGCAGGAGATGAGTTATGGATGGGGAACCGTGATTTTCTTCCTTTTAAATGAAGCGATCGAGTAAAACTGAAAGGACGAGAAGGGATGAGTAGGCATGAGCTCGTGATCAGTTTGAAGCGTAAGAAGGTGATTCGCGGCCGTCGAAAATATACCATGAAGTTTTGTAGTGACGGTGTGTGTAGACATGGTCGTCAATGAAAAATGTGAGGTGGCATAATTCGGAGTTTCAAGAGGTACAGTATCCAATGGTGAAAAGCAAGATAGTTAACGTTAAAAGAAACGGAAATGCTGAAATTCATCTAATTATTTCATGAATCACCTTATCAAAGAAAAAGATGGGGAAAATTAAGAAATACGGAGTGTAAAATAACAGGCCATTATTGACATGTTTCATGTCTCTTCTCTACCCCTACCCAGATTTCAAAATACGCGTCCGGGCGCATGACCTTGGGACTTGGAGGTTTTTTACGTCGAACCTCAACCCTACCCCTGATTCTGGAATTTAAGTCCGGGCGTCTGGGCGTCTGTGCGTGACCTATGCAGTGAACTACTGGTATACTAGGCTTATACTAGCTTTATACTAGCTCTAGACTAGACTTATACTAGACAAAGAAGGGCTGTGAAACCCAGACCTAATCGCAGTATACTAGCTTAGTATACTAGGCCTCATTCCTAATAATATACACTATACTAGCCTAGTATACTAGCTAAGCTATACTATTTGATATTTTATCCTGGGGTGATACAAGGTCCAAACCTCCTATTTATAGTAGTTTTTACTACCTCTATTATAACTGGGTACCGTCTTTATAATAAACTATGTAATCAGCTGTGACCCAAAATCCTATGCAGTAAACTACTATACTAACTTTATATTAGGTCTAGGAATCCTGTATACTGTATCTCAAGTCCCCATTGAACTGGGCCTAAAATTTTATAAGCTCAATATAGGTACAGTAAAATAGACCAACAAGGAGGTAGGTCTAAGCCTCCTTCATACTAAGCTTTTTTTATTTTTATTATTTTTTTTATTACATCCAACCATATAGAAAAATTATAAAAGAAAAACACACACAAAAAAAAAACAATGTAAAACAAAACAAAAAAAAAAGAATAGAGGGGAAAAAATTACACACATGCATAAATGTTAAAAAAAAAAAGTGAAAACAATAGTCCTCCGACATAGCAATCCGTTGTAAAGACTGGAGCCGAGTTTGATTTCTCGTATTAAAAGAGTACACATATGATTTAATCGCTCTTTAGAATTTAAAGAAAGTAAATCACAAAAAAAAAAAAAAGGGTTGGAAAGAGGATGGCCTTACCTCGAAGGAAAAACGGAAAAAATGAATTGAATTTAAATATTGATGAAAGGAGGTAGGTCAGAGATGAAAATGTGTGAGAAAATTGAAGGGTTTTCTGATGATAGGAGGTCGGTGGCTCTGAGTGGGGTAGCGAATTGTAGATTGATGGCTTCTGAGTATAGTATTTGTCTGATGTTGGATATTTCTGGACATTCGAAAAGATAATGATTGATGTCGCCTTTAGAAGGATTGTCTGGATGGAGGGGGCATATATCAGATTCGGAAAGATTTAAACGTTTCAAGTGAGTGGGGAGACGATTGTGTCCAAAACGAAGACGGCTGAGCTTAAACAAGTATAGACGTTTCCTTTATACTGGGGTACAGCTTAGCTAGAATAAACCTAGTATATGGTATGTGTTGGAATATTCAGATTTTGAAGATTTGCTCAGCTGCAGGCAATTGCCATACTATGAAAGTTGACGAACATAAATTGCGTTAAGACATTAAACATGATCTTCATTTATTTGGTTCTGCCAGAAAATTTTTGTGAGTAGAGGATGTTTACTCGATATTGCTTCTAGAGGGTGGTGTTTCATCTGTGACATTTATTCCAATAAACTGATGAGGGAGCACGTGGCTCTAGACAGTTGTATTCAACTAATTTTAGAATCACTAATTTTAACAATAATTCCATCACGAACGAGTATTATGTATGACACGTCATTAAGAATTTCTACAACAATAGTGTCTAACTAAATGAATGATTATCTCCATAGACGTTCTAGACTACTCATTATTGTGTTCTGAATGTAGAGTAATAGACTAGGCCACGCTAAGTAGGTAAAGAATGTGAAAATACCACTTGAAAGAATCATTAACTGTACATCATAGAAATTTCTATCGCGCTGTGAATATTTTCTATAACTAAATCACCTTGAGATGAAGGGATTGGAGACTATGTAGAAGTAAGGATACTCCAAAATTTCTCATTCTTTTCTCTAGTGTTTCGTGGAGTATTACTTTGTGATTTCTCGTGCGCGAGCTGGTCTCAAAGTTCTTCCAACCTTTGATTTAGGTATTTTTCCTTCATGACAGAATACTCAAAGAGTAGCGTAAACGATAATTACTAATTACAAAGACCGCAGATATAAAGGAGAAGATGCGAGATCTTTCGGTTAACAAACCATCATCGGGCAAAGTTAGAACGCCACTGACCCAGATACGACTCTTAAAACAGAATACCAACGAGATCAGGATTGAACGAGCGAGCCCTCGCGAGGTGACTCAAACTCGTAGACCAATTCAACTAAACCTTCGTCGGGAAAATACCTGTTGAGTACGGTAACATCGTCACTGTTCAGATGACGCACTATTTCGATATTTTCCAACGCAACGCGCTTGAAGTAAGAATTCTCCTTGTGGAGAAGGGTAGCCGAACCTTCCTTGAAACTATGACCACTGGAGACAAGGTGGTCCGCAAAGGCCGAATCACCCAAATTACCTCTCTTCCAGGCCTTAAGGTGCTCCTCTACTCGAATTCCAAGCTGGCGACCCGTCTCGCCTATGTACACGCCGTTACAATCCTTGCACTCCAATTTGTACACCCCGCTCCTCTCCCCCCGCGGGATGGGGTCCTTTAGCCTAACAAACAAACCCTTCACAGTAGTGAGGTTATAAAAAGCAGGCCTAAAGCCAAAACGGCGGAGGACACGAGTCAGCTTGGATGAAAACTCACCCAAAAACGGGAGCCTGATCCAACGTAATCTCTTATTATCATTACCACTCAGATCGCGGGGGAGGGAAGTGGTAGAATCAAGGCCCTTCCTCGTAAGTTTTTTACGGACCATACGGTCAATGTCCAAGTTGACCTCATTCACAGCGGCCAAGTGCTTAATGGTCGCCAGCTCCTTTTGGAAAGCTGGTTGACTTAGCGGAATGCTAGTCAGTCGATGAATATAACCATTGAAGGCAGCGATCTTATGAGAAAATGGACAGAAGGACGATCCGTGGACAACTGTATCGGTCGAAGTATCCTTCCTGAATATCGCAAAATCATGGTCCCCATCTCTATCAGAGATAGTGAGATGCAGAAAGTTTATGGAAGAACCTCCAATTTCTGTAGTGAATTTTATGGAGGGGTACATTTTATTCAGATACTGAAGAAACTCACCAAGGAGCTCTGTCATTATGTCGAGCCGTAACGTTTCGGACCGTGTCAATTCTATTTTTCCTTCCTCAAATTTTGAACAAATTTGATCCTGCTTAGGACGTAATCCGTCATCAATTTTCAGTAAATTCTCTGTATTGGGTCGATTTCGGAAAAACGCTTGTGGTTTTTTCGGTGAGCTGCAGGCTCTGACCCAGCAGATTATGATCTCAAAGGGGATGGTAACGGGACAAAGTGTAGGGATTCTTGATTCTGTGCGAGCAATTTTTGCCGAAAAACTTCAGCTCTGGTGAAGGCCGATATATCAGCATATTGTAGAGAAATTTCTAGCACGTTCTATAGAGATGGTTGAAATCAAAAATTAGTGGAGGCGGAAATGAGTTGAGAAGAAAACAAGAAGTTTTCACTCATATTTCAGGAACGATAGCATAATTGTCCGATTTTGACAGAGTCGAGCATAAAACGAACACAATCTATAAGTTATACGTGTACTATGAACCTCATATCTGGGCTCAGAGCCGAAGAAGGACACTATTGATTTTCGGCTCAGAAATCGTCAAGATTATATTATAACTGAAACTAAAGAAAAATGGAACACAAATTTTTATTTCAATGCTTTTATTCCAGAAGTCAATGAGTTACAATTTTTTTTTTTTTTACTGATACAAACGGATTAGGGGGAAATTCATTAAACGAATTTTTTTTTTTGTTTTCCGGGAACAGATGAATAACTTAGAAATAAATAATTCTCCAAGCCAAATCATCCTTGAATCAGTCTATTACTAAATTGTGTACGAGATTAGGATTAGGCGTCTCCACAATGTCCACCGTAGCATCTTTGACCTTTTGGACAATCGCTGTCATCATTACATGGCTGTAATTTCATGAAAAAGATAATATAAAATTCGAATAATTTTCAAACTTAATTATTTTATGATTAGTCCTATATATTATGAGGGTACAGGTATCCATTAAGTTATATTTCTTTAAACTACTCAATTTAACCTCTAGCTCATCCTTATTTCTTCACGCATATTGGAAATGGTGAAATATGATGTAATCGAGTTTTTCGCATCAAATTAAATAACTTGATTTTCAAAGTACGACAGAGATACATACTTGAGCAGATACGGAGACAGCAGTGAACGCGAACATAGCGGAGATGTACAAAGTGTAGAATAACAGGGTACGGATCGTCATCATTGTGGCTTGAGGAATTTGATTTTCAGACTTGCTTCGAAGTTGAATTTGCTAGTAGCTAGGTACTCGTGAAGCTGGCTGGAAAGAATGATTTCATTGGAGCCTTGTCGGCTGCTTTTATAGTAACAAACCGATGGGGGAAAACGTCTACAGGTGTATTCACGTACTATTAATAAACATGGAAATAATATTTTTCACGCAAGTAGTAATTGTATTACATTCATACTTTAAGAAATTATCACTTTTGGCTCCTATGAACCTAGCTCTTTTGTGGATTCATTAATGATATAGGGGATGCGGGCGGGAGGTAAACGTGATGGAAGTTACTGAGCATGCAGTGATCATGAGATGTACGTTTACGAATCATCAAGGCAATACTACGTGATACGCTGCGGTTTCTAAAACACCTGTTTGTTTTCGAAACTTCAGGTACTCAGAAGTTCTAAAGGATAAGACGGAATAAAAGAAGAAAAGCAGAGAATGATGTAGATTTGTATTTTCACGAAGGATATTATTCACAACATGAAACAAAAATATATCTTGTTTCATATCCTTTATATTTTGTTAATCATCTGGAAGTATTCGAATTCGGGCTTCCACTAGGTCAAGCGCTTGTGAGATATTACTTCACTTTTGCCCCTACTTTCACTGAACTACACGCTTTTCGCGACACTTCTGAGAGAGCCTATGGATCAGTTATCTACATTCGTGGGAAAAATATTATGAGCTATTTTCGTGGGGCGAAAGACTGTTATGATATATTTTGGGCTATCGCCTTTCGTGGGACTCACCCCCTCCACTCGTTCGCCCCTTTCCTGGTTTAGCGTATAACTCTTATGAAATATTTTGGTCTACCGCCTTTCGTGTGGCTCACTAGCTCGCTTCGCTCGTTCGCCCCCTTTCTTCGTTTAGCATAAGTCCCGTATGAAATATTATTAATTTATCCACTAACTTCGAGGAAGAAGGGGGGTGTAAATGTGAACTCGCATACAAAGTATAAGACTGGTACTATTAACCACTGTTTATTTTTGTATATAGAAAATTAAAACTGCAAACGTTTCGGTAGGCTGGCTACCATCATCAGTGCAGAAACGGCCAGTCTTATACGTTGTATTACATATTTTTAACCACGAAAAAATCTATCTATTCATTGTGAACTCGCATATTTCTAAATTATCCAAGAGGCATAAGCTCGCAGGTGCAAACGCGATTTGTCCATTAATTTGGGGGAAACAAGGGTGGCATTTGTCCAGTAATTTTCAGGAGAATGTTCCGAGTTTCCTCTCTCTCTGCTTCATGCAGTATATTATACTAGGCTCATAGCACTAGGCTTAAGCCTAATGTAATAGAGTTAGCAAAAACTATTAATACAGACCTCCTAAGCCTGTAGCATAAAATAAGCCTAAACCTAGTATAAAGGAGGCTTGGACCTAGTATAAGCCCAGCATAAAATGTATACAGCTTAGCTAGTATACTAGGTTCGTAAAATGTATATTAGGGCTAGTATAATAAAGCCTAATATACTAAGCTCGTGTACTGTATAATATTAGGTCTTGGTTTCACAGTCCTTCTTAGCCTACTTTACATCTAGTATGCATACTGTATATATGTGTAAGACTAGTATAAGCCTAGTATAAAAGCTGTTAGTATACAAGAAGCACGCACGCCCACGCAAATTTTGAAATGAGGGTAGGGTCGGAAACATGTCAAAACGGTGAAAAAATTTTGCTTTCAGAAATTGAATTGGAAAGAAAGAAAGAAAGAAAGAAAGAAAGAAAGAAAAAAAAAAGTTCTTAGGAAAGTAATAGAGACTTCAGCGACACTTTTTGTTGTTTCCAGAAAGGAAGATTGGAAATAGTGGGTGTGGATCTTTCTGGAGTACAGAATTTTAGTAGAAAAAGAAAAATTTTGTTTGAATGAACAAGAGAAAATTTCATCAATTCTCATTTCTCATTTTGCTCTTCCAGGGCAATGGCTGATGAAATTAAATTTTTACAAATTCTCGCAAAACGGGTCAGAATTTAGGATATGATTTTTCTCCTCATTGACTTCTACAAAGACATCAAAATGCTTTATTGATGCTTGAGCTGGTAATATTCGTTTTTTCATAGCATCGGAGATGCATAATATAGGCTAGCAGTATCATGATTTCTCTTGTAGGTATTCTTGTCAACAGCGAACCCTTTCTATGGAGGGCTAATCGAAAAATACTCGTACGAAGTACTCTGTGCGTGGAATGCCACCCGCCATAGCGAAAATGGTCCTAGTCTAACATTATTTGCAAAATTGCCTCAAGTCCCCCTCCAATCACATATAGCTCGGATTGGACTTGGAGAAATTTTGACTTTTGGGCCATAATATATGATCGGAGAGGGAATTGGAAAAACGACGGCTTCCTCAAAAAAGTTGGACGATCTGTGTGGGTCGAATTGGTTTTGGTATTGAAAATTCAAATTGAAATCTTGAAGAGTGTCAAATTTTTCTGAGTTCAAATTAAACGAATCCGTTCCTCCAAGTTACGGCTATCCATAATAAACGCGAAAGGACGAATACTCCGAAGGAAGAGTAAACTATGCAAACCGCGGGGGAAAAAAAAACTTTGCATAGTTTACTCTCCTTTTGGAGTATTCGTCCTTTCGTTTATTTTCTAAGTCCCTTGTATCATGGTGTATACAGCAAGAGAGTAGGAATTTGTTTGATTCCCTTTCTTATATTTTAGTCTATCTTCTATCTATATTCAGGCTTGACAGTCAAAATTACTCCAAGACCTCTTCCCATGATGTATCATAGCTCGAATGTTAAAATTATCTTTCAAGTCCAAATTCTTCCAAGTTTCTTTCACGTTATATATTATGGCTCGAGAATCGAAATCCTATCAAGTTTCCTCCTTTTCATATACTGCGATCCAAATGTCGAAATTTTAACAGGGAATCTGTTCTGAGGGAGGATCCGGCGAAAAACTTGGCTCTCGAGCTACATATAATGGGAGGCGGACATGATTGCAATAACCTTTCATCCTACATCAAAATGGTACGAGTAGGTCAAATGCTTCACAATTGAATTTGCTAGTGCCGTATGTTGTGGTTTAAAATAAATAACCTTTCAGGAATGAATGCTGTATGATTTACTGTGATCTTGTTATGTTGGGAAAAATTAGTTAGCTTGGACGTGATACCATCAGAAGCAGACGCTGCGCCGCTCTGCTCTTGTGCTTCGTGGAAACGTCGAGAATATTTTTTCATTTTCTTCAATTTCTTAATCAAAATTTTTTTCACAATTTTCAACATTGTAAATAATTTCCTTTGGAAAAATCCATCCCATCTCTGCCTTTTATCTCGCATTTCTTTTTATCCTTTAGAATATTCGAGAGTACCTAAAGTTCAAGGGAAAAACATGGAAAGTAACAACGTTTTAGTTAAAGTGTCAGTAGCGTATTATTACGCATTATTGCCTTGATGATTAGTACACGTGCATCTCATGATCACTGCATGCTCAGTAATTTTCCTCGCCGTCACTCCCCCTCACCCACCTGTACATTATTATATAGTTAGTCCTCAAAAGAGCTAGGTTAGTAGGAGACAAAAGTGATATCAATTTCTTAAGGTATCATTGTAATACAATTACCAGCACTTGCGTACAAATATTGTTTCCAAGTTTATTAATAACTTACGAGTACACCTGTAGATGTTATCTTCCATCGGTTTTTTACTATAAAAGCAGCAGAGAAGGCTTCTATGAAATCATTCTTTCTAGCCAGCTTCACGAGTACCTAGCTACTAGCAAATTCAACTTTGAAACAAGTCTGAATATCAAATTCCTCAAACCACAATGATGACGATCCGTACCCTGTTATTCTACACTTTGTACGTCTCCGCTATGTTTGCGTTCACTGCTGTCTCAGTATCTGCTCAAGTATGTATCTACAATATATCATTGATTTCTGACGATGCCTGTATGACGTCATTTCAATGCCCAAGTACACTCGAGCAATGTTATCATTGATGAATTAATTAATTACTTTAAGGTTTCCAATAATTAAGAAAAATTACATTTGATATTGTCTTTTCCACCCGTACAATTATGAGCATTTATTTTGATGAAAAACTCGATTAGATCATACTTCACAATTTCCAATAAGCGTGAGGAAATAAGTATGAGCTAGAGGTTAAATTGAGTAGTTTAAAATAACATAGCTTTATTGGCTACCTGTACCTTCATAATACGAGATAATTAAGTTTGAAATTTATTTGAATTTTATATTATCTTTTTCATGAAATTACAGCCATGTAATGATGACAGCGATTGTCCAAAAGGTCAAAGATGCTACGGTGGACATTGTGGAGACGCCTAATCGTAATTTCGTGCACAATTTAGTAATAGACTGATTCAAGGATGATTTGGCTTGGAGAATTATTTATTTCCAAGTTATTCATCTGTTCCCAGAAAAAAAAAAATTGTTTAATGAATTTCCCCCTAATCCGTTTGTATCAGTAAAAAAAAAAAAAATTGTAACTCATTGTCTTCTTGAATAAAAGCATTGAAGTAAAAATTCGTGTTCCATGTTGCGTTTCGTAGTGCACAATTAACTTATAGATTGGGTTCGATTCTCGCTCAACTTTTTGAAATATCTTACAATTTAGCTATCGTTCCAGAAATATAAGTGGAAACTTCTTTTTTTCTTCTCAACACATTTCCGCCTCCACTAATTTTTGATTTCAACCATCTCTCTAGAAATTTCTTTACATTGCGCTGATATTTCGGCCTTCTCTGAGACTAAAATTTTTTGGCAAAAATTGCTCACAGAATCAAGAATCCCTGCACCTGGTCCCGTTACCATCCCCTTTATGATCATAATTTGTTGGGTCACAGTACGCAGCTCGCCGAAAAAACCACGAGCGTTTTTCCGAAATTGAGCCAATAGAGAAAATTTACTGAAAATTTATGACGGATTACATTTTAAACAGGATCAAATTTGTGTAAAATTTGAGGAAAGAAAAATGCATAAATCGAAGGTTGGAAGAACTTTGTGATCAGCTCGCGCACGAGAAGTCACAAGGTAAAAACTCTACCAAACAGCAGAGAAACGAATGAGAAATTTTGGAGTATCCTTCCTTCTATATAGTCCTCTAATCCCTTCATCTCAAGATGATTAAGTTATAGAAAATATTCACAGCGCATTAGAAATTTCCATGACGTACAGCTAATGATTCTTTCAAGTGGTATTTTCACTTTCTTTACCCGCTTAGCGTGACCTAGTCTATAACTCTACATTCAGAACATAATGAGTAGTCTAGAACGTCTGTGAAGACAATCATTCATTGACTTAGACACTATTGTTGTAGAAATTCTTAATGACGTGTCATACATAATACTCGTTCGTGATGGAATTATTGTTGAAATTACTGAATCTGAAAGTAGTTGAATACAACTGTCTATAGCCACGTGCTCCTTCATCAGTTTATTGGGATAAATGGGACAAATGAATTACCACCATCTAGAAGCGATTACATATCATACTTCTCTACTCACGATAATGACCTGTTATTTTACACTTTTGATAAGAACAGAGTTGGGAAGATGGCAGGATAAATATAATATTACGACTCGATTAGATCTTATGGTCCATTCGAGACTACCCGGTATGCTCCTCCCCCTTGAGTTTGATTACTTTATGCGGGACGTCAATAAAAAGTGTCGGAAGTTTGAGGAGAACTTGAAGGAGAAGAAAAATAGGAAGTTGTCCTCCCTAATGAAGGTTAATGATGATGTGATTGAGGAAGGGGTAAGTGACGGTGTTGTCGTCCATAAATTCCACCCCCCCTTATAAATAATAGTCAGGTAATGTTTAATAGCGACGAAACAGCTCTCCTTGAGAACGGTTTGAAATTTAGTCTACCTCCCCTCAAGAAAGATGAAACCTTGGCGAATGTTGTTGCGGATCTTGCTGTTAAAATTGGTCCTGGTTTTAATACCCAGAGAGTTTGTGCCGAATTAGTCCGCAATAACCCCCTCCCTCGCATGAGTGCTAAATTGGGAGGAGTGATTCAAGGGTTAAAGAGGAAGATTAAAGAGGGAGATTTAATCGTCACTAAGGCTGACAAGGGCAATGCTGTTGTGGTGGTGGAGAAATCCGCCTATTCTTCCAAGGTCCATGAAGTCCTCCAGCAGTGTGGTGCTAAAGAGAGTGAGAATTTCAGTTTCCCTGAGCACGTTAAAGAAGTTAGGAGTGTCATCAACAGGAGTGAGGTTATTATCAAAACTCCTGCTTCGAAGAAAGCCCTCCTTGTTCCTAACCCCACACCCCCCCTCCTCTATGGGCTGCACAAAGTGCATAAGAACAATACCCCGATGCGACCCGTTGTTTCTTTCATCTCCTCACTTACCTTGCCAAATTCCTGGACCGTTGGTTCAAAATTGGCATTGATTTTGAATCTCCTCATGCGGTCTTGAATTCGGCCTCCTTAGCTGACGTCCTGAAGGGCGTAAGTCTTCTCCCGGGAACGACCGTCTGCTTGTTTGATGTTGTTGGTTTTGTTCCCGAATATTCCTAAGGCTGCAACTATCCAGCGTATGGGTGAGCTACTCGTCAAAGCCAACATCCCTCACAATGAGCTTCATGAATTTTTCGATCTTCTGAATATTTGCTGGTCTCCCAACTACTGTAAATTTGAAGGAAAATTTTTCGAGTTTCTTGATGAACTAGGGATCCCTATTGGATCACCTTTAGGCTCTCTCATTTCCGAAATTTTCATGTCTATGTTTGAACTTGACCTTTTTTCCTCGAACCAGATGTTACTTAATCATATTCACTATTGGCACAGGTACGTTGATGACGTTCTATGCACCTGGACTGGTCCCCCAGATCTCATAATTCCTGGTACCCTTCCATCAAATTTACGTTGGAAATAGGGGTATTTTCCATTAACTTTTGGCATTTATCGACCTCTATAATAGACGTATCCATAAGTTTGGAATTTACAGGAAAGATACTACGACCGGTGTTTTAGTCCATGAAGGTTCACTCGGTCCTGTTGCTCATAGGACGGTTGCCTTTCATAGCCTAGTTCACAGACTGACTTGTATTCCTTTGAGTCAGTCTGCCTTCAGGGAAGAATTACTCACAATAAAACACCTGGCTAGAGTGAACGGGGTCAATGTCGACGTTGACATGATGGTTTGGAGGAACTATTTCAGCTCAAAAATCTATAGGCAGAAAACTTTTAAACGATCTCACCGCCACTTTTGTTTGTCCTTTTGTTCGTTATATGTATGACTTCACTCCTCCTTCATGACTTCATTGTTTCTCGTTTTGACTCGTATTCTGTGTTGTAATAATTTGTCATGTGTATTTCGCACTTATCTCGTTTCTTTGTCATTATTTATTATTTGTGTTTGCCCGGTGATGAACGTCCAAGCGCGTTCGAAACCGGTCGCTTCCTCACACTCCGCGTCTCAAAGTTCTTTAAGTAAAATTTGTATGTACCGTTCTTTTTCCGTCTTGCAAAATTATTTTCGTTATTAATATTATTGTCGTTGTATTTTTTGACTTTTTTTGACTTTTTTCGACTTTTCTCTTTGTTTTAACGTAGTTTTTAACGTAAAATTTACTTTTCTGACGGTCTTTTTCCCCAAATTCAGTTTCGACGAGTCTTTTTCTTTCTAAAAAATTATTTTCGTCCGATCTTTAATATATCATTTATTATTAAATTCTGTGTCTCTTCCTAATAAACGGTAGTTCGAACTTTGTTTCGGGTGTGTTTTCCGTTACGTGCCTTCGTATCTTTCGTTCTCTCCTCAAAAAGATGGCTCGTACCTTCGAGGATACCGTCACCTTAAAAGATTATCATATAACTGAACCCAAAGAAATATGGAACACAAATTTTTACTTCAATGCTTTTATTCTGGAAGTCAATGAGTTACATTTTTTTTTTCTTACTGATACAAACGGCTTCTGGGGAAATTCATTAAACGGTTTTTTTTTTTTTTTTTTTTTTTTCTTCAGGAACAGATGAATAACTTAGAAATGAATAATTCTCCAAGCCAAACCATCCCTGAATCATTCTATTACTAAATTTTGTACGAGATAACGATTACGCGTCTCCACAATGTCCACCGTAGCATCTTTGACCTTTTGGACAATCGCTGTCATCATTACATGGCTGTAATTTCATGAAAAGGATAATATAAAGTTCAAATAATTTTCAAACCTTATTATATGTAAAATTATTTTATGATTAGTCCTATATATGAAGGTACACGTACCCAATGAAGTTATCTAATCGAGTTTTTCATCAAATTATAATTTTATGGGCGGGAAAAACAATATCAAAGGTAATCTTTCTAAATTATTGGAAACCTTCAAACTAATAAAATATTTCATCAATGATAACATTGCTTGAGTGAATTTGGTCATTGGAATGACGTCACATAGGCATCGTCAGAAATCATTAATATGACTTGATTTTTAAAGTACGAGTATTGCAGATACATACTTGAGCTGATACTGAGACAGCAGTAAACGCGAACATAGCGGAGACGTACAGAGTGTAGAATAACAGGGTACGGATCGTCATCATTGTGGTTTGAGGAATGTGATATTCAGACTTGTTTCAAAGTTGAATTTGCTAGTAGCTAGGTACTCGTGAAGCGGGCTAGGAAGAATGATTTCATTGGAGCCTTCTCGGCAGCTTTTATAGTAAAAAATGGATAGAAGATAACGTCTACAGGTGTACTCGTATGTTATTAATAAACTTGGAGACAATATTTGTACGCAAGTGCTGGTAATTGTATTACAATGATAGTTCAAGAAATTAATATCATTTTTGTCTCTTACTAACCTAGCTCTTTTGATGACTGACTATAATAGTGTACAGGTGGGTGAGAGGGCGTGACGGTGAGGAATATTACTGAGCATGCAGCAATCATGAGATGTACGTGTACTAATCATCAAGGCAATAATGCGTAATACGCTGCTGACACTTCAACTAAAGCATCGTTAATTTCCATATTTTTTCTTCCAACTTTAGGTACCCTTGAATTTTCTAAAGGATAAAAAGAAATAGAAGATGAATGGCAGAGATGGGGTGGATTTTCCCAAAGGAAATTATTTACAACGTTGGGGAAAATTGTGAAAAAATTTTGATTTAGAAATTGAAGAAAATAAAAAAATACTCTCGACGTTTCCACGAAGCACGAGAGCAGAGCGCAGCGTCTGCTTCTGATGATATCAAGTCCGAGCTGGCTAATTTTCCCGAACATACAAAGATATCATATATAGCATTCATTTCTGAAAGGTTATTTATTTTAAACCACAACATACGGTAATTAAAATTTTTTTATGGTCACCGAATTACTCAGCAAGGTGGTCAAAATTCTGTCGGTAAAATTTCCATTTGGGGAAAACGAATGGTCAGTTGTAATTCGGCGAAGTCACCGCCGGTGAAAATTGCTAGAATCAGCAGAGAAACCTTGAATGAAATCATGCTTTCTTGCCAGCTTTACGAGTACGTAGCTACTAACAAATTCAATTGTGAAGCACGTGGCCTACCTGTATCGTTTTGGCATAGGATGAAACGTTGTCGCAATTATTATCAAGGGTCCATCATTTGACTTTCGAGCTATACATTATAGAAAGGAGAAAAATGTGAACCTCCGAGCTTCTTAGGATAGAAAGAGGATTTAGAAAAATTTTTACTTTCGAGCCATATATGATAGGAGAGGGACTTGGAAAAATTTCGACCTCCGGGCTCTACATGATAGAGAGGGACCTTGGAAAAATGTCGACTCTCGAGCCATATATGAAAGGAGAGGAACCTGGAAAATTTCTACTCGAGAGCTATTTCTAAGTCCCTCCCCACCAATCATGCTCAAGAGTCAAGAAAGATTTATACTCTTGAACTCCACTACACTAGTCTCATACTAGAGGGTTAGGCCTTCTTTATACTAGCTTAATACTAGATATAAGCTTGTCTGAATTCTCAATACCAAATCCAATTTGACCCATAGAACAGGAATTCCTTGTGTTCCTGGTCTAACTTCATTGAGGAAGCCGTCGTTTTGATATGTTTCATATCTTTTCTGAGACTCCATACACTATTGGAAAATTGGCGAGTACCCCCCCCCCCCCTTTCCCTCCCCTCTGTCGAAATCCTCAATTATTTACATCATCCATTATTCGACACCATTTCTTTTCTCGACCTCCTTTCCATTAAAAATAAACAGCGTCTTATTAGAATGATTACTAAGCAATTTATCAGCTACGATATCCTTCCGATATTTCGATTTGTCACAAACCGTAAATTTTACAACGAGTAGATTTCTTGGTAGAATTTCACATCCTTTTTCGTGCATAGTAGTTTGTAGTAGTTTCATCAAATTCAGGGAATCATGGAACAGGAAGAAATCATAGTCACTCTTAACGAGGGAATCGATTTGGTAAGTACTGATTTCGGATCCTTTTGTAAACCTACCGAATTATTACCAACTCTAAAAGACTTCTACGAGATCATTATCGTGTACCTCTAAATTTACATCCCTCAAATACGACTCAGACAACTTTCGTCTTCGTTGAGGACAGCTTGGGTCAAGTCGAGATTGAATCTACCTGTACATTCTCGTGCGTTGTTTTGTTTCCTACTGGTCGCCGTGAAAAACGGGTTTTACATTTTCAATAGAAACTCTATAGAAAAGCGAGTGAGTAGTGCGCAGCATGGGGTAGGTTTTGCTTATCTATGTGTATACCCTCTTTTCAGGTATAAAATGGTACTCTCTCTTATCTTACGGCGTTATAGATTGAATACTACCTATTATTTGAAAGCAACCTCCACTAAGCGCCTCTGACTCTTCTTTAGTAACCATCTTTAGATTATGTTAAGATCTCTCTGAATTAGTATTTACTCTACCAGACGTAGACTGACGGACTGCTTTTGTTTTCTGTCCGTTAGGAACTTCAAGATAAACCCTTCGGAGTTGACACCATCGCACGTAGTTTAACAAAATTAATTCGTTGTATAGATTTAGATTTAGAATTAATTATGTAAATTAAATTAATATTTTTTGACCTAAAACCGATTTTCTTTCTTAAACTCCCTCAAAACTTGTAGTGATTTCCCTACTAGGTCAAGTCTTCAAATCTCGTACGATCCACGGCACACCGCGAGATACAAATCACAACACCCTCCCCCCGATAATGGACTTGGAAAATTTTCGAGAAAAATTTTTAACAGGGAACCTGTTTTATGGGAGGCTTTAATGAGAAATTTGCCGTCCGCCGTCCAGCAAAAAACTTGGAAAGATTAGATTCGAGAAAAATTTAGACTCTCAAACTATATTATACTAGGCTTACAGTAGGTCTAGTCCTTCTTTATACTAGCTTTATCTAAATCTAGGCTTCCTTGAATTTTCAATACCAAATCCCATTTGACTCATAAAACAGGTTCCCTGCGTTCCTCGTTTAACTTCGTTAAGGAAGCGAGTTAACTCGTTCCTCAATTTTATGGTTGAACATATTATTAGAAAGGTTTGTACTCAAGAGAGTAACGTATTACAAATGATACCACACAAAAACAAGCAGCCGCGAGGGGCGCTCGCGGCTGCTTGTTTTTGTGTGGTATCATTTGTAATACATTACTCTCTTGAGTACAAACCTCTCTAATTCGTTAAGGAAGCCGTCGTTTTATACCTGGGAGGTGATTGAGAAATCTGCGAGTACCACCCCCCTACGTTTCAGGCTAGTTTAGTATATATTGTTGTATAGAAGAAGGACGAAGGAAGGAGGAAAGAAGAAGAAGAAGAGAAGTACTCATGCTAAATCGAGACAAGGACTAAGGAAGAGGGTGAACGAGCGGAGCGAGTGAGTCCCACAAGAGCTGATAGCTCGAAAAATATTTCTCATACTAGATTCATAAGACACCAAGAAAGGGTGCGAACGAGCGGAGCGTGTGAACCCCATGAAAGGCGATACCTCAAAATATTTCTCATACCAGATTTATGGGCGAACGAGCAAAGCGAGTGAGCTCCACAAAAGACCAAATATTTCATATCAGACTTATGCAAAACTGAGACAGGGACCAAGAAAGAGGGAGAACGAGCGGAGCGAGTGAGCCCCATGAAAGGCAATACCTCAGAATATTTCCTGAATTATGAGCGAACGAGCGGACAGGCTAGTTTAGTATATATGTTCGTAAGAGACCTGACGTTCTTTTTAAACAGCCGGAAAAGACATGAAACATAGCTATGCCAGAAAATCATTTGAATGATTTCTTGAAAAACGAATTCCTTCCGTCGCTCCATTTTTGCGTTTTTTTCACGTCTCTCTCCTATTATGTATTATGGCTCGAGAGGCAAATGTTTTCCAAGTTTAATCCAGGAGAGGGGGACTTGACCCATTTCTGCACATGATGTTTGATTTATTGTTTTGGTCGGAAGGCGCACAAAGCACGGCGTAGGGAAAATTTTTAGAAACAGGGATAGTTGTTAAAAAGAATACCTACAAGAAAAATCATGATACTGCTAGCCTATATGCATCTCCAATGCTATGAAAAAACGAACATTACCAGCTTAAGAAACAACAAATAATTCTATGGTCTTTGTAGAAGTCAATGAGGAGAAGAATCATGGCCTAAAATCTGACCAGTTTTTATTCAAACTCACGAGAATTAGTATAATTTCATCGACCCTTTGCCGTAATGAGAATTGAGAATTGATAAAATTTTCTCTTATTTACTCGAACAACATTTTTCGCGCTTAATTTTTGACTAAAATCTCATCCTCCAGAAAGATCCACATTCAGTACTTCCAATCTTCCATTTTAGAAGCAACAAAAAGTGTCGCTGAAGTCTCCATTACTTTCCAGAAATCTTTTTTTTTTCTTTTTCTTTCTCATTCAATACCTAAAAACAACATTTTTTCACCGTTTTTCTTAATGTCGTGAATAATATCCTTTGTTAAAATCCAACTACATCTCCGCTTTTCTTCTTTTATTTCGTCTTATCCTTCAGAACTTCTGAGTACCCTAAATTTGGAAAACAAACATGTGTTTTAGAAACAGCAGCGTATCACGTAGTATAGCCTTGATGATTAGTACACGTTCATCTCATGATCACTGCATGCTCAGTAACTTTTATCACGTTTACCTCCCGCCCGCATCCTGTATATCATTAATTAATCCACAAAAGAGCTACGTTAATAGGAGACAAAAGTGAAAATTTCTTAAAGTATCATTGCAATACAATTACTACTTGCGTGGAAAATATTGTTTCCATGTTTATTAATAGTATATGAATACACCTGTAGACGTTATCTTCTATCCGTTTTTTACTATATAAGCAGCCGAGAAGCCTTCAATGAAATCATTCTTTCTAGCCAGCTTCACAAGTACCTAGCTACTAGCAAATTCAACTTCGAAACAAGTTCGAATATCAAATTCCTCAGGCCACAATGATGACGATCCGTACCCTGTTATTCTACACTTTGTACATCTCCGCTATGTTTGCGTTTACTGCTGTCTCAGTATCTGCCCAAGTACGTATCTACGACACTTGTACTTTAAAAATCAAGTCATATTACGAGTGATTTCTTACGATGTCTGTGTGACGTCATTTCAATGACCAGGTTTACTCAAGCAATGTTATCATTGATGAAATATTTTCTTAGTTTAAAGGTGTCCAATAATTTAGAAAAATTATACCTTTGACATTGTCTTTTCCACCCATAAAATTATGAGCTTTTAATTTGATGAAAAACTCCGATTAGATCATACTTCACAACTTCCAATATGCGTGAAGAAATAAGCATGAACTAGAGGTCAAATTGAGCAGTTCAAAATGAAATAACTTTACTGGGTACACCTTTATATTATATAGGACTAATCATAAAATAATTTTACACGTCATATTTGAAAATTATTTGAATTGTATATTTTCTCCATAAAATTACAGCCATGTAATGATGACAGCGATTGTCCAAAAGGTCAAAGATGCTATGGTGGACATTGCGGAGACGCGTGATAGTAATGCCGTACACAATTTAGTAATAGACTGATTCAAGGATGATTTGGCTTGGAAAATTATTTATTTCTAAGTTATTCATCTGTTACCGGAAAAAAATTGTTTAATAAATATTTCCCCCTAATCCGTCTGTATTAGTAAAGAAAAAAAATTGTAACTCATTTACTTCTGGAATAAAAACATTAAAGTAAAAGTTTGTGTTCCATTCTTCTTTTGTTTCAGTTATAATAAAATTGTGATGATCTCTTAGCCGAAAATCAATAGTCTCCTTCTTCGGTTCTGAGAGCACATATGAGTTTCATAGCACACGAATGACTTAAAGATTGGGTCCGATTTATGCTCAATTTTTTCACATATCTTACAATCATGCTATCGCACCAGAAATATAAATGAATTTTTTTTTTTTTTTTTTCGACACATGTCCTCCTCTACTAATTTTTGATTTCAACGTGCTAGAATTTTCTCTACTTTGTACTGCCATTTCATTTCAAATTTTACCACTGTATTCAATAGCCTCCAAAAGGCGGATATTATCTTTCTGGTTCTTTTCCTCGAATACGGCGTTCCAGAAGTGATTAAAAACATAACATATAGAGAAATTATTTTGACCGCTACCTACGTTCAGGAGAGTTTATATCCTTATTTTCTTATCTTGTGCAATGGACAATTCCCGGCGTACATGGCTTATAATTCCTTGATAAAAAAAAAATTCACGCAAAAACGTAGCACTATTATTTCTTATTTCACACATAGCGACATATATTTGAGGAAATTCGGTACGACCCGCGTAACATCTAAAGGAGGATCGTACAAGAGTTCATTAAAACTCTAATCAGAGGAAGGTGCAGTATTAGACGAAGACGGGGAGTAATCTTTGATCATCTTCTTATACACAGTATGTTTTATAACTCACAGTGTTATTACGTGTAATGTTAATCACCTCAAGCAACTTCCATTTTTTTAGTAACCTCTTCACGAGCTGAAATACTAGTATTATTGAAATTAAAAATGTGTCTGCTAAAGCAATATGACGATTCTGGTGTTTGACGTAATTTTTGTGTTGCGATAGTCTTACCTTAAGAAGTTGAGACGTGTCGTCCACATAGACTTAAGGAGAGCCAGAACATGGAATACTGTTGACAACACCAAATATTTTTTCTTCGGGTTATGGTCTTTAGTTTTAGAAAAAAATTCTGTTTGAATGGTGTTGAATTTGCCGAAAGAGATGACTAGTTTAGAGTCCAATTTCTGGAGTAACCTCTGAATCGCCGAACTGCTCGAAACTACAAAAAGAGTAGATAGAAAACGTTGACCAGCTAAACCTTGTTTATAGCCCCCCCTTTTGCCAGGGTATAACGTT
Source organism: Aspidiotus rigidus (assembly GCA_035079385.1). NCBI lineage: Eukaryota > Metazoa > Arthropoda > Insecta > Hemiptera > Diaspididae > Aspidiotus > Aspidiotus rigidus. Next base: position 255,237 of record JAVHKY010000072.1, on the reverse strand, counting down.
CATTCTAAGAACTAACTCCATCTTCTGGAGCATATCATTCCTGAATGAAAGGTCGAAGCTGGTCAACAAACTTTTTCTCAAATTTCTTAGCGTATCAAGTTTCAGAAGTGATAGGGTAAGGTAGGCCACGTTGACACAATTTTCACATTTCTGCTCATAACGATTGAAATTTTGTTTTCTAGCTCAATATCAAAATTATCATATTAAATTCACACTTTCTGTGGTAGAATTTGCCAGGAGATCCACTCACTAGAAGAGTGTGAAATTTTCAAAAGAAAAAAATTCTTTTTTTGTGTCATTGTGGCAACTCCACTTGCCACAATGACCATATGGTTGTCACGATGACACCCATTCAAAATGCATACACCTTACCCAAATCATTTTCTGTGTCGTCGTGGCAACATCAACATGTATGCATTTTTATAAGGGTCATCGTGGTATCGGGGAGTGTGTGTCATCGAGGCACTAAGACCAAAAAGAAATATATTTGCGATATTGTTCAAAAGAAAGAAAATAATCCTTCGCTAAATGATTCAAATGATAGAGCTCATGAATATACGTAGTTCCATATTTATTTCATTTACCTAGCTCAATAATTTATCCCAAAAGTGAAACGTTGAATAATTCTACTTGCAACAAATTTTATCATCTGAAAATGGCTCAACACTTTTACCGTAACTCTACATCAAGATTCGATAGATAGCGCTACTTTTTGGACCAAAAATGGCGGATATGTCATTGTGGCATTGTGTCAATGTGGCATATACTTTACCCTACTATTCTATCTGTACAGGTAGGTTTTTGATAATGACGAAACATGAACTTATTACTATTTTCAATTATTATGATAACATCAAGAAGATTAATACGATTGTCATATTCTTCTTTGTACGTAAACTGGATAGACCGATGAAATTCATTGAGAAAGTCAAACATGATGTGTTCAAAAAGGTTGTCCTAAACATAAATCAGCTATCATCCACATTATTTCGTCCTAAATTTACGGTAATTTCATTACCTATTAAAATTATCGTCAATTTGCTCCAACAAACTGTCTAAGACAATGTCCGCAGTAATGGGAGAAAGAGGGTGCCCATCGCCAGCCCTTGAATCTAAGTATACGTCCCCCCCCCCCCCATTGACAATATTTCTTCCCTAGACAGAATGTAAGAATCTAAAAAAATAAATCTACCAGTATGAAAACGTTATAATTAATAATATCAATGGCTAAATCTACTTGGATATCAGTGAAAAGCGAGACTGCGTCAATCGATATCACGACGTCATTTGTACTCAGGGTCACATTTGCCCGTTTTTCTCTTAGATCTTTGGATGACTCAACGTTCTTGGTAGCATCTCGAATATTAGCCAGAATGTTTGCCATAAATTGTGACAGCTTATAGGTTGGGGCGCCTATGCATGACAAGATTGGATGGAGGGGAGCGCCAGATTTATGAGTTCTCGGCAAAAATTACTTCGTCTCTTATTATTTGTGGGTTGAGGTTATTTATATATAAACTATTCGTTAATGACCCGTTCCCAAGTTTTTACAACGAAGAAAGTGAAATTGCACTTCGGTTAGGTTAGGTAGGAGAAGGAATGAGTAGGCGTGAACTCGTGATTGGTTTGAAGCGTGCGACGAGATGATTCTCGGTAGTCGAAAATATAATGCAGTTTTGTAGTGACGGCTTGAGTAGAAATGGCCGTCAATGAAAAATGCGAGATGGCATGATTTTAAGTTCCAAGAGATACAGTATCTAGTGGTGAAAAGCAAGATTTAAGTTAGAGGAAATAGAATTGCAGAAATTCATCTAATTATTTCTTTAAATCACTATGTCAAAGAAAAAAGGTGGTGAAAGTCAAGAAATACCGAGTGAAAAGTAACAGGGTATGGATTTCCATCAATGTGAGCCGGGAAGTTCGATATTTCCTCGAGCTTTGAAGTTGAATTCGGGTGCTTTTAAAACTGATAAACTTGGTGGATTCTCATCTGTCACGTTTATCCCAATAAACTGATGAGGGAGTACGTGGCTCTACAGGTGCTTCAACTATTTTTAGATTCATTAATTTTAACAATAATTCCATCACGAACGAGTATTATGTCGTGTCATCAAGAATTTCTACAACAATAGTGTCTAAGTGAATGAATGACCATCTTCACAGACGTTATAGACTAAGACTACTTGTAATTATGTTCTGAATGTAGAGTAATAGACTAGGTAACGCTAAGTGGGTAAAGAATGTGAAAATACCATACTTGAAAGAATCATTAGCTGTACATTATGGAAATTTTTAATGCGTTGTGAATATTTTCTATAACTTTGAAATGAAGGGATCAGAGGATTATGGAGCATACACATTACACATATAGGGAAGGATACTCGAAAATGTCTCATTCCTTTGTGTAGAGTTTTGTAGAGTTTTTACCTTGTGACTTCTTGTGAGCGAGGTGGTGACAAAGCCCTTCCAACTTTTGATTCATTTTTCCTTCCTCAAGTTTTACACAAATTTTATCTTGCTTACAATGTATCCGTTATCAATTTTCAGAAAAGTTTCTCTATTGGGTTTCTCTCGAGAAAACGCTCGCGGTTTTTTGGGCAAGTTGCAGGTTGTGACCCAGCAAATTATGATCTCAAAAGGGATGAAAACGGGTCCTATTTTAGGAACATGAGAAAGTTTTTGAAGGTGATCAGATGTACAGTGGACGCTTGGTTACCCAACTATTTGTCGTCATTATCCTGGGGCTCTAAAAACTCTTGTCCCTACTGAAAATTCTTGTCCAAATTCTAGTCCAAAATTTTATAATTCTAATTTTCTGTAACATGATCTGAATTTCATGAATTCTGCGACTTTAAGCATCCAAAAGTTGACTGCTAAAGTCTGCTACCGATGTCTTGTTTTTGCGATGCAGATTTTAGATTATGCTGAGTAAATGCTCTGTGCATATGTGAGTGGCCTGTAGAAGAGTATGTCAAATACCTGCCAGGTAGCAGAATCAAAAGCTTACTTGTACAAATATTCTGCAGAAGAATTAACTACCATATTTTCTTCATTAAAGAAGCATTGCACTCAAATTTGTGTTACTAAGATGTTCTTTGCATCCTTGAATCGCATATTTCACAAAAAAGAGCACAACTGCAGAGGCCTTATTTTTAAGAAATGTTGCAGAAAATCATTTATCCTGATTCATCGTCCCCTATTTTTTCTTCAATTTCCAGTGCTTCAATTAATTATCAAAATATACGCGCATACAATGAAAACATAGAGCGAGGGACATACTTGGAAAACTTATTTAACCCTTAATGTACTGGATTTTGAAATGTCTTAAAATTTGGAATTTTCGCGTAAAATATGATAGATGTATCCCCACATATCCCGAATATCAAAAAAAATTTCAGTTTCACCCCTTCAATTTTTGTAGAGACCCTATGTGCCAAAAGTGGCACATAGTACGTTACGGTTGTTGAGTGTGAAACATAAATGTCACGTTTTCACGAGCGGAAAAAGAGTTTTTGCTCATTTTATCACGCCAAAAGTGATTTTCTTTAGAGTTATAGAAGTTCCATTCATTACAACGCCTAATATTAGCTTCATCACGGTTTTGTATTCTACAATTTTAGTGTCATTCGAACAAAAATACTATTTCTTGCTTGTGTTATTTTTCTGACGACAAACGTTCATATATCCTGAATTTGTAGTTCAAAATATGTAATTACCCCAAATTAAGTAGGGGTCAGATCGAGCGTTGATATTCTGGAAGCGTTTATATTTATTAAATCTTGTTTCACGGGTTCGTCCTATGTGCCACTTTTGGCACATACATACGAGATGGTTATACCTTCAACAATGATAATGCTCAACTCTACCTGTTTCATGTTAACTCGTATAAAAAGGGTTCAGCGCTCTCAATAGCTGCTACCTGTTCACTGTCTTCTCTTTCCTTTCCTTTCCTTTCCTTTCTTTTTTTTTTTTTTTTTTTTTTACAAACGGTGGTGGAGTTCCCGTCAGCTGATCTTTCTTTATTTATTCAAAATCGCGATAACGAAAAATAAGACACGACCGAAAACAAATTTCACCTACGAGCATGCAGAAAAAGCAGTCCCAGATACGAGCACGTAAAAATAGAATGACAATTCTGTACCTAAGAGGAGAAATCATGATGATATTTTGACTTTTAGACAAAACTCTGACCTTTCTGCCATTCTTCTTTTACATTGTATTGAGAACAAGTTAATTGTTTAAAAATCCATATGTTACCTGACCAAAAAAAAAAAAGAGGTTGATAGGAAAAAAAAATCAACGTGCGTATTCGGCGTGCCGCCTTCTTTCTGTCCTACAATAGGAAACATCCCTTATACTGTTTTCCTTACCTGTTTGTGACAAAAACGGCACATAGGACGATACGGACCTTTTCCAACTATTATGATAGATTTTGAAAAAACACCGTGATGTACTATGTGCCATTTCTGGCACGTTCAACTTCAAATGTAATTTTTATCGACACTAAGAGGAAATTTCTGAGTCTGATTTCAGAAATACGAAGTTGAGACCTTTATCTTTCAATTTTCCATAAGATTAACTTCATTTGAAAGAATAATCATGGAGTTTGAGCACTTCAAAAATTTGCATTTTCAATCAAGCAATATCCCTACTTCCGAACGTCATAAATGCCGTATTTATGAATATTTTTTTCTGAAACTCGTTTTGCTGACGAGGATAAGAATACTGAACACCCTTACGTTATTTTCATCGAAAAATATTGTGTACTTTTGAAAATATGATCGTTTTTTTCGAACGTGCCAAATGTGGCACGTAGTACATTAAGGGTTAAGGAACATGCAATTATTTCCATGGAAATATTTTTCAGGCTGATGCATGGTTGACAGAATGACTGAACATGAAACATTTGGAAATTAATTCTTAATTCTGTGAGCAATTTTTGTCAAAAAACTATAGAATCACTTTCTAATTTCTTCAGCCTTTACTGGGGCTGCCTCTAGCCTGAAATGATTGAAAAACTTCAAAAATTTGAATGGTTGATGAAAGTTGAACGGATGATGATCACAGGTGTTTGTTAATGCGGATACTTAGTGTAGTAAATAATTCTCGAAATTGTAAATTTCTTGTTCTTTTGTCAACCCATGAAGATTTTTGGCTTCACCGTAGATGATTAGCATATATACGGATAGGAAATACACAAATAAAATAGTGAGGTTGAATAAATGAATTTTTCATTTCATGACTTCAATGACAAAATAGCTGCAAATTATGCAGTTATTTGACAGGCAATATAATTGTATTTTTAGTTGGTTGTTGTCCCATCAAATTGGAAGCAGCCTAGCTTGTTATCAAATATATTTTCAAGCGCAAACGTTATCAATACATTCCTCGTCAAGTTCACAGTCATCGTTATCTTCACAATCCTGTAATAAGTACAAAAACTGATAAGTATAAAATATGATAGTCTTTTTACAATCACTCTAACTTTTTACAATCACTCTAGTAATGAATAATATGTCAAGGTAAGTCAGAGTACACTCTCCAGGTAGTCACACCAGGAGACTTCAAGAGAAGATAAATGACTCAGAGAGGCCATAGAGCGTTCAAAAATTAAAACTCATAGTTTTCTAGCATTAAAACAAGACACTCGGTCCTAATGAGTATTTTACAGTACAATGAGAAGGAATTAAGGCCAAACTGATTAGAAAATAAATTTTCTCATTGTAGTAATTCCAGAACCACTAGGATACAGCGCACTTATTTATATTTTTGTCCATTACACTAATGCACCTAGTAAACTGTCTTCTTGAAAATTATCTAGGATACATCAAAATTTGCATTTGTACTATTGAATCAGATATAAAATTTTCTTATCATTATGAGGATGTATCTCAAACCCAATCTGTTTGGTACAAATTACTTGTAAGCCTGGCAAATACGAATTTTAACGTGCTGCATTATTTATTTTATTGTCTAGGCATATGCAGGCAGTCATCAATTTTTGCACAGAAATAATATTTTCAAAATGCTTCTTCATAATATTAAAATTGGTTAGAGTTAGGCTCTCTCCTGACCTATTAAATACCCTATTTTTATTCATAACTACTGGAAAATATGGACTCGCTACCAAATAGTGACCGATAATTTTACAGGTAAGCAAATATCAAGTAGGCCTTCAGGTTAGAACATAGTAAACTGCTCTTATCTTGGGACAATCATTAATAAATATATTTATAATAATAAACTTACTTCTCCAACGGCCGCAATAGAGCGCACGGTGACAATTGCAAAGAAATACAAGATGTAAAATAACAAAGAATACAATAATTTAATCATTGTGAGTTAATTGGAGATGTAAATATCCACTCTTGCTTCGAATAAATTGAGAATAACTAAAATTGTTTTTCAAGGGAAATTCCTTGCTTTTATAGCAAAAACTTACAAAAGAATGTCTGGTGATGAAGTACGTCAGTGAATTCAATCATTTGTAAGATGATATCATCACGTGCAAAGCCACCTTCCACTTGTTTGGTTGAATTTTTTTCTGCACGACGTGTATAATTTTGAATAATGCTACTGTAATTCTGACAATTAACTTCACAGCTGTTGATAACCCCCAAACGTTTGTAAATGCAACAACAGCGGTATAATGGTGCTTCTTGTTGAAAAAAAGTTCGACCAAGACACTCGAAGGCTATAATTGCAGTATTTCTGTGCGATACGATGTCCCGTTTGGTGTTTAGAAAAGCACGTCATATTTCTAGCATCATAACAATTGCTAAATAATTTTCTAAAAATTTCAATTTTATATACAGCTGCAATTGTTGTAGTGATTAAAGATGGTAGCCGTCTCCCAGGTTGTCTTGTGTTAGTCAACTGCAATCTTCAGCTGGCAAACCAGTCTCCCCGATGTAAACGCCCTTACGATCTCTACATTCTAACCTATACTCATCTTCAGCTGAGATTCGATCTTTCTACCTAACAAACAACTCTTCGACAATAACAAGGTTGTAGAACGCAGGTCGAAAGCTGACAGGGCGACGGGCCCGGCCCAGTTGAAGAGAGAACTTACCTAAGAATGGGAGCTCAATCCATCGCAGTTTCTCACGGCTCATAGTACGGAGGAGGGAGGTAGTAGAGTCGAGGCATTTCCTAGTGAGCTTCCTACGCACCATGGCGTCTAGTCCAACTGAATCTCGTTCACTCTGGCCAGATATTTTATGGTCATTAACTCCTTTCTGAAGGCAGTTCGACTCAGAGGAATGTCTGTTAGTCTATAGACTACGCTGTTAAACACAGCATATTTATTGGGAACAGAGCAGAATGACCACCCATAGACTGAAACATCAATCCATGTATCTTTTCTATAAATCTCAAACTTATGGACCCCGTCTTTTTCGTATAGACAGTAAGATCCAAGAAGTTTATCGAGGAGCAACCGACTTCCGAAGAAAATTTTATGGAAAGGTATGGCTTATCTAGATACGTGAGTCCCACGTTCATAGCACGTCACCTACATATCTGCGCCAGTAGAAGATATTATTCAATAAATGATGGCCAAAGGAGAAGAGATCAGATTCAAACTTGGACATAAACACCTCAGAGATTAGGGAACCTCAAAAGAAACCAATAGGAATGCCCACCTCATCAGGTAAGTCGAAAAATTTACCATTAAATTTACAGAAATTCGGTGACCAACGTACATAAGTCGAAAAATTCACTCAATTCTTCATAAGAGGGGTTCAAGTTCACGAGGAGTTCACCCGTCCCCTGCATTGTAATAGCCTTAGGGATGTTAGGGAATAGACTTCCGACATCAAAGGAACAAAGGATCGAACCCGAAGGGGAAGCTCATTTTTTAGGCCAGCGGTGCTCAATCTACGGCCCGGGGGGAAATCCGGCCCGTGGAAAGGTTTCCATCCGGCCCGCGAGCCCGTAAAAAGAAATGAAAAAATAAAGAAAAGAAGGGGGAAAAGAGGGAAAAATGGCAAAAAACTTGATGGTTAAGCAGTGAACGATAATTTGTAACTTTTTAATGGGTAGGGGATATGAAATTGTGTGCCTTCTTTTCCATATTTTACTGCTGAGCTGATGATTACCCATTAAAAAACAATGAACATTTTACTTTTTTTTTTTGTAGGCCGCGAGAATTTTCAACTCATTCTTTGTGGGCCCCATGTCCAAAAAAGTTGAGCACCGCTGCTTTAGGCTATTGGCCGTAGAAGAAGAATTCTTAAAAGAGTAGAGAGACTCGAACTCGACGCAGGATTTGAACCACCGATCCAAATATTTGGCAACGGAATAAGATGGGGAAGAGATGAAAGAAACAACGGGTCACATCGTCATATCCTTTTTATGGACGTTAGGTGAGTCATAGAGGAGGGCGTGCTCGTATTGATGACATAGCTAGGGAAACTGAAGCTGTCATTCTCTTTTGCCCCACATTGCTCAAGTATACATCATAAACTTCAGAATTATAAAATGACCTCTCCATCACCACTATCGCGTTACCCTTCCCTTCAGTCGTTGATACGCCCCTGTTTCTGCAGCAGCGATCTTAAAAAGACGGAGAAAAAAATTGAAATGGAAAAATATGGAATTTTTGTTTTACTTAATACCCTTGCTAGTTGTGCCTAGACAACCAGTCTGCCATTGGTCAAGTATATACATAGAAGAAATATATTATTTTTTAAGGCGAAGAATTCGGAATGAAAATTAATGATCCTACAAATTATGGATTAGAGTTTTCGAACCGGGAGCGTGGGCGTTGCGCTGCAATGTGGAAAAACTGTAAGAGGTATTAAAACTATGGCCGTATAAGGGAGAAAAATGAAAAAATTGAAATAGCACTTGAATGATGTAGATTTGGCTATTCCTGACATCATCTCATAAAAGATGTCCACAAACGCACGATCTACGAATTAGATGGGATTACAAAACCTTCCATTCCCCTTCATTCGAAAGTTCATTCCAAATTTTTCATTTTTCTCCTACGCCACGTAGCAGAAGTACCATTACTGTTAAACGAATCATACTCGTTGTTAGCGATCGTAGCAGATGCCCGGTTCGAATATTTATTCCATCTTTCAGCTAGTATTCAGTACGTTAGGCTCACTCGCTAACGGGCTGACTCGCTCCGCCCACTTGGCCTAGCGTAAGTCTGGTAGTATGTTAGGTTATTTAACTGACGCACACGGTTCACTCGCTCCATTCGTTTCTCCCTTCGGCGGTATTTCTTAGCCATAAGCTTTGTATGGTGCTTGTCAGGGTACGCTTTTAGCCTAGTCAGGGTTTGTTGTATATTGGGAGTACGTTACGCTGAATAGTCTGGTAATTCTTAGCCTACGAGCTCATATCCCACGTTCACCTCCCAGCCTTTACCGAAATAAGCCATTTCCATTTGCATTGATATTCTTGATCTTACATGCCCCCTTCGTTTCCAAAAAAAGTTCCTTCATCTTGTGTGAATACGATTTTTCTTCATGTTGGCACTAGCTCACCCCCTATTGAATCCGCGATTTTGTTTCACAAAAATTGGGGCTATTGACATGGATTTTCAAATTTTTCAATTGCTCGGGTGTAAGTACATCTTTGGGCCATTGAAGGCTGAAAGATTCTAAATTATTTTCTCCGATTTCGATTTTTTATTACATTTTCTCATCCAGACATTGCTTTTGTCATTGTTAAGTACAAGAATTTGGCAAACATCTACCAATTCCATAAATTTAGCAAAAAAGCTGCCAATATTACAAGCTCGTCAAGTATACGAATTAAGCGTATAGTTTTGACCTGTCACAAGAAAATCCTCTCGAGTGTCCGGAAAATTGATCAGGAGGAAGAATATTTCTTAATTTATTAAAATCACCTCAGAACATTGAATATATCTTAAAATTTTTTTATTACTTCTAAATTGGTTTTCTATGTGAACTTACAACGATCTATGGCGAGAAAATCCCTGTGAGAGTCTAAGAAAGTTAATCTCAGTAGTTTTATCGAATTGAGATGTACCTACTCTTTTTCGCGATTGGTTTTCCTTGAGATAGACCACGAAATTTCAACTAGATTACTGTCACAGGATAGATTCCTCCACATTTAATCATTTGAAGAAAAATATTAAGCCCCGACCATTTGAAATTTTCCCCAATCTCTGATTATTAGTAGGTAATATATCTGACCGTCGGTCTACCCGTGAATGAGAGAGAGGGATAGCTGAGATTGCCTACCCTCAATGGAGGACTGGAAATAAATGTTGAACGAAGAAGATATTTATTCTGAAACATATTTTATTAAATTTCTTCATGATCCACCGTAGGCTGAAAATTCCTAAATTGAACCTTTCCATTTAAGATTCGACTTTGTTTTATAGGAATGAATGATGAGCGATTTTCTGTAGCTCTCTTCCGTCTGTGACGCGAACGATAGAAAGTTTGGACGTAAACGAAGATTGAATAGAGGTCGGAATCCTAGAAGTTCTGATGCTTGAACCACAATATAAAGAGATTTTAGTCGTCTAAGAATTATTAACTTCATTCAAGATGTGCTGAGGAGTCGTCGCATTGGACATTTTGATTATGCAGTCGGACCTCGGTGAGTCGAATTTGAGAAGAACGCGAAATATTGTTCAAATTAATTTTTTTTCGAGTTCCTTAAAGTCGTCTTCATAGTGATGAAAAAATCGAGTTGGGGAATTTCTGTAAAAGTCACCGAATCATTTTCGACGAAATCACAGAAGGGGGACTTGGAAAAAAACGACGGCTTCCTTAACGAAGTTAAACGAGGAACGCAGGGAACCTGTTTTATGAGTCAAATAGGATTTGGTATTGAAAATTCAAGGAAGCCTAGACCTAGATAAAGCTAGTATAAAGAAGGCCTAGACGTAAAATAAGCCTAGTATAATGTAGTTTGAAAGTCCAAGTTTTTCTCAAATCTCGAGCTATTTATGATAGGAGTGAGACTTGGGAAAATTTGTCCCGTATCATATATAGCTCGAGAGTCAAAAGTTTTCCAAGTCTTTCTTCTATCATATATAGCTTCAGATTCGAAATTTTTTCTAAGTCCCTCTCCTATCATATATGGCGCGAGAGTCGAATTTTTTCCAAGTCCCCCCTCCTATCATCTATAGCTCGAGAGTCGAAATTTGTTCTAAGTCCCTCTCCTATCATATACGTATAGCTCGAGAGTCGACATTTTTTTAAGTCCCTCTCCTATCACATATGGCTCGAGAGTCGAAATTTTTCAAGTCTCTCTCCTATCATATATTCTCGAGAGTCGAAATTTTTCTAAGTTTTTCGCTGGACGGCGCACGGCGTACGCCAGATTTCTCAAATAGCCCCCCATAAAACAGGTTCCCTGTTAAAATTTCGATTCTGGAGCTGTAGTGTATCATAGAAGGGGACCTTGAAAAAATTTAGACTCTCGAACTATAGTAATATGATAGGAGAAGGAATCAATGATTTTTTACTCTTCGAGAGTAGACCTCTTCACAGGAGAAGGACTAGGAAAAATTTTGAGTTTCAAGCTATAGTATGGGGACTCGAGAAAATTTTGACTTTCGAGCTATAGTATATGATAGGAGAACTTGGAGGAATTTTGACCTAGAAAAAAATTTTAACTCTAGGGGACTACATGATAGGAAAGGGACTTGAAAAATTCTTTACTTTTAGGCTATAGGTGTACACCATCATACAAAGGACTCAGAAAAACTCAAGACTCTTCAAGATTTCAATTTGAATTCTCCATACCAAAACCAATTCGATGCATTCCTCGTTCAACTTCGTTAAGGCAACCGTCGTTTCTTCTCAGAGAGGGCTGTTTTTTTTTTTACCCTGAAATAATTTGAGCCATCAGTGACAAATTACGAAGGAAACTCATTTGCAATGGCGTATGTATGAATTGAATTTTTGATCCTTAATTATTTCAATATTAAATTAGGTAATGAAAGTTACTACTCTAAGGCTGGATAAAGATCGAGAAAACCTTCTCAAAAACCTCATCTCATGAAGACGAATCCATTTGCAACTTTTCCTGAATTTCAGTATATGATGCAATGGTCGAGTATTTCGATCTATTGGTCAAGAAATACGAGAAAACAAATTAGATGCCATTGCAGGACTGCAATGGCCAGATTTCCCTAGAGCCTGAAGTTTTTCCAAGTCTCGAAAATCATGACGTGACACCTTGAACGCGCTGCAATTTCAAGGAAGTCGTCGTCTTTCCAAGTCCCCCTCCTATCATTTATAGCTCGGAGGTAGGAATTTTTTCAAGTCCTCTTCCTATCATACATGGCTAGAGGGTCGAAATTTTTCCAAGTCCCCTTCCTATCGTATATGGCTAGAGGGTTTCTATCCCCCTCCTATCATATATAGCTCGGAGGTCGGAATTTTTCCAAGTCCTCCTCCTATCATATGTATATAGTTGGGAGGTAGGGATTTTTCTATGTGTTAGTCCCCTTTCCCTCTCCGTAACGTCATCAACCTCGCGCTCGCGGACGAAAATTTCTTGGAGGTACCCCCAACAAAAGAAATAGCGGATTCCCTGCTAAAAAAGGTTACAAAATACATTGGCGTGACTACTCTAGAAAAATTCAGACGAAGAAGTCGAAATTTCACAATAATATGAAACATATTTACACCAAATTAAACACTTGTGTGATCAGTACATACGTACATTCAATAATCTTAGCACATATCGTAACGTCGTAACTTTTCTATAGCCTATTATTTTGAATCCAGAAAATAGCATAGGTAGGTGAGAACATCTGTAAGATCAATTGTTTGAGGTATCGTTACGACGCACTTACTCACTGTAGCTCGTGGATATATTGTTCCGAAACTCCTTAACCAATAAGTATACGTGCTTGTGTGCGCGTGATGGTTTTATTCTTAAAATTATTGAATAGGTTCTAAAATGAGTTCAATACATCTGTCTCGATGAGTTCTGTCAATGGCCGTTTGATACAAAAGAGCTAGCTATGGCTTCTTTGTAGCAAGCTTCACACCAAGTACGCAAATTCAACTTTAAAGCAAGTGTAACTTAAAATTTCTCAACCCAAAATAGTGGATCTTCAAGGTGAATATTATTAGAAACTAGCCGCTTGCGGCGCGCCTTTGGCGCGCCTGGCGGCTAGGCCTGCGGCGCCAGACAGGCTCGCGCTTTGCGCTCGCTGGTTTGTTTATTAGTTTTGTCATGACGGACTCGCGCTTCGCGCTCGCAAAGAGCACGCCGCCAACGGACTATCACTCACTGAAAGATACCTACTACCTACGCGACAGAGCAGATTTTTATACTTCATGAGAGCTCATAACGTTTGAACTTTCAATAGTCAAATATGTATTCCCATTTGCCATCTGGTTCACTGTTCCCACCAGTACACACACACACACACACACACACACACACACACACACACACACAATTCCAAACTCAACCAACAAACAGCCCGCTGGCATGGGTAAAGGCTAATTTTGTCCTAGCTCTGTCAAGACCAAGGTGTGGGTTTCTGACCATCATCTTCTAATATATAAAGCAGAAAGTTTGTCTGTCTGTCCGTCCTCCTGTCCGTTTATAACTCGAGAACTACTGGGCCGATCGCTTTCTAACTTTCAGGATATATTGTCCTCATCCCAGAGCAGCACATAGACTCATAAAAATAAAAATTTGACGGGGAGGTGCTGAGTAATTTCAAAAAAGGGCGAAAACAATGACTTTTTTCAATATAAAGGAAAGACGGGCATTATCGAGTACTGAAACTGCTTTGCGCTGTACGTTAGACCTACGCGCGTTGAGTGGCGCCGTTTCGAAAATTGAATTATTGTGATAACTCGAGTATAACTCATTTTTATGAAAAATTGAAGAGAACAAAAATTGTAGCCCCTGTAATTTCCTTTCGAATGAGCCCGGTTCCAGATTTTTAGGAGGAAATTTTGTGACTACAGTATTCGCTGTACTTCCATACCAAGTAAGTTATTTTAATCACAGTTTTAAAAACACCTACATAAAGGATTTTACATCCGGTATCTCAAACAAGAACCAATGTATAGACACGGTGCGCACTGCCGTATGGGCTAGCGGAAATGACCCTTTTTTTTACCTGTTGTCGGTGTGTCTTCTTAGGGACTGGCAAAATGTCGATGGATTTGTCTGTATTCTGCTGCGATACAGGCTTCACGCGTTAAGTCAGCTCTCAAGTGAATTAGTGTGTAAAAAATTTAATTTGGTGATTTTATTTTTGTGCGACTCGGAACTTTGATATTTTATAAGTACAGTCGCAGTTTTTGGTGTCTATTTTCTTATTTTTGAACTGAATAGTTGTGAATTTTGCAAAACTCTTTCCACTGTTTCTTTTTTAAAAATTCATCTGAATTCCAAGATACCTACAAAACACACATACCTATAAGATACAGATACCTATAAAACACAGATATCTACTCAATACACAGCTAGCGGTCAGGCGCGCCGGAGGCGCGTCGCCAACCGCTAGTAGTCTTATATTTTTCAGAATTTCTTCAATATGAGTCATATGGGATTTGGTATTGAGAATTCAAGGGAGCCTAGACCTAGATAAAGTAGTATAAAGATGGCCTAGACCTAGCCTAGTATAATATAGTTTGAGAGTCAACATTTTTCTCGAATCTCAAACTATGTATGATAGGTGTGGGACTTGAAAAAATTCCCATCACATAAGTTATAGCTCGAGAGTGGAAATTTTTCCAAGTCCCTCTCCTATCATATATGGCTCAATAGTCGAAATTTTTTCAATTCCCCTTCCTATCATATATGACTCGATAGTCGAAATTTTTTCTAAGTCTCCCTCCTATCATATATAGCTCGAGAGTCGAAATTTTTCCAAGTCCCTCTCCTATCATGTATGGCTCGATAGTCAAAACTTTTCCAAGTTTTTTGTTGGACGGCGGAAGGCAAATTTCTCAAAAAGCCACGCATAGAACAGGATCCCTGTTAAAATTTTTTGACTCTTGAGCTATATATGATAGAAGGGGGACTTGAAAAAATTCCTATCATATATGGCTCGAGAGTCAAAAGTTTTCTAAGTCCCTCTCGTATCATATATGGCTCGATAGTCCAAATTTTTCCAAGTTTTTTGTTGGACAGCGGACGGCAAGATTCTCAAAAAGCCCCCTATAGAACAGGTTGCCTGTTAAAACATCACTAAATATCACGACAGCCACATCTAACCACTTTCTCTGATAATAAAATCCTACTGGAACTGGATACATCGATTGATATTGATAAGTTAATTAATTAAGCGTAGATATCATTTCAAACAATCAAAGATCACGTTCTGTATTCATAATTCGAATCACGATTCTACATATTGTATTTACGCAATTGATCAAAAACTCATCGCAATTGATCAAAACCACATCGAACTACTCCTACTATTCAGATGATATTTTTCTATTTACTTTCGGGATTTGTAGATTAAATCTCATTGCGCTTCTCTTTTGATTTAAAGCATTCGAGTTCCTGAGAACCAACACGTAAGAACCTACAAAATAATTTGAAATTTCATAATTCACAAAAAGCAGAAGCTATATGCGATCAAGTATCATCAGTACTGTCGATTAAAATATCTACCTCTTACGACATTATCGAACATTTTCTAATGTTGTTCCGCGATTTGTGAAATAAATCTCACAGGCTAGTTTTTCCTTCGATTTCGAGAATTCAAGTACCGGTACTTGCGGACTAAAACATAGGACCTACAAAATAGTCTAACGATAAGGAAAATTCATCTACCAGTATCGGATACTTGGATTGATAAATAAGTAAGAGAAGGTATCACTTCATGCGATCGAGAATCACGTTCTGTATTCATAATTCGAATCACGATTCTATATTTCTTTTTCTGCAATCGATCAAGAACACAACATCAACCTATCGTACTTACTATTTTCAACCTCTTTCTCCTGTTAATGAATAATAGTTCACTTGCGCTTGTTGATCTTTTCATCCGATAGACTTCATCCACAACAGAAAGCACAAAACCTGGCCGTTCATTTCGTATTGGTTTTCTTAGGAAATTAGAATTTCAACTTCTCGCTGATCCTATTTCGTTCCAAATTTCATATAATACCAGTTATACGAAAAACCGAAGCTAGATGCGATCACAAATCAATGATACCCATTTACATCTTCCAACACTATCCTATCGAACAATTTTTAATTTTGTTTCGTTATTCTGGCTGAAAAATGAATGTCAATTGTTTCTCAGTTGTTCAGTTCAGTCCTCTTTCAATTTCGAAGTTTCGAACACAAAATAGCAGAATGATAATAATGACCTATGAATTTTGATAATAATAAACATTTTCTGAAAATATTCAGCGCATCGATGTTGTGCTGAATGCTAGCCGATAGCACCCTTGCTGTCGACACGCAGGACCGAGTGAGCGCACCCCGGTGGCCACTGATCGACAGACACCACGTTCGACGGTTTGTAAACAAACTGTGCTTTATTATATAGGATTCAAGATATTGAAGTTCTCTTCTAAGAGAAAGAAGAGAAAAAATAAAAAAAATTTATCTCATCCCTGTCTGCCATAAATAAGTACTTCGAAAAAATAAATATCTTCCCCGCCTACCTTCTCAAGGAAAATGAATGTACCTATGAAAATTCCAATTACCGAGATCCATTTCAGAAGGGGAATCGAAAAATATCCCATATATCGGCCCATGGGGCAGGGGGGAAAGAATGCAGGTAATGCCCCCTTTTTTGTCCTCCCAAGAAACATGTTAATTTCTTGATTCTCAATCTCATACCTCAATATATCAGGTGTACCATTTAAAACGCAACCCTCTGAACAAGCCCGCGAAGCGTCAATCAACGTGCTAGGAGCACACGTCTTTTTGTTTTTTTTCCCCTTGGAACCTAACAATTACAAACATCCTCAATATCCCGTTGTCAGACAAGTTCAGCTGTCTTTTTAACAGGGAACCTGTTTTATGGGGGGCTTTTTGAGAAATTTGCCTTGCGCCGTCCGCCGCCCAGCGAAAAACTTAGAAAAATTTCGACTCTCGAGCCATATATGATAGGAGGGGGACTTGGAGAAAATTTCGACTCTCGAGCTATATATGATATGAAAGGGACATGGAATAATTTCAACTCTCCAGCTATCATTTCTATAGCTGGAGCTTCGAGAAAAATTTCGACTCTCAAACTATATTACACTAGGCTTATACTAGCTTTATCTAGGTCTAGGCTTCCTTGAATTTTCAATACCAAATCCCATTTGACTCATAAAACAGGTTCCCTGCGTTCCTCGTTCAACGTCGTTAAGGAAGCCGTCGTTTACCACGTAAGGTATGTGTGCCTAATAAGACCCGGTGTTTGAAAGTTGCCAATGACTGCCTTGAAACGCATAATCTATCAGGGTGGGCCTTATTATGGAAAATTGCTCATTTTTTTTCTTCTACCGATTAGGTACTCGACTTTCCATCATAATATCAAGGTTCTATTTTTTTCCTTGAGTAGCTGATAATATTGTAAAACAATAGGTGATGATTCAACATGAAGAAATAATGATATGTACATATTTACAAATACCCTATAAGAAGAATACTGGAAGCTCATCCCATCTTTCCACGTTGAGCGCTTTGTGACACGAGTTGCAACGCCATCTAGCGGCATGGAAGGTTTCAGCTGAGAAATTGTAATAAATTTACCAAAAAGTATTTACGTTTAAAATTTGCGTAATTTAATTGAATACAGATTCAATTTTGACTAAGAATTTTTTCAGACCGAACAGATCTGATAGTATATTTTCACTAACACACCTTCAAGAAATACACGGAGTAGTTCCTATCCTATCGGCTATCACGCAAATTTGACGAGAGTTTCCATTATTCTTCTTGTAGAGTATTTGGAATTTACCACAAATAAGACCAAAGTTTTCAGAAAAATACGTCCTTTTTTCGTACGGTCAAAATTTCGAACAATTTTTTGCCGGGTTATTCAACACTGACAACGAGGCAGAAATGAATGTGCAGTGTTACCACAGGTAATCAACAATTCTTTCCCTAAGGTCATTTTTCAGTACAAAGCAGAGCAGCCAAAATCGGCAGGTCGGGCCTTATTAGGCGCACCTACCTCATACCACGCCGGTCAATTGTGCTTAGCAGTAGATGGAAAATATGGATTAACCAAACACTACTCCGAACAAAAAGAGATCATAGTCAAATAAAAAACAAATTCTTGAGGTCTGACAGAGGGATGCGTATTTTGTAGAAGCTAAAGAAACGGCATTCTATGACAGTCCTAGTCAGTGTGTTGCCTCTTGCCACTGTCACAGTTCATCGTGGCATAACAACAAACAAGTGCTGGAATTGGACAACTTTACAAATATGGACGCCGCTCGAATATCATAGTAAATTAACAAGTTGTATCCAATAAATTAATTCGACCCTCACCCCATTCGCGTTTCTTCGACTAGATACTCAAGACAGACCTTCATGAAGTATAGTGGGAAAAATGGTATCGAAATACGTGTACGGGAAACAACACGCGCACAACTTTTCCCCCATCCACGTTTCCACTAAGTATGAGAGCACTGCATGTGCTTTTGATATTATCACGTCCGATGTGGATAATTTTTTCAACATGACAAGATGACAGTATAATAATTGTATCATACAGCATTCATTTTTGGAAAGCTTATACTCATTTTAAACCACAACATACGGCAATTCGAATTTTCTTACATTCACTGAATTCCTCAGCAAGTTGATTAAAATTCTGTTGGTGAACTTTCTATTCGGGGAGAACAAATGAACAATTTTCATTCGGTGAATTTATCGCCGGTGAAAATTTCAGAATCATCAGACAAGGCTCCGATGAAATTCATGAATACCTAACTAAGTTATTGGCAATTCAACTGTAAAGCAAGTGGCCTATACTTATATCCAGAGACCGGATTCCTGGGCATTTGGCACTTTTTCTCCTGAGAGGCGAAATGAATGAGAATCAAAATGATAAATAGGACGCAAGAAAAAAATTCTACTTTGCCGAAAAATACCGAAACTGATAAGAATGCCGAAAAATGCCCAAATCATTACAAATCTCAGTTTGCAATAGAACTGAGAAATTTTATGCTAAATCATGAATATTTTGTTAAAAATTACCAAATTTTGCCTGAAATCAGGTGGGTTTTGTAAAATTCTACTTTGCAGAATAATGCCGAAACTGGAATGAATGCCGAAACTGATAAGAATGCCGAAAAATGCCCAAATCATTACAAATCTCAGTTTGCAATAGAACTGAGAAATTTTATGCTAAATCATGAATATTTTGTTAAAAATTACCAAATTTTGCCTGAAATCAGGTGGGTTTTGTAAAATTCTACTTTGCCGAATAATGCCGAAACTGGAATGAATGCCGAAAAATGCCCAAATCATTACAAATCTCAGTTTGCAATGGAACTGAGAAATTTTATGCTAAATCATGAATATTTTGTTTAAAAATACCAAATTTTGCCTGAAATCAGGTGGGTTTTGTTTGAAAATTAATACTGAATTTTGGGCCAGTTTTTGTCAAAAAATTTATAAATTTGGACCTGAGGCTAAGTAATTTTGATTTGCAAATATTAACAAAATTTGCTCTCAAGTGAGTCAGTTTCAATTGAAAATTGATGAATCTTTTCTTCCAAAATTGATTAGTTCTGGTGAAAAGTAAGGTAATTATGGTTGGAAATTGAGTAAATGTACTGAAAGACGTGTATTTCCACCTCTTTTTTTAAAACAAATGCCGAATAGTGCCGAATTTTTGAATTTAAGTGCCGAAATTCGCAAGTTTTCTCGCCAGAAAATCCGGTCTCTGCTTATATCATTTTGGCGTAGGAAGAAATTTTATCGCAATTATTATTTTATTGCCCAGCTCTCGCATGTAAAATATTCTTACTATTCATGAGTACACTGAGTCATTTTAAAAAGCCATCGCAAAATCCCTTCCCAAAAAGTCTTTTAGCAAAAAGAATACCCACAAGATAATAAAAATCATGATACTGCTAGCCTATATGCATGTCAGATGCTATGGAAAAAGGAACATTACCAGCTGTAGCAAAAATAAATAATTTTGATATCTCCATAATTAGTCAATGCCTCAATTCTGACCAGTTTTCATTCAAATTCCCGAGATAAAATGATCGAATTTGTAAAAATTTACTACTGCCCTGGAAGAGCAAAATGAGGAATGAACATTGAGAAATGATGAAATTTTCACACAAATGAAAGAACTGGTCTTGTTTTGACGGATATCAATGTTTTATTATACTATAATCCTCCGCTCTTTCATTACTATAAAAGAAAAATTACATACGAACAAAGGGTAACCGACGTTTCGAATATGACAATATATATTCTTCTTCGGGGTCAAGATATTGGTCATCTTTTTGACTTTAAAAAGGCTTTCATACTTTGGTACAAAGACAACGATGTAAAAAGGAGGATTAGAGAGGCAGATCGAAATGGCAAATACTGTATATAAATTCTATGAATTTTAAGACTGATGTTAATAACGTAAGTTCTATTTACTTGCCCGTGTTTCATATATGAGTCAACGTCCTCGTAAACACCATGATTAATTTTTGGGCCCGTTTATATTTGGATGCCGCTTACATCGTGAAATTTTTGGTGCACCTTCTTTACAGTAGCGATCTTGACCCCGTAGAAGAATATATCGTCATATTCAAAACGTCGCGTCGATCACAGTTTGTTTGCTCGTAATTTTTCTTTTAATGAGGGTAGACTTGAAGAATATACTTATAACATTTTTACACGTTTACCCAAACAACATTTTTCTCTCTTTTTTTTTTTGACTAAAATTCCGTACTTCAAAAAAAACACATTCAGGATTTCTAACTTCCTTCTTGGAAACAGAAATGAGTGTCACTCAAGTCTTTATTACTTAAACTAAACGAATCCGTTCCTTAAGGTTACGGCTATCCATTATAAACGAAAAAACGAATACTCCAAGGGGAGAGTAAACAAATGCAAACCGCAGAAAATAAAAACGAAGGGAGCGCTTTCGGTTGGGCTGAAGTCTTGGAAGAAGGGACGCTTAGGGGAGTCAGCTTTCGCTGATCATTTGATTAACAGTGGCCACAGTTTCCGCGAGGGATCCGAAAAGCTCCTCCATAAGGAGAATTCCTACCGTAAACGTATCGCCCTCGAGAATATAGAGATAATGCGTCACCTCAACACTGCCGGTATCACTATACTCAACTCGTACATTCCGGAAGATGGCTTGATCGAACAGGTTTATGATTCACACCGTGATTTCTCGTTCGGACGATCTTAATACCTCTTTCTTCTCATTCGTTCGTCAGTTGCTTTCATTTCAGGTTTGAAGATGGTTGTTTAACCGAAAGCGCTCCCTTCGTTTTTATTTTCTGCGGTTTGCATTTGTTTACTCTCCCCTTGGAGTATTCGTTTTTTCGTTCTTTATTACTTTCCTAACAGCATTTTTTCTTTTTTTTTTTTTTTTGAAACTCATTCCTGAATCAAAAATTTTTTGACCATACTTTTTCTAACGCTATAAATAATTTTGTTTGTGAAAATCCATCACATCTGTGTCTTTCATCTTTTATTTCTTCTTATCCATTCAGAATATTCGATAGTATTTCGAAGGGAAGACATGGAAATTAATTATGTTCTTGTTAAAGTGTCAGCAGCGTATTACGCATAATTGTTACCTCAACGATTAGTACACGTCAGTAATTTTCCTCACCTTCACTTCCCCCCCATCCGTACATTATTAGTTTTAGTCCACAAAAGAGATTGGTTAGATGATTTTTTCTTAAGATATCATTGTAATACAATATTACTACTTGCGTAGACATATTGTTTCCAAGGTTTTTAATAATAGATGAATACACCTGTAAACGTTTTCTTCCATCGGTTTATTACTATAAAAGCAGCAGAGAAGGTTTCAATGAAATCATTCTTTCTAGCTAGCTTTACAAGTAGGTACTAGCTACTAGCAAATTCAGCTTCGAAGCAAGTCCGAATATCCACAACAACAATGATGACGATCCGTGCCCTATTATTCTACACTTTGTACTTCTCCGCTATCTTTGCGTTCACTGCTGTCCCTGTATCAGCTCAAGTATGTATCTACAACACTCGTACTTTAAAAATCTACTACCCGTAATTAATATTATTGATTTCTTACGTTGCCTGTGTGACATCATTTCAATGACCAAGTTCACTCGAGCAATCATTGATGAAATAATTAATTGGTTTGAAGGTTTCCAATAATTTAGAAAAATTACCCTTGATATTGTTTCTGTGTATTATCCGCCCATACAATTATGAGCATTTAATTTGATGAAAAATTCGATTAGAACATTTTTTACAATTTCCAATATGCGTGAAGAAATATAAACTAGAGGTTAAACTAAGCAGTTCAAAATAAAAAAAACTTTATTGGGTATACCTGTACCTTCATACATAGGACTAATCATTAAAAACTTTATACAAAATTAAGTTTGAAAATTATTTGAATTTTCATATCTTCTTCATGAAATTACAGCCATGCAATGATGACGGTGACTGTCCAAGAGGTCAAAGATGTTATGGTGGACATTGCGGAGACGCGTGATAGTACTCGTAATTTCGTACACAAAACAATAGACTGATGATTCAAGGCTCGGAGAAATATTTATTTCTAAGCTATTCATCTATCCATAAAAAAAATTCAGATGATGATGATGATGATAGTAATAATAATGTACATTATTGTCTAATGAATTTCTCCCTAATCCGTTTGTATCAGCAAAAAAAAATTGTAACTCATTGACATGTGGAATAAAATCATTGTAACAAAAAACTCGCATCCCACTTGGTGAGCCGCTCGGGTTTGCCTTCATTAACCTTGCTAATGAGACAAACTAGGAACCTGTTTCATGGGCATCACTATTGTGTATTCTCATTCCTAAATAGCTTGAGCCTTCGTTATACTAGGAATTTCGAACTTCAACCTTCATTATACTGGGCCTAATATACCATACTAGGCCTATAATACGTAGCCTGGAAAATTTCAAACATCGGCCTTCATTATACTAAGCCTAATATACCATACTAGGCCTATAATACATAGCCCAAAAAAATTTCAAACTCTAGCCTTCATTATACTGGGCCTAATGTGCTATACTAGGAATGACTAGCCTAAAAAATGTCGAATTTCAGCCTCCGTTATACTAGGCTTGATACACAGTATAACTAGGCTTATACTAACGAGGCTTAATATACAGTATATAATATACTAAACTAGCCTGAAACACCTTGTATCATAATTATATAGCTTGGAGGAAGACATTTTTCCAAGTCCCCCTCCTATTATACGTCCGGCGCCCGTCATTTTTCTCCAAAATACCCTCCGATAAAACAGGTTCCCTGTTAAAATTTGTATTCCATTCTTCTTTTGTTTCAGTCATTATCAATAGTTTTGATCTTCGGCTCTACGCCCAGATATGAGTTTTATTTAGTTCAAGAGTAACTTGTAGATTGGGTTAGTACGGATTTTTGTCGGTCCGTTGACTTTGCCTATCTAAATGCATTTAAGATCACCTCCGTCTAGTGCGACCTAAACCGATGTTTAATGCGAAAATCATGTACTGATTGGGCAATCGTGTGCTGACCGGTCGCTTCATTGCAGTAGAAATTATCGCAAATGATTCCGAACCAGAATTTTTATTCGTCGGGGCATTTTCAACCACTTTTGGTGGCATTCACTCATCTCAATGGTTCCGTGAATTTTCGATGGACTCATTAACTATAATATATTCAACGAAACTTTTGTAAAACATCCCATTTTGAGTTTGAAGAAAGTCCTCAAAACCACCAAAATCATTTTTTCTGCCAATATTTACAATTTGACAACCCCAGCGGCAAATTTTCGGTCCCTACGACTTGTGTATTCTTTTTTTTTAATAAGCATCATTGTTTTAAACGAATCCGTTCCTCTAATGACAGAATACTCAAAGAGTAGAGTAAACGAGAAACTAATTACAAAGACCGCAGATATAAAGGAGAAGATGCGAGATCTTTCGGTTAACAAACCATCATCGGGCAAAGTTAGAACGCCGTTACGGCTCTCCATAATAAACACGAAAAAGACGAATACTCCGAAGGGAGAGTAAACCTTGCAAACCGCAGAAAATACAAAACGACGAGCGCTTCCGGTTAATAAAC
Source organism: Aspidiotus rigidus (assembly GCA_035079385.1). Taxonomy (NCBI): domain Eukaryota; kingdom Metazoa; phylum Arthropoda; class Insecta; order Hemiptera; family Diaspididae; genus Aspidiotus; species Aspidiotus rigidus. Next base: position 231,036 of record JAVHKY010000072.1, on the reverse strand, counting down.
CATCTTGAAGCCTGAAATGAAAGCAACTGACAAATATCACTACGAGATTGAACCTTCTGGTCCATTCGAGACTCTCCGGTATGCTCCTCCCCCTTGAGTTTGATTACTTTATGCGAGACGTCAATTTAAAGTGTCGGAAGTTTGAGGTGAAGTTGAGGGAGAAGAAAAATAAGAAGTTGTCCTCTCTAATGAAGGTTAATGGTGATGTGGTTGAGGAAGGGTCGAGTGATGGTGTTGACGTTCATAAATTCCATCCCCCCCCCCTCATGAATAATAGTCAGGTAGTGTTCAATGGTGGCGAAACAGCCCTCCTTGAGAAAGGTTTGCAATTTAGTCTACCTCCCCTCAAGAAAGATGAAACCTTGGCTAATGTTGTTGCGAATCTTGCTGTTAAGATTGGCCTTGGTTCTAATACCCAGAAAGTTTGTGCCGAGATAGTCCGCAATAACCACCTCCCCGGCATGAGTAATAAATTGGAAGGAGTGATTCAAGGTTTAAAGAGGAAGATTAAAGAGGGAGATTTAATCGTCACTAAGGCGGACAAGGGAAATGCTGTTGTGGTGATGGAGAAATCTGCCTATTCTTCCAAGGTCCACGAGGTCCTCCAGCAGTGTGGTGCTAAAGAGAGTGAGGATTTCAGCTTCCCGAAGCATGTCAAAGAAGTTAGGAGTGTCATCAACAGGAGTGAGGCTATTGTCAAGACTCCTGCTTTGAAGAAAGCCCTCCTTGTTCCTAACCCCACACCCCCCTCCTCTGCGGGCTGCCTAAAGTGCATAAGAACAATACCCCGATGCGACCCGTTGTTTCTTTCGTCTCCTCCCCCACTTACCTCCTTGCCAAATTCCTTGACCGATGGTTCAAAAATCGCATTGATTTTGAATCTCCTCATTCGGTTTTGAATTGGGCCTCTTTAACTGATGTCCTGAAGGGTGTAAGTCTTCCCCCGGGAACGACCATCTGCTCTTTTGATGTTGTTGGTTTGTTTCCGAATATTCCCAAGGCTGCAACTATCCAGCGGATGGGTGAGCTACTCGTCAGAGCCAACATTCCTCACAATGAGCTTCAAGAATTTTTCGATCTTCTGAATACCTGCTGGTAGGGAAATTTTTCGAGTTCCCTGATGAAGTAGGGATCTCTATTGGATCACCTTTAGGTTCTCTTATTTCCGAAGTTTTCATGACTGTCTAAGTTTGAACTTGACCTTTTTTCCTCGAACCAGGTGTTACGTAATCATATTCACTATTGGCACAGGTACGTTGATGACGTTCTATGTACCTGGACTGGTCATCCGGGTCTCCTTGGTGAGTTTCTGAGGTATCTCAATTCCTGGTAACCTTCCATCAAATTTACGTTGGAAATAGGGGTATTTTCCATTAACTTTTTGGATTTATCGATCTCTATTGTAGACGGTATCCATGAGTTTGAAATTTACAGGAAAGGTACTACGACCGATGTTTTAGTCCACGGTGGTTCGTTCGATCCTGTTGCTCACAAGATGGCTGCTTTTCATAGCCTAGTTCACAGACTGACTCGTATTCCGTTGAGTCAGTCTGCTTTTAAGAAAGAAGTACTCACAATAAAACACCTGGCTAGAGTGAATGGGGTCAATGTCGACGTTGACGTGATGGTTCGGAGGAAAGTTACAAGGAGCATTCTTGATTCCACCACCTCTCTCCCCCGAGATATGATCCGTGATCGCCGGTTGCGTTGGATCAGTCTCCCTTTTCTGGGGAAGTTCTCCTTCCAATTGGGTCGGGCCCTCCGCTCGTTTGGCTTCAGACGCGCGTTCTACAACCCTACAACAGTTAAGGACTTGTTTGTGAGACTGATGGACCCCATACCCATTGATGAGAGGAGTGGTGTTTATAAGTTGGAATGTGGGGATTGTGGAGGCTTTTATATTGGTGAGACCAGCCGCCAAATGAAAGTTAGAGTAGCTGAGCACCTGAAGTCTTGGGAGAAGGGACGCTTAGGGGAGTCAGCTTTTGCTGATCATTTGATAAACAGTGGCCACAGCTTCCGTGAGGGATCCGAAAAGCTCCTCCAAAAGGAGAATTCGTACCGAAAGCGCATCGCCCTCGAGTATATAGAGATAATGCGTCATCGCAACACTGACGGTATCACTGTACTCAACTCGTTCATTCCGGAGGATGGCCTGATCGAACTGGTCTATGTCTCACACCGTGATTTCTCGTTTAGCCAATCTTAATACATTGTTCTTCTCCTCCGTTCGTCAGTTGCTTTCATTTCAGGCTTGAAGATGGTTTATTAACCGAAAACGCTCGTCGTTTTGTATTTTCTGCGGTTCGCAAGGTTTACTCTCCATTCGTAGTATTCGTCTTTTTCGAGTATAAAATCGAGTATTTGTCTGGTACGTGTATGTATAGTCAATGTCCCTCTCCTAAGATGACGTATAGCTTGGGAGCGAGCCTGAGACGTCACTGTTTGATGACGTCATAGGTCAGCCTTGTGACATCACAATCTGATGACGTCATAGATCAGTTTAGCTTCAAAGTTTTAGCGTGTGACGTCACAACTTCATGTTGTCATATGTCGGCCTTGTGACGTCACAATCTTATAACGTCAAAGATCAGTTTTTTTCCAAGTTCCTCTATGATTTAACATTTTTTGAATGAAGGTTAGTACTCTAGAGTCTAGAAGCTAGACAGAGATCGAAAAAGTCTTCTCAAATATCTCAGCTCATGTAGCCAATTTTTATTAGCAACTTTTTCTAAATTTTTTTCATGCAATAGTCGAATATTTCGATCTCTTCATTCGTAAGTGCGACACAAAATGCTGACAAAATAAAATCGTTCTATCCACTCAAGAAAGGAATCAAAATTTGACAAAAATGTGGGACTCATTCACAGCGCAGTAAATTGAACCCATGACTTATATGATCAGTACATGCGCATTTGATGATCAATACATGTACAGTTGTAATTGTGTGGGCGATTGTTTTATTCCAAAAAATAGTATAGATAGTGAGGAACATATGCGAAATCAATTGTTCAAGATACCGTTGCGACGCACTACTCATAGGAGTTCGTGTCTACTATTGTTCATCGAACTCCTTATTGGGTATCCCTAGTAAGTATACCTACTTGTGCGCGCGCGTGATGAAATTATTCTCAAAATTATTGAATACCTACAAAAATGAGTTCAACACATTTGTTTCTAGACGAGTTCTGTCACCGAACGATTGGTATAAAGGAAGCAGATAAGACTTCATTATGTTCATTCTTTGTAGCAAGCTTCACAGCAAGTACACAAATTCAACTTTGAAGCAAGTGTGACTTGAAATTTCATACCCTGTTATTTTACACTTCGTATATTTTCGCCATCATCGCGGTCTCTGCTGTCACTACATATATTGGCACAGGTATACACTTAAAATACATTAAAATTATAGCTAGAGTTCATTCAAATTAACACAAATATTTTTTAAAAGTCTCCAAAAGGATCATCTCTGAGAGGAAATCAAAATATTAGTACAACTATAAAAAGTTTTTTTTTCTCAGGGTTAGTTGTACTCGTATGTTACCGAGTTATTCTATAGAACCCCAAGTCATTTCCTCTAATCTCAGGGGATTATTTTTTATTCTCTCGAGTGACGTTAATTCTGTATTAATTTAAAACTAGCTCTAAAAAATCACCCCCCCCCCCAACATACCTTCCCAAAGAATATGAATGCATAAAAATTCCAACCACCCAGCTGTCCATTTCAGAAGCGGAACTTGAAGAAATTTTGACTAAATAATCGGTCCTAATCGATTATCAAAATCGGAAAATCTCCCATACAACACGTACCCTACCTACCACAACCTAGTTAGGAAGAGGGTCTCTTCTTCTTCTCAATGTTGTACAAATTTCAGGATTTAATTTGAATGAATGATTGCGGAACTATTTTAATTTATTTTAAAATTCCATAACACCAAAAAAGTAAAAACGACGGCTTCCTACAAAGAACACAGGAAACTGTTCTATATGTCAAATTAGTTTTAATATTGAAAATTGACTTAAAGAATCTGAAATTTTTCTGAATCTGCTGTTTCATGGTGTAAATCGTCTGAAAAAAAAAATTATCCCACTTCCTTTCCAATCATACGTAGAAGGAGGACTTCAAACCACAGTATAATTATGATAGAAGGGGGATTTAGAAAAATTTCAACTCTCGAGCCTTAATATACTCGTTTTGTAGAAGGGAAACTTGAACAAATTTCAAGTCTTAAGCATAATTATGATAGAAGTGGGTCTTTTTTCGAGCTATTATAGGAGAAGGATTCAGAAAAATCTCGATTCTCGAGCCATAATCCATCATAATTATAAAGAAAAGTAGCAAAATTGCAAATCCATTCATCTACTTGAAATTTTTTCCATCCTTTTAGCTTGCCTAGGAGAAGGTTTATACGTAATAGATTGAAAGTTACAAAATGAGGCGAATGGAGGCGCGTGAACGGTTCAGATGATAAAAAGCCTTCATTTGTTGGTTTATTGATTGAAAATGCTGAGCAATCATTTTCAGAAAATTAAATTGTTTTTAGTAGGTGCTTTACGTAAAAATTTCCACGGTGATTTTCAAATACCTATGCTAGGAGGTTGTTCTATAGAGGAAATAATATTTCTTGGCAATTATTTGAAGAAGTAATAGTTTGTCTTTTATCGTTTCGAGTTTTGAATCATAATTGTGAGGTTGAAGTGTGAGATACCGTGGCTAGGGAGATCTAAGAATATGGAAAAAAGAATGCGCAAAGTATCTTTTTTTTGAAACTTGGCGGACTTAAGGATTGTATATTATAGAGGGGGGAGGGGGAAGACTTGGAAAAATTCCAATTTTCAATCCACCATATAGAGAAGAGACTTGGAAAAATGAATATATGATAGGAATGGGACTTGGAGGAATTTTGACTCTTGAGGTATAACATATTATAGGAGGGGTACTCGAGAAGATTCTGAGTCTCGAGCCATAACATATGAGAGAAGGGGGAGTTGGAAATATTTGGAGTTTTAAGCTATAGTATAGAGACTTGGAAAAATTGCAGCTTTTGAGTCATGATAGGAAAGAGACTCAGAATAATTTTGACTCTCGAGCCATAATGATTATATTATGGGAGAAGGACTTGGAGAATTTCGACACTCGTGCTACAATATTTGATAGGAAAGGGACTCGGAAGAATTTTGACTCATGAGCCATAATATATGATAGCAAACGGACTTGAAAGAAGAAGACTTTAACTCTTGAACGATAATGTAAGATGAATTTTAACAGGGAACCTGTTCTATGGGGTTTTTTTGAGAGATTTGCCGTGCGCCATCCGGAAAAAAACTTGGAAAAAGTTTCACTCCTATCCTATATAGCTTGGAGGTCAGAATTTTGGTAAGTTCCCCTCCTATCACATATAACACAAGAGTAAAAATTCTTCTAAGTCCTCCTCCTATTATATATAGCTCGAAATTCAAGAAAAATTTAGACTCTCGAACTATATTATACTAGGCTTATAGTAGGTCTAGGCCTTCTTTATACTAGCTTTGTCTAGGTCTAGGCTCCCTTGAATTCTCAATACCAAATCCCATTTGACTCATAAAACAGGTTCCCTCTGTACCTCGTTCAACTTCGTTAAGGGAGCCGTCGTTTTAACAGGGAACCTGTTTTATGGGGCGCTTTTTGAGAAATTTGCCGTGCGCCGTCCGCTGTCCAGCAAAAAACTTGGAAAAATTTCGACTCTCGAGCTGTCCTTTTCCTATATTATAGCTCAAAAGTCTAAATTTTTCCAAGTCTCTTGCCATGATAGAAGGGGGACTCGGAAAAAGTTCCGTGTCTATCATATAATATTGTTCAAAAGTCAAAATTTTTCCAAGTCCAACCTTTGAGCTATGTATGATAGGAGGGGGACGGGCTATTTTGGCCGATGATGTTGAACTTGGACTATCTTTGATTCGGCCGGACATCACATGGCGTTCGGCCCAGCCTATGGCGTAGGGCAAATTTTTCAAAAACCCCCCATAGAATAGGCTCTCTGTTAACAAATCAGAGAATTACCTATACTAAGCAAATGTTTTGTTGAAATTCACGAGGTTTCGCAAGTTCTACATGAGTTAGCGTCTTAAACTTTATCATAGGGAATCAATATAGGTACCACTATGTAAATTCATACGAGAATCTGTGTTTATCAGTACTTATGTTGTTAAAACATCATCTACAATTTTGATGCCGTACTTAAAAATAAATTGGCTTACGCGTGCAGTTAATTAGGTTTGAAGATCATCAACCACATTGGATGAGCTATATTAAATTTATATCCTCTTTTCTGAATTACTGCCATGCGAAAACGATGATGATTGTGACGATCAGCAATGCTTCGATGGATTTTGTGAAGACAAAGTGAAAACCCAGTCTACATGAAAGATTTGAACTAAACAATGCGTTATAGTATGAGTTTGATGAAATATTCCCTTCATGACTAGATATCATTTTGAATCTGTTGTACCGTACCTCAGAACGAGAGAATTTTCTCTATTTTCCTTTGCCAATTTTCAGAACCTACAGTAGAATTTTTACTTTCGGTCTGGCGAAGCGGATTTGATTTCTTACACGATCCCACGTGCAAACTGCCGAAGAAAATTATTTCGTTAATAGATCGATTTACCTCACAGAACAGTAGTCGCAGCTCGCAACACTCATAACAGCAGGTGAAAGTACCTATTCTGCTCAATAAAACCTATGCCGAACATTCGTTCCCACTCAAAAATTTAAATGAATTTATGGATAACAAATGTATCTTCATTATACAGGAAAGATTGAAAATCATGAATTTAAAGCTTTCTTTTTCCATTCTAAAACTGTACTGATGGACGATAGAAACGTTCGCACAGGCTCCTCCCCTATCAGTACTGTACTTATTTTACATTAGTCTCGCAGCAGGGAAATTGAATATGATGTAATAATAGGTAGTCTTTTCCCTGACCCATGTAAAGCAATTCCCTTTGCGATAAGATTCAGGCAAATAAGTACCGGTAGGCAGTATGATGAAGGGGACGAGCTCTCCCTATACTCGTGATTCTCGACCATCGTGCATCATCGAAAAAATTTGATTTTACTCAAGAAAGATTAAAAAAATTAAATTGTCATTTGTCAAACTTGTGGAAAATACATACAATATAATTATTAGACGTATAGACGTAACTGCATTCCTCAGTCGCTATTCTCTTCTATTTTTACCGACTTTTTAGGTTGTTTTTTACAATATTTTTTACTTCCAATAATGCAGATAGTTTAAAACATCTGTAAGGCAATTATGCAAAATAGGTGATTTATAATCACTATTGTAGAAGTACTTTTTGTGTAGCGTTCTTAAAATAGTGGTACAGGAATCGCCTGCGCACGTGGTGTCTACACAACGTTTTTCCTCTCCTTTCCCCATAAGTACTTAGTTATAAAAGTAGCGGGTAAGGTTCCACAAAGTTCATTTTCAAAGTCAGCTTCACTAGTACGCAATTACAATTTTAACTTTAAAGCGAAGTGTGAACTATCAATTTTCTCAATCCATTATGATGACCACGCGTACCCTCTTGTTCTATATTTTCCGTCTCTTTGCCATCATTGCGATTGCCGCAGTTGTATCTGGGAAAGTATGTATCATTGTATTGATAATCAAAATTAAGTTAGGTATCACTTCTTTAGACCAGTAGTTTTCAAAATTTCGGAGACTGCAGCCCTCTTCCAATGGCTTCTTCCTTTCTGCAACCGCCTTAGAAAAATCATTATTAAATATGAGTAAATTTATTAAAAACCACTGTTTTTTAAAAGTGACTTCCACCTTTCGCGGCCTCCAGTTTGAGAACCACTGCTATAGACCATAATATTATTATCGATTTTTTAAAATGCCAGCGTAATTTGATTTTGGGTGACGAAGTGCCCCATAAAAGAATGTCACCAAGTCTATTTTTGTATCAACTCAATTATCGGCACAATTATCGAAAGGGCAAAGATCCTGAATTAGAATGAGCCTGCAAAAATGTGGAAGCTAAATAAGAGGAAGGAGTCAATGAAGAACGTTGATAGGATTTATCACTTTTTCAATTCAATACCGAACATTCAAATATTCTATCCTTCCACAAAGATATTTCGGGGGGGGGGGATAATTTCAGGGATATTTCCCCTCCCATAGAAGATCTAAAAAATGAGAGAAAAAAAAAAGTAAACTAGAGGAAAAGCGTGAGTTTTTTTGTTTTTTTTTTCTGCTTGTCAAATATTAAAAAAATCGTTAATTTCCCCTCCCAAAATCATATTCTAAATCCGCCCCTGATGTATGTAAAATTTGTTTTAAATTTTATGAATAGATATACTTGCATTATTGTTACACAATCATGACCTACTAAATTAGATACTTATTGTCTTCATTTCAGTACTGCGAAGATAAAGATGAATGTCCCGAGGATTGCGATTGTATTGACAATCAATGCGTAGACGAATGGGGATACGTACAGTAACCTGAAAAGTATAATATCGGTATGGATCTGCTAAAATAAGAAATGAAAAGTTTCTAGGTACTTTGGTAAAAATATGTACTTAAATTATTTTATCGATCGTTAAATATTTGTTTGTATTCGAGAAAAGAATTCAATAAATATTTTAGAATCGGAATTTTTTCCTGTTGTTCCTCTTTTAAAATGAACAAATTACTTGCAAGAAATCGAATTCATCGTCTTGTCCGTATACTATACTTATAATTTTCTCAGTAACCCCATTTTATTTATTTATTAGCCTATTATTTTTTTTTTTTTTCGTCTCCAGTCAAAATACATTTTAACAAATTTCGAACTACTAGGAACCCTGATGCTCCTTATTTTCAAGTTCCAAGAAATGAAGAAAGACGATATCATTGTGATACATACATTTGGGTCTAACTCCCCCCTACCCCCAAAAAAAGAGTATGTACAATTATTTTATTATTTATTTTAAGTATGGATTTAAAGTGCCGTCCAACAGCATGATGCCAATAATAGGACGACACTATTAAAATAAAAATAATAATAATAATAATAATAATAATAATAATAATAATAATAATAATAATAATAATAATAATAATAATAATAATAATAATAATAATAATAATAATAATAATAGTAATAGTAATAATAATAATAATAATAATTTGAAAAAAAAAAAAGACAATAATATAATATTGATATTAATGATAGTTTAAAAAAAAAAAAATGTATTAATAATAATAGTAATAATAATAATAACAATTGGATGCAACAATAATCCTGCCTTGCTGTACCCCCACCAACCCGTGTACTAACCCTTCATGAACCCCTTCTTCTCTCTTCTTTTATTGTTCAGGTATGAATACTACCTAGCCGCTTTTATTGTATAATTCTGTAAATGCCCCTATTATTTTCCCTGTAAGGTGTGTTTTACTGTCGAAAAAAATATCTATAGTTGGATCTATGTTTGTTATTGTGTTATAAAGGGTCATGGCATGATTTAAGGGAGAAAGTTGGCAATGTAGCGTGCGGCATCGGGAGATCTGAAAGAGGGTTTGCGTACGATATCTTCTAGGAGGGGCGTAAAAGTTTATCTTTTCCAGAAGAGAAGGTGAAAGATCGGTACAAATTGTTTAATGGAGTACTCATGAGTAGATTTCAGTACAGAAACTTGTAGGTAAACATCTCACAGTTGGAATATTCCGTCTCATCAAATAGCCGAGTATTTAAATAACTGATACCAGTGAGCATAGGTATAGCAGGGTGTCTATTTGCCCATTCTTCCAAACGTATATCACTTTTCTGATTGGCTCACTCAAAAAAGTACAAATTTGGAAATGCCGATGCGCTAAATTACTTCTGTTCCTTTCTCTGCTTACGTCCTCTTTACATAATTCACAATAACAAGCCAAAGTTCCACATTGAGTCCGAGATGTTCTCTCAAAAAAAGTGTGTATAGTGGGTTTTCCCCTGAAAAAAGGTGGTTTATTTTGTAACCATCAGGCCTCACAAAAATTATCCCATCATGTAAATTTCTTTGATTTTGTTCATACTCGGTCCAGAATCGAAAAATGCATCGAATCGTTCACAAAAGCAACTTGGTCTAGAATTCTGGAAAAACTACTATTATATCAAGAGCCATTTTTAGTCACTTTTCAGGTCTCTTAGTCGCTTCTTAGTCACTTTTTCCACTTTTTACATAACTTAAAATAGGGATTTTTAAATAACAGCGAGGGTGAAAATATTCATACTGTTCCCCGGGACCTTGAACCTGATACTTCTTGCGTTACAGGCGGCTGAAAAATCATTCTGCCTATATATGGAGAATAAAGTTCCATCCTCAGTAGAAAGGAGAAGAAAATTATTGGAAAACCGTGATGTTTTTCAAGTCCAATGGCTCATATATGTGGAGTTCTTAACTCGAAAATTTCCCAGTCCTTCAAGTAGGTCCTGGAATCCTTCCATCTGCTCTTAGGATAAGAGTTTCCAAGTCCCAAATCGGATGGGGGTCATCTGGATATTCACGTTTTTTAAAGATGAATTTATGAATTTTCAATGTTTGGTTTGTTGCTAAAAAAAGAAAAGGAATTGAGGCGAAAATTTTTTTTTTTGTGAAGCTTTCTAAATGAAATGACTTCAGTGGATTTTTATCTGTTGCTTTCGTACTGATAAACCTATGATAGATAATGTCCCGACAGATGTCTATTCAATAATTTTAAGTATTATTCCATCACGTACGCACACGTATACATAATTTAGTCTACCCACAAGTGCGATGTATTTTATTGTAAAGGAATTTTAGAACAGTACCTAGAAACACTTTTACAAAATAAACTCGGAACGATGATCTAAACAAATTCCTGTGACATATGTTTTCAACTCTCTACGTACGTCATATTTTGGATTAAGAACAATAGGTTAAGTTAGGACACGTGAAGTGGTTGAAAAATATTACGACTGAATAGGCAATGATAATTAGATGTACCTACCATACCAATTTTTAATGTTATGCTCCGAATATTTTCCTCAGTTTGGTCAAATTCATTTTCTTTCTCTTAATACCTATACTTGAAAGAATCGATTCTCTGTTGCATCGACGTCTTCCACTGCAACAAAGCCACTCTAGCTACCCCCCCCCCCCTTCGTATTTCCCATAGCTACATATATTAGACGAGGGAAATGAAGTCAAGAAAATCGTGAATAACTTGAGTTATAAGTTCTGAAAAAACTTCAGGATTATTATGCCTTGTAACTAAAGGTTACCAGTTGAAGACATTCTAATGACTTTTGGCTCGATAGTACCGCGATCCTGAATTTCTCATGAGTTTGAAAATTTAGTTTTCGCCATAAGAAAGTATTGCGATTCAATATCACGGTCACCTTCTTGGGCCAAGCTTCCATGAATTGCCATCGGTAGCAACTCAAGTTCAAATTACGATGAAAAGAATAGTGACTGAAATGGACGGGAGGTGCAAAGACTGTAACAAAACAAAGCTTTGTCTATTTCTCATCGCAATACTAGTCGACAGATTTTCCAACTACCATAATAAAATCGTTATATTTTGGTGAACCTTGTACCCGCTGTAACTTGTTTCCAAATCAACCAAGCAATTACCTTGTAACTGCCTGTGAATCCTGAGTTCAAAACCAAGATGACAACTTGAGGAAGAAGGTTAGGGATAGCAAAATATTGTTGAGAGATTTGTAGTGCACTTGTATTATACTTTTCTACTGATTTGATTTTATCATTTTGCTCATCTACAAGATACAGTTTAGGACAAAATTTTTATTACAACATTTTGACTTCTGAAGCGCATTTTTGACAGTCAATATTATTGTCAAGAAATTTGGTTAGGTACAATTATAATCACAAAAGTTCAAAACATCAATATCAAGATATTGACAGTCTAGAGCGCGCTTACCCTATTATTTTTCAAATTTGTTGTACCTATTCTAGCTAGGTTGGGAGCCGTTCGACTCCACTCCAAAGCAACTTTATTTCGCTCCCCAGTGATTCTATTTACCTAGTTCTGGAGTGGTTCATTCTCCTCCGGAGTCAATTTTTTCTTTTAGCATCATTTAGCATCATTTTAGTACCTCGGTCTATTTGCATTTGTACTCTGGTAGATCTTAAAAGTGACAATACCTATACTGGGAAGGACTGTTCTTTTTTCAAATCTATTGCACTTGACTTGAAATTTACTTACCTTTGCCATTTTGTGTTAGGTATACCCATCATTGTAATACATCTCTAGTATAGCTTATCATGCGCAACTGTACAGTCCACTAAGTCTTAATACATTTATTGTTGCAACAATATAACATATTATCTTTCTAATTAAAATTCAATTTACACACTAATTATTTTTTTAAATTCCATTCATGTGTTCAAATTTGACTAACTTCAAAATTTTTTACTCACGACGATATCACCTGAATATCTCTAAATCGCCCGCCAATTAATGTTTTCAATTTTTCTTTTTTTCGCCGTAGAATTTTAGAAATCTGCGGTTTTTGACTATTGAAGTATTTTTCGAAGTTGAAGACTAACGTGTGATTTTTTCTTCGATATGAGCTACCGTAAGTTATATCAAGAAGAAACAATTATTAAGACATGAAAGTCACGTATCAAAGACTTTAGCGTCACACATCTGACTACCTTTAAGCCTTCTACGAAGTGGATTTGATTTCTCATACGATTCCAAGCTTCTTTTCAGGAATGTATACTGACAAAGTGAATTGTTTCGTCAATAGACTGATTTACTTCACAGTGCAATAGTGGAATGGAATATACAATAATAGTATATCTATTCCCCTGCCGTAAGAGCAATGTGAACTGGTGAAACAAGTGCTATCACGATAAGTATCAATATAACATAAGAGCGTGCATCATCCTAAAAAAATGGATTCATGAAGAATTCAAAGAAAGTAATATGGCATTTGACAAACTTGTGGAAGATACCTGCAACACAATTATTAGACATAGACGTAACTTTTATTTCTTAGTAAGTATGTGTGTTACAATAGGTATTTTCTCCTTACAATAATGCAGATAGTTGAAAACATTTGTGAAATAAAAAAATATACATTCACTACCTAACACAGAAATACCAACTTATATACTTATGTATAAGTACCGCGATTGTTCTGAAATTTCTCGATAGTGGATTACACTCTGGTATTTGTACATCCCTTATGCATAGTAGAATATTATTCTTTTAATTTTGTAGAATTTATAAATGAATTGAGTGCTTCTGTCAACTTTTTTTTCTCTCATAAGTTCTTGGTACAAAAGAAGCAGAGAAAGTTTTACAAAGTCAATTTTCAAAGTCATCTTCACGAGAACGCAAAATGTGAACTGCGAATTCTCTCAATTCACTATCATGACCATGTGTACCTTCATTTTGTTCTTAATTTTCTATTTCTTTACCATCGTTGCAGTTCCGGTCACCGTATCTGGACAAGTATGTGACATTATATCTACTAGAAATATAATTTCATCAAGTATATTTTTTGATCGGGCAAAGCGGGTTCAATTTCGAGACCTGATTAATACCTGAGCTTGCAAAAGTATAGGAATAAGTGAGACTAAGGGAAAAATTTTAAAATCTGATAGGATTCATCTTTTTTTCAAATACCTATTTTGTACACTAAACATTCAACGTTTTTAGATAAGCCAATACATCTCCTTGCAAAGATGACGTATAACGTACACGTAGGTATTTTCTGACACCTGTCAACAATGAGAATTTTTTTTATTTAAGTTATTATATAAGTTTTTCATATGTATCCTGATAATTTAATTGGTAGGCCTATCAATAAAACTTTTAGCCTAAGATTTGTTTCAGATTTTTGTACACTTCTATATGATGATACGATACAATATCCCAAAAGTGTCAGTTTCAATTAATTGTTAAGCATTGAAACGCAATTTGTAAGAAACTTAGAGGAGATAGCAAAAAATGGCAAACGGTATCATTTTCAGCTATAGACTTCTGCTTTCGTTCCAAAAGTTTGAAATTTGTTCATGTGTGTATGTAAAATGTGTGTTAGATTTTATTAATATTTTATAAATGCATTACCTAATTGGGTTTCACAATCATGATACTTATTTTCTTCACAACAGGTTTGCCAAGATGACGATGACTGTTCCGAGGGTCATCCCTGTGTTAACGGACTTTGCGACTGGGAATCCTTCGACTACCTAACCTAAAACTTATACCATCGAAATGGATCTGATAAAATAAAAGATGAAAGGTTTCTAAATACCTTGGTGAAAATAAACTCGAATTATCTTATGCCTCGCCAAATATTTTGTTTGGGCTCAAGAAAAGAATTCAATAAACGTTGTAGAATTGCAATTCTTTCCCGTTGTTTCTCTTTTGAGATGATTTGATTACTTCCAAAGAATCAAATGCGTCGTTTTTTTTTTAAATCATTTTTTGCATTATTATTTCCGTATACTTATAATTTTTTCAGTAACTCCATTTTATTCACTTTTTTTTTCGTCATCCAGTTAAATTACGTTTCAACAAATTTAGAAGGACTAGGAGCCCTGATGCCCATCAATTTCAAGTTCTACGATATGAAGAAAGACGATATTAATATCGTTGTTATGTACATCAATCTGAGTACCTACTTAAATATATTTTATTTTGTAACTATTCTCACGAAAAAAAATAAATAAGTAAATAAAAATTATATGGACTCAGTAAAAAATCGGCTCATTATTTAATGGATTACTCATGAGTGGAATTCAGTTTGGGGACTTGGTAGATAAATATCTAACAGTTGAAATACAGGAAGGTGTCCATATATGGTCAATTTTCTGGACGTACCTGTTTTTTTACGTCCTCCTTTATATAAATCATAACAAGAAATGTGTCAAAAACCCACCATGAGTCAGTCATCCGTATGTTTCGAGATGTTCCCTCAACAAAATTAATAGCGTATTTTCGGCTTAAAATATTGTTTTTTTTTTTTTGTTTATTCGTTACCAACGTCCTAGGTTTCATAAAAGCGTGGAATGTAAATTGTCTTTGATTCTGTCCACACTCGGTCCAGAATCAAAAAGCAACGCGAATCATTTACAAAAGCTACTGAGCGAATTGAAAAGTGAAATAACAGGAAGCAAAGAGAACAGATTTCTTTTTTTGATGAATCAAGAATGCTCCGGACCACCTTCCTCTCCCCGGAATATCGGAACTTCGTCTTCGACAATCACGAATCGTAAACGCTTCTGTCATTCCGCTTTGTTGAAAAAAGTTTTGTAAATCGTCTTCTCGGGCTATTTCCTTCCTCTTGCTGACTTGGAGAAAATGTTAGTCTATCTCTACAAAAGCTTAGTATGCTCCCAGCTGGATTACAGTGCTTGCATATACAGCGTAGTAAGAAAATCCATTCTTAGTCTACTAGGCACCATACAGGCGACTTTTCACCGATTGGCGCTGGGGGCTCTACGGAAAAGCTCTGGAACTCCCTCTTCAATTCTACAAACTTCTTATATCCTCAGCCCCCCTCCAACTTTTTATATTTCACTCTATTATAGATATATCCGCTCACAAAAACACCCATATCTTACTTGAACACTCTCTCAATGAACCTTTCAACCAATCCTCTTTGACCTATACTCTCAATTACCTCTCCTTGGCTATTCACACCCCCTAACATTCGACTAGACCTTACTGAAATCCCTCCAACCAACAACACTAATCACTGTCGTCTTATCTCTGAGATAGTTTTTGAATTTCTCGATCTCTTGTTATGCCTTATAGATGGTTCTCAATGTAAATCCAGGAGAGCTTATGATTCCTTCTACGGAATGATATAATAGAGCATCAATTTTTTTCAGAAAAATTAACAGATGCTTGCCCCACACTTCACAGCTACCCCCTAGTCAAGAAAGAAAATTCTTCATTCTTGCCGACTCTCCTTGATCTTTGAACTTTATCTCTATTCTCTAGTCTCTACTCTCCAATGACCCAACGTATTTTTATAACTTTAAATTCGATTAATTCAAACAACCTCACTGTTACCCATGCATAGATCCCGGGAAATATAGGATTCTCAGACCATAATCTCGTCGATCAGGCCGCAAAATAATCTACCACTCTTTCTTACCCTGCTGACGAAAACCGGCTGAACTAGAAACTTATTTCCACTCACTCATTCTTGGATCCTGGTACACTTTTTGTAAACATCAATCATCCAATAAACTTGAAGCATTTATATAAGAGGAGAATAAGGTCTAGAGGTGTAAAGAATCTCTTCTTGATACCTTAGACTAGGATATTGTCAACTTACTCATTCCTACTCTTCTTATTGGGTCTCTCTATACTGCAACCGCATATGAAACCTGATCTCTTCATCATCCCTTCTTCAGACCTACGCAACCTCCATAAAGTCTCCTCAAACCTTTCCTCCGCCATATCACAAGACTCTGACACAATCACACGATCTCACCAATATCTACGATCAATATTCTATCCTCGACTGTTACTTCTATTTTTCAAAAAGAAAACACACCAAACTAATTTATGCATTTCTAATCTCTATATCGAAAAAAATGTCATTGTAATTGTTAAACTCGAAATATACGTAGGTTACGTTTTTTGTTGGAAAATTTTTCAGCAAAGTGCAAAATGAAACTCTGAGAGGAAAAAGTATTTTGGTAGCTGGTTTTTTAGTGACCAGTTTTAAATACACTCTGTAGGTACTTGAACTTCTTACGCTTCTATAAATTAGAATTTTAGAACAACCTCTATTACATCAAGAGCCATCTTTAATCACTTTTTGGTCAGGGGGAATAAAATGAATACCTTGAAGTAGGGATTTTGGTATTACGGGAAGTACTGATTCAGGAGACCTTAAACCCGATTAAAGGCGGGTGAAAAACCATCCTGCCTCTGGGTATGGTATTCACTTTTCTAGGAGTTTGTCCCACTTTTAGCAGAAAAAGAGGAAAAAACATCAGTGGGAAACCGTGACGTCTGCTCGGGATAAAATTTGTCAAGTCCAGTTCTCGATTCGAAAGTTTTCTCAGTCCTTCAAATATAGGGTCACTGCCCCTTCTCTCTTTTCAAGTTCCAAATCAGACCGGGACCTTCTGGACGTTAACGTTCTCTGAAGATGAATTTTCAACAAAAGAAATGTTTGGTTTCCCGCTGAAGAAAAAAGTAAAAAAAGAAATGATATGAGACAAAGAAATTTTTTCTTGCGAAGCTTTCTGAATAAAATGGTCTACGTGGATTCTTATATCTGCTGCTTTTACACCAATAAACTGATGATAGAAAATGTTTCGACAGATGTACCTATTGAACTTATTTTTCTATTCAATAATTTTAAGAATTATTCCATCACGTACGCACAAGTACGTAGTTTTAATACCCACAACTGCGATGTATTTTATTATAAAGGAATTTTAGAATAATACCTATAATATCTACAAACACTTTCTGCGAAAGGATGATCTTAAACAATTCATATGACA
Organism: Aspidiotus rigidus; assembly: GCA_035079385.1. NCBI lineage: Eukaryota > Metazoa > Arthropoda > Insecta > Hemiptera > Diaspididae > Aspidiotus > Aspidiotus rigidus. Next base: position 213,554 of record JAVHKY010000072.1, on the reverse strand, counting down.
TATGTTTTCAACACTCTACGTCGTATTTTGGATTACGTGTGAAATAGTTGAAGAATATTACGACTGTACATGCAATGATAATTAAATATTTTATACATGTATGTACCTACTATACCAATTTTCAATATTAGTCTAGACATTAATCAGCCGTTGTACACGACTAAAAAAACCTTTAAGGGCTTACTTAATCAAAGATATTTTCAATAAAATTTGCGAATAGTGAATTTGTATGTATTAAATTATTAAAAGAAACGCTCAGATCTCTCCAAACACGTCAACAAATTCATCATTTAAGCATGGTTCACTCATTGGTTTGACCTCAAATCACACACAAACAAACTAGGCCAAATTAAAAATATTCCCGTCAACACGCGGAGAAGAAATAGTGATCACCCGTCTCAGAATCGGCCACACCAGACTCACTCACTCACTCACACCCATCTCATCTCTCACCTTATGCCTCTCTCATGCCCTCATTGCGAATCTGAACCCCTCCTATCCGTTCAACACATCTTCTGCTGCCCCAACTTGACCCAACTCCGTCATTCCTTATCCATCCCTCACAACCATACAGAGACACTTTCAGATGACTTCCTCTCCATCCCCTCCATCTCCAACATATTCAACTTTTTCAAAAGGCCAACTTCCTCTCACGCATATAATCACGCAATCTCGCCGTGCTCATAGCCCTGAAAGCAGGCTGTTAGTAGCTCGTAAATTAAAATGAAAACAAGAAAAAGAAATAAAAAAAAAGAAAGCGATAAATAAGCTAGTTGGACATTGCAAGACTAAAGCGAAGTCATAGCACGAACCGGCTCCGCGCTACAAGCAAGGGCTTTTACGCAAACAGAATAGGCGAAATAATCTTTAATAATAGTTTCAGTAGTAGGTATTTTTTGATTCAAGGATTGCTGTCGCTTGAACTTGGCGCTGCGTGTTCAAGTGCTTTACTTGTTCCTAGCGTTACACCGGGGTTGCAGGACCTTTCCTGACCATTGAGATGATAATGTGACCTAGTTAGCGCCAGTGAAAAGAAGAAGATTTAAAACACACCTCTATGAACCATCCCCTAAATATTCTAGAAGTAATGGAGTGTGACATAGGTTTACGTACTTGCAGCGGTACCAATATCGGTAACTTAGTTAAGATGCGAACCAGGTTGCATACTTCAATCAGAAGCACACAGGGGAAAGAGACAACGGCAATTTTACCTCTTCTGAAACATTGAATTAATATTGCCATTAATTAGAAACGCCTGACTTGATGCTGATGGGATGAAGAGTCCATGATATGGAATAAATGGAATGACAAAAATTATTTACAAAATTATCGACCCGCTATTCACACTAACATTGTCATCGTCAGCATAGTCAGAGAGTGTACTTGCATCGGGAATAATAATTATTCTGATTTCATGGACTGAAGTAACTTCCACGTATGGAAAAGTATGAGAGAGACTCGTCAATTTCTCCGTCGAGAACGACACTATATCTACTCATCATTTTATTATCGAGTTCTAACCTTTCTTGACAGAGTCCAGAACAAATTTAGGTATGATTTGACGAACTCAGCTTGAGTTTGACATAAATTTGATACCTGTCAATATTCTGCCTGAGACCTATTTTCTATTGCATTGATTGATGGCGGGAAAGAAGTAGGAGGAGAATATGCAAGAAAAAAAGACGTGAAATGAAGGAGTATGACAAATTAATAAACGTATAATAAACGTATAGAAAGATAAAGATGGAAAAATAATATTTTTGAAATTAGTCGTATTGATGAAATCAGTAGCTATATACATTCTCACTGCTCGATGACGAGACGAGAGAAGTTCTTAAGACGAACCAATTGTCATCAAACGACGACATACTCAAAGGAGTAAAACAGACGGAGTCGTTTGATGTCTTTGGTCATAATTTGGAGAACCGAATCAAGTGCTACGAACCAATTAACTGGCATCTGAAGCTTGTAAGACTGCACTTAGTTACGCATCCTCAAATGAATAACTTTTTTTTTTCTTTTTTCTATAATTTGTAATCTCGGGAACATAATCTGAAAAATAATATAATAATCATGATTTAATAACACCTGTACATGTCTAAACCATCACATACCTAAGTGCTCATTTGGTAATGGAATTGGATTTTACCATTCAAAAAACTTCTCTATGATTTTGCTGATTTGGTGATATAGTACCAGATTCCCGCAAATAATTTCGAAAAAATAATTCTATCCATAGTACGTCCGAAAGCGGCAAAGGATTTCGAAATTATAGGTAGGGTACCTGAAACAGGAATGTTGCAAACTGGGCAATGACGAATACTCCTGTACCACATTGCAACAAGGCAATTTTGTGACTCACTTTGGATCTTCATTCTTAATTATTTTTTTTTAAGCGTTGCTACAAAATACTTACTTACTATCTACAGATAAAATACTATCCAGTTCGTCATTGGGCCTACTCTTCAAACGTGTATTTCTGGCTCATTCAGTCAGTTTCTGCGAACATCGAACAATTTCTTTCTTTTTTTTTTTTTGACTTTCTATTCTGACTCGTTGTCAAGCCTTGATCACAGATCAAAATAAGCAGTATATGACTTCATTGGTCCCGTTTGGAAATATCACAAACATAATTTTATGGATCGAGTAGAAGCTTATTTTCTTCAATAGGAACGTCACTACAGCATCGAGAAATCTCGCAAAATACTGCTAGGTAGCTTATTTACTTCAGTCTGTGTTTACTCCTCATCTATAATAGTAAAAATACAACCTTCGTCCCTTACGTTTCCTCGCCCGGAAGAGTCCGAAAAGCGCGAAAATTCGCGAATTCGATTAAGGAAGCGCTGCATACGGCGAAATGAGGAACTAACACCAAAAGGTGATGATACAAAACTGATAACATATTAACAGCTTATCGGTAATATCGGCAGTGCTAAATTAATTAATTTCATGAAAATAGTAGAATAATATTGCTCTCATCTTTCATTTATCCATCGTATTACTCTAGGAATGGACATAGATGAACCGCTTTTGGGTGTGCCGATTGATGTCGACGATATTTTTGACTTCATCGGAAAAGAATTTCGAAGACCATTTGTTTTGGCTTCAAAATTAGTTCGAGCGAATCATATTTTTAACGTTCGTTTTAAATTTTGTCCAAACAACACAGAGAATAAGAAATGTGAAATATTTGGGATGTGTATTCCAGGAAGTGAGGTTCATGGGAACCCACACCAATTACATTTTCAGGTGACTTGGGTATGTAGAATGTAGTAAGTGCTACTGATTAACTTTAAATTTATTGAAAATTGTAGCGCGAGTTCATTTTTTTGTCTTGCAGACGTCTCAGAATGTCAACAAAATTGAGCCTCATATTGTGGGGAAATGCTCGTGCAAAGCAGGAATTGAAGCCAAATGTAAGCATGGAACGGCTTTGCTTGTGTACGTCGAACGGTAAGACTGTGAATTCACTCACATAGAATCAAAATATGGATTTTGGGCAATTTTGATGAGTTGGTTTTGTTTATTGCTTACAGAATGAAACCTAGTGAAATGAAGAGTGCTACATGCACAGACCTACCCCAAGCGTGGGGGAAAACTGGAAGCTCCTCTCACTATCTGTTTCATCCAGTCCCTGTAGAAAAATTTTGCCATTTAGGCAAAAGAAAAAAACCGTGCGTTTGGCAGCCAAATCTTGTAACTAAAGAAATGTTGCACGATGTGAAAAGAATCCTGTATGAAGGTTAGTTCTAAAGTAATAAGAATGTATTTTCATTGTTATCAATATCAGAAATATACAAAAACTAAATAATTCTTGCATGTAGGTTTCTCCAAGGGAATGATACAGCAAATGGAAGAAGGGCGTGGAACTCGTTTAGCTTGCGAAGAACAGAGAATTAAAGGTCATGTTATACCGTCCTTCATTTTCCATCAGCTCACAAAGGAAGATGAATCACTAACCACTGCCAATGATTTTGATATTATGGGTTTGCCGACAAATCTGCAATACTTTTACTCAACTTTTGTAGGAGTTCTTCAGGAGGATATTAAGCGGATTTACGAAGAAACAGTGGGCCAACGCAATTTCAAATGGTTCAAAGAACGACAGGTGAATAGTTCATTCTTTCGGAGTGAATCTTCAAATCGGCAAAGTAAGGTTTTTTTTATTGTCGTGTGACTTTTTTCTCTTTTCAGATTCGTATAACAGGCTGTATTGCCCACAGATTTATGGCAAAAAAAGTGAAGAATTGGAATGTTATGGTGAAGAATTTAATATTACCGGAGAATCCATTCGAAGGGAATTCTGCCACCAAGTATGGGACTAAAAATGAACCGAATGCAATTAATGCGTACCAGAAAAGTATTTCAAACGATAGTGTAATTTTAAGAGATCTTGGTTTGTGTATAAATATTAATTTTCCAATGTTAGCATACTCACCTGATGGGATTTTAAATGAAGATACGCTTCTGGAAGTGAAATGTCCTACAGACGGAATGAAATTTTCTCGTTTTGAGTTAGCTGAAAGACTTAAATTTTTGCAAAAAGATGAAACAAATCCTTCAAATTACATTCTCAAAGAAAATCATCAATATTATAAGCAAATTCAATTGGGTCTGACGATCTTAAATCTGAAGCGGGCAAAATTACTTGTTTATTATAAGGTGCCGAGAATGAGAAATCCTCCTGACGAAGGTGTCCTCGTAGTAGATGTAATACGCAACGATAATTTCTGTAATTTATTGATATCCACATTGAAAGAACGATATTACAAAGTTGTATTACCTTTTTTATATAATAATCGTACAAACTTAATGATAAATGCATAAAATGTATTACAATACAGGAAAAAAAAATTGAAGAGACATTTTCTCATTATTAATAGTAGGCCTACCGCACAAAAATATTGAATTAGATGAAAAGTAAGACTAGGCCTAATTTCATGAAGAATTGAATCGTTCGTCACTTAAGATGGAAGGTGACAGGTTAACAAGTGCACAAATTATACCTAAAATTTTATCAGCATATCGTAACGTATTCCACGACATTTTCTCACTGAAAATCTTGAATAACCGGATACGTTGGATGGTTCTCTCGACATGGACACGAGCGCGCGCTATTTTTCGGCAATTCAGAAACTCATCCCTTGTGAATTGTTTGTTCTTCTTGAAAAAAATTGGTGGCTTGTACAAGGTGATGAATGCTCGTTTACATTCGTCGTCGATATCGAAACCCTTATCTACCATAATGGCATCACCACGCTGACATTTTTCCATAATTTTTGAATCGTTGAATATAAATTTATCTGACGCACGCCCTCCGTAAATTTTACTTTTAAAAGTAATAACTCCGGAAGGTGCGATACCTAGTAGGAATTTAATCGTATGCATACCTTTATAGTGCGAATAAGTACGAACTGTGCAATTTAAACAATCATTTTTTACAACTGGTAGTTCGGCACAATCACATACAACTCTGGTATCTGGAAAAGAACCAAAATATATAGGCATATTATCATCAATCGCCTCCCTTGGAAACCATACAATGAATTGGTCTAGGAGAGAATGTAAAATTTCCACAGTTGTATAGAAGTACTCGGCTGTAGTTGATTGGGCAATTCCAAAGAGACAAGAGAGGCATCTGAAAGACAAGTTCAATTTCATTTTCATTAAGGTTAATAACAATCTCTGTTGAAGATCCAGTTTCGTTCTTCTCTCGCTTAATGGGATGGTTTCTGTAACAACTGCAAGTGCTTCACAAAGTTTGAGAAACTGCTGCCTTGATTGTAATCCAGTGCAGGCTGATATTCCCTTATCATCGCACAAAATATCAGCAATTGTCGATTTTCTTAACACCGATTTATCTACAGTTTGAGTCATCTTGTCGGCAACTACTTTTTCAACCTGGCAGATTTTATCATAGTACTTTTTCATTTCTGCATCTTCAGGTGGTAAGGGATCAACGCCCACGTCAATGTCTGCAAAATCTTCACCATCTGGTTCTCTCATACACGATTTGTGAAGTGGAGAACTGGAAAAAATAATATTTTGAATCATACACGGATGTACAAAGTAATTAGTATTTACATTCGTACCATTCAAAATTTAATTCCTTTCGTGCGCGTAGTCGCATTTCCCGCTCGACCCGGCATTTCTTTTTCTCAGTAGATGGAGTTCTGTCAAAATGTCTTTTCGGGAGGTTTTGCGACGGGATAGCACCTTTTCTCAAGCGTTTAAACTTCGGGTTACATTTACTTCTCGCTGTAAAATATTTTAGAAATCAGAATACATTTCCGCCTCTAATGCGATATCCAAGCATGCATGTATACTCATTGCATCATGAATAACATACCTGTACGAACAAAATCATCTGGTGAGATGAAGTGTGATTTACATACGTATGCATTTCGAGGAACTTTACCCATTTTCAATTTGACAGTCCATTCTTTCCTTAATGGTTTCGAAGATGGGAACTTATACAAGGATAATCTTTCTCGTCCATATGCTCTGTTGAACAAAATGATAACATGGAAGAATACGAGTTACTTTTGCCCGAGGGAGTAATGGTATTAACGATACGTACCTATTTGAGCACCCGTAAACACAACAACATTTTCTACTTTTTGCATTTTTCCAAGATAACTTGGTAGCAACAGAACCAGCCTGTGCTGCATAATTGTGTTCGTCTAGCGTGGTACGTTATTCCGCCCAATGTGAGCGGAATATTCCATGGTTCGACGAGACTTTCTCATACAACTCGGCTCTGCTTCAAAATCACGAAAATGTCCAAAAATACTCCAAGAAATATGAAAAAAAATTTTCTCACGAAAGAACATTCGCATTGTATACGCTGTTATTTGGCTGTTATCAGTTTTGTATCATCACCTTTTGGTGTTAGTTCCTCATTTCGCCGTGTGCAGCGCTTCCTCAATCGAAATCGCGAATTAGCTAAAACGATGCGATCTATCTATAATAGTAATACAACCTTCGTCCCTTACGTTTCCTCGCCTGGAAGAGTCCGAAAAGCGCGAAAATTAGCTAAAACGATGCGATCTGTACAACTTTGTATATGTATTTTTTGTACGATTTATGAAACGTTAAAAATAGCTAAAAACCGTTGTGATAGAAACTAATAAAACGAGGTGCTATATCTTAGCTACCACAGAATTTCAGTCTGATGAATTGATGATAATTGTTTTGTAGTTGCAGGAACACTATTGTTTCATTTTTAATCATTTCTTATAATCCATTTTGTACAAAACAGATGTTAATAATCGTGACACGAAATCGGTAAACGATCAGTGGACAAACACAATTTTACATAAATGGAAAGAAATACCATCGTCGCTCTGTAAAGAATATCATGTTGAAAAAAATAATTAAAAGTAGGTAGCTTGCACAAATAGGAAAGAGGATAACGAAGATGATACCTACCGGTATACAAAAAATATTGTATTCAAAGAAATTTTTGATTACCTAGGTAAAAAGTTTCATGGAAAGTACCGTTGATTACACAATGACGAGAAAAAGAATAATACCGAAGTACCTACACACAAAAATGTAGTCTTCAAGGAAATATTGACTTGAATTTGTTCGCAAAATTCTAGGTACCACTAAATATAATTCATCATTAATAAGAAAAATAAGAACTGGAGACAAGACGGATCAAACGTTTGAAAAATAATTCTTCGTATTACCCGCATAAGTAACATAAACAATAATTATTCTATCATAGAAAATGAATTAAATACATACCTACCTATTAATTCTCTGATTAATATTATTAATAATAAATTAAGGACAACATTTACTTCATTATTTATGTTGACTATAGATTATAAACTGGATGGACTTGACATCATCCCGATTTAACAGAAGAATACAGTTTATAGATGGTGAATTACAAAAATTGGGACTCAACGTCAAGAATAACAGTTATAGTTGGAGGTGAGTGGACTCGAAAGATTATATTGAGGACCTCGAGTAGAAAAAACAGGGCTTGCACAATAACAGTTATTTTTTGGTTAACTGTTATAACCAAAATGAAAATATCAATTTTGACCGATTGACCGTTAACCGTTATAATTGACGATCGATCTTGACCGATTGACCGTTAACCGTTATTTTTTCGGTTATAGGCCTAACTGTTATTTGACCGAAAATTCTAGGTCTTCTAACAACGTTAACCGAAAATTTTAGGACTTTGACTGAAATATTTTTCAACATTTAACAGTTATTCGTCAAAATACAGCTTGACCGATAACCGATAACCGAAAAAATTGGGAGGATCATTTCGACCGATAACCGAAAAAATTTGTGAGGTCATTTGACCGATAACTGTTGACCGTTGAAAAAATTTCGGTCGCAAGCCCTGAGAAAAAGTGAAAGAGAAAAGGGAAAATGAATCAGCTCATCTTTAGAATCAAAACATTTTTGTTCTATTCGTTCGTACATTACAGGAGGACGACACGTAGAATCAATTATTAGGATACGGATAATTAGATGAGGAGAGAAGACTGAAAAAGACGGAGAGTTTGCATAAAAATTTTGAATACAGGACCACGCAGAAAAGTAATCTACAGAATTTCTACTTCTTTTTTTTTCACAGTAGAAATATCTACATTATTTACCGAAGTTGTTGAAAATTATTCCTATTTACATGTTTTCCATAAAAAATTTGTATCGCCAAAAATTCATTGACAATTCCTTACTTCTTTTGTTTTGTAATAAGTGATAGGCAAGATGAGGAAATATTTGAAAATTAGATGACACAAGTATCAAAAAATAAAAAAATATACATTTTTTAATTCCAAAAAATGTCTGAAATATAAAAATACGCGATGACGAGAGAGCCGTCATGGCTAGTTGTTATGTAATTTTATCATCACCGAAAATGATTATGTCCTGGAAAGTGATGAACAATATTTAATAGGTACCTTCCTAGAATATATACGAGGGAAAATAAGGTGCAAGAACTATTGTTTGATAATCTAGATTATTTGTAGGTACTTCAAGAAAAATGATCTACGATCCCTTATTCGCGTTCTAATTAAATTTCTAGAACGTTACATACTTCTCTTATGAGCAGATGTAAGTAAATTAAAAGAAAAAAAGCTGGGAAATTTTTGCTGATTTTTGTAAGTGTTAAACAAAATATCCCTATTTCATTGTATCACGCTCGGTTTTCAACAAATATCCAATGGGAAAACAAAGAAAATTTCAAATAGATAGAGCTTACAATAGGTATTAAGAGCCATCTTTATTTTCTTTTTTTTTTTTCTCTTCTCAAGAATGACTTTAATGTGAAAGGATTGATTCATTTAGAAATTAAAATTACTTGCGGAAAAACTCAAGTCTTTCTGAAGCCGGAGTCAGTTTTTTCTATTTTAGCATAACTTAGCTTCATTTTATTAATAATAATTATATAGGTAAGTAATGTATTTCTGATGGTATTTAGTAAGCCTACTAAGTCTTAGTAAGTACTTTTTTTGTTGCAATTACGATGTAGCAATACAGTTCTTCAATTCACACGCTAATTATTTCTTCAGATTCCATTCATGCAGTCAAATTTGACAAATATATTTCTAAATTTTTTATTCACGACGATATCACCTGCGTACTTTCGAATCGACGGCCAATCAATTGTTTTCAATTTTCCTTTTTAGCACTGTAGAAAGTTTTGGAAATCTGCGATAAGTTACAATTGAAGTTTTTTTCAGAGTTGAAGCCTGACAAGTGTGATTTTCTCTTCGATATGAACCATCTTGAGTTACATCAAGAAAAAACAATTATCAAGGAATAATGATAGTCACATACTAAGACCTTAAAGTATAACAAATCTGATAAATAACCTACCTAGTATTTTTAAATTAAATTTGCCCTTTATTAGTTCGGTTGCGTTACGTTCCTAGCGTTTTTATACACTCCGGCGTTTTGTTAACTCAGAGATTTTTCCTGAAAATTGAAGAGCCCACTTCTTGTTTTCCTTTCCAGTGATAGTAAGTTGGGTATCCTGCGCAGGTGATATCGTTGATCATTTTGACAGCCTTACCTAATAATCTGACAATAAAAAGAGACGAGTAGGCCTATATAATGTAGTCAGTTATTTTAGCATTATTTCATTCTCTATGTGTATGATTCAAAGTTTTTTGAATTCAATTAAATTACTGACAAAGATAGAGAAAATCTTCTCAAAAATTTCATCTTATGAAGCCGATTCATTCACAACTTTTTTTGAATTTGAATAATAGTCTATGATGATGCAATATAGTCGAGTACCTACTTCGTCCTCTTGATCAATCAAAGGGATCAAAAAATTGCGACAAAATATAAATTATCACAAAAGTATGGAACATATTTACAGGATATGTCACACTTGTATGATCAAGATTATGTACATCTGAAGATCATGGCATATACAGTCGCAATTTTCTATAGCCCATCATTTTAAATCCAGAAATAACATAGGTAGATGAGAACATCTGTGAAATCAATTGTTTGGGGTATCGTTGCCACACTTTTACTAACTTTAGGTTGTGCATATATTTTTCTACTCCTTACACCATCTTGTGCACACGTGATGAAATCATTCTTTAAATTTGGACTTTGACAGAGCGATCGCGCGTTAGCATCGCTACACGTATTTAACGCGTGTAGTAGTAGTGATTGGCAGGTTAGTTGTGCGCCAAGAAAGTGAAGATACGATTGGGCTACATATATTAGACGTGGAAAATGATGTCGAGAAAATCGCAAATAACTTGGGTTACTAGTTCTGAAAAACCTTCAGGATTGTTATACCTTGTAGCTAAAAGTTACCAGAAGACGTCTTAATGATTTTTGGCTCGATAGTACCGCGATCTTGAATTCCTCACGAGTTTGAAATTTTCGTTTTCGCTAGAAGTGCAATTCAATATCACGATCACCTTCTTGGGCCAAGCTTGTATACCTTGCCACCTGCAGCGACTTTTTCGTTGTCAAGTCCGAATGGAATACAAAAATGAGTTTAACGTATCTGTCTACATGATTTCTGTCATCGGTCGTTTGGCATAAACGAAGCATCTATTGCTTCACTAAGTTCACTCTTTGTAGCAAGCTTCACAAGTTCACAAATTCAATTTTGAAACAAGTGAAACTTACAGTTCCTGAATCCAAGATGATCATTACCATCCGTGCCCTGTTATTCTACACTTTGTATATTCTCGCCATCATCGCGGTCTCTGCTGTCATCGTATCCGGACAGGTATGCATTTAAAATACTATAAAATTCGAAGTAAATATGATGGTATAACTTATTCAAATGAATAAAAATGTCTTATGAGAAGACCGCGAAGGGATCAACTTCAAGAAATTATGATTACCTATGATTATTATAGGAATTCAAGATAATAATACAACTAAGGCTTCTTTGAAAGGGAAAAAAATATATAAAAATTTTCCTCACTCAGAGTCTTGGATAAGTAATTCGAAAAAAACAAATATCTTCTCCGCCTCTTCTCCACCTACCTTCCTAAAGAAAATGAATGATAAGAATTTCTACCACCGTGCTATCCATCTCAGAAGGGGAATTTGAAGAAATTTCGACCAAATAATCGGTCCTTAAAAAATCTTCCATGAGTACGACAGGTTCCCTATCAACGGCTTTCTTAACGAAGTTAAACGAGGAACGCAGGGAACCTGTTTTATGAGTTAAATGGGATTTGGTATTGAAAATTCAAGGAAGCCTAGACCTAGATAAAGCTAGTATAAAGAAGGCCTAGACCTACATAAGCCTAGTATAATATAGTTTGAGAGTCTAAATTTTTCTCGAATCTCCAGCTATCATAGCTGGAGAGTTGAAATTGTTCCAAGTCCCTTTCATATCATATATAGCTCGAGAGTCGAAATTTTTTCGATGTCCCCCTCCTATCATATATAGCTCGAGAGTCTATATTTTTCCAAGTCCCCCTCCTATCATACATAGCTCGAGAGTCGAAATTTTTTCTAAGTCCCCCTCCTATCATATATAGCTCGAGAGTCGAAATTTTTTTGAAGTTCCCCTCCTATCATATATAGCTCGAGAGTCGAATATATGATAAGAGGGGGACTTGGAAAAATTTCGACTCTCGAGCTATATAAGAGGGGGCTAATAGTAGGTCTAGGCCTTCTTTATACTAGCTTTATCTAGGTCTAGGCTTCCTTGAATTTTCAATACCAAATCCCATTTGACTCATGAAACAGGTTCCCTGCGTTTCTCGCTTAACTTCGTTAAGGAAGCCGTCGTTTTTGTTGGACGGCGGACGACGAGAACAGGTTCCCTATTGAAAATCCTTATCATTCTTAACAGGGAACCTGTTATAAGGGGGAAAGGATAAATTGAAAAAGAATGACGGCAGCCGGGATCCGTCCGGCAAAACTTGGAACTTGGAAAAACTCGCACGGGTTCTTTAACGGAGTTGAACGAGGGTTGTCAGGGAACCTGTTTTATGGTGCATGTGGGTAGATTGTGACGTCACAAGGCTGACCTATGACGTCATCAAATCGTCACGTCACAGGCTCCGCCACCAAAGCTATATGCATGAGAGGAAGGGGACTTGAAAAAAAAAAACGGATTCATGATGTCATCAGATTGTGACGTCACAAGGCTGATATATGACATTATCAAATGTGACGTCACAGGCAGTCAAATGAGATTTGATATATAGCTCGAGAGTCGAAATTTTTCCAAGTCCCTCTCCTATCATATATGGCTCGAGGGTCGAAATTTTTCCAAGTTTTTCGCTGGACGGCGCACGGCGGACGGCGCACGGCGGACGGCGCACGGCAGATTTCTCAAATAGCCCCCCATAAAACAGGTTCCCTGTTTAAATTCCGAACTCCGAGCTATATAAGATAGGAGGGGGACTTGGAAAAAACGACGGCTTCCTTAACAAAGTTGAACGAGGAACGCAGAGAACCTGTCTTAAGAGTCATATGGGATTTGGCATTGAAAATTCAAGGAAGCCTAGACCTAGATAAAGCTAGTGTAAAGCAGGCCTAGATTTACTATAAGCCTGGTATAATATAGTTTGAGAGTCTAAATTTTCCTCGAATCTCGAGCTATATATGATAGGAGGGGGACTTGGAAATATGAGTCATAGTATTGAGAACTCAAGGAAGCCTAGATCTAGATAAACTAGTAAAGAAAGTACTATAAGCCTAGTATATAATATAGTTTGAGAGTCTACATTTTTCTCAAATCTTGTAATATGTATGGTAGGAGGGAGACTTGGAAAAATTTTGACTCCCAGCTATATAATATGATTGAAACGGGTCTTGGAAAAATTCCTATCATACATGGCTCGAGAGTTTAAATTTTTCTAATTTCCCCTCCTATCATATATAAGTCCCAAGGTCATTTGTATGGACGCATGCAAATTTCTTCATCAGGGTAGGGGTCAGAGCAAAGACATGAAACATGTCAATAATATACGTTAGGAGGAGGACTTGGAAAAATGTCTACTTTAGTACAGGAAACTTGTCTTATGAGGCGAATTGGTTCAAGAATTTATATGAGAGGTAAAAGACTTAATAAAATGTCGGCTTTCAACTTCTGATCTGTACAGTATGATCAATAGTCGAAATTTTTCCAAGTCCAACTTCTTTATTAGGGTGGGTCAGTTCCCAGCTATATACAATAGGAGGAGGATTTGTATAAAAGTCAGAATTTTTCCTGGTCCAACTCCTGTCGTACATAATTTAGAAGTCGTAAAGCAAATTATTTTCAGTTCACCTCTTAGAATACATAGCTCGGGAGACGAAATTTTTCAAGTCAATCTCCTTTGTCAGAATGTTGTTCGGATAACTTGCAAATCGAATTTTTTCAAAATCAACTCTATTACATACTAGAATATGTCAGTTTTTGCCGGACGGCGTATGGTGAACCGCCAAAATTTTCAAAGAAAATCATCTCTCCTCCTTTATAGAACAGTTTTCAGTTGAAATTGCCACATTTGTGTCATATCATACGGTGCCCATACAATTCGCCGCGGACGACTCGCCGCTGGTTACACTCGCCACCGTTACAAAACTAGGCCGAAATTTTTCTAAGTCCCTCTCCTATTATATATAGCTCGAGAGTCGACATTTTTTTTAAGTCCCCTTCCTATCATATATGGCTCGAGAGTCGAAATTTTTTCAAGTTTTTTGTTGGACGGCGGACGGCGGACGGCGCACGGCAAATTTCTCAAAAAGCCCCCCATAGAACAGGTTCCCTGTCAAAATCGAGGAGCGCGAAGCCAAAGACAACGGGACATTAAACGCCAGACTCGGCAACGACTGAACACCTCTTGAAAAAGTGCCAGAAGACAAGAGACGTGGAGTACACGCAAGGAGAGACCGGTCTCCCCCCCCCCTAAAGAAAAAAATAAGTTGCCTCAGACGATCGGATTCGCGCCATCGTCATGGATTTCGAAAATCGCGAAAAAATTTCTTATTTACGTGGTATTGCACATGACTTAAAATTTTTTTTCCTGTAAACTTTGCCATTAAAATTTTCTACTCGTGGTGATCTACATCGCAGCTAATTGTGTATGCGGCGAGTCGGCTCCGCGGCGAATATCGGGGTCTCCCTCTGCAGCTAATGGAACGGGCATACGGTATCATACGATAGGAGGGAAACTTGGAAAAATTTGCTCCTGTCGTATATATAGCAAGATATTTGAAATTTTACGAAGTCCAACTCCTTTGATGTTTGAACTTTTAAGTACTCCAATTTTGAAATCAAACATCAAACCAATTTCTACCATGAAAGAGGTTCTCTGGTGCATTCTTCGGCGTTCAACTTCATTAAGATAATCGTCGTTTTTTCTTAGTCTCGGCTTTATTATCGAGTCACGTTAGATTGCCAGCCGGCCGGATGGCGGACATATTTTTCGAAATAAACCTCAATAAAACAGCTTGCTTTTTGAAATTTCGTGTTCTGAGCTATACAGGGTTGGGCAAAATTATGTCACCAGGAAGATGAGAGTTCGCATAAAACGTTCGATGAATACTTAGAAGGAAGGAATTTGTATCTCAATTTCATTATTTTTGTGTGGCCAATTTGTAGTCGAGTAAGGATTACTAGGTACTCATCTTCTATCATTTCTAATAGACGTGGACCAATGTGAGGGACATTGTTTGATACTGAGGAGCTTATTGGGAGTTTGATTTTTTCAGATTTTTCTAGGATGAAAGAACGGTAATAGTTTTTGTAATCTGAGGCAGGTATGGGTGAGTTGTCAGTTATTTCAGGTAAGGATGTTGCTTGTGTGGCAGTTAGGTCGATTAAGTCGTGCTCAGGTAGATTTATGTGACTGGAGATCCATATGAAAGTGATGCAGATGTTGATAGATTTCAGTGAGTGTAATATTAGGAGGATTCTTTGAATGAGAGGATGGTTGCTTGTAGTATCTAGGAGAGAATGGATTGAAAAAAGAGAGTCGGTGAGGAGGAGGAATTTGTTGTTTGGTGGAAGTTGTGCGACGTGAGAGAGGCAGGAAAAAATAGCTATTAATTCTGCTGTGAAGATAGAAGCAATATTGCGAATTTGGTGGGAAGTGAGGTGCCCATCTATGGAGTCTCTTCAATTTTTTGGATCCGTTGAATCTTCTAAAACGAGTAAAATATGAAGCAATTTTTCATCTTCGAAAATTATGACAGAATGATCAATTTTTGGCACATTTTCGTCCGAAACTACGTATTTGGTGAAAATTGAACATAAAATTGAGATACTTTTATGGACCCAAAATATACGTATGTTTCGCGTTTTTACGCTAGAAATTTAGCACAAACTCCCATTGAACTGGTAGGTAACCTCATTTCGCCCCATCCGATTCATCCGGTCCTATCATTTATATTTGTAGTTCGAAAGTCAAGATTTTTCCAAGTCCCCCTGTCTCCCATGAAACAGGGTCCCTGCACTCCACGTTCAACTCCATTGAAAAACCTGTGAGTTTTATTCTTAATTGATGATATCTCCCTTCTGAGAACAGAAATCATTTCCAATAATATTTCTACTGTTTTTGAACCCAAAATTATGGTTTAGTTAAGCTTATTCTTGCCTGTGCCATAGACTTCTGACAAAACGAATTTAATTTTCCGCGATTCTAAGGTTCATTTTACAAGAGACGGAGTCTGAAAAAAGTATTTTGTCCACCCCCGAAGTTTATGCATTATCGCTAAAAAATATGGATTTGCAGGAGAACACTCAAGTAAAAGTTAGAGAAAGAAACCCTGGATATGAAAAACTTTTAGAAAATATTCACAGAATAGTACTTATACTTAGAGATAGATCGTTCAGTCGATATTCTCTTTTATTCTTTAATGTGTCTTCTATAATATTTTGCTCCATACATTAAAGTGGATATGTAGTTGAAAACATCTGCGAAATAATGGTTCAAAATTATATACTTTCGCAATATCAGAAGTACCTCTACTTCTCTGTATACCGCTGTCTATTGTTCTGAAATTTCTTAATGTGAAGAATACATGCAGAGAATGTGCTCCTTGTGCGTGATATTATTCTTTTAAAATAATTAAATTTATGAATGAATTGAGTACATCTGTCAACGTATTAATTTTTTTCATAAGTTGTTGGTATAAAAGAAGCGGAGAAGGTTTCACAAAGTTAATTTTCGAAGTCATCCTCACGAGGAAGAAATTTCAAACTTGAGACGAAGTGTGAACTGCCAATTCTCTCAATCCACTATGATGACCATGCGTACCCTCTTGTTCTACATTTTCTATTTCTTTGCCATAATGGCGGTCTCGGTCACCGTATCTGGACAAGTATGTAATATTGTATCTACCGGAAATAAAAAATTAGATTATTTATTTATTCTCTAGACTTTTACAAAAATTTGGTTTTGGTAGCCACATTCATTTCGTTAAGTATATTTTTTATCAGGTAAAGCGGGTTCAATTTCGAGACCTGAATAAGCTGAGCTTGTAAAAGTATAGGAGCATGTGAGACCTAGAGAAAAATTTGAAGATTTGACAGGATTTATCCTTTTTCCGAAAACCTGTTTGTGAACAAAACATTTAATGTTCTGAAAATATAAACCAATACACCCCCTCATAAAAGAAGAATGTTTTCGGACGCCCATCAACAACGAAAAAAAATACCATAATCTAGGTACAGCATTGGTAGGAATTAAATATCGATCGAACGGAATTTGTTGGTGTATTAAATAAATTTGTAGAATTTTTACAGTGTTCACAACCATATAGATAAATATGTATCCTGGGAATTTTATTTGAATCAATAAACCTTTTTAGCCTAAGATTTGTTTTAGATTTTTCTATAGAATTTGTGTGTATGAATTCTTCTTTTTTGTTGACAATTTCCCCAACCATGAAGGAGAATTCTTACTTTGCAGGCCTACCAACTTTTTTTTTTGCTATTACGAAAATTCAACTTGAATGAAACAAACTTTTTGGAATTAATTTTAGATTTCATAAAAAATAAAAATAAAGAACTTATTCTCTCTTCTACAGCCATGCGATGACGACTCGGACTGTGATGGCAATCAGCGATGTTATGGCCATTTTTGTGGAGATCCGTAAGACTGTGGAATAAATCAGAAATGGGTCTGTTACAACAAAAAGATTAAGTAACTTGGTACCTACATATAATTATATTGAAAAAAAAAATATGCAATATAAATATTATCTCAGGAATAGCTAACATCTCTGTTTGTACTCAGGAAAAGAATTCAATAAATGTTTTAAAATCTTCTTCCGATGTTGTTTCTTTGTTTTTAGACAAATTAATTAGGTACTTCCAGAAAATCAGTCGCTTATCGAAAATTTTTTTCACAGTATTGTTTCTGTTTAATTTTCTCAGTCACACTATTTTATTTATTTATTTATTTATTCCAATCAGTCACCAGATGAACTAAATTTTCCCAAGTTTTGTAGTGCTACAATCCCTGATGGCCATTAATTTCAAGTCCTAGGATAAAAGAAAAAAGATATTATTTGTGTAGGTACCTTTTGAGCAAATATTTTTTCACATATTTTAACGAAAAAAATGAAACATTTGTACACTCAGAAAAAGATTTATACAAATTGTTTAAAGAATTTTTAATCAGTAGATTTTAGTCGTAGAACTTATAAGTGAACATGTCACAGTTTCCCAGTCCTTCAAATAGGTCAGCTGCCCCTTCTCTCTGCTCTTAGAATAAGATTTTTCAAGTCCAATTCGGACCGGGGTTATCTGGATGTTAACGTTCTCTAAAAATGAATTTTGAACAAAAGCAATGCCTGCTGCAAAAAAAGTTTAAAAAAAAAAGGAATGGAATGGAATTATTGAGACAAAAAAATTCTTTCTTGCGAAGCTACCTAAATGGAACGTTCCAAGTGGATTCTTATCTGCTACTTTCACACCAATAAACTGATGATGGAAAATGTCTCGACTTGAACTCATCTTTTTATTCAATAATTTTATAAGAATATTATTCCATCTCGCACGCACAAATATGTAGTTATTGACTATACCCACAACTGCGATAGAACAATACCTGTATCTACAAACACTTTTTGCGAAAGGATGATCTTTTAAACAATTCATATGACATAATATGTTTTCAACTTTCAACGTTATATTTTAGATTACTTGTGAAATAGTTGAAGAATATTACGACCGTACTTGCAATATGTACCTACCATACCAATTTCAGTATTTTCCTCAACTTGGTCGAATTCATTTTCTTTCTCTTAATACATATTATAGACCTATACTTGAATGGACCGGTCAATTAATATTATATACTAATTCTCTATTTCATCGATTGATCGACAAAGGTAAATATTTAGCCCAGTGCTATCCCACATAAATTCCAAAAAAATCATATCCAATGAAATCGCCATCTGAGATGGTCTAAGATTGTCCTTTCTTTCTTTCTTTCGATTTTCCTGATTTTTTTTCTAGTCAAATAATTGTGACTAGAACACATTCTTATCGAAAGAAATAAGTCATCAATTGCAATAAAAAGATTATTAACTGTCATGATTTCAAAATGAATAAGAATACACGTTGAATTGGATAAAGAAGAAGCAGTGGATGCTCTAAGGGTGAGCCCACGAAATTCTCCTCCATCAAGAGAATTGTGAGACAAATATATCTAACTGTTTCTATGACTGAAATGGAATTTTACATCACGAGACAAACAATAGTACCGTACACGTTCCCTAGTTATGATTGTGAGAAAAATTTTCTTCACTAGATGCTTATCGACTATTTCTTCCTTGACGGCAACGGTGAGAATCGGCTCTAGAGTTAATATCCAGAAATAATTCGCTGAAATGGTTCGCAGCACTCCTCTCCCCAGTACAAAGTAATACTGGGAGTGATCTGATCATCTGATCAAAGGTTTGAGGAGGAAGATTAAGGAGGAGGGTTTAACTATTACGAAAGATGACAAAGAGAATGCCGTCGTAGTTATGGAGAAATCTTCTTATGTCTCCAAAGTTTACAATGTGCTTGCTCAATGTGGGGCTAAGGAGAATGCCCTATTTAGGTTTCCTAAATTTGTCAAAGAGGTCAGAAGTCTCATTAATGATACGAAGGTAATCATTAAGAGTCCTGTAACAAAGAAGCCCATTTTGGAACCTAACCCCAGTTCCTCCCCTCCTTTACGGGTTGCCTAAAGTGCATAAAGAAAATATCCCAAAGTGGCCGGTCGTCTTGTTTGTTTCCTCCCCGACGTACTCTCTCGATAAATTTTTAGACCAGTGGTTTAAATCTCGAGTGGAGTTGGAGTCTCGCCATTCAGCGGACAAATTGAAGGATGTATGTCCCCCTCTGGGATCGATTTTATGCTCCTTCGATGTTGTGGGGCTATTTCCCAATATCCCCAAGGCTATTACCGTCCGATCGGGTGCCTCTCATTAGGAAATAAGTGAATTCTTTGACCTGTTGAAAGTCTGTTGGTCCCCTAACTTCTGTAAATTTAAAGGGGCAGTTTTTTGAGTTTCCTGAAGAGGTGTGGATCCCTTTTGGTTCTCTCATATTAGAGGTGTTCATATCCGAATTTAAGATTGACTTATTCTCTTCGGGTCAGGTGGTTTTGAGCCACATTTTCTATTGGCACAGGTACGTTGACGACATCTTCTGTGCGTGGACCGGTCCCGCAGAACTCCTAAGAGAGTTTCTTGCTTATTTAAATAGCGTACACCCTTCCATAAAATTTACTCTGGAAGTTGGTGGCTCTTCTATAAATTTTAGCGGGGAACCCGCTATCCATTTTGTTAGGAGATTACATCCTCAGAAAACGTCCGCGTCCGCGAAGTTAGTAATCTAAGGTTAGGTTAGGTTACGGGATTTAGAAGAATTTCGAGTCTCGAGCTATATATGATAGGAGGGGGACTTAGAAGAATTTCGAGTCTCGAGCTATATATGATAGGAGAGGGATTTAGAAGCATTTCGAGTCTCGAGCTATATATGATAGGAGAGGGATTTAGAAGCATTTCGAGTCTCGAGCTATATATGAAAGGAGGGGGACTTAGAGGAATTTCGAGTCTCGAGCTATATATGATAGGAGGGGGACTTGGAAGAATTTCAAGTCTCGAGCTACCGTCCGCCGTCCAACCAAAAACTTGGAAAAATTTTGAGACTCGAGCTACATGTGATAGGAGGGGGATTTAGAAGAATTTCGAGTCTCGAGCTATATATGAAAGGAGGAGGACTTAGAAGAATTTCAAGTCTCGAGCTATATATAATAGGGGGGGGGGGACTTAAAGAATTTTGACTTTCGAGCTACCGTCCGCCGTCCAACCAAAAACTTGGAAAAATTTTGAGACTAGAGCTATATATGATAGGAGGGGGACTTGGAAGAATTTCGAGTCTCGAGCTATATATGATAGGAGGGGGATTTAGAAGAATTTCGAGTCCCGAGCTATATATGATAGGAGGGGGACTTAGAAGAATTTCAAGTCTCGAGCTATATATAATAGGGGGGGGGGGGACTTGGAAGAATTTTGACTTTCAAGCTACCGTCCGCCGTCCAACCAAAAACTTGGACAAATTTTGAGACTCGAGCTATATATGATAGGAGGGGGACTTAGAAGAATTTCGAGTCTCGAGCTATATATGATAGGAGAGGGATTTAGAAGCATTTCGAGTCTCGAGCTATATATGATAGGAGAGGGATTTAGAAGCATTTCGAGTCTCGAGCTATATATGAAAGGAGGGGGACTTAGAGGAATTTCGAGTCTCGAGCTACATATGATAGGAGGGGGACTTGGAAGAATTTCAAGTCTCGAGCTACCGTCCGCCGTCCAACCAAAAACTTGGAAAAATTTTGAGACTCGAGCTACATGTGATAGGAGGGGGATTTAGAAGAATTTCGAGTCTCGAGCTATATATGAAAGGAGGAGGACTTAGAAGAATTTCAAGTCTCGAGCTATATATAATAGGGGGGGGGGGACTTAAAGAATTTTGACTTTCGAGCTACCGTCCGCCGTCCAACCAAAAACTTGGAAAAATTTTGAGACTAGAGCTATATATGATAGGAGGGGGACTTGGAAGAATTTCGAGTCTCGAGCTATATATGATAGGAGGGGGATTTAGAAGAATTTCGAGTCCCGAGCTATATATGATAGGAGGGGGACTTAGAAGAATTTCAAGTCTCGAGCTATATATAATAGGGGGGGGGGGACTTGGAAGAATTTTGACTTTCAAGCTACCGTCCGCCGTCCAACCAAAAACTTGGACAAATTTTGAGACTCGAGCTATATATGATAGGAGGGGGACTTAGAAGAATTTCGAGTCTTGAGCTATATATGATAGAAGGGGGACATAGAAGAATTTCAAGTCTTGATATATATGATAGGAGGGGGACTTAGAAGATTTAGAAGAATTTCGAGTCTCGAGCTATATAATATGATAGGAGGGGGACTTGGAAGAATTGTAACTTCCGAGCTGTATATGATAGGAGGGGGATTTAGAAGAATTTCGAGTCTCGAGCTATATATGAAAGGAGGGGGACTTAAAAGAATTTCGAGTCTCGAGCTATATATGATAGGAGGGGGACTTGGAAGAATTTCAAGTCTCGAGCTATATATAATAGGGAGGGGGGGGGGGGGACTTGGAAGAATTTTGACTTTCGAGCTACCGTCCGCCGTCCAACCAAAAACTTGGAAAAATGTTGAGACTCGAGCTTTATATGATAGGAGGGGGACTTAGAAGAATTTCGAGTCTTGATATATATGATAGGAGGGGGACTTAGATGATGTAGAAGAATTTCGAGTCTCGAGCTATATAATATGATAGGAGGAGGACTTGGAAGAATTGTGACTTCCGAGCTATATATGATAGAAGGGGGACTTAGAAGAATTTCGACTCTCGAGCTATATATGATAGGAGGGAATGTAGAATGATAATTTCGATTTGAATTATATGACAAGATTATCAACTCAGTTCCACACCACCTGAGAGGTCGAGTTAAGGAATTGCGGTTCCCCGCTGCCATTGCAACGTCTGCAATGGCTTCTAATTTTTCTGGACTTATTTTTGGACTTAACTATTTCCGTCACTGACGGTGTCTATGAATTCGGGATTTAACGAAAAGATACATTGACCGATATCTCTACCCAGGGGTCGTCTTTCGTGCCTGTTCCCCCCAAAATGGCTACATTCAATAGCCTAATATTTCGCTTGACCCAGGACGCGTTCCATAACGAAGTTGTAGCTATGAAGCACCTTGCCCGTGTGAATCAGGTCAAGTAGGACGTTGATCTTATACTTAGTAGGAGGCTTACAAGAAGAAAAGGTCGACTCTACGACCACCCTCCACCAGGATTCGTACCTTGATAGTAGGAAACGGTGGATCAGGCTACCGTTCCTGGGCAAATTTTCTTCGGAGTTGAGTCGTGTCCTCCGCCCCTTTAGTTTTCGTCCGGCTTTTTACAATACAAATACCGTCAAGAGAATTAATCCGTTCCTCTAATTACGGCTATTCATATTAACAGATACACGCGAGAGTAAAAGCAAAAAACATGAAATTACTCACGAGAGCACAATACAGTTGCAAAAACCGCCTTGAGTATCCGTTAATGCCGTCATGACCTTTTTTGTCAAATTAGAAGACCCCATTCCGATGGTTGAGAAGGGGGTCTTTATAGGGTGGCCTATAGTGATTGAATCGGCTTTTGCTGACTATTTAATCGAAAAAGGACATAGCTTTAAAGAAGGGTCCAAAGTCCTCCTCCCTAGGAAAAGCTCATACTTCAAACGAATAGCTCTGAGGAAATTGAAATTTTTAGACACTGGAATAATAAAGACGTCACCGTGTTGAACAGGTATATTCCCGAGAAGAGATTGATTGAATTGGTCTATGAGAGTGATTCACGTTTTGGTGACTTGCTGGTTCAGTCATAATCTCCTTCGATGTTACTTTTTCTTGTTGGTGTTGGGTTCAGTTGCTTTCCTTCTTTTGACAATGGCTGTTTAACCGAAAGCATTCGTGTGTATTCAAAATTTGCGGTTTTTACAGTGTTTTCTTTTACTCTTCGGAGTATACCCTTCAGTTATGGATAACCGCAACCTACAAAAACGTATTGATTCAATAAGAGGGGGGACTTGGAAAATTTACGAGCTCCGAGCTTTGCCCGGCGGCTGGATTTTCCGAAAAACACCCAAAACAGGTTCCCTGTTGAAAATATGGACTTGCACAAGAACACTCGAGTAAAAGTTAGAGAAAGAAACCTGGGATTTGACAAACTTTTAGAAAATATTCATAGAATAGTACTTATACTTAAAGGTAGATCGTTCTGTCGATATTCTCTTTTATTCTTTGGTGTGTCTTCTACAACATTTTGCTCCATACAAAGAAGTAGAAGATATGTAGTTGAAAACATCTGCGAAATAATGGTTCAAAATTATATACTTTTCAGTACCTGTACTTCTTTGTATACAGCTGTCTATTGTTCTGAAACTTCTTAATGTGAATACATGCAGATAATGTGCTCCTTGGGCGTGATAAAATTATTCTTTTAATATAATTGAATATATGAATGAATTGAGTACATCTGTCAACGTATTTATTTTTTTCATAAGTTTTCGGTATAAAAGAAGCAGAGAAGGTTTCACAAAGTTAATTTTCAAAGTCATCCTCACGAGGAAGAAATTTCAACCTTGCGACGAAGTGTGAACTGCCAATTCTCTTTATCCACTATGATGACCATGCGTACCCTCTTGTTCTACATTTTCTATTTCTTTGCCATAATTGCGATCTCGGTCACCGTATCTGGACAAGTATGTAATGTTGTATTTACTGGAAATCAAAAATTAGATTATTTATTCTCTAGACTTTTACAAAAATTTGGTTTTGGTAGTCATGTTCATTCAAGTAATTTCCTCAAGTATATTTTTTATCTGGTAAAGCGGGTTCAATTTCGAGACCTGAATAAGCTAAACTTGTAAAAGTATAGGAGCATGTGAGACCTAGAGAAAAATTTGAAGATTTGACAGAATTTATCCTTTTTTCGAGTATCTGTTTATGCACAAAACATTTGATGTTCTGAAAATATGAACCAATACAGCCCCTCACAAAGATAATGTATATCGTACGTACTTCAAAGAATATTTTCTGACGCCTTTCAATGACAAAAAATATAATCTTCTTTTTTGTTAACGTGGTTCACAACCATATAGATAAATATGTATCCTGGGAATTTAATTTGAATCAATAAATGTTTTTAGGTTAATATATGTTTTAGATTTGTTTTATCAAATTTGTGTGTATTAATTCTTGTTTTTTGTGGACAATTTCCCCAACTATGAAGGAGGATTCTTATTTTGCCGGCCCATC
Source organism: Aspidiotus rigidus (assembly GCA_035079385.1). Taxonomy (NCBI): domain Eukaryota; kingdom Metazoa; phylum Arthropoda; class Insecta; order Hemiptera; family Diaspididae; genus Aspidiotus; species Aspidiotus rigidus. The sequence goes on along the minus strand of JAVHKY010000072.1, from coordinate 188,748 downwards.
AAACTTTTCAGGATTAGTTTTAGATTTCATAAAAAATAATAATAAAGAACTTCTTCTCTTTTCTACAGCCATGCGATGACGACACTGACTGTCCTGGCAATCAGCGATGTTATGGCCATTTTTGTGGAGATCCGTAAGACTGTGGAATAAATCAAAAATGGGTCTGTTACAACAAAAAGATTAAGTAACTTGGTACCTACATACAATTATATTGAAAAAAAAAATATGCAATATAAATATTATCTCAGGAATAGCTAACATCTCTGTTTGTATTCAGGAAAAGAATTCAATAAATGTTTTAAAATCTTCTTCCGATGTTGTTTCTTTGTTTTTAGACAAATTAATTAGGTACTTCTAGAAAATCAGTCGCTTATCAAACATTTTTTCACAGTATTGCTTTTGTTTAATTTTCTCAGTCACACCATTTATTTATTTACTAATTTATTTTTTCTAATCCGTCAGCCGATGACCATTAATTTCAAGTCCTGTGATATGAAGAAAAAATATATCATTTGTGTACCTAAAATTGAGCAAATATTTTCGTAATTATTTCAACGAAAAAAACGAAACGTTTGTACACTCAGAAAAAGATCGGCACAATTTGCTTAAGGGATTGCTAAGGAGCAGGGTTAAGTCGTGGAACTTATAAGTGAACACCTCACAGTTTCCAAGCGTTCTTTTTCAGGTCAAAAAAAAAAAAAAAAATGTTGACCTGCAGAAGAACGCTGGTCGTTTTAAACGCATCGTCTATATACAAATATTACTCGTATTTACGTGGAATAAAAGCGGAAAAATATTTCTCTTAAATAAATAAATAAATAAATAAATAAATAAATAAATAAATAAATAAATAAATAAATAAATAAATAAATAAATAAATAAATAAATAAATGAATAAATAAATAAATAAATAAATAAATAAATAAATAAAAGAAGTGATAAATCAACAAATAAATAAATAATCAAACGACCGATGAGCTAATTGATCGAGGAAAAACGACGGCTTCCTTACCAAAGTTAAACGAGAAAGGCAGTGAACCTGTTTCCTGAATCATATGGGATTTGGTATTGAGAATTGAAGGAAGCCTAGACCTAGATAAAGCCAGTATAAAGAAGGTTTAGACCTACTATAAGCCTAGTATAACATAGTTCAGAAGTCAAAATTTTTCTCGAATCTCGAGCTATATATGATAGGACCCCACTTGGAAAAATTCCCATCATATATGGCTCGAGAGTCGAAATTTTTCCAAGTTTTTTGTTGGACGGCGAACGGCAAATTTAGGTTCCCTGTTAAAATTTGAGTTATCCCAGCCCTGAAGTAATCATGTTTCTCCGTCATCGAGCGGAACTCTGAAATCTGAATAACAAGAAAAAAGGATTGGCAAGTCATATGTATCGGTCGTGTAGGATTTGCTATGGATGGTCCTTTAAGAGAGCGGTTGAACTGGAGGCGGATGTCTTCCTTGGAAGAAGTTGAAGGACAATACATACATAAATGAATAAAAAATAAATAAATTAGCGAACGACAAGAAAGATTGAGGAAGAGGGAGATGAAAAAATGCAATGGCTTGATTTTTAACAGAAACATGATCGATTTGAAATAGTGCTATTAACTTTGAATAATCACGTATGAAATTTGATATTTGAGAATGGTTGGTGTGTTGCCTTGCTACACATCATAGTGGATAAAATGGAAGTATTACAATCGAAAATAATTCATTTGAAAATTAAATTTACAATATAAGTTATAATATAATTTATAACTTAAATAAGTGGAAAGAAAAAATAGGCATTTATTTGCCAGGAGAAAGAAAACCGAAGAAATGAAGATTATCATCAAATTTTGGATTCGTAATATTATTTACCAAGCGTATAAGTTCGAATGTCTTCTGGAATGAGTACGACAAGATAATAGGGAAACTTTTTACTAGTGAAAAGTAAAGATCATGTCCCTTCCAAGGTTGAAATTTTTCAAAGTATTCTTTTAATCATCATGAGTTTTACATGGAAATTAAAAATTGAGTTACTCGATATCATTTTTTGTGTAGACGTGTTCGTTAAAATTATTAATTTTTTTATCGATAGAGAAACTTGATACACCCTCTCTACTCCTTCACAAGTAGCCTTCTATTCATCAGTGTATTATATTGATTAAAAAAACTATTGATTTGTCAATGTATAAAATTTTTTTCTTTCTTTGTTATCATTTTTTAACGGGAGGCTTTCACAAATGGGTTTATACAACCGGGGGAAAAGAGGCAAGAATTATCTCTATTAATTTTCGCATCACTTTCTCGATAGGTGGAATTTATTGAAAAGAATATTTGGGGAACAGAATCGAACAAGTTTTCAAAAAAAAGAAATCAAAATACTTTTGCGAAATAACGGTAATTAACGATTTAGTCGATGATTTACTACGCGCATGCCAGTTGACGTGATGCGTTAGAAAAAGACAGAACACTTATTTCTTCCATCAATCGCTGTTTGTCTCCTTCTAACCCAGAGTTTAAAACTTTTAAATGTTTCCGAATCTGATATATGCCCCCCTCCATCCAGACAATCATTCTAAAGGCGACATCAATCATTATCTTTTCGAATGTCCAGAAATATCCAACATTAGACAAATACTATACTCAGAAGCCATCAATCTACAATTCGCTACCCCACTCAGAGCCACCGACCTCCTATCATCAAAAAACCCTTCAATTTTCTCACATATTTTCAAATTTATCTCTGATGACCTACCTCCTTCCATCAACATTTAAATTCAATTCATTTTTTCCGTTTTTCCTTCGAGGTAAGGCCCAGTAGCCATCCTCCTTCCAACTCTCTTTTTTTTTTTTTTTATGATTTACTGTCTTTAAATTTTAAAGAGCGATTAAACCATATGTGTACTCTTTTAATACAAGAAATCAAACTCGGCTCCAGTCTTTACAACGGATTGCTGTGTCGGAATACTATTGTTTTCACACTTTTTTTTTTTTTTTTTAATACATTTATGCATGTGTATAATTTTTTTCCCCCTATTCTTTTCTTTTCTTCGTTCTTTTTTTTGTGTTTTTTTGTATAATTTTTCTCTGGTTGGATGTAATTAAAAAAAAAAAAAAACACAGAGTTTCGAGCGTGCAAATTATAGTCGTTCTACTTATATACAGTTCACTGTTGTTAGGACAGCTTGGAAGTCGAATTTCTTCAAAATCAATTCCATTACCCGGTAGTAGGATAATATATCAGTTTTTGCGGGATGGCGAACAATGAACCGCCAAAATTTTTATAGAAAAAACAAATAAAATTTCATGTTGAAGTTTCAACATTTGAGTCATATTATACCACAGGAAGGAGACACAAAAAAGTTTGCTCGAAAAGTATTCGAAATTTTGCAAAGTCCAACTCCTTTGATGTTTGAAATTTTAGGGACTTCAATTATGAAATCAAACATCAAACCAATTTCTTCTTATTCCAAAAAAAAGAAACGATAACACAGGTTCCTCGTTAAAAAACGGATCTATCACAAGGGTGACCTATGACGTCATCAACAGAAGGCAAATAAAGATTTGAAAATACAAGTGGAAGGTCTACGGAAAGTTATCGAGGAAGTCCGATCGCAGGAAAATCATGGTGATAAGAACAGAAGCCCCTTCATTCAATCAAATGATTCTACTCCTGATCACATCAACGAAACCAGTTGACCCACCGCAAACAGGACCGCAAATGTAAACTCTTTCAGAATTTGATTTAAAAAAAAAACAAAAAAAACGTGGTGATAATGCCGGTCACGAGCAGCCGTCACATGACGTGACGTCATGGACCTCCGTCATCGTGACGTGACGGTCACATTTTGTGACAAAATGTGACGGTGACCGATAGCCTTTGACAACTCTGATTGTGACGTCAGAGGCCCTACCCGCAAGCTATTATAGAAAGGTAAATCGAATGATGACGTCACAGGTCAAGACTTTGGAGCCATATAATATAATAGAAGGGTAACTTGGGAAGCTATGTATGATGGGAGCAAGGGGACTTGGAAAATTTGCGATCTCTGAGCTTTACCGGCCGGCTGGATTTTCCGAAAACTCACTCCAATAAAACAGGTTCCCTGTTAAAAATATGGGTTTGCACAAGAACACTCAAGTAAAATTTAAAGAAAGGAACTTGGAATTCGACAAACTTTTTGAAAATATTCACGTCATAGTACTTATATCTAGAGGTACATTGTTCAGTCGCTATTCCCTTTCATTCTTTAGTGTGTCTTCTACAATATTTTGCTCCATACAATAAAGTAGATATGTAGTTAAAAACATCTGCGAATAATGGTTTAAAATTATATTCTTTCGCTATTACAGAAGCACCCGTACTTCTTTGTATGCTACCATCTATTGTTCTGAAATTTCTCAATGTGAATACGTGCAGGTAATGTATTCGTCTCCATGTGCGTGATGGAATTATTCTTTTAATATTATTGAATTTATGAATGAATTGAGCACATCTGTCAACGTATTTATTTTTTCATAAGTTTTCGGTATAAAAGAAGCAGAGAAGGTTTCACAAAGTTAGTTTTTAAAGTCAGCTTCAAGAGGACGAAATTTCAACTTTGAAGTCAGGTGTGAACTGCCAATTCTCTCAATCCACCATGATGACCGTGTGTACCCTCTTGTTCTACATTTTCTATTTCTTTGCCATCATTGCGATCTCCGTCACCGTATCTGGACAAGTATGTAATATTGCACATAATAGAAACCAGAATTTTATTGTCTGGGTTTTTACACAATTTGGTTTTGGTAGTTATTCATTCGAATAATTTCGTCAAGTATATTTCTTATCGGGCAAAGCTGGTTCAATTTCGAGACCTGAATAAGCTAAGCTTGCAAAAGTATCGGAGCAAGTGAGACCTAGAGAGAAAAATTTAAAGATTTGATAGGATTTATCCTTTTTTCGAATTCCTATTTGTGCACAAAACATTTAATGTTCTGAAATAAACCAATACATCCCCTCACAAATTTAATGTACAACGTACGCATATCATGATATAGATTATTTTCAGACGCCCATCAACGACGAAAAAATATAATCTTCTTTTTTGTTGACAACGTTCATAACCATATAGGAAAATATGTATCCTGGGAATTTAGTTGGAATCAATAAACCTTTTTAGCCTAATATTTGTTTAAGATTTGTTTTATCAAATTTGTGTGTATTAATTCTTGTTTTTTGAGGACAGTTTTCCCAACCATGAAGGAGAATTCTTACTTTGCAGGCCTACTGACTATTTTTTTTTTTTTTTGCTATCACGAAAATTCCACTTGAATGAATCAAATTTTTCAGAATTAGTTTTAGATTTCATCAAAAATAATAATTAAGAACTTTTTCTCTTTTCTACAGCCATGCGATGACGACTGGGACTGCATTGGCCAACAGCGATGTTATGGCCTTTTTTGTGGAGATGCGTAAGACTGTGGAATAAATAAGAAATGAGTCTGTTACAACAAATAGATTAAGTAACTAGGTACCTACCTATATTAAGAAAAATATATATTGTAATATAAATATTATCTCATGAATAGCTAATATCTCTGTTTGTGTTCAGGAAAATAATTCAATAAATGTTTTAAAATCTTCTTCCGATGTTGTCCTTTTTTTTGTTAGATAAATTAATTAGGTACTTCTAGAAAATCAGTCGCTTATCGAACATTTTTTCACAGTGTTGTTTCTGTTTAATTTTCTCAGTCACACAACATCTAAACAACCTGACCGTCCACATTAACTCCTCTCCACATTAATTTCTATCTTCTTATCTTTCTATTTTCATACCATGTCATACCGTCGAGCTAATAACCTTGTAGTTTTGAGGCTTGTTAAATAAGTAAATTAAATAAATAAACTATTTTAATTATTGATTGATTTATTTATTTTTTCTTATCAGCCAGATAAACTAAATTTTCCCAAGTTTTGTAGTGCTACGATCCCTGATGACCATTCAAGTCCTGTGATGAAGAAAAGATATATCATTTGTGTACCTAAATTTGAGCAAATATTTCCGTAATTATTTCAACGAAAGAAATGAAACATTCGTACACTCAGAAAAAGATCTGCCTACGAGTAAATTGTTCAAGGGATTGCTAAAGGGCAGGGTTTAGTCTTGGAACTGATAAGTGAACATCTCACAATTGAATTACTCCTTCTCATCAAATAATCGAACATGGAAAACTGATACCTGAGATTGGAAATAGGGATTCTGAGATGACAACTGTGCTCCGTAAGTACACGCAGTATGGTCCTAGTTTGCAGAGTGCGCAAATTTCAGGTGTGAAATGTTAGTCCGGTCGCAAAGCCCGAAAAATGGCCTCAACCTTACATTTTGTATAAAAAGTATGAAATTCGGTACGAATGTTCGCGACACTCGAACAAATACTTTGAGCAATGGCGTCACGTTCTGAACTCCATAGGAGCCTCCCAATTGTAGGTTGCGTAAATGGAAGGGGTTATAGCCCCTAAACGCTTTTTGGCCCTCAATTTATGTGACTCCCTGAATTCAAAACAAAATGCTAAAAAGATTCTTCAGACATTTACACTCTCTACCTAAATTCTTGGATCGCTAACTCAAATTGAGTTGAGTTCGATTCTCCCTACTCAGTAAAGAACTTGGGTTTCCTGGCTGATAGGCTGAAGTACATAAGTCTCCCTCCAGGCTCGACTTTATGTTCCTTCGAAGTTATTGGTTTGTTTCTCATCGTTAAATTTGGTATCTCCCCTGAGGAATTGAAGGAGTTTTTTTTGACCTTCTGAATGTATATTGGCCCTCCAATTTGTATAAATTTGATGCGAAATTTCTCGAGTTCTCCCAAAAAGTGGGAATCCCATTGGTTCTCCCTAGGGCTCCATTATTTCTGAAGTATTTATGTCTAACTTTGAGCTCAATTTGTTCTCCTTGGGCTGGGTGTTTTTGAGTTACGTCTATTGGCACAGGTACGTGGACGACGTTTTGTGTGCGTGGATCGGTACTGTAGAACTCCTTAGTGAATTTCTTGCATATTTAAATAGCCAATACTCTTCCATAAAATTCACTCTGAAAGTTGGTGGTTCCACAATAAACTTCTTGGATTTGACCATCTCTGTTAGAGACGGCAGGGAATCAACATATTATTGTAGGTGGACGTGCATTCCTCAATCGCCTGTTCCCTTTTATTCTTTATGTCTTTTACAAAATTTTCTGTGTATAATATTGTACTTACATCTGCGAGATAATTGTTTGAAATACTCCATTATACTGTACATTCGCTGTAGGTAGGTACTCATTTTCTACACCGTGTATTGTTCTGAATATTGCTTAATTACTAGTAAAATATGCACATGTATGGTGGAGGTACCTCATGTACGCAGTGGAATCATTCTTATAAGATTATTGAACCGATGTAATGAGTTTAGTATGTCTGTAAAAGTTTTCTTTCATCAGTTGTTGATATAAAAGCAGCGGATAAGGTTCCACGAGTTCCACTTTCAAAGTCAGCTGGACGAAGACGCAATTTTAATTGCAAAGTTGAGTGTGAACGGCCAATTTTATCAATTCATAATAATAACAACCATGCGTGCCTTTTTATTCGACGTTTTTCATTTATTTGCCATAATTGCGGTTTCCGTGACTACTGTATGTGGACAAGTATGTATTATTGCACTAGAAATCAAAATTAAGTCAGGTATCTCTTCATTAGACCATAATTATAATATCCGTGTAATTTTGGGTGACCAAGTTCACTTAAATAACGTCATCGAGTAAATTTTTTGATCAACTTAATGATCGGGCATCATTGTAAAAAGGACAGGGAGGGATTAACTCTAAGAGCTGTCGCAAAAATAAATGGACAATCAAGACCAAGGGAGAAAATGAAAACTTTGATCAGATTTATCACTTTTGGCAGTACATAACCGCCGAACATTTAAATATTTCGGAATAAATTAATACATCCCCTCACAATAATGATGTAAGTAAAATTTGTTGTAGATCTTTCGAATAAATACGTGCATTATTTAAGTTTCACGACCATGCATGGTCAATTTTATGATACTTCTGGAAAGTTGACTATGACTTTCCCGAGGATCAGCGATTTGATGACAGACAATATTTGACTAACCTAAGAAGTATCTGAATACAGAAATTCCAAAATTCTGAAGTGAAGCAATATTTCCCCCCCCCTCCCCCTCACAAAATAATGAATGTAGAGTGTTATTTTTTGACGTCTAGCGACGCTAACAAACTTCTCTTCTCTTTGTGGAACAATATTCCTAATTATATAAGCGAATACTTCGTATGAATTTTTTTTTTAATGTTGTGCTACCCCGAAAACTTCATTTATAAATCAATAAAAATTGTTGAAATTAGCTACAGATTTTATAAATAAAATGCCTATTATTCTCTTTTCTCCAGGGCTGCGATGATGACGATGACTGTCCTGACACTCAGCAATGTTTTCATCTATTTTGTGGAGATAAAGTTTGAAACTGCTGTATGATACGGTATGGATCTTAATTGATTATCTTGGAAGAAAGATACAAGAGGTTACTATCAGATGAGTCACTAATAAATATCTGTTTGTGTTCGAGAAAAGAATTTAATAAAATATTTGTTGTTCAAGAAAATCAATGATTATTTCTTCGTTAGTATCGTTTCCGTATATTTAATTTTTTTAGTCACACTTCATCCATTTGAAAAAAATTTTTTCTCATCAGCCAATCAAATTATAATATTATTTTGATCCGGCGTTAATTTCCGAGAAAGAAAAAAGACGTTCAAATGAAAGCATGAAAAAGTAATGAGAAATGACGTAAGTATGATCTAAGAACACAAAACAAGAGATTCCGAAAAGTACGATAATACGTTCAAATGAAATGAAGAGAAGAAAACACGAAAAATAGTGCCAAATAAGAGTAAATTATGAAAAATTTCCATGGTCATTTCCAATGAAAATTTGAATACGATGAACAAAGGGATCCCCATTTCATTGAACTCACTAATCAGGTAGGGATTGTTCTATGATGTCATTAGATCGTTATTACATCACAGGGATTGATTTATGACGTCATCAGATCGCAACTTGGAAGATATTCAGATATTTTTTTCGGAATCAGTGTTAAATTTTATTTTGAAATCAAATAAAATACGGAAGTTCAAAGGACTTTTAATTTTTGAGAAATTTAGCAAAGTGATTAATTTATGCCAAATATTTTTCGCGTTTAAAACGGCAGAAAAATCATTCTGCTTTTCAATATTTGATTCACTGTTACAAGAGGAAGGAGTATAGGACTTTCCGCCGTAAAATTTTCGTCGCAAAATTTTCGACGCCAGCGCTTCGCCGCAAGAACGATTCAACGCAGAAAATTTTGCCGCCGACAAAAAGAAGAACGTGAAAAAAAGAACATTCATGATCGTATTGTTGCTCAAAATGCTGGTATTAAATAATGATTTTAAAAAAATTTAAAAAACGAAAAAAAGGAAATTTTGCAGCTACAGAAACATGTTAAAAATTATAAAAAGGAAGGTAATGCGTGATCGTATTTTTGCACAATAAATATAAATTGAAAAAAAAAAAGGTGAAAAAATCATACTTCCTTCAATATTATGAGCGACTGCTCGTAAGTATTCAAGAGTATTCCGTTCAGCACCATACTCTTCAACCCTCCGCCTTGCCCCTTTCAGCAAGAATTTCCATTTTAATCTACTAAAATAATATAATACGAAATGAATTGCGAACTTTGAAAACCTTGTAATACAAACTGTGAGTCTGAACTGTCTTTTTTGAGTGAACAAGTTCTTGCAGATTCTGATTCAGACCCCTGATTCGATGATAATTCTTTTCATCATTGTAATCAATCGATTGCATGAACGTTCACGTTTCAATTTGTGTTCAAAGTATTGCAGCATACTTCCTTTGTAGGCATTAATATGGAATTTCAAACTACACCCATTCCGAATTTTCCTTTTTCATGATTTTTTTTTTTTGTTGGCGGTGAAATTTTCTGCGGCTGAAAGATCTGCGTCAAATCGTTGTTGCGGCGAAACGCTGGCGTCGAAAATTTTGCGGCGAAATGTCCGTCCCCCAGAGAAAGACCCATGCTCAGGAAAAATGGGGAAAAAAACATAATCAGCGGAAAACCATGATATCTGCTCTGAGTAAGTAATTTCCCATGGCTTATATTAAAAGAATTCCTAATTAAAAATTTGCCTAGTCCCCGAGAAGGACAAGGGCATCTGGACGTTTACCTTTAGAGATAGATTCCCAACAAAAGTGAAATTGGGTTTCCCACTCAAAGAGAAAAGGACAGGTTAGTTGGAGGTATCATAGTCAAAAGCCCGAACGTCTTGAACGAGAGAAAAAAAAACAAAATGGGACTTGAAGAGCGTCGGAAAACACTTAGCTACTGACATTAGAAATTTGCACGGTCCAAGTGCGTGGTTATTGCTTTCATTGTCGTAATTTTATTTCTCGAGTCTGTCTTTTCATATCACCTCAACTACGAGTACAAAATAGTTGAAAACATCTGCAAAGTTAATTGTTCACGGCACAACAGCTATACGTTTACCTGGCAGACTGATGTTTGTCTACGTTGAAACTAGTGTTTGCACTATTCTAATATTTCTGGTTGATACTTTACATGAAAAGGTACTTTACTTAGAATAAAAACATAATAGGTTCAGTTGCATTCATCTATCGACGCTTTCATCTGTTATACGACGCTTGTATATAGGAGCAGTCAAATTAACTTCAGAAAGACGTAAATCTAACAAGGTGTCAATCCGCAATGAGGATAATTGGTTTTCTGCTGTTCTGCATTACGTATTTCTTAACCCCGTTGCCGCAGTCTCGGTCATTGTATTTGGACAAGTGTACGTACACGAAGACCAGTTGTCTATTTTCTATAATAATAATTTTTTTTTTTGACATGACATGTCTTTTCTGGGGAGGGTATCATGTGTTGATAATGTCACAAGAGTGTATATGTGACTTGCCGCAAACTCTTAGGCGTTAAAGAACCAATTAACGAAAAATACCTATTCCACTAATTGGTTCTTTGACGCCTATGAGAGTTCCTCATGACAGGTGACATACGTCCCACGGTCAGAAGTGATGACATTACTAAGAATGGGTGTGATTGGGAGCTGATTATGATGATATCACCAAGTCTGGGGTTGGGGTTGAAGAGGTCACAGGTTGATGACGTCACAAAAGTGTATACGTCTCGAAGATAAGGAGGGTGATGACGTCACTGAAGGTGATAGCGATGATGTCAACGTTACAAAGGTGTGAATGTCTGAAGGTTAAATGTGATGACGTCAAAAAACAGTACATATCATGTCTAACTCTAAAATGAGTGAAACTTTAGTATAGGAAAACCCCTTGGTTATCAATTAGAAGGAAAAAATAAGATTGGCTCAAAAACACCTGAAAAGTTCCGTCCGTAGGTCAAAGTCCTTGTACCTCGCGGAATCTTGATGCGCTGAAAGGATAGTGTATGTTTTCCTTGAAAGAATTAATCTGAAAAATAACCCCTCTATATAATATCGACAGTGCCAACGAATATATAACTGAGCAACTAGAAAAACAATGGGAAAACGAAAAGACGAGAGAAGTTCAGGATATTTATAACTTGCTTGAGAGAGTAATAAAAGAAACGGCGTCAAAGTATGGGAAGGAAAAATCGATAATACAGACAGATGATAAGCTGACTGCAAATACTAAAGATCTCATAGAACAACGAGAAAAGCTCAAGAAGTTAAAATCGTTAACCCTGCCCCAAAAAATCGAACTAACAGAATTACAAAAATGCATAAGGAAAGAGATAAAAAAGGATATTAGGAGATTCGAGGAAGAAGTAACGAAGGAAATAATTGAGGAAACTTGGTCGACAAGGGAAGTTCGGAAAACACTCCACTCGCTACTGCCTTCGAGGTAATGAACAGGCTGAGAGATGAAGAGGGGATACTAAGATATGGGAAGAAAAAGGTATTAGACATTGCTACAGATCACTACAGACAAATAAATGCAAAGCAACACACCCAACCCCTTTCCAACGTAGAAACCTTTAAGAAGGGCGAATACAGAAGCAAATTGCACACAGACATCCCATTCCCTTCTATAATCGAACGCGAAGTAGAAAAAATGATCCTTCGTCTGAAAAAGGACAAATCCCCGGGGCCAGACCGCATAGGAAATGAACTGCTACTACGTTTTTCAAAAAGTATCACACGGCCACTAACCCAAATCTTCAATTTAATTATAGAAACCGAAACCATTCCCGAAAATGGAAAACTTCAGAAATCATTCGTCTGTTACATAAGACAGGTGACAAATCACTAATAGAGAATTACAGACCTATTAGTCTCTCATCGTGTATCAGCAAGGGATTTATGACAATTCTCAAAGACAGATCATATAAACAACTGGACGGTTTTTTGAACAAAGCACAAGCAGGCTTCAGAAAAAGGTTTTCTACAGTCGATCATATGCACACGTTAGGTCAAGTCATGGACAGAGCGAATGAATACAATCTGGAAATACACCTTTTGTTTATTGATTTTAAGAAAACATTCGACTCAATTGAACACAGCAGCATATGGGAGACGCTAGAAGAGGCAGGTTGCGATAGGAAAGTGATAAGAGTTTTGGAAAAAATACACTCAGACTCTAAAGCTTACATCAAAATTGAGGCAAAAGGACAAGTTTTCGATATACAAAGAGGAGTCAAGCAAGGTGATCCCTTTTCATCGAACCTGTTTACTTGTACTTTGGAAGGAGCATTCAGAAAATTAGACTGGGACGATAATGGAGTGTCAATCAATGGAGAAAAATTGAATAATCTGAAATTCGCTGACGACGTGGTACTGATACACGAAAACAATGAGCGACTAGGAAAAATGGCAGAAGAATTATTCAGAAAATGTAGGGAGGTGGGTCTTCAGGAAAACATTGGTAAAACTAAATATATGAGTAATACCAATGACGCAAATCTTAATGTAGGCGCACATCAGGTCGAGAAAGTTGAGAACTACACGTACTTGGGACAAAACATATCGTTTCAAAAAGATATGGATAAGATGATTCAAATCAGGAGAGGAAAAGCGTGGAAAAGCTACTGGGCCTTAGGAAAAATATTCAAAGGAAACATGAGTCTGCGAGCCAAAACAAAAATATTTAACATGTGCGTAATGCCAGTACTGACGTACGGGGCACAAACATGGGCCCTCATTAAAGTCCAATTAGAAAAGATTAGATCTACCCAGAGAGCCATGGAACGAAGTATTTTAGGCATAAAAAAGAAAGACAAAATCAGGAATACAACAATCAGGGAAAAAACGGGAATGGTGGACGTGGCACATAAAATTAAAAAATTGAAGTTCAAATACGCAGGGCACATCTTAAGAGGGGAAGATAGATGGTCAAAGAAAACTACAGAATGGGAAGTGTACGAGGGTTCAAGAGGGAGGGGGAGGCCTAGAATAAGATGGAGGGACGAAATAACGAGAAGGGTGGGAACAACATGGAACAGGGAAGCTCTAGACAGAGACAGGTGGAGGAGAACCGGTGAGGCGTATGCCCAGCAATGGAGCGGATGACTACGGGTTTGGTATCATCATTCTTGTAGTTGTTAACAAACGCTGTAAATAAATAAGTAAATAAATAAATCTGAAAAAATAAGGTCTAAACGAGTTATATCATGGGAGGAATAGAAGACTGTACCATTTCCAAAAAGATACGATCACGGGCGAAGGCCTTGTATCCGAACAACAAGTGTTCATTCGAATAGGATAAAATTAGTAGAAGCTGCTCAATTATCAGTGAAAAATTCGTTGCAGTATTCGCGAAAGCACCATAAGTCAAAAACCTCAGTTTTTTCAGCTACGGATAAACGTGCGCATTTTTGACCCAATTTTGTATACAAGGACAGATATTTCGATACTCATTTTCCACAGACAATTATTCTTGAAAAGTGTATGGGTTTTCATGGTAGAGCAATGTTCCACGACGTGAAGTTTTTTCAATCACCACGACGAAGTCTCTCCGTTTTTTGTTGCAAATGAACCACCAGTGAAAATGCTTCTAGCCAAAGAGATTCGGTTGTGGCTCCCGACGAGAGCGGGACTCGTGAAAATTCGATGACGACATCGGCATTGACGTAATACCTAACGATCCAGACCCACCGAACGTTGACGATGCACAATTGGGTATCGTGCAGCCGAAGGTTGGCAACAGTTGCGCGATTCGAAGTGGCTAGCCTGTCTTTCCGAGCCCGCGAAATGTTCGGAAAATTGATGTGAGAACGTGCAGCAGCAGATGATATTCTCGTCGCGTAGCTTTTCGCACGTGTATTTCGTGGGTCGAGTTGGCGTTTTTACGTAAACTGAAGAAATTTTCAGGTCAGTTTTCTTCCTTTTCCGTCATATTTTTTTCCTCTTGTTTATACATTCTTTCACGAAAATAACCGTTTGAAGAACATTCTGCTGTCCGTAATCTATTCAAGTATTCATATTATAACACATAGAGAAAGATAATCGGGAGCTGATATAAATTTTTAATTTTCACCATTATTTACCTTCTTATTGTTTTTTTTGTGAAGTAATCCGGTGCTTATACGTTTTGTATGGAAGGGAATTTCAGAACGAGAAAATTAGTTGCTCAAAGTGGAAATTTTTCTCACCTACGGGAGTTGAGCTATTATGAATAACTTACGCGGATGTTAAGATCGGACGAATTCAGCGGGTTAGACATAAATTAGTGATCGGTTTTAAAATTTGTGGGATCGCCATGTAAAATAACCAGTTATTTAGATGGAAGAAAATTTTTAAAATGCTGACGTCAAGTTATTACATTATGTAAGATTGTTATCTATAATTTCTAGTATTTACCAAGAAGGAGAAAGGGTTGAGAGAGTCCAGTTTATATTTTGAACGACTACGAATGCAAATTGTACATATTTTAAAGCAAAGTAATGAAGTGAATTATAATACGAGAAATTCTGTTGGTTTCCGCAAATGGACATTACGAAGTTGCAGGCAAAAATAAGATTTTTGACCGTTCTTCTCAATTTTGTATCATTTGGATTCTTACATTCGGTTGTGTGGCCTAAGTCGACGCAGCTTCTAGTGAAATTTTACTTTCCGCTTGCATTATGGAAGGCTTTTATTATGTTGGAAAAAAAGCAATAGCAGAACTCTCATAAATATCTCACGTAAAAAAGTAAACAATTCCTCAGTATTTCTCGTTGGGGAATCTTTTTCATTAAGATGACGAGCCTTGCAAACGGTACCCAGAGGGTTGTGGGTTCGGAGTGAGTAAAGGGGGACAATAAATATGAATACTAATGAGTTGGTGTTGTAGAAAGAGGTCAATTGAAGGTAGTTAA
Organism: Aspidiotus rigidus; assembly: GCA_035079385.1. Taxonomy (NCBI): domain Eukaryota; kingdom Metazoa; phylum Arthropoda; class Insecta; order Hemiptera; family Diaspididae; genus Aspidiotus; species Aspidiotus rigidus. The sequence continues at coordinate 173,358 of JAVHKY010000072.1, read as the reverse complement.
TCGTGCTAATGATTTTCTCGTAGTTAACAGAACTCATATTGAGTGTGACGAGATGTAAGTAGAGCACTGAAGATTAAAAGATCTCAAAAGCACGCAATTCCATTTTATTAGTTGGCTTAGGGTGTTAGTCCATCATCAGTTGCAATGCTACTGAGGAACAAGGCCCCAAACATTAGTTTTTAATAGTATAACATTGTGATCTGATTGACTACAACAATACTGCATCGTGATTGGTTCATCCACCAATATGCTACGTTTCTATTGGCCAGCGAGTTTGGTGTCATCCGATTGGTCGATTCTGTTCTTTCTGTTTTGTTTAATCACCAAGCTGAATAATCTTTTGCTGTCAAAAGTGATTACATTGTTCAAAAATCTAGCTTTTCTCCTCACAGCCTTAGCAATCTTCATCCGTTTCCAGAGTTTTCCTCTTTTCATGCACGACAGCGAATATTTGAGGCGCGCTCAGCAAAACCATATATTATGTCGCAAAATAAATTTTTTTACAACAGCCAAAAAACAAAAAAAAATGCAAAAAATTTTTTCGTTCTTTGCAACTTAAAATGCTCGTACTGCAGCAAACTTTTATCGTAGCGACCTACCTTTTTCTTTGTCTAAAAGTTGATTAACTACTCGATAAAAAACAATCAAAATCCGACAAAAAAAATTCGCGACATAATATATGGTTTTGCTGAGCGCGTCTCATTTCTTCACCATTGTGCTGTTCTTCATTGCAATGTTTGCCATACAGTGACTTGCCGTCCTCTTTCTCCCAGTCTCAACGATGTAAATGCCTTTGCACTGTTCGCAACTGAGCTTGAACACTCCGCTCAAGCTTCCCTTGTCCTGTTCCTCCGTCTGGTCATTGTTCATTCGCTTCACCATGGTTGGGTTGTCATGGATACCCACATTCACATCATGACTGCTGAATGTCTTTATCACCAAATTTGTATTCTTTCCTATGCACCTTCTTACTGTGCTGTCTTGGGTTTTCTTCTTTGCTTCCATTTTCTAAGAACTCCCTCAACCTTCTAGAGTGGCCGTTGGCTTCTGCGACCTGCTTCATTATCTCACTTTCTTTCCCGAGATTGCTGAATCGCCACCAACTTGTGTCTGAGGGGGTGTAGGAGTCGTTTGAAATGAAGGTGTCGGTGTGCCCTGTCTTTCAGTAGGTTTTGTATTCTATCCTGTTATTCTGTTAGGTCTAGATAGTTTATGGTCTTATTGCCTTTCTCCACTACGAATTTGATGCTCTCATTCATTGCATTCTTTTCCGGAAAGAATAGGTGCACTTGACTATTAGTGCCTGCCCCAACATTTAGGATATCACCAACCTCTTTGATCGAGTTTGTGAACATGCTGCGCCTTTCAATATCTTGTTTTCCATGTTATTCATAAATATCTCCGCAAGTATCAATAATAGCGGCGATCCTATCACTAGTCCCTTTCCCTGGTTGTAGAACTTGTTATTGAATTGGCAGTAGTTCTGGTCCTCGATATTTTCCCCTAGTTTTGCGTATTTAAGCCCGTCAAGTTTCTCGTGGTATCTGTTGTTTGGCAGCAGGGTGAGAAGTTCCTCCTTTGGTGTGGTACAAGAAATGTACAAAGGTGTGATAGTATTTGAGAACGTTTGAAGAATTTAGATACTCCGCTCTTCAGATTTTCATGTGAGAGGTCCAGGAGGTAGACGAGACCAAGAAACTTTGCAGAGGATTGGATGGTAATGTGAAGTTCTATAGACGCAAAGAGGGAAGCAGTGTAAAGCGTAACTATCCAGTTTGGAACACTACCGTGACTGTTTTCTTATCTAAAAATCTAAATCGACGGTCAGACGACCATGTCGAGATTTTGTAAAGAGTTGATTGGAGTAGTCTTGCTGCTTCTTATGGGTTACTGAGAACGGAGACACTGTTTGCCATGTCATTTAGAGCCCTCCCTGTTATGGAGGAAGAATTGGAGAGGTTTGAAGTTTGGCTAGATTGGTTCGAAGGCCAAGATGTCGTGACGCTAGAGTTTTGAGTTCGAGCGTTTTTAAAAATTGAAAGCCGAATTCTTTCATCTTTACAAATGTAAAGGGAGTTATGATTGCTCCTACGTTTCTTTTTCTACCTAAGAAAAATAGCCACTTTCTTCTCTCGAAATTTCCAACCGAACAATAATAATGTGAAATTCATGATTTTCGTCTGTGAGAGGCCCTTTCCAATTCAAATTAAACATGGAATTACAAGTATTTGTTTCAAGAGCTGTTTGAAATTACTAGATCCTACCTCTGATGAAGGTTGTAGCATTCAGTGTCAAGAAATTCTTGGAAGAAATATCAATTATCTGTGATAATAATCCATCTACTGTACCTTATGATTTTATCTTTCTCCATAGTAAAAACGTTGTGACAACTGAATAATTCCCCAAAGGAGTTTATTTATTTTTTTTATTTTTTTTTTTTTTTTAATACACCCTTTATTGTGAAAATAATAAAAACAAAAAAACAAAAAAATAAACAAAATAAAAAATAAAGATGAAAATAAAAAGATAAACATTACAAAACAAGGAAGAGAAAAACAAAATTACAGAAATTTAGAAGGAAGAGAAAAAAAAAAAAAAAATACAAAAATACAAAATAATGATAATAAAAAAAAAAAAAAAAAAACAGGGTGTTGGAGGATGGCAACTAGGCCTTACCTCGTTTAACAAATTAGTTATGAATTATGTCAGTCAAATTGTTATGGATTCCGGAAGATGTTTAAGGAAATGAAAGATATGAGGGAAAATGGATAATTCTTCGGATGAGAGAAGGTCAATAGCTCGGAGAGGGGTTGGAAAATTTAAATTCATACATTCTGAATAGAGTTTTTGTCTTAAATTTGGTAATTCTGAGCATTCAAAAAAGTAGTGGTTGATGTCGGCTTTTAAAGGGTTATCTGGATGGAAGAAGCATGCGTCAGATTCTATGAGATTTATGCGTTTGAGGTGGACAGGGAGACGATTATGTCCGAAGCGAAGACGGCTGATTTTGACAATGAGAGAACGAGAGATGTCGTGAAATTTCTGATACCAAGGAGATGTCGGAAGAAAGGGTTGCACAAGTAAATAGTGAGAATTTTGATTGTTAAATGAATTTGAATAATTTAGAGACCAGTCATCCCGTGTGGAGCGTTTAGTGAGCGAATACAATTCTGACATGGGAAGAAGGTTTGATGAGACCTGAGATAGACGTGCTAATTTAGCTTTCTCGTCTGTAAATTCATTGTTAGTAATTCCCGCATGTGCGGGGATCCAGAGGAAATCAATTTTGATGGGGGAGAGAGAATGGATTAAGGATATAATTGATAGAGCTAAGGATGGATTTATGCGAAACGGAACGGAAGAAAGAGATTGAAGAGCGGAGAGAGAATCAGAAATTATTAGAAAATGTCCCATTTGGAAGTTTTGTTTAATATAATAAAGAGCTTGGAAAATGGCCATCTGTTCTGCATGAAAAATGGATGAGAAAGGTGGTAATGCAAGAGAGCAATGAAGAAGCATTGAAGGGATCCAGAAGGCCATACCGACGCCTTCATGGTCCTTCGAGCCGTCTGTGAAAATCTGCGTATGTAGAGGAAAGTGTTGTTGGATGTACGAATCGAAAAGTTCTTGAGAAGTGAAGTTCGGATTTTTGGGAAGTTTATGAATTTTTATATGTTTAAAAAGTTCCTGAAATGAGAAGGACGAGAGGTGGTAGGATGGAATATTAATTATGATGTTCTGAAACCGAAAGATAATAATAGCTCTTTTGCACATTAGAGGAAGTCGCCAAAAGACAAATCTCCAATGATGAAGGAGGTATGAGATATTCTCAGTGAGTATTGAGTTATGATATGTGATACTACGGATTAGAAATCTGTCAGTTAGATAGTTTCGACGATAATGAAGCGGTATTATACCAGTTTCTGCGCAGAGAGCTGGAATGGGAGTGGAGTTTAGGGCTCCTATTATAAGACGAATACATTTGTTTTGAAAGATCTCAAGTTTGTTCAGATGAATTTTGCTAGCGGAACCGTAAAGTGTAGAGCCATAGTCTAGTTTAGAGCGGATTATTGCCTTATAGAATAGTGTTAATATTACTGGGTCACCACCCCAACTAGTAGGGGATAGCATTTTTAGGAGGTTTATATAGGGGCCAGCTTTTGAAATGAGCTTGGAAATATGACGATTCCATAGTAATTTGGGGTCAAGAGTAATGCCAAGATATTCCATGTTCGACACTATAGGAAGTGGGTCATTGTAAATAGTTAGTATTGCATTTGTAGGATTATAGGATTTGAGAGAGAAAACCATCGTAGCTGATTTAGCAGAAGAGAAGGTAAGATTCAGCTTTCTTGCGTTAGCGGCAATTTGATTAATAGCACATTGAGTTCGGTTGGCCGCGAGCGAAAGGTTTTTGTTAGCTGAGAAGAGGACTATGTCGTCAGCAAAAAAAACGGATTTGACTTCGACTATGTTTGGTATGAGAGATAACGCATAGATATTAAAGAGTGTTGGAGATAATGGAAAACCTTGAGGAAGGCCAAGGAATGAGTTCTGTTGTGAGACTCCGTTGGGAGAGTAATGAAAAATGCGACGGTTAATGAAAAGGAGATTGATGAATTGTACAAAATGAGCTGGTAAACCAATTTTGATGAGTAATTTTGTTAATGTGGGGATGTGAACGTTTGGGTACGCTGAATCGATATCTAGAAAAGTGGCTATTTACTGGGAATATTGAAAAATTCCTTTCATACTGATTACAAGATCTCATAGTCTCATAGTCTCTCCACGTTTCGATCTCTCAGTGCCGAAGCTTCTAGATTTTCAAACAAATTTATCCGTCTCATAGCCAAGCTTATTTTCAACAAACCTCCCTGTAACCTAATCACATATTCTATTTTCAATGGATTTTGCGTGGATACTAATCAACTTCAAAAAAAAAAAATCAAAACCTCACATCGAAGTTTAATGTTCTATTTGATAGGAAAACTAAGAAACGACTTCTGTTTGGAATATTTCGCGAGATATAGGCAAGTCAATTGACTTTAGATGGAAAAGGATTGCTATATTTTTAGAGTGTTGTCCAGGGCTACAATCCGCACCATTTCCAGCGAAAAAAACATGCTATCAAGGCAAACACATATTTTTTCCATATATACTACTACTGTTAGGCAGAGGCGTAGACAACCCCCTCCCTCATAACACATGAAATGTCACATTTTATTCTAAACAATCATTCCCAAAATTGTTTGTAACATTTCTTTTCTCCCACTTTTTCTTCAACCCCGCCGCCATAAAAATTTTCTGGCGAAGCCACTGCTACTAGGTACTCTATATATCATGTGAAAGAGAAACAATTTGGTTCGAGTGAATCAATAGACCATAAATGTAACGCAAAGTTTCATTCATTTTGCATTTTCTTTCCTCGGATAAAAGTACCTTTTCCGCATAATCCGTCGGGATTTTTATTACTCCTATCGCTATAAGTATCTTATTATCAATTAAACTTCGTTGTCTCCGAAGCCGCGACATTCTCTCGGTTTCTGACCCATATCCGACGCGTTTATATTTAAAAAAGCTCGTTTCAGATGAAAGACATTTCCATAAAATAATATCCTGTATAAAAACCATCTATAGACGATTATATCGTCGTGAAATTACAAAGAGGGGGGAAAAAGGTGCAATGTTGGAAATGTAGCTCTAGGTGATTTTGTGCGTTGGCTTGATCAGAAATCTAATTATGAGGTGGTTTTTATATCGACGTTGACGACAAGCCGGTATGCCTCTCGTCGCTGCCGCGTATAGGAAAATATAATGAATTTTTTATATCATTATTTTTCCCGAGAATAGAATTTTATATTCGTTTACTCTTTTTTTTTTTCGAACGGAAGCGTATAACTTCTATTTTACGTTGGACGCGTATTTTATAATCCATTAAAATAAAAAACAATTTATTGACGAATTTCTAAACGTACCCAATCGACCATGCTGACTGGATTAGCTGCAAAAATATAAATAAGATTACAATAACGATACGGGTGTGTATATTCAACTTGATAATTATTGTCAAGTTGTAGCATTACTGGAAACTCACGTGCAGACAGGTGTCGTCATTCTACGAGACAAACCTGTTTCGACCTGGGGTCTTATGGATACCCACGAGAAACGTTCTACACAACACAGGTGTAAATAGCGTGAAACATTTTTAGAATATCATCTAAAGCTACGTAATGCGTAAATCTAGACGTGACGCGCGAATTAACAGATACAACAAATTGAGCTAATAATAATACCGAACTGAAAAATTTTTTCTTCAAATAGCGACTCGCATTTTATCTCAAGGTCAATGTCGACAACGTTCCGTTCCAGTAACTAGTTTACGTATTTATAAAGAAAACACGTGTGGGTTTGTATTGGGTTATTATGTTACGCTTCAGACGTTTTCAGTTATATGAGGAATCAAGTATGCCGCATACTCCTTTGAATTACATCCATAAAAACTGCAGATAGTTTACCTCCAGACGAAGTAGTATCTTAATTCCCGCGTCAGTTTAAAAAATCATGAAGTCGTCTTCCTTTCATCTTGAAAAGTAAATAAGTTACTCGTAGGAGCAGCATCTTTTCCTGGAATAAATTTGGCAAAAAAAGAAAACTCGAACGATGAGAAGAGCGGGTCCCTAAAGTGGAGAGAGGCCACTTGTGAACATTTTCTACTCCAACATTCATCTTAAATATGCTTTTGAGATTGGAAATACTCCTATTAAATTGTCACAAATCAAAACGGCTTTTCCCGTACAAGTTTTCTAGGAGCAGCAACATTTCGAACCTATGTCTCTAAAGTCATTTTGCACGAATAAAATTTCAAGTTGTGAAAAGTGTGACGAAGATCCGTAACGTAACCTTTGGACTTGGAAAAAAATTCTACCCTCAGTGATCGGGTACTTGACCTAGAAAAATTTGCACGAAAAACCGTCACGGTTTTTTCTCATACTTGATGGCATTTTCAGTGACCTTGACCAACTTTGGGGGGCAAGAATTTCGACCTCGGCTGAAAACCAAAGGGCGGAGGACGCGGCCCAACTGCGAAGAAAAGTTGCCCAGAAACGGGAGCCTAATCCACCGCTTTCTACTATTAGGGTGTGAATAATCGAGACATTTCCTAGTAAGCCTCCTATGAACCATAAGGTCATGACTTGATTCACTCTAACAAGGTGCTTCATCGTTACTAGTTCTTTATAAGGAGCGGCCTGACTCAGAGAGATGTGAGTCAGGCGATGTATTAAACTGATGAAAGTGGCAGTCTTTTGAGCGACCGGAATGAAAGTCAACCCGTGGATAGTGTCGTCGGTCGAGATATTTTTTCTGTAAAAACCATATTCATGGACGCCGTTAATAACGGAGATGGCAACCCACCGCAACTTCCAGTGAAAACTTTAACAGAGAACCTGTTCTATGATTTTTTTTTGAAAAATCTGCCTTCCGCTGTCCGGCCAAAATGGACTTATAAAAATTTGTTTTCCTTTCTTCAGCTATATAAGATAGAAGGGGATTATTTAATTTATTTATTTATTTATTTATTTATTTATTTATTTATTTATTTATTTATTTATTTATTTATTTATTTTATTTATTTTATTTATTTTATTCATTTTATTTATTTTATTTATTTTATTTATTTCATCTATTTTATTTATTTTATTTATTTGTTTAGTTTCTTTCTTTTTTTCTATCATTCTTTTTTTCTTTCTTTCTTTCTTTCTTTCTTAAAGTCATGCATATTAAGGAAGGGACTTGGAAAATTTTGAATTCTTGCCATAATATATAATAGAAGGATATTTTGGAAATTTGATATTCTCTCAATTCAGTTCCACACTACTCTAAAGGTCGAATTAATAGCGCGTTTTTTTGACATGTTTCATGTCTTTGCTCTGATTTCGAAATTTGCGTGCGTGCGTCCGTCCGTTCAAATGACCTTGGGATTTTGGCTTCCCTAACGAAGTTAAATGAGGAATGCAGGGAAACGGTTTGATGAGCAAATTGGATTTGGTATTGAGAATTCAAGCAAGCCTAAACCTAGTATAAAGAAGACCCAGACTTACCATAGGTCTAGTATAATACAGTATCGAGAGTCTAAATTTTTCTTGACTCTCGAGCTATATATCAGAGGAGGGGGAGAAAAATTTCGACTCTTGAGCTGTGTATGATAGGTGGGGAGGGACGGAAGAATGTTGACTCTCGAACTACGTATATTATGATAGCAGGGTGACCTGAAAAAGTTTCATCCTGGGAGTCAAAATTTTTCTAAGTTTTTCGCCGGATGGCACACACAGACATATGATGGGAAAGGGATTTGAAAAAATTTCGACCCTCGAGCTATATATGATAGGAGAGGGACTTGGAATAATTTTGACTCTCGAGCTATATAATGATAGAATGGGGACTTGAAGAAACTTCTCCCTCCAAGCTATATACAAAGGAAGTCAAAATTTTTCCATGTTTTTCGCCGGACGGCACCCCTTAGATCATAAATAGCTCGAGAGTCAACATTTTTCGAAGTCCCCCTCCTGTTATATACAGCTCGAGAGTCAAAATTTAATCAGGGAAACTCTTTTATGTGGTTTCTGTTTTTGAGAAGTTTGCCGTGCGCCGTCTGGCAAAAAAATTGAAAAAATCTCAACCCTCTAGCCATATATTTTTTCTAAGTCCTCCTCCTATCATATATAATTCGAGAGTCGAAATTTTTCTACTTCTCCCTCGTATCATATATAGCTTAAGAGTCAAAATTCTTCCAAGTCCCCCTTCTACCTTACACAGCTCGGAGTTCGCGAAATTTTTTCAAGTTTTTTGCCGGACGGCACACGGCGCTCGGCGATTTTCTCAAATACCCTCCCATAAAATAGGTTACCTGTTGAAATTTCAAAATCCTGATCCCTATCCTGATTTCGAAATTTGCGTGCTTGCGTGCATCCGTGTCCTGCCAAATTATCTTATATACGCCCACCCGTACTAGGCTGAAGCCTTCATTATACTAGGTTTTACACTAGCTTTACACTGGAATTATACTATTCTTGAAATATTCTGCTCGTTCGCCCCTCGAAAGCCACTGCTAGTCGTCAATAGCTATTAGCTTAAAATTTTAACAGGGAACCTGTTTTATCAGAGGGTATTTTGAAGAAAAATGTTTTATACTAGCTTGATACTAGGATTACACTAGTCTTGAAATACTCTGAACTGGACCTGTACTAGATCATGAAAAAGAGCAAACGAGCGGACTGAGTGAGGCCTCCAAAAGCCGCTGGTGACCCCCGATAGCTATTAGCTTGAAATTTTATACAGTAGGCTTATACTTGATCAAGGAGGGAAGCGAGTAGGCTTTCAAAAGGGTATTATCTTGAAATATTCTAAACTGGACCTACATCAGACTAAGGCGAGTGAGCTCCCGAAAGCCACTAGCCACTGAGAAAGACATGAAAAATGATCTTTATTCATTTGGCTATGCCAGAAAATGTTTTCTGTTTTGAGGGTTTCTGTTTTAAGGGAGAGCGGAGGAGAGTTTCGTTTCTTGTAGGGCAATGATGATTGGGCTATGTTGGGTGATTAATTGTTACAGATCGGCTAGACGCTTAAAATAGCTGTCAAGACTCAACTGGAGCAGAAGTGTCATAGTTTCCTAAGAACAAAAAAAAAAAAAAAAATGAAGAGAAGAGAAGAGAAGAGGAAGTATATACGAGACGTAACCGATAAATCTATACTTCGCTAGATTTTGCTGAATCCTGTCATTCATTCTCTTGCTCTAAAATAAAATAGGTAGCAGACAGATGAGTCATTTTCCATAAGCAGAACAGAGCGCGACTTGCGTACTTCTAGACGTCTTGTTCTTACATGAACTTTCAGCACCGTCGATACATACCGTAGTTCAGCTTGATCACACCGTTCACTCGTTCGATTCTCGAAAGCGGGTGTTCTAAACAGCCTAAGTAGTCCACCCGACATTCATGTCGTTATCAGTTTAGTAGGTGTTCCAAATCGGAACTTTCTTCGTAAACTTCACTCATCAATTTATCAATTTATGATCTTGCGAGTATAAATTTTGATTGAAAAAGGTGTATTTACTTTGCTTGCTTACCAATTTGTTGTATGACACCGGAATTTATCGAATAGGTAGTCATGGTGAAATTAATTAAACTATCCAAGGAGAATAAAGATCATCTACTGAATTTATTCACGAAATTTTGGGCCAATTTCTTATCAGGAGGTTACAGAACTATCATCGGTACCAACGATTCGTCTATCTGGAGAAACCTATGGGAAATGCCAAATGGTGCTGGCGTGAGGTTCGAGATTGGCAATACCGTAGATAGTCGGGAACCGAACAACAATGATTTCGTGTTACATATAGGTTATTTACTTGACCGACTAGATGACCTTATGGATGAATTACCTTTGTATTACAATTATTTCGTGGTTCCCGGCCAAGAAGAAAATCCAACGCGAGCACACGTCGTTATTTCAAAGGATCCTATCGGTATGGAGGCGTTACTACCATTCGAGCATCATGAATTATTGCAATGATGTTCCTTTTCACTGTCTGTCTTATTTCGTGAGTTTTTCGCTTATTATGTAAGTACAAAATTCTATTATTGAAAAATTGCTTCAGTCTAGAACTCTGACAGTTTCTTTTGAAAATGTCATCGATATTTCTGGATAAGAGATTATGTGTCTGTAATGTTCTAATATATAGTGACTTATTTTTGGTTTGGCTTTGCAGTTCAGTATTTCTTAATGGAAGAAGAAAATTTTTCTAGTTTCAAAAAATAAGTATTCTACCGCTACTTGGAATTTGCCTCTTGATTTCGAACTGTGAAATTTTTAATAGTGTTTTCCCCAATAGGACTATAAACCTCATTACTGAAACAAATTAGGCCCATAGAACAAGTTCCCTGCGTTCCTCGTTTAATACGTTAAGGAAGCCTCAATTTTATGGAAGGGTTTTGGCTGTTTAGATATGCAATAAACTCACTAGGGAGTTCTGCAGGAGCGATCCACGCACATCAACGTGTACCTGTGCAAATAATGTACGAGACTCAAAAACATCTGGCCTGAAGAGAATAGGTCAACCTCGAATTTGGATATGAAACTTCCAAGTTGATCCAATAGGGTTCTCCGCCTCTTCACGGAACTCGAAAAATTTTTCATAAAATTCACAGAAGTTCGGGGACGAACAGACGTTCAAAAGGTTGAAAAATTCACCCAATTCCTCACGAGGGGCACCAGATTTAACAAGTAAGTCTCCGATCCGTTGGATAGTAGTGACTTTGGAGATGTTGAGAAATAACATCGATGGAACATAAAGTTGATCCCAAAGGAAGACTTACATCCTTCAATTTGTCAGACAGAGAACTCGAGTTCCTAAATCAATAGAGAGACTTGAACTCCACCCGTGATTTGAACCAGCAGCGATCTGAAAATTCTGCGATGGGGGGTCGGAGAAGACACAAACGAAACGACTGGCCGCATCAAGGTATCAAGTTATACACATTAGTGAACCCGTGAAGGAGGAGAGGAATAGGATTAGATTTTAAAATAGCTTTCTTAATTAAAGAGATCTTAATAATGACCCCATCACCCTCTAATAAGACTCCTAGCATCTTTGACAAAATTAGGAAAACTAAAACGCGCATTTTTGTTAGCCCCACATTGGCTAAGCCCATCGTGGACATTGTAGACGTAGGAAGACTTCTCCGTAACTACGACAGCATTTCCTTTGCCAGCTTTAGTAATGATTAACCCCTCCTTCCTGATTTTCCTCTCCAAGCCTTTGACGAAACACTCCCGGCAATACTTGTCCTGGGGAAGGGGGTGTGGCAGACCATTCTGGCACACTTTGTCTGGGTATTCACAAAGGGCCGACCTTCACCGTCCAATCAGCCACAACATTAGCCAGGGTCTCCTGATTTTAAAGAGGAGGTCTTTCTCCAGGAGGGTCAATTAAAATGAAGATATCAGCTTCGGACGAGCTTGAGCGTATCTATTCAGATAATATCAACAAGCGTGCGCATGAGATCATTAGCATAAAATATAATATATAGCATATTGTCGCGTAATACAGTTTAGATTACGCATCTATGAATACACTGTACTCCGTAAAAAAATTTTATCTTTCTTGTTTCCGCTGATGACTGGAGTGCAGGAAATGAGTTACGACGTTCATTCCACAGGAAGTTAGCGAACTCATCACGTTTCTCCTCCCCCCTTCAGTTATATTAATTACTACACGTATATCAATGAAAACATGATGGATGCTCACTATTGAACGTGCTTTATAGTTTCTAATACAGAAAAACTATGTACTACCTTTTAACGTAAGGGCATTTCGTGCTGCTTTGAAGTCACGTGAAAAGGCCAAGCAGAGTAGAACACGCAATTGTCATCGAATAATCATTTTTCGCTGACGCTGTTTTATTTATTTTCTCTCTCCCGCATTCCGTTTTCTGTGTTCTTATCGCGTGAATCCGATATAGAAAAATGTGTTAAAATACTACGCGACATACACTAATATTTTATTTCTATACGTTTGTTATTACGCTGTATTATCGAGGAAAAATATTGTTTTGTTGCGATCGCGATACATGAATGTCACTCTAGATCAGAAATTCATGAAATACGAGTACATTGAAAAGGGTCTGTTCCTTTATGGATACTTCGGGAAAAGTTGCATAATATATAGGAAAATTTTGACGTAGGTAATTTGAATGTACCGAAAACCTTTCAATTTTCCCATATATTTTCAAATTTCTTTCAGACCTACCTCCTTCTGTCAACATTGAAATTCAATTTTTCGAATTTTCCTTGGGGGTAAGCCCCAGTAGCCATCCTCTTTCCAACCTTTTTTTTTTCTTCTTCTTGATTCTACTCTTCATAAACTTTAAAGAGCGTCTAAAATATGTATTAGCGGGGAACTCGCTATCCATTTTGTTAGGAGATTACATCCTCAGAAAACGTCCGCGTCCGCAGGTTAGGTTAGGTTACGGGACTTGGAAGAATTTCGAGTCTCGAGCTATACACAATAGGGGGGGGGGGACTTGGAAGAATTTTGACTTTCGAGCTACCGTCCACCGTTCGCCGTCCAACCAAAAACTTGGAAAAATTTTGAGCCTCGAGCTATATATGATAGGAGGGGGACTTAGAAGAATTTCGAGTCTTGAGCTATATATATGATAGAAGGGGGACTTAGAAGAATTTCAAGTCTTGAGATATATACGATAGGAGGGGGACTTGGAAGAATCGTGACTTTCGAGCTATATATGATAGGAGGGGGACTTAGAAGATTTAGAAGAATTTCAAGTCTCGAGCTATATACAATAGGGGGGAGGGGGGGGGGGACTTAGAAGAATTTTGACTTTCGAGCTATCGTCCACCGTCCGCCGTCCAACCAAAAAAATGACGGCTTCCTTAACGAAGTTAAACGAGGAACGCAGGGAACCTGTTTTATGATTCGAATGAGATTTGGTATTGAAAATTCAAGGAAGCCTAGATTTGGAGAAAGGTAGTAAAAAGAAGGCCTAGACCAACTCCAAATTTTTCTAAGTCCCCCTCCTATCATATACGGCTCGAGAGTCGAAATTCTTTCTAAGTCCCCCTCCTATCATATATGGCTCGAGAGTCGAAATTTTTCTAAGTCCCCCTCCTATCATATATAGCTCGAGAGTCGAAATTTTTCTAAGTCCCCCTTCTATCATATATGGCTCGAGAGTCGAAATTTTTCTAAGTCCCTTTTCTATCATATATAGCTCGAGAGTCGAAATTTTTCTAAGTCCCCCTTCTATCATATATAGCTCGAAAGTCGAAATTTTTCTAAGTCCTTCTCCTATCATATATGGCTCGAGAGTCGAAATTTTTCCTAGTCCCTCTTCTATCATATATGGCTCGAGAGTCGAAATTCTTCTAAGTCCCCCTCCTATCATATATGGCTCGAGAGTCGAAATTTTTCAAGTCCCCCTTCTATCATATATGGCTCGAGAGTCGAAATTCTTCTAAGTCCCCCTCCTATCATATATAGCTCGAGAGTCGAAATTTTTCTAAGTCCCCCTTCTATCATATAGAGCTCGAAAGTCGAAATTTTTCCAAGTCCTTCTCCTATCATATATGGCTCGAGAGTCGAAATTTTTCCAAGTCTTCCTCCTATCATATATAGCTCGAGAGTCGAAATTTTTCTAAGTCCCTCTCCTATCATATATAGCTCGAGAGTCGAAATTTTTCTAAGTCCCCCTCCTATCATATACGGCTCGAGAGTCGAAATTCTTTCTAAGTCCCCCTCCTATCATATATGGCTCGAGAGTCGAAATTTTTCTAAGTCCCCCTCCTATCATATATAGCTCGAGAGTCGAAATTTTTCTAAGTCCCCCTTCTATCATATATGGCTCGAGAGTCGAAATTTTTCTAAGTCCCTTTTCTATCATATATAGCTCGAGAGTCGAAATTTTTCTAAGTCCCCCTTCTATCATATATAGCTCGAAAGTCGAAATTTTTCTAAGTCCTTCTCCTATCATATATGGCTCGAGAGTCGAAATTTTTCCTAGTCCCTCTTCTATCATATATGGCTCGAGAGTCGAAATTCTTCTAAGTCCCCCTCCTATCATATATGGCTCGAGAGTCGAAATTTTTCAAGTCCCCCTTCTATCATATATGGCTCGAGAGTCGAAATTCTTCTAAGTCCCCCTCCTATCATATATAGCTCGAGAGTCGAAATTTTTCTAAGTCCCCCTTCTATCATATAGAGCTCGAAAGTCGAAATTTTTCCAAGTCCTTCTCCTATCATATATGGCTCGAGAGTCGAAATTTTTCCAAGTCTTCCTCCTATCATATATAGCTCGAGAGTCGAAATTTTTCTAAGTCCCTCTCCTATCATATATGGCTCGAGAGTCGAAATTTTTCTGAGTCCCCCTTCTATCATATATAGCTCGAAAGTCGAAATTTTTCTAAGTCCTTCTCCTATCATATATGGCTCGAGGGTCGAAATTTTTCCAAGTTTTTCGCTGGACGGCGGACGGCGGACGGCGCACGGCGGACGGCGCACGGCGCACGGCAGATTTCTCAAATAGCCCCCCATAAAACAGGTTCCCTGTTAATTGGAAAAATTTTGAGCGTCGAGCTATATATGATAGGAGGGGGACTTGGAAGAATTTCGAGTCTTGAGCTATATATGATAGCAGGGGGACTTAGAAGAATTTCAAATCTTGAGATATAAATAATAGGAGGGGGGCTTAGAAGAATTTCGACTCTCGAGCTATATATGATAGGAGGGAATGTAGAATGATAATTTCGATTTGAATTATATGACAAGATTATCAACTCAGTTCCACACCACCTGAGAGGTCGAGTTAAGGAATTGCGGGTTCCCCGCTGCCATTGCAACGTCTGCAATGGCTTCTAATTTATAATTTTTTTTCTATTTTTTTTTTCTTCGTTTTTTTTTTATGTTCACTTTTTTGGTTGGATGTAATAAAAAAAAATCATAATTATCCCTTATTGACGCATCAGTCCTGACAACGGACTCTGTATTGTTTTCACCATCACCTTTTTTTTTGTACCCTTTTATATTTTTTTGTATTTTTTTTTTCTCATATGTTCTTTATTTTTATTTTATTTTTTCTTAGAATTTTCATCATAACTGTAGTTTGATGTATTAAAAAAAAAAAAAAAGAAAATGCATAAAGTTAATATAAAATACAAGGGGACATCCTAGCCTAGTTCAAGTTCAGTATACTGTATGTTAGTTAATAAGCCTATTATAATACAATAGGTAGTCCATGAAAGTAGATAATACTAACTAGAGAGCCGTAGGGACGCCCGGACGCAAATTTTGAGATTATGGTGGAAGTTCAGAAAAGATATGAAACCTGTAAAAATACTACATTTCGGATCCCTTGAGTGTGTTGGGTTTTTTCGAATTTGTATCACGAAGATGTTATCTTCCTGTTCGTCTCTTCGAAAAATTCCAATTCTTACCATTCTTAAAACAATTTCCTTTGTCTCGTATTCTTTTTTTTTTAATCATTTTACCTAACTAGCTAGAATCCCGCCATTTTACCCTCTTGTAAACGTATGTTTCCTCTCGGATTTTCTCTCGCCTTTTTTCTGAGTCAAAACGGTAAGTTCTATTAGTAACGTACAATTCAAAAGGATTTTCTTCTCTGTGTATTTAACCCGTGAAATTGCGCGGAATTACCCAAATCCGCCTTACAGAATTAGGTTTGTAGAAGAATCTCAATTTCGATCACCTATTGAAGAAAGTTTTTAAAATACTTTTTTTTTTTTTTGTAGAACTCGTAATGTCTCGAACGTGAACTAAATTAGAATTTCTTATATTATATAGCCTGTATATATTTGAGAGAAAAACAATTTTTCTATGATTCGAGTATTTCACGTAATTTGAACGCGAAAGAAAATCCAAACTTTTTTGCGAATGTTTTCCTCAAATATTATATTCGTCGACAGATTTTCTTTCAGAAACTATTTTCGTCGATTTTAGTACATTTTCTTCGAGAAAATTACCCGGAATCTAGAAACTTCTTTCGATACCAGCGTCACATTTTTCAATTTTTTCATACCCAATTAAAATTTGCACTGTATCGATGAATTTATATGTAAAAAATTCGTACTAGCGTAGCATTGCGAATCGTACGACTGAAGACGGTGACGAATTCGAATTTTTTTCATTTCAATTCACTCGTAGGTATCGATTTTGAGAGAAAACCTTTCTTCAGAACGCTGATGCACGTTTTCTTAATGCATCGAAGTTTTCTCATGCATACTTACATTCAATTTACGCTGTGTGACTGTTGATATTATATTCAAGTCGAACCTTATAAGTTTGAGTTTTGTGCTCGACCAACTTACGAATTCTAAAAATTTAAATTTGCATACTTTCGAATACTGCCGTTGAAAATAAATTTTGCTTTTAGCATAAGTTTATTAAATAACAGGCGTCATATTCTTAGGTACTTAATTTACTAGGAATGCCTTTTTTTTATTATTACATTTTTTCATAGTTCATCAGACAATTAATTTATTGTTGTTATCTACTATATCTCAGAAACGTGAGATACAAATGGAAAATGCTTGGCACTTATTAGTAGGTACGAATAATTGTTGCGGACAACGAGACATCAAATAAGTATTAAACAAGGTGCGGTTCGAAGTTTAGATTCATTTTTGGTCTCTTCTTCTCAATTAGATAATAGATCGGACTGTAAATTGAAACATTTTCCTCGGGGTAGCGTGGTTCCGAACACATTGTTTTCCGAAGACCCTCAATACAAGCGCCGCGTAGCTTAAGGCTAACGAGCGTTACTAGCAGTAGAAAATAGGATATAGGTCAAAAATTTTACAAACCAAACTCGTTCGTCTCGCTACTCTCCAAATTACCCTTTTACTCGCGTGTGTACGTGTGTACAGTGAGCTGAAAACTTATCCTCCTTTTCTATATCCCAGTTCGAAATTGAACAAGCTCAACTGTATACTTTCTTTGAAGTTTATTCTTTTTTAATTTCTTGAACGGTAACTTCCATTCGAATTCATCAAAACGTAATAATCGTCATATTTAAGCCCAGATACCCGAGCTCATTGAACAATTCGCGCACACAATTACAATTGTACTTCATAAAATTTTGAGACGCAAGTACCTTCTTCTTCCTTTTCTTAAAAGATTAATTTGATCACGAAAAAAAAAAAAAAAACAGAAAAGGGGCGTCGTTAATTTGATATTCAGTTCTGCAGCGCTGTACGAGTTAATTTTTCGAAAACCTTGGAGTATACCTACTCAAGTCTCAAATATTTATGACTCAATTTCTATGCATGCAAACTTGCTCGTACTAATTTAGTTTGTTTACGAGCTGAAACGCCCAGCATTGACCAATTTGAAGATTTTTTTATCAAGGATATCGATTTCGCTCGAAATGACAACGGATTAGGGGCGAATAGGAGAAAGTAAAATTTAATGCCCGTTTGTATTAGAAAAAAAAAAAATAAACAAAAATAACGGGTTTCTTCATAATATTATTCTATTTTATTCGTGAAAACTCGATGAAAGCTTTTTTTGGAGGCTGAACTTTCTCATTATTCTTTCTTCGGTGGCACCAAAAACTGTTAAATTATACGCAGAAAAATCGTTTCAGAAATTATACTTATTTTGGCCGTGAAATTCTGCTCGCAAGTTAAAAAAAATCGGGCAACTTTCCCCAGAGAAAATCATCTTCAAATTGTGATGTGCTTTACTTGATGAAAGGAGCAAAATGAACAAGTCTACGCGATACCTGCACTTTCTGTACCTAGTAAAGAACAGATATTGTTCAAGATTTTTCAGAAATTTTTGAACGTCACAAGCTTTTGTGTTCGTACCCTCTTTATACTGTCACTGGTAGAGAAAGTTTTGGCATTAACAATTATACAGAACTTATTGGGACTGAAAACGCTCAGGCTCGTCAGAATGAATTTCTTCAGATCTATCAAAGGTAAACTAAATAGCTCGGTATGGTATTTGAAAAAGCTTTCAAACTTTTTCCGAATTTTACAGTCGGTATAAAAGTCGACAAAAATAAGGGATCTTACACTTGATTTTTATGATGAGAACTTCGAAACTCCACCAAGATTCTGAAGAGGTAACCGTCTTTTCTGAATTTTACTGCGAACCTTACATGGAGGACAGAAACGAGAAACTTTGTTCAATTTTTGGGGGAGATACACATCGAGCTTCTTGGGAAAGCTACGAGAATCTCACAATACTTCTTCTTTCCAATTCTAGGACAGATTTTGTGCAGAATACAATATACAAAAAGAACTTCAAACGTTATTCGCATTTCATTTTTAAGGTTTTTAGAGGAATTTCGAACTCTTTACAATTGAGATTTTGGAAACTTTCTCAATATTTTGACGTGCTTATAAGTGTCTTTTGGCTTGGGCTCAGTCAGAAATTTGTGAGACTCGTGACGTCATCAGTGACCTTGACCTACTTCGAGAAGATATATTACAGGCCAAATCCGGTTAAAAGCGTAGCCTAGCGTACAGTGTATAAGTTTGAATTCTAGGCTAAATAAGGCTAAACTCATAGCCTAACGCATACAGTGGCCAATAATATACTAGGCTAAAATCGAGCCTAAAATACAATCTTACAGGGCCTAGATTATACTGTGCTACTATTTTATGCCGTAGGGTACCAAAGTTATACCAGATTAGTATCAACCTAAAAATATTTGGCTAAAGGCTTGTAGTATCGCATGGGCCTTTGAAACTCAATGACCTTAACTTAAAGGACGTTGATGTGACGCCTGCGATATCGAATGACCTTGGGAAAATGGCATTTTACTCGGAAAAAATTTGAGACAAAGGTTTTATTGCTGAAATATGTTCGTCTAGATGCCATGAACATACCCTGAAAGTTCACCATCCCCAGCCCCCTGGCAAACCACAGAGGGGGCCGGAACGTCTCCCAAATTTTAGTTTTTTGTGGAAAATAAACCGTGTATGAAAAAATAGACACCAAAAATATTCCTTATAAAATTTTGTTCTAGGTAGTATCCAATTATTCCGCCCCAGAGCCATAAAAGTCCACAGGAGGTCGAAACAATTTTGGAATTTCAGTTTTTTGCGATTATCTCGGAGAATAAGCCGTTTATGAAAAAATTACAAGATACAAAATATTATTCCTCGTAAAATTTCCTATCAAGTAACACCAAATTTCACCGCCCCCAACTTGTGGTTATCGGTCCACAAGGGACAGACTACGTTTTTCGACGTTTCTGTTTTTCCCGATTATCTCCAAAAATACGCTCTTTATGAAAATATTACACGATACAATAATTATTCTTCATAAAATTTTCTATCAACTGATGCCCATTTTTACCCCTCCCAAACATTCGTAAATCCATCCAAAGGGGGGACAAAACGTCTTCGAAATTTTCGTTTTTCTCAATTATTTCGGAAAATACACGGTATAGGAAAAAATTACAAGAGCCCAAAATTATTTCTTATACAATTTCCCATCAAGTGATGCCAAATTTGACCAACCCCCCTCCCGACCTCAAGAGTTCCACAACGGGGCCAGAGCGTCTTTTCTATTGTTGCAATTATTTAGGAAAATAAGTTGTTCGTGGAATGATGACGACATACGGGAATTATTGGTTATAATATTTTTCAAATAACGAAGCCTCAATATTCCTTCCGAGACAGTTCTGTATTTGACAGTGCACTCTAAAACTGTGCTGTTTTGCTGCTCCAAGCGTTGGGCATAGCGATCTGAGGTCCATTTTTTGAGAGGAGCCCAACCGACAGAATTGTTCAAACGAAATTGGTTCAGGTTACTCTCAAATTCGTTCAGAATTTTGTACAACGCTGAAAAAATTCTGTACCCGACTTTCTCAATTTCAGTATAGGAGGAAACTTTTCGGAAAGTACGACACTCATCGACTAATTCACCTTTCCGCAACAAAGAATAAAGACTGGTTTTTCCTGTACTGAATAGACTGGATGTTGAATCACAGCCAGTAAATTCGTGAGCGAGCAGAACACTATCCTCTATATTCAAGTTGTCTCTGCAGATGTCTTGAATACAGTAACTTTGGTTTTCCTTACCGCTTTTACCTGGCTTGAAGAAAAAAACTTTACTGTCAGCTGGAGTGACTCGGCAGGGGCGACTGGTTTCAAAACATATACGTACGGAGGGTGCATACGTACGTGATGCTGCACATGGGCTAATTTTATAATTCTTGATCGAGCCAGGTAGGTAGATCTTTCCGTACATAGCTAGTGCTTTTCTTTCCCGTCTAGAGAATCAATTTTGATGGCAATTTGTAAAGAATTTTATGAAGAATCATTCCCGTATGTCGTCATCATTCCGCGAACAACTGATTTTCCGAAATGATTGTAACAATACGAAAGAAAAGACGTTCTGGCCCTTTGTGGAACTCTTAAGGTCAGAAGGGCGGTCAAATTTGGCATCACTTGATGAGAAACTGTATAAGAAATAATTTTGGGCTCTTGTAATTTTTTCCTATACTATGTATTTTCCGAAATAATTGAGAAAAACGAAAAGTTCGAAGACGTTTTGTCCCCCTTTGGATGGATTTACGAAAATGGGCATCAGTTGATAGAAAATTTTATGAAGAATAATTTGTGTATTGCGTAATATTTTCATAAAGAGCGTATTTTTGGAGGTGATCGAGAAAAACAGAAACGTCCCTTGAGGACCGATTACCACAAGTTGGGGGCGATAAAATTTGGTATCACATGATAGGAAATTTTACGAGGAATAATATTTTGTATCTTGTAATTTTTTCATAAACGGCTTATTTTCCGAGATAATCACAAAAAATTACATGCCATTACAGGACTGCAATGGCAGCGAAGAACCCGCTGTCCCGAGTCTCCTAGAGCCTGAAGTTTTTCCAAGTCCTGAAAATCATGACGTGACAACTTGAACACGCTGCAATTTGAAGGAAGCTGTTGCCTTTCCAAGTCCTCTTCCTATCATATATGGCCGCTAGAGGATTGAAATTTTTCCAAGTTCCCCTCCTATCATATATAGCACGGAGGTAGGAATTTTCCTAGGTCCCCTTCCTATCACCTGGCTAGAGGGTTGAAATCTATCATATATGGCTATTGGCTAGAGGGTCAAAGGTCGGAATTTTTCCAAGTCCGGCTGCTATCATATTAGCTCGAGAGTCGGAATTTTTTCAAGTCCCGCTCCCCTCTCCGTGACGTCATCAACCTCGCTCGCGGACCAAAATTTCCTGAGAGTACCCCCAACAAAAGAGGTAGCGGGTTCCCCGGTAAAAGCTGAAATTCCAAAATGGTTTCGGCTTCCTGTGGACTTTTATGGCTCTGAGGGCGAAAAAATTGGACACTACCTGGTGGAAAATTTTATAAAGAATATTTTGGGTGTCTGGTGATCTTAACAGGGAACCTGTTTTACGGGGGGCTTTTTGAAAAATTTGCCGTGCGCCGTCCGCCGTTCAGCAAAAAACTTGGAAAAATTTTGACTCTCGAGCCATATATGATAGGAAAGGGACTTGGAAAAATTTTGACTCTCGAGCTATATATGACGGGAGGGGGACTTGGAAAAATTTTGACTCTCGAGCCATACATGATAGGAGGGAACTTAGAAAAATTTCGACTCTCAAGCTATATATGATAGGAGGGGGACTTAAAAAAATTTAGACTCTCAAACTATATTATATGTACTAGGCTTATAGTAGGTCTAGGCCTTCTTTAGACTAGCTTTATCTAGGTCTAGGTTTCATTGAATTTTCAATACCAAATCCCATTTGACTCATAAAACAGGTTCCCTGCGTTCCTCGTTTAATTTCGTTAAGGAAGCCGTCGTTTTCTCATACACGGCTTATTTTCCAAGATAATCGCAAAAAAGTAAAATTTGGGAAACGTTCCGGCCCCCTCTGTGGTTTGCCAGGGGGCTGGGGGTGGTGAACTTTCAGCGTATGTTCAGGGCATCGAGACGAACACATTTCAGCAATAAAACCTTTGTCTCCAATCTTTTCCGAGTAGCCCTCTTTTTTCATCTTATTTTCCTGTACTATTTCAGAACTCGCCCTATGTAATATTATAGGAGACGAGTGAGTCCAATTTCTTCGATTTAGAAGAATTCGACCCACTTATATTAAGAACTTAGAAACATTTAAGCTGAAAACGTGGTAAAGTTTTTATGCGAGAGAGAGATTCCTCATTCTTGCTTTGTTTTCTGAACCATGAAATTTCAAAAATTTAAATTGACGTTGACCCAAACAATCTCTTACGAAATAGTCTCTCTTTCTGTTGTTAAAATACGACCGAAATTTTTTGCGTGAGCTTTTATCGTGGACAAAACTGTTTCTGTTATCATCGGATGTTTCTTTTAAAGCACTCACCTTAAGAAAATTACGTAAGTCATATCGCGGACGTAATATCAAAAAATTTTATCGCAGTGACGAAAACGTTCTTTCGCGTGTATTTTTATTATCGCATACCAACTATTGTTGAATATTCAACCCAACAACGAGGAATAACTAATAGATGAAACAACTCCAAACTATGCGAGTGCAATTGCAATAAAGTTGGTTTTGGACTACTTCGCGTTATCGCAAGTTTGCATCATTTTTTTTTCTCAAATTTCTTCGTGTCAAATTGCGCGGCCATCACCTTTTGCGGTTCGGTAAAAAATTAAAAGCTAAACTCGGAGAAGGAATTGCTCACAGTATAAGTCAATACATCGTATCTAGAAAGAGGGCGTCATTCAATTGAAATTTGACACGAGCCGTAAAGGACAAACTGTACCTATTAGTATGTAAAACGAGCCAGCATAACTGCAACCCTCGGTCTAAATACAGCTTTATAGAAACAAATTGAAGAGAATTTCGGATTTAAAACCAAAAGCTTTCACGTAGATTATTTGATGGCAAATTTCGCGAAATTTGTAGAAAACGACAGCCAGACAATACAGAGTAAAGCTCATTTTGATGTACACTCCATAAACGCTCCGAGTATTCGCGTACGTTGAAGAGACGTCGTAACGTAATATTGAAAATCGCAACGTCGCGCCGGGCAAAAAGTTTACCACAACTCGCCACAATCATCGTAACAACTTGAAGAGGAAATAAAAATTCATGGCGCGTTTTTTTTTTCTCGCTGGCTGTCTCGCGTATTCTTTTCTCATTTTCTCGTACGTGAAATTCCTCAGTATCCCTTCAAAATACATCTGTTTTATAGTTTCACTTGACGCGCGTGACCAACAATTGTACATAAAAATTGAACTACACTGTCATTGTTCATAATAAGCGATAAACCTGCACCAAAAACAATACCCTCGTATTTCTAGATCGTTTACAGAAGAGTACAATTGATTGTTGTCGAATTTATTTCCATCAAGTACGTGGACTTCACAACCTTTTAGAATATATTATGTTACGAATCAAGAATTTGAAATGAGGAATTCGCTGTACTCGCACGTATGCTGGACTCCTAATTGCATCTTTCAAGACGAATGAAGTTTCCGAATCACTTTCATGGCTCCTAGACCGATCAAACGCTTTTCTGTTTCTTAAAAAAAAAAAAACAGAAATTCAATTCTTTCAAATGGAACAGCCACTTTCACTCGCCACACACGGAATATTCTCAGTTGAGAGGGGGAAATTTTAAGTTTTTTGGTCTTACCTCCAAATTTATTTTCGAGTCCCGTAAACGAACTCACAGCATACGAGTACTTCGCTTTAGTGCGCGTCGAGTTCTCTCAAGTAGAGGGAGACCACTGAATTTTTTTGATCCTCTGTTGGAAATCCTGATCAAAAGCTCAATATCGAAGATATGTTGACACTTTACTAAATTATGTCTGCAAGTATATCTACTCGTATCATCTTCTTTTCGAAGATAGTAAATTTTTTGAGCTTAAGAGTATAGCAGGAGGCCAGGCGGGAGACCATATAGTACAATAAGAAATAATTGTCTCTTGATTCATTCTCTAGCTTTTGAGAACTCTGTATACTATCCTCTCTTTACTTTTGAAAAACTTGAAGAACATTTTTTATATTGTCACAAAATGGAACGGGTGAAAGTATACTTATTACAACTCCTCATTACTACGGGAGAGGATATTAGCAATTCTCACAGACGCAAAAGTGCGTGCATACCTGCTCAGGATGATCGTTGAAAAATCCTAGCGGAGACGTCTGCTGATTCAGTAAAGCGACCAGTTATTTGTGATGTGTCGCATGGATCGTTCCCTAGGCTGCATTTAACAGGACCTGCAAAGTGAAGCTGCCATCAGACGTTAAGCTTACCTGCTATGCGGATGATAAACTGGTAGTATGCATTGCCGAAATATGGACTAGGCTCTAGAGATAGTGACGGGTTGGATCGATACTCGCAGTAGAAATGATGCAGGTCCATACTTTAGTTCACCCACCTTGTTCCTGCAAGGGATAGCAATCACAATCTAAGCATTTGGTTTCACTCAAAGATAAGCTTCAGGGGCGATTTCCTGATGATCGCGGATAAGGCGAGTGTAAGGTGGCGACCAACATAAACCGCCTAGTGACAAACCTAGGAGGGCTGGGGAAGCAAGAAGACGGATAATGATGAACGTTGCCTCTGCATAGACCAGTGCTTTTCAACCTTTCAGAGGTCGCGGACCCCTGAGGAATAATTCCAAATTTTCGCGGACCCCTAATATTTCAGAAAAATTTTTAATCGCAATCATTCCTTTACAAATGACATGGCGAACTTTATATGGCTTTTTTCCTCTTACTTCGTAAATTCATTCCTGTTAAATTTATGAAAACTGCTACCTCTCGCGGACCCCCTACAACGGTCTCGCGGACCCCCAGGGGTCCGCGGACCCCCGGTTGAAAAGCACTGGCATAGACCGACTCCAGGAAGACAGCGAGCGAACAGAAGGAGAGAGATGGAAAATAAGGAAATGTTTTGGTGGAGCCAAATGAATAATCTTTTTATAGTTGCTCGATCTAGTTATCAGTCAAGATATCAATCAGCTTAAATCTCTTTTCTAGTATGATAAGCTAACTATTCTAAATCAAGTCAAAGACTCCTCGCAAATTTTCTAGGAAGGTGGGGGGGGGGGAATCAACCCGAACTTGGGCTCGCAGATTTCCATTCGAGTTTGGATCCTAGATTCCCAATAGACAGCTGGGGTGCCGGTGAAGACATTGAAAAGAGGAAACCCTTCTTCGTGACGTTATCAAGCTAGCTCGTGACGTCATCAACATTCCTTTCTTTTTCTCTTTTGGACTGCACATTTTAACGGCAAACCTGTTTTATCGTGGAGGTTTTCGGGAAAGACGTCCGGAGCTCGAAAATTCTCGAAGTCTCCCTCCTACCAAATATTGCGGAGGGCGGGGCCCATGACGTCACAGTTTAATGATGTCATAGGTCAGCCTTGTGACGTCACAATTTGATGACGTCATATGTCAGCCTTGTGATATCACAATTTTTCAGTTCCCACGTGCTCCGTAGAACAGGTTTCTTGCCATTCCTCGTTTAACTCTGTTAACGAACCCGTGAGTTTTTTTGGATTAGGTTGCATGCTACGCCCAGATAGAGCGTAGTGAAGCCTAGCACTCTTCATGTTGAGCCATACTGAGCCAATTGTAGGGCTATTATACTCCAGTATACTGCAGGCATATTCATAGGGGTGATTTTACGCATAATTTTTGGCCCTGGTCCTCAATTTACAAGGACCAAATATTTCGCCTGACCAAGCCTTCTTCTTAAAGCTTCAAATTCTTTTGGGTCAGGATTCAATCTCGAGGCTAGGTGTATTCTAGGCCTAAATTGATACTAGGGTTGCCTAATCAAGTCTAATTCAAAGCTATAGTGTAGTCTATTCAAGCCTAGTGATAAGAATGAAGATATTATAACCTAATATGCTGTATGCTAGGGCTGGGAAACTCTCGGACGCGTAAGTCTCTTAGTCAGGTCTAAAGTTTGAGGTGGGTGAAGGGAAGGTCAGATTTCCAATAGTAGGATGGGGTGCCGGTAAAGACATTAAAAATATCATTATGCAACAAAAAGTTGCTCAAAAGTGTATTAAGCGCCTATCACACTGTCTCAACGGAGATTATTTGCGTATTAGTATGTTAACCATCAATCGATCTCCATGCTGAGAAGGGAGGGGTAGTGCTCAAAGGAAAGAAGAGGACAAAGGCTAGCGGCTTTATAGTAGAGCAGGAGGTGTAGAGTTCCTTGTTCGACAAATGGAAAGTGAGAATTGTTCAAAGTGAGCTAGAAATAGCGACCAATAATGTGTTAATATGTGACCTTGATAAGTAGTTGAGTTGAGACCATGGTCAGCTGAAATGTCGTCACCTGACTTAGGTGTCAAGTGGCCTCTATTGCTTCAACAAGTACCTTCATGAGAAGTTGAAAAAAGTTGACGCGCGCATTACGATCAAGAACGAGATGATGGATAACAGCACACCTTATTTGAGTGTGAGGCGTGGAGGTGTGAGCGGGGCAAGCTTGGCCGTATTCTTCAAGAACTTAGGCTCGGGCGCTTGCTCTAAGTAGGTTGGTCCAACATCAACTTAGTTTTAAGTTGGGTCTGGTGAGTGTGTTGAAGTTTGCATGCCTGAGAACCCTGCAGCTTGGCGGTCGTCGAAAAGAGTGGGTTTCACCGAGGATATTTTTACAACCTGAAGTTATACTTGAGAGGACCGATACCGGTGTTGGAGGAAACAAATTAATACTTAAGCAACCGGCAACCACTCCACAATGGACGAAGGTCGGCTGCACCTGCAAATGTAACACTATGGTTTGATCCCTCGACTCCTTTTCGCAAAATTGCATCCCAATCCCTTGAAAAAGTTACACACTGCAGCCTTCAGCGGTTAAAAATGTCGATATTCGACAGTAGAGACGGTCTCTCTTTTAATAGTTGTCAGGCGTTTATCGCGTTGTCACGGTTTTAGTACATCTTCATCGGAGCTTGTATGACAAATTATCACTCTTTTCCTATTTTTGTTAGCGATGCAATGATTTAGTACGCGTCGAACTTCAATAAAACTAACTTAAAGTTACAATATATAACCTTGTACATATCGTAATTACCGTCTATGCGAACAGAAGCTATACATCGATTATTTGGCAGAAAACAAATAATTAAAATTAGATCGACCAAGTTTTCTCGAATTAAATTTTTAATCGTTTATTTGGCAAATATACGTTCGCGGGAACGATTTATGGATTAAGTCGAAAGCTGTTGTCTATCGCACCAGCACGCACTCATTTATGTACAAAATGACGGATGAAAGTTCGGGTGAAACGTACAATTTTGCATGGTTTACGAGTGTAGTTGCCTAGCGGTGTGTATAACAACTCATTTTCACGCGATCATAATATCGATTTATTTGGCATAACTGATGGTACGATATTTTGGCCGGGGACTTTTTTTCTAGACATTGATTATGGTCGGTATTTTTCCACTTCTAATGATACCAATAAAGGTGACCGTTAATGACGTATATTACGATCTACCGACGCGTAGGATTAGCGTAGAGCGAACTACAACGCAAATTTAATAAAATTTTTAATAGAATTACAACACGGAATCTCATCACGTTAATTTTGAAATACCCGCTTTTTCCTCGAATTAGAAGAAATAAAAAACACCCCAAGAACGACCCTTTGGAGAGAATTTAATTTTATTGGCGGGTACCGGTATACACTTGTCATGGATTTTATAGTTTCAAGTTCTATATCATATGTTCCACAAGAGGGTTTAGGTGTGCAACAAGAAGATAATTTTGCGAAATAGTTTGCAGACCGACTCGAGCACTATTGTCTGTGAAACTATTAGTATTATGTCATTAATTATTTTTGCTTCTACTGATTTTTTCTATGCGCGAACATTCGCAAGACTACAAGAATGAACAATCGTCTCGTCTTCTCACCATTTTTTGTAAGTGGCTATCTTCCGGGGACAACTACTCTTCAGGAGTGAAAAATTTGCTCTAAAATAGAAAGTTTTGTCCGTAACCCTTTTGCCACCCCCCGAAAAATTTCCCAGTAAGGCGACTGCTTTTTCTCCTCAGTAAAAAAAAATTGCATTTTATGTACAACAATGTCTTAATTTGCAGCCAATTGGAGACACAAATTTTCAACTCTATATAACTGAAAAACATTTTCCACCTTTGTAGAGACTCGACTTTCTAAATCTACCGTCATTCTGCAGATGTGAAATTTGTCACGGGTGAAAAAATAAAAATAATCGTATAATTATGCACACGTTAGACCAGTCGATCTGCAGCATCTCGAGAGAGCATCAATCATATTCAGGTTATGGTATTATTATAGTTATTTTTCCGTGAGCTCGTTAGTGGGAATTCGTGTGCTCTTCCCGTTCACGGAGGCATAAAGGCTAGAGTACTGTGCAAAGTACACAGAAAATACTGTCATAAATAATGCGTGCCGCATCGTGTAGCGTTCTTGGGTCGTTGATGGAAAAGCAAGGAAAAATTTTTCCGTTCTCGTAACCCATATTTCTCTTAATTCAGTATTCAACGTGCATGTCTGCGAGTTTTTTTCTGAGCGCTTTTCTCCGTGAACAAATTTCGAACGGGAAATTGAAAACCGAATCTTGCGAATATAATATTTCACTGGCGGAGTAGACACACTATACACCTATGTCAACGAGAATTTTTTTTGTCGCAAAATAAACGAAAAAGCGTACGTGAGATCGCTGAAATTCTGTACGCAATATTTTGACAGACGCGATACTCGATCTGACAATTTTATCTATTCTAAATAATTTATTTTTTTTATTTTTTATTTTTTTTGAAGTGATGACCTCAATAAACGAAAGACCGATATTATTACTGAGTGCTCCTAATTACCAAAAACGTATGGATAAAATATGACAATTCAATCGTAAAACCAATTGAATGGGAAAAATGTCTGCGTGTAGGCCTACATTTGAGGGAGAGCGAACGAGAAAATACATTGAACCAGAGAAGTGAGAACGTATTCAAATTATTTGCTAAACAAGCGTACATAATCCTAGTGCTTATGTACATAATACAAATATAACGCAGTTATCATCTAGCCGTTTCTACCTCCAAAATACCAGCCTATCAATAATCCATCCCTAAGATTGTGAAATGTGCACCTAAGAGTATATTGAGTGATTATTGCGTGGATGGTCTTTTCCAATATATAATACAATAGCATTGTTCTGGAAGCTTGGGAAGTCCATCATTTGCCCGAAGGGAGATGAATTAAGCAAAATTTTTACATTCATATTGATGATAAATGATGTTGAACCAAGCATCCACATTTTATTCTTATTTTTCCATGTATTTGTTAGTCACATCAATTTTGATAGCCTACATCGAAGGTAGGGGAGTTTTAAAAATTTTAACAATATTGCTGATATTCCGAAGGCCCTCCCACCGTTCAATATATAGGTGAATTACTCTTGGTAGCCCGAATTTCCCATGATGTTATTGCTGAGTTTTTCCATCTCCTGAATGTTTGTTGGCCCTTCAATTATTGTAAATATTTAACAATAAAGACTATTAATTTCCAGAGTATTGCAGCCAGCTAAAAGCCGCAAGCTTAATTCATCTGAATTTTTACTGGTGAGAGAAAAGCTGGAAGCCTGCGTAGGCCGAAAACCAAAATAAGCCAAATTTTTTCAGTTTTTTTAAGCTTTCCTGATTCCTGTATAATAGAAAAATGCACTGCTTCAATATTAAAATTTCCAGTTCAATTGCTCCACTCTCGAGGTCACACCCTGGTTCAATTCAGCTTTCCAGCCGTTCAGCATAGAAGTCTGTAGAGGAGTCATCCGATGGAGAAGAATACAAACTGGAGAATGAGTATCTTCCTCAAGTTCATATGACAAAGCCTCAATTCTCTTGATCGTTTCATCTGGACTCCCACATTTATCAGCTGAAAGTCAGTTGAATTGAGCCAAAAGCCAGAAGCCAAAAGTCAAATTTTTCAAGGTAGTCAACGCTGAAATTTTCGGTCGCAATCTGAATTAATTTCCTGATGAGGTTAGCATTCCTATAGGACTCCGATTGAGCTCCTTAATTCGGGAAATATTAATGGGTCAATTGTAAAAAAAGATTTTGTTTCTCGTTCTGGGTCTTATTGGCACAAATACGTTGATAACGACTTGTGCCAATAAAGTGGCCTTAGTACTCGTATCTTTCCCACATCTTGCCAACAACTTCTTACAGTTTCTCAGCAGTCTTTATTCCTCCATTCGATTCACCAAAGAATTTGGCGGTCCCGAGATCTATTTCGGACACCTTTCTACTGTCTGGGAGCAATCAGTCGGCGCCTGTTAAGAATGCGTTTTCGTTCGCGTTGGCCATTTACGCACACACGTTGTTCTTGCTGATAGTATAAGCAGCTTCCGTGCGCCAACCGCCAATTTTGGGCGCTCACAGACTGGACTGTACCTCTGTGAGCAGTGGACGTCACCAATTTTGTATTTCTAAGAAAGATACCTAGACAGATTCTACTATTGATGGTTCCTCTTTCTGTCCTTTGGCAAGCTCGTTTGCCGCCTTTAGTACTCTCGTACACCACCCTGTCAGAGTTCCGTTAGACTCCGATGCTTCTCTCAGTGAGGTAATGTACCTAATTAAGTATTCGGTCAAATCTAGTAACTTTGACATTGACAAACCTGAACTAGTTTTCGGGTAAAAAACCATTATCAGAGTTGAAAGTGAATCAACTAAAAGAATAGAGTGTCTAGAGGTCTTGGAAAACCTCGAGATCCCGCGAAAGTTTCAAATTTTACATAGGTAGTGGGCCTGGAGACCCGGGATATCCCGGAATTTCTCAACTATAGCCCCGGAAATCTTTCTTAATCGCAATTTTTTATGAAATAATAAATAAATATGACAAGGGAAATTCATGTAATTGGATGCGTCACTTGCTAGATTTTAAGACGAGATAAGTGGAGGCATCCCGGAAAAATCTTGGGTGGGTGGCTAGTGTCGCCAATATAAATATTAGACCAACATTAAGACTTCAATTTGTACACGTCGCTCTTCTCGTTATTAGCGGGGAATCTGTCATCTATGTACTCAAGAGAGTAACTAGAAATGCAAACAGCAGAAGATTAGGGAATCGAATTAATTTAATCTGCTATCCCTTTTGTTGGGGGACATTCTCAGGAAATTGGCGTCCGTCATCCTAAGTTAGGTTAGCTTACATAACTCGGAAAAATCTCGACATAACCCAGGAAGATCAGGCTCAAAAATAAGAATAAATGGAAATAAATGCCGACAAAGGTTTTTTTCGTGGATTATGTTTAAAATGGTCTCCTGATAAATATACTAAAAGTCCACAGCGATCAGAGAGCGGGCCCTCCCCCAAAGGGGGTCAAAGTACCACAAAAATTAGTTTTCTGAGAATAAATCGAAAACTAAGCATCAGAGAAAAAAAAGTTTCGAACAAAAGTTGTTCCTCATCAAATTTCCTATAAATTTTACTATATGTATGTCAACTTAGCCCAAAAACTCGAGCTGAAAAGTTGGTTTGAAAGTTGAGCGATTTTCTAAAATTTTTGATTTTAGTGTTAGTGTAGTCAAATTAGACAGGTTTTGGAAAAAAAAAGAACATTGCGACATAGTAAAGGTCTGATTGCTGGAAATCGTCAAGAATGAAGTCCAAAACAACATACTAACTTCTTCTCGTTTTTCCCCAAAAGCATTTTTTTGTTTATGGGGGTTGAAACCCCCTCCAAATCAGTTTTTTGTAAATATCCCGCTTAATGCGCATTTTAGAGAAAAAAGTCATGAGTCAAAAATTATTCCTCGTGAAATTTCCTATCGGACTATGTATTTCACGTGATAGTTAGCTCAAAAATTCATGGAAATTGAGCCTCCCCACGCAAATCCGTGAATAACGCGCTCCTTGCCGAGAGATGACGTCGTTGCACGGTGGTTACGCGCGAAGGTAACGTTAATATGTCGCTAGTACATACGATGAAACGTATACTAATTTTATTAGTTTTAATTAATTGTCACAAGGAATTTGCTGCACGAAATTATTTTGAGAATAATCAACTGCCTATCATACATGAAAATAAAGTTTTCCATACATGGACAGACATTTTAAAAATCGTTTCTTATGCATGTATGATATGTAAAAAGCTGAATGGGGGCCTGTAAACATGCGAGCCCTTCCCCCATTTCGATTTTTCTAGTTGGAGTGGGTGGATTCGTTTGTACTGGGTTGTGCCGTAGAGTTTTCCGTTCGTGCTGGTCTTCTTCCCCCTCCAACCTTATGAGGGGGATGTATGCCAGGCCAGGCCAGCATGTCGTGCTCCATTTTCGGACTGAAAACAGGCTGAGTTTCGTATGCTACGTTTTTGCTGTATTATGCTCTCAAGTTTTCCATTGTGGTTGTTTCAAGCGATAGTGGGAATGGATGTGGTCTTCTGTGGTGGACTCGCAGTGAGATTTTGACTTCGACCCGCGTACAATTGAAGTAGGCTAACGTGTGGAATTGTTTTAAGCAATGGAAGGAATGCCACCAAGAAGCTTGTTATTGCTGTGTGCTCCACACACATTCAAGAAGAACCGCCGCAATATAAATCCGAGAATAACGCGCTCCTTGTCAAAGTTGGCGTAGTCGCATGAGAGTTTCACGTTGGTAGTCGATTGGGTCAGGCAAGCTCGCTCCGCCATTTCAGGCGATTTCTCGAGAAGCTTGTTTTGCGGTGAGAGATTGACTACATGAGTCTTGTAATTATCAAAACGGAGAAACAAGAGATAACAAGCTTCTTGGTATCATTCCCTATATTGCCTGGAACAATAAGAAATTCAGCAAGTTTGCCTGGATATCACGAGGAATAATTTTCGACTGATGACTTTTCTCTCTAAAATGCGTATTAAGCGGGATATTTACAAGAAACTGATTTTGAGGGGGTTTCGACCCCCATAAAAAAAAATGCTTTTGGGGAAAAACGAGAAGTTGACCATTTCCAGCAATCAGACCTTTACTATGTCGCAATGTTCTTTTTTTAACAGGGAACCTGTTTTATGGGGGGCTATTTGAGAAATCTGCCGTGCGCCGTCCGCCGTCCGCCGTCCGCCGTCCGCCGTCCGCCGTCCGCCGTGCGCCGTCCAGCGAAAAACTTAGAAAAATTTCGACTCTCGAGCTATATATGATAGGAGGGGGACTTAGAAAAATTTCGACTCTCGAGCTATATATGATAGAAGGGGGACTTAGAAAAATTTCGACTCTCGAGCCATATATGATAGGAGAGGGACTTAGAAAAATTTCGACTCTCGAGCTATATATGATAGGAGGGGGACTTAGAAAAATTTCGACTCTCGAGCCATATATGATAGGAGAGGGACTTAGAAAAATTTTGACTCTCGAGCTATATATGATAGAAGGGGGACTTAGAAAAAATTTCGAATCTCGAGCTATAGATGGTAGGAGGGGAACTTAGAAAAATTTCGACTCTCGAGCTATATATGATAGGAGGGGGACTTAGAAAAATTTCGACTCTCGAGCCATATATGATAGGAGGGGGACTTGGAAAAATTTCGACTCTCGAGAGCTATAGATGATAGGAGGGGGACTTAGAAAAACTTCGACTCTCGAGCCATATATGATAGGAGAGGGACTTAGAAAAATTTCGACTGTCGAGCTATATATGATCTAGGCTTCCTTGAATTTTCAATACCAAATCTCATTCGAATCATAAAACAGGTTCCCTGCGTTCCTCGTTTAACTTCGTTAAGGAAGCCGTCATTTTTTTTCCCCAAAACCTGTCTAATTTGACTACACTAACACTAAAATCAAAAATTTTAGAAAATCGCTCAACTTTCAAACCAACTTTTCAGCTCGAGTTTTTGGGCTAAGTTGACATGCATATAGTAAAATTTATAGGAAATTTGATGAGAAACAACTTTTGTTCGAAACTTTTTTTTCTCTGATGCTTAGTTTTCGAATTATTCTCAGAAAACTAATTTTTGTGGTACTTTGACCCCCTTTGAGGGAGGGCCCGCTCTCTGGTCGCTGTGGACTTTTAGTATGTTTATCAGGAGACCATTTTAAACATAATCCACGAAAAAAACCTTTGCCGGCATTTATTTCCATTTCAAAACCTAATCTGCCTGGGCTAATATGTGATGATGGGAAGGGGTTTTGGAAAATTTAAATGTTTGTACTATATTATAGAATGGGACGAGGACTTAAAAAATTTCAACTCTTAAGCTATCTGATTTTTATGACGTCATTACTTTCGAGACAATGTCCAGAGACTTGAAAACAATTTCGATCCTCGAGCTATATTTATATTATGAGGAGGAACTCGGGAACAGGACTTGGGGTTGACGTCATCTTTTCTTGATGAAATCACCTCAGTTGGAAGAATTTGTCAAGGCTAGATTGGAAGAATTTTTCTCGGCTAAATCAAGTTTAGAGAAAGGCTTCAAGATATATTATTTTACTGTTCCGGAACGTACAACGTGAATATGTACTGAGGTATAGTACAGATAATACAGATTGCTAAGCATATCAATATTCACTCTCACACGGCTAAACCCTCCATTACAGCAATTTTCTTTTTCGAAGGATAAACTCGCTTCCTTCAATCCTCGAGTTCTGCTTCGACCAAGACCTTACAAAACAATTTCCATCGGCTTTATACATTTCAAAGACCTAATAACTTGAACATAAAGAAAACATGAATGAGATAAGCTCTTTTCCATGAGGCCGCGAAGCTTGCGGGTTCTCCGCTGCCACGACCTCTAAATTTTAAGCGTACGATCCTTCATTTGTACAGGAAGACGTTTTAAAAAGTGAGGATTGTAGTAGACTGACTTGAAACTGAAGGTACGAAGAATACGACCGAGTTCAAAAGAAAACTTCCCCGAAAAAGGGAGCCTGATCCACCTTTTAACAGGGAACCTGTTTTATCGGGGGGTAAACTGAAGGAAAATGACGGGCGCCGGGCGCCGTCCAGCAAGAAAAAGGGACTTAGAAAAATTTTGATGAAGTGATAGGAGGGGGACTTATCCTCTCTGCTTCATGCAGTATATTATACTAGGTTTATACTACGTATTATACTAGGCGTATACTAGGTCCAAGCCTCCTTTATACTAGTTCTAGGCATCCTTCATACCATAAGCTTACAAGATCTTTATCAATAGCTTATACTAGCAGTTTGTCCTAGCTCTGTACTAGGTCTTAGGCTTCCTTTATACTATAGGTCTAGGAGGTCTGTATTAGTGGTTTTACTAGCTCTGTGACGTCATCAGATAGTGATGGCACGATGATCGTGACGTCACAGATCTCCATCGTGACGTCACCAGATCGTAACGTCATTAGATCGTGTGACGTCATCAGATTATGACGTCATCAAATCGTGACGTCATCAGATCTCCGAACTGATAACAGGATAGGCCTACCGGGGGTACCACACAGAACTTGACCTAATGAGAAGAGATCTCAAGGTGGTGAGGAACAAAGTTCACTCTACTTGAGACGACAAAAAGCAAAAAATGACACTCACATGATTACTCCCATAAAACAGGTTCCCTGTTTGCCTCAATTAACAGAGTTAATGAAGGCAATTCCGAGCAGCTAACTGTGTGGGCTGCGAGTTTTTTTTTTAGCGGGGAACCCGCTATCCATTTTGTTAGGAGATTACATCCTCAGAAAACGTCCGCGTCCGCGAAGTTAGTAACCTAAGGTTAGGTTAGGTTACGGGACTTAGAAGAATTTCGAGTCTCGAGCTATATATGAAAGGAGGGGGACTTAGAAGAATCTCGAGTCTCGAGCTATATATGAAAGGAGGGGGACTTGGAAGAATTTCGAGTCTCGAGCTATATATGATAGGAGGGGGACTTAGAACAATTTCAAGTCTCGAGCTCTATATAATAGGGGGGGGGGACTTGGAAGAATTTTGACTTTCGAGCTACCGTCCGTCGTCCGCCGTCCAACCAAAAACTTGGAAAAATTTTGAGACTCGAGCTATATATGATAGAAGGGGGACTTAAAAGAATTTCAAGTCTTGAGATATATATGATAGGAGGGGGACTTAGAAGATTTAGAAGAATTTCGAGTCTCGAGCTATATATGAAAGGAGGGGGACTTGGAAGAATCTCGAGTCTCGAGCTATATATGAAAGGAGGGGGACTTGGAAGAATTTCGAGTCTCGAGCTATATATGATAGGAGGGGGACTTAGAAGAATTTCAAGTCTCGAGCTATATATGATAGGAGGGGGACTTAGAACAATTTCAAGTCTCGAGCTCTATATAATAGGGAGGGGGGGGGGGGACTTGGAAGAATTTTGACTTTCGAGCTACCGTCCGTCGTCCGCCGTCCAACCAAAAACTTAGAAAAATTTTGAGACTCGAGCTATATATGATAGAAGGGGGACTTAGAAGAATTTCAAGTCTTGAGATATATATGATAGGAGGGGGACTTGGAAGAATTTCGAGCCTCGAACTATATATGATAGGAGGGGGACTTGGAAGAATTGTGACTTCCGAGCTATATATGATAGAACGGGGACTTGAAAGAATTTCGACTCTCGAGCTATATATATGATAGGAGAGAATGTAGAATGATAATTTCGATTTGAATTATATGACAAGATTATCAACTCAGTTCCACACCACCTGAGAGGTCGAGTTAAGGAATTGCGGGTTCCCCGCTGCCATTGCAACGTCTTGCATGGCTTCTAATTTTTTTTGACCCTTGTGTTCAGTGAAGTTGAGACACTACGAGTAATACTGCGGATTCGTAAATGAGCCGAGAAATCACCAAAAATACAATAGACTGTTTTATGTGAAGGAGCAATATGGAGAAATGAAGAGCTTCCAGTTTTAATAGACATTGTAAAAATTCTTGTCCCACTCACTGGAAAAGTCAGACACCAAAACTTTGCGGGAGTTTCTAGATCTTGCTGGTTGTAAAAACCATCAGTGATACTGATATTATCGCACGAAAATCGACGTCAGACCTAGACGGTGTGCTAATTGCAAAAATTACTTTGGTATACGAAGGGAAAATGGTGAAACTCGCAAATATTTGAGCGTAGATAACGAGAAAAGCACCGATAATTGTTGTTGAAGAATCGAAAATAATAAAAGAAACATTTCTCGTCGAATAGTTCATCGATTCGTGACTGCTATAGGTTAATAGAGCGAAGAGTGTAAAATCACAAAATTTGTAGTACTTCTCACAGTTACGATAAAGTAGTTTGAAACTGACGTAACTCGTCGTGTTATATCGAAGTCTTCGCGGTAATTTTCGTTCGTGACGTCAGTAAGCATCATTCATTGAAGAAGAATCATTTAAACTCAATGTCATTCGCAGTTCTTCTGTTCAATATCTCACATTTTTTAGTCGCTTCCGAAGAAATTGGAGTAAGTAAACCTGCGCATCGTTTTAATCTCAAAAAGAACTTCACTGAGTTCTTTTCGTTTGCAGGTTGACGCAATTTTCTGATTAAATTGTCAAATATTTGAAGCTAGATAAGCTTAACAAATCAGAAGGGAAAAAAGGTAGTGACAATTGATATACTAATAGTAATCAAACATCCGCGGTGCAGTAGCGACAAGCAACTTATGAAGCTTCTCATATAGCCCATTCTATCTTCATGCAAGCTGAGTTTTAACTTTTTGGAGAAACTTCCTTTTTTGTTGATCTCCTCCCTTCTAATTGCTATTTTTTATTTATTTTTTTTTTCATGTACCTATCTAATAAAATTATGAATTGATTGTTTTCTTGCAGATATAAATTAATGCACGGAGACAGGAGGAACGATTTGAACTGCCCATGTACAGATTATGTTACCTGCTCACGAAGAAACATGTATTTCGATTGCTGATCAGTAGTCTACTTAATTTGACGGCATTTATTCTTAGTCTACCTTTCACCGTTTTATTATTGGTTCTACACTTTGCTCGTTTCGTACTTAAATGGATCATATTGGCGATATACGATCGTTCGAAAGATTCTCAGTTTGCAGGTAAGTGCGTTTGTTGTGACACAAATGAATTTTTTTTTTTACAAGCCATTCAACAACACAGGAAGTTATTGGGTTGGTAAGAAGTATGAAGTAGGATGTGGATCTGAAAAGGTTGGAGTAGGTATTAGTAATGGATTACGAGTTCTTGGAGAGGGCAGAAGAGACGCGAGAGGGGATAGATAATGATTTTCTGTTCCGGAGGGATGGATAGAAAAAAAAAAAGGAATGATAATTCGTCAACATGGCAGTGTTGGAATGAGGGGGAGGGGGAGAACGAAGAGCCCAAGGAGAAAAAACGAACTGAGTCAAGCTATAATCATTTTCACGGCGTGAGGAACGAATTGAAGACAACCAGGAGATTGAGAGGACCAAAGGTTGTACCATGATGCGATGATCAGAGAATAGCAATAATAAGATTTTAAGTCATAGGCCGGGGGAGGGGTAGGGTCAGTGCGATCGAAGTAGAGAGCAGTGCTCGCTTGGCAGCTAGGTCCACTACGTCGTGTTCCGGCAAGCCGGTATGACCAGGAATCCAGAGGAAGGTAATTGGTGATAGAGCTGTCAAAGTGCAAAGAAGGATGAGAATGCTCTTATCGAGAAGAGAATGGGACTTGTGTGTCTCGACGAGAAGAAAGGAAATCGGAAAGGAAGAGGAATATAGTGGGAGGGAAGAATAAAATGGTGAGTATGGTAAAAATAAGTGGCAGATATCTCAGCAGAATATATGGAGGCCGAATTCTTCACAAGGACGGGCGAGACTTAACCATTGACAGAGAAGTTAGGAAATTCGCTTTGGATCTGTGTGTTTGTAAAGCATAGGTTGTGAGATGGAAATTCATTATCAATAATGGTTTAAAGTGTTTTAAGCGCATCAAGTTGGTTGATGTTAGTACGTCAGCCAGGTCGAGGCGAATATGAGGCGTCGTGGATGTGAAGGGGGAGAGTGAATAGGAAGAAAGGCCTTAAATTGAGTAAGCAAGTTTTCTAAAACCCCGACATTTTCGAGTATTCGCTTTTTCTATTCTGATTTGCTTGACATCAAAAGATCACAAGGTCTTGTCCTATTCCCTTTCCGAATATTGTTTTTGCTGTCATGTCCTCAAATTCCTCCTGTAGGCTATTAGTGACTAAAAAGTGATTTGGCAACTTCCATTCTTTCGCATTAAGCGCAATAGAAATGAGAAAACCGTCAATGCTTGACGTAATGTCATCATTTATTATTATTACCGAAGAAATGTATTTTCCTGCTTCCTTTTCTTCCTGTAAAGCTAGAAGCTTAAAGTTCTGGTCAACAAACTCCCATCCTCCGCTTTTAAAACCAGATTTTTCTCAAAATCGTCACTTTTTCAAGTACTTTCTCTTTTTGAAGATGTATTTCCAACAAGTGAAGTGATGTCAGACCCCCCTTGAAACAAAATACACTGCACTGTGGAGCTCATCGCATGCCTGTCGACTGACGAGCAGTCCATTATACTTTCTCAAATAGAAGCAGTAAAATTATTTTCCGACCACAACTTCTTTGGACAACTTTGAATTCGAAAATCCTTTTACAAAATAGACATACCTACATACACTCAGTGTTGCTAAATGAAAATCGTGAAAATCCGTCTTCCAGAAGAATGTGTGAGCTAACAAATTCCCCATCAGAAAGAATCCACACGGCTCTCGGACGCAAAAAACACCTTCAAAGAACAACTAACCGGCTTTGGAAAGTTATGAAGCGGCTCCAGAGCGTAATGGAGTGGTTTTCCAGTTGAATATTAAGAAATTTAAATGAAACTTTTTACATATTGCAACGGGGCCTCTGGGACACTTTTTTATTTATACACGAACCTGATTCAAATTTGCTCCATTCTGGACTACAGGTCATCTTGCTATGGGCTTGCACTACCTTTATTCAGAAGCTTCTGAATGATGTCAAAATATTTGTCAGCACTTAGCCTTGAATGTTCCCTACTCTAATTTAGCTTCTATTGTACACACGAATTGCTAAATTCTCTCCCACTTGACCCGTAAAACTTAGATCTTATAATCACCGAAACCAAATCCCCGCATCTCTAGCAAGGAACTTATTGTGCAGTGTGCGGTAGGTTACTTGGAAAAAAGTATTCCATCAAATCGTTGCCTCAAGAAGGAAGGGGAGGAGTGAAATTTTGAAATGTACTACAGGAGAAGACTTGGAAGAATTGATATCATTTAACTATATGGGGCGGGAGGGGGGAGATAAAGAAGTGGAGAGAGAAAAAAAAAACAAAAAAAAACTTGAGAGTCAGAAACTCACGTGTTTCCTTCAGAGATACGTAGTGTAACATTTTATATGCTTGCTCCAATCGGAGGCTAACGATATGATGAGCTCGGAAAAATATGAAAGGCAATTTCTTCAAAAGAAATCCCAGTCAAAGTTTCAAACTTGTGACGGTTTTTCCCGAAAGTATAACCTAGTCAAAAAACAATGACGGTTTTCCATTACGGTTTTTCCAAGAGTGTCCCAGCCTTAAAAATTCTGACCACCGTGCAAAGTGCAGTGGTTTGGTCCGACCTTCGAACTAGTCACCAACTTTTTCATTCAAGTCAAGTGTTTTGTTCATTTCAGGTCACAATCAAGGAATTGATATTTCTTACGTGTGTCACAGAAAGCTACCCACCTTCTCAAGGGAACTACCGAACAAAATGAATTGCAGCATATCTCTCATAAACATCTGGTCACTGTAATACTACCTCGAAGTGCCTCAAAAATGTAAAAAGAAAAGATTTTTTGAAACTATAGAAATCCATCTTTAATAACTTTTTCATTATTTGGCAGGGACCTTTGATCAGTGGAGCTGTCGAAATTTTCTGAAAATATTTGAGTTATATACCATGATAAATAAGTACACATTTGATCGTTCGTTCGGACTACCCTATACTTTTTTTACTTTCGTGACCCCCCTTAAAAAAAAGAAAATTTTTTACCATAGATAACGGTAATAGCTGAAACCAAAAATTCTCTTATATAAAAAAATAAAATAAAATAAAAAGTATTCGTGTAAAGACAAAAAATTAAATTTTCATGAGATCAATGAGATTCACTATATTTTTATTCGAGGAATTTCTCATCGCGTCAGATAGAATAAACTGAAGACGTAACAACGATACGGACCCTTTCGTTTTCGACTTCATTTATTTCTTCTCTCAATTTCTGAATTGTAAGTGAATAAAAATTAAAAAGACAAGGTCATGTTCGAGAAAGAAGAAGCCGAAAAAAAAAATACAAGAAAGCAAAATGTTTGTTATCATTTTTCTGCGATTAGCCGTCATTCAACGAACAATAAAGTAAAATATACAACAATCGCACTAACGAATTTTTGAATGACTGGAAGGAAAGTGAACGAATTCACCTCTGAAATAATATGCGAAGACGGTTTGAAGTAGGAAGGACGTCATCATCTTTGACTGATGATAATAGTAGAATATTTTCATTTGAAAATTACTCAGTTTTTTTTTTTCTGAGATACCAGCATTTTCCTTTTCAGCGAAACAATTTTTTTTTCTCTCTTTTCGTTCACGTTTTATATAAGACAGATAGGGAAATGAATCTAAGAAATAATGGATCAGAACGCAGAAAAGGAATAAAAACGAATTGATAATTTTCCTCTCATCTTTGTATCCATGGTAACTGGTAAATTTGAATAAGTACTTTGTTTGTACATCAATTTTTTTGCTGGCCTTCTGACAGAGTGAATAAGGCGCAATAATTATGTCGTACCATAACTATACCGGGAAATGAGTGCCAGCAAAAATGAACTATATTTTATATTTTCTAATGTCTACCATGATACTCATCCCGTTCGTACATTAAAGCGCGCATTTCAACGCAGACCTTTGTACAAGAAATGGAGGTCAACTGTGTCCCACTTGTGCAAATTAATCACTGGAGAAGGTGTACGAGGTCGACCATTTTCCGGTACGCTTTTAATACCTCGGAGATTAAGAATTACGGTCATTTTCTCGACAAATTTTCTGTACGACACAATCCAAAGTGAATGAGTTAAAAATATCAAAACGAGAAGAGGAAATTACTTCGTTCAGTTCTACACGGCTTAGTCTGCGATCATCTTGCTTCGTTAAAGTCAACATGGCCCGTTAGTACACTTGAAAAAAGCTTCTTTCATTTTAGTAGGTATTACGGATAGAAAACGACAATTTTCAGGAAGGGCGACCCATCAGTTAATTTCCCACTTTGAACGTTACAGACGGAAAGAAACAAAGGAGCGCAAAAAGAGATAGGATTGAATTTTGCTTTATTAGAAGTCATTTCTCAACCTCCTTAAAAAGTCTTAAAAAACCAATGTTCGCGAATTCGCCTTTAGATACTCGAGTACATTTTATTTATAAAGGAAGAAAGACGAAAAATTTGGGGAATCATTATCTCAAACATGAAAATTCATGACATTTTCAAACTGGAAATTACTTAGACAATAGGAACCTTACTCATCTTAAAGTAATCTTTTCTTGTTTTAGGTACCGGAAAGAAAATACTGAAAGGAGATGAATGTGGCTGGCTAGAAAAATGTTCGCAGGAGTCGGTGCTGCAAGCTGTACTGGTTTTTGACTCTAAAATAAATGTACGCCGAATCCAAGAACTAATCACTAGCCGTGTCATACCGCTTTACCCTCGCCTGACCTACAAAATATGCCCATTACCGTTTATGGCGGGTACTGTCCAGTGTTGGCTGCCGGATGAAGACTACGACATTAATCGACATGTTTTCACGGATCACTTGAACCTCTCTGATGGTCAGTTACAGGTATGTAGGTAGCATAAACACGGGTATGATAGAGGCAAATTTTTTTTTTTTAAATTGAGCATTCTAGATATTAAGTTT
This sequence comes from Aspidiotus rigidus, assembly GCA_035079385.1. Classification (NCBI taxonomy): domain Eukaryota; kingdom Metazoa; phylum Arthropoda; class Insecta; order Hemiptera; family Diaspididae; genus Aspidiotus; species Aspidiotus rigidus. Next base: position 129,980 of record JAVHKY010000072.1, on the reverse strand, counting down.
GTAGCTCGTATTTTTCCGAAATTAGGAACATTCTTCAAGTTGAGTTTTTATCATTGCGATGAGGACAGGAAGGGTAAGTCGATAGCAAGATTGAGTAGATAAAGGCATAGGTAAAACGAAATTGTCTTTCCTTATTAAGACAGGCGAAAATTATCTTACATATGTTTCTGGTAGCAGATAACCAGTGAGTGAAATATCAAGTTTCCGGTATGGGTCTTATGTGTGAAGGTGAGGGAGACGAAGGAAATTTGATTTTTGGAAAGATAAAAGTTTATTTAGATGCTGCGAAGCCCACGTCATGCTCCGGAAAAGGGATGTGACCCGGATATAGGGTGAGACGTATACTTCACGCGAGAAGAAGTACTTAGTAGGTTAAATCTAGAAGGTGATTGAGGGAAGGGAGGGCAATACTATATTTGTTATGTGGGGACAAGCGAATATGATAAAGAATGATGCAGGTTCCCTGCTGCCCTGATAAACTCAGTTATTGAATCCTAGTACTTTCCCAGGTCTTCTTCCATCTAATAGCTTGAAAGACGAAATTTCTTCTAATCGAATTTTTCTCAAGTCCCAACCCCATTTCATATACAGTTCAGGAACCCCGTCTCTCTTAGAACCAGAATCTACCTCCCCTCCCTGAAATATAGTTCAATGGTTGAAATTCCAATAAGTACCTCAAAGGTATGAATTTTCCAAAAACCGAAATTCGGTATCTCGGGACCACAATGTACCGGAAGGATGGTGAACGGCAAATATTTTCTTCAATGATCCCCCATAAAACCAGTTCCCTGTCGAAAAAAATGAGTATGCAATATGCAAGCTCGTGTGAGGCAAATTCAATTCTAAACGTCAAATCCCCATTTCATAGGAAACTAAAGATAGGGACGAAGGTTTAACATGAATAAAAGATAGTTCTCTCATCAAAATGTAATCTGAAATTCGTAACACGAGTAGAAGAAGAATGTTTTCACGCCTCATACAAATACAAATGTAGAGGAGAGAACGTAATTTTGTAAACGAATATATTTGAATGAAAATTTTATCATCACGAATAGGGCCTAGGACCTTGAAACAAGAACACCCCTACATTTAGACCGATATACTAAAGAAGGAACTTTGAACAAGTTGAAATAATTTTCTCACGCTTTTTCCTGTTCTTTGGACAAAATTAATTCTATAGGGATGAAGGAAATTACCTCAGTTTGTAATTTCCAACGACTAAACATGCACGTAAATTCTGTCAGTTTTCCGAGATGCTCGTCGCCTTGAACTCGATGAAAACTGTTTAGGCTACTGTAACTGTATTAAGTTGACAATTAGAAATTCTATAAACTTTTTCTCAAAATTGCTCTCACGTCGAAATTTGAATTGTAAATTAGTCAATTCGTAAGCGGTAATTTGACTCCACTACCCGCGCTAATGAAGTTTTCCTATATTTATTATTGTTGTTTTTTTCTTCCTAAACTGTCATATCGAGTCCTGACAGCAAAACTGTATAGATTCATCCTCATCAAAAATAGGAAGTAAATTTCAGTTTCCTTCCTGCGTATAAATATTTTCATAACAGCTGATGATGGAACAACTAGAAAAATCTATTCTTAATACCGTGTAATTGTTTAATTTTTTGATGTACCTATAGGACCCCCAGTATGCAGATAGAAGTATTACATTTTCTAACGAATTTAGCGTTCTTCTTCATTTAATAAATTTTAAAATGTTTCGCTGATTTTCCGACCTCTGATAATTTGTTTTCTTCGGTCGTTTCAGACATACGTCAGTAAATTGACGAACAAAAAACTGCCAACGGACAAACCTCCTTGGGAACTGAGAGTCGTTTCTCAATCGGTGGATTGCTCGTCGACGGATACAATCTTAATTCTTCGTGTTCATCAATGTTTAGCGGATGGGATGATGCTAATCAAAATTTTATGCACCAAACTTGCAGATACTAGAGCTTCTTATACTGCCTTCAAGGTGAGGTTCATTTTGTTCTCAATATGAACGAATTGGTATGTTACCACATTCAAAGTTGACGTAATAAATCAGAGTATTGCAGCCGAAAATTTCAACTTTGCTGCCGTACAAAAAATAATTGACGTATATGTGAGCTCTGTTACAGTCTACCAAAAACGACGACCCAGAGAAAAGATTAATTCAATGATAAAATTTCAACTTTGCAGCTCTACAAAAAATAATTGACGTATGTGAGCTCTGTTATCAAAAACGACGATACAGAGAAAAGATTAATTCAATGATAAGTATTGTGATTATACAGAAATAATCTCATCTCCATTAGATACACCATGTCCTTTGGATGCCGAAAGCTGATTTCAGCCAAATTTTTTTGGCTAGCTTTTGGCTTTGGTGTTTAAACAGCGCGCGTCGCTGCCGTACAAAGTTGAATTGACGTACATCGGTACATCCAAATCGACGATCAGGCAAACTATCTTTCGGATGATTCGTGCGAATGTGTGAATTGTGATAACTGGTGATAACACACGACCATTACTTCAATGATGGAATAACAGGGAAAAATTCAGATCTAGGAAATTGGAGCCTTCATCTTCATTCTCGTAGGATGAACCCGCAATGTCTATTATGTACCCGGTTGCGTTATCAGCGAAGCTAGCGCTGTTGGGTTCGAATACTGCCGTACAAAGTTGAATTGACGTACTTATATGCAGATAATGAATACAAGGAAAAGAGGTTATGGGTATACTTGATATAGCCACTTTTTCTCGTATTCATTTTTTGCATATACGTCAATTCAACTTTGTACGGCAGAATATTGGAAAGAGGGATGCTTGTATTGGAAAAGTAGTATGATATTGGATTTCTCATCAAAAAATCATCTTAGTAACGCATATTTACGTCTCAATTAGCCGTATTAATCTTATTTTACAGGGCTTGCACAATAACAGTTATTTTTCGGTTAACTGTTATAACTGAAATGAAAATATCAATTTTGACCGATTGACCGTTAACCGTTATTTTTTGGTTATAACTGTTATTTGACTGAAAATTCTAGGTCTTCTAACAACGTTGACCAAAAATTTTAGGACTTCGACCAAAATATTTTTCAACATTTAACAGTAAGTTATTGGTCAAAATACAGCTTGACCGATAATTGATAACCGAAAAAATTGGGAGGATTATTTTGACCGATAATTCCGAAAATATTTGTGAGGTCATTTGACCGATAACCGTTAACCGTTAAAAAAATTTCGGTCGCAAGCCCTGTTATGTTAAGAAAATAGAACTTCTTCCCATCCAATCGTTGATTTGGATATAGGTATACGTCAATCAAACTTTGTACGGCAGCTAGGTCACTTCTAAAAACGCTGCTTCTTACTTCCTTAGAAGCCTCGCGAAAATGACCTTAATAGATCGTCATTATCCTGGCATGTGGCAGTAACATTTTTATCAATTTCAATTTTCAACTTCCAATTTCTTCTCGACTTCTTGTACCCCTAACAGAGATCCTTTTTTCATGATCGTGTCCAAGTTTCTCGTCAAATCAGCTGAAAAAAAGCCGAAAGCTTGCCAAATTTTCTTTGATCAAGCCGAAGCTATATTTTTCAAGGTCAGAAGTTTAAGCTGAAAGCCGCAGCTGAATCTTTCAGCTGCAGCACACCAGCTGTTATTATCCGAATACCGTCTGTTTTCTCCTGAATGATGACACCGAGGATGTATCAAAACGTCGATAAATTTTTTAAAAATCGTGATAATAAAAGCCGTTTTATAATTTTTCTCATTGAATATCGAAGTATCTGCCTAACAACGATTATAAGAGTAAGTCTCATGACACTGTACAATGCATACATAGGCCAAATGTGATCATCATAATTATTCTCTTGATTGTTGTTTTACAGATACGTCAATTCAACTTTGTACGCAGCAGAGTAGCAAAACTAAAACTGGTGATAGAATCAGATAGAAATTGACCAATGTCTAAAATTTTTCTACATATTCCATTTGTTTCAGAATCATTTTAAATTTAGTTACTATTTAAGACTCATTCAAGCAATGTGCATTGGACCAGCATTAGTATTTTACAAATGGATCACCACACCCGACACGAAATTGTTCCAAGAAAGACAAGAGGACAAAACTTGCACTATCAATTGGTCAACGAGTATATCAATGTGTAAAGTAGAAAGAATTAGACAAGTTACTCGCAGTTCTCACAATTGTGTTTTTCTATCAGCAATAACCGGTGGCCTCCGGTATGTACTGCAAAGTTGTGGAATTAAGCACCCACCAGATCTTAAAGTAAGATAAAATTTGTATTTCTCGACAGCGAGCTAAAATTAACTTATAGAGATTCTAAATTTTGACTTTATTCAGTTGACAGTACCAATAGTTGGAGGTAAAGGCCAGAAATTCATTCCTATATCAACTTTCATTCCGGTTAGCATGGAAGGAGCGATACCAAGACTGTGGCAAACGAAGCATAGGCTAAAATTATTGGAATGTTCTTCGGATTTGCTTATTACGTATTTTGTCGTTCATTGTCTCATGCCAATATGTCCGTCATTTTACATTCCCTGTCTCAATAAATTCCTGCATAAATCGGTAAGTGCTGTCCGGTGCATGGTAGTCAGTTTTATGAAACTAACATCAGCCGATCGAAGATTTGAAAACGGAATTTATATCACATTGAGTCTTGTCATGACCCCAATAAAGGCTCATGTGTCCCCACCGCACCATTTCATCATTACCAGTTCGCAAATTCTGCCTCGATATGTTATATGAGCACCAATTATTAGTATGTGTTCCCCCATAACTCTATATCATCCTCATGGTCGAAGACACAGTGCGGTAATCTTTGACCTGAAGACCTATCCAACCTGTGAATGATATGTCCTCGCGACAGTCTCATAAGTTTACTAATAAGAGGGGATACATTCTGTGAATAGGTACTTGAATTTGTCCGTGATTGAAGACATAAAAAAAAAATAAAAATAAAAAAAACATGAAAAGATTTCATAGAGATAAAAGGTGGAATGAAGCCCCTTCGTCCTGCCTCGGACAATCATGTTTCAATGGCGTCTTCAGTTCTTCTTTTTAGATCATACAAATACCTCCTCTACAGTTTGTTATCAAAAGTTTCATTACGTTCCCCACGACACGTTTTATAAGAAATAAAATTTGATTTGTGTTTCCCAGCTCTATTACGATGACTTCATTTCAGGACATATATTCTCAAAATCATGATAGGTCATAAGTAGGTACACATGATACCTTGAGAATTTTTTGAATGCGAAATTAGAAAACAACTAACACGCTAAAGATAGATTTTACAATAGTGCAAAGTAGTTTTAAAGTCCTAAATATTCTGCATGCTTTCAATTAATATAACAGTTTCCTATAATTTTTATTCTTCAGGTTAACGTGCAATTCAGTTCGATTCTTGGACCAACAACACGATTAGTGATAGACGGGAGCCCGCTAAAAACAATTTATCCGCTATTACCGTGTCAAAGTGATTTAGGAATATCAGTGGCGGTTTCTACTTACGTCGACCAAGTTTACGTGACTGTTAATACGCACAGTTCGCTGAATAATGTTGGAAAAGTACTCGTCTGCTTTATAGAAGAGCAGGTAATGTAATGTGAACGCATTTTTAAAGCTCGATTTAATTTGCGAATCAATAACTCTTTTAAAAGTAAGAATTTATATATAAGAATTAATAAAATCCTGTATGCCATAGGCTGACTAAGGTATGACATGTTGAAACTGGTACATACCAGATGGAAGTCATTAAATGTACATGATTCATTCGTACAAATAGTTGAATTACGCAAGTTTATAATACTCCTATAGATAAGGATGTTAGGATCATAAGTTTTGCTATGGAGTATTTTAAATCGGTTTCCTTTTACTTTTTCTTAAGGAATAAAATATATAGGTATCTAAGATAAGCCACCTTATGCCTGCTTATTCATAGTGGTGAGAATTCCAAAGAAGATGTATAACGTACCTAAAAAGTTTATAATGATTCTCAGTTCCCCAACCAATTCATTCCAAAAAATTATCATTACTTTTTAGGCTATTTGGGCATTTTTCAAATGATATAGGTACCAATATACTTGTCTCAATGGCCTTCTCACAGAGTTCGAGTACCGTATTCGCTGGGAAATCTGTTAAAGTGTTACGATAGATTGAACAACTAGCAATTTTTTAAGGGTTTCTTTCACAGAAAGAGAGATTTTTGATGACTCAAGAGCTCCTTTTGAATACCTCATGTATGATCAAGAAAATTAATGATGAACAATTATCGTTTCGAATAACTTCTCTTCGATTGTTTAGAAAGAAATTACGCTTGAGGGAGAGAGAGAAAAAAAAAAAAAAAACCATCAAAACTGATAATATTACTTTATTAATTCGATATAAAAATCTATTTTCTTGAAAATATTTGTTTTATTGTCTTTCAGTTGGATCGAATGTATTCATTATTGGTAAATAGAACCATTCCCGAAGAAATGGGTGATGATTGCGTTCACAGTCAGTTACCAGACGTTTCAGAGTTACCCGTAAGAGAGGTAGGTATATATAAAAGCCAATTTATTTCGTTTAATTCGAAATAATATTATTAGCATCTGGTGCTCAGCGTATATATGTATAACCTATTCTACTCTCATACAAATTTTCGATGCAAATTACAGCTTAAATCGCGCATGCAAGCGATACAACGCGAACTTCAAAGGCTGAGCGAAATGTTATCGTATAACGAGGATGACGTTAAACGATTCTCGCATTTTAAATCCGAATTCAATCACATATTCAAGGAATTACGGAGAAGGAAATCGGTGAAAATTAGGAGGCCATCGATTTTTGCGCAGGTGCGTCGCAGTTCTCTTTCGCTGCTAGCTGTAATAAGGCTGTAGAATATCGGTCGTCGAAACACTCAGTGTTTTCGCAAACTGAACTATCCACAACCCGAAAACAATGTCAAGTATCACTATTAATGTTGATTAATGACGGGCAGTAGTTCTACTTTTTTTCTTTTTTTTTTCCTTTTCCTCTTGCACCTAGGAAAAATACACGCACTTACGTTAGGTTATTTCGTTGAGGAAAATGGTGTACGCATATGTCGTCTGACACCTTTAGATACAGTATCTGCTTTTAATTTTCTTTCTTCTCTCTCGTGTTTACAAACAAAGGGAAAACGAATTGCTCGAAAAATAATCTGTGAAATTACCTATTTTGTCTTGAATTTCAAAAATATTAATTTCAGAAAAGTGGCAAACAAAATAGAATTATGGCATATTGTTTGTTTTCGTGAATTATATAATTATATTTTAATTGATGTCCAAATTTTGAACTATCGCGCGTTGTAATTTTAGAGTTAGTAAGAACTAGTTTTTTAAAAATTGACCAGTTCTACACTGAAAATTCTTCACGATTTCACATTAAATAAATAAATTTAAAAAATGAACGTTTTTTACGTGAAAAATAAGAATGAATAAAAGTGTTTCAAAGATTGAAAAAAATTTAAATGTTTACTAAAAATTATAGTAGGTATAAACGGTGAATTTGTAAGTATGTGAGTATCAAACAATGATTCAATATCAAATGAGCTCTTGAGAAAGAAGTTCAAATAAAACACCAATACCTAATTCAAATAATCGGATATTTTTCACCTATAGGTATCACGAACGACTTCTGATGGGGGGAGAAAAAGTCATTGTTAGATGAGCCATTAAAGCAATTAAATGTTTAGGTACTCATGTATCCCCAAGCAAATTTCTTAGAATCTTGCTCTCGTAAACTGATATGAGCGAGGTATAAAGTTCGTATTCAATCAGCTACAATCTATTGATGATTTTTTTTTTTTTTTCAGACTTTGGAGAACGTCACTTCAATTTGCTCGTCTCGCAAAAGCGTCAACGTGATCATGTACCCATTCAAGGATGCGACGTGTACATTAAACGAAAATGGAAATTTCCAGCCAACAAATGATAATAATTCGGGCAGTATCAGTAGTAATAACAGATTGAGATTCAAACAAATCAATTTCGAAGAAGCCATGCAATTGATGTTTTATAAGAAGTGCCCGTCCAGACCGTCGTTCAAAGGTTGTAGTTATAGTAATACAAATAAGTATATTTACTTGACGTTAATGAACGCCAATATAACTTTGGAAAATGGAAATAATAATATGGTCGACGAGATAGTCGACGAAAGTACGGTTCCAGTAAATACGAGTTACGGGTCCGTATTTTCGGAGGACTGTAATTTAATGTCGCACCAAACTTCATTTTATGATCTCGGTGGAAACGAACACATTATATAATAGGAAGAAGAATTGGAGGGAAAAAAAAGAAAAAATTTATCTTCACCGCCGTACTTTAACGAGGTAACGCGCGAATGTTTTATTCAGGGGTTGAATTTTAAATTTTAGAGTAGGTGTCTATCTAATCTACTTACTTAAATTTAGAACTCTCCAATTATATTTTTTCTCTCTTCCTCTATATTTCTCGATGGTATTGAAAACTACCTTTAATTACAGAAATCTACCAATTTAATTTACGTACCTATGCTCTTAATTATTAATTAAATGTGATATTTAGTCGTTACTATAAATTTACCTTAATTGTACCGTTATCTCACTTTAAAATGCCGAAATACTGATATGAATCACGAAATGCTGACTGTCTCTTAGTACCTGTTCAACAACCTACGTAGGTGATGTCAGATAATCTTTAACAAAAAAAAAGACTTATTTTTTGTGCGTGAAAAAAATCTTTTTTTTTAACTAAATTAATTCCATTATATAAGTTCCGAATTAATCAAAATAATTATAGTTGTTAGAAATTTTTGAACAGTTTCATTCTCGTCCCTCCTTTGTTCATTGGAGTAATTTTTCAAATATTTGAGAGTAAATATTTTTTTCTGTCCTTTACGATTATTTTTTCGACTTACCATTAATTAGTATTATAGTTAATTATGTCTTTCTGCTCGTAGAATACCTAAGAAGACTTAGTGTTTTTTTGTCTTCCTTTTTGTGTTATTCGTGCTTATTTTTCATCTATCTCATTCTTTTAATCACTTTTCTTTTCGTTTTTTTGTTCTTGATCTTCTACCATCTGTTACTTCGTTCATGTAACAACTTAGAAATAAATTATTTTTCGTTACTCCTGTATAACTATTAATACTTGGTTCAAATTGAAGACCTTTGTCATATTTGTTGTTATTATGATACGTTGTAGAGAAAGCTGATGTGCAGAAAATAGATGCGAATAAAACTTCGCTACCCTGAGGGTGATATTTAAAAAAAAAATAAAATAAAAAAATCACCCTAAGACTAATAATTTTTGCGAAAGCTTCGTGAATTCGATTCCGCGACGAGCGCAATGATATTAATTTTCAAGTTTTTCGAGTAAGTCCACACGAACAAAACGTACAGCTGGTAAATCATCAATGAAACCGACGAAAAATACCTACACTTAGGTTTTTTCTTACGCTATGAATTTTTCGGACCATAAATTTTTCGGGTTATAAATTTTCCCGCAATGAATTTTGCACTCTGTACTTGCGATTGTGAATCTCGAGCGGAAAATTTTCGTACAAACACGGCTACAAAGAATAACTTACAATCAGAAGAAATTGTCGTCTTTGTCTATTATTTAAAACTAGAACAAAAAACATTTACAGAGGTTTGAACAATATTTTTTCAGAGTTATATTTTTTATTCAAGAAATTTTTGTTTACTTTTTGAATTCATATTGAAATGAACAGCTATGAAGAGTAGCTAGGTAGGTTATTTTTCTTTTACTCATCTTTCTCGTGTGTGTTATTCGATCTCAAAATACCACAACAGCATACAGGAATATTGAACCAATTAAGGTTGTGCAAATTTAAACAAGTAAGTAATCGAAGTTTTCCTAAATAAAAATAATACCTAGCCTACCGATGATGCAAACGAATGGTTTTGTATCTAAAAAGCCTGCTTAAGGCATGATGCACAAATTAAAATATGATAGATTGGCGGATATACATAAGTAGGTATCAAGTTACATGACTATTTGAAAAATCAATTTGATGATGCCATTTACCATCGCAGTCCCATCAATTTTTTATTTGGAAAAAGTGGCATAGTCATTTTCAGTTGATTTCTTTGGCTGATTTCCCTTGATGATAGTCGATCAACAATAATCAAATGTTCATGACAACAGTGGGAGCTTAAACATAACGTTTTATTCCATTTTTTTTTTATTTTTTATTCGTAGGTATCACCTAAACTAAATCAATACCATTTGAAAGGGAATTGAACGCAGTGTCTAAATTCAGGCTGTTTTTTTGTCTTCAATTTCTTTCCTCCTTTTTATTCTTCGCTGGGCATACACCTCAATTTAATCGTCAGCAGTACCTTCACTTTTCAAGGACAACCGACATCTTACGTCGATAAATGAACCTAGTACCTAAGTTAAAGTAGTAGTTTGAGAACATTGAAAAAAATGGATGCTGAAAGTTACTGGAGAATTTACTACCTTCATCGAATGAGAAGAAAACATCAACCGATTGTTTTAGGTTAGGCCTATACATTGATTTTCCCCGACTCTACGACCATGATAATTTATATTCTTACGATTTGATAGATCGATGAAATGACATCACTCGAAAATATCAAGATACTCGTGCTGCTAGGTAACACGTGATTTAAAAAATACCAGAAGAGAATCAACGACGCATGCGCAGTATGACGTCTTATCAGTATAATTCAGTACTCGACATAACCCTGCAGGTGTCAATTATTGTTTCTAGCGATTTGCATTCGCATCGCTCGAACTTGTTCTGTTCTCCTTAATCTCAAATTTAATAGTACAGTTTTTCACCCTTTTTTGTTTCAAACAGAAAACGTCATTAAAAATCATAAATTCATATCTATCCGCTAGACTTCAAGCCTATCTATCTCCTTCACTATACCCGGTCCAATAAACGTAGTTCGCCACATTGATTTTGATAGATATTTTACTCACTTATCACGATTCCACGATCGATTCGAGTAACGTGTGTTAACGTTCAAGTCAAGATCACCGCAGTCAGCAATTAGCTTTCATTGCTGCGTGTATTTTGCATTCGTCAGTTGTTGTTCGTTCTTGCTTGCTGAATCGAACTGGTTCAGTGAACCCGTCAATATCGTTCAACGCTTACATTATCTTGAAGAACGAGTATTGTGACTCGCCTTCTGAGTCGTATAAATTGTAATTTTGAAAAATTTTATTCAATTTTGCCGCCACTCTAATCGATCATGTCTGAATGTCAGATCAAAAAACAGAAGATGGTGTCTTGTCTCGATCAGCTGAAAAATTTCACGACCGTCGTAGCCGATACCGGTGACTTCGAAGGTAAATATCTCATTATTACTATACTATATTTATTCTAAATTCTCCCAGTCAAGATTCACAGCATTAAACTGCCTTTTATCACGAAAATTAACGTATTAGTTTGACGAGAATGCTATTAAGCTCCGAACTCTGGTTCTCGAGTTGTGATACCTATGACATGACATCATGTAGTTCCGTTCGATTCTGACTACAGTTCGCAGCAAGGGTATGCATGTTACACATAATTCCAGTGCAACTCATCATTAGCTAAATTTGCCCTCGATTCAATGGATATTTCTCACCTTTTCGTAGAGGTCATTTCTGTATTTAATCGCTACAGTACGCTGGTGAATGTAGATAGCTAGATAATATTTTTACCGAGCGCACGCAGTTTTGTTTGCGTATCAACAAGATCGGACGTAATTATATCGTAAGAGAATGTCAGGGTGAAGGTTAATGATATCGATGACGTTAAACTAACTCCGAAATAATTATTTTCTTTTTTTCAACGGGAAAATTACATCTGTTTGCCCTGTAAAAATATAGCCAACGCCTCTTTAAAACTTTTGTGACATGAGTTTTCACGATTCCGGTTTATCTGATTTCAGTGATGAAAAAATACAAGCCCACCGATGCCACGACAAATCCATCCTTGATCATGCTGGCAGCTAAGTTACCTCAATATCAACCTCTCTTACAAAAAGCTGTACAGTATGGCAAACTTAATGGAAAGTAAGAAAGAGTTATCATCAATATATATTACGTACATATTATTATCTTCGTGGAGGAGGAAAAAAAATCCCAATTATCTCTGTATAATTGAGCGGTGTCATGAAGGTACTTATTAAATTTGGATTTTGTTTGCATTATTTCTTTTTTTCAGAACTTTACAAGTACAACTTGACGCTGCTATGGATAAACTGGTTGTTTTATTCGGCGTTGAAATCTTAAAAATAGTGCCCGGTCGTGTGTCTACAGAAGTCGATGCAAAGTACGAACATATTCTTCCATACACGTTTCGAAAAGTAACTGTCGTTCGTAATATGAAAAACTTTCCAGCTTTGTTCATGACTAGAACTGAAAAAAAAAAGGAAAACGTGTTCGTATAGAACATCTATTTTCGACTGAGTGTTTTTCGAGCAAAATATTTCTCAAAAAAGGAAACTTGCACAATATTAGGGGAAAAAAGATCCTAGGAGAGCGAATAAAGGGATTCAATAAAAGTTCACCGGAATTCAAACCTAGAGTCTTTCAGTTCCAGACGATTTTACTACAGGATGAGCTTCTAAACTTATATATTTTATTTAATTTATTTTTTTAGTCAACTATGTCTCACTTAAAAAAATTAAATGAAAGTATCAGTTCTAAATTTTCAGGAGTTTCTTGGAGTTTTTTCATTTTCTAATTATTTTTCTCTACTTCGTTGTGGGTATTCGATTAATCGAGTATTGTTTAGTTAATCGGAGAAAAATAAGAAAAAATATGATCAACGCAATTCGAGTGAAGAACATTTTTGAAGCAAACTGAAACCAATGTTTTCCTGAGTTAAAAATCAAAGTTTATTGGAGAAAAGGATTAGCGTTTTCTACTTTTCTAGTCATCCTAATTGTTGCAGAAACCGTTTCTTATTCGTCTTCGAAAACTGTTAAAGCTTTAGTACCTAACTTGAAAAATTACTATCATCATTTGAATGAAACGTTTGAAAATAATCTGCTGAAAATCGGAATTATTTCGAAATATAGTAATATGAATTTACTAAATTATGGATAGCCATATTAATGTTCTTAATTAATTTTATGTTTCAGATACTCATTTAACAAAGAAGCTAGTATTAATAAAGCGAAAGAGCTTATCAGATTGTACGAAGAACATGGTATTCCAAAAGAACGAATTTTGATAAAATTGGCTGCTACGTGGGAAGGCATTCAAGCTGCAAAGTAATTAGAACTGTATATAATGTTAAAACCATAAGTATCTAAGTTGATTCGTTCTTGTAAGTTACGGTTATACATACTGAAAGGATGACACCAAAGTTATAAAATTCACAAATACCGTAGAAGATTTCATAACTTCGATTCATTGTTCTGAGCATACCTCCTTCTTAAGTATCTGATCGAGTCGCTTTATGCCTGGTTTGAATGAGATCGTAGTATAAAAAATGTATTTTCGAGTTCAAAGAATGGGTTTACCTCCCTATGTTGCAGCGGGGTAAAAATTAATAATATCATCGAGTTTCCCAACCTATACCTAGTCAGTATCTACCGTGTGTGAAAGAGCTCCTTACGTATTTTTTTTAAATCTGAGAAATTCCTCAAGGCTTACCCCGGGAGTTGGATTCTGCTTATTCTAGGTTCAATAACATTATTATTTCAGAGTTCTAGAACAAGAATACGGCATTCATTGCAACTTGACGTTACTCTTCTCATTTCATCAAGCGGTCGCCTGCGCCGAAGCTGGTGTTACTCTCATATCGCCCTTCGTTGGACGAATTCTTGACTGGTAAAGTGATTTAATGATCTCTTTTTTTTTTTTACTCCATTCTCAATGGCGATTATCGTTTCCTTTTAATACGATGTAGGTACGTCGCGAATACTGATAAAAAAAAATTCGAGATGTTAGAAGATCCCGGCGTCCAATCGGTGACTAAAATTTACAATTATTACAAAAAATTCGGGTATGAAACCGTCGTGATGGGAGCTTCATTCCGAAACACTGGTACTTTCGTATTGCATCTTAATCCCCGAAAAAGTGAACTCATGTACCCCGTACTTCTTATTCTTCTTATTCTTCCAGATCAAATCAAAGGGTTATGTGGTTGCGATTTATTAACCATCAACCCGAAATTGTTGGAGGAGTTGGAGAAAGACCATGATCCGTTATACGAGCAACTGAACGCAACCGCTGGTCAGTATTGTAAAAATAAATTTGACCTAATTATGTCGAGAAAAAGTGCGAATCTTTACAATTTCGGATTTTCTATTACAGCGAAGAAATATGATACAGAAAAAATTACGTTGGATGAAAGTTCATTCAGATGGCATTTAAACGAAGATAAAATGGCAACCGATAAATTGACCGACGGTATACGCGTATTCAACGCCGACTCTCGAAAATTGGAGAACTTACTACTCGAATTATTTAAGAAATGAAAAATGGAACTATGATTACACGACTCCCAAGATCAACTCTGATTGTGCTTCCTCTTTTATTCTCAATCGTATCTATATAACTCAATTTTATTTTGTCATTCCAATTTATTGTTACGAGCTACGATTCTAAAATCGTTTTTCCATAACAATAAACATTTTGGACAGTTTTAGCGAGTGTAATCGTTTCTCTCCTCGCCTGATTACCGTTTGAGAGATGAAGAGGTTCAACCGAATCTTATTCAAGTAGTGCTTCGTAGATTGACAACGAAAATTGGTTCATGATCGCAAGAAGTTGAGTGCCTTCAATAATCATTTTTTCAGGATATTGTAATTCAAATCAAATTATCGATATCAACTGATTTTTGTTATTGATGAAGTCATCTAGTAGTACCATTACGATGTTTCATAAGATTTAGAGCTAATTCCAAGTTGCAATTAGTATTCAGAATATTTTCTCATAGTGTCCTGCAGGTAGTAGAATTCCAAGTATTTAGAGCTAGCTTAGGAAGATAAGGTTCGGTATTTCAAACAATGAGCGTTTGTAATGGATATAAAAAAGCTATTCATAGCTTATGTTTTTAGTACAGGAACAGCACACTGAAAATGGAGAATTGTCAGAATATTGTTCATCCTGCTGGCATAAATTTACGTCTGTAATTATTCTCAAAATGAATTCTTGAAAACAGAAATTCTGGTATCGGTTCTGTAGTTCACCATTCGGTTATTGAATTCCTTGACTAAGTGTCTTTTGAATAAACGTATGATTGAAGGAAACATTATCAGAAGAAAAGCGACTGTATTTAATATTTTTTCAAAAACTCTTTAGCTTTTTTAGCCTCCATTTCTTGTTTTTCTTTCTCCAGTCTGGCTGCTTTACCTCTTGCGTACTTCTTATACTTGATTTGCTTTACAAATTTACGGTATTCTTGAATTCCTCCATCGTTGATAGACTTCATATCGGGTACCTCTTTCTCGCATCGCTTCATGTAAGCAATCGTAAGAGGGAAATCGTCTTTATCTGGAGGTGAATACATCTGTGCCAAAGAGTGGAAAAAAGAGGTTAAGTTCTAGGATTTGATTTTTTTTTTTCAAGTCGACGTAGTCATACTAACGCTCATTTGAGTTAACGATGTATACACAGAAATATCTGCGATGGTGAATTGATCTCCAGCAATGAACGTGGATTTTTTCAAAAAATTGTCCAATATTAAAAAAATTTCTCTATTTTTTTGCACGATCTTCACGCCTAATCCGGTCAACATTTTGGACATGTATTCGTTGAACACTTTCTACAAAATAGATGAAAGAGGTTTCAAAATTCAATGCTTCAATGAGTGTTTTAAGCGTTATGGTAAATAGCTTACTGTCACATCACCTCGATACAGAGGATATAACAATCCTGTATCCAGGTGTAACATGTGATTTACTCGTGCTCTCTGAATTGGGTCCTTCGGATATAAGGTATCATTTGAGGCGTATTTATCCACCAAATAAGAATTGATAGCATGACTACGAAAAATATAATAAATGAATTGAAAAAAATAGTACAATAGCTTATTATAAAGGAAAAAAAAAAAAAATCTAAAATGCTTGAGACTTTGAGATTTTTTTAAAAGTATAATTTAGTCAATTACCTACTTACCTATCCGTGAGAATTAATTCATTGTCGTCAATTATCGGAACTGTATTATCTGGATTCATCTAAAGAATTAGAAGTTAGGTAAGAATTTTGATTAAACGTATGTACAAATATCACGAGAATGAAAAGCGGGCAAATTTTTATTTAAAATCATTTACGAAGTTTGGAAAGGGTTTTTTTGGTCGGTAGTTGTCAAGAAAAAATTATCTATGATACCTAGCACATGAGAGTTACAGCTATTACACGAGTTATTTACTCAATCACTACTTATGGACAGAGACTTCAAGAATCTTCAAGATCAAGAAGTCTTACATTCGAATAGCCCGAGTGAAGATTACCTTCCTCGTACTTTGTATTTCTTGATAATTTTTAAATTACCTATTTCGATTTATTCAACTATCTTATCATTTGTCCTGAAGTTGGAGGATTGGAACAAAAGCATGCTTACGAATACTAAACACGAAAAGTGTATCACTTGATGACAGAATACTTTTTCTCACCTCGAGTATTTTGGGGTAAAACTCCGTGCTCGAGGCTAAGTCAACGTATTCAATTTCGTGTTTTATTTTCAAGAGAGTTAATAGAATTAAAACGGCTCTTGATTGAGGACTTTTTACGTCGTGATAGAGTCTTATCATCGTAGAGATTATAATGGTCAAGCCAAATCCTGAAAACAGCAAATAATACATTAGAGTTCCAAAGTTGATATGAAATAACGTGTGCGTATTTTCGCAAATATCAAACGTCATCTTGCATGTTTTTATTTGTAGATTCTCTTGAGATGTCGTCAAAGAGATTTTATCTTGGTTGTAAATTATCCACTCTTGATCCAGGAACTACTTTTTTTTTCCACGCCCAACCAATTTTTTTTTTTTTTCCCCTTAAAATTACTTTTTTTGAATTGTTACCAAATGTTTCTTTTCAATATAGTCCCAATAAATTACGTAAACAAATTACACATGCGTACCTACCTAAAATTTCATGAGAAGTATCGTGAGTGACTTTTGATTATGAGCCCGGCTAGATTATTATTGAAATCAACGGAATACGTATTAAGCATAAGACTAGGGAAAAAAGGTTTTCTATTTAAACTAATAAATCTTTTCATTTGAAGCGCAGCCAATTCAAAACAAAAAAAAAACACGAAATACCTAAATGTTCCGACAGCTATTGACGTAGGAATTGATTAGAGTTGCGAAGTGATACGGTCTCTATCGCAAGTAATTTAATGCACATTCCTCAAGTATTGGATCCACGTACCTATCGTAAAGGCTTACGTCACCTACTATTTTACTATTTTCAAACATGATTAAAATAAAATTTTTAAAAACGAGAGAACAATATATTATGAGCTGTTTTTTAGGTACCTATCATTAAAGAGAAGAGTCCTGAGATATTTTCAATGGGGTAGACTATTAACATAATTATTCAACTTTTTAGAACAAGCCAACTTCCTCTCACGCATAT
Source organism: Aspidiotus rigidus (assembly GCA_035079385.1). NCBI lineage: Eukaryota > Metazoa > Arthropoda > Insecta > Hemiptera > Diaspididae > Aspidiotus > Aspidiotus rigidus. Next base: position 112,392 of record JAVHKY010000072.1, on the reverse strand, counting down.
AATCACACAATCTAGCCGAGCTCATAGCCCAGAAGGCAGGCTGCTAGTAGCTCGTTAATTAAAAAAAAAAAAAAAAAAAAAAAAAAAAAAAAGAATAGTTGTAATACGGTAGTTTAAAATTTCTATCGTAAAGCTTCAGAGCTTTGCAAGATACACTTCTATTGAGAAACGTGTGGTCAAGTACCTACATAATCATGAACTCATAAAAGAACTTGTTTCAATACGATTAATTGGTGAATATTTTTTTTTTTTTTAGTGTCCTTCAGGATATGATGACTTTTCCTTGCTGGCTGAGCCTGTTGGAGAGGCCCTCTTTCTCAGATAAAAACAGTCCTTCGAAAGTTTTTCCTAGTTTTAAACCAGGTCATGGTCATTCGTCTAGCCAGACGCGGACGATTTTTTTTATGATTTTCTCATAATAAATGTAATGGTAATCTTCCCCGTTCACGGTGACGACAAAAGAAATTAGATTTCAATGTTTGTAATCGTCAGTTTCACGAAACTGCGAGTAGAATGAAAGCGTGGGAAACGCAATATTAGGATTTATACGTGTTCACTAAAAACAATATTATAGCTACAGATTGCTTTGTACACTGATACAAATTTTTATCCCTTCATACACGGTAGGCCTAGGTAATTTTTTTTTAAGGTTTTCCAAGAAAACAACAATGTAAAGGCGAAAAAACTTTGTGACTTCTCATTGATTAAACTTACGGTGAGGTTAATAATTTTGAAAATATTCGATCTTAAAATGCCATCATGATTTAAGAAAAACCATCTCCAAAGACTATAATTCGTTTATACTTTACCCATAAAATATTAATAGGGATAACTTACAAAAATGAACACTCAAGCTCATCTTTTTCTTACTCTGAGGTATTATGATGACCCAAATAATTTCTATCAATTTCCTGCGTGGACATGAACTTGAACTAATTTTTCTCTGCGAACAATTCATTTACATGTAAACAAAGTATGACTGTGCTCTATCGAGTATCGACAAAGACGTATCATTATTGTATCAACAGTCCACTACCTATAACTAAGATTAAATTGTCGTGTTTTCTTCTTTTATTTCTGTATAGTAACTTAATAGACTATTGGTACTCAATAATCTATAATAAGTATCTCGTATTTTTTTCAAACGTGTATTCCGCTTCTATATGACGATCTCGAAAGTAGCAGTAACCTACAAGATTAACTCAAGAGTACCGCTGTATAGGAAATCAGAATGCTTTTCGTTAGTTTCGAAATTCTATTCTTTATGTATCTCTTCATCATCTATTATTTCATTTCCCACTTCTTCTATCCTCGAGATCCACTCTACGATCAATCATCAGAATGAGTTTAAAAAGTGACGCTAAAGTAGATAATCATTTTATTTTAAGTGCGCGAAACCAATTTTTTACCAAGATCGAAGAACAAAAATTGAAATTGGCTAGCTGAAGAACGAACTATTTTCAAAATTGGTGAGTTTGTACGTTTTATTAATACCCAATATAATAAATCTCGGGCTCACGAGCTCTTAATAAGTAGCAGATTATGCAACCGACCTACCGGTATATTGTACCTACTTGTTTTCTGATAAGGAAAATTTGCAAGCACGTAGTTGGTACCTGATTATAGTTGAAAATTACGAATAAAATTATGATTGTGAAGATACCTACTTATTTAAATAATAAAAAAATGTAGGAATGAGGGAGTTCAATTTTAAATTAAGGAACAGGAGAAGCCCGGTAAACATTGTTCCCAGTTGAAGCCCATGAATCTGGAGGTTTTATAGGTATTTAAACTTCAAAGCGGGAACGAAACTTTAAATGAGAGTTTCAAAGGTACCTAGTTTTTCCCAGAGCTGCTTGGCTAAGGCGAAGTTGGCCAGACTATTTTAGCCAATTGTTAGCCAGAAAATGAAATCGAGTCAACTTTAAACCGAGCCATTAGTCAATGAAAGTAACCTTGCTGGTGACTAACTACTAATTCCTTTACTTTTTTTTCATAGGCACAACCATCAAGTATCAACTGCGAGGAACTTTGTATAGCTCATTATCATTGTTGCACTTTTCTTTTGTAACTTCTAAACTCACGTGAATTCTGTGCGTTAGGCTCACAGTAGTAAGGGTAAGGCGCTATATGATGTAGGTATAGTGGACCGCCATCTTGATTTCAGAAAATCTGAACACAAGAATAACATCCATAAGAGCCAATGTTAAATTTAAATAAATTCGTGATTTTCAACAAAGGATAACTCGAGATCGGCTCAATAGATATTTTTGATATTACCTTCGTTGGAAAGGAAATTTTATGGACAACAAATCATCCCTCCTTCAATTTTTTGCTAGAAGTATTTTTTTTGGAGTTATCGATTAACAATTGAAACACGTTTCTCGGCCGTTCTGCGTAACAAGTGTGAGTCGTACGTAGCGGCTACTTACAACTACACTTGTAACACAGAATGGCCGAAAAAACGTGTTTCAATTATTAATCGATAACTCCGAAAAAAATGCTTCTAGGGAAAAATTGAAGGAGGGATGATTTGTTGTCCATAAAATTTCCTTTCCAATGAAGGTAATAGCAAAAATATCTATTGAGCCGATCTCGGGTTATCCTTCATTGAAAATCACAAATTCATTTAAATTCAACATTTTTGCTCTTATGGACATTATTCTTGTGTTTACATTTTCTGCAATCAAGATGGTGGTCCATTATACCTACATCATATAGGGCTTTTCCATGTCGGCGCATTGCATACATATTCTCCTATACGTGTTATCGAAATGGTTTTCATTGTGGAGTAATTTGAGTATGCAATCCAGCAACACCCATAAGAGCAATGTTAGAAATACTACCATTTTGATAACACGTAGGAGAATAGGTATGCAATGCGCCGACATGGAAAAGCCCTATAGCGCCTTAGTTAGGGTTTAGCGTCTGACTGGCACGGTATAAGATGAAGAGGTAGTGACACGAACGTATTCTGACTGTGGTAAACGCTGTCCGTGATTTTGAAGTAGTTCTGAACATTCCGAGCGCAGCGCTCGTGATGAAAGTGATGGGTAATGTACAGAGTCTTATGGGAACGCCGCTACTTTCAAAAATTTATTGCAGGATTAGGAATCAGCCGATGCATTTCATATTTGGCATAAAAATACTATTTAATCTACTCTATAAAATTTTGAAAGAATCATCCTTCTAAGTAAATTCTTGGATTTTTTATAATCCTTGGAAATTTCATCAATACTAGGGTACCAACGGTAACGTCTCGGCGCAGGTGGGGTGTAGAAGGAACAGGGAAACAGCCCGAGTGTTCGCTGCAAACCTAGCGGAAGTTTGGACGTACAACTTCAAAACTGCGGACACGATTTTAGCGTTGTGTCATTACCTCTTCATCTTATACCGTGCTGACTGGGTACAACAACAGAAACAAGAGTAGTAAACAAAGACTTCAGTTTACCAGTTACTATAGACTAAGTAAGTTACTGAGCAGTGAGCACTGATAAGCAGTTCTTTGAGATCAAATCTCTCTTTCAAGTGGTTCTTTTTATCACCTGAGTTCTGCTTCTAGCTTTAACCATTCGATATTCCATATGAGAATCTATCTGTAAAAAGGGCGTGTGTCTGTCGGACGCCCTTTCTGCAGAGACCTCAATTTTTGTGCGTTTCAGATCATGGAACTATCTTTTATGAATTTTTTTTTTTTTTTTTTGTTTTAAACCCATGATTTTTTTCATCTCAGCAAAAAGGGCGTCCGCCGTCATATTTTCGAGGATCTCTACTTTGTTTGTTAGTGAATGTATTCAAGATGTTGTTGTTGCATCTTACAGAAGAAGAGTCGCTATTTAATTTTTTTGTCTTATAATTTTTTTGATTAAACTTGTTGTTGCCGAGATACATAGGTGTTGTAAACTGAAACTTCAAACTGATTTTTCTGTGATGAATTCTTCTTCTTGAACGTCCTTTTTACAGATAATAAATCTTCATTATCCATTTCATTGCCAATGACCACGGTACATTATAGAGGTATTGACACGAACGTATATTAGCCGTGTTTGTTACTGTCGCCTGAGTTGTGTCAGTTGATATAATCTACGCTAGGAGCGTTGCAAGGTATTACTAAGCATGAAAACTACATGAATACTAGGTAATGTAAATTCATCAATTTTTAAAAATTCGTCGAGGAATCAGGTATTAACCTAAAAATCTGAAACCGGGTACGAATAGACAACTCACCATGCTCTACTCATTAAAAAAAAAAATATTTTCTTAGGTGAATTTCTTCACCTTTTACAACCCTCGAAAATTTCGTCAATATTAGGGTACCTCCGGTAAGGTTCCAACACAGGTGGGGTGTGGAAGGTATTCAAACGATCGCTGCGAGCGTAGCGGAATTCCGTATGAATTAACACAATTCGTACGACAGAAATTTTTCGTTGTGTCAATACCACCTCTATAATGTACCGTGCCAATGACTGAGGAAGATTCCTTTTCTCCTGATTGTAATTGAACACTAAGCCGGGTTTCTGTAGACGGGGTCACATTTATTCTCCTGATTTAGACATTTTTGCTTCAGTTGGACATGATATCCGACACAATTGGTCAATGACCTGTAAAATGATACGCATATTTTTGTTTTGGCTCTTTAGCCGTTAGCTAGCCAATGAGACTGAATTAGCCGTTGGCTGATAGCTGGAACCAATAAAAGTGAGAATTTGCTAAACAAGTGCGACATTCCACGAATTAAGTCAAAGGCGAGATAAGTAAACCCTCGAGCATCAAATTTTCATTTTAATCACTGATATTTTTCTCAAAAAATGATGGTAAAGGTCGCTGACCGTGGGTGACATCACACCTAATAGCAGTCCTGCCTCGTCGTATAATGGTTCTATCCGAGTTTTTCAAGCCTCAAACGCTATGAAGAAAGTGATCACATGTTAGAGTCTAAAAAAGTAGTACCCTTTGTCATGCCATGGCAATGCCGCACATCTCGATGTCATACGCCCCGCTTTTCAAAAGGGTAGATGTGTAGCATTCATGACACAAAGCTGCAACACTATTTGTACCTAATCTGTCGCACTCAGTCAACGTAATGCATTGCAAGCTATATTTTTGATAAGCGAATGCAGGTAAAGGTCAAGCCTCCTTAACCATTAGAAAACTAACAATCGAACTGTCGATTTTCCCCTCCACACCTTTGCAAAACTCATGTTCCCTAATGTCATTCAAACTTCTGCGTCTTTCGCTCGTACAGATTAATGGTGGTTCCGCAAAATGTACTGTTCACTTCCCCGGCGGCGCCGCTAGTCACCCAGATACTAGCTTCAACGTGTCCGATTCAAACGGTGCAGTCGGTTCGATTCCAACATAGCGAGTCATCTTTCAACCGGGGTCCATGGACATGAACTTCACAACCAGAGACATATTTTTCTGAGAGTAATCCACAGTTTACTTTCTTGGTTGCGACGCAAGTTGACCAGATAACCGATCCATTGGGTCAAATTCAAACGGCACAATCGTCTCATTTCCAACATAACGCATTTTCTGTGGACCAGTTTCAATGGGAACATACTTCATAGCCGGATACATATTTTCTGGGAGTGATCCACCAGTAACTTCCCCAGTGGCGACGCAAGTCGCCCAAATAGGTTCTCCATTGGGTCAATTTCCAACAGTTCCGTTGCCTATATTCCAATATAACGCGTCATCTGAAAGCCAGGTTTCATGGATTCAAATACCACACGCGGGGACATATTTTTCTGAAATTAATCCACAGTTCACTTCCTTAGCTGCGCCATTAGCCGACCTGGTAGTCGATCAATCGAATCAAATTCAAACGGCACAATCGTCTCATTTCCAACATAACGCGACTTCTGTGGACCAGTTTCAATTGGAACATACTTCACAGCGAGACTCTGCGAGTAATTCACAAGTAACTTCCTCAGCGGCGACACAAGTCGCCCAAATAGGTATTCCATTGGGTCAATTTCAAACAGTTCCGTTGGCTGTATTCCAATGTAACGCGTCATCTGGAAGCCAGGTTTCATGGATTCAAACACCACACGCGGGGACATATTTTTCTGAGATTAATCCACAGTTTACTTCCTTGGCAGCGCCACAACTCGACCAGATAGTCGTTCCATGGGATCAAATCCAAACGGCACAGTCGTCTCATTCCCAACATAATGCGTCGTCTATAAACCAGTTTCAATTGGAACCAACTTCGCAGCCAGAGACATACTTACCTGAGATTAATCCACAGTTTACTTCCTTGGCTGCGCCACAACTCGACCAGATAGTCGTTCCATGGGATCAAATCCAAACGGCACAGTCGTCTCATTCCCAACATAATGCGTCGTCTATAAACCAGTTTCAATTGGAACCAACTTCGCAGCCAGAGACGTACTTTCCTGAGATTAATCCACAGATTACTTCCTTGGCTGCGCCACAACTCGACCAGATAGTCGTTCCATCGGCTCCAATCCAAACGGCACAGTCGTCTCATTCCCAACATGATGCGCCGTCTATAAACCAGTTTCAATTGGAACCAACTTCGCAGCCAGAGACATACTTTCCTGAGATTAATCCACAGTTTACTTCCTTGGCTGCGCCACAACTCGACCAGATGGTCGTTCCATGGGATCAAATCCAAATGGCACAGTCATCTCATTCCCAACATAATGTGTCGTCTATAAACCAGTTTCAATTGGAACCAACTTCGCAGCCAGAGACATACTTACCTGAGATTAATCCACAGTTTACTTCCTTGGCTGCGCCACAACTCGACCAGATAGTTGTTCCATGGGATCAAATCCAAACGGCACAGTCGTCTGATTCCCAACATAATGCGTCGTCTATAAACCAGTTTCAATTGGAACCAACTTTGCAGCCAGAGACATACTTTCCTGGGAATAATCCACTGGTTACTTCCCCGGCTGCTTCGCAAGTCGGCCAGGTAGTCAGTCCATCGGGTCAAATTCAAACAGCGCCGTTAGTTCAATTGGAAAATCTTGTGTCGTCTGTGAGCCAGGCTCAATGCAAAAAAATGGTACAACCGGACACATATTTTTCTGGGAGTTTGTCGGTTGGAGAAGGAAATTCCATTGCCACACAACGCGAACCTTGTACATGTCCCAACTGTCAGAAAGGAGGCAAATATGTGTACAGTAAAGGTGGTGTTCGTTATAAAGAGCATGTCTGTCATATAGTTAGTTGTAAGAAAGTTTTCACAAGAAGAAATCTTTTACAAGATCATATTCGGGGGACGCATACGGGTGAGCGGCTATTCAAATGTGATTGGCCATCCTGCGGTAAAATTTTCTATACATTAGGAGCTTTGAAAAATCATCATAATGTAATGCATGCTGGATATTTTCGATGTCATGAATGCTCGAAGAATTTTTGTACGAATGCTTTTTTAAGGAGACATCGTAGTTTAGAGCACGGGCGCTTTAGGCGTCTTCGGCATCATAAATGATAGAAAAAATTTTCTTGGAGCTGAACTTTGCGAGGCCATATTTTAACGCATTAATTTGAGTGGTAGGCTATTAGGTTCAAAAAAAGATTAATTGCAGCCTATAAACATTGAAACGCTAAGTATACAGCCGGCAAACCTGTGTAAGCAACAATGGGTGGTTCCTACAAATCTAAACAAACCATATTATGGGACAGTGGTGTACGTCTGTGCGTGAAAAAGCGAGTTTTGTCAGCATTCATAGATGTTTGAACGACAAAATTTTTTATGGTGGACTTCTCTAACTCTATTATGTTTATGTTTTTTAATCCCGAATAATGTTGCACAGTTTTATCGTACGTGTGGTTAAAATTGTTTTTTCAATGATTATTTTTGATAACATATATAGGAAATTAAGGTATTATTTTTATGAAGCATGTCATATTTATCTCCATGTTGATTTTCTGATTGTTCCATTTTTGATTCTTTCTTCTATAACTATGACACATGTACTGTTTTTTCCACGACGAATGTAATTTAGATTCATTTGAATTACAGGCTCTCTATAATTAGTACACTGTTTTTCCTCCTGATAATGATGGTACGATTTCGTCAAAAACCTACAGTTTTTTTCCAATTTTGGTAGGTATTTACCTTCAAATAAATTGATTGTAGGTAAAAACGGTTCCTGAACTAGGTAGTTTCAGAAATATTTTGCAGCAAAAATATGAACTAACACTGTGAGACGCGGTACAATGAAAATATTCACCAATATTGTCACTTGTGAGGCAAATTGAGCTGTCTGAGAATAGATACATATATCGATTATCCAATATCTATTTTGCGTAACTATTTAATTTGAAAAATTAATTCGTTAGGCAGGAATCGTGTTAGGCCTAGGATACGAGTCTTGAGTCTTTCTTTCAAATGGTACAATTCGTATTAAATGCTGGCCTACAAACCAAAATTAATTTTAATAAATATATAACAACTTGGACGTGAACCCTCAGTGTGCAAATAAACTTTGACATACTCGTAGCAATCCAAAACTATGAGCTATAGTTTACAATTAAGGATTTTTGGGAGAATACCTTCGTATAAATGGAATCACCCAAGGCTCTTGTTTTTAAGGACTCTTTCTACTCCCAGCGTTGGGAGGAGTATAGTAAACATGTAACGCTCCCACTCATCCAGTTTTCCTCTTTGAAACTGGCTAAAGCGTATGTGCTACATTTTTATTATAATACGCTGTCTTTTTGCAACAGGAAACCTGTTCTATGGGGGGTTATTTCAAAACAATTTATCATGCGCCGCACAGCTACCGAGGAAAACTGATCTACCCTGGTAGAGAATTGGGCCTTGGAAAAATTTCGACTTTTAGGGTGACTTTGAGATATTTCGACCCTCGAGCCATAACATAATATATGATAGAAGATAAACTTGTAAAAATTTCAACTTTCAGGCAAAACTTAAAACTCTTCAAGATTTCAATTTGAATTATTTCTAACTAGCGGTTGGCGACGTGCCTCCGGCGCGCCTGACCGCTAGCTGTGTGTTGAGTAGATATCTGTGTTTTATAGGTATCTGTATCTTATAGGTATGTGTGTTTTGTAGGTATCTTGGAATTCAGATGAATTTTTAAAAAAGAAACAGTGGAAAGAGTTTTGCAAAATTCACAACTATTCAGTTCAAAAATAAGAAAATAGACACCAAAAACTGCGACTGTACTTATAAAATATCAAAGTTCCGAGTCGCACAAAAATAAAATCACCAAATTAAATTTTTTACACACTAATTCACTTGAGAGCTGTCTTAACGCGTGAAGCCTGTATCGCAGCAGAATACAGACAAATCCATCGACATTTTGCCAGTCCCTAAGAAAACACACGGACAACAGGTAAAAAAAAAGGGTCATTTCCGCTAGCCCATATGCAGTGCGCACCGTGTCTAGACATTGGTTCTTGTATGAGATACCGGATGTAAAATCCTTTATGTAGGTGTTTCTAAAACTGTGAATAAAATAACTTACTTGGTATGGAAGTACAGCGAATACTGTAGTCACAAAATTTCCTCCTAAAAATCTGGAACCGGGCTCATTCGAAAGGAAATTACAGGGGCTACAATTTTTGTTCTCTTCAATTTTTCATAAAAATGAGTTATACTCGAGTTATCACAATAATTCAATTTTCGAAACGGCGCCACTCAACGCGCGTAGGTCTAACGTACAGCGCAAAGCAGTTTCAGTACTCGATAATGCCCGTTTTTCCTTTATATTGAAAAAAGTCATTGTTTTCGCCCTTTTTTGAAATTACTCAGCACCTCCCCGTCAAATTTTTATTTTTATGAATCTATGTGCTGCTCTGGGATGAGGACAATATATCCTGAAAGTTTGAAAGCGATCGGCCCAGTAGTTCTCGAGTTATAAACGGACAGGAAGACGGACGGACGGACGGACAAACCTTCTGCTTTATATATTAGAAAGATACCAAAACGAACCAGAGAAGAGCAGTGCCTCCTAGTCATACCACAATCATGCCTCAGGTTTAAAAATAAGTCATATGCCTCCCTTTCAGAGTGAGAAATACGAGTACACATATGTTGCATTTGTATCACAACGCTGCAACTCTATTTGGACCTAACATGCTGCACTCTGACCACATATTGCATCGAGAGCAACATTTTTGAAAAGCGCTCACTGTTAACGGTGAAACCACCTAATCTGTAATAGAGCTATCATTCAGACTCTCCTTTTTCCTTTCCAAACATTTGCAACCTCGCGTTACCTAATGTCATTGAAACTTCTGCGTCTTTCGCTCATACAGATTCAGATGGTTCCGGAATATCCACAGACTACTTCCACGGCGGGGTCGCAAGTCACCCAGATATTAGCTTCAGCCTATCCGATTCAAACGGTGCAGTCGACTCGGTTCCAACATAACGCGTCACCTTCCAATCAGGTTCCATGGACACAAACTTCACAACCAGAGCCATATCTTTCGGAGAAGAATCTGCAGTTTACTTCCTTGGCTGCGACGCAAATTGACCAGATAGCCGATCAATCAGGTGAAATTCAAACGGCACAATCGTCTCATTTCCAACAAAACGCGAGTTCTGTAAACCACTTTCAATGGGAACAAGCTTCACTGCCGCACACATATTTTTCTGAGAGTAATCCACAGTTTACTTCCTTGGCTGCGCCGCAACTCGACCAGATAGCTGATGAACCGGGTCAATTTCAAACGACACAATCATCTCATTTCGAACATAACGCGTCTTCTGTGAACCACTTTCTATGGGAAAACGCTTCACTGCCACACACATATTCTTCTGGGAGTAATCCACAAGTAACTTCCCCAGCAGCGACACAAGTCGCCCAGAGAGGCATACCATTGGGTCAATTTCAAACGGTGCCGTCGTCTCAGTTCCAATATAACGCGTCATCTGACAGGCAGATTCCATGGACACAATCTTCACAACCAGAGCCATATTTTTCTGAGAATAATCCACAGTTTACCTCCTGGGCTGCGACGCAAGTTGACTCGATAGCCGATCAATCGGGTCAAATTGGAACGGCTCAATCGTCTCATTTCCAACATAACGCGGCTCCTGTTGATCAGTTTCAATGGAAACAAACTTCACAGCCAGAGACCTATTTTTCTGGGAGTAATCCACAAGTAACTTCCCCAGCTGCGACGCAAGACGCCCAAATAGGCCTTCCATTGGGTCAATTTCAAACGGTGCCGTCGGCTCAATTCCAATATAAGGCGGCATCTGAGAGCCAGGTTCCATGGAAACAAAAGTCAAAGGAGGAGACATATTTTTCTGGAAGTAATCCACAATTCACTTCCTCGATTGCGCCGCCACACGACCAGATAGTCGTTCCATCAGGTCCAATCCAAACGGCACATTCGTCTCATTTCCAACACAATGCGTCGTCTGTGAACCAGTTTCAATGGGAACCAACTTTGCAGCCAGAGACATATTTTTCTGAAAGTAATCCACTGTTTATTTCCCCGGCTGCTTCGCAAGTCGGCCAGGTACTCAGTCAGTCGGGTCAAATTCAAACAGCGCCGTTAATTCAATTAGAACATTTTATGTCGTCTATGAGCCAGGTTCAATGCAAAAAAATTGTACAACCCGACACATATTTTTCTGGGAGTTTGTCGGTTGGAGAAGGAAATTCCATTGCCTCACAACGCGAACCAATTTTTTGTACATGTCCCAACTGTCAGAAAGGAGGCAAATATGTGTACGGTAAAGATGGTGTTCGTTATAAGGAGCATGTCTGCCATATAGTTAGTTGTAAGAAAGTTTTCACAAAAAGAGATCTTTTAGAAGATCATATTCGGGGGAAGCATACGGGTGAGCGGCCATTCATATGCGATTGGCCATTATGCGGTAGTGCTTTCTATTCACTCTCAATTTTGAAGCAGCATTATGATTCAAAGCATTTAGGGCGACATCGATGTCATGAATGCTCGAAAAATTTTCCTAACTTATATCATTTAAGGAGACATAATGAGTTAAAACACAGCCTTATCGAGCGTCTTCGACATCATAAATGATCAAATTTTATTCTTGGTACTCAACTTTGCGCGGCTACCTATAATTGAACGCATTAATTGGAGTGGTAGGCTATTAGAGCTAAATACGAGTATACAGCCGGCGAGTCTGTGTCAACAAAAAGAGGTGGATACTTTGAATCAAGACAAACCGTATTATGGGACAATGGTGTACGTCTAGTTTTCCCAACATTCATAGATGATCCGACAGTAAAATCTTTTATGGTGCTCTGCTCGAACTCTACAGAGTATGTTTATGTTTTTGAATCCCGAATAGTGTTGCACAGTTTTATAATGATTGTTTATTCGAGAAAACAGCAAGTTTAAAATTAATTTCTCAATGATTATTTTTGGTACCCACATACAAGTAGAAAACTAAGGATTTATTCTTATAAAACATGTCTATGTGATTCTTTGTTCTAATTATTTCTATTATACATCTATTGTTTTTTCCACGACGAATGTAATTTAGATTCATTTGAATTACATGCTCTCTATAATTAGTACACTGTTTTTCCTCCTGATAATGATGCTACGGTTTTGTCGAAAACCTAAAGTTTTTTTCCAATCTTGGTAGGTATTGTAGGAACAACGGTACTTAGAATAGAATGGGGAATATTTGGCAACAAAAATATGAACTCACGAGAAAGCTGAGTGATGAGAGCCAATGACAATGTCACCACAATTTTCACTTATGAGATAAATTTAGCTATTTAGCTGTCTGAGAATACCTATATCGATAAACCAATATCTATTTTGAGCAACGAGTTTATGAATAAAAATTGATTGTTGCGCAGGAATCGTGTTAAGCCTATAATCTTGACTCGTTCTTTTAAATGACACAATTTGTGGTAAATGCTGGCCTACAAACAAAAAATAATTCTAATATACGCAGGATGTAGGCCTGATTACAAGAAATAATTTACAAAATATATAAAGACTTGGACGTGAACCCTCAATGTGCATAATGTACACATTCATGAATTTAGTAACAGAAAAAACTTTGGCACAGTAAATCAACAGCAATATGAAATATAGTTTACAATTAAAGATTTGTAGGAGAATACGCTTGTACCTATGAATAGAATCGCATTTGCAGGATTGCACCAGCAATGTTCTTGTTTGTGAAAGTCTGTTTCTACTCCCAGCGTTGGAAGGAATAGTAGACATGTAACAGCCCAACCCATTCAATTTTTTGTTTTGAAAAGGGCTAAAGCGTGTGTGCTACATTTTTATTGCAATACGCTGTCTTTTTGCAACAGGAAACCTGTGATCTATCCTGGTAAAGAATTTGGATTTGGGAAAATTTTGACTTTTAGGGTGACTTGGAAACATTTCGACTCTCGAGCCGTAACATAATAATCAGGTTTAAAAATAAGTCATATGCCTCCCTTTCAGAGTGAGAAATACGAGTACACATATGTTGCATTTGTATGACAACGCTGCAACTCTATTTGGACCTAACCTGCCGCACTCTGACCACATATTGCATCGAGAGCTACATTTTTGAAAAGCGCTCACTGTTAACGGTGAAACCACCTTATCTGTAATAGAGCTATCATTCAGACTCTCCTTTTTCCTTTCCAAACATTTGCAACCTCGCGTTACCTAATGTCATTGAAACTTCTGCGTCTTTCGCTCATGCAGATTCAGATGGTTCCGGAATATCCACAGACTACTTCCACGGCGGGGTCGCAAGTCACCCAGATATTAGCTTCAGCCTATCCGATTCAAACGGTGCAGTCGACTCGGCTCCAACATAACGCGTCATCTTTCAACCAGGTTCCATGGACACAAACTTCACAACCAGAGCCATATCTTTCTGAGAATAATCTGCAGTTTACTTCCATGGCTGCGACGCAAATTGACCAGATAGCCGATCAATCGGGTCAAATTGGAATGGCCCAATCGTCTCATTTCCAACATAACGCGACTTCTGAGAACCACTTTCAATAGGAACAAGATTCACTGCCGCACACATATTTTTCTGAGAGTAATCCACAGTTTACTTCCTTGGCTGCGACGCAAGTTAACCAGATAGCTGATGAACCGGGACAATTTCAAACGGCCCAATCGTCTCATTTCCAACATAACGCGACTTCTGAGAACCACTTTCAATGGGAAGAAGCTTCACTGCCACACACATATTTTTCTGCGGGTAATCCACAAGTAACTTCCCCGGCAGCGACACAAGTCGCCCAAATGGGCATACCATTGGGTCAATTTCAAACGGTGCCGTCGTCTCAATTCCAATATAACGCGTCATCTGACAGGCAGATTCCATGGACACAAACTTCACAACCAGAGCCATATTTTTCTGAGAATGATCCACAGTTTACCTCCTGGGCTGCGACGCAAGTTGACCCGATAGCCGATCAATCGGGCCAAATTGGAACGGCTCAATCGTCTCATTTCCAACATAACGCGGCTCCTGTTGATCAGTTTCAATGGAAACAAACTTCACAGCCGGAGATGAATTTTTCTCTACAAATCAGTTCATTGATTGCGCCGCAACTCGACCAGATAGTTGTTCCATCGGCTCCAATCCAAACGGCACATTCGTCTCATTTCCAACACAATGCGTCGTCTGTGAACCAGTTTCAATGGGAACCAACTTTGCAGCCAGAGACATATTTTTCTGAGAGTAATCCACTGTTGACTTCCCCGGCTGCTTCGCAAGTCGGCCAGGTAGTCAGTCTGTCAGGTCAAATTCAAACAGCGCCGTTAATTCAATTAGTACATTTTGCGTCGCCTGTGAGCCAGGTTCAAGGCAAAAAAATGGTAAAACCCGACACATATTTTTCAGGGAGTTTGTCGGTTGGAGAAGGAAATTCCATTGCCACACAACGCGAACCTTGTACATGTCCCAACTGTCAGAAAGGAGGTACATATGTGAACAGTAAAGGTGTTCGTTATAAAGAGCATGTCTGCCATATAGATAGTTGTAAGAAAGTTTTTGCGAAAAGAAGTACTTTAGAAGGTCATATTCGGGCGATGCATACGGGTGAGCGGCCATTCAAATGTGATTGGCCATCCTGCGGTAGAACTTTCCATACATTAGAAACTTTGAAAAATCATCATAATGTAATGCATACTGGATATTTTCGATGTCATGAATGCTCGAAAAATTTTCCTAACTTACATCATTTAAGGAGACATAATGAGTTAAAACACAGCCTTATCGAGCGTCTTCGACATCATAAATGATCAAATTTTATTCTTGGTACTCAACTTTGCGCGGCTACCTATAATTGAACGCATTAATTGGAGTGGTAGGCTATTAGAGCTAAATACGAGTATACAACCGGCGAGTCTGTGTCAACAAAAAGAGGTGGATACTTTGAATCAAGACAAACCGTATTATGGGACAATGGTATACGTCTAGTTTTCCCAACATTCATAGATATTCCGACAGTAAAATCTTTTATGGTGCTCTTCTCGAACTCTATAGTGTATGTTCATGTTTTTGAATATCGAATAGTGTTGCACAGTTTTATAATGATTGTTTATTCGAGAAAACAGCAAGTTTAAAATTAATTTCTCAATGATAATTTTCGGTACATACTATAGTAGAAAATTAAGGATTTATTTTTATGAAACATGTCTGTGTGATTCTTCGTTTTTTTGATTCTTTGTTCTAATTATTTCTGTTACACATCTACCTACTGTTTTTTCCACGACGAATGTAATTTAGATTCATTTGAATTACATGCTCTCTATAATTAGTACACTGTTTTTCCTCGCGGTTTCGTCAAAAACCTACAGTTTTTTTCCAATTTTTGTAGGTATTTACCTTCAAATTAATTGATTGTAGGTACAACGGTACAGTCTACAATAGCATGGGAAATATTTGACAGCAAAAATATGAACTCACGAGAAAGCTGTGAGATGGGAGCCATTCACCAAAAGTTGCGACACAACTGATGATGGGATAACACCCGGAAGTACTCTTGTATAAGCAACTAATAAAGTAGGTTTGTACAATTGAAAAACCCTTTTTCAATATTAGTGCTCTACTTACACCTCACTCACTCATTATGAGTCCCGATAATACTTATACCATCTTCATGGCGTATCACCCAACCATCATACTTAATCGCTGTATTTAAGTCTACAAAAATGTACCTCTACATCTCACCTCCTCTCTCATAGTGGGATTGTATAAAACAAAATCAATGTTTCAAGCATAATTATGATAAACCGCGGGTGTCTTCCTGTAATGATCAAATTGAACTTTTTGGACCGATGCTAAAACCTAACTGCATAAAGAAAAGGTTCTTTTTCTTGCGGTAACTGAAAGCGGTATTTTTGGAAAAAGTAGGCAACGAGTAGAAAAATTGTATTTTTCGCCATTATTTTTCCAATGCACGATCTCTTATCCGTGAATAAAGAAGTTATAATTATCATTTTGTCAAACAGTGACATACCATTTCGTAAGTACAAAGGCCGGATTCTTCGGCACTATATAAAAATGAATATTTTCGACACTTGAATATTTTTTTTTTGACAGTACTCGACATCAAAAATGACTCAGTTTCAAGCAAAATTGAAGAATTTTACGTTCGATGTTCAGTGACTTTGAACAATATCAAACGAATTCATCATCTACGGTCTTATTTGGCTTTAAACCCTACGTTTGGTATTCTTCCGCAAAATACGAGTATCATTCGTTTTCCAGGCTCTACTACTCCTAAAAAAAATTCTATCTGCTTTTAAAGCTCTCCATCGTTAGCAAAATGATTCAACTACAATACTTAGGAATCCGGGCTCTGCTTATGTATATTTACAAAGTCCATAACCATACCCCCAGACATGAAATTTCGAAGTGGGAGGGGGTTGAACTGTTTATACTGCATTGTGCTGTGATCTCCTCCCTTCCTACCATTGAGAGAAGCGGGGCTGCGAAAAAAAATTCCCTCCGTGGCATAATAAATTCAGCAAAATAGTTTACAATCAAATGTATTACAAATTTACTGTATAGCAATAAGTGTGAGTATAAAATTACAAATCATCGGTGCTATTAAAATAGCAATAATATATAAAATTTGGTGTACGTTTATAAGTACTCTAAAATAAATTACATTCTCTTTGATCAGTTTCATAACCATCAGATATACTCAACACTATGTAGGCCCACAAAAATGTATAGATCCTTTATTCCCCTCCATGGTAGCACTATATAAGGCAAAATCAATGTTTTAAGCATAATTATGAGAAACCTAGTGTCGTTCTGTAATAATCAAATTGAAAGGTTTCGGACCGATGGTAAAACCTAACTGCGGCTCAAGATCAGGTTCTTCTCCTTCCGGTAACTGAATGCAGTATTTTTGGAAAAAGTAGGCAACAAATAGAAAAATTGTATTTTTCGCCATTATTTCGCCGATGCACGATCTCTTACCTGCAAATAAAAAAAAAACATATTTCATCATTCAATAAGTAACGTATCGTTTCGTATGTATATTTACAATAAATGACGTCCATGTCCCTGCCCCCAACGTTGGTCCTGGATTGTGCCATTGAGTTTTTCGTTTGTATTGATCTCTTTCCCCTTCAACCGAGGGGGCAAAAAGAGGCTGAACAATTAATGGAGCTTTGAGACAAGTACGGATGGAATCGTTTGTGCTACCTTTGTACTGGGCTTATGTCGTCGAGATTTAAAAACGACGGCTTCCTTAACGAAGTTAAACGAGGAACGCAGGGAACCTGTTTTATGAGTCAAATAGGATTTGGTATTGAAAATTCAAGGAAGCCTAGACCTAGGTAAAGCTAGTATAAAGAAGGCCTAGACGTAAAATAAGCCTAGTATAATGTAGTTTGAAAGTCCAAGTTTTTCTCAAATCTCGAGCTATTTATGATAGGAGGGAGACTTGGGAAAATTTGTCCCCTATCATATATAGCTCGAGAGTCAAAAGTTTTCCAAGTCCCTCTTCTATCATATATAGCTTCAGATTCGAAATTTTTTGTAAGTCCCTCTCCTATCATATATGGCGCGAGAGTCGAATTTTTTTCAAGTCCCCCCCCCCTCCTATCATCTATAGCTCGAGAGTCAACATTTTTTCCAAGTCCCTCTCCTGTCATATATGGCTCGAGAGTCGAAATTTTTCCAAGTTTTTCGCTGGACGGCGCACGGCGCACGCCAGATTTCTCAAATAGCCCCCCTTAAAACAAGTTTCCTGTTAACAGGGAACCTGTTTTATGGGGAGGTTTTTCGGAAAAAACTCACGGGTTCTTCAATGGAACGAGGGGTGAAGGGGAACCTGTCTCATGGGGCATGTGGGATCTGGAAAATGTAGACCGTGACGTCACAGACCCGGACTTTGGAGCGAGGAACACCATTTCCCTCTGATCAGATGTCCAATCAGAGAAAATAAATGGTGTTCCTGTGCCAATGGGCAATGAGCATCGCTGGTCACATAAAATAGGAGGGGAACTTGGAAAAAACTGACCTATGACGTCACAAGACTAACCCATGACGTCATCAAACTGTGACGTCACAGGCCCCACCTATATATGATAGGAGGGGGACTTGAAAAATTTTACCCCCGAAAAAACGGGTTACCTCTTAATTTCCGAACTCCAACCTATATATGATAGGAGGTCGCCCTGTAAACGACCTTAAGGTTGCCAGGTGGCTGAACGGCGGATATTTCTTCCGAACTCCCCTCCCGCAATAAAACAGGTTACCTGTTACAAACATCCACCGTCCGGCCGACCGGCAAAGCTCAGAGTTTAAGTTCCCCTTCTATCATATATAGCTTGGAGGTCGGAATTTTTCCAAGTCTTCTCCTATTATATATAGATCCAAAGTCCCGGCCTGTGACGTCACAATTTGACGACTTCATAGATCTGGTACGTCAACATTTTTCAGATCACGTGCCTCATAAAACAGGTTCTCTGCCACCCCTCGTTTTACTCCGTTAAAGAACCCGTGAGTTTGTTTATGCTTGTTCCCTTCTCCAGAAACTCATCCCAGAACAAACGCAGAAGAAACGATATAATCCTCTTTTACCTCGAAATCTCATGTACGGAAGGGGGCTGAAGATATCAACCTAAAAGAATATTCTCAACAAAGTCTAGACGAATTTTCAATTTCTATGAAAATGTTATAGATTTATTTCTAGAAAAATTCAAAAGCTCTTATCAGTGACGTAGCCAGAATAATTTAAAGGGAGGGGGGGGGGGATTCGAATGGTATCTTGTCATTTTCAACGAAGAAGAGAACAAATTTTCAACCATTAAAATAATGACACCGTTCACGATTAATTTTTTTGATGTTTCACGAACAATGATTTAGTAGGTATTGTAGTCGTCCGAAAGAGGGAGGGGGGAGAAATTACGCGACTTGGCAGCTCCCTCGGCCGTGCTATTGCTTCACGAAAAACGAGATTTTATCTCCATTGAAAATATTAAATATGGTATTTCTGGCAATAAAGTTGAGCTTCTCAATGAACAGATTTGCCTGTACGATGAGGTCTAATTGATTTTGATTTTCGATCACTCATCAATTTTCATAAACTTAGATTAAAAGACATCAGTGCTGTTCAAAATCACTTACCGACTCCAAAATTCGTCAACTTTTCTTTCATCCCAGGTATCAAAAAACGCTCCGGTTTGAAACTATTTGGGTCAGCCCAATATTCGGAATTTGTAAATGTATCTCCGTGGGCAAAAAATACAAGCGTATCCTACAAAATATTAAGTTTCAAATAGCTTACTGTCTATAATTTTTTTATTTATAAATAGAAAAAATCAGAATAAATTCAATAAATCACCTTTGGTAGAGTGAACCCGTAGATGTCTGTCTCCTCGACCACTCGATGATGAATTCCCAACGGAGAAATCGAATTTATTCTCATACTCTCGTACATAACAGCCTCCAAGTAGGGTAAACTGGGGAAGTATTGGTTCAAATAGATACACAAAATGTAAATTTACATAAAAGATATCTACGATAGGTACCATTTAAGTAACTGCTTGATAACAACTTGTGGGAAGTTCCTTTACTCACCTTGTCTACAATTTCCTGCATAATTGTACCTTTCAAATACGTATAGCAGATCGCCTATCTACTCCACGATTACAAGAGACCGGCACACCACAAGGATCGGTACTGAGCCCTCTTCTGTTTATCTTAGCTATAAACGACATCCAAAACTGTCTCCAAGGTTCCCTAAAGTACTCCCTTTATGCAGATGACCTAGCCATCTACAAACGAGGCTCTCACTTACAGACGCTCGAACATCACCTTCAGCAAGGAATTCAAAATCTCGTTACATGGAGCGCTAAACACGGTCTCAGCTTCTCACCCTCAAAAACCCAGCTAATCACCTTCACGCGTCGAAGAAAGAACACGCAACGAGTAAACCTGAATATCTACAATATGCCAATACCCAGCCTATCTACTGTGAAATTCCTTGGGTTAACTTTCGACACCCGGCTCTCCTGGATACCTCATGTAACATCATTGAAGCAGCGTTGCCTGAAAAGGATTAACCTATTGAAGTCATTGCATGGGAAAAACTGGGGATCAGACCGAAAAATCCTTCTTCGACTATACTCCTCGCACATCAGATCCATTCTCGACTACGGATGTCCTGTATATGCATCAGCAAAAGACAGCGTTCTCAAAAAACTCGAACCAATCCAAAACCTGGCGTTACGAATCATCACCGGTACCATGCGAACAAGCCCAACATCCAGTTTACATGCTGAAACTGCAATCCTCCCTCTCACACTCCACCGACACTTCCTCCAGCTTAAATATTACGCTAAAATCTTCTCCCAACCAACACACATTAACCACTACTCCTCTTTTTACTCTCCCATCCGATACACCTATCCTCTTCCTTTAGGCGAACAGTGCAAACGTCACATAGAGGCCTACAATATAGATTTTCCTTCCACCCTTGAATACGTTCCCCTACCTTTTCTATACTCTCACATCCAGGCTCAAATACAAAACGCACATCAGGCCACTTGGGAACACATGATAGGAAATAAGCTTCGCCAATTAAAACCTCTTATACAGGAATGGAAAACATCCACACATCCGAGAAGACGAGTCGAAATCATTCTAGCTAGAATCCGAATTGGGCATTCAATCATTACCCATGGCCCACTTCTTCGAGGTGAAACATACCCACTCTGCGGCTACTGCAACAACAACTACGCGCGAACTATCCGACATATTCTTAATCACTGCCCAGAATACAGCCTCGCTCGAGCGCGCTTCTATGGCTCAAACGACTACGACATTGTTGGCACACTCACTGATGACGCAATGGCTGTCCACAAGATGCTTCAATACCTACACGCTACAAAACTCATCAATGCTTTTTAATTAATAGTGTTACAGTATTTCTTTTTCCTTAGTACTATAATGTTATAGAAGATATTTCTGTTCTTGTCGACGCTAATAAGCTTTGTTCTTGATGCGTCGTTAAACAAATAAATAAAATAAAAAATAAAAAATACTCACCTGGACTTATTTTTCAGATCAGGCGTTCCATCCGGACCAAGTACACGATCAATCTCTTCGTGCAGTTTTTTCTGTGCGCTAGAATTCAAAGCAACCCGCAACAAAAGATAATTTATCGTTTTCTCTGTAGATTCATTTCCAGCTTGAAACATGTCTAACATACAGCTCTGTAATTCTTCGTCTGTAAGGATAATGGAAATTGATTAAAATTTGCTGTATTTTCTCTCTTTTTGTACGTTTTGATCACCTTAGTAGGTACTAATCAAATGAGAAAATACTCAGTTATTATAGAATATTTTTGTTGGTATGAAGTCAACTATTATCTAAGAACTTGGTCATACGCACTCTTTCTTCGATGAAATTGTAAATTTCGACATAGCTGACAACATCCGGTCAGTTTTCACAAATTAAATGCTTGGATACTGGCATTCAAATAGTGAATTGAATTTTCTCCACTTCATCTACATCGCGATAAAATCTAAATATGCGTAATTATGTTGACTTCAATCGTACACAAATTACCTGTGAAATAATGTGTACCACTGCCATTTTCTTTCTCCGCCTCAGCTAAGAATGCATCCACGTAATCTCGAATATGATTGGAATCGTAAGTTTTTTTATGTTCTGCAATTTGCTCCTGGAGTGCCATCACAATAGATTTTAAATAAGTAAACACTAATTAATAGAAGAAAACTTCTTTCGCCTTCTGCCACATTTAAAACGTTCATTCGAAACACAAAATTTAAATTAAGAAAGAAATATTAGAACTTGCCTTGAAGAATTTCATAGTCCTCTTGCCTGCTTCCGTTCGCGCTTCGTTCTTCACAAAAATTTGAAGAAGGGGATAGACTATTTCAACAGACGTTATACGACCGTTATCAAAAGCTTTGTTCGTCAATTCACCAATACGTTCAATTTCGGAGCGAAGATCGTCTTCGACCGGGCCGACCATCATGGATAAAATGATATGCAACTGCAGCTTCATAAAATTCGTATCAATCTAGATAGCAAAGTTTAACAAGTTCAGACTTTGGCAACAGTACCATCGAGAACCTACCTGTATGATATAATGTTTTTACCGATTTTGTACCTGATTTTAGTATAAGTACGTCTATATAGTCGTCGATAAGAATAACAGAAAGAAAGAGCAAAGAAAAGCTTGCAAAAAAAGACGAAAAGGATGTAGAAAATTTCCAAAACCCATACGCCTCGATACATTGATTACCGTGGACCTGCGTTGAGATTAACGAGCGAAAACTAGGGACAGTTTCTGAATACCTACATCTGGATATTCTGAAGGAGCCAATATTGTCACGAATCTGGCCTACCGCGCAAGGCACTGTCGAAGGACTGTATTCGAGCTTTTGAATAGGCCTACATCTTAAAGTTTTACCTTGGTAATGCCTCCGGGTACAATGTTTTGGAATAAATTTTGCATTTCATCTTTCAACATCGACGTCAATAAAGGATTATATTCTTGACTCAGATAACGTAAGGTGAATAAACGCACTCTCGTCCACTGTGGTCCGTCGGCAAATAGAAACCCTAAAGAAAGAGGATCAGAATTCGGCGACAGATTACGAAGTGGAAAATATTTTCTGAATAAAATTTAAGAAACGAGAACGAACAAACCTAATTTCTTGCCAAAAGTACGTTTACTGAAGAAAGAAGACGTCGATCTGGACTGTAAGTTCGGATGTTTGGATCCAGCATTAATTTCTTCTTGACCAGTGACGAAAACCAAATAACGCGAGCCAAGTTTATGCCCGATAATGTTGCCGTACTTCTTTCTCCACGCCGTGACATCTTTGGGGGTGGTGACCGGGGGTAAACAATACCATGTACCAATAAAGGGTAGCAGCGTAGGACCTGAAAAATAATACGATCATCAAAAAAAAAAATTTCACTCTTTTATATAAACGATACACGAAAATTAAATTTAAAGACTGTAATATTGACACCATATTACAAGGAGCAAAATAGGCTTTTACCTGGTGGAAAATGTTTTGGTCTGGTACAATTTCTTACAATAAAATACACGATGATACAGAAAAATAAAAACAGTGAGAAGACCATATTGAAGGAACCTCGTCCGTTCTAAAGCTTCGCATGAAATGACACGCAGACCATTGAACAATGCTACTTGTGTTCTGCACAGAAATGAACTGCGGACAGTTCTACAATCGTTACCCGTACCTATTATTATTGCAAATATCAACGATTTTTTATCTACCGAATCGAACGAATGCGTTTTATTTATTTATATTTTTAATTTGCATGTACGGATCCACGTGAAAGGAAGATAATTTTGAGTGTAGAAAACAGATATCGGTAATTAGAGTTCGAAAGAAGAAATAATGAAGAGAAAGCGATATGGATTGATATACACGTGCGAATATTTCTTGCAAACGGTTTAAAGACCGCACGAGGAAGATGCTGTAGATTAAATACGACATACAGGTGTTATACGTATACTCGGATTAGCTGTGAAGAAATAATAAAATCTTTGAGCAGCCACTATATTAATAGTTTTGTGCCGATTGGTCTCCTTAAAAACTCCTGAAAGTTTACCACCCTGTGAGTGCTGTCAAGACTCCTTCCCCTTCAGGGGGGCAAACGTCCGACAAAAATCTGTTCTTTGATTTTAACATCAGGAAACCAAAACAGTGTCGAGTTACTTCGAAAATGCGTCGTCAGGCAAAAACTGACCTACCCTAATGAAGGAAATTGGACACATTTAGACATTGGAGCTATATATGATAGGAGAGGACTCGGAAAAATATAGCCTCCATGGGTCTCCAATTTTGAATTCAACCAATTCGACTGATGAAACTGGTTCCCTTGTTCAACTTCGTTGAGGAAGCTGTCGTCTTTCTCGCGAACCTCGTGACCCACGATATTGGTTAGACTTACTCAAGATTCAGTGTTGATTTTTGAGTGATTTTGAAAGCTCAAAAATTTAATTTTATTATTTTGTAGTTGAGTACATGTGATGGTACACAATGTTATCATGCGACCGAAAATTTTTCTACCGGGAAAACATGAAGATCGTGTTTCAGGTCCTTCTTAGTAAACATTTTTCGAAATTCTTCTTCTCGTAATATGTGTGGGAGACGGGTATTACAAGTGGCTGCATTTTTTTAGCGGGGAACCCGCTGTTCCTTTTGTTGGGAGGTACTTTCAGGAAATTTTCGTCCGCGAGCGTGGGTTCGAAATTTCGACTCTTGAGCTATTTATGATAGGAAGGGGAGTTGGAATAATTTTGACTTCTAAGCTATGCATAATAGGAAGGCGACTTGAGAAAATTTCCACTCTCGAGCTATATATGATAGGAGAGGGACTCAGAATAATTTTGACCTCTAAGATATGATGGGTGGGGGACCGAGGAAATTTTCGTCTGCGATCGCGAGCGGTCCAAGGTTGATGACGTCACGGAGAGGGGGGAGTTGGAAAAATTTCGTCTCTTGAGCTATTTATGATAGTAGGGGGGACTTGGAATAATTTCGACCTCCAAGCTATATAGGATAAGAGACGGACTTGAAAAAATGTTGACTCTCAAGCTATATATGATAGGATTTTCTATATGTTCTACTTTTTGAAAGACCTTTCGCAAGGGAATACGGGTCTTGCGGGTTTCCCGCTCGCCGTTACAAAACTTGCAACGGCGTTCTAATTTTTCTTCAGTCATTTTATGAGGCTATTCCGGGAAGAACCGTCCCGAAAAACCTACACAGTTTTCTGATTGGGACCACTCCGAGGAAAATCGTTTGTCGCGCTTAATGACGTTATTAGTGGCCTCGACCAACTTTAGGGACTTGGAAAAATTCCGACCTTCGCTACTTTTATTATACTAAGGCCAACACACACTTGCAATAATTTCGTATACTAGGCCCGACATACAGTATACTATAAGCTATATTAGGCCTATGCAATTTAAAGACCTTGGAAAATTTGTTGACTCGTACAAGGGACTTGTAAAATTTCAACTACTATGCCGAAGAGACTCAATGAGCCGTTGAATTTCGAAACACGACCCTGTAACCGCTTTTCTTATATTACTTCCTATTCCCTCAATAAAGACCGTAAATATTTTTTCTCGGACGTCTTCGGTTTTTTAAAACTTCAGGCCCAGAACGTAAATGGGACAGGTCTGACGGGGGAAAATATGATACATAGAAGCGGAAAGAAAATATGTACCTAGGTAATGTATGAACAAGTAGAATTCTAAAGAAAGACAAAAAAACGTGACTGTAGATGACAAGTAATACCAATGAAGCTAAATTTCTATCTCTCACAATCATGATAATGATAATTTATGATATTTATCATAGAGCAATTTTCATCATGGTTATCATTTAACTAATCATGTTTATCTTCATAGCATTCAATTTTGAAAAATCAAAAATGAAAAAATAGGGACCCAGTACCGTACCTGCGTAATGTTTTTGTATTCCTATATTCATGAAGAAGATTCAATCAAATCAAATTCAGAACTCCGAAAAAATTTGAAAATTGGAATCGTTTGGTGCTCATACTTATTTTCCTAAGACGTGCTACAGACAGAAATTGCTTTCCTAAAATGTATAATTTCAATGAATATTCAAATACAAGTACCTTTATTTGGCTATCCATCTTATTCGTAATTTCATATACATATGCGAACACATTGGCTGAGGATTACATGACTTACTATGGAAGTGAGTTCATTTTAATTTAAATCCGTAAAAAGCGGCCTAATATGACCTCATAGGATAACCAACTCTGAAATATCAGTTACCAATTATATATGTTTGATAGTGACTTTAGGTACTCAAGTTAGGGGCTAACAACATAGGATAAAATTTGATAGACGATAAATAAAAATTAGGCGCAGTAAAATCGTTCAACCTTTGTGAATTTTTTCTGAATTAAAAAATCGCATCGATGATACATAGACAGAATCAAAAAAAGAAGAAATCGTTCGCTTTCCAAATTAGTCTATAGCATGTGGTGTACTCGTCCATTGCCGAAAAAAAGACTGCACATACAGTAGAATTGCGTTTTTCTGAGGTGGGTGCTTCCGGTCAAAACTTTCGTACAAATTAAGGCGATTTATTGTCACTAAATTCAGTAAATTGAAACTACTTAATATGGCAGATGACAAAGCCCATTGTTTTCGCTTGAGTGAAGATTCATACGCGATAGTGATGAAAATAAACAACGTGTGGTATCTCAAGTGGGTCGATACCCAGAAGGACCAAATTACTCCTACACTAAGAATCAAAAAGAGAGCTTGATAGGATGGATTTGACAGTACCTATTTATATTTTGACCTCGTCAAAGAATTACATAGGTATATAATTCGAAACTTCGATCCGACAGGTCCATTATATTTTTGTATGACAGCAGAACCTTAAAATATTATTATTAATTTAAAAAATACCCTAATGATAATCGATGCAAAGTTTTAGAAATAGAATTTACCTTAACATAGACTACCTAGGTGCCTTAGCTTAATGACTGGTGTATAATTTTCTTTCAGATTTTCATCATTATACATGAAATTGCAGGAAATTCTACCAATCCAACGGGGCAATGGAAACTGGCTAAAAATAGTACGAAGAAATACAGATCCATTGTAAAGTGTTTTCCGCCAGAGAAAGCACGCGCTGCAATTTGCATGATTTGCAATCAAACAGCTCAAAAACAACCGAAATTGACACCGTCTTATGCCAAGTTACGTCATGCGATACTCTTTAGAGGTAACCTCACGTTTCCAGATACCGATTGCACAAACCAGAAAGAAATAGATATTGTGAAATGCCGATACGATATACACACGTCGTGGGACGATACGGAAATTTTTTATGTAACTCGAGGGCGAGAAGAAAAGTCGGCGTACTTTTTAAAAGAGATTTTTAGTTTTAATGCAGAAAAAAGGTTTGGAATAAAATATATTCTGTGTGAGCCATACGTAACGTTGAATTAAAAGTATATTGAAAGTACTAATTTTCGATTCTTGTGTTATTTGTAAGAAGTCACCGCTAATTAAATACGCGTACTTAAGTACTCCTCTGTGCTTAGAAATCGGAAATTATCGGAATCTCGCATTCTCTGACGTTTTTGAAATTCTCTGTATACGTAAGTTACCTATACGTTCATTCACTCTATCAGCAACTCTCGCTCGATCGTATCATAGGTATTCATTTTCGAGGAAAATAGTCTTTTGGATCAAAAAAAAAAAAAAAAAGAGAACATATTCTTCCTCTCGGCCAAAATTATTGAACAGTAGGTAGGCTACCCATTCTCGTTTTGGCTTCGTCAGTCGAATTTTACATCATGTTTTTTTCATTCCTATCCTAATCAAGATTTTTTATTCGCTTGCAAATAGCAAAATTTGTGAATTACTCTGTTTTGCTATTGAAAATATCTGGTCATCCAGCAAACTGCAGCTGTATAGACTGCACTGTCTCTCACTCTTTCCTCATCGAACAAAAAAATAATACCGTGAAAAATTCACAAAGATTTTGGCATTAACTGATAAAAATTTAAAAAAATCAGTGATTTTAATGAGTGTTTCTCAGCACATGCAGGACCCGATGAAGATGAACTACGACTACGACGTTAGTCAACATTGATCTGATCAAGAACAAACGTCTGAAGAGGGAAGTGAGTAGGTATTTGTACCGCGGACAGCTGATAACAAAAACAGAAAAATTGATGGGCGGAAGATTTCCTTAAATTGATCTGAATTGATTTTTATGAGAGAGGATAATTTGTAGAAAATTTTACGCTTTACAAATTTGACTCTATTTATTTTTTTCCTAAATTGCTTTGTTCCCAAGTTATTTTGAGTTTACTTACTGAATGTTCTAATGGCAAATTTATTTTGAACAACGGTACAATTGTAACGCTCCTAAGCGGCTAACTGGCCCAAATTATCAAGCAGAGTTGAAACGCTAGCTGAGGGCTGAAAGTCTATAGCCATTAAGCCAAAGCCAGAAAATTTTTGGAAAACAAGCTGAAAATATCCCTTATAATTTTATTTTATTGAATTAACTATACCTATACCGTACGTCAGCCATACTTGGGACACGAGCCATACTTGGGACAAATTAGGGTGCGGTCAAGTTGAGTTTTGGACGCAATAGGCCATATTTTGAAGGTGCATTGGGTCATTTATATTCATTAGGACTATGAACTATGCACATGACTCACGCG
Organism: Aspidiotus rigidus; assembly: GCA_035079385.1. NCBI lineage: Eukaryota > Metazoa > Arthropoda > Insecta > Hemiptera > Diaspididae > Aspidiotus > Aspidiotus rigidus. The sequence continues at coordinate 83,708 of JAVHKY010000072.1, read as the reverse complement.
CTATGTTTGGATGGTATATTAGTCCCGAATTATTTCAAGTTTAAGAAGGGGGCTAAAAACGGGAAAATTGTCCCAAGTAAAGCCTGGGTTAACTAAAAACAATATTAAAGTAAATGGTAAATTATATTCTGAGTTTTGAACGTAAATGAACGCAGTTTGACGGAGAAGAAAAAGGAAGAGCAGAAGCTTCGATTAATGGTGTCCCAAGTTAGATCATGTACTGGTTAACATGGTTCTCTACGTTTTTTATATGATGTCCCAAGTTACCCATTTTACGAGAAAACTTGGGACACCCTTTCAAAAAAAGAAAAAAAAATAGTTTTAGATGATATAGACAAAATATTCCTGTTGTTATCAAAAGAGGAAAGCAAGACCCAACTTTTAAGACCTTTCCCAGACGTTTTGATCCACTTGCTCAAGAGTTACAGGCATTTGAATTTCAAAAGTGTCCCAAGTATGGCTGACGTACGGTACATATTCTCTGTGACTATCACAACATCCCTGGGTCCCTGCCGTACAATGTTTAATTGACATAATATCCATATCAGCAATCAGAAAGAAACATTCTTTTCTAGTCGTTCAAAAGATACAGTTTGCCTGATCATCTGGATTGTCAATTTTGATATATGTTAATATATTATTCTACTTATTTGTATTTGTACAGAACAGCAGGGCAAGGACCTCCTCCAGTCTATCGCGGGCTGCTTGTTCTCCCATTTTACATTTATGCACCTAGGGTTGCAATGTTTTGATTTGAACAAACGATGTTTGAAACGTGTTTAAAGCATGTTTAAAACAGCAAAAATCGAGAAATTTAAATCGGCTCTTATGAGAATATTTGAAACGTTTTAAAATTTAAACAAATTTTTTGTTTTGAACGTGTTTTTAAAAAAAAAAAAAACATTTTTTTTTGCAACCCTGTATGCACCGCCTTAGTTTAGAATTCGGACTTCTTGACAGAGCAGCGGCGCGCTAGCGTCGCCACCTTGCATGCATCCTACACTGCCGTACAAAGTTGAATTGACGTATTATGTAGATAATGAATACGAGGAAAAGAGGTTATGGTTACACTTGATATAGCCTCTTATTTGTTATTTGCATATACGTCAATTCAACTTTGTACGGCAGTACAGTTCTGCCCTACAAAAGTAGGATGGACGTATCTTCAAAATAACGATCAGTATGAAGGGTTTCTTGGTAAGAATCTTCAAAATCACGATCAGCTGATAAGAGTATTTTGCGCTCAATCAGCAACAAGATTACACAAAACCAACAATTTTTATTCTCGCTTGTTTGAAATATTTTCTAATAGATATCTCAATGGTTGTGATCGTGGTTGTGATTGTCTGTAGTTGTGATTCATGAACATAAAATAAATACTTTATTTTTCAAAGCTGAGATGTATTTGCTTCAATACGTATCAAGAATTCAAGATGATAGATTTTAGAAAATATAAAATACTTACTTCTGTTCTTATCACGGTACATTATAGAGGTATTGACACAACGAAAAATTTCTGTCGCACGAATTTTGTTAATTCATACGGAATCCGCTCGCAGCGATCGTTTGAATATCTTCCACACCCCACCAGTTGGTAGTCCTGCAATACATTCGAGTGATCGCGGTCTGCCGTACAAAATAGAATCGACGTATCTGCCAGAGCATTGCAGCCGTATCATACAGCTTAGACTTTCAGCTTAAACTTGGAACCTTGAAAAATACAACTTTGGCTTTTGCTTTTGGCTTTGGAAATACCTAAAAAATACAGCTGACTTTCGGCTTTTGGCTCTAGCTTTCGGCTGTTTTGATGAAACACTCCGGCTTTTGACTTGAAACGACCTTGAAAAATATAGCTTCAGCTTTGGCTTTCAGCTTGGAAAAAACATGAATAATACAGCTGGCTTTCGGCTTTAGCTTTTGGCTTTTGGCTGGCTGCAATGCTCTGGTATCTGCACATCAACGGTGAGCAAAAGAGGTGTTTTTGGTGGGGTTGAAGAATCTCTTCTCTGCAGATCGTGGATATGCAGATACGTCCATTCTACTTTGTACGGCAGCGGTAGTGTCAACCATAGGGAGACAGCGAAATGTAAACGTTTTTTACAAGAATTAAAGAGTATCTAATGAAAAATACCTACGTCCCACATTTTGTTCTAATATCATTAGAATCATTAGAAAATTAATTTTTCTCCAATAATAATCAACTTGATGAATAGATTTTTTACTCTCTTGCGACAAATCAAAACTTGCCGTCTTCCCTATGAAAACCTTAGTGATGGGCGGTTATCGGTTATTTCAATATACCGGTTAAACGGTTTATTAAAGATCATTGTAACCGGTTAATCGGTTAAGAACCTCCAAATAAACCGATTAACCAGTTAACTGGCAACTATGCGGATTGCTGTTAGTTCTCAAAAAATTCCGCTAGGAGCGCCAAGGTCTTCCACTTTTTTGCTCTCAAAATTGCAAAAATTGAAATAATAGAGAAGCAAGATCGCTTATGTGTTATTGATTGAGAAATATCTTTATTGATAATTCCTATTTCCTCCACCTGGTGCTTCAAATTTGTCAAATTATCAATTTAAAATTCAAAATTGTTGAAAAATTTTCAATTTTGGCGGTTAATCGGTTTATGCGCTCTTATTAACCGGTTTTTCAGGTTAACTGTTAATTACAAATAAACCGGTTTTTCCGGTAATTTTACCCAAGAATAAACCGATTAATCGGTTAATAACCGATAACCGCCCATCACTAGAAAACCTACGTGAGATCACTCAAATACAAGCCTGCGCGCAGAAAGAGAGGAGTGATTTTGTAGCGCGCTCTAGTGCAGGTTTAAAATGTCTAAATCCTAATAGCATTACTTAGAAATATAGACTTAGAAACAACGTCCACCAGATGTCAGCTCTGCCGTACAAAATTAAATTGACGTATATTTATGCAAATAAGAATAACAAATACAAGAAAAAGAGGCTATATCAAATATACCCATAACCTCTTTTCCTCGTATTCATTATCTGCATAATACGTCAATTCAACTTTGTATGGCAGAGCTTTTCCGCTGTCAAATCCAAACCGCAAAAATGTACCAATGCAATTATTATCAGGGCCCTGATTATACATACTGTTGATCGAATCATGCGCGTTGTTAACGACCCCGGCGGATGTTTGGTTCCAAATGTGTTGTTATTGTCAGACAAGGTTTGTCTCTTAAGGGTTTGTCAGACTGAGAGGACAACCTCTAGCGCCTTATCAGAGATCATCATAAGGCGCTAGAGGTATTCTCAAGAATGTAAACAAACACGTGATGTGGTGGTAAATTTTTAGTGAAGCGGTTCGACTTAATGCAAATAATGCAAATTTTGCATTAAGTCGAACCGCTTCACTAAAAATCACCCACCACATCACGTGTTTGTTTACATTCTTGAGAATACCTCTAGCGCCTTAATCATCATTCCGTGGTTTTGGCTTGGCAACTTGGCAACTCGTTAGCACAGCTAAGGACTGCAGCACAGCTTGTTAGTAGTACTAGTGCCCTCTATTCTTAATTCTGCCCACTCACTCCTGAATCTATCATATTGCCGATAGTAATCAGTGCAGTCGGTACCTATCATTATTATTATTAAGCGGCTGTGTTTTGTGTGGTTTTATATAATTTGTTACTTCTTCGAGAGTGAGTACATTTCTTTGTATCACTATTATTAAGTACTTACTTACTTATTAATTGCTGTTGAATTGTGTCCTTATGCTCAGCCATGGGTCGTATTGGTTGGAAAGATTTTCGTAGTTTTCAATCAACGGGTAAGTTCTGTTTCATTATTTTGTTTGAAACATACTGGTAATGAAAGTCATCATTATTCAATGACAGAGTCGTTTCCATGGACATTTACTCGATCATCTTATTTCATTGATTTTAGGACGAGTTGTGTTTGTATGTAGGTATTTACAAATGAGTTGCATAATGCAATAACTTATGAGTAGTTGCGAGTATTTCGACAATGAGTATTATATACCTGTACGTAGATCATCAAATGGGGCAAAAATTGAAACTGAAAAGTACGTATTGGTGTTTGAATGAATGCCATTTTGAATGTTTGATCTTTGTTTGTTCGGTAAGTTTCATGAGACTGTTCCTAACGTATTATGATAGAGTACAGTACCTACTATCAGAAGTAACATGCCATGTTGAGTTATCTTGAGGATCGGCGAGTTACGGTATTCCTTGGAGAACAATAATTTGCTGAATGAATTGGGGATGAATAAAGCAACGGCTTGCGGAAACGACGTAATGAACTTGTAAAACGTTATAGTCTCTAAAAACCAAAGTTTTTATCATTTCTATCGAATCACAGAGAGAAGTAAAACTAGTACGTAATCATTAGGATTTAGGAAGATGACTTATCTTTCAAATTTAAGTCAGAGAGATATTTTTTAGTTTGAAACAATTCATTGATCAACTAATCAACAAATTTTGATGATGAAACTCAGAAAAGTAGACGTATCTTTCCTCTTTTTCTAATGCTTCTTTTCTATAGATTGTTACTACCTATGTATTGCCTTGCTCGTTTTTACTTGAATGCGTTCACCTATTTTAATTAAAATCGCCATTAGGATACCAGAGACCTAGAACCAAACAGCAAGCACATCCGACCATGTTCTTACCTTGGGGAAACGAGGTAGTCTAACTTGCTTGTCTCAAACACATAATCGCGACGAAAATTTCCTTTATTACTAATCATATTTCAATGTAAATTGATGGCAAAAGGATAATTCCATACTTTATATATTATGAACTAGCCTACCTAGTTACAAATCTGCGAGTCCATTACAAAAATTAATTTCTTTAAACGTTGTAGTTCTTGTATTTCGTAGTCTATATTCGACTTCGAGCTTGAAGGCATTAGCTCCCGATGAATTGAATACCTATCGAAACTTGTGAAAAAAATCCTACGCTTTTGTAAAAAGCTTTTCCTCTAGTGCTTTCTTCCGGCACGCTTCGTCACACGGTACTCAAATTATTGCATGTTAAGCGTACATTTTTACGATTTAATGAAAATGGAAAAATCTCGCTAAAATGCTAGCTGATTCGCGCAATACCTAACACATTATTAACCATACAGAAATAAAGAACAGTTTTCTCGTTGTTCTCTTTTCCTGACACGCTACCCACACACAATACTTACCGGTACTTTTCAATTTTTTTTTTTTTTCTCCATCTGGTAAATACTTCGTTCTGAACGTTTTGTAAAATGTACCTTTTAACGCGAGCCCGAATTTATGATGGCGAGAGAAGTACTATTTCCTTTTTCTTGTTAATGGTACAATGATGGTCGTTTCTTTTGTGTAATTTCTCAATCCCAACAACGTGTCGTTTCGAAGCATTTTTGACGCGGGGGGAAAAATAAAGTGAATATGACAAAATGACGAGCATTATAGTAGGATTCAAAATTTGTATACAGTACTTGCCGAGATCGGTGTTTACCTCATTAGAGGTGTTTTCTATGTTTCCCCCGTTTTTACTCCTCCTCTCTCTCACGCACTTTTTTTCTCTCTGTTTTGTATTTGAGGAAAATATGTTAAATTCGGTTAATGAAAGTGATATAGATTGCATTGTGCGTATACTAGTGGTTACCTACTTAAAATGGAGAGGAAAGTGATTTCGACTACTTCGAAACTAGGTACCTCTTGACGATTATTAATCGAGATATTTTCCATTAGAATATTATCGATTGCAATTATTTTAGTATTTAGTTTTTTTTTGTTTTTTTTTCTTTCGCTTCATCTCGTTGATTTAAACCCTTATAAATTCTCATGAAAATGTTGATTGCGATTCTTTGAAACTCTAAAAGTTAGACTTGTGGCTGATATAACCTTACAAGCGACGACTTAACAAAAAATACGAGTCGAGAAAAAAATTTCAACCCTCAAAGAAATTGGACGAGGAAAAATTTCTCAAAAATTAGAAATTGTTTGAACTTCTATATTTTGCTTGATTTGAAAGTGAAATTTAATGCTGATTCCGAAAAAAATACTTGAATAACCCAATAAAACTTGAAAGTAGGGCAGTTTTCCAATTTCTTATTTCAGAAATCTTGGCAAAGTGATCATTTTTTGACACATTTTGGTCCATAACTCGGCTCTGAAAAGTCGTAGAAAGTTGGGTAGGGACGCAAATTGAAAATAAAATTGAGCACAAATTTTGTAGGTTTGAAGTATGCATTTCACGTTTCGCATTTTTGCGCTAGAGTGAATATAACGTAAACTCTCAAGTGACTGGTAATAACTTTTGGCCTCACCAGGTATATCATGGAAAAGGACTAGAAAAAATTTCAAGGGGAGAGGAGTAAGATTTTTTTTCTCTCTCCTCTCATTTATTTCATACAAACTGTTGTCATAGCATTGAAAGGTACAGGGGGAAAAGCGTATATGTCCAAGTAGAACAATCTTGAGGAACGGGTTCTTCTCGTTGATGCGAAAAATCCTACTATCCAGATCGTTTGTTTTGGACACTCACCCTTTTCCTTATGTACCCTCCATTTATACATTCTTACAGTGAATGGATAGCTAGCTATCCGCGATTAAGCTAAATAATGATGATATAAAGAGTATATTGTATATCGCGTACCATTTCAATAAATTATTGACTGCAATTTAAATGTGTGTATAATATGAGCCCATGATTGAAGAAGTACATTATGACGCCTTAAGTGTTAGCTGGACTTCCGGTTGAGGCGCTGGATGGGAGGATTGTCAAATAATGTTAGAGTCTGTGAGTTTGAAGGGTTATGGAGCCATGAGATATATTAGGTCGTTTCCTGCGCGGCTATTTGGAGGACTGGTTAAAGCCAGGTCTTGTGTGAGGCACCATGGGGCTCCTGTAATTTGTTGGAAAGCAGTATTCTAGAATCGTTGAATAATTTCCACATTGCTATTTGCGGCTGGGTTTCAGAGCGGAATGCCAAACATCAATTGTAACGTAGAATAGCCGTTTATTTGCGATCCATTGACGATTTTAGGCTGTGAACTACCAAAAGAATGCACAAAATCAAATTCTGTGATAAGGAGCGTAGAGAACAAAAAATGAAGAATTTCAGGAAATTAAGTTTGAAAATTTGTGACTGGTTTCATAATCCTCACTCTAATTTGTGTATCGACCTCCTCTAAATAATCACGTTCGGGGGAATTGAAGTATATTCAACAATTATCTATTACTTAGATATTTTCTGCCTTCTAATGGGAAAAACATTACAAGAAAATGAAGTTCGTTGATGGCAGCACAGTCGCAAAAAATCGAATGGGAACCAAAGTTTAATATAGAGGCAAATAACTCTTCATGAATAACAATAATCGTTACATAATAAAGAGTTAAATCTTTTTTGAAAAAAAGTATTTGCAAACGGTCTTTTGTAGTAAACATACATACATTAATATATACAGCTTGTCATCAGTCCCCGATGCAGGATGATCAATTGGATACTTTTTATCTATACAACGCATTAGTCATAATTCATATTCGAATTAATGATAATACATTCATTCTTCTGAATAGATTAGGTATAAAAAAAAAAGAGAAATCGAAAAAAGTTCTGTAACATTTTCTTTATCACCGAATAGGCTATTCATTGACCAATGTTAGACTTGTGGCGGTCCCCCAATCTCAATATTATATGCGACATGACAGGAACAGTAAAAAATATGGCTGCTATTTCATGCTGACAATTTGTCGTGTTATTACTCATAATGAAGTAATAAAAGTGCACAACTCGAGGGGTCTCTTAATGGGGTGATTTGCGAACGACGAAGGGATTCAACGACGAGAAATTGGGTGGTACTACGAACGAGAAGTGAAGGGCGATGCATAAATTGAGAGATTTCGGATGGAACTACTAGCGTCATTAATATAATCTTTGGTATAAAGAAATATGGTGAATCAAGGGTTAATGGGGCTCGTGCGACGAGCGAACGTGCGTGAAATGTAAATTACTAATGCGAATCATGAAAAGAAGCTGCGAGTGTCAGCACTTCGGTATTCAAATTGATAGATAATTGTATGCGATATATTAGCCTGTTCGACTTGTAGTGAAAAAAAGTAGACTCGAAATTCGTATATAGTATTCGGAGATGATTTTTGCATAATATAGATTTAGCCATCTTTTTCCGGACAAAAAGAACTATACGAGGGCCGCGCATTACCTCGTGTGAAAAGACGTATTCATCAACGCTGTCTGGTCGAGAAAATACTTACACAATATTATGATTTGTTTACCTTGAAGAAAATCGTAAATTAGCCGACCCGCGACTACGTTCCTTTCTGGAGATTCACACCTTTTTGTAGGAAACGAGACATGTTTTGATAACCGCGGACAATAGGAAACTAACGCCATTTAACAATTCCGACTCGACGGTAAATAGAAATTTGGATCCGTAATGTACCATTCTTTATTCAGTAAATACGTTGAAATATGTTCGAACCTCGATCAAAGGACGGAGAAAAATTTGATGAAGGGTAGGTACGAGTGTACGTACTGATTGTGTATTTGAAGGAGGACGACGACGATATTTTTGGATGTTTAGTGTCGTGTACGTGTCACGTAGAGTGACACTTTTTACGTCACGTCTCATATAATAATTTATTCTACGCTACTGGTCTCTCTTTTTATTTCCCTCGTCTCTTGTCTGATATATATTATCGAGTTTGCTCTTTCCCCATTTCGCTTTTGTTCGTACATTAATGTTACACCAGAATACATTCGATCATATTGCTGTTGTTGTTATTTATACAATGTATATAAATAAAAATTTGGTGACCAAATAGCAAATAAACGAGGGTTATGCCTAAACGTATTGATCCCTTATCAATTTTCATCCTATAACGAATTTCATGAAACGGGACGGAAAAACATGGGGCAATGCTTGTGTATTGTATTCGTATCGTTTTATTCGGTCGCGATCGCCTTTATCGACGTCTCAGAATCGAGACAAGTGTTTATTTTTTACGTTTTTACCAGACTGCGATTGAGTGGTAATCATACAGCGAGCATTAAATGAACGAAAATTCGAGTGTTCCGTGAGTAAAAGTGTAGAACCAGCGAGCTATACGCGGGTTATTAAGATCGATCAACACATTTATGTCACTTGCCGTGAGAAATGAAAAAAAAGTTACCCACAGTTTGACGGGTCTAGATGATCTAACAGAATAAGATTCACTGTCGTCATCGATATAGGTAAACCATCCAAATCGATGTAGAACACAAAGCATCAATAATACTCATCTTTTTCAAGTGGGTATTTGATGACTATGGTAAATTAAAAAATCTCACGGATGGCTGTGGTTAGATTTTCACAATTCAATCCTGAATAATTGTAAATTGATTGAAATATAGGCGATAAAGTTTAGAGTTCCAAGTATTGCGAGCCCTACATAATGAAAAGGTAATCATGTACAATTTACCATCACACTACAGCGAAATTCAGTTTCGTTTTAATTAATTAGAACGTTGAGTTGAAAAAAAGTTTATCCTAAATTTTCTTCAATTATTAAAAAAGGGTTTTCCAAATGTACAAATCTACTTTATTAGTTGCTTTTACAAGAGTACTTTCGGGTGTTATCCCATCTTCAGTTGTGTCGCAACTAATTTGATTCTCTCATTCATCGCGTTCATTTCTGAAAGGAATAGACCTACCTGTCTATCAGTGGCTGACCACACAATTAGGATATCATCTATATATCTGGGTCTGTGTTTGATCGAGTTTCTGAACTTGCTGCCCTTCGATATCTTGTTTTCCATGTCATTCATGAATATCTCCGCCAGTATTGGTGACAGCGGTGACCCCATCGCAAGTCCCCTTTCCTGACTGTTGAACCTGTTATTAAAGTGGCAGTAGTTCTGGCTCAAGGTCTCTTACTTAGGCCCATCGGAGTTCCCATGGTATCTGTTGTATTTGAGCAGAGTGAGAAGTTCCTCCTTCGGTATGGTACCAAACATAATTGTCCAGTTGCTCAATCAGGTCTCCGTTGTTTCTGATACTTCGTCTGGGTGCAAACTGGTAGTTTTCTTTCAGGAATGTGGCTACGATCTTCGCTATCTTGTAGCATTGTGATTGAATGCTAATGACCAGGGGTCTCATCGGACGGTTCGCTTTGTGGAATTTTACAAGCTCCTTGAGTTTTGGTGCAACCGGGTTCATCTCAAGCGATCGTTCTGTTTCAACACAGCTTTTAGGTTATCTTGGTATTTCTGTGTTGGGTCCTTTGTTAGCTCCTGGTATTCCATTCACTGCGATGTATGACTCCACTTTTTGGGTGTAGTCCTCCTCTATATTACCACTATCGTGGTACTTCTGTCCGCCTTTGTCAAAATCAGGTTATTCCGTCAGATCTCCTTTTGTAGATTTGTAACCTTCCTCTGTATTATTTGCGTTCTGTCATAGGTTCGGCACATATACTCTTTGATGTCCAACAGCACTTTCCCAATTTTGGTCCGGGCTTCTAGTCTCACGTCGTGTTCCATGATTTGGATTACTTGTTCGCAGCTAATGGCCATACTTTCAAGCTTACACTGGTTCAGCCTCTCTGGCTGCACGTACTTGATGCTTTTAACCAACAGTCTTCTTTCTTCTTCTGTGAAGGAGACGCTTGATACGTTCTCGGTTGTGGGAGCAAAGTTGTGCTCAACTCTCGCTGTCTCCTCCTTCTTTTCTTTCTTCTTTCTTCCGGGTCAGTTCGGCAAGCTTCTTCTTGATCTGTTTTGTTTGGGCTTCCACTCGTTTTTCCACATAGTCCTCTCCTCCTTTTTCGAACATAATTTCTTCAAATTCTATACATGTTAGAGAATCACACAAAGAGAAGAAAACTCTGGGAACAAATGGAGATTGCAAAAGCCAAGAGGGGGAAAGCCTACCTCTTGAACAATGTAATCACATTTGACAGCGAAAAATTATTCGGCCTGATGATTGGACGAGAGAAGAAGAACAGAACCAGCCAATGAGACGGCAGAAATCCAGACAGCCAATAGAAACGCAGCATCAGGACAGTAGATTGAACCAATCACTAGGCAGTATGTTTTAGCCAATAAAAACACCATGTCATAGCCAATAAAAACACCATGTCATATTGTTGTAAGAATAAGTTTCTAAGAAGTGAACCAATCACAACATAGCATTGTTATAGCGAATAAGATCGCAGTGATATACTATAAAAACTCATTGTTAAGGCCTTGTGCTCCGTTGTGACACAACTGATAATGGGATAACACCCGAAATTACTCTTGTAAAAGCAACTAATAAAGTAGATTTGTACATTTGGAGAACCCTTTTTCAATATTTGTGCTCTACTTACACCTCACTCAATCATTATGAGTTCTGATAATTTCTTCAATTAGCTCCAAAAAAATTGATTTCAATCAGTTCAGATGAGAAAAACTTGATACTAACCCTTTTTTTCCAGGGTTTCCCATTAAAAAAGTAGGTGATTACTCACTCCTCACTTATTCTGTAGCCCTCTTTGGTTGAGGTTTTACCGCTTATTGCATTTATTGTGTGGTTAACCTATTACAAGTTTTCTTCTTCCCCTTGTAACTTTCCGGATATCACATCTCGACCAACCATCACCAGTCGTAAAAGTTCATCATCTTCCATACCATTCTATACACAACGGTTTAAACAGGGTTACCAATTCTGGGAAATTCTCAAATCCTGGAAATGTCAAGGAATTTCGAAAATTTTCCGGGAAAGTACGAGTGCGAATAGCCAAATTGACAGAAATTCACTCCTTTATTGTTACATTCTTCTCCTACTAGGTACAGGAACACTTTATTAGTGACTTACAATCAACGACAAATAGTAACTAGACCTACATTATTTTAATCTTCGCTCAGCATCAATTTCCTCTAGACGACTTCCTCACGAGGCGACCGCAAACAATCTATCGTTCTTCTTTTTTAGTCCGACGATTTTCTTCTTATTGCTCTTGATCTGGTTCGGAAATTCCAATTCGTTCACTCCGGTCCCTCGCAATACTTACTTCTGTGTTTGTAATTTCCCCCTTTCCACTTTATACCGTTCATACGGCGGTAACTCCACATTTCCAGGGCCTTTATTCTGCGCTCTATGTCCTTTGTAATGGTCCAAGCCTCTGACGCGTATCTCACTACTGACCAAACAGAGCATCTTAGAATTTTCAGCCATATCTCTGTGCGTATGTTTCTGTCGTTTAGGACTCTTTTGAAATTGTTGAATTCTTTCTTGGTCATCTCTTCCGTCCTCTATCACCATCGCACCAAGGTATTTATATGCTTTAGCTTGTTCCAACTGGTTCCCATCAATTTCAATTCGCAATAAGCTGTTGTCTTTTACTCGCTCGATCGTCATTACTTCTGTCTTCCTTATGCTTATCTTCGTCCATACTTCTTACTCGCTATGTTTAATGAGTTCACCATTTGTTGCAACTTTTGCGGTGCTTCTGGTATTACCATTTTGTCTTCGGCATAGCTAATCGAGTCAAACCTTTCACCTTTTATTTTAAATCATGCATTTTGGAGCGCGCTCTTCTGAGCAATCATCTCGGCGCATACATGTCCAATAGACGAGGTGACAGTGGACACCTTTGCCGAACACCTCTCTGCATCCTACACAATGCTTTCGTGGTTTGGCTATTTATTCTAGTGTTCACAGACTGTTGCCAATATAGGTCTTTATTCAAGCAAATATTTTCTCTGTGTACTTTAAACTGAGCTAGCATGTCGGCGATCTTGTTGTGCCGCACTCGGTCAAACGCTTTTTTGTAATCGTCACCGCAAGTACTCTCTGCTTTATAATCTTAAAGAAAGCTATAACGTCTCTTGTGACTTTCTTTGGAACAAAGCCAAATTAAGTCTGGCTGAGATAGCTGTCGATTTAGCCCTCTAATCGCCTGTTCACGATAATATGGTGAATACTCTCAAGGTCATCGGAATAAAAAACAAGTTTTTGATATATTTATTTACGACCGTGCGACCGAACCTCAGACTATAGATGTCCAAATTCTCGATAAAAGGTAGCCAACTTTGTTGGATGTAAGGCAAGAGAAAATGAATTTGACGAAAATTTTCAATGACGTCACACAGTACACACATGTGTTACAAAGATCAGCGTGAAAATGAATTACTCAATAGCAAATTGAAAGAACTCGATTGTCCTTTGCACCACATACCTAATTTACCCGATACAATTAAGCTAAAAAATAGCTAAAGCCTAATATTATAACGGTAACAATCTTCTCTTTGCACTTCATACCTACCTAATTTTATCCGATACAATTTAGCACTTCACAAATTGAAGGTTAATTAAGTTGGCAAAAAGTTCTAATGACGTCAAAATGCCCACATAATGATGGAAAGTATCTAATGAAGGAGAGCTAATAGGCAAAATAGAAAATAGTAGTCACCAAAATATGATGATCCCTTACCTATCAATGTCAACTTTTTAAATCAAAAATCACTTCAATTGTAAGTACGAGTAGTAAAAGAAGAAAAGCAACTGAAATATTTGGAAAATGGAAGTGAGCAACACAGGTAGGTGCGAGAGTTGGAAACTGTGTTGGAAATGATTACACAGGTCAGAGGATACAACTGAGAAAATACTTTGTAGGAAGTATGTCGATTTTGAAGAGTAGGACAGGAAAAAAGGTGATAGATTCTCAGATTATCTGTATAATAAGATAGTAAGGATTGCAATGAAGCTTCCAATCAGGTTTCTATGATTCAACCAGAAGAAGTTCAATTGAAGGCTGTAATAGAAAACAATCACGTGTTTAATAAAGTTGAATAAGGAATTCCCACATCCTCTTCTATGGGACGGAGTGGTTTTGATATTGAGAATTGAATTCAAAATTGGAGAGGTTCCAAAAAGAGGAATTGGATTTGATAAAATTTCGAAAATTAAGTCAACTATAGCAGGAGGGACTCGGAAAAATGGAGACTTTTGAGCTCTATTATAATAGATAAGGGATAGGAAAAATTTTCAATATCAAAGGAGTCAGATTTGAAAACATTTTTAATATTGGGAATCGAGCTATATATGACAGGAGAGGAACTTGGAAAAAATTGAACCATTAGAGGAGTTGAAATTGAAAACGCATTTTGTACATCGATCTATGCAATTATGACAAGTGGATAACTTTAAAAAATTTCAACTTTCAAGCTATATTTTTTAAGAGAGGAACATGGAAGAATTTTAACTTCCAAGATATATATGACAGGAAAAGGACTTGGAAAAATATCAACCATCATTCTAGGCAAATGGCGAGACGCCAAAATTTTCAAAAATCCCTCCCCCAATGGAACAGGTTTCCTATTAAACCTCGATTTAGGTTATGTAGTTGACAACATAAAAAAAATGGAGATACTCTTAACATGATCAGGATTTAGCAGTAGAATCCCTATAGAAGTGAATTACAAAAATCAGGACTCGACGTCAGGAATAATTGTTAGCTGGAGGTGGGTGGACCCGAAGGAATGTATTGAAGGTCTTGAGACATTTTGTTCTAATTAAGCTAAATGAAGGAAGGGATTTTCAAAGTCTCAACTAGATCAATTCGAGAATAGAAGGAGGAATTATTTTATTTGCATGTAAAAAAGAGAGGTCATAGAACTAATCATTGCTGAAAATTGGAATGACTGTAGTAACAAATTATACGTTTCATACACATCTTGTTGAGCCCGCCAATATGGCATTTCTTCACTTAATCGTTTGTTGCAACATATATGACGGAATCACATCATTTTCAAGTTTTGTCAAAAGGCGATTATTCTTACGTTTTTGCAATTGTTTTTGCAACTTTGAACCCAAACGGAACAGTTTACTTTTCCTAAGTGCCATTTGGAACGCAAAGAAGGACAAAAAGAATTTGAAACAGAAAAACTCAACTCGCGCCAACCAAAAAGTTCACAGACAACATGATAACACAAAGAACAAAAATAATCGAATCAGAAAAATAAAAAAACAAAACAATATAATTTATGGTAACGATAACCATGTGCAGGATGTGCAGGATAAGAGAACATCTGAAGGTAACTCCCTTTAAATCGTAATTCGAAAGAGAATAAAACGGTCCCATAAATCGTTCGAAAGTATACGCGGCCATCAATCAACACCCAAGTCGTATTTCCAAGCAATTTTGTCAATTTTGTAAGAGTAAAAAACTTTAATTTCACTTACACACTCCACAATGAAAATATGCAGCCAGAAATATCTGATTTTCATCCCTCGCCACGGCTTTAAAAGGGGGAGTTTTTTATTTTTGACCACCTCGTCACCATCTAGACCATCGTGAGAGGATGCTGTAAAAATCTCGTTAAAATCCGTCCAAGAGATTTGGAGTTTACTTGCTTCAAAAAAACGGTCGATTCTTTTATTATATAGAAAGAAAGATTTCGTACTTACATCTGTTTTGTTAAAAGTGATAGGCAATATGAAAAAATATATTTTGAAAATTTAGATGACACAAATATAAAAAAATGCATAAGATTAAATGAAAAAAATAATATATTCGAATTCCGAAAAAGGAGAAATATCTAAAAATAAAAATGTGACAACGTGAAAGGCGCGCCGTGCCGTAGGCGCGCCGTCTTGCTAGTCTTACACTAAGATAATGTAAAAGAAAAACGCCTAAACAAATGTGGTGCTGACGCTGACCGGTCTGAATTGTATGGAGACCGCGTAACATTATCATCAGTATGTTTACTTTTGTTTTTCAAATATTATTTGAACATTAACCTAATTTACTCTTCTTTTATTTTTCCATTTTTAATCCACATCCGAGGAAGGATAACTAGCAGGGGGTGCCGTGAAGCCATTTTCATGAAGATGATTTTTCATATTCGTTTTAGGGCGGGCCCTTAGAATTTAATTTTTTTTTTTTTAGCTACAAGAAATTAAAGTTGAGGAAGTTTCTTCATTGGACCATGGGGCTCACGACACCCCTGATTAGGTTTATTAAGACTGGCACTAATTGAAACCTGTCGGTTTGGAAAGTACACCTGTAATAATTGGTGCGGGATAACGCACATAAGAACCCTTCATACACCACACGTACAAAGACCTTTGTGTCGGTGCGAGACAACGACCCCTCCCCCCCCTCCTCCCGATCCTACTACCTTCATGCATCACGACTTCAAAACGTGACTGAAACTAATTAATACCAATGATTTTTGAGTATTTTCATCAAAGGTCACCAACGTTCTAATATTTTCCGCTTGCGCCTGTTCTTGAGCTGACGAGTTTCCGAAATTTAGATCTCAAATAAGGATTAGAATTTGGCTGCAACATTCGCACAATTTTTTGTACGATTACGTATTTGTTCTAGCTCGGGGATACAATTACGTTCAGTTTGTTGATGGTTTCTCAAATTATGGGCGTTAATTTTTACCCGTAATGAAAATCAAGGAAACCTACATTTTTTCTTCCTTTTCAGCGAAGCATTTAGAATTTGTAATCCTGTACGACAAGTGGCAGGATTATTCAACTTTTTTCCTGATACTTTATAAGTATAAATAATTCTCATTACACAGCAGTGTCGTATAATAATTTCACGCTGTAAGCAACAACTCGAGATTTATTCAAATTTTTGTATTGTACATTCAGTACTTCATTTCCTGTTTCGCGGACCTGCTTCATTCTTCCTGTTTCTCCTTCCATCAAAAATCTTTTATTTCGTGATTTCAAGAGGAAATATGATGACATTATATTTTAATTATCATCTCAGTTACGCGCATACCTACCTACTCGCGAATATAATTATTTTACGTCATCATCCTTTTTGAATATCACATCGCGAGTGGAGAAGAAAATATACGTGTACAAAAGTTGAAAAATCATCAGAAAATATATGCACACAAACCGACTCCATATTTGCCATTAATATATTTAAACGAATTCATACTACCTTTCGCGTAAATGTATGATCCGTTGCCTTTCAATAGTACAATTTCTAAAGTAGGGGCGTTGTTTTACAGTACCGTGCATATATAGCCTACTGTATTCCTATAACTAACGTGTTGTATTCGATCATTACTAGCCTGAAATGAGACAAAACGAGGGTTGGCTCAGCAAATATAGAAGCAGAGAAGAGAAGAAAAAAAAAGAGATGAAGAAGTACGAATGAATGAATGAATGAGAAGAGAGAAAAAGAGAAAAATGAAAAGTGTAATCTAAATGAAGTGTCCTCTCAAACAAACTTCCCTACCAATCCGTTTCTATTGCGATATTATGCATATGCAAAGTGAGTTGTACAAAAGGTTTTTTTTTTATCAACTTCCATGAATTTCCTCTTTCATATAATCGTAAATTTCTGCCAGACTCCATTTACCCGCATGGTTCTCACTTCTAATTTGCGGATTTATAATGGCGTCTTTTCTTCTTTTTTCCGGCGGTATTCGTCGTATTTCCATTTATGAAAATTATTACTCGTAAAGTTCTTGCATTAATTAATCAGAATTTTTTTTTTTGCACAAATTCTGTATTACTGATGTAATGTAGAAGAATTTCTATTTTATACACATTTCACGCTATATTTTGAACAGATCATGGTTAATTTAGGATATTAAATTTTACAATTAGTTAAAATGAGAATGAAAAATGAAAAAAATGTTAGCTTGGAACAACTGCACCGAAGTTGAATTGATTTAGATCCCGCAATTCGAAACCTTTCTGATCCATTGTTTTCATGTGACTTAGGTTCTAAGATTTCACAAGATTGATTGAAAAATCTACCTACCGAGGTAGATGATGAGTACACACAGAAATTTTGTTTCTAAATTTTTACAAAAAAGAGACTATTCGACTCCTTTGGTTCCAGGTAGAAAAAAAAAAATCAACATTATATACTGTAATCGAGTATTATTTTGATTTTTTGATTGAGAACTTATGCTGGCTTTGCAGCACGAATCAGTCCGAAAATTCACAATTCAAAAAATGTTGGGTGTCATTTTGACATGTTCCATGTCTTTTCTCTCGCCGAACCCCGATTTTGAAACTCGCGAGTACACCCCCCCCCCGGGGCCCCCCGTCAAGAGAAATCTCTACCCCATGGGTGATTCAGAAATTCGCGAGTACATCCCGCGTAATGATAATAAATAATTAAATAAATAAATAAATAAATAATTAAATAATTAATATAATTAATAATTAGAAAATCTCTACCCCGTGGGTGATTCAGAAATTCGCGAGTACACCCCGCGTAATGATAATAAATAATTATATTAATTAATTAATTAAAAAATATTTAAATAATTAAATAATTGAATAATTGAATAATTGAATAATTAAATAATTAAATAATTAATTACCGTGCGTCCGTGCAAGCGTGCGTCCGTACACATCTCTACCCCGCGGGTGATTCAAAAATTTGCGAGTACACCCCGCGTAATAATAATAATTAATAATAAATAAATAAATAAATAATTAAATAAATAAATAATTAAATAATTAATATAATTAATAATTAGAAAATTTTCGAAGTCCCTCTTCCTATCATATATGGCTGGGTAGTCGAAATTTTTCCAAGTCCCCTAGACTTGAATTGTCTCATACCATTCCAATACAGCAGCGAGACAGGGGGCTAACGAGCGGAGCTACCTCATATTTCTCAAAAAAGACTTGAATTTTCTCATACCATTCCAATACAACAGCGAGATCGCTCGTTCGCCCCACGAAAGTTGATACCTCAAAATATAGAACACCCACAATTACTTCAAAATATTTCTCATACAAGACTTATACGACGCCAAGATAGGTAAAGGGGTAAACAAATACTATCTCACGAACACTTGACCTAGTAGAAGCCTAGAATGAAATATTTCAAGATGACTGATAAAATATAAAAGACATGGAACATGATTTTCATTTATTTGGCTACGCCAGAAAATTTTTTAATAGTCTCCTTTTGTGTACAGTTTCGAAATCCGAGTCTGTGACGTCTCAATTTGATGACGTCATAGATCAGCCTTGTGACGTCACGATCCAATGACGTCAAAGATCGGGTTTTTTCAAAGTTCCCCTCCAGTTGTAAATGGTGACGTCATAAGTGAACCTCGTGACGTCACAACTTCTTTCCAAGTTCCCATCCTATCATACATAGCTTGGAGGTGAGGCCCTTGACGTCACAATTTGATGACGTCATAAAACAGTTTTTTTTCAAAGTCTCCTTTTTCAACCGCTCTTTATTTTGCTGGGAGGGTGAAGTTATTACCATATAAATAGCATAATATCTATTTTTTCAATTTATTTTCGCTAAACAAAAATTATTTATAATATATTATCACGGTGAAGGATATAAAATTAAAAAAAAAAAAAAACAAATGACCTCAATCTGCTCAATAGAATGATTTCTTATGTGTCAGATGAAAATACTTCTGCCCACCCCCTTCATCTCATTAATTTTGTACAAAATACAATGTCTAAAAATCATATAAAATTACCTATTTAGCGTAATAATATATATATTTTTAATTCCAATAGATACCTTAAAATGATGTAAAATTAACCATATAAATAATCCAAAAAATCAAAACACCGTATTTGCGAATAAAGGCAAAGAAGGCATCCACTAGATTTACCATGACGGCAACTGGAGGAAGCTTGCAAAAAAAAGTGATGAATTACGAGAAAAATCACCCAAAAAAATCTAGAATTACATTCATCTGAAAGAAAATTGAAAGGGCAGAAAGTTTTGTTTTCTGCATTTTTCATAAAAACAATTTGAAACGGTGAAATTACACAAGTAGCGCTCCTATAGCGGGATCTTTATCCGCGAATTGAAAAATCTTTTTAAAAAATAAATGTTTTTCGAGAACAATATTTTTTAGTGGGTAAAAAATTGAATGAAAGGAGCGTCCATAAATTAAGTGAGGCGATTTTGGCAATTTTTGATACCCCAACCTCTTCTCTCTCTCTCTCTCTCTCTCTCTCTCTCTCTCTCTCTCTCTCTCTCTCTCTCTCTCTCTCTCTCTCTCTCTCTCTCTCTTGATAAGATGTGAGGTTGGTAAACGAAAAAACGAATACTCCAAGGGGAGAGTAAACAAATGCAAACCGCAGAAAATGAAAACGAAGGGAGCGCTTTCGGTTAACCAACCATCTTCAAACCTGAAATGAAAGCAACTGACAAACGAATGAGAAGAAAGAGGTATTAAGATCGTCCGAACGAGAAATCACGGTGTGAATCATAAACCTGTTCGATCAAGCCATCTTCCGGAATGTACGAGTTGAGTATAGTGATACCGTCAGTGTTGAGGTGACGCATTATCTCTATGTTCTCGAGGGCGATACGTTTACGGTAGGAATTCTCCTTATGGAGGAGCTTTTCGGATCCCTCGCGGAAACTGTGGCCACTGTTAATCAAATGATCAGCGAAAGCTGACTCCCCTAAGTGTCCCTTCTTCCAAGACTTCAGGTGCTCAGCTACTCTAACTTTCATCTGGCGGCTGGTCTCACCAATATAAAGGCCTCCACAATCCTCACATTCCATCTTATAAACACCACTCCTTTCATCAACCGGTATGGGATCCTTCAGTCTCACAAACAACCTCTTGACTGTGGTGAGGTTATAAAACGCGGGTCTGAAACCAAACGGGCGAAGGGCCCGACCCAATTGCTGGGAGAAATTCTCCAGGAAAGGGAGACTGATCCAACGCAAACGGCGATCACGGATCATGTCTCGGGGGAGGGAGGTGGTGGAATCAAGAAGGCTCCTCGTAACTTTCCTCCGAACCATCACGTCAACTTCGACATTGACTCCATTCACTCTAGCCAGGTGTTTTATGGTAAGTAATTCTTCCTTAAAAGCAGATTGACTCAACGGAATACGAGTCAGTCTGTGAATTAGGCTATGAAAAGCAGCCATCTTATGAGCAACAGGACCGAACGAACCACCGTGGACTAAAACATCGGTCGTAGTATCTTTCCTGTAAATTCCAAACTTATGGATACCGTCTATTATAGAGATCGATAAATCCAAAAAGTTGATGGAAAATACCCCTATTTCCAACGTAAATTTGATGGAAGGGTACCAGGAATTGAGATACCTCAGAAACTCACCAAGGAGACTCTCCCCTTGGAGTATTCGTTTTTTCGTTTATGATGGATAGCCGTAACCTTAAGGAACGGATTCGTTTAATGTGAAGTTGGCTTAACCTTTCCAACCTCCGTTTTTGTAGAGTAATTATGCCAATCTGTGTTTGATCGCGTTAGGTCTTTCAAAAAAAAAAATGTATTTTCTGCTCAATCATTTTTATTCAAGATTAGTTGGGATTAGAATTCAAGATCACTGAGGAAAACAGCGGACTTATGAAAAGGAGCATACATTTTACTTGAAAGTGAAACCAGTTTTGCGAAAATTAAGACTGTATTTTTACGACAAAAAAAGTACGATATTTATGAGAACCCCACTTCCCCTACTCGAGTTTCAGCAAGATTTAGCTGCATCGTCTCCCTCACCCTCTCGCTAAATGTACCGTGTGATTTATCGTAGCCCCCAAACATACAAAAATGAAAAACTGTCGGCCGTCTGTTTAATAGAGATGTTTTCTCCTTCAAGCTGGTCGCTCCCATAAGAATAACGCAGAGAGTAAAGATCGTTGTCTAACTAATTGGAAACAGGAAAGAAATAAGGTATTCTGAATCTGTTTTCAAGTGTTGAAAAGCTTATAAGCTTATAGATTGTAGGTTTGTACTTTTGATTTATTATTATTTTACCATTTTCAATTAGATCTTTATTACTCCTTGTGTTTTTCTTACCAGAAAAAAAAATTCAAAAGAAATTACTCTTGCACAATCTGTAACATCACACAAAGCATTCTTATTGTACTAGACAGCAAATTCATTTTTAAAAATAAGTTCATCATTAGGGACGATGGCTTCCCTTTAGTCGCTATCTGTCTTCCTCTAAGGAGCTCGAGAGCAGGTAAAATGGACATTTATTTTGTTTTCTAAGTGAATCTTACACCCCTTTGGTTAACGTTTTGTTTATTAAAAAACAAGATGGATGTCACGTCGTACCTGCGCTTGAACCCCGTAAGCTAATTTTAAAAAGAAATTTAAGGCACTGACGTCCAAATTTAAAAAAAAAACACATTTGTACTCCCGTCTACAGAAAAAAGGATCTTTTACAGAGGAAGGAAGATTCCTTTTCTCCTGATTGTAATTGAACACTAACGAGGCGAGTTTCTGTAAGCAGGGTCACATTTATTTTCACCGACGTTTCGATGACACCGTCGTAAAATTTTTAGGTGCGTTCTTGTTAGGAACAAAATTGAAGTGCAAAAAATTTTCTTTCAGATAAAAGTATTTTTGAGAGATTTTAAAAAGTTGGAATATTTTGCGCGACGCCAGCACTGCCCGATCCAAATAGAGAATCAAACGCGATGTTGTTCATGTCATTTTGTCCTAGTGATGGGCGGTTATCGGTTATTAACCAATTAATCGGCTTATTCTTGTATAAAATTAACCGAAAAACCGGTTTGTTTCTAATTAACGTTTAACCTGAAAATCCGGTTAATAAGAGCGCTTAAACCGATTAACCGCCGAAATTTAAAATTTTTCAACAATTCCAAATTCCAATTGATAATTTGACGAATTTGAAGCACCAGGGCTGAAGTTAATTAGAATTACTGAGTTAGATGTAAAGAATTAGGAATTATTGATTAAGATATTTCTCAATCATTAACACATAAGACATCTTCCTTCTCCTTTTTTTTTTAATTCTCGCAATTTTGAGAGCAAAAAAGTGAAAGACCTTGGCGCTCCTAGCGGAATTTTTGGAGAACTAAAAGAGATCTGAATAATAGACCGATTCCCCGATGACGTCACAGTGTTGATAACAGTGAGCGATGGTGAGTCAAAGTACCCATATTTGTAATCGATATTACAATTATTGGGCCAATCATGACATCGATTTCCATAAGAATATACAGGGAACGATTCGATCACAAATGCAGATATTCAAAAACAAGATGTTCCTAATGTATTACAGATCTCTATCTAGAATCTAGAAGTTCTCTGGAATTCAAATATGTAGCTTTTATTGCTAAAGTACTTCTTGTCCTTGAATAATAGTGAATGATCAAAACGTTCCCTGTGTGTTCTTATGGGATTCTAAAATGGCTGCCCCAAAGCCAGCAGCAGAGAACAAGCATTCAATCAAAATTGAAGATGTTGACGTCACAGGGAATCGGTCTATTGCCAGTTAACCGTAACTGGTTTATTTGGGGACTTTTAGCCGATTAACCGGTTACAATGATCTTTAATAAACTGTTTAACCAGTATATTGAAATAACCGATAATCGCCCATCACTATTTTGTCCAGCGCATGCGCAAAGACGCAAGACATTGCAGTGTAGAGTCGAGTGTCGTTCTTTTGTTGTCATCTTTGGCCTATGGTTGGTATCCGGGTGTCGGGTGTGATAATTTCATTCCATTCAGCTGTACAATCGTCTCATTCCTCTCTCAATATTCTGTTATACTTCAAACCATGGTTCAAACTTGGAAATGAAAATGTGAAATGACGATATTAGGATTTTCAGTTCAAATTTTGCAATCCATTATCATGGTACACAAGATAAATTGCAAACTGATTAAAACCAGGGGCAATAAATTATTTATACAATTCCGCAGTATTCATCTCTCGTAAGTAATCAAGATGAGATTTTTCTTACAAAACAAAATTGAAATATCTTTATCCTGTGACGTCATTCTGCAAGAAACGTTGGCAGAAACCTTGTTGATTTTGCTAAATGCGCTCTTGACTCCCGTGAGAAAAACACAGGGAGCTGAGATCATTAAATTCTTAGTGATTGAAAATTGAAATTGTTGATCCCTAATACAGATTGTCCTTAGCATTTGCAAATGAACCTTTGATAGCTTAGTCATTCCTTATTATCAGTCAGTAGCCTAATGGTCTTTGCTCCCTGTGTCTTTCTTATGGGAGTCGATAGTCCAATTGCCTTAACTGACAAGGGTTTCCGCCTGTGACATCACTAGGATGAAGGTCTACGAGCAATAACGAGTGCAAAGCACGAGCCTGTGTTAGCGCCGCAGAACCAGCCGCCGGCGCGCCGCAACGGCTGTCTAATTTACAAAGTAGAATGTATATTTGTTTATAATTCCATAACTTTTGAACATCTACACCTATGGACTTGAAATTTTTTTTGGAAAATTTCTTTTTATTCAGGTGAGGTTTTTAAATAAATTTTAACGTCCTGCCTTCTTTGGGGTGGAGTAATAAGCGAAAAAATTGGGAAAAGACTAAGATTATTGATGTAGTATACGTTGTTACAAACGTTCGAACGTGTTGAGAGTTGCAGTACTAAAAATTCAATAATCAGAGTGTCTACCAGGTCAACTAAGTCAATTAAAGTCAACTTTTCTATCCGTAGGTCAACTAAAAAGTCCAAAAATGCATAATTTTGTGTAAAGAATGTTTTTCACATGTCTTCCTATATGCACAATATCAAGGTATAATCAACAAACTTCTGACTTTTAAAATGACACTTTTCTCAATTAAATATTAATTTTTGCAAACGAATAAAAAAATACCGAAATTACTGTATTATTTGGGGGGGGGGGGAGGGAGTTTGATATTTTTTAGGGTCAAATGAAATATCGAAAAAAGGTCAACTAATGTCAACTATTTCCATTTTTCAATTCTGGTAAACACTCTGATAATTATGATAACTCAAGTTTTACTCATTTTCATGGAGTACTTAAGGAAAGAAAAATTGTCGCTCCTGTTATTTCCATTTGAATGAGTTTAATTTTAGATTTTTAGGAGGAAATTTGAATGATTATATTCAAGTTTTATATATTTTTATGAAAAATTGAAGTGAATAAAAATTGTAACCTCTGTAATTTCCTTCGGAATGAATTAAATTTTCGATTTTAAAGGGAGATGTTTTTGTAGAATAATGTCTTCAATATTCTCTCTACTTTTGTGATATACAAGTAACTTTGCATCAGGCTAAATATCGTCGTCAGACTTCGAAACCATCTAAGAAAAGATACTGGGTTCCAGAGAGAAATATGAAAATAACGTATCCAGTTTTTCATGCAAGGAAACGCGTCTATACAGAGAAATGTAATGCGTTAGGGGTATGTCTGTTTTTTTACCTACTGTCCATCTATGTCCTTAATCACTGCGACTGGCAAAATATCGATGATTTTCGTCTGTATTTTACTGCAACAGTTAAGTTGGCTCTTGTGTGAATTGGTGTTCAGTGCAAGTCAATTTTTACCCGTATTACATTTTATAATTATTGGTTTTCATTTTTTGCGTAATTTATATTGCATGTATCTGTTGTAGCCACTTAGCGTAATTGAGCACTTGACACAATGCTTGGTTTAGCACTGGGTAGAGGACGGTTCCCGTTGAATATTGATGGCATATAATTCCTCAAAATCCATTTCAAGTTATACTGGGGAAATTGAGATATTTTACAAAGAGACATAAAACAGGTATTTCTGCCATGAGGACATCAAATGTTCAACAAATAATTTGCCATAACATTTCGAGAAACCCCGAACCCCAAGTAGTTTTTTCAACACGTTCTCTCCCTGATGCGAAAAAATTTATGACTAGACAACAATTTACTGTGATTCACTTTAAATATATTTCAATAAAGACAAGTAAGATATCAGCTGACTTGTTTCCAAGATACCGGTCTAACTAAAGAAATGTGAATATTAAAAGGGTACTCTATTTCATGAAATGACTAGACAGTAGACACCTGGTCACATACTGTAAAAAATCTTTATTACAGCATCTGACCGCTTTTCGTGAAATGAACGGGCTTTTCATGAAAATGCTAAACTATAAGCTAAAGGCACGCCGCCACTCGCCATTTGTTTTATAAAACAGTGTTGTGAGTGTGCTGCATCACTGTCCAGCCTTTTATACCATCTTACGTATTACACAGTACTGGTGGGCTAAAGTAAGAATATATTCCTCTCAAACGGTAGGATGTTTCTTATCGGGAAATTCTCACATAAGTTAAACTTTAGCTTCAAGTTCTGGAAGTTTGATCTCCCGAGATATTCTCGTACAAAAGGAAAATTTGCAAGACATCAAGCATAATTTGAGACTACGTATATGAGTATACAGAATAATGCCGAAGCTTTACGTCCGTCTCTCACATTACTTCACCTTTCTTATAGCGTATGCATAAAGAATATACGATTGGATGACTCGCGTGACGTTTAAAACTTCTCTCCCTTTTTTGCTTATTCGCCAAATTGTCAATCACCACACCATTCGTTATCCCCCCCTTTTTATGAAAGAAAAGTATTTTGACTGCGCAATTTGCTTACGTACTAGTCTCGTATTTCGCCAAGGTTGGTAAAGTTTTCGTAATTCGATAATTTTCGAACTACCACGAATGTACAAATGTACAGTATTTATGCATGCACGGATGAAAAAGAAATTTAAAAAGTGCATTTCGCACCCGCCACTCGCGCAATACACTGCACATCTTCGTTAATCTCGAAAAAATACATCCTCGTTTATACTGTTTATTGTACTATTTTTCATCTGCCCCTCAGCTATATTTTTTTTCGTCGTATACACTTCCAATACACGTCGCCGTACGCAGCGTAAAAAGGTCCTTACTCGTGATTATATTCCTCCATGACATTTTAGCTCGTCGTTCATAATTAAAAATGGCGGCGAGTTTTTATTGTCAAGCCGCACACATTTTATGCACGCGAATATTGTCACCGCTTTCTCGTATAAAGTTCGTGAAATATGTCGGAAAAGATATGAAAAAAACAGGCCTAATACAGCCTCCAGTAATAGCCTGTATGACAAAAGAATCTCTTTATTAAGTACGAAGAAAGAAGGATAAGCCAGGAAAATTATTGTCATCAGAAGTCTTCAATTGTTTATTCGTATACTTGGTGAAAGGCCTTTTTTTTTTTCTGAAAACCAAGACGACGTTTTCTTGAAAGGTTATAGACTTTATGTTTTACACATGAGCCTAAAGCTCGTAATTAGCTTTATTCGCCATTTTTCAAGAATAGCGAATTGTTTTTGTGAGAAAATTATGGATGTCATCTTGCATGAAAAAATTGATGTCTAGAAACAATGTTTCACAAGGTATCCTATTGGTCTGTTTTTGTCTTTTTTTCTTGCATAAATGTCACTTTTCTGATTGCATGGTTTACTCGCGAATCAGAGATAATGCGCTAAATCACATCTCTCCTTCTCTACGCTCTTCCTTTTTATAATTTGTAACATGAGATTTTTGAAAATCTCTCCTCAAGTCCGCGTGTTCCGGAAAATTACGCTCACTTTCAATTTTGTTAGATGGAAGAAGTGTTAACTCAGTTTACATTCCGTCCGAAGAGAGAGACAAAAAAGAGTCGTATGATT
Source organism: Aspidiotus rigidus (assembly GCA_035079385.1). Classification (NCBI taxonomy): domain Eukaryota; kingdom Metazoa; phylum Arthropoda; class Insecta; order Hemiptera; family Diaspididae; genus Aspidiotus; species Aspidiotus rigidus. The sequence goes on along the minus strand of JAVHKY010000072.1, from coordinate 56,320 downwards.
CACAAAGTAGAAAAAAAAAGGACGAGAACAGAGTCAAATTTCTTAGTTTGATGTGTCACGAATGCTATAGATGGTCCAAAACTACCCTCTCCATCTTCTCCCCGGAATTTTGTCTTCAATAATCTTGAATCGTTAAAGCTTGTCTCTTCCCTCTTCGTCGAAAAAGTCTGTGAATCATCGTCTTAAATTATTTCCTTCCTCTCTTCCTGTTTCTGACTTACTCTCAAAGAAATATACCGTGAGTAATTAATGGGGCATCACAGATTAAGACTTCGTTTGCCTTTCTCTTCTCGAGTCGTCGTCTATAGATTTCAAATCTCCTTTTGTAAAACAGCCTAGTCCTCAAAAATTGATCTCAAATTCTTTTTTCTCCCTTACACCCGCAAGGTTTGCCGTCTTTTTTTTTTTATAAAACTAAAAGAAGATCAAGATCTTGATCAAGGAAAAAAGGAATCTTTTACTCAAGTTAGAAAAAAAAAGTATATAGAACCAGAGTGTCCTTGAAGTGATGCAATTAGTCTGGAAAAATAAATATATAGATTTTTGGATTTCGAGCTCTTTCAAGGGTGCCGTGATCCCCCAAAGCTTACGAAGATTTCGCCCCCCTAAAAAAATGTTAACAAGCAAAAAAAAGGCCCCCCCCCTAATGTTACGAGAACAAAAGAAAAAACCGCCCCCAGTATTTCCTACGAAGAATTGTCTTCAAAAAAGTGGCTTCACGGCACCCCTGTCTTTGTCCAGTCATATTAAATGGAAAAATTGTGTTAGTACGGAATAATGAGGGGACAGCTGAAATTTGGCATATACAGTAAAACCTGTCTATAACGGAATCGCACGGGACCAAACTTTTTTTCCGCTATGAGCAGGTTTCCGTTAAACCCAGGTAGGGTAAAAAAAAAAAAAAAAAAAAATTAGTAGAATGTAATGTGTGAACAGTACATATCTGTACATATACATATTGAAATTCAATTACATGATATCATCGCGGGTGAAACACTTCCTTCATTTTAATAAGAGAATTGTAGAGAAAGAACAGAGAAAAAGAGGGAATAATTGAGTGCATCAAAAATGAATAAATGTTTCATCATTACTAAGGAGCAGTATCAAAATCATGATGGGTACATATTTTTTGTACGCTATACGCAGGTTAAATAAATTTGTTGGTCTAGTTTCACCTTTCCGTTTCCGCGTTAGACAGTTTCCGTTAAACTCAGGTTTCAAATACACATAAGCCCTATACTGTACGCCGGGACCAAGAAATTTTTCCGTAACAGACAGTTTTCCGCTATTTACAGGGTCCGTTATGGACAGGTTTTACTGTATATGTTACAGTTACAACCCGAAATCAGTAAATTCTAAAATTCACTAGCCAAAACTAGTTGCCACAAATGACTTTAGTCAGAACTAGTTTCGACCAGTTAACTCTAGAATTTACCGTGACCCTCAGCGTTGGAGCTAGTTTTAACTTAAATAATTTCCGGTAAAACTAGTTTTTACTAGTGACAACTAGAATTGACTAGTAAAAAGTGAAATAGAGAAGAAATTATGATTGTTAGGGAAAACTAGTTTTAACTAGTGAAAACAAGAAGGGTGAATCAAATCAGTAAAATGAATTTCTTCCCTAGTACAAATGTAATTGTATTTTTATCAAGCGTGTTGGAGGCATATTTTTTTTAGAGGCCTCCGGCAGAAAATGACTCTCCGACTCCGGTTGCCTCCAGTGGACACGTTTGGAGGCGTCTTCTGACCTCCAAAGTATGTCTCTGGAAGTACCTCAAAATGCCTCCAGCGCAATTACTGAGATTGGAGAAAATGCCTCCGGAGGCACTGTCGAAGAAACCGAAGACGTCTTTGGAGACGCCTCCGAAGGCACTTGTAACGTTGATCAGTGTGACCAGATGTAGCATATTGGCCTACCAGTGTTGCCAGATGACAGATGATACTCACAAGGTGTATTTAAAACTTTGGCTTTTCTTCGAACCGAGCAGCGCTAGCATCAAAGTGGCTGAATGAGGGTTCGAGGAATAGAATACTGTTGAAAAAAGTGCCTCCTAAAGGATCTTTGGAAGCACCTCCAAGCGTCTAGGTGGAAGCAAGGTACCTCCGGAGAGGCAAAATGCTCCAGCCTCCAACATCTTGGTTTAAATCCTCACCATCTTCGCCTCATTGGAGGCGGAGGCAAGGTACCTCCAGAGACAAAATGCCTCCAGCCTCCAACACCCTTGAATTTTTATTTTTCACAAAGCTTGTTTGTACTTGAATGGTGTGCGTCAATTAGTCACTGTTAGATTTGCTCTTGTAACGTTTATAGACCGACGAATTCGTATGATGTACGGTTTAATGTGTGAATTAAGGAAGAAAAATTTAGAACTTTTTCGTATATTTTATTTTAGTGTGAGCTACTTATCCTCAAAGTTGAGCAGAACTACCAAATACCTATCAATTTGGCCGAAGTATGTCTGGAAATACCATCATCTTTTGAACTCGAACAATTTCAGATCATTTCAGTTATAACTAGAATTTACTGATGAATTCAAACAATTTTTTTATTCTAGAATTAACTAGTCAAAACTAGTTCTGACTAAAGTCATTTGTGGCAACTAGTTTTGACTAGTGAATTTTAGAATTTACTGATTTCGGGTTTTAACTGTAACATATATATCATTCATCAACTTACACAACTTAGGTACTAAAAGTCACACTGGATATGACGTATGCATTGTCCCCAGGTGGCAAACAGTGTGGTCCAGGTTGGTTTTTTGTGATTTCTATGGTGAATATTAGTTTATTGATTAAAAAGTCGGGAGACAGAAATTGTAAAGCGTCAAAAATTATATAAATAATGTTCTATTGAAAATTGCCATGAAAGTTGTATATTTTTGTGGAAGTAACGCATAATATTATGCTTGTCACCCACAACGCAAAAGCTTTATGAAAATCAAATAAATAATCCTGTCTTCGTATAAAGTTTTTTTTTTTTTTCTTATTTTTCTTTTGAACTTGATGGTGCTTCTCTTCTCGTCTTCAGCATTTTATTTCACTTTTTTTTTATTTCTGTTGGATGCTATAATTTTTTTGAGTGGACATTTATTTTCCATCATTTCCTCCTTACTAGCTGCTCTGATATCGCACAACCCTTTACCTCCGGTTTCAGCTGCATCACTATTAGGAAATGAGCCGTTGCAAAGGAAATATTTTTAATTGATGCCATAATTGACATCACGATAAATAAATTAATTACATATCGAGAACTATATAACTGATAACAATGATTTAGAAATCAGAAGGAAAAGAATCTCAAGTTTGGTGGCCAGCAATGATTTCGTAATTAAAAAGAAAAAAATCACCAACTTTGGTGACCAGCAATAATGGGTTGCGCTCGCGTCGACTTGCGTTGCAAATGACAAGTATATAATATGTGTTATTTTTGCAATAATTGAACTTTCATCTTTCATTTATACAAAAGTGGAGCACCGCACGGAAATTTTTAATAGAACATTATTTCTATATTTTTTGACGCTCTACAATTTTTGTCTGATGACTTTCTATCAAAAAACTGATATTTACTATAGAAAACACAAAAAACCAATCTGGACCACATTTTTTTGCCCCCTGGGAACAATACGCCCTTCATATCAAGTGTGACTTTTAGTAAATGGTGTTTAAGTTGATGAATGACATATATATGCCAAATTTTAGCTGTCCTTGATTTATTCATGCAACATTTCCTGATATGACTGGACTATCTAGTGGCTAACAGACGTTGATACTTGAACATTTCAATACACAAATCCGTGATTGGGTTCTCGGAAATCCAGAAACTGGGATTCATAAACAAATTTGTAATTGGGTTCTCCAAAATCCTCAAGTTGAGTTCCAAAAACAAATTTGTGGTTGAGTTATCCGAAATCCAGAAACTGGGATCCAGAGACAATTTGTGGTTGGTTTTTCGACAATCCACTAGTTGAGATTCTAAAATGAATTTGTGATTTGGTTCTCAAAAAACCACAATTAAGACCAAAAAACAAGTTCGTGATTGGGAGGGGTACAACTCAGATCGCGGTTTCCTACTAGTGGGGTATCCAAAGGATGGTAATGAGTTCAGACGTTCACAAAGAAATTTATATACATTTATAACGAGGGAAGTTTTAATGGCCGCAGCACTGACTAGCCTTCAGGAACCACTTGCTCGACTCGTTCGCACCTCTTCTTGGTCTATTATGAGCCTATGATCCAATATAGTTCGTGATAGGATTCTCAAGAATCCACAAATTAAGACCAAGAAACGAGTTCGTGACTAGGTAGGCGAAAATCCATAAGTTGAGATCCAAAAACAAATTCGTGATTGGTTTTTCGAAAATCCACACGTTGAGATCCAAAAACAAATTCGTAATTGGGAGTGGAGCAACTCGGATCGCGGTTTTCTATTAGTGGAATTAGGGGTGGGTGTTAGTAAAGACATTAAAAATGTCCAACGGATGATAATGAATGTGGACGTTCCCAAAGAAATTTATATTCATATATAAAGAAGGAATATAGGAAAGAAAACACAAATTGCTTTTCCCGCACAGAATTGTGCGGGGAAAGCAATTTGTGTTTTCTTTCCTATATTATACTATCCTTGCACGCGAAAAAATCCTCCCTTCGATAAAGAAGGAAGTTTTAATGGCCGCAGCTCTGACTAGCTTTCAGGAATCACTTGCTCGACTCGTTTGCACCTCTTCTTGGTCGAGTATGAGCCTATGATCCAATATTGTTTGTGATTGGGTTGTCGACAATCTAGAAACTGGGGTCCAAGAACGAATTCGTGATTCGGTTTTCAACAATCCACCAGTTGAGATCCAGAAATGGATTTGTGATTGGGTTCTCGAAAATCCAGAAACTGGGATCCCCAAATAAATTCGTGCTTGGGTTGTCAACAATCCCCAAGCTGAGTTCCGAAAATTGATTCGTGGTTGGGTTGTCGACAATTCACAAGTTGAGTTCCAAAAATGGATTCGTGATTGGGTTCTCAAAAATCCACAAATTAAGATCAAGAAACGAGTTCGTGATTGGGATTGGGATGGCGAAAATCCACAAGTTGAGATCCAAAAACGAATTCGTGTTTGGGTTCTCAAAAATCCAGAAATTAGGACCCAAAAACGAGTTTGTGATTGGGTTTTCGAAAATCCAGAAATTAAGATCCAAAAACGAGTTCCTAATTGGGTTGGCAAAAATCCCCAAGTGGAGATCCAAAATCGAATTCGTGATTGAGTTCTCCAGAATCCAGAAACTGCGATCCAGAAACGAATTCGTGGTTGGGTTGTCGACAATGAACTAGTTGAGATCCAAAGCGTGCGTGGGTAATTTTGGTGTGGAATGACTACAAGGAATGATTTTGAAAAAAAGTTTCTCAAACTCCATTTTCTGACAAACTTTCCATCTTTGGGAAAGTTGTAAAGAAAGGTTCAATGGAGGCGAACGAGAGGAGATCTAATATACCGAGTAGTAGATATGGAACATTTATTTATTTGGCTTGGCCAGGAAATTTTTGAATATTTTCACTTTTCTTAGCTGAGAAGAGAATGGATAGTTTTTGGTTGAATTCAATCCTTATGAGACTCTGACTCAAAATCAATATCAAATTCAAAACAATTTTTTCGTGCAAGGAAAATTTCATCAAAATTATTTTATTTTTTTTTTTTTCGGCTCTGCCCGCACATAAGTACAAAATTATACAAAAATTATAAGCTTTACGTTTCGGCTGACCCGCAGCCTTCATCAGAAGCTAAAATAATTTTAGCTTCTGATGAAGGCTGCGGGTCAGCCGAAACGTAAAGCTTATAATTTTTGTATAATTTTGTACTTATGTGCGGGCAGAGCCGAAAATAAAATAATTTTGAATCAATATCAAGCTGAGTGATTATTTGTTCATAGGTAGAAGTACCTACTTTATAGGGAGTCATTTTTACTTATTTGTGTTTGTAATTTTGTTCCACTTAATTGTAAAGACCTATCCTCTTTCAGTAGTCTTCTTCTGACTCAGACATGACGTTGATACTGATTAGACATGGCATTTTCCTTTTCAGAAGTGCCGATATCACTGCCAATCCAGCGGTCACCACCTACAGGAATTTTTTTAAGAAATCCGGAACCATCCTCCGAGGAATCCGAAAAATCCGAGAAGGAGAAAAATTTAAGGAATCGGAATCCGGAAGGGAATTATTACATTTCCTGAACCACATGGTGGTCCCGACTACATTCTGATGAAATCTCGAGAAAGTTTCTCGGCAACCGTAGCTTGAGTGGTAGCCGGAATTCGATTGATAACCGTGACTCAAGTTCTTCAAATCAGCGCCAAGCCTCACAGTGGCAAAGGCGCTGACTTACCAAGTGTATACGTACGGCCGAAAATTAGCAACAAAAGTATGGCAGCCATATATAAAACGCGACAGCTCCACATGGAAAAGTGCACGCACGTGGGAATGAGGCAGAGGAACAAGAATTACCAGTGCCCGAACCGGTGTATAGAAAATAGCCTGGAACACAAGGAAGAGCATCTGCAAACCGATTGGTAAGTTTCATTTGAGTATACATACTATTATTGAAATATTGGTGCTACAAGGATAGCTCTATATACTTTCATGAATCAACTGTAATAGACTAAATCAGCGTGACGCCATTTATTGATATTCACTGATAACAGATAATATAGTCTATTATATCAGTTTGAATTAGAAAGAGTTGTTTGATTCCCGTGAGAGTACTGAGAATCATTTTTGTCGTTCATTCTGAAAGTATGAGAGATAAATAAGACATCGGCAATGAAGTTAATTGAAAGAGTGTGTCTTAGCAGTAAAAATGGAAGAGTGAAGTCTTCTGAAGGAATCAATGTTTGACATCAGAATTTTCTATAAGAAATTAACAGGGAAGAATTACAGAAATATTGTTTACTGAGGGACTAATTCATGATTCTCTCTTCAAAGTAAAATTTTACCTTTACATATCTATGTATTTTTGAAAAAAGAATGGAAGCTAATTGACTTATAGTGGTCCTGAAATTTTGAATTGACGTGTTAAAATCTCCCATAAAGAATGTACTGGGAGGAAATCGCGATTTTAGATTTTTCAGAGGCTATTGATATATTGAAGATTTGATTTTAAGGATTCTTGGGGTATGAATGGATGAGAGGTCGCCAGTCAGTGCGAAGCAGAGCTGCTCTATATAATGAGGCAGATATTAAGAAGTATCGCTGCTCAAACCGGTTCTTAGAGAACAGGCTGGAGCACAAAGAGGAGTATCCGCAAACCGATGGTAAATAATGTCAGATTTGAGTTGATAAAGGTACTCAAAGGAGCAATGAAACAAATACAAAAACCGCAATAAATTTCAACACTCGAGCGCTTTCGGTTAACGCAGTCATTCTCGCGACTCAGCGCTCGAGTGTGGTTTTTGTATTCGTTTCTTTACTCCTTCGAGTAAGTTCATTAATTATGAATTACCGTAAATTGCAAAAACGTATTGATTCTATCAAATTTTAGTATTATCAGTGGTTTTCTTCACTTCGCACGGTTTTCTACGTATACGCTCTCGAATATTACTTGACCATTGTTCTCTTCTTCATTGTAGTGTTTTCCAAGCCAAACAGTGACTTGCCATCTTATTTATTCGCTTGATGTTTCGTGCTCCTCTCTCCTAATGTCAAACTTTCTCCCAGTGCTCTCCGATGTAGATCCCTTCGCACTGTTCGCAACTGAGCTTGTACACTCCGCTTAAGCTTCTCTTGTCTTTTTCCTCCTTTTGATCGTAGCATATTCTGTTCACCATAGGTGGGTTTTAATGGATGCCTCCGTTCACATCATAACTGCTGAATGCTTTTACCTGGTTTGTGTACTTTTCTATGCATGTTACTGATCCGAATTGCTATCTCATTGTACTTTCTCGGGTTCCCTTCTTTATTTCGATTTTCACAAGAACTCCTTCGAGCACGTTTCTAGAATAACCGTTGGCTGCTGCGATCTACCTTACTATGTACCGGAATTTCTTACCTCTTCTCTGCATTGTTCTTCAGGATAGAGATTGCTCGGTAGTTGTAGTTCTAAATTGCCGAAAACTTGTATCTGGGAAGGTGGCAGTGGCGTAAGATTTTTCTGAGAGGGGGAGGGTTGAAGAAGAATAGGGAGAAAAGAAATGTTACAAAAAAAATGTTGGAAAAATTATCTACAATAAAAGGTGATATTTCACGTTTCTTGGGGGGTTTCGACAAGGAGCGTCTGTTGACAGAAACGTTTGCCTTTGGATCCATCACGTCTTGTAAACGTGACTCGCGTGCGAGTTTATTTTATGTAACCGGAATGGGGTAACGCGTCGGTTTACTGTCATACTCGGAGTAAGAGGCGAGTAAGAGTGATGCCGCGGGACTTTGAAATATTTTTGTACTTCTTTAACTGTTGAAATTTTTTATTTTCAATTCTTGGACTTGGAAATATCGTGGGACTTTGAAATATTTTCAACTGTTTGTTGGACTTGGAAATATTTTCAACTGTGGGAGACAATCAAAAATGAAAAATTTTACTAGTCGAAGAAGTATGAAAGTATTTTAAAGGAAAATGATTCCAAGTCCAACAGTTGAAAAAATATATCCAAATCCAATGAAAAATTGTATAAGTCCACTTATGAAAATATTTCAAAGTCCCACAATTCGAAAATAATTCCAAGTCCAACAGTTGAAAATATTTCAAAATCGCACAATTTGAAAGTAATTCCAAGTCCAACAGTTGAAAATATTTCAAAATTGCACAATTCGAAAATAATTCCAAGTCCAACAGTTGAAAATATTTCAAAGTTCCACAATTTGAAAATGAGAAATATTCTCATACTTCTTGGACTTATAGAATTTTTCATTTTCGATTGTCGCACTTAGAAATATTTTCAACTGTGGGAGACAATCAAAAAAGAAAAATTTTATAAGTCCAAGAAGTATGAAAATATTTTTAAGTCCAACCAACATTTGAAAATATTTCAATGTACCACAATTTGAAAATAAGAAATATTCTCATACTTCTTGGACTTATAAAATTTTTAATTTTTGATTGTCGCACTTAGAAATATTTTCAAGTGTTGGACTTTGAAATATTTTCAACTGTGGGAGACAATCAAAAATGAAAAATTTTATAAGTCCAAGAAGTATGAAAATATTTTCAAGTCCAACCAACATTTGAAAATATTTTAAAGTACCACAATTTGAAAATAATCATAAGTCCAACAGTTGAAAATAATCCAAATCCAAGAATTGAAAATGAAAAATTGTGCAAGTCCACTTATGAGAATATTTCAAAGTTCCACAATTCAAAAATAATTCCAAGTCCAACTGTTGAAAATATTTCAAAGTTCCACAATTCGAAAATAATTCCAAGTTCAACAGTTGAAAATATTTCAAAGTTTAACAATTTGAAAATAATTCCAAGTCCAACAGTTGAAAATATTTCAAAGTTCCACAATTTGAAAATGAGAAATATTCTCATACTTCTTGGACTTATAAAATTTTTCATTTTCGATTGTCGCACTTAGAAATATTTTCAACTGTGGGAGACAATCAAAAAAGAAAAATTTTATAAGTCCAAGAAGTATGAAAATATTTTCAAGTCCAACCAACATTTGAAAATATTTCAATGTACCACAATTTGAAAATAAGAAATATTCTCATACTTCTTGGACTTATAAAATTTTTAATTTTTGATTGTCGCACTTAGAAATATTTTCAAGTGTTGGACTTTGAAATATTTTCAACTGTGGGAGACAATCAAAAATGAAAAATTTTATAAGTCCAAGAAGTATGAAAATATTTTCAAGTCCAACCAACATTTGAAAATATTTTAAAGTACCACAATTTGAAAATAATCATCAAGTCCAACAGTTGAAAATAATCCAAATCCAAGAATTGAAAATGAAAAATTGTGCAAGTCCACTTATGAGAATATTTCAAAGTTCCACAATTCAAAAATAATTCCAAGTCCAACTGTTGAAAATATTTCAAAGTTCCACAATTCGAAAATAATTCCAAGTTCAACAGTTGAAAATATTTCAAAGTTTAACAATTTGAAAATAATTCCAAGTCCAACAGTTGAAAATATTTCTATGTCCAAGAATTGGAAATGAAAAATTTTACAAGTCCAAGAAGTAAAAGAATATTTCGAAGTCCCGCGGCATCACTCGCACGCTTACGAGTCACGTTTACAAGTGATGGATCCAAATGCGAACTTTTCTGTCAAAAGACGCTCCTTTTCGACACCTCTACCCCCCTCGCTTCACCAGTGGTTGATGGTAGGAATCCGTTGGGATGATGGTGTCAGTGTGCGTTAGCTTCCTGTAGATTTTGTATTCTATCCTGTTGTTCTCCAGTATGAGTGTTGGTCGAGATAATTGACGGTCTTATCACCTTATCCACGGTGAATTTGATACTTCCATTTATCGTATTCGTTTCCAGAAGGAACTGGTCCGTCTGTTTATTAGTACCTGATCATGAAATTAAGATCTATCGAGTCATTATCAGGTGAAAGGTCCCACTTTGTCGATATGGAGTTATGCACGCCACGTGATCTACTGTAGTATTTCGAGTCGAAAAAAAACCGACCGCACCTTCCTAGCGTTTCCCATCCGCCAGAAACAGCGGAATAAAGAGAAGCGTCGAAAAACGCGTTTTTGAGAAAACGGCGTTTAAAGTTTGGTAACCGTGTTTTCAACTACGTACGTGTACACCGTGCCGATCATTGGAAAGATTTTTGTAGTGCGTAGGTATGGTAACACTGGAATGCTACCAGTCTTGTCAGTCGACGTCTTCTCCTCCCTTTCCCCCCACCGATTCGTTATTTTCATGAGTCGCGAGCGCAGGAACTAGCAGGAACTAACTTCTCCAACGAGATGACCGACCTTGCATTGCAACAATACGTAATGTGCGAAAAAGAAGTAACGTGAAGAAGTACCGTGGTACCTAATATTATCCGTATAGGAGAATGGACTACGAGAATAGGTACGTCGTTTTCAGGCCGAATTAATTCGCAATAGAAATTAAATGAAGTTCTTTTTTCTTTTTTTTTACGTTCGTTCATAGAGGAATAAAACTAGGGCTATTGTACTGTTTCTTTCTTTAGTTTTCTAAGGAATTTTATGAGGTGTTCCATTAGATATTGTCGTTGTTACGTTCCCTGAAATTTTAACTGAAATACAATAGTCATCGAATGTACGTGTAATTAAACATAATAGAACCAAAATCACTTACAATGCAAAAATAATTTTTCGTGATTATCCGTGACGATAATACTTACAAAAATCAATTTTTTTTTCATCCTACAACTTACAAATTTAATAGGTAATTTTCTTTGGTCACATAAAATCATTTTTTTCTAAAAATTCTCGTATTACATTTTTTGGAAACTGCGACCGTATCACTCTTCGATCGTGTAATTCTCTTCTCTGGAATTTCAGGAATACAGAAATCATTACTTTTCCTCTTTCTATCAACCTTCGGTGTACTGGTGACGAACATTTTAGTTTTCGGATTACAAACATTCTGCCTACTCGTCTTCGAAATTTTCTCTCTTATAATATTCGATTTAAATTCTTTTGAGGATGTTTCTGATGCTGACATCTTGTCGCTTTCCTTACATTTTTTTTCTTTCGCTGGTTTCTCTTTCTCAGGTGGAGAAGGGCACAGTACATCTTTATAGGGATCTTTTACATGCTCTCGGATAGTCTTATACAGGTATTCCTTTCGAGCGTAATCGAGTTTTTTAGGTATAATTTCTTGAGGATTACCGAACAGCTGATCAGGAGGATAAATTACAGTACATGTTTCAGGGCCATTTAAACTATCTTTGTGCGTAACGACACCAGGATCTTCACTTGTCATTTGGAAATGGTGTTTTGAGCGAAGGTTCTTGACCACTTTCAGTTTCATTTCTTTGAAATACGTAGTCCAATCATATTGTGGAACAAACACCTCTCCACTTTCAGATCCCACAAGAACTGCTGTTACTTTAGAACTTCGACAAGCAATACGACACACATCATGAAGGCAGTTGGCTTCACTCTTATTCCATCTTGTTTTAAAATTTCCAAAGTATGCATCCGGCCAAAATTTCGTGTGGCCAACAGGAAGGAACATCAGTTCACATTTTTCAGCTCGCCCCTCCATAACTAGTTTTAGTAAGAAGTCTATAGTGAAGTTATTTTTATTTTGTCCCACGCAGTTATCTGCGTGGAACAAAATAAATTTTTCCCCAACACTAAAGTTTTGAATACAATGATATAACATCGACAGCACGGAATTAACACCCTTCCCGATTCCGCAACTCTCTGGTATGATATACAGAATAAATCTGTGTAAGGGTTCTATCGCGACTCCAAAGAGACCAACTTTGAACCCACATTTGAAGTATAATGGGCCTACTTGCTGCGAATCGAAAGGAAGAGATATCTGTTGAGCGTAATCGAATGAGTAGTGCATACTCTCGTTATACGATAAAGGCGCGCGAATAAAAGTTGTTTTTTCTAACAACAACCCTTTCAGTTTTTCTCTACAAGAAGCAATTACAGCGTCATAATGAGCGCGTTCGACTTTCACCAATTTCAGATGAACGAGAGATTCCTTGATTCGTCGCTCCTTCTCGTCTTCAGGCAAGTTCTCCATCTTACTAAAAGACACGATTGAAGATTGGCACGTCATACAAAGATCCGAACGCGGCTTTTGGACTACAATCAACGAACAAAATTCTCCCCATGTTCTATACCAAACAGCCTGTGAAACTGGCTCTTGTTCCAGCTTTTTACAACTGCGAACATAATGCTTGTAAATCAGTAATTTAGTAAGCCTTGATGGAAGAATGATCAAGTCGGCATAGTTTCGAAATTGAGGTATACGACCTGGTAACACTAGACCATGTTGCCTGGCTACGTTGGTGATAAAAATGATTACATCTTTACGCGCGTCCATCGATAATGAGCTATTCAATGCTGACTTACGAACATTTTTGTGAACTCTCTCACCACAACCATCAGTACTCAAAACTTTCTTGCCATTCTTTAGTTCCCGTTCTCCGACGTCGTTAACAAACATGAAAAATCTCCGACAGACTTCTATCCCACGAAACTGATACTGAGTGTATCCTTCTTTCCGTAATTTTGGAGCATGCTGACGTTGCGCTGTTGTATCACCAGTTCGAAATAATGCATTCAGTGCACCTTCAATACAAGAGAAATGTAAGCTTATTGATTTGGATAATTATGATTGGAATACTTACTGGACCAAATGATACGTACCAGCAATAAAAATATGATGGTGATTGATATGTTCGGGGCAATTTTCATTTCAGAACTAGCATAGCGAGATTCCATAATCAATTTCGAAGAGAACTTATTAACGCATTTTCGTAGACATCCGCAGCCATCTGATAGGAACGCAGTTTCTTCGTCAACTAATTGTTCTAAGTGTGCAAATGCATTGCTTTCAAGCGTTGAATCAAACAACTCTCGATTCCCCTCTTCATCTTGATCATCTATCATCAGCTGAACTTGATTATCCATTTACTTGATCTTCCGACACGTTCACAGTTCATTTACAACAGCTACTTAATTACTTCTATTTCTTCCCTCTTGTGAATTAAGCATTAACCATAACCACTTATCATCAATCACTCACAGGTAATAAGAATGATAATCAACACTCAACAAAAAGAAAACAACAGCTGTTATCAGTACGATCATAGCATAGGTAGGTAGCGACAAAGTAGGACTGTTTGTAGTCACAGCTTAGAAACCGTGTTGGAACCCATTGTAGACACTTCTTAGTGGAAAAAAATTTTTTCACATGAAAGAGGAAGGTTTGAAGATGCAAAATCGCTAATAAAAAAAAATTCAAAAAAATTGACCCAAAACTTCAAATGCTTGTAGCGCGAAAACGGTGATCGACAAAGTGGGACCTTTCACCTGATAATGACTCTGTCACTGAGAAAAATTTTGGTGGTACTTTTAACTAAAAAACATAGTGAAGCCGGTCCAGTCGAAGATTATGGTTATAACGACTGAAAAATATAGTTATACTTACGAGAAAAAGTAGTGAATAAAACTAAATATTACTGAAATTGCTCAGTTGTTTTTACTAAAAAATCGTGACTGGACCGGCTTTACTATGTTCTTAGTCAAATTTACTATAGTTTTTTCTCCGTGTATCTACCCCAGTATTTGATCGAGTTCCTGAACTTGCTGCCTTTCAGTATCTTGTTTTCCCCATCATTCATAAACATCTCCGCTAGTATCAGTGACATCGGCGATCTCGTCGCGTGTCCTTTTTCCTGGCTATGGAACTTGTTATTGAATCGGTAGCCGTTCTGATTCACAACCTCTTCCATTATTATTGCGTTTTTCAGCCCGTAAGGATTTCCATGGTATCTGTTTTTTCGCAGTAGGGTGAAAAGTTCCTCCTTTGATATAAAGCCAAACATGTATGTCTGCCCAAGAATACCAGTTTATCGTTGCTTCTGATTACCACCTTGTTCAATCCCTCTATCGTTTCTTAAGCTTTGTTTAAGTGCCAACTGGTAGTTTTCTTTCAAGAATCTGGTGGCGATCTTCGCCGATGATGGCGATTCGCCTAAAACTTATGAATAAAGAAATACGTGCTACCCCTAGAAGATTCATACAAGGGGGCCAGAACCAGGGAAGCAGTGGGGGCATTTGCCCTCGCTCTAATTTCAGTGGAAGGGCAAACCCCATAAATTGTCAAAAAAAAAAGAGACTTATTTATCGGCACAAGAAAAAGAGAGTGTTAGAACCGGATTTAAAAATGATGAACGAGATAAAAAATATTACACGAGAAATAAAAATATTGATCGAAAAGAAAGTAAAAATGAACGAAATATAATTTCATACAACGAGATTTCAATTACACTACTGAACAGCTATCCTGTTACAAAGATTCTATTACGTGATTCTAAGTTACTTTTCAACGCTGAACACGAATCCGTTGTCCGGTTTTTGCTAGCACGTCACAATTTTTAGTAATCACGATAAATATTCACGTAATCATAACAAATATTCTCGTCTACTTGCCGCGCGTTGTCGCGGAACGTAACAAACGTCTTCGATAGCGATGCTGCTATCGTCGATGTGTTTCGCGACAACGCGCGGCAAGTAAACGAGAACTTTGAACGTAATTACTAAAAATTGTGACGTGCTAGCAAAAAACGGACAATGGATTCGTGTTCAGCGTTGAAAAGTATCTAAGAATCATGTAATAGAACTTTTGTAACAGGATAGCTGTTCAGTAGTGTTATTGAACTAAATAAAAATACAAATTCACAGAGAGTAAGTAAATTCAACCGAGAATATTTACAAGAATTAATTGTGGTTCTGCCCCCCCCCCCTCCGGGAGGGGATCATGGCAAATCAAATCGACGATCTCTTACCGATTCAAAAAATCGTGAAATGTGAGATGACTTGAAATATTTTTTAATTTCGAATTATTTTCAAAATAATGATGATATTAGATAGAAAATCGTATAAGGTAGTAAGAGAGGAGGCTCTGACAATTCATGGTCAGCATTTTATTTCGGAATATTTAAAGCGTGATAGAAGAAGAGTTATCAAGAATAATTTTGTGGTCCGAAAGGTCGACGGAGCTGCGGAGTAAGAGGAACATTCATTTGCAAAGACGTCTAATGCACAATTTTCTATACAAATCCAAGTATTAGGTCACATTTTTTTCGTGAGCACTTTCAATAATCGTAAACACGATAATCGTAAAATTCATTTAATCGATGAAATCGAAGGGTCGTATGGAATTTCGTAACTCATCTGTCAATAACCACAAAGAAATTCGCTGGTACGTCCGGCAATATATATTTATGTACTCTCCTCGCTATTCTCCATCGTGCCTGTATTATGTATAGGCTTACCTGATTGCTATCCTTACTCGTACTTTTTTTTCCATACTCGTGCACAACGTACCGCACCATTCTTTCCTGCGCATCATTTCGTATTATCTATTTTCTTTTAACTCCAATTACTTTTCATTTTTTCGCATTTACTGACATCCTTTTCCGGAGTCCTAATGTCATTTCCTTTTTCAATCCGGCGAGCTTACTTCGTACAAAATGATACATAACGGAATCATTCATCGTCTATAACCACATTTTATCCGGTGCACTTTTTTTTTCTTCCTTCTTTTTATCAAGGTAAATTCCTGTTAACGATGGCTGATCCTGTACGCGAATTCATAGTCTTTCATTAGAGTGTGCTCAATTTTTTTCCCTAATGATCCGCTGGTAAGAAGATGAAATAAAATTTACTGACGTCGCGTTTATACGGACGGTGGCAGGAAAAATAGGTTTATTTCTGGCGGAATCATCGTGAACGCCGTTCGCCTACAACATTGATACTAGCAAATTATTCTACATATCTTCGTGTAATTGCTGCCTCCCACCGGCTAGGCTACTACCTACTCAAATTGTCGAAGAAACGTTTTGAATCGTTAACGATTTTGTAATGCCGATGCTGACTGTAAAAAATAGTAACGCATCGGGGTCGTATTTCAAGAATTACATTTAAGTCACGTAGAAGAAACATAGCTCGGGAAAAAAACTGTAGCGTTTTCGACTTTTGTAGGGCGAAAACAATATTATTCTATATCATTACGCGTGTATGGCAAAGAGTGTATAATTTTTGTAGAAAAAAAAAAAAAAGATGATGTATACCAATTGCATCTATTTCGCCCGAAGTATGCATGATTTTATGGAAGCGAATAAAGAAAGTTTTATAAATTAGTATAATTTTCGACGGAATCGTTTCATCATTTTTCGCACGAACTAACTGCGATTTCTCGATTTGTAGGGGGCGATAAAATACTTGTAGACGCTTGTAGTCGATTTTTTGTGACAGGAGAAAATTTTGTCGTAAAATATAACGTTGAACCTTATCTTATGCTTTGGTATTATATAATTATGTATGCTTGTGTAGACAGGGGAAAAAATGGAAATAAACAACCATAAAATAATATTCAAATTTGATATATTATTTGGTTCAAATATTATTAAAAATATGCTAAGCACAGGAAAATTTCCTGGTTTATATTCTTTAAATCATCTAAATTAGGAGTCCCCTGAAGTGATCAAAAAAGATTGGGAAAAATTTACCTTTTTCGGATTTCAAGCTCCAAAGTATAGCCCATACTTGTAAATTTCTTTCGTGATCTCGTGAACATTTTTCAAAAAATTTTGATTTAGAATTCCAGGAGTACCGAGCAGATTGGTGGCTGGTTATGTCGTAATCCTCTTCTTACATTTCTACAAATTAGAATTTTTGAACAATCATTTTTACATGAAGAAACACTCTCGGTTGCACTTTTTAGAAAATAAAATTACTTTTTCTACTTTTTTTTTTTTTTTTTAGTTAAATTTGTTCGAGCCAAAATTGACCGAGAGAAAGCAGTGATACTAAAAAATGAAGGTATAAAATTTGAATGTGGCAAGATTTAGATCTCACGAGATTTGATGATGCGAATTTTCACTGCTGCGATCTTTAAATGTAACAAAATTAAATCTAAAAATGCTCAAAAATTAAATAAATCGTAGACAATATCCTTTCAATACGACAAACGGTAGTCGTTGCCAGCACTGTCAGTTTACGTCGATCTAAAATGACTTCCAATTGAAGCGCTGCGTGGAAAAAGGGTCTCCGTTCCATAAGAAATACATTAGACGGAGGTCCTTTTTCCACGCAGCGCTTCATTTCGAATTTAAATAAAAACCGAATTTCTTCTGACAGTGACAGGATCAGAGCTTTTGATGCTATTACCGAGTGAAAGAATTTGAGGAACTGGAAGAAAAGATAAAGGACTATAGGACGAGGAGCAAAGACAAGGGAAGCCAAGCGGGGAAGACACGAGGAAATCGTGTGAATGATACGACCAAGATTACTTTTTTTCCTCAATAACGTTTTTATTTTTCTCATAGAGGTCACTTTTGTATGAACTATCAAAGGAATAACATTCAATCGAAGTCACGTTTTTGAAAAAAAGATACATGTAATAATCAAGTCGACTAGATGTTGTTCGTACGAATTAACGAGAGCTGATGATCCGTTTTCAGCTATTGCGTAGCTCGTAAATAATGAAAAAAAAAAAAAAAACTTACGGGTTCTCCAACGGAGTAAAACAAGGGTTGGCAGGGAACCTGTTTTTTGGGGTACATGGAATCTGAAGAATGTTGACGTACCCGATACAATTATGACGTCATCAAATTGTCACGTCACAGGGCCGGACTTTGGAGCTATATGTAATAGGAGAGGATTTGAAGAAATTCTGATCTTCAAGCTATATTTAAATCGACCTCAGAGTTACGTATGATAGGAGAGGGAATTAGAACACCTGAGAAGGACGTTCCGAGTCTTATGATGTTTGAAGCGTTGCATATTTGGCTCATTGAAGGGGCTAAGTCAATTGGTGTATGAATCATTGCATATCTAGTTACTCGAAGGGGCTGACTTTCTGGCTGTACCACCGAGCTATATATGATAGGAGAGGAACTTACAAAAGTTTTGAGCTCCGAGCTCTGCCTGATGGCGGATGTTTTTTCCAAAAAACCACCCAATAAAACAGGTTTCTTATTAAAATAACGTAGTTGAAAAGAAGAAGTTATTAAAGAGGAAATAAAATATACTATCGATCATGTTTCAAAATTTTCCCCAAGTCTTTAACCATTAGAAATCCATCTTTTCCTTTTTTCCCATGTTCTAGGTGGAGTTCGCTTGGGTTCACAACAAAACGCGGAAATAGATTTATACTTACCCTCCTCAAGCTAGCGCGAGAAGGTACGTTTTTTTACGCGATGACCCGCGGCTAACAAACTGTGTTTTTTCCGGTGGGCCCAACGTACTCCAAAAATTACTGTTAACAGTGAAAAGAGAGGGGCTAAGAACGAATTCAGACCAAAAGGCACGTAATGGATATTTTAACAGGGCACCTGTTTTGTCAGGGGTTTTTTGGGTAAAAATTGTTCGCCGTACGGCCGGCTGACAACCTTGAGGGTGTGCTTTATACTTGCGAAAATATGCTCTCAAAACATGGCACCTACCGAAAATCACATTTCACTGCTCAAATTTTTAACGGATCTTCCTGAATAATGGACATGTTTTCCAGAAAGGTGCAACCAGGAGCGCTATCGAAGCAGAATTTTAAAATTTATTTTTCTACTTTCTCAATTGAACGTTGAAATTGGTAAAAATTCGTCCATTTTCCGACGAAACTGAAATTCTTCTGGAGCCAAAATTCAGTTTTCTGTTCCGATAGCGCCTCCCATCGAACCCTTCTGTGCAACATTTCCAAAGATCGAAAAAGTTTGTCGGAAAATACAGCCCTGAGAAGTGCCCTTACAAAATCATTCCTTGTCATTTGTTACAAGGTCTACCCACGCGCGCCCGACAAGCGTCGCGTAGTGACCGCTGGCTTATCGAACCTTGCAGGGTTTTTGGGCATATTTATGCAACTTATTGTACACCGTTTCGGAGTCCTTAAGGTCGTATCATATGTAGCTTGGAAGTCGAGTGAAGTCCCCCTCCTACCATACATTGC
The DNA here is from genome assembly GCA_035079385.1 of Aspidiotus rigidus. Lineage (NCBI taxonomy): Eukaryota > Metazoa > Arthropoda > Insecta > Hemiptera > Diaspididae > Aspidiotus > Aspidiotus rigidus. The sequence goes on along the minus strand of JAVHKY010000072.1, from coordinate 36,719 downwards.
TTGAAGGTCGAAAATTTTCCCAAGTCACCCTCCTATCCTTATCAGGGTCTGTGACGTCACAATACGATGACGTCATAGGTTAACCTTGTGACGTCACAATCTGATGACGTCATTGAACAGTTTTTTCCAAGTCTCCCTCCTATTATACAGTATTTGTATAGCTTCAAAGTCCAGGTATGTGGCGTCACAATTTAATGGCGTCATAGGTCAGCCTTATGACGTGACAATCTACAGTTTTCAAATCCCATGCGTGCTTCATAAAACAGGTTCCCGGCCAGCCTTCGTTCAACTCCGTTACAGAATTCGTGAGTTTTTTCATGATACACGTAACCTTTCGAAAAACATGTTCCCTATCGAAATATTTATGTATTGACCAAATAATTCTGACAATGATTCCTTCTTTTTCTTCCTCAGAACTCGAAATCTTCCCAAGTTAGATTTTCAAATACATACCGTAAAACAGATAGCGCAAATGCGCAAAAACGAGAACTTGACATGATCTCGAGGACATAGGTGATGATCGCCAAATTCCTGATAAGTGATTTCCATGGGTGATGGTATTTCTTCACTGTGGCCCTACTTTTTAACGGATCCAAAAATTAATTTAATGCGTGAGGAATAAAAAAGAACTATTCTGGTATGTATTGGATGAAATAGGAGGTGCACCACGGGAAAATCCTTCACTTCCGACCATTTTAGTTTGTATGTTTATCATCCTATCAAGAAAAGAGCCAAAAACGCGAGAAGAAAATTGGTCATAGAGTAAATTTCTTCTGTGGTAGAATACCGCTGCCACATCTGTCGAAGGGAATCATTTTTGTGGATGGAGTTGCGTAAAATCAGTATGAGCCCCATGACCAATGGAAAATCTTAACTAAGTTGTATCGACTGGTTCAAAATCACTATAAAATGCAGTAAAAATGACCAACCCCCTAATTGATTGAATGAACTCTTGCTCCAACCAACATAAAATTCACATAGAGGACGAGAAATTTACTTCTGTTACACTCCTTTTAATTCTTATTTTCGCTCAATGCCTTTGTACGAAAACACTCTTTTTTCGTTTGAGAATCTTAAGTTTTTAGAGTCATCATATCAAGTGAGCCTAAAGGCTGTATATCATGTGATTCCTTTAATTGCAAATGATTTTGTATCTTTAATTTGAGGAAATCAATTTATTAATAATATTTTAATTAATAGATTTTTTATTTCAATAATAATAATTTCATCATTTTCACTTTTGCTATATTTCTTTGGTTACGAAATTCTCAAACTTACGAAGCGATGAATTAAAGGGGTTGGATATTAACACATATCTACATTTTTTCTGTTCTTTCCTATTCTAGAAAAGAGATACTTTTATTGGACCATAAACCAACTCACAAAAATAAATTTAAGAACACTTTTTACCCGTAAAATTATTCCAGACCTTGTAGAAGAACGTAGATCGTTCAAAACGTCAGTCAATTTTTTTGAATTAGGATTTTGCGGACGAAAAGTGTTCTTATAAATTTATTTCTGTGTTTCTTATTCCATACTTGACGTTATATTTTTTGGCGTAAGTTGTAATCTCGCGATGTACTTTCGGTATAGCTTTTACTGGTTATAGAGGTACTCATCGTGATCATTTTCAATGAAAGTCGAAGATATTTCTATTAGATCTAGCTCGGTATCAGTACACAGAAAAGTTTAAGGAGAACTTCACTGGCGGTTAGGAAGGAAGCAATAAAATGAGAGTTGAGTGAGATTGAAGACTAAAGGGAGGTGCGAGGAATCACTCATCCTGAAATATGGGAGAAAATTGAAAGAGTCAAATTTGACGACACTCGATTATGAAAGGATATTGAGAAAAAAATACTTCTTTATCATTCAGGCGATCCTTTTTGAGAACTTTGCCTGCTCAACGTGCTACACCAAATTACAGTCCTTCCTTGATTCTTCAAGGACTCATTGCGTATCTGATTTCTTTCGTCTGAAAGACCTGCTTAATTTCGCGTAAACTACTTATTTATGCTGGTCAACCACCGACATTTTGTTTGCCATTATCCGTATACATAAAAAGAGACAACGTTCTTTTCAATTCCGAAAATTTTGATAGCGTACAGAACACGAAGAAGAACATCTTCATTCTATAGCAATTCAGTTACAGGGTCTATAATAAAACCACTAATTAAAATTTAATAATTAACTCATATTCGTAAATGGTTTGTCACTGATGACGAAAGACCTGCAGGCCAAAACTGACGAGTATCTAACGACTATGGGACACGAGTGCCTCACGTCTGTACCTTCTTCGAACAAATGTAAAAGACTGCTCGACTTTGTACATCCACTTCGTAAATATATAAACGATTCTATTTTACTTGAAGATAAACTTACCGTGCATAGAACAGCACTTGACGTGCGAAATAAAGGAAAATCTTGCGTGGTTTTGACAAGAGGAACACATGTATAAAACGTACATCAGACTAAAATAGAATGAAAGACAAGAAAAATAAAACGATCCTGCGTGAAAGATGATGGCTCCCTGTGGAGTGTTTTTGTTGAATTTATATCCTCGCGATCCGATATTCCTTTTGGTGTGCGAAGTAAATCTGATGGCTTAATATACTTAGGTGTATGTATAAAACTCCGAATAAAGTCGACAATACGCATATCCGCGCTCGTACAATTCGTCGTTCCGTTCTTTGATACCTTTTAGGTGTGTAAAGTAGAGGCTAAATATTATTAGGTCGTGTTTCTTTCTTAATCCCCTCTTTTATATTATAAATTTATTAAACTATCGTTATTGGTATATACGGCGGTCCGAATTTAATATGCCTTCGGAGCGATTTCCAAGTGCACAATAATGCACGCCATTTTGTCGAATTAAAAATGTGCAAGGTGTGATGTATGTTCGAGGTTGTACTATACGTTTGAGATCCAAATATTACATCACAGCGTTTATTTGGTTTTCGAAGAAATATTTCCACAACTGGTCTAAACGTGTGACTTTCTACGGTAGTAACGATTCGGAACGTTTTGATAAATATCTAAGAAAATCACGAGAAAATCAATACAGTTTTTAACGCTAAAGCCAACTTCGATGACGATGTTCAAACTACCAAATGCATTGCTGATAATTAATGATATCGATCGAGCTATCTCACTGGGAGAAAAAATCTTGGCTATTTTTTCACTGAGAGAAGAGCTCGGAACTTAATCATTCTTAACTTTTAGGACTCGTCGATTTGGTTACTTGAAAATCTTCCAACGTTTGTTGATTCATTACCGAATACAGTAGGAAAAGTTTAGAATTACCAAATCGAATGGTTAACGAACTCTCCTTTCGGTGTCCCTTTCTCTCCATCTCTTAATTTACTTGTTATGACCTGTTTGTGCTAGCCCCAGAATTTCCACCACCACCAATTACCATTCACCTTTAATTAGCGATATAAATAAAATCTCAGCTATTCTGACTGTAAATTGATTGAGACAAGGGTACGAACAGAAAACCCTCAACTTATTGACCCAGCCAGTACCGGCCAATTTGATAGTCAGGATGAGTATGAGGACTACTTCGGGAAAGCCCTCTTTTTGATCAATAAATGGCAAACCAAGATATTGATACTGGATTATCTGAAAAGTCCGAGAGACTACTGAGCAAAAGCCCTCTTTCTGCTGACCCAATAAATGACAAAAGAAGATATCAGCCAGTTATGTTGATACGCGAGTTTATTTTATGTAACCGGGATGGGGCAACGCGTCGGTTTACTGCCATACTGGAAGTGAGAGGCAAGTAAGAGTGATGCCGCGGGACTTTGAAATATTTTCATACTTCTTGGACTTGTAAAATTTTTCATTTTCGATTGTTGGACATGGAAATATTTACAAGTATTGGACTTGGAAATATTTTCAACTGTTGGACTTGGAATTATTTTCCAATTGCTGGACTTTGAAATATTTTTATACTTCTTGGGCTTGTAAAATTTTTCATTTTTGATTGTCTCCCACAGTTGAAACCATTACAAAGTCCGACGATCAAAAATGAACAATTTTACAAGTCCAAAAAGTATGAAAATATTTCAAAGTCTCGTGGCATCACTCTCACTCGCCTCTTACTCCCAGTATGGCAGTAAACCGACGCGGTAGTCCCATCCCGGTTACATAAAATAAACTCGCTCTTAAGACAGGGTATTCTGAAGAGTTGGCCACTACTGCACAATTGCCTTCTTTCTGATGGTTTGATAAATGGCAAACCATGATTTGAACCGGGCATCTGCCAGGATCGCTAGCATTGCGCGTGTTCTGTTCAGGAATGATGGTACTTTTGCTAAATACAGGGGAGGTATTTAAACCTCAGGTCTGCCAACGTGCCAATATTTGTCACTATTGACGCAAAATAATCACTATATGAAAACGATAATCTAATAAATAACCAGAACACTACGAAAAATATTTTTGAATCTGTTATCGAATTTCCTTGTGAGCTCAAGCGAAGCATCCTCTCCCCAGGAATAATTTTTTCCAAGTTCAAAAAATCATAACCAGAGACCGGATCTCGTGGCAATTGACGCTTTACTCCTGAAAGGCGAAATCAATGTGAATGAAAATGAAGTTTGAATCATGATAAATGGGACGCAGGAAAAAAAATTCTTATTTTACCAAAAAATCCCGAAATTGGAATAAATGCCGAAAAATGTCGACATTACCACCAATATTAGTTTGCCAATAGAACTGAGAAATTTCATAATAAATTGTGAAGACTTTATTAAAAATTACCATATTATCGATTTTGTTTGAAAAATACTGAATTTAGGGCCAAAATTAAGCAAATTCTTGTCAAAGAATTCATAAGTTTGGGTCTGAAGCTCTGAGTAATTTTGATTGGAAAAATCAACAAAATTTTCTCTCAAGTGAGGCAGTTTTTATTGAAAATTGGACTTCCAAAATTGATTAGTTCTGGTGGAAAATAAGGTAATTTTGGTTAGAAATTGAATAATTTTTATCGAGAGTGAGTACATGTACTAACCAAAATCGAGTCGCCAGGCGCCTCAGTATACGGGTTTCTTGTGTTTTTTTTTCTTTTTCTCTCTCTCTCTCTCTCTCTCTCTCTCTCTCTCTCTCTCTCTCTCTCTCTCTCTCTCTCTCTCTCTCTCTCTCTCTCTCTCTCTCTCTCTCTCTCTCTCTCGCAACCTAACCTCTCTCTTTCTCTTTTCATTTCTTTGTCTGTTAATTTGTTTATCATGAGCATACCAAAAAGAAAAACAATAAGGTATCAAAAAGAAATTGTCCTTAATAGAGAGATACTAACTTCGAAAAAACACGCATTGGTTTACGTTGTCTCTCACTGCGTAGGTAACACCAGTAGCACACCTTCTTCTCAATATTGGTCTCATTTGCGTGAGGAAAACATTGGTGTCAAATAGGTTAGCCATTATTTGATACAGTAAATGACTAGTTTACTTTACTAATACAAGTGCAATGGAGCCTCGTTCAGATAATTACGCTAAAAAGCTGAAAGTGTCGGCATAAAATTTTATTTGATCTGCGCTTTGATTGTGTTTTAAATTAATGAAATTATGATATTTTTGCTACTTCATTTCACTCAACATCTGCAGAAAAATTAGTTGGGGAGCGGGATACAGGGACTAGACAAATTATAAACAATTTTCTGGCATAGTCAAATAAATGAAAATCATGTTCCATGTCTTTTATATTTCATTAGTGAGATATTATTCGTTTACCCCTTTACCTATCTTGGCGTCGTATAAGTCTTGTATGAGAAATATTTTGAGGTAATTGTGGGTGTTCTATATTTTGAGGTATCAACTTTCGTGGGGCGAACGAGCGATCTCGCTGTTGTATTGGAATGGTATGAGACAATTCAAGTCTAGGGGACTTGGAAAAATTTCGACTATCCAGCCATATATGATAGGAAGAGGGACTTAGAAAATTTTCTAATTATTAATTATATTAATTATTTAATTATTCAATTGTGATGCGCTCTGCGATATTGGGTATTAAGTCGGAAAAGTGAGTCGACTTGGAAATGGTCTTAAAATGTTTTTCTGACTCAGAGGAACATTTTAAGACCATTTCCAAGTCGACTCATTTTTCCGACTTAATACCCAATATCGCAGAGCGCATCACAATTATTTAATTATTAATTAATTAATTATTTATTATTATTACGCGGAGTGTACTCGCGAATTTCTGAATCACCCAAGGGGTAGAGATTTTCTAATTATTAATTATATTAATTATTTAATCATTTATTTATTTAATTATTTAATTATTAATTATATTAATTATTTATTTATTTATTTATTTATTTATTCATTTATTATTAATTATTATCATTACGCGGGGTGTACTCGCGAATTTCTGAATCACCCACGGGGTAGAGATTTCTCTTGACGGGGGGAGGGGGGGTGTACTCGCGAGTTTCAAAATCGGGGTCCGGCGAGAGAAAAGACATGGAACATGTCAAAAACTTTTTCAAACACTGTATAAGAATTCAGAAAATGTGATGCGATCTGCGAAACCATAGGATAAGTCGTGCTGGCGGGACCCCTCCTATGTAAAACCTACCTTCACAATACGCAACTACACATGCTATAAACACAAATATCTTCGTGTTGTTTGCCGAATATGTGCACCACGATGTTACTCAAAAGAAATCATTTTGGTTAACTGCATGTTGATATCGCTATATTCCGAGGCGAGTTTTACATTGGGTGGTCCTGCCAGTACGACTTATCCTACGGTTTCGCAGATCGCATCACAAATACCGTGCAAAAATAAAACTCGCCAAGGCTGAACAGAAATTTGAAAAATGCTATGCAAAAATAAAATCGTAGGTGAGACAGATAATACTCGTATTATATTTCAAGTCGTGACGTCACAACGTACTTTTCGGTAGGAAACTTTATTAATGAATTTTTGAAATTTTTTTTTCCGCGGATGCATTGAAGGGCTCTTGCATTGCCGAGGCAAGAGCTCCAAAAACGAGCATTTCCCCCTTTAAAAGAAAATCCGAATATTGCCGAATTTCTTGATTTTAGCGTCGAAAATCACATGTTTTCTTGCCGAAAAATCCGGTCTTCCTTCCCGACAAACTTGAGTCTTGCTGCTCGCCAAAAGAAATATGATTTTTCTTCTCCTCTTATCAAGTATAGGAGATGGAGTACGCTCGAGCTCACAAGGAAACCCAGGAACAGATTCATTGTTACCCTTCTCAAGCTAGTGCCGGAAGGTACGTTTGAACCCTCAATGACCCGCGGTTAATGAATCGTATTTTTGCCCGGTGGGTTCAACGTACGCTTGATTCTACAAAGCTGCTTCTACGTCCCCTTCAAACTCCTTCTTCTGTGTTGTAAGAAGAAAAAGGCAAAGAAAGCCACCTCTTACTCAGCACCTTTTATTCAGCGGATCAGTATATGTGACCCCGTCTACAGGAACCCTCCTTAGTGTTCAATTACAATCAGGAGAAAAGGAATCTTCCTTTCTCTGTGAAAGATACTTTTCCCCTGATCGATATTCAACGCTAAGGCGGGTTTCTGTAGACGGGGTCACATATAATGCATTGGACACCCATGCTTCAATATTTTTCACGGAAGGGAAAATTCCTAGAAATAGTTCCATAATCGTTTTGCTACTAGATTGAAGCAAGTCAAGTCTTGGGTTGAGATGACAGCTGATTCTGAGCTTGAGTATATCACTTTTATCGACTCTCATAGGCTGAGAGAGAGAGAAAGTCGATAAAAGAGCAAATTGATGAGTTGGAAGAAATTTGGTGTCATTCACGACTCAACTTACCCAATGCCAGTCCCATATCGTTGGTGAAGAAGAAGACTGATGAAAAAGTCTTCGTTGTGATAATTTTCAGAACAAACAACGAAATTTGAGTTATAAAAATTACCGAAAAAATGTTGTGGAAGTACAAAATCCGAATTTTGCATCGGGATGGAGGTACTCCTTTCATATAGAGGCCCCATCTGTATCACAATACAGTGTCAAAAATTATCAGAATAAACACGATGCTGCTGTGCTTCTTTCTGCTCAATTCAAATTGGCCTGGTTTCGAAGCACTTGATGAGCTCGAAATCATATTGTTTTTTTTTTTTTTCTAAAAGGTCTACTTCAATTTTCTATGTTGTGTTAGTGATCTCCAACTTCCAAGTCCGTTTGTGCTCTTTCTTTCAGTATCTAAATCGTTCAATTAGATCATTATTAGCCAAAATAGATGTATAGGTCTATGACGCCCTCCCTGATCAAACTGATGATTAGCGTGCATTTTAATGAGCCATCGAGTGTTCTCCCGAACATTAGTTTTGTTTCTTTGCTGATCACATCCCTCGTACAGCTCCGTTATGTTCAACCGCGTGCTCAGAAACTTGACCATCTTCTCAGCTTACTTACCGTTTCTCCTAAAAATGGCTACGACCGTCATTGCGTTCGGTTATCCTCTTGCTGTATTCCATTACTAATATTGATGGGTATGATAGTATCAACTTAATTACTTTTAGTCATTTCTTCTGGTCACTATTTGGCTACATTTTTCTCTCCGCCAAAGCACTACGTATTTGGTCACTTTAAAAAAAATTTTTTAGCCACTATTCACCATTTCTATCAATACTCGAGTTGGCAGGCCTGAAACTAAGACGGTATATTTGAGCCGTACAGCGCTAGCGTCGCGCTGCATTTCTACTTAGCCGGATGAGAATGAAAACTGGAACCTATTTGACGGTATGAGGAAAAGAACAAAAAAAAAAAAAAAAAAATGAAACAACACTTGAATGAAGCAAATTTGACTGCTTGACATCCCATATCTGATGTTCTCAATTAGGTGAGGAGTGGTGAGATGACAAAATCTTTAATTCTGTTTCATTCAAAAGTTATTCCAAAAATTTTCTTGTTCTCTCGTCGTAGAACAAAATATAGATCATCGAACTCTAAATTAGTGGGACATTAGAAATTTTAACATCAATTTCTTATGATCCGGTTGACGACCAGAAGAGACATTAGATCCTCTAAACTGGGAAATTTCCTGTAAATTGTAGAGAGTATAGTGAATTAGAACATGTATTTGTAAGTGCCACATTCTTTGGTCTTCATTTCAAAGAATGTCATTACGAACAGTTTTCGGATAGGTGATTGAGTAAGTGAAATCTAATTCTTGCGATATTTCGTACGAAGTTCAAGAAAGTTGATGACGAAAGTTTAGCGGACACATTTGCGTACACATCATCTTTCACTTGAACACTGATGGAAAAATAGGCTCAGTAAAAATTTCCAAATTTTGGAACAAAAAGATAATTCGTGAATAGGTACTAAATTCTTGTAATGACCGCCAAAATACCCGAAATCGGTAATCGGTGTAACGATTGTTCGGGAATCATCGCTTATCTGTCGTCTTATCCTAAAAAACAGGGGTAGATCAAATTATTTTGCTCAATATGCAATAGTTTTTGTTTTTTTTTTTTTCATTTTGAATAGACATGATTTTACATATGAGGGACAAAAGAGGAATGAGAAGTAATGTAGAGAAGTTGACCTAAAACTTCTCGTAGAATGGATGGGAGAAAATCCTCCTTCCCTCCTCCCTAAATCAATCGCGAATCCTGATCGAATAGTGTGACGATATGAGAGAAGAAGATAAGATAAATTCTCAGAGCTTAATTGAAGGAGGTAAACAGTGAGGATGTTCACGCAGTAGGTGAGGAAGTATAACAAAAAAATGTCCTGGGCCGAGCGGGAAACAATTTTGAACCTCCCGTTTTCATGACGAGTTTTTCTACTCGGGCCAAAAGATTTTTTCGACATCTTTCCTCTTTCTTCCTTCTTAGGGCTCATTTCGTAACATTCTAGTTAACTATCTACATAAATTCACCCAAAAAATAGACGAACAAGACATCAAAGAAGTCCCAATGATTTCCAAGTTAATCATACTTTTCGCCATGTGGGGCTGCAGGTCAGCCGAAACGTTAAGCCGATAAATTTGTAATATGTGCGGGCAGAGCCAAAAATAAAATAATTTTGAATACCTGTATGTTTTTTCTTTGGGGGAAAGGGACATCCGCCAACATTTTTTTTCACATAAAATTTGTAACGCAGTGATGAGACCACAAAAGAAAAGTGCATGCCTAAGATTGAGGGTGATGATATTCCTATCCGAGGTGATGACGTCACCAAGTTTTTCATACGAAAAATAAGACTCTCAGCGTGATCTGTAGCAGATTACATACTGTTGGAGAAAATATGAAACTAGGCTTGCCCACAATTCATCAGTATAGAAATATGTACTGTTGAAAGGAGCTAAACTAGGTTAAAAGTGCAGCTCGAGTAATTGTTTGCACGGAGAGCGTTAAACCAGTCTGGTCCTATATAATATGGTTGTAGAGAAAGCTAAACTAAACGAGGTGGATTGAGGCGGATAGTGGTATCCTAGAGGTGTAGGCTATATGTTTGGCCAAACTAGGCTTAATTCGTAGCCTAACTCGGGGCTAAACAATACTCTCGTAGGTGTATGTGGCTTATCGGTTATTTGGGTAGTTAATTTACTTCAAAGATCCACGTGCATGCCGCTTGAGATATATCTTGAAGTTAGGGGTGTTGACGTCATAAAGGTTGAAGTTGATGACGTCACAATACAGAAATAGAAGATGAATAGAGGCCTTCTAAAGGTTGTGATAATAGTTCAGCAAATATTCGGCGAACACCGAGTTCTGAGGCAAACGTTTGATGTAGGTGCTTTTCAAAACTATCGGCCTATGTAATTCGCCGAGCGATCACCACATTCTATGGCATAAATGCCACTTTTACTCAAAACTTCTTGCCCATCTTTTACAAAAGAATGATAAGTCGGATAAAAGAAGCAGGATTCTGACCACAGATATTGAAAATATGGGCGATGAAGAATGATAGCTTTCCCAGTGAGGGGAGTTAGATCCACTTCTTGGAGGTTGAACTTTGAGACTGTGGATGACTGCACGGTTGATGACTTCTTACCTCGCTGAGTGAGACGTTTTCAATGGATCGTTTTCAAGATGTAGATTTTCGTGCTGTTTTTAGATACGATGTATCGCCTAGTATGATTTGCACTTCCTCATGAAAACTAAGGGAATCCATTGCTTTAGGGAGAAGAGCCGATCGACCATGCTATTGCACGCTGCAAACGTTCATGTAGTACAGAGTGAAGAGAGTGTCCGTTGATCGTTACTCCTGTGAATGCTGATGGTTTCCAGAAAGTTTCCAACGTTTGTTAGATTGTTGTTGCACTGGCAAGACTTGGAGTCATAGTGGAACCGCACCAACGATGACTATCTCTCTATCATCAAATTTATCATCTGATCAAAATTTTTTCAAGAAAGTATGACACAACTTTCCTTTGAATCTTCATAACTACTAATCAAAATATTTCAAAATTAGCTCTCGTAGAATGGGGACGCACACGAAAGCCCAACTCACAAATCTTAGCTATTAATTATGTTTCAGACTGCACTACAATGGATAACAAAGTTTTTCCTCTCAAGATATGGCAACACTGTAACACTTGTACGTATATGCGTACAGACAGGCGTATACGCAATACGCGCGCTTGGCAACGCAGCAATCGGTGAAAATGTGAAAATTTAAAAATGCGAAAGTCTATTTACAAACCGTACAAATGCTGTACAGTACTTCTTCAAGAATGGGATAAATTGGAGCGCAGGCACACAACAAAATAATGATCAAAGAGTATTGGGGTTCAAGTCTTCACTAGAGGGCGCTACTGAAAGGGTGAACAAGAAAACTTATGTACAATTGTACATTGATTTTCAAACAGCCATTATTTTTTCAATATCCCATTTATCACTATAATTTGTTTGTATCCAAATTTGATGATATGGATTGCAAAGTTTATGCTTGTATTTGCTTTAAAAAATGATATCCGATTGATTATGGTTATCCAAGGCCGTAGCTACGGGGGGGGGAAATGGGTCAATGACCCCCCTGACATTTTATTTTGAGCCCCCTATAAAAAATGATGAAAATGTGCTCAACCCTTGAAAATCGATTGTCCTACCGACGAAGTATGCTATTTAATCGTGAAGCCAGTTTAACTGTTTTAGCACACGAAAAGAACTATACTTAAAAGCTATCACGAACGATGCATTCCTACGAATTTTCAACTCTAGTAAAAAGAGAAACTTACAATCATTTTAAATAATTTATGTCAAATATTCCCGCGAATGTCTTTTTCATATATACATATTATACACGTATTTGTGCACATTGAAAAATTTGTCATTATTTCTCTATTGTCATCAAGTTACTTGTTTTCTGTTTCGTGATCATTCCTTATCCCCATATTTGTCATTTCATTCTTGCCCCATCTTGACCCCCCTAGAAATATTTCTAGCTACGGCCCTGTGGTGATCGAAATTCCAAGTATGGAACGAAAAGGTGCATTTCGTCAGGACTACCAACTCTCCAACTCAAAGTTAAAACCCCAATTATAGAGATACAGGGTAGAATACAATTCTATCTTTCATACCGACACGACCCGACCATACAGGGATGATCGTTATCAAGTATGAAACGAGCGAAAACAAGAACGTTGAAAAGACCAAGGAGAATAAGTTGACAGTAAAATTATGATAATATTGATGAATGGATTAATAAACGTAGACTAGTGATCGTTTAAAAAGTTGGAGCCAGCTGATCTGGCACCGATAACTTCCGCTTCTCAAGTTAGGTTCATGAACCTGAAGCTTGTCTCGCAGGGGTGGAGAAGGGAAATATTTAGTTCTTCGAGATCGTGTCCGCTCTGATGGATATGTGCTACACTGCTGCATTCTTACTCATTCCTGTTGCGAGGTCGTGGATCTTCTCAAACAGAAGAATTTCACTTGTTTCCGAATTCCAGGAACTGCTGTCCTCCTGCACATCGTATTTACAATCAGGAAAGAAGTCTAAAGATTCTCCGATGGTCTTACAATGACTGGTCTACATCTCATAGTCGACATCTTCATAGACTAACAGGAAACTGAACACTTGGAAAACATACATTCTTAACCATAACCACAAACGAGTCTGTTTTCTGCGCGTGGCGGGGTTCCGAAACCGACTTTTCAAGTTCCTAAACAGTCCCCAACCTTATGTTCTTTTTACAACCGAAGTCAGTGGAGAACGTTTATACTACTATATGCACCTATTGATCTCATTGGCTGAAGGTTCCAAGATTCTACGGGTCAAACTTGGAGTTCATCGTCATGAACAGAGACCGGATCTCGTGGCAATTGGTTCTTTTTCTCCTGAAGGGTGAAATCAATGTAAATTTGAATTATGAAAAATGGGATGCAGGAAAAAATTATATTTTACCGAAAAAAACTGAAACTGGAATAAATGCCAAAAAATGTCGAAACTACCACCAATCTTAGCTTGCTAATAGAACTGAGAAATTTCATAATAAATCGTGAAGATTTTGATGAAAATCACCAAATTTTTAATTTTGTTTAAAAATTACTGAAATTTGGGCCAAACTTGGGTAAATTCTTGTCAAAGAATTCACAAATTCAGGTCTGAAGCTCTGAGTAATTTTGATCGGAAAAAATGAACAAAAATTGCTCTCAAGTAAAGCATTTTTGATTGAAAATTGATAAATTTTGACTTTCAAAATTGATTATTTCTGGTAAAAAATAAGGTAATTTTGGTTAGAAATTGAATAATTATTTATCGAGAGTGACTATAATGTGCTAAAAAACACGTATTTCCTCTTTAAAAAAAAATCCTAATATTGCCGAATTTCTTGATTTCAGCGGCGAAAATCACATGTTTTCTGGCCAAAAAATTCGGTCTTTGGTCACAAAACATCTACCAACGTGTTCATCCACGCAAAGTCTTACCACCTAACTTTTCGTAAAACTACCGGTGGTAATTGGCGGTAATTTACTACGTTCTATCGCCTCCTCACCCTCTTTCTGACTCCTTAGAAATTCGAAACATGAAATGAAACTGACTATCAACGTTTGCCTCTTGAAACAAAGGAAGAGATTGCGCCATTCTAGCCAAAACCAATGCCCCCTCCCTCTCTTAGTCAGAAAAGAGGAAAATGAGTTCGTTTCTCAAATTTGGGGGAGGGGGTCGGAAATATTTGCAGCTGAACTTCGGCGCTGTAATAACGAAACTACGTCCTCCATGCATTCCTCATGACGATCATCCCCATTCGATCAAAACCGGTTGCGTCTGCAGCAAAAGTAGAATTGGTGTTCTAACTTGTATATTTCTACTTTGACCATAAAATTTCGTCAAGTGCTTGTGCTCTGAATTATTTCATTAATTTAATAATAGCTCGTAATTTGGAAGACTCAATCCAATCTTCTCCATGAACTTCTAAACAATTTAAAGTCATTATCATGTCTGTCGATGACCTCACAACTGCACATCAAACTCTGTTGCTGTTACCATCTTTTCACGATAGTACTCGTAATTTTTTTTTTTTTACGAGCTTTTTAACTGCACATAAGGGCTATTTGCTCGGCGTAATTTAGATTATAAAGTTAAATTTTAGTGACGGTAAGTATATTGTAAGTTTATGTTGAAGTTTATTCATGTTAAAAGTAGTAAGTGTAGTTATATGTGTTCGTAAAACTGGGTGAAGCGTAAGTAAGTTAAAGTTGAGTCGATGGAGTCGGAGTTGTTTCACCACAAAGACCCAGCGAAACTCTCTGATCACATGACAATCAGAGCTTATTTCTGACGTTCTGTAACATTTCTTGGAGAATACTGTTATACATGACGGCCTGAAAATCAATAATTTTTTCTCGGATCAAGCCTCAAATTCAAATTACGTGTTGTCATAGTCTATCAAAGAGAGGTTAAGTACAAAATTTTGAAGTACTTAGTAACAGCGAAATTTCTACAATAAATAACTTTTAGGGGGAATAAATCGAGGGACATGAAAACTCCGTCGGTTACTTATGAGGGTTTTGATTTTAAACCATACGGAATCAAACTAAATAGGCTACGTACATACGATTTTGTAAATATAGTAATTCGTATACATAATATTTAAAATGACTAAACTTGTTGTAGGTCGTCAGGCGCTTTACAAGCGTATTTAGTCAGACCGCGTGTTACTGTCTACTTGTCACAACAACTACCATCGTTATTTGTATGATTTACTGCTCCGATATTGCCAGCTCATACGTGCACGTCTCGAATATCTTTTGCTTTTTTTTTCAAAATGGTAAATTAAATGTTAATAAATCAATAAATCGACGATAATTTTACAATTTTATTTACTCGCCGTATTTGTTTTATTCTTTCATTTATCGATAATCGCAGATGTGAATTGACGGTAAAATACGTTAAAGCGAACTCTATATTATACTAATGCATAGGTATACAAGGGAGAATCAGTAGGTAGGAGTGATTATTTGTTTTTCCAAGTTCTTACTCGACGACACTCTGTAGCATACTAATACACGTTATTATGAAAAAAAAAAAAGTTGAAATGCCGAGGAAAATAAAACTACATGTACAAATAGGTGTAAAAATTTGTACGCACCAGGAAGATAATGTTTTAACAACTTGTTATTGCTTTTCATCAGCTTTCTACAATAAGCACCAATACCTCTTTTACGAATCCAACACATGCGTTGACAATGATAAATTTCAAGTTTGTTTATAGTCTACGTTGAGGTAAAATTATATGCACAAGCTCCTCTTCAATTTCCTTCTCTATTTTTCCATATAATTTTTGAGTACATGAAAATCGCATATATTGTATGAAATTTAAAGCAAATGAAGACTGAAGATTTTAAATCTTCAAACAGAGGTATGAAACAAACCTGACAACCAGTAAACTTCTCATTTACTTTTCACTATAGATAGTCTACAACTACATGATGATATATAGGTGCTCCCATTTCTTTCATTCGTGTAAGAAAAAACTTATTGTGCATACCTATAGACAAGGTAAAAACCCATTGCTTTAACCTGAGAAACAACATATCCGGTCAATTATTTGAATACCGTATACTACCAGTTAAAATTGTATCATGAGAAAACTCCCTCATAGTTCGATACGTAATAAGACTAATAAGTCTGGTGATTATGTTATGTGTTTACTAGTAATATAATAGCCGCAGGTTCCGTTAAATGAATGACGTATTATATTCCTGTATAGCTCGAAGCGGCCAGCGGTATTTTCAATAGTCATTACGTGTGTCCTCTACCCACAACAAATATCGTTTCCGATCAAACCCGCGTGGTACGAAATGGAGCACGAATGTAATATGAGAATTTACGCGTTAGATAGTTTTTGGCGGATTTCTATTTTTCCAAATGAATCTAAAATCGGTCTACACACTCACGCATAAATCATAATAGACTGCGCGACCGTTGTCAATTCTCGTTTTCAATTACTCGCCAAAATTCTCAGTTCCATACATTGTTCAATAATCGCAGCGTATTGGTTTCAAACTCATAATAATGAAAGTATAATGTTTCATCAGTAATCGTTTTAATTTCATCAAAGGTACACACAAACATACCTAGTATACAGTTCCGGTATATGTCAGTGTACCTCGTCCTGCCTTCGTGCGAAGCTATACCTACCTCAGAAATTCTTCTATTGAAATTTGCTTGATTCTTTCTGAATAAATACTCGTAAAATTATCGAATTATTTGTGATCAAGACCTTCTCTTATTCATATAGGCTTCGCGTTTGCGCGACAGGTCGGAAACACCATGTTTCCCGTAATGATGATGCATCAGCTTCAAATGTCTCATGGTAATAATTGATGTTGATTGACACGCCAAAACATCTCGAACCCAATACTATTCAAACTCGTACGTAGAGATTTGTACGGGCAAAAATATAATTTTGCGCTAATCATGATCATGGATATACAGGTTTTTAAAAGAACATCGTATTTCGTAGTTTTTACAGAGAAAGTAACTAGTATATATCCTTAAAATTAGGTAAATGCTCATATCTTTCGAAATTCGTAAAATTCTTCAATATGTGCTCTCAATCTTCAAAACATTGAAAAAGGATTGCTCGGTCTCTATCTCAACTAAATGTGTATTGAAGAATTTATCGCAAGGAAACACAAGTATTGAGATTTTGAAGACGAGAACCAACGTCATAATAAATCGACTTTAGGAAGATTCTGTATTAACGCCCTTGACCAATTTTGACATTACTTCTACCATACAAAACCATAGAAACAAAGCTTTTGGACTTCTGGTCAAATATCAAATTTATCAAAATAAAATTGTCCTCAGGAGCTTATCATACTAGCCCCAAACTCAGCCTATGCGCAGAGACATCAGAACCCCCCCCCCCTATTTTCGTAGACGCATCCTAACCTCAAACTTTTTATCTCTTGTCTCCCAATTTCCGCAAATGTGACCCCGTCTACAGAAACCCGCCTTAGCGTTGAATATCGATAAGAAGAAAAGTATCTTTCACAGAGGAAGGAAGATTCCTTTTCTCCTGATTGTAATTGAACACTACGGCGAGTTTCTTTGGACGGGGTCACAAATTCCAATTTTCAACCGAATCTTTCACGTCAACAACAATCATCAACTCTCCACTAAACATATCCGCTTCCAATCACTCTCTTAATGACCATACATACAACCTTTCCTCCTTTGGACTCTCCCTCAACCCAAAATACGTCTCGATCTCACAAAAGTCCTCACATCCGACAGAACTACTTGTACCCAACACGTCAAAAAATTAACTTCAAGAATACCCTGACTACTATCATCAAATAAAGAAGCTTACGTTTACTCTACTGACAGGAAATATTTTCAGAACGTATCAGCAACATAGTTTCCGTATTTACAGCGGACTTATAGCCATACTTACCTGCCTCTCGCACTCCTCCCAACTTCCCTCAAACGGCAAATTCACTGGTTCCCTCTCTTCACTTCATACCTTTAGAAACGCATACAACTGCAACCCAATAGTACAACGCGTTCTCCTCACACTTCTTATACTCTGAACTCGATCAACACCCCAATAAACTCATGTGGATCCCCAGCCTGCTTCACTGAACATGAATCGAAGATAAACAAGCTACCTCCCTCAACCAAATTACTGATATTACCCTGTATCATCCCAAGACTAAAAAAATCACTACCGTTCTTTCATCACGCAATCATGGAACTCATCACTTTACTTCGGCAAAATCAATCTAACAACAAACTTCTTCGTATCAAAAAAATTCCCCACCCCTGGTCATATCCTCTATCAGGGATACAAGACGAGTAGAAAAGATTCTTCCCCGTCTAAAAATTGCCTACACAAAAATTACTCTCTCGCATACTAGTAACCAACCCTCACATCCGGACCCCTCCATCTTGCACCTACGGCCAAATGACCATTTTTTTTTCTTCTGCCCCCAACTCTCATCTCTCCGTTCTTCCACAAATACACCCTCCTCCCACAGTCAAACACTCAAAACAACCAAGAAACCATTTGTCGTACCCCATCACAATACTAACAACTAACCAACTTTTACTCCAACATCTAAACAAATGTATCTGACCGCACTAATTCCATACTGGAAAATCATTCTACATTATACTTGATGAATGAGTTCAAAAGTACGTGAAATGTATCATTCAAAAGAGTGACTTCAACTTGACGAAATCGCTGGGAAAATCTCGAGTTTTTCCAAGTCCATTAATCTCCCTTTCGATATAGTGTCTATTATATTTTGAATGAATTGAATTTTAGTATGAATATTACTTTTTGGTATAATAATTATCATAACATATAATTCAAAAAATAGAAATAGAAAGATAGGTAAGACAGAATGAAAGCGAGGTGTATCCATGATCTTATGTGGAGAAATCTAGAACAAGCTTCATTCTTTAAAGTCCAAGTGTGGATATTTTTTCAAATTAGGCTACTTAAGGTGTGACTGTTCTGATGGGGCATGACCTTGTGCTGATGAGAAATGAGGAAATTAATAAAGAAAGAAAGATTCCACTCAAGTTTTCTTGAAATAATAGAACCGGTGTAGTAAATGAGGGGGAAGACGAATAATTAAATAGGTAGCCTTAAATATTATTTAATTTATTGTGAAAATAAAGCCTACATCGGATGAGTCATTTTCTCCATATTTGCTAGGTTTAAATTTATCTTGTTTGTTTAAAGGTAGGTACAGTACATGCGGTCTGAACTCGCAGTCTTCAATAATTCGTAATCCTTCACTATCTAAGATGATTTTCTTCAGTCCTAATTCCCTTGAATGTCTTCTTTATGAGTAACGATCATATACAAGATACCCATCTGATCATTCTAAAGTGATTTTGTCACTCTTTTAAACTCTTCTAAAGTACAAGCTATTAAAATTGATGCGCTGAATCACTTCTCTCCCTCTTGACTCTTGATTTTTTCAAGTTCTCCTTTATACTCGTATAATTTGTAATGAGTAATTTTTTGAAGTCGCACCTTGAGTCAAGGTCACCCGCATGTTCTGAGATTTCTTCGCTGAAAAATAGTGTAAATTCGTTTGTTTATTTTGTTACCGATATCCTATGATCTCATAAAAATCACCCTGACCTCCAATTTTCTTTCCTTTTAGCGCGGGTCCCAAATTAAAAGCGTTTTGAAACATTCACCGTAGCTATTCACTCAGCTAATTAAAAAAAGAAGAAGAGGACAAGAAAAAGATCAAATTTCTTAGTTTTATTTGTCGCAGATGCTCTAGACCATTCAAAACTATACTTTCTGCTTCCTTTCCTCGAAATTTTGTCCTCAAAAATCTTGAATTTCGAACGCCTTTTTTCTCTTCGTCGAAAAATGTTTTGTGGACCATCTCCTTGGGTTATTCACTTCCTGACTCTCTCTTATACAAATATGTTCTAAGTATAATTTTTCTGTGACATCACAAATCAAAACTTTGTATGGCTTTTCTGTCTCGAGTCGTCGTCTTTCAACCTCATGCATATTTTTTAAGTCTCCTTGCGTAAAACAACCTGTAGTCATCAGAAATTTATCTCAAGTCTTTTCCTTCTCTTTTACTTAGGCAAAGTTTGCCGCAATATTTTTCAGAAAACTGAAAACAGTCAAAGATCTTATTAATCAAGGAAAAGGGCAAAATTTTTTTTTCAGTCAGAAAAATTTTCTGGTTTATTTATATTTTTCAAACTATTTAAATCAGAAGTTTCTTTGAAGTGATACTGAGAAGGTCAGGGGAAATCGATATAAATTTTCGGGTTTCAAGCTCTAGTGGCTCGCACTCGAACATTTTGATGATATTGTAATGTGTTGAATTCAAATGTATTTGTTTCGTGATCGGTCCAAAAATCTCAAAAATAGTCAAAAGAATACAATGTATAATGGGTGCCACAGTTTTGTAGTGACCAGTTTTAAATATACTCTGTATTTGAACTTCTTACGTTTCTTTAAATTAGAATTTTGAAATAATCGAGAGCCATTTTGAATCGCTTTTTAGATTTTTTAGTCGCTTCTTTCTAAGGGGCGTCTCTCACTCGTAAAATTGAGCGGAAAAACGTACTCACTGCTCGAGTTTTAAATATATCTTTCTAATTTGTTGATATGTTTTTCAGAAAGTTTCGATTAGAGGCGGTATGGAAGCAGAATTGAAATTTTTTTGACATGTTCCATGTCTTTTCTCTCGCCGGACCCCGGTTTTGAAACTCGCGAGTACACCCCCCCTCCCCCCCCCGTCAAGAGAAATCTCTACCCCGTGGGTGATTCAGAAATTCGCGAGTACACCCCGCGTAATAATAATAAATAATTAATTCAATAATAATTAAATAATTAAATAAATAAATAATTAAATAATTAATATAATTAATAATTAGAAAATTTTCTAAGTCCCTCTTCCTATCATATATGCTGGATAGTCGAAATTTTTCCAAGTTCCCTAGACTTGAATTGTCTCATACCATTCCAATACAACAGCGAGACAGGGGGCGAACGAGCGGAGCGAGTTCGCGCTACCTCATATTTCTCAAAAAAGACTTGAATTTTCTCATACCATTCCAATACAACAGCGAGATCGCTCGTTCGCCCCACGAAAGTTGATACCTCAAAATATAGAACACCCACAATTGCCTCAAAATATTTCTCATACAAGACTTATACGACGCCAAGATAGGTAAAGGGGTAAACGAATAATATCTCACGAACACTTGACCTAGTACAAGAATTAATAATAAATAAATAAATAAATAAATAAATAAATAAATGAATAAATAAATAAATAAATAAATAAATAAATAAATAAATTTAATAAATAATATTAAATAATTAAATAATTGAATAATTAAATAAATAAAGGCTGGATAGTCGAAATTTTTCCAAGTCCCCTAGACTTGAATTGTCACATACCATTCCAATACAACAGCGAGACAGGGGGCGAACGAGCGGAGCGAGTTCGCGCTACCTCATATTTCTCATAGAAGACTTATACGACGCCAAGATAGGTAAAGGGGTAAACGAATAATATCTCACGAACACATGACCTAGTAGAAGCCTAGACTGAAATATTTCAAGATGACTGATAAAATATAAAAGACATGGAACATGATTTTCATTTATTTGGCTATGCCAGAAAATTTTATCCGATGTTAGGAAACTCGTACCCTCCATGTTTTTCCATACGCTTTTTATTTCACTTTGAAATCATCAAAAATTCGTCCATTCTCAGACGTTGGTAAATTTTTTTGGAGCCAAAATTTGGATTTCTATTTCGATACCGCCTTCCATTGAACCTTTCTGTGCGACATTTTCACATATCGAAAAAATTTGTGGAAAAATGGAGGTTTGAGAATTTTTTTTGCGAAGTCATTCCTTGTCATTTGTTACAAGGACTACCCAGGCACGCCCGACAAGCTTTGCGTAGTGACCGCCGGTATACCGAACCTTGCACGGTATTTGGGGATGTGTATGCAACCTCCAATGGGCGAAGTGCGCCCTTAAAAAAGGTCAAACTTTTTGTTTCCTAATCTGGGAATAGAGTGGATATTCGATATACTGCCATAAAACGTGATATTCTATCATTTATTGATATGTCTGTCACATGCGACCAAGCTATATAGAAATGAGATTATGAATCTTGTTTATTTCTTGATGATTTGCCTATACCTTTTCACTGATGTGATGCGATTATCTGCGCGAATGGAAGAACTTGAAACTATAGTTTTGCTCTGTACTGGGACCAGAATAACTTGGTACGTGGCATACATTCAGTGGCGTATTTGAAAATCTCTCTGATGGACCGAAAATTTTCGAAGACAAAATTTTCATTAAGCAAAAACAGAAAAAAAACTCCATTAGTTGAAAATTGATGAGTGTACACTACAGGTTGTTGGAGACGTTCTGGGGGTTGCCTCCTTCCGCCGTAAATATACCTCTGCAATCATCAAAGAGAACGCCGCTAAGCCAATCAGCTTTGTCGCAGGTCTTATATATTTTTGATATTGTCGGTTTCAACCGCGATGAGCGCAGCGTGTTTGTCAAGTGCTAATTAATGTCCGAGTAAATAAGCTTAAATTAGGAGTGGAATTTTTGGGCTTTCTACTTACAACTAAATTTAATGTATTGATGGAATCTCATTTGGGATTCTTTCACTAAAATTTTAGTAGTCCATTTGCAATGAGTATAACGGATAGAAGCTCGGGCCAAATTTGGACTTGCGGGAGATTTCCGGAAATCGTTCTCGTACACGGGTGCAGCCCATCGAAAATAATAACCATAATTTTCAAATTTCTAGAATTGAGTATTATTGAAATATGGGTGATGATTCTGGACTTTTTTTTTTTTTAAGATGCTCGTCTATAGCATGCATGGAGCTTGTCAATGGATCCTGTCGAGGAAGCTCGACTTCAAGGGACTGTTGTATTGAAAGGATTTTATAATTTCTAGAGATTTTTCTCGAGCAAAGTTATCAATCGAATGGATATTCAGTGATACCATTATCAGAAATCATGAAGGCAGCTGTGAAGCAGCTAATTTAGGAGCTTTTCTCAGTAGTATTTTGAGAGGAGGGGGAGGGGAATTCCTTAGTAATCACAATACTCCTGTCGAAAGTGACTAACTTTCAGTAGAATAAATTTTTCTTGTTAAGATTCTTTAAATACCTATTTTTATATATATATATGTTACAGTTAAAACCCGAAATCAGTAAATTCTAAAATTCACTAGTCAAAACTAGTTGCCACAAATGACTTAACTCAGAACTAGTTTCGACTAGTTAACTCTAGAATTTACCGTGACCCTCAGCGTTGGAGCTAGTTTTAACTTAGGTAATTTCAGGTAAAACTAGTTTTT
Organism: Aspidiotus rigidus; assembly: GCA_035079385.1. Taxonomy (NCBI): domain Eukaryota; kingdom Metazoa; phylum Arthropoda; class Insecta; order Hemiptera; family Diaspididae; genus Aspidiotus; species Aspidiotus rigidus. The sequence goes on along the minus strand of JAVHKY010000072.1, from coordinate 13,429 downwards.
ACTAGTGAAAACTAGAATTGACTAGTAAAAAGTGAAATAGAGAAGAAATTATGATTGTCAGGGAAAACTAGTTTTAACTCGCGAAAACAAGAAGGGTGAATCCAATCAGTAAAATGAATTTCTTCCCTAGTACAAATGTAATTGCATTTTTATCAAGGGTGTTGGAGCAATTTTTTTTAGAGGCCTCCGGAACGAATACAGAAAATGACTTTCCGACTCCGGTTGCCTCCAGTGGACACGTTTGGAGGCGTCTTCTGACCTCCAAAGTATGTCTCTGGAAGTACCTCAAAATACCTCCAGCGCAATTACTGAGATTGGAGAAAATGCCTCCGGAGGCACTGTCGAAGAAACCGAAGACGTCTTTGGAGACGCCTCCGAAGGCACTTGTAACGTTGATCAGTGTGACCAGATGTAGCATATTGGCCTACCAGTGTTGCCAGATGACAGATGATACTCAGAAGGTGTATTTAAAACTTTGGCCTTTCTCCGAACCGAGCAGCGCTAGCATCAAAGTGGCTGAATGAGGTTTCGAGGAATAGAATACTGTTGAAAAAAGTGCCGCACAAAGGGTCTTTGGAAGCACCTCCAAGCCTCCAGGTGGAAGCAAGGTCTCCGGAGGCAAAATGCTCCAGCCTCCAACATCTTGGTTTAAATCCTCACCATCTTCGCCTCATTAGAGACGGAGGCGAGGTACCTCCAGAGACGAAGTGCCTCCAGCCTCCAACACCCTTGAATTTTTGTTTTTCACAAAACTTGTTTGTACTTGAATGGTGTGCGTCAATTAGTCACTGTTAGGTTTGCTCTTGTAACGTTTATAGACCGACGAATTAGTATGATGTACGGTTTAATGTGTGAATTAAGGAAGAAAAATTTAGAACTTTTTCGTATATTTTATTCCAGTGTGAGCTACTTATGCTCAAAGTTGAGCAAAACTACCAAATATCTATCAATTTGGCCGAAGTATGTCTGGAAATACCATCACCTTTTGAACTCGAACAATTTCAATTCATTTCAGTTATAACTAGAATTTACTGATGAATTCAAACAATTTTTTTATTCTAGAATTGACTAGTCAAAACTAGTTCTGACTAAAGTCATTTGTGGCAACTAGTTTTGACTAGTGAATTTTAGAATTTACTGATTTCGGGTTTTAACTGTAACATATGTATACATTGTTAAAGAAAAATATTTTTTTCTAAAATAATATTTTTTTTTTTGTTTTGTGTGTGTTCCGTCTCTGTCAACCCATCTTATTTTCTACGACCTCGTTTGAATTTGGCAAAATATTTATGACAACCTCCATTGATTGATGTGATCTGTAGAAAACGATTGAGAACATTTCGGAGTAATTCTTCTAGAAAATTTTACCCATCCATTTGGAGATGAACGAATATAATTATGCCTAGAATTTGAACAGAGAGCTCTCCTATTAATTGAAATAAATTTATCGCGAAATTAAGCATTTTATATCCGCCGAAATTTCTATGCGTGAGCCTAAGCGTGATAAAAGAAAATGCTTCATTCGCTCGCTTTGATCATTTTATACTTTGAAGCTGTCTACGTCGATCTATTTTCAAAAAAAAAGAAAATGCAGACAAAATTCGTACATTGCCCTTCTGTTTGTTATAGAACAGGTACCTCCATCAGCAAATTACTGCTGCTGTCGTCAAAACATATATCGTTATTATAATAGGAAAAGAGTAGAATTAGCAGATGACTTTGACGTATTTTAACGACCAGATAACATTACATTTTGTTTTTATAGAGTCAGGTATTAATAGTCTAATTTGGGCGTAGTCACCCGTACATATTGTAACCTTGTGTCTAGCAGGTTCTGGGGAAAGAGAAATTAAATGGTCGCCTTAACGACAGAATAATAGGACGACTCGACGATGTCGACCGCTGTAATAAAGGAGATGGAATTGAACAGTTCGTTGTCGCCGAGAAACCAACTATTGTGTGCAACTGTAATCAGAGTCGCACAAGAGTCGCATTATACATTTTTCGCGATTCGTAAAACGTGTAAGTGGCTGCGTTGTTGTCGCTCGTCGAGTCTTAAATGCGACGCCGAAACTCACGGAGGCGTGGCCACGATACCTATCCCCATTTTCCCGTTCGCCATCACCCTCTTTCTTGCGTTATATACGAGATGGTTTCAAAAAATTGTTGACGTATCTTCTATACGGTACGTACGTTACGAATACTTGTTCGCTGCGGCTGATCACGATTCGAGCGTTGAAAGTTTATATCTTATTCAATTTCAAAAATTCGTTTCGTATCGAATTGAGACCTTGAGTAAGTTGACGTTGAATAATGTCTTCGGTATTTTTTTTTCGAAAGCTCGTCTCTCGACTCAAAATGTTTCTCCGTTCATTACCGAAAATCTGTGCTAAGATTGACAAACGTGCTGCATGTTACAGTTAACGACCCGAAAACAAGAACTTTGATTCAAATCTGTTCTTTATTTACGAGCACATTCGTTAAAATTATTTCAACGGACGCACTGATCGAGTTCTTCGAAAAACTAATAGTTTTATCTTTGCCTTCACTGACAATTCGAGTGCTCTTCCTGTACTTTCTCTCTAAGCACTACGAAACGCCTCAGAGGAGGTGAGCCATCGAGTTCGATCATTAGCACTGACAAGTTCATATAGGGTAGTTCCTGAAAGAGAGAGGGGTATGACGGGGTAAAACTCACTGCAGCTGACGAATAAAACATATGCGTGATCAGAATCATTTACTAAGTTAATGATTGACTCTCTCAATCGGAAACTTTTCCAGGTTTGAGCCTCCGACTCCCGAGTCCATCATAGTTGCGTAAATTATGACAGCTCAAGCCCAATGGTGTCATAGTTCGGAAAGTCTGATGAACGTACTTAGTCCATAAAACTTTATATACCTTCATCAGTTCATGCAGCCGAATTGAACGATATGAGAAGAAATAAATCTGCAGCCTTACAAAATAATTATATTATTCTCGCGTGTAAAAATATGTTGCTCTGAGAAGACCACAAAAATTGATCGATTATATGAATTCTAATAATTTTGATCACGAGTTCATTTCGTTGCAATAAATTTAGGGTGATGCCAAAACCGCATTTAGGTTGCTACTTTTCCGTTTACCTGTTGGTATATCGAATAATTATGCAAAGAACGCACTTTAATTATTATCTGTAGGCAAATCGTGACCTTCTTCCTCGACTTTGGATTATATCAAATTTTGACATTCATGTGCGTCTTTTCTGAGGGGATTTCGAGGCAAAATTTCTTCTTATAAAATATGTAACGTGATGATGACGTTGCGGTTTGATATCACAAAAGTGGTTAGGAGTGATGGCGTCATGCGCTACTAAGATTGAGGAGGATAGTGCTGTCACGGGTTGATGACGTCACAAAAGTGTATAGATTCCAAGGTTAGGGAGATGATGACATCTCAAAAGTGTCGATATCCGAGGTTAGGAAAAATATTGTCACAAGTTGATGACATCCCAAAGGTATCGACGTCTCAAGGTTGGACGTGATGACGTCACGAAAGGTCGGGAGGATGATGTCACGGATTCATATGCCATCCCGTTCCGAAGGTTAGCGATCCATGTTGTGATGTTTTTCCTCGATACAGCTGACTGAAACAGGTCGATAAACCATCGTCGAAGATCCTTCTTCCACATTGAAAGATCCTTGATATAATCAACATGAAATGCTGGATAGTAAATAATAATGAAGACCAAGTCAGACAGAATGAAAGCGAGATATATCCATAATTCTATGTTTTTCCCAATGGGTTCTTGATTCGTCTCTTGAAACAAAGCGGATCACAATTCCAGTTCTATCGTATCTGAAATTATGATTATATTATGATGACTACGTCGATGAACATATGCGGAGTAAAATCGCCTTGCGTGTTATTTAACATAAAAAGTGTTCATTTCCAAGGAACAAAAACTATTATGGAAAATATCTTTATTTTTTCAACGTTAATCCTGGATATTGATTATGATTTTACAGACGAAGGTGAGAATTGAAGTATGTGACAGAAAGACAAACGATGAACATTAGAATAAAACAAATGAACAAGCTGCTCCCCCCCCCAAAAAAAAAAAAGTTGAAAATAAAAATGAAAATCTGAGTTGGAATTTTAGAAGGTTCTTCCATTATAGGTACTGAACAGCTCTTTCGAAATTTTTCAATTTTTAAAAACATTGTTTGTAGTATACCTACATGCACACGATGTTGTCACGTTTTATCCTTGAAATCTCTATAAAAATACCGGTAGAGTGTATCTGATGCCACGGCCAAAACATCAATTCGAATTTAAATAAAGCAACAAATAAGTCAATTTAAACGAGAGAATGGTGTTCTGATAATTTCTTCGAAGACCCGTTTTTTTTCCTAAATTTTCAGGTGAATTTTAATTGAGAATATTTGTTCAGCTTGATGGCAAAATATGTGATTGTATCGAGTTACACAGAAAAAATAAAGGCAAACTTCGTGACTACAGCTACAAGACAAATCGCTTTTTTAGTACGATATACGCAGGAGAAAAAATAGTCAAGTATGTCCTATCTTTCATCATATTTTATGACTAGTTCAAGATCAGCTTCCGAAAAGGTGCAAGAAAATATTATTACTCTCGTATCCGAAGTAAGATTTGGTAATTTGAGTTCTGGATGTTCCGAGGTTCACGCAAGAAACAAAGATACACAAGATAATTTTAACGTTAGCTGTACCCATCCAATATAAAAGTACTGCACGGAGAGAGAAAAAAAAAAAAAAAAAAAAAATAGTCGAAATCAACCAGTTCACTTTGATAACTTTGACCTCGTTTTAGATCAATTTTAACCGACTTCTTAGGCAGCTTGACTAGATTTTATTGTCAAACTAACTGAAAAAGAGCGAAGCAAACTGACCAACAAAAAGTGAATTGATTGATTTTGACGATTTTTTTTTGTCAGTTGGGTTTGGAGTCGTAGAGAAACGACCGAGTATGTCGGAGTGATTACAGTCTTCAAATGTTTGTATACCACTGATTGATAGAATTTTGAATAATCCAGCAGACTGCCATTAGTATAGAAAACAGATTCAAAAATATTACGTGTTGAATTGAAAAATTCTTGCTCTACGTGCGCACTGATTGCCAATAATTATTTTATTTGAAAGTATGACAGAGGATTACAAGCTTCTTTACAATAATTATGTAATTTTAAGTCGAACCCCAGTCACTTAAAAATGATAATGGGACTTTTTGTAAACCACAATCATACGGTTGAATTAACGAGTTGAAGAATATAATCGAATAAAACTCGACATGAGTTGGGATATGAAATTACCAATATGTCTTCTCCTGCACTTGTGTACACAATAAAAATGCACCTCAAGCAGCTGTTTATTATCATCAGTCCTTGGTTTTTCATTCAGTCTTCTACGAAAATATTTATGAAATTTGACTCAGCTTTTAACTTAAATCATCGAAGATTCGGAAGTTGTTGTTATATTCTACAAATCGCGTCTTTGTCTTTTAATCTTGCCCTCCCCCTTCCTTGGATATATTACGACCCACTGGACGAAAGTGTTGGTAAACATTGTCCAGCTCATTTTCGATGAGATCCGCCAGTCTTCTTCTTCCATACATGCAAAAGGATCTCGGAAGTCAAGTGGTCTTTTACATCAACCATACAAACGGTAATTGAATATCATAGAGATTTTTTAAAGTCGATTTCGATAGTTGGACGATTGGTTTGCGTGAATGATCAATTTTGATAATTAATTTCGACTTAGTACGACTTTCTAAGTTACGGCCGGGCGTACCGAAAGAGTAAATACAGTAAAATTTGCGTAGACCTTGAACGCTTTCGACAAATACTCTTAATGATAATACAGGAAACTCCCATCTAAATACATCAAGCGGTTTCGGTTACGTGAGCAGCGCATCTAGCGGCGTGGGGTGATCAAAATTCGAGTTGTTCGGGTTGACAAACAATGAACACCACTACCACAAGCGAACAACATACAAAATTCATAGTCACAACTCTCACAACTGACGTTAGTTCCATCCTACGCCGCCAGATGCTTACATGAGTTCCCGGTATTATAGTTGAGAGTATTTTCTTCTGGTTAAGAAACCATTATCTAGCGAGACAAAAAAGTAGCTATAATCCAAGAACATCCAACGAATTCAAGACTGAACTAGCGAGTCATCACGATGTAAATCATATTCATAAACTAATTCAATCAACCCCTCATCAGGTATGTACTTCTTAGCACACTTAGGCTGTCGCTATTCAGATTGCAAATTATTTCAATATTTTCGAGCGCGATGTGTTTGAAGTATGAATTTTCTCTGTGGAGGAGGACTTCCGACCCCTCTCTAAAGCTGTGACCCCTGGTGATTGAATGATCCGCAAATGCCGATTCTGTACTACATTCCTTTGTATCCACGCTTTCTCATGTTCGGTCACTCCTATTTTGAGCTGGCGACCAGTCTCACCGATATAAACTCCCTTACAATCACCCCATTCCAACTTATAAACCCCACTCCTCTCGATCGGTAGGACAGGGTCCTTGAGCTTGACAAATAATCCTTTAACAGCATTGAGATTGTGAAAAAGGGTGGAGGATACGACCCATCCCCAGAAATGGGAGCCTGATCCAGCGCTTCCTGCCATTACGCTTCAAATCGCTAGGGAGGGAGATATTAGAATCGGGGTATTTCCTCTTAATCATGAGGTCGATGAACCAACGAAGTAGTGAAATCAATTAAAGAAAAGATCAGGGATCATGATCCATCCAGAATGAAAGCAGATAAGAGGGGCCTGTTACAGTAATGAACCGAACGCCGTACGACGAGAAAATGATGGAACTACTTGAATCAAGCAAAGTCAAGGTAGATGAGAATGGGAGCAAACATGTCATCACCCCTATGGAAGTCAGTCCTCATACCTAATCCTCAACCACCTTGCTTATACGGACTCCCGAAACTTCATAGGCCTTGGGCACTCAATGAGATCCATTGTTTCGTCATTGTCTCCAACTCACCACACCTGGTAAAACTCCTGGATTCTATTTTTCGGTCATGCGTCAGTCCAGAACTCTATTGAGTTAGTGAGAAAAATTAATAAAATTAACCCATTTAAAGACCTAATATCAGTACCTTTCGACGCCGTGGATTTTCCCATCAAATATTCCTTCGGCTCCGGCACTCCTCCAGTGAAGTAGGCGCACATCCTGGAAACGTTCAGAGCAAACTGCTTCCATCTCCTTTAGAAGTGCGTTGATCCAAATTACTGCAAGTTCGATGGGAAGTATTTTACCTTTCCTGAATGTATGCGTGTCCTAATTGACTCATCACCTGGATTCCAAAGTCTCTTCGAGCGGTCAGTCTTCCAGCCACAGATAGTACAGGCGATAAAAACCCTCGTCTGAACATTTTGGGGGTAACGGCGGGAGTTTGCTGAAAAATGTGAGGTTGGGTCCCAGAAAAAACATATCAAAAATCCCGCCCCCCCCCCACTTCCATGAAAAGTTGTTTTGCGCCACATTTTAGCCCCCCAAATTTGGTTTTTTGGATATATCTCGAGAAATATGGGCTTTAGAAAAAAAAGTCAAGAGACAAAAAATATTCCCCGTTAAATTTAGTACCAAATAGACTACCTATTTCTTAGCCTAGCTCAACAAGTTAGGCTACAAATGGCACTTAAAGTTCAACTATTTTTCAAATTTTTTTTAAAATCCATTTTTTGAAGAGCCTTGCAAGAAGGTAAGAAAATACCATGGCAACGAAACAGTAGAACTGGTTTTTGCCACACACGTGGTAATTTCTCCCTCGTCATCGTTCGCTTACGGCAGGTGAGAACTGTTGAAACAGATTCATGTGTCCTCGAATACAGAAACGCTACGTATTCCTTACTCATATAATTTTAAAACCTACCGGTATCGAAAGTTTCATAAGTGAACTGTAGGACATGCGCCTAATTCAAAGTATATTGATATCATACAAAATTTTACGGAAAAATTTCTTCCTCCGTTTTTATTTAAATAAGCACGGAAGTCGAAGAGGAAGTTTGCGCTGAAACACTGTAGTTATGGACGCAATATCACAATAAAATCACAGGGAAATTGCAATAATTACAAAAAATTACAAAATAGGTGAACTTTAAGTGCCATTTTTAGCCTAACTTGTTGAGCTAGGCTAAAAAATAGGTAGTCTATTTGGTACTAAATTTAACGGGGAATATTTTTTGTCTCTTGACTTTTTTTTCTAAAGCCCATATTTCTCGAGATATATCCAAAAAACCAAATTTGGGGGGCTAAAATGTGGCGCAAAACAACTTTCCATGGAAGTGGGGGGGCGGGATTTTTGATATGTTGTTTCTGGGACCTAACCTCACATTTTTCAGCAAACTCCCGCCGTTACCCCCAAAATGTTCAGATAAAGGATTTTATTGTCTTTATCGCCTGTACTAAGAACGAACTATTCAAACATATCGTCTACTGGTACTGCTATGTGGTCTCAAAATCTTGAACGAACAGGACCCCTTTATAAAGTTCACAGTCGAGGTGAGAGGTGAAGAGATCAACTTCCTGGATCTTTCAATTTCGATTGCAGGTGGTACTCATACCTCCAAGGTCTTTGGGAAGCCTACTATCCTCGCATCATCTTATTGCCCTCCAACCCACAAGCATGCAGCTTATTACAGTATGGTACAGCGGCTCGCTTCGCTTCCTCTCCTCCTTCAAACTTTCCAAGAAGAAATAGATACTCGTATACTGAAAGATATCGCCCAGACAAATGGTATCAAACTCAACATCGAAAACCTGATACGGAAGAAACTCACCGAAAGAGCCCTGGGTAGCATTAACTCCTTCCCTTAACCGATTGACTCCAAGAAACAAAAATGGATCCGTATTCCTTACCTGGGAGAAAATTATCTTCTGAATAAGTAGAGGTTGTGGGACGTTTGACATACACCCTTCTTACTAGTTATTCAGCGGACTGAAGCACTCCATCGAACATTTGGAAAAGAGTGAAAGACTGTCCAGTGGCCGGCCTATATTGAAAAGACAGGAAGGAGCGTTAAGATCAGAGTTTGTAAGTATGAAGAAGCAATAAAACTAAAAAATCAGCATTCGCAGCTCACATTATAGAAGAAAAATATATCTGTGATAAGAATGACATTTAAAGTGATTCAATGTGCCGCTCAACAGCCTTATGGCCAATTACGGAGCAACATACTTGAGTGGCAAGTCTAATCTTGAAATAATTATGGTGTCTTAAACATTTTCATCATGAGATCGATATCCAAATTGATTTCATTCACTCTGACCAAGTGTTTTATTGTCAAAGATTCCTCGTGGACAGCGGACTGACTCAGCGGCCGATGGATCAAGCTATCAAGGGTAGCGATCTTGTGAGCAACAGGATCAGAAGACGAACCGTGGATTACATAACATCGGTCGAAGTATTTTTCCTATAGATGGCCCACCGTCTCTTTCAGAGATCGTCAAATCCAGCCTGTAATTCACTGACGAACTACTAACTTCCAGAGTAAATATCATGGAAGAGTACTGTGCGTTTAGATACTTGAGAAACTTTAAGAGGAGATCTCGAGGACCAAACTACGTTCATGTACCTCTGCCAATAATGAACATGACTCCAAAACACCTGGCTCGAAGAGAAAAGATGGAGCTCCAACCGAGATAAGAGAACCCAAAGGGGAGCCGAAGATATTAGGCAATTCTTCATGAGGGATACTCGATTCAACGAGCAGATCATCCATAAGCTGTATGGAACTGGGAATACACCAACCTCAAGAAAGAAACAGAGGATCGATCCCCAGGGAAACAACACTCAGTGACCTAGAAGGCAGTAAGGAACCTATTTCATGAACGCAGGAGAAAGTTGAATTTGAAAAGCAAGAAAACAAGTGAAGGAGCCACAGAAAACTCCCAGTAAAATAGAAGACCATAAAGGACCAGTTCCATGGACGCATCAGGAGATATCATCTATAAGCATACCAGTCAAGGAAGCCGAATTTTTCACAGAGTAGGGCGACTTAAAATCAATTCTGGATTTGAATCAACGGTCCAAGAATTTAGCGAAGAAGTAAGTGGTGGAAGATACAAAGGAAACAACGGCACGCATCAGACTATTTTTTTTTATGGACCTTGGGCAACCCGTATGAGAGGGATGGTACGGGGTTAGGCTCAAGGAGGACCCTTTTTTGAGAGCCTTTCAATGACAAATTTACAAGTATTAATAACACTTCTAACTTTTCTTGCGTGGTTATAGGAGAACTGAAGGGGCTATTTTCTTTGGTACCACACTGGTTAAATACGTCATTGACCTGGGGGCCGTGAAAGGACTTCTTCATCACGACAATCGCAGCCCTGGAAATTATACCGCGATTTATTTCATCGAAAAAATCGTCGGAAAATTTCCTTACTTTTTTGTCGACTTATATTCTTCCCTGATATTGGCTCTGGCTCTATACTTCATTGAAATTTCTAATGTCTTCTTTTCTGATCTATAAAAAGACCATTTACCCCTTGTTCCTGAGGTCAAAAACATGACTGATGAAATTTTTGTTCCAATTTGTGTGGATTGTTTTGTGGTGCAGAAATGAGTATATTATTTCCATTCATCCAATGCTAAAAATCACTATGTCCTCTTCTATCCAACTGCAGGCAAAAAACAATTTTTTTCACGAAAATTAGATACGTTTATAGAATACAGCCAACATTGGGGCGTGAGTAATTTTGCTATCGAATTTTTGTAGTGATTCATCCCAGACATGTTTGAGTGTTTTCAAATTTGAAGGACATCTCGATGATTTTGTTGTACACATGATTGTGAAGTACACTTTATACGATCTTGCTGTCGAACTTTATAGTGCTTTCAATCTCAAGCATATTATGTAAGTATTTGAAACGTGACAACAAGAAATTTTTTACTCGCGCGTTGACTCGATTTTTTTTGCCTCGTATCGCAAAATTTAACAAAATTCTCATCTTTTGGTTCTCGGTATGTAATGTACCAATATACTTCTGTCGAAAACATCCTGTATAACGTCGTCCGTCTTTTTTCAACTTTTTTTTTCCTCTCTCCTTTTTTCCATTCGCGTTTAAATTATGGAGAAAAGTTTTTCTCTTTTTCTTTCATTACGCATTAGGAGTAGGGTAATCGTCTGGTGGGCTGGATCTACGCAGCCAATGAACGGATACGAAGTTAGCCGAAATACCCGCCTCCGACAATACTCGATTCGGGGACCTGCACAGATTGTACTCTATAGTATGCAACTACCCGAACGCTGTTCTTACTATAGTTCTCGGCTAATTAAACTTGAGTTCTTGTCGCCTCTCTTCTTCACACGTCAGTGTCTCGCGAACGTGAAAATTTTTCTCGCCGTGCGTTCACGTTGATAATATGGTTTCATTTTTCATCCCGGTATGATACGCGAGTCTGATGCCGGTTAATAAATTTCATATTCGACGCGCATAATGTTGTGATGTCGCGGCGGATTGCGGCGCTCGTATTAAAATATTGCGAAATCTAGTACATAGGCCTGAGACTATATACACGCGACCCCGGTCTAAACAACCGGCCTATTAGTTGTGCATCCGATTTTCGTGTGAGATAATCGCGCAAATGTGTCTAACGAAAAGCGAATATACGACTAGATAGTAATAAAGTTCTCCTGCTCGACGGTTTCTCCATTAAGAATATGAACGATGAAGAATGTAGGTTACCAAAGTCATCCAACGAAGATTTGTTGACCGTTGCAGGAACTGGCGAATACCCGTTAGATCTAAAAACGTCTTCGCGTTTCGCGTATTCGAAAATTACACCTGCCACCGGCGCCATGCCGCAGCGAACGCCGTCGTTCGCGATTCAAGAAATCCTAGGATTATCCTCCGATTCGGCGAACCAACATCGGAATCCTACGGCGCCCATATCAGCGATCTCTCCCGGTTATCAGCGACCGATACCAAATTTCGGGCAACACCATCAAATGTCATTAGCGGCTGTGAACGCGAGTAGGATGTATTTTAATGCCGCCTTTCTGCCGCATAATATGAATCCTCTGACGGCGGGAACGGCGCTGAATTCTATGCTGAATTTAGGAAATAATCGAGCCGAAAACGCTACTTCCGGTAAATATACATTTTTACTATATCGAATTTGAGTTAGGATAATGAGATATTTTTACGCAATGCTCAAAACCTATGTGAGTCACACCAGGTAAACTCTTCCTCAATCTTCTGTTGTCAATTTGATATTTTAGTCAGTGAGATGGAGATCGGTCCTATTCTTATTTAGGCCTGCATTTTTGATATATTGACCACCCTAGGAAAAGTTCCTTTTAAATTTTAGATCGTAGGTATCGTACGTCAGATTTTATTTTTATTCATTATTCGAGCATTCATTTTTGGCGTACTTCGATTTCATGTCCCGAAATTTGGCGCTTTAGGCAATTTCCCATCCTACCATATGGTAGAGCTTGTATTTAAATATGGAAATGCTATAAGGAATTATGATAATTCCAAAATTTGACTTCTATCAAAAGAAAACCTACTCAGATCATAGTCGTTCTAGATTGCGTTTACATCTGGTATGTCTCGTTGACATCATGTAAATACTTTCATATGGTAGAGGAGACTCGTCCTTGTGGGAGGTAGAAAATTGCAAAGCTTGAGTAGTTTACTGAGGAAGAAGTCTATGGAAAATTCTTGACTTTTGAGCTGTAATGATGCGAAATAAAGCCTTCAATCGATAGTAGTTTTTTTCGATAGGGTACAGCTCAGGTTTCATACTTCATGATCGAAAGTCACCTACATTCGCGAAAAAAAAAACGGCAGCCATCAATTCAACAATTTCTAGTCTTCATCTATCAGAGAGAGAACACCGAGGAAAAACAATAGTCGAAATCAACAATCCACTCTCTTATGATCGGTTTACTCGCTCCTTCAGTTAGTTTCACTGTAAAATCTAGTCAAACCGCCCAAGAAGTCGGTCAAAACTGATCTTAATGGTGCTGAAAGTGACCATTGGTTGATTTCAACTATTTTTTTACTCAATTCGACTGTAGGTATTATTTTTTCCCCCCGCGAATAGCTTGGAAAAATTCTGTATTCTAAAAAAAGTTGATAATTTAGCCGATGGCGTTTTGATTTGCCTTTGTGCAAAACAAGGTTAATACTTGTTTACATGTGAGGGTGTATTTACTATTCTATCGTCGCAATAGCAATATTTCATCTTGCCAGGCGGCATATCTAATATTTTTCAATTCATTCAAGGGCTTTTGTTTGTGTCTCATCTGGAAAAAAACTGGGAAGATTGAATATCGTCTTCTCAGTTTCAGGCGCGGATTTACAGGAGAGGAAATGGGGGGTATTCCTCCTTCCCTACCCTGTGGAAAATGTCGAGCTTTAGCTA